>JARGCV010000223.1:38318333-39815000 GCA_034064705.1 Bothrops alternatus | reverse complement strand
TTATTATTATTATTATTAATTAGATTTCTATGCCGCCCTATTCCAAGAACTCAGGGCGGCTCATGATGTTAGTCTGCAATACCTTTTGCATCATTGTATGGATTTGCGCCCACATTATTTTTTTCTTTTCACAAGTCCACCATGCATGAGCTGACTTATGATCACTTGATAGTCATAGATTCATCTGCTAAAAAAAGCCAAACCCTAAACCACTCAGGTGTAGTTTCAAAGACTATTAGGATATTATCCCTGATACCTTAGGCATTCCCAAGAGAGATTGATGATGATGTCTATTTCAGTTGCTCACTTCTGCAATTGTATCAAGTTCACTTTGGCAAACCAAGCGTGTGGGTTTTAAAATGATGAACGTTTCTCCAAATATATTGCTCTGCATTTTTGCCCAACACAATAACAAATATTTCCTATTATTAGTACTTCCTATCATATAACGCAGTGTATAAATTATTCCACAAATGTATGCATTTTTGTACAGGTTCATCTCTGTTGACATTTCACAAGTGGAATAAGTTTTGACTTGTGTATGGCTTCAGAAGTGTGGATTTCGCAACTGTAAACTAAATAAATATTTCTACATTTCTGATAAGTAGAATAGCAATAGTACTCAGACTTATATACTGCTTCACTGGGCTTCACAGCCCTCTTTAAGCAGTTTACAGAGTCAGCCTATTATTCTCAACAATCTGGGTCCTCATTTTATTGACCTTGGATGGATGGAAGGCTGAGTCAACCTTGAGCCAGTCAGGATCGAACTACTGAACTGCTGGCAGTCAGCGGTAAACAGAATTAGTCTGCAATACTGCATTCTAACCATTGTGCCACCAGAGCTTTTAAAAAAGTGAAATAAAAAGTGAAACTATCCATCAGTAATATTTAACACCTAGTGACACTAACCGTGTGATTTTATTTGCAGTATTATGATATGGTTGCCATTGCTGTCTTCTTGATATTTTTTACTTCCTAATATAACAATCAACAGAATAGTAGGGCAATCAAGCTGACTTCCATCCAAGTACTAACCAGGTTTGGCCTACATAGCTTCTGTGATCAGTTAAGATTGATTAGGTGTTAGCATTTGTCACATTATACTAGGAATTAGTGGTTAGGGAACTAATTGATCACAAGAGATCGGGGGGGGGATGTGACTATGACACTGTGGATAATAAATCTAAGTTCCAGTTTTCAACTCTCTAGAACAGGGTGTCAAACTGCCGCCCGTGGGCCAGGCACATCATCCGGAAGCCACGCCCACCCCATTGCCGGCAATGGCAAAACTGCCCCGATATGTTGCGTGACGTCACGTGACATTGCAAATTTGACATGTCTGCTCTAGAACAACTATTGACTGCATGGAGCCTATGAGTTTCTTATGTTTTATGATGCTAGCTAGGTGATGTCACAAAAGCTATTAGTTGAAAATTATTCTGAATTGCACTGGCTTTTCATTGGCTCCAGAGAACACATTTCTGTACCATATAAGAACACCTGTTTGGTGAACAAATCACTTTAAAATCATAGTAACCAACCAATAGCTAATATAATAAAACAACAAAACTTTCTATTATGTTGGAGAAACAGACATTTTGGGTTGTTGTGTTGTTTTTTTTAAAAAATAAACAGCCATGCATTACTTTACCTGATCCTCACATCAACTCCAGTCTCTTGTTCAAAGCATTATTTTTCTACCTACCAGACAATGGCCTGCATCATGCACTCAGTATTTCTGGAGTTTGGGTACATAACAATTATCTACTTTTCAAGTGGAAAGCAAGAATAGCAGCCCTCAGCAATCAGGATGCTAAGGAGCATAACATCAGAAGGAGGAAAGTGGGACAGCTGAGAAAGAATTGTGTCTGCTTGGGATGATTTTCATAGTCTGGGTGACCCTGCTAAGAGTATATTCTCTCGGGATGCACTCCTGGTGTTCTTTGCTTATCCCTCTTGGAAGTCCCAAAGACTTTTTCAAAAGGCAACTGGACTTTTTTTTTTTTTCCTTGAAGACATTATGCTTCTCACCCAAGAAGCTTTTAGAAGGAAAACTTCAAGGAAAAACAAGAAGAAAGTCCAATTACCTTTTGAAAAAGGGGCAACCATGACCTGGGATGGCTGAGAATCCCCATAGACATCCCTCTTGGAATTATCCCACTGTCTCCATGGTGAAGAACCAGAGCAGGACTTAAGGAGAGTAGCTTCATTTTTGTAGCATACTGTATTTATTCCGCTCTGTTAAAAGCAGTTTTACTATACTCTTTCTGTATGTCCTTTTTGTATGCATGCTGTTGGGAGAGTCATCTAATATGTTTTCATGTATGGATTGCATGTTACCCTCTAGATTCTTGCACTTCTTTCCTTTCTTCCATGCCCATTCCTCCCCTTTGATTCTAATGTTCTATAGTACTTTCTCTCACCAACCTTTTACCTTTGAATAATTCTCTCTTTCATCACAATAAATCAACTGTGCTTCTGATTAATTCCTTTCCATGTGTGCACAGGAAAAGACTTACAAGGTAAAAGCAAAGAGACCTTTTTCTAAGCAAATACATACCAAATAATTGCCATTCTAATTCCTTCTTGGGTTTTCAAATAGTTGAACAACTTTTATCATTCTCGCCCATTTCACCTAACAGAATACATTCCCTTTCACTGGACTGCATTAATTCAGAATGTTGTGTAATTGTCCCAAAAACTTATCCCTGGTTTTTCCATCATTGTAATGTACTGGAGCGTATAAACCTACAATTATCAACAACTGTCAAATTCTTAGTTTCAAACACATGCAATGTAGAAAGTACCAATTTTTGTTTTTGACATGCACATTAGCCATTTTGTTCATAATTAAACTCATAACTTCACATCCATGCATGTTTACATTAATTCCATATGACCAGGCAAATGTCATCTATTTTTCAGTCATTTTAATAATATGTTTATCATTAATTCTCTTTCATTGTAAGTCACAATCTTCACATATACTATGGTCAACAACAAATGGAACTATAAATGTTGACTCCATTATAGTGGTGGGATTCAGTCAGTTAGCACCAGTTCAGCAGAACCGATAGCTAATTTTTTGTTGCCCAGGCCCAGAATGGACTTCCAGAAGCGGCATCCATACAGAGAACTGGTTGTTGACATATTTGAATCCCACTACTGCTCCATTACCTATCATGGTTTTGATTAATTGAAACTCACATAGATAAAGATAAATTACCATCTTCCATTTCTTTGTAACATGCAGTATTCCTTGCTAATAGTCAATCACCAATGCAACCAAACCAGTTTTACTTCAGGTGAGCTCACATTATTATATACAAGATAATTTTTAGATTGGAGATCGTAAGTTGCATATCAACATTGCTTTCTATATCCCATGGATTGGAGGTATGTGCCGTATACAGATATGTACTCAGAACATACATTAGCTTACCTGAGGCTTTTTATCAAATATATTCTTTTATTGAAAGTGACTAATTAAGGATTATACTATTATATAAAACATGCAATTATTTCTCTTTCAAAATGTCTGTGAGCCTTTACTTTATATATCCAACATCAATTTGTAATCAAATATGTGTTTTGAGAATAAAGGGAAGACTGACATTTGTTCAGCCATATAATTGTAAACCTTCACAAAATTTACAAGTAAAACAATCTGTCTATAATAAATATAGATAGCTTTTCTAAAACAATGAAAAATCAGTTCAAAAGTAATATGATCTGAGTCATGTCATTTTTCTCAAAGTAAAATGGCTTTGCGACTGCAAATTTTTGTGTTAACTTTAGAAAACTATTGGTTTTATGGCATTATAACCTGAAACATAGTGATGATAATAGTTAAGATTTAGATTAAGGCAAAAGAGATCAAGATTCAATTCTCCAGCTGACTCAACTGAATCTATTGCATTACCTCTTGTGCTCTGTGGCACATACAATCATCTATGGGGGACCTCCACAGGCTTTGCTGCCAGTCCCAGTCCCACACCTGATTTGGAAAGCCTTTTTTTTTCTTCCTGTAAATAGAGATAGGTGGAGAATTTAAGGATGGCTTGAATTAAAATAATCTCATAGTACAGAACTCAGAACATTTCTTGAAGTTTATTAATAAATTGTTATTGAAATATAGTTTAGAAAGTGAACAAATTATAGTCTGTATGATTAAACAGATGCAAAACCTGACCAGAATAACCATTGTTGGCTATACAACAACAACACAGTTAAAGGAAGACAAATGGTACAAAATTTACTGTGAATTGATACAAGATATTTTACTTTTGGTATATTGCACCAGTGGTAACTGCCAAAATTGGCAATTCATTTTTGAAAAACTGTTGAGAATATAACAGTCAGGTCAGATCATTGTTTCATATTTGGTGACAATGTTTTAAAGCTCAACAATTCTGGATGATGGGCTGTTATAGAACAAAACAAATCTTAAAATGGAATTATCTTTTCTATTAGTGTTTTTCTGTTAAAAAAATCACTAAATCTTATATTTCTAAAAGTAACTAAATGGAGTTGGCTCTGTATGACAGCAACTGCCAGGACATTTTATGCCTTTTATTGGAACTGACATGTAATTCCCTCATTAGAAAAATGGCAAACTAAATTATGGGAGTATGCAATAATGTCAAGAATTACTTTATATTTGAAACATAAGGCAGTTACAGATTGAATTCAACTTAGAAACAATTCATTTCATCTATTTTTTTTTCCTTTTAAAACTGTAATGTGGTTTATATATTAAATTGTTATCAGAGAAAAAAATAGATGAAGTGAAGCGATGTGTCGTTTGGTAGAACACAAGCCACATATAGAGTGGCTTCTATAGAATGGCTTGCAATTTGTTTTTATAATATTTTTAATAAAATTTTTGTAATTAATCAAATGAAAAGGGTTGTAAACCAGTCCCCTTCAGATTACAACTTGAGTTAATTTCCCTGAGATCTTCTTTCAATTTTCACAGCAAAATGACTCCTAGTAATGCATATCATACAAAATATTTGTAAGCTAGTGATATTTGCCTTCCTTGGCAAACAAGGTCTATTCCCAAACCGGTCATCGGATAGTTGGAGGAAATCCTTGGGTGAGAGTGTCAAACATTTCTCAAATCCAGTTTTTCCTCCATCTCCCTGAAAGATTTTTAGCCTCACACCATTAGAATATGAACTGAAAGTGGTGCCCTAGGATACTAATTTTGAGTGACAATTCTAATGTGTAATTATGAAATGCTCTAAAAAAATGGCACACGATACAAGATATAACTGGATTACATAAATAACATAGGGTCATAAAAGATTGCTTCAGGCAAGTGCGCCTTATTTGGCAAATTCAGAACAAATTCACCTTGTACAAGTGTTCTGCTTTGCTTTTTTCTTTCTACCTAAGGGGGATATATTGGACAGAAAAACCATATGCATAATAGAGGAGTGTGTTATACACAAAATTAATGTAAATTGGGCTATTTTATCATGGAGACTAAGCAATAGAAATAATAGTGGGCATGAAGGAAGCTAGACAAATGCCAGTTTTGGAAAAATATATGACAGAAGACTGTCTGCCTCAAGGCCCCGGGGACCTGTGTTTTCTCTGAGAGCAACTTGAGCACTTTTCTCTGACAACTTTGCTCTGTTTGGTCATCGTGACACCAAAGCTTGCTGAATTCTGGCTTCCTGTGGGAATCTGCGGATGAACCATATTACTGTACTTCAGACATAAAATTCCAAAAAATGAAAATTTCCCATTGAGAAAAAAAACAAGAGAGAAAATATTCTGAGGAGTGACAACAGAGTGTTGAACTGATGGGACCTTGATGAAGTAGCAGACCAATTCAACCGAAGAAGTGCTTGTGAGTGGGGAAGAACAGGCTGCTAAGAAAATGGCCATTGTGGCTTACATATTAAATTTTTATAAGAAAAGAAAAAACAGATGAAATGAGGTAATGTGTGGTTTGGTAGAACACAAGCCACATCTCTCTCTCTCTCTCTCTCTCTCTCTCTCTCTCTCTCTCTCTCTCTCTCTCTCTCTCTCTCTCTCTCTCTCTCTCTCTCTCTCTCTCTCTCTCTCTCTCTCTCTCTCTCTCCGCCCTCCCTCCCTCCCTCCCTCCCTCTCCCTCCCTCTTTCTCTCTCTCTCCCTCCCTCTCCCTCTCCCTCTCTGCCTCTCCCTCTCTTTGTGTGTGTGTGTATTATACTCAACAACAAAGGAACAGCAATAAACTCAAAGCAGCCCATTAAAGGGTTTTCTTCCCAGAGATGGAAGAATCCATATGAAAAAGAGGCCAAGCCATGCCACTTTGGCCCATTAATAAAGAAGAAAATAATAGCAGAAGTCCCAGTGATAGAGGACTTAAAGTTGACCGGGGTCTGTAAGAATAAAACACTTTGTACACTAGCAATAGTAGTATAGTAGCAATTGTAATAGTATAATATAGAAGTGGAAATAGCTACAGCATGGAACTACAGATAAAGTATAGTGCAGAGTAGAATACAGTATACTGAACATTGTATAGCATAAGTAGAAATAGATTAGTATAAGACAATAGACAGAAAGAACTCACATATATATTTATAAGTTTTGCTTTTGAAGCTTAGATTTTTCAAAATAAAACATCTCCTTAACCCTTATAAGGAGATATAAAATTCCAATTGTCTAAGGTCCAGTGCTTTTGATGGATCTTTTGAGACTGAGTCAATAAAATTGGGTACAGTTTAATAAGAACCTATGACTAAGAAGGCAAGAATAAAATTAAAGGCATTACAGGATGCCAAAGAGAGGGGAGGTTTGGGTTTCCCAGATTGGGAGTTATATTACCAATCAGCAGCCCTATCATGGATTAGAGACTGGATATCCTTAGAAAATAAAAGATGTTTATATTTAGAGGGTTATGACCTCCAGCAGGGTTGGCATGCTCACATATGGATGGGGCAAAGCAGAAACCACCAATGTTTTTTAAGACATAAGGTCTGGTAAGAATTAATAAAAAGCTGGAATATAGTTAAACGTCAATATTACACAAAGATTCCGGCTTGGCTATCACCATTGGAGGCAGTCACATATCCCAATCTGTATAGGAAAGACAAAACTATTATACATAAAGACATCCTGACAGAAGAAGGTTATTTAAAACAAAAACAAGAGCTAAAACAACAAGGAATAGACATGGAGTGGTGGTTTTATCTCCAGATACAAGCAAGATACATGAAGGATAAGCAAGAATGGGGTATTAACAGACAGGATATGGGATTAGATAAAATACTGCTAGGCCCTGAGAAAAAACAAATAAAGAATATTTATAAACACCTGTTGGAATATAATCTATATGAGGAGCAGGTTAAAGAAACAATGGTGACATGGGCAATAGATCTAGGATATAATATAAATATGGATCAATGGCACAAGTATGGGAGTGAAATAACAAAATCACATTGGCGACATCATATAAAGAAAACCTGTATAAGATGGTTTACAGATAGCATCTCCCTCCATCCAGATTAGCCAAAATGTATAATGGATATTCTTTTATGTGTTGGAAATGTAAAAAAGAAAAGGGCACCTTTTTTTCATGTATAGTGGACATGTAGAGAAACACAGGTATACTGGCGTATGGTCTGGGAATGGGCAATAGAAATGACTAGGCAAAACATTCAATACAAACCTGAGGCATTACTATTAGGTATACTAGAGAAAAATGTAAATAAAGAGGACACATATTTAATTATTCACATGGTTACGGCGGCAAGGATACTATTTGCTCAAACGTGGAAAGCAATGGAAGTACCGAGTGGGGAAGTACTAATAAAGAAAATTATGTATTGTGCAGAATTAGATAGGATAACTAAAAGATTAAAAAATCAGGAAGAATCAGAATTTTATCGAATATGGAATAAATTTTATAGATGGAGGGGAAAAAAATTGGAGGTCACAGTAAAGAGATAGGTTAAGATAGAGACCAGAAATGTATAGTTGTATATTATATCTATAGATTTACCATGTTCAGTGTTTTTAATCCTTCTTTTTCTTTGTGCTCAATAAAAACTTAAAATAAATAAATAAATAAATAAAAAGAACCTATGACAGTGAGTTATTGAAAAAGAAGGTTAAAAAGATAGGTCTGGAGAGAAAGTACGTGAAGGACAGAGAAAATAAAACTGTTAGCGAATTTTAATTTCTCTGTTGGTGAAAAATAAATCAGAAGCTCTTGCAGTTGACTGCATTTAGCTGATTCAAAATAAATTTCTTTATATTCATATCAAAATATTTACAATACCATACATTCTTCTTTACAGCAACATAGCTTAATGAAGACTTCTTACAGAGAGATACAGAGACAAACCTGAGACTGGAAAAATCCAGCTTCTAACTTAATACCCTTTTTACACAGATTCAGTAGCACTTTCTTCACATTGGCTGACTGAGTTACCACATGACTCTTCCTGTTCATGAATATTCCAACAAAGACCTTCCCTTTCATACAAAGCCTCATCACATAACAGTAGCTTCTTAAGTGTTAGTTATCTTAATCCTTTGTAAAAGGCATTAGCTTCTCTCTTAAAATCCAAATAACATTTTTGTACAGTGAAGAAATATTTGTGAATGTTTGTTAAATATACGCCAAAGGGATTCTTTTCAGTCTGCCTTCTTTTTCTTCTTTTCTATTCATTGGCTCATTACTTCCTAAAGCTGTGCTGGAACAGGAATTGAGGGTAGGAAACAACTGGGCTGCTTCATACAACACAAGCGTGTGTGTGTGTGTGTGTGTGTGTGTGTGTATGTGTACATGAGAACATTCACACAAGGGGAGAGAGTAACAGCACCTCTTTGGACCAGCTGCTCCATCCATCTGCAGCTGGGTCTAGGTGCAGTGATCTACGGTCAAGATCTGTATGGGGAGTATTTTTATAGCAATTTTACAGCAGCTGGTCTGAATGGCAATATGCAAAAAGAAAAAATAAGAAAAAATCATATTCCCATCATAGGGAACAAGCTTATCGAAAACAAATAAACAGGATGAAGGAAAAAAATATTGTTGGCATTTTAGGAACATTGTGTGTTAAATTACTGTAACTTTGCCAAAAAGTGGCACAAAATGCGGCTGAAAGTGAAACTTTGAATGTTTCTGTTCTTTCTAGCAAGGGTTGTCTATTTTAAATTCCATTATATTGATTGCTTATTTTCTAACAATAACACAAGAGTAATATTCAGATATGCATATCATGGCTTGGATCTAGAATCCTCCTGTTTCTAATCCCATATACATTTTTCATTGGAGGAATAGGGAAGAAGGAAATCTTTGTGGATTTTCCTTCTCTTTTGATCTCTGTAAACCTTAAACCTACACTGGGAAAACTTCACTCCTTTTCTGCTCAGGGCATCATCTTCAGACAAACTTTATTCTGTGGAAAAGCAGGTTCTAGCCCAAGGCCTGGATTGACTTCATGCATCACCCAAAGCCGTATTTAACTTCCCTTTGTTGACTGACCGACTGCACTTATAATCTCCATGTTTTTGTAGAGCTTGTTGAAATAGATTGGGTTAAAAAAATGGTTGGTGCAATCATATATGATCCCAGTTGTCATGTGGGGGCTTAAATCTGAGTTTTCCACAAATCAAAGCCATCCCCTGGTCAACAAACAACAATGACTGTATTCATACCATATGATAAATAAAGACCACTCATCTTAAGTTTTAGCAGGGTGTGTAAGTCAAGCACAGAGTTAATATGGCACCCTAGTTTGTATATATAAAAACATGAAGATTCTGGAAAGATTTTGCTTGGAACATTGGTTGCTTTGTATTGCCTTGTTCTGAATTATTTTTATTAGTCTTATTTTATTTTCTATACTATAGTTACCTAGAGTCACTAGGTTGAAAAGGACAGCAAACAACAAATAAACGAGTCCAGACTGAACAAGCATAAGTATCCTAAGTTTTACATTTTGCTTGTCCATCTTTTCCTACATGGCAATAGTTCATATCGCATCATTTGAAAAATAGTTTCTGGATTATCTGTAATCTATAACCAATGAAAGCACTTGAACTGAACATTGAATTGTGTCTTGGGTTCCAAGTTTAATCACCCAAATATTAGAACAGGCTTTTGAAGCTGTCAGGCTCTCAAGAGATGGAGAAGGATATTGATACCTTCTGGAATAGCAGATTTTATTTGGATAGTAAAATTAATTGTGGATCCATGACCAGATGTTACATCTTTAAGTAAACTATATATGTATGTATGTATGTATGTATGTATGTATGTATGTATGTATGCATGCATGCATGTATAGATAGATAGATAGATAGATAGATAGATAGATAGATAGATAGATAGATAGATAGATAGATAGATAGATCATAGAGATGGGGATGCCTTGCAGGGTCTTAAGAAACCCATTATACCCCATAGGAATCTGTTTTTGATGGCCTTTGAGCTGATAGAAGTCTGCAATAATCTATTCTTTGCTTAACATGGCTTCTTGAACAAATCACACAAGACTGAGTTCCCATAATTATGATTTAGAAAACATAGCAACAAGTTTATTTTTTCTCATTTCACTACAACTGAAGCAAGCAAACTACTTAGTATGCTCTATGAACCATAGCTGCAATCCTATTTACGCCTCTTTGGAAGAACCCCATTAAGTTCAATGGAGGTTATTCTCAAAGAAATTTGTGTTTGAATGCAATGAAGTTTGGAATCATTGCCCGAGCCCAGGACCTGCTCCTATGAGGTTTTAGTAGAAACTGTTAAACTGTAGATAATATACTGCTAAGTATATGTTAGAACAATGATATCTTGGGTGGAGAAAATCTTATTGCACTGTACCACAAAACCTCACAAACATATGTAGACTTCTGAAGAAAAATTCTTTGGGCGGTTATGTCAAGGATTCAGGATTAGCATGGTCTGGTGTGAATGGATATTTCTCATTTCCATTGCAGTACACAATTTGAGCAGAAGAAACTACAAAATGCTATTGTACATTACATCAGAAAATCAGGTCTCTTTAGTGCTTCAGTCAGCGGTGACAGTCTGTCTTTCTCGGGCTTGGTGCACAGGGTCAGTTTAAAACCCTCTGAAGTGCCAAGAGTGCCATCTGCTCTTCCAACTGAAATGGGAATATTTTTGCTCGCTTTTTGTTGCTGTTGTTGTTTTTCATCTTGATTTGGTCTTTTGGTGTTTGTGATGGAGCACGTAGCCCAGATGCCAATAATGAGGAAAATGTATTAAGTGATAAAAAGGCAGGGGGAGTGCAGGGCAGTTGGAGAAATGAAAATGAACAAGGTAGGAAAATGGTACACAGGGAGAGAGAGAGAGAGAGAGAGAGGAAGGGGGAGAGAGAGAGAGAGAGAGAGAGAGAGAGAGAGAGAGAGAGAGAGAGAGAGAGAGAGAGAGAGAGAGAGAGAGAGAGAGAGAGAGAGAGAGAGAGAGAGAGAGAGAGAGAGAGAATAAAATGAACCTGATTGCAATATTCAAGCCAGGTGTGGCTCTGAATATAAAGCATTATCTTGAGAGCCTCTAACAGAGAGAGCTCATAATCCAGTACATCTGGGAAAGTGTTGGTCAAGGCAATCCTGAACTCTCTGCCAAAAGAGAGTTAAAAGATATTTTGTGGAAGGTTCCAACTTCCCATATTGTGCAGCTGCTGTTTATTAGCGATACTCATATTTTATCTGTATCCTATCAGTTCAGAATTCTCTTAACATGCTGGGTGGAGAAGGTGATTTTTTTTTACACAACCTCTTCTGAACATTTTTGGGACTTGTAAATCAAATCACAATAACTTAAAAATAATAGATGGAATAAATGAAATTCTTTAAATTGTAGGAACCCTCAGAGATTTCTACTTGAAGCCGGCATGTTGATTGAAAGATTTTCACACTAAAGAGGAAGATGTCTAGAAAATATAAAAGTATGTTACACAACAAACTTTCCCCCCTGTATCCCCAGGACTTTTTGTACTTTGTAAAAAGATTGGAAAACATATCTTCATGAGCACTATTGTTATTCCTACCTCTGTCTCTCCTTTTGTCTGTTATTTTGATTCAGAAGTCTAGGTTGTGGTAATTTACTGCATTGTTGCAAGGCCTCCAGATCTGGTCAGTATTTGGATACTGCAGCTGAGGAGATATTAAATGAGGCAGTAGCTGAAAAAGGTCTAAATACTAACCAGAATTTCCTTTTGGAAATTATTTATTTCCATATAAAGTCTTGATGTTTAACATAAGGCAGAGTATTATTGGAAAATATATGAATAACTTTCTCTGTCAAAAGAAAGGGAATAAACTGCCTGTAAGTATCTTGGGGTCCATCAAGGATTTGCAAAACACCATTAATCTCAGTTCTATAGCTACATTAATTTGACTACTCTGCTTTGCAAGATGTGAATTTATTTCAGGTGTCCTATTATACACACCTGTTTATTCTTCTTGCCACTCAATTCACTTTAGTCATTGCCTGTCTTGTGGTTGTTCAGTCTCACTAATGACTTAATCTAAGAATATACCACCAACAGTCTGAGGACCATTATCTATGAGGACATCAATTTAAATATGTCTTTCTTGAACTTCATTTTATAGCAGCTGATTTAATTCCATATTACTTTTTAATTACATTTTCTAATGAACCAATCCATACTAAAATATTTTTTGCAAGCAAAGTCCCACATCAATCTTTCATGTCTTTGTTACAGCAGAGTTTCACCATAGGAAAGATCTAGGAAAAGGGCTCTTGCATCAAGTCTCTGTGTCCAAAATGAATTTGGATCAAACAGGATTGGTTGTGCTACAAATGGAAGAGTGCAAATGAAATCCTCAATTGCAGTAACATTATACGGTCCTTTTGCAAAATGGAATATTGCATTACACACATCTTTGTAATTAAAATAGCTGACAATGGATTTTTTTTAAAAAAATGCATGAGCTGTTATTTTGAAATATGATAAAATGTAAAAACCATCTAGTGATATTAAACAAAGCAGAATGGCTTTGCATTTACATGCTTTGGTATTATTTGAAATGTGAAAAAAATCCACACAAGACAAGGACAGCATGGGAAAGGCAAATCTTCAAAGTGAACATAAAGCAGGAAGTTAGAAAACACAAAATGCACCCCATAACAATTACGCTAACAGAATAATAATGCAACTATTGTAAATCTACAAATTTATTCTTGGATCAGATTTCTTACAACAGAAATTTATACATGCTAAACTGAACATATTAAACAATAACCATCTAGAACCAATGATAGTACATAATCAATTCCTAAAGGCCTTTTGAAAAAAAACTAAGTTTTTATTTTAGAAGGCCATAAAAACAAGAGCTACTTCACCCGAGGGAAATTATTCCTAAGGAGAAAGTCCATCACCTGTCAATGCATTCTTTGCTCTCATAACTCATATTAGGAAGTAATCTTCAGCAGGTGTGATCATCTCTACCTGGATGCAGTAGAGTAGTTTTATCTCAAAGAAACTTCAGGGCTCCATTTATCCTATACCAGGGGTCTTCAAACTTGGCCCTTTTATGACTTGTGGACTTCAACTCCCAGAATTTCTCAGACTGGCATGCTGGTTGAGGAATTCTGGGAGTTGAGTCCACAAGTCATAAAAGGGCCAAGTTTGAAGATGCCTGTCCTATATCTTGAAAGAAACAGTTATCTTTAAATTCCACTTTGATTTGACCTGGAACAAAATTCAAGGAAATGGTGTCATTTTGCATCTCACCAACAAATAACAAAACTTTTAGAGACTTATCCCAAAGTGCTTGTTATAACACCACAAATAAATGAACAGAATAAATTAAATTAATTTATTAATTAATTTTCTAAAATGGAGCACTTTCACATCAATCTTGTGAGATCAGACTTTGAAGTTTGTACTTATGCAGTTTGTATTTATATCTTTGAATTGATTGGTCAAGCATTTAAAACTTGAGGGCTGGCATAAGAATTATACATAAACAAATCAATAAAACACCTCCTTAATTTGGCTTTGGCAGTCATCATGTTGATACTAAACTCCTCTGGAAAGGCATTAACACAATTTAATTAACCACCCTTTTTTTCACTAAAGGAACTAAATAATTTCCTTAGCAATACTAAAATGTTTATAATTATTCAAAGGACACATCAATTAAAGGAAATTCAACACCTTTTCACTATGTAATATGATTTTGTTCAAATCACCCCGTCCAGTCATTATTACTTATAGTATTGAAGTTTTCACTTAGAATTTAGAAATCTTAACCATTTTCCATCTCAGGGTACCTTTTAGCATCACCCATCCACTACCTGAGGCAAACATTTTAGGACTCCTCATTACATATCACTATTGTCGTATCAGGATAAAAAAGTCCACATGACTTTAGTACAAATAGTTCTCAGTTTATGACACTTGAGATTAGAACTTCCATTGCTAATCAATGAGGTATTTGAGTTGCATCCAGTTTTATAACCCTGTTTACTATGGCTGTTAAATGAATCATGTAGTCATTAATCAAATCCAATTTCAAATTGTTGGAAACCGAGCTGGGAAGGTTGCAAGTGGCCATCACATGGTCCTTGTATGCTGCAACCATCATAAATATATACCAGTTGCCAAGTACCCAGATTTTGATCACATGACCACAGGGATGTTGTGATGGTCATAAGTGCGAGGACTGTTTGTAAGTCACATTTTGCAGCACCATTATAAATTTGAATGTTTATAAGAGATGTTTCCATTCCTTCTTCATAGAGAGGTTTCCTATTTTCCCATGGCTCATCTCTATAGCACTGGAAGTAGCAGAACACATCCATTCAGCTAATTAAAGTGTTTTCTCAGTAACAGATAATATATCAGATACTACTGTACTCTCACTTTCTTTGTGCCAGAAAGGCTTCTAGGCACATCCAACCATTATTTTTGTTGTTTAATTAAATAAAAACAATTATGCCAAAAAGAGGCCTCGAGTAATCTTTACTTATAAGAAAGTATGTGAAACTCTCCTAGGCTCCAGAGGTATTTTTATAAATTAATGAGATAGGGAAAGCATGGCGAACACAGTTCCTAGACTTCATTCTAACCCTACGACTGTTAGTAGCCATAACATGTGTCTTCATATCCTTCTGGCAAGCAAAGTAACATGTTGCATCTCTTTGGTGTGTGTGTGTGTGTGTGCTATTTCTCTCATATTGCATTCCTGTATATATTTATGTACACAGGGTAGGCTCTTTTCCTAGATTTTTTTTCCTCTGCTGCCCCAACTGCATGGGGCCTGTTTTCAAACCCAAACTTTCTTTTGATGGCTTTTTCTCACACAAAAGAATTGACCCTTTCTATTCTGTCTTCAATGGGTTATCCTTGTGCTGGGAAGACTGACAGAGTCTTCAATGCTTGTAACATAATTTCTTGCCAACATTCTGTTGGTTCGGAAAGACTAAGATTGGAAGGTGGCCTCAGCTCAGATCTTTGTTAGGAAGTGCATGTGCCTATAGAAAAGAAAATTAAAAACAAGTTAGGGTGATAGAAGAAGTGACAGGGAAAAACATGGCATCATAATCAGAGGTCTTCTGCACCATTGCAGCTAATTTTGAATAGGTAAGGCTGGTGGCAGCCATTTTGTAAATGCACCCACATTCCAAACATGTCTGTCAGTTATAAAGATTACCTTTTCCTTGCCATGTGTGTTGATACCAGTGACCAGCTGGGAGTCAATACGTTCACAGGATTCAAAAGCAATGGGCTCAAACTGGGTGAAATGCCAAAAAGGATATTATTGAATAAACAATAGGAAAGTTAGAGAAAGTAATACTAGATTCCTCCTGCTTGCTATAACCCCCCCCAATGGCAATGAATGCACCAAGCAGTTGAACAGCTGTTTTTGTCAGGTCTTTAGTGCCCAAAGTCTCAAAGTGTCTGTGGTCTTTTGTCACTTTTAATTTTTTTTCAGGTGTCAGGGCATTTAGATAATATAGTACCTGGGAGAGGCTTGATAGCACCTCTTACCAGTCATAATTTGATTGACCCAGAGCCAGGGATACCTTTGACTAAGACATGGTTTCCTATATAAAATAGCTGGGGATCGTCTTGTCAATATCTTAGGAGCTGGGCAAATCTGACTATTTCTCTATTCTGTAGGTATTAAATAGGGAGCTCATTTAGTCCACATTACCTTAATTGTTACAAGTAGTAATGTAGATAAAGGACTAAAAATCTGGATGAAATGATGCAGTCCACAGAGCTTGTTTTATAAGCACACGAGGGAATAAATGTACAATGCAAAGCTCTTGCTAAATTACATACATTTTATGCAAGAGTTGTCCATGGTGCCGCTACACCATGTGGCATACACTTAAAATATCAATATCTTAATAAAACTAATTCAAGAATGGCAAATTATCTGCTTTCTTACTCTTGGATTAGAACAGGCAGTCCTCATTTAGAAACCACAACTGGGATTGGCAACTTGGTCACTATGTTATATAGTTGTTAAATGGAAAATTATGTGACTACAACTGCACTTATAATTTTACTTCAGTTTCCCTTTTTTCCCATTCCCCTCCCCTTTGGAATGCTCACCTCTCTACTAGGATAATTAGCCAGATGTGAATTCTTTACATTTACATTTATTGGAGAGAAAAGGATTATAAGAGAGTAAGAAGGCGCTCAATGGGAATTTCATTTTGAAAGCAATGCCCTGGTGTAGGCTGCATGCCTAGTATGCTCCCAGCTCCAATCCCCATGTGAAAAGATTAAAGTCTTCTCAGTTATAGGCAGCCAGCTAATTAAGGTCACAGAGCTGAGCTTATTAATTTGTGTTAGCACCTTTTCGGGAAGTGCTGTGCTGCAGAGCAATAAAGCTTGGCCCTCTGATCATAGCAGGAGGGAAAAAAGAAAACAAAAATGGCTTAGGCACAGGACAACACATTTTAACTGACTGTAATAGTCACAAAGTTATTTTTTTCAGTATTGTTGTAACTTAGAACAGTCATTGCATGAAGCAATTGGTAGGCAAGTTGTACCTGTACAATAGTCCCAAAGATGCTTTTTCATGAGGTGACTGGACCTTCTTGTTTTTCTTTGAAGACGTTTCACTTTTCATCCAAGAAGCTTCTTCAGCTCTGACTGGATGGTGGGGAATGGAAGGATTTATACTCCTTGCAGACAGTATAAATCCTTCCATTCCCCACAATCCATTCAGAGCTGAAGAAGCTTCTTGGAGGAGAAGTGAAACATCTTCAAAGAAAAAAAAGAAACCCCAGTTGCCTCCTGAAAAAAGCATGTTTGGGACAACTAAATTAGTATTTTAATTGATTTATACTATATTTTTGTACTTGTATTTTTGCTGTGAGCCGCCCTGAGTCTTGGGAGAAGGGCGGCATATAAGTCAAATAAATAAATAAATAAATAAATAAACAAACAAACAAACAAACAAACAAATAAATAAATAAATAAACTATGATCTGGATGACTGAGAATCTCCAGAGATACTTACCTGCATTTCAAAGAACTGAATTAAGTAGAAATCATGGAATAATGGATTCCAGCAACATTATTTTTCTGAATCTATAAGAAGGCCATGGTTTTAAAATGAGGGTTATGCTGAAATTACAGAAAAATATATTATCAGCAGTTTAAGAACTATTGCATGCATACTTGGGTGGGATGACCTACAAGGTCCCTTCCGACTGTTATTCTATTCTACCACTATAGAATTTTTTTTTTGGTAATGAATTTAGAGACACTGATAAAGGAAATATCCCACCATCTTATTTTCTTCCTTATGAATCAACTGATTTAGCTAATAGCTCAGTGCTGCACAGGGCTGATCTTACTGCAAAGAAATATGCTTTAGTCATAACAGTTTAATTTGTAATTTTAAACAAATGTTGAGAAAGGATACATTTCCCCCCAATTTTAAAAAGCCGTTCCATCTTCTTTTAAATTGTTTTGATATGTGAATCTGACTAGTAAGTTAACAAGCACATCTGTTTCTGCTCAGACAGGTAGGCTGTGGTATATTTATCAGTACATTCCATAGCTTACAAAATCAGTCATGCTTGTCTGATACAAAATTACTGTGTTAACCCTCTCTGAATCTCCAATCCAACACCAGAGTGTTCCTAGCCATGCCTCTGCTATATAGTAGAGCAGAGGTCCCCAACTTTTGGGGCACCAGGAACCCATGGAGAAAGGTTTTTTTCCACGGATCGGAGAGTGCGTGGTTTTGTGTGCTGCCTGCATCCTGCGGATGGGGCTTTGCTTGTTTGTGTGGACTGACTGCTGGCATGCCTCAGCCCGGTACCGGTCTACAGACTGGGGGGTTGAGGACCCCTGTAGTAGAGTACTCAGCTCTGTAATATAATTTTGTGACTGAGGTTTCAACCTCAGCTCCAGTCCACATATATGAAGTGGCAAATGGCATTTTCAATTCTGTTGCTATGCATGTAGAAAATTGCCTCTTGTGCCATAGTTTTTGAAAATGGATAAAGTGTTCAAAGGGTGTGTATGTGTTTATTTGTTTATTTATTTATTTAATTTGACTTCTATGCCACCCTATTCCGGAGAACTCAGGGCGGCTCACAACATAATAGAAATCACAGTAAAACAAAATGTCTCTCTCTAAAGGCCCAGTGCATTTTTCGTCAAAAGCTCTTCCAGGTGATCTCCCCACTAGTACGCATGTCCAACTGCTTTGCTGATGGTCCCATTAGATTTATTTATTTTCATTGATTAATCAAATTTATATAGCCATTCATCTCAGCAAAGGCGGAACATGTCAATAGATATCACTATTATCCTTCTCATCATCCCTATTACCTTCTCCTTTTGGTATCACTTTGTTGTTTGTATGTAGACTGAGAGCTTCTGCACTGGAGACAAATTCCTTGTGTGTCTAATCCACAGTTGGACAATAAAGAATATTCTATTCTATGTATAAAGCCAAAATTATAAAAAAAATACAAATATAAAAATAACCATTATAAATAACCTACCGCCCCCAAAATACATCCACTAATACAATCACAAATTGAGGGAGAATAAAAATTGCCCACTCAACAATGGAGTCATCAAGTTCCATAGGAGCCCCAGGTCTTGTCACATAACCATAATTTTGGGGGAAGGATGTTCCATAAGGCAAGTGCCACAGAAGACAAGGCACATCTCCTGGCATCTATCAAATGTTGATATCTAGCTAATGGTGCCTGCAGCATTTCTGCAAGATCTGATGGGGCAGGCTGATATTAATAGGGAGAGGCCCGATTAGATAACTCAGTCTCCGGGTGTTTAAAAATTAAAACCAGCACCTTGAATTGGAAGCAAACTGGCAGCCAATGCAGCTTGTGGAGCAGGGATATGATGTGCTTTGTTCCAGGAGTTCACATAACTGCCCATGCCATTGCATTCTATCCTATTTGAAGTTTCCAGATATTCTTCATGGACACCCTTATGTAGATGTAAGTGCATGCACACCCAGCCTGTGAAAATTCTCCAAAGCACCAAGTTTCTGGAGGACTTGGCTACCTTGATAGCATGAGGAAGGATACTTCACACTCCCAATACAACCACTTTGGTAGCCTAATCACTTTCCCTGGACTTTCATCTAAAGAGAATATTTCAGTGACAGTGTTATTTATTCCCAGGATACAAGGCTCATTATATTTCATCGTTCAGTCAGACCTTTGATTGGAATAGGAAAGTTACTTTATAATTCCCTGATTTTTCAAAGTGGCCCATCAATTTCAAACTTCAAAGTGTGCAAAAGACATTTCTAAGGAGGGAAGGTTGTGTATCGTTCTACACTAGTGATCGTGGCTAACTTACTGTTAGATGTTACAATTTTTTCAAGAAGAATGCAATCAAGAGAAGATCTGGTAATTGCCAAAAGTATAAACTTTTATTAAAATTTGAAACAGAAGAAGAGATGAAAGAATGTATGATAAAATTTGGTTACAATATAAAAATAGAACAATGGGAAAATATGTATCTGAAAGCACTGAAATTTACATTATGTTGTAATCTTAAAGAGAATTTTTGTAACATCAGATATTTTTGGTATATGCCACTGGAAAATCTCTAGAATGCATAAAGGTAACTCAAATTTCTGTTGGAAATGTGAACATGGACATTTTATCATATTGGATGGATGTGTAAAAAAACAAGAATGTTTTGGATGCAAATGCAAATTCTGAGGCTTTTAGATATAAAATTGAAACTGGAGGGTTTTCTTTAGAGATTGATGAACAAAAAGCTGGAAAAAATCATGCAAGTTTGTTTTTATATATGATAACTGTAGTGAGATTCTTATAGGCTTAAAAGTGGAAATGTTGGCCTCAAAGTTGATGGTTGAATGGAGATGATGGAACTTGCAGAGATGGCTAAAGTGACGTCATTGGTTAGAGAAAAGACAATATTTACATTTATTGCTGACTGGAAACCCCTCATGGACTTCCATAAAAAAAGAAAAAATATGATCTTACGATTTATGGGTTCGATGATTAGAAAAAATACATGAAATAAAAACAGATTTTTTTTTATAACCATAGAGTAAGAGGTAACTTTGTATCTGTATTTATAATCGATGTAAGGAAATTTGGACACTTTGTTTTACTTCTTTCTTTTTGCCCTTTTGGCTTTTTCTTTGTTTCCTTTTTCCCCCTTTCTTTTCTTTATATTAGTTCCTGTTCATTTAAAAAAAAATTAAAGAAAAATGTATATGGAAAAAAAGAGGTGCATGGGCAAATTTCCCAGGGCTCAATTGCTTTCAGGCCTTAAAAGGAGACATTTATTAAACAGATTATCAACTGCTCCCACAGATACACTCATGCATGTGCACCCATACACAAACTAAATCTAACACAGGATGAAGGCTTTTTCAGTTAAGGTTATGGACAGTAACCAACCAGTCTTGTTCCAGTGTGACTTGGTAGACAGATGATTTCTTACAACTTCGTCTAGGGCTGAGAAAGAGCGATTGACTCAAACTCATCCAGCCAGCTTTGAAACCCAATGAACGACTGGAACCTGGGTGTCCCCACTTTTTGTGCAGCATCGTAACCATTACATCCCCCTAGCCCTCAGGGAGCAACACGGAGAGAGATGAATTGCATTAGACATATTTATTCTGACCCTGAGTTAAAAACGCCTTCTTTTAAAATTTAAATCAAGTCAGATAAATAACTCAATAGAAATGATTTCATAACAAAAACATATTTTAATCAGAAAGATTACTTGCATTCATGCTGTGGTTGTTACTTCTGGAAAATACATCTTTTGTCCATTCCTATAGGTAAAAGAATGATGCTCTCTTCCATACCATCTTTATAACGGCACAGGCTTATCGGGTGACATCTGATGGCCCATGCTTCTTTCAGACAAAGACATTCCAATCTGGCTTATGTCCAGGAAGTCTCCCAATGCCCTTTAGAGACTCCTCCCACTGACCCATTAACAAATCAGCATTTAACCCAATAACTGCCAGATATTCTAACATACTGATACATGCTCTCTAGTTAGGGTTACATAGAGCTATACGGTCCAGAACAATATTAGATATAGTTATATTTCCAAAGGTGGAAAGTATAGTGATGTCACTAGAAAATGGTACTTCTTTGCATTCAATGTCACATTGTTAGCTGCATAGGAAAACTGGTCAGTCAAAAGACAAAATATAAATATTGGAAAGCATAAAAATATCCACATATTAAAAAAAGAAAAGAAATAAAAGATGGAAAGTTCAACACCTGTTGAATGCCACCATCTTCAGGTTCTGAAAAACTTAGATTCACTGAGCTGAGAGATATGCAGAAAGCGAATGTTTTTCAGAACGAAGCTATCCCAAAGACTGCTATTGTTGCCATGTTCGAACTGCTGCCAAGACTCAAACTGTTGCTCACATGTGTTTTGAGTGTTCAAGGGCCCGGGGCATGCATTCAAAACAATGTGTGGAACATATTGTGCTCATATCAGCATCTGGCTTCACTACATTCCTTATAGGACACAGACCTCTGAGCATTCCAACCGCCTCAGAGACAATTTCAAAGGATTTGCTCTGAGCACTACCATGACTTCGAATCAGATGCTGAGTTCCCCCCCCCTTCTTTTCCATGCAAAGTTCTGGGCTGTTCATTTGAAACATCAACATGGATCTGAAACATCAACATTTGTCTCTGGACAAAACGTGAAACCAGAACTGTCCAGAGGAGAGGCGTAAATTAAAGGTGTCTATGCCTCCTGGGTATACCTCTGGAAACAGAATAGTCAATCATTGTTCTAGATTCTCTGTCCTCTGAACAAACTAAATTCTGACTACACAGAACCCAGAAATGTGCACTGACTATTAATGATGGAAGTAATCCAAGATTTGGTAATCATGAAGGAAAACATTCATTCTGCTGAAAACCTGGACCAAATTAGCCTCTCAAGAGTTCCTTTTTTATGCTTAGAGCTGCCTTGTTACGATACCTGCTTCAAGGCAGAAAGACTATGGATTTATGATTACAAAGGTATTCTTTGGAAAGAGGAATGGACTACAAGCTTTATCTGACCATTATAGAACCACCCTCATGAATGACAGAGCACAGGTAATCTTCATGACTGTAACGAAGCCTGCCCGTTATGGTCATAAGTTGTAATTATCATAAATTGGTCATGTGACCAACACAATTTTACATTTTTTTGCATTGGTCGTTAAGTGAATCACTATGGTTAGAAATGTGAATGCTGGTGGTTTAGAGGAGCTTTAAAGGAACACTGGTTGGAGTGCTAACCCATTGTTCACTATGGGCCCACTTAAGCTGAAAACCAGAAGTAAGGTAAGTGCTGGTTTTTAGGAAACCATCATAAAATGCAGTTACTTAGACTCTGGACACTGCAAAAGGACATAAATACAGCTGGGTTGCCAAGCACCAAAGAGCAGTCATGTGACCACAGGGGAGGACAACCATCAAAACTTCAGAACTGGGTTGTAAGTCCTATTTTTCAGGTAGGTCATAACTTTGAACGATCACTAAGTGATTGGTTGTAAGTCAAGAACTCTATTAGGCAAAGCTGTAAGGTGAAGCATAGAGATTTCAGGTTAAAGATGAGCCCGTTAGCTATATCGTTCTGCACCAAACCATGTCATTTCTTCCAATGCTGCACAGGAAATGGAATACTGTAGACTTGTCAGGAAGAGTGTGCGTTGACCATGAGTTTAAATTCAGGCCCAGTCTGGGCCTCAGTTGAAATAGCCCACCTTCACTTAGATCAGGGGTAGGCAACCTTGGCTCTTTTATGACTCGTGGATGTTAACTCCCAGAATTCCTGAGCCAGCCAAGCTGGGTCAGGAATTCTGGGAGTTGTCGTTCACAAGTCATAAAAGAGCCAAGGTTGCCTACCCCTGACTTCTTAGATGATTCAGAGACTGCCAAGATTAACTTGAGGTTTGGATTGAAAATACAGTTTGTGCCACCTGTTAACTGACATGAGAAAACCAAAGACAGCTATAGCATAAATTGTTTCCCCAAAAGAATGAGATGAAATGTATAAGCGTCACAGAAATGTCTAGGAGATGAACATTCTTTAGCTGCAGAAAAAAAAAACAGCTACAAAGGTTTTGGAATAACACTTCCTTATTTCTAACTAAAAGATGTACCGATTAATGGGTTAGGGCAATGAAAATGGCCAGCATTGCAGATAAGCCATTTGGCAAGAAATATTGGAAGTATGACTTCAATTGTGCTGACATTTCAGCTCCCCAGAATCTATTAACTACTTGTGGGATCTAGATAAAGATTTGGGGATTTCTTTTGTCTTCCTTTTTTTTTTTTTTTTTTACTCTTGCCTGCTTTTCATCAGCGAGATTGTTTCTTCCTGTTTCATTATACCCACACCAGTGTTTCTGTGTTTCTCTGAAACTGTCTCTCTGTTTGGCACAGTACTTCTGGAGCAATTCCGGTGACTGGAGGATGAAAAGAACAGGAAGGCTGGCTGGAGGAGAAGGGAGAATCTAGATATTCTAAGGGTGGGCTGGAATGTGGTCTGAGAATGGATTTTGAGCAAAGGGGCAGCATAAGGAGTTCCAGCTGTCATTGGAAGAACTTGAAGGAAATTCATTGGGTAGTTTGTCTTATCCACTCCCCCTTAGGCTCACCCAATTTCTCAGTTAGGAGACAAAGAAAGAGAAATAAGAGAAGATCATTAATCCATTTATAGGATGGAGAATAGAAATAGTCCTTGATTTACCACTATTTATTTAATAACTGTTTGAAGTTAAAGCACCACTGAAAAAGTGACTTACAATTGGCTCTAGTGTTTATGACCATTGTAGCATCCCCAGGATTATGCAATCAATATTTGAGTGCTTGGCAACTGGCATGTATTTAAGATGGTTGCAGCATCACAGGGTCAGGTAATCTCCACCTGTGACCTTCCCAGCCATCTTCCAACGAGCTAAATCAATGGGGGGGAGGGGGGAACCAGATGAACCTAACAGCTGCATGTTTCACATCACAACTGCAATGATTCGCTTAACAACCATAATTTAAAAAAGTCATGAAATCAGGCATGATTCACTTAATAACTACCTTGCTTAGCAGCAAAAAATTTTGATCCCAACTGGGTTCACAAATCAAGGATTACCTGTATGGAGTTTCTCCCAAGGACAGAACCACTGGAGATGTCTAGCACAAATGTCCAGCCTTAACCTTTCTTCATCTCCTTTCATTTTCCCCTCCCCATGTTTTGGATCTTGCTCTGATCTCAAATGCCCATCTGGAACAAGCTTCTTTGAACCATACAAGCAAAAAGGTGAAGTGAATGAATGAATCCATTTGCGTCTGACCTAGAATTGTTTAAATGGCCTAATTATCCAAGTTAGAGAAAAGAATTCCAAGGCATAGGCCAGGGGTGTCAAACTCTCAACGTTACGTGAAGTGTTGTGAGGTTTTTTTTTTGCCATTTCTGGCAATGCGGTGGGCGCAGTTTCGCTATGTGGGCTGGCAGTTTGACACCCCTGGCATAGGCTAAGAGTCAATATTTCAAGTCTGGCTTGAAGAAGAGGAAAATCAAGTGAGCCCATAAAAACATTTCTCTGTGCCTCAGATTATTAATACGGTACCTGTTAGTAGCCAGGTTGCTACTTTTGCTTTGCTGCTACTTAAACATAGAAATAATTAGGTTCTTAGCTATTACGCTGGATTTATTGAATTTCAACCTTCTTACAACTAATACTTTTTATTACTTCATTTCATTATCATTATTATCCCACTATTAGTGTTCTTTTATTCTGTTTTACGCTATGCTATATTTTTATGATCTGTGGTTACAACTGTGGGAAGTGAAAATGTTGGCTATTGTTTTTCTATGCAAGGTTAAGGCCCAGATGAACTAAATTAGGCCTCATGGAAAAGTATTGAACTAAAGTTTTTGCTATGCTCAGTTTTACCATTTGAAAGAGCTACTTGTAATCCCAATTGCAACTGTATTTTACTTAATATGATTCTGCTAAGCTTGCTTGTTTTAAATACATTTAGAACCTAAGGACTGGAACTGTGGGAAATGGGGAACTGAAAGTAGCTGAGGGTGCGGGTTCCAATGTATACGGGTATGTGGAAAATTATGATCAGCAGAGGGTCAGCAGAAAGTGTAAGATTACTGACCATCTGTCTTCGGGAAAGGTTATAAGAGATTGGGACTGGACCTGATTGATTTGCCATTGGCCAATAGCCATCCCTGCAGAGACGGCTATGTCACTGGTCCTCATTGCAATGGGAGTTTAATGTAAGTAATGTTTATGTGTGTGTTCCAAATTTTTCATTAAATAAACCTCCGAATCTTAAAGTAAAAAGTCTTCTTTTGTGTTGCTGTCTCTTGTTTCTTTTATTGAATTTTTCCATGACACAACCAGAAACCTATTTACTTATGCAGTATTATATTAAAGCAAATAGTTAGACTGCTTGAATTTAAGAGGAAAACAAAACAAATTTACAAAACTTGCCAGCTAGCTGAACAACTTTCTACCCAGAGCAACTTCTTGTAAGATGACAATACAAAAGTGGTATTATCAATTGAGTGTGTAAAACCTTGAGATTAAATGTTCTGGGGAAAAAAAACTTGTAAATTTAAGGAACTTACTGAAGTCTGAAGATACATGATATGCTACAGAGCTGCTACGAAATGCAACTGATGTATTCATTCAAGTCATGTATTTAAAATACTGCATACAATTTTGGTTGCCATGATACAAAAAAGATCCTGAGGCCCCAGAAAGAGTGCAGAGAAGAGCAAGAAAGATGATTAGGTGTCTGGAGGTTAAGTTGTATGATAAATGATTGAGGGAATTAGGTAAGCCTACTCTAACAAAGAGAAGGACTAGGGACAACATGACAACTGTCTTTCAATATAGTTGTCACAGAGAAGAAGGATTCAATTTCCAAAGCACCTGAGGGCAAGACAAGAAGTAACAGATGGAAGGGAGATCCAACAAAGATCTCTCTCTTAACAAAGAGAGATCCAATCTAGCACTGAGGAGAAATTTCTGACAGTGAGAACAATTAATCAACGGAAGGGCTTATCTCCAGAAGTTATGGATTCTCCATTACTTGAGGTTTTCAAGAAGACACTGGACAGCAATTTATCTGGAATAGTATAGGGTCTCCTGCTTCAGTGGGGGGGGGGTTGGACTAGAAGACCTCCAAGGTTCTTTCCAACGCTATTGTTCTATGTTCTTTAAAAAAAAATCAGAATGGAAAGGTAGATAAATGCCATTTCTATTATTTCTTTTCTAAGAGGCCACCTAAGTTATTTAGAAACCAACTAATTCATGTTAATTAAATTGTTTAATCCCTCATATCCTCACCAGTAATGGCCAGTACAATAATCCAGTAGAAAGCTTGCAGTTGATAGATGATTGCTTGAGACATTATTTTTGTCCCAAGAATCCGACAAGATAGAGCATTTCTGATCCAGACATTTTTCTGCCCATTGTGTGAAATAATTAATGATATGCATGTCCTCCTTACTTATCCAAAGCTTTTAAAGAAGGCATCAGTGTCTTTTAAATTATGATAAGTTGGTGTAAAATAATACACCTGCCCTTCAGGGAAAGAATAAGAAGTTGGACCTAGTTGGTTGTCAGTATCTCTTTGGAGAGATCTTGTTTCCAGTAATTTTGAAAGAGGCCTCAGTCTGACCTCTGCTTGACAAGCCAAAGATTGGACAACCATTTGTCCAGGTTGGTATAAGAGCTCCTGATTTGGGTGCTTTGGACTAGAAGGCCTTCAAGGTCCCTTGCAGCCAGTGGTGGGATTCAGCCAGTTTGCACCACTTCGGCAGAGCCGGTAGCTAATTTTTTGTTGCCCAGGCCCAGAATGGACTTCCAGAAGTGGCATCCACACAGAGAACCGGTTGTTCACATATTTGAATCCCACCACTGCTTGCAGTCCTATGATTCTATGATTCTAGGCCAGCTGTGCATCCACTTCTACATAGCAATTAGAGTCCTAACTTCAATCTCCCCCCCCCTTTTTTTTTTTTTAGAAAAGAGGATTGAGAGATTGATCAGCTAACAGTTACAAAGAGACCTGGAGCATAAGGATTTTATGGACCCTTGGCAACCTGGATTCAGCCTGCTCTGGAAGAAAAACTAAATGAGTTGCTGTCATGTATGACTTAAGCCAGGACTTGGATGGAGGTCAAGCAATGTCAAATCATGCACCTGCTTAGCCAGGCCCTACCCATAGCGGCTGCTTTCTCAGGTATGAAATCCAAACAGATTAAAGCAAAATAAAATAAAGTAAAGTAAAAACAAACAAACATAAAATAAAGAAAGCTTTGTTTGAGTTTTGTTCTTTGCCATTGCTCTGAAGTTTTCAATTCAGATTTCCTTTGGGGTTTACTGGTGACTTGTAATTTGATATGCATTACAAAATATTATTATCCCTGGGGGGGGGAAATTCACATAAGTGTAATTACCAAAGTAATTTAATCAGTAACAGAGATATGCATAGAATGTTAATCAAACTTTGTTTGTAGTAGTTCTACTGTGGTTTTCCAGCAGAACTCCCAAAGGTGCTTTTTCCAAGAAGCAACTGGACTTCCTCGTTTTTCTTTGAAGATGTTTCGCTTCTCATCCAAGAAGCTTCTTCAACTCTGACTGGATGGTGGGGAATGGAAGGATGAGAAGTGAAACATCTTCAAAGAAAAACAAGAAAGTCCAGTTGCCTGTTGAAAAAGCACTTTTGGGACAACCAAACCCTGGATGACTGAGAATCTCCATAGACTTCCAGCAGATCTCTTTTCCAGAACAAAAATGGAGATTCAGAGACACCATTTGTTTAAGTTACTGAAATAAAGGTGAACAGAGAAGTTTTATTTCTCCTCCCACTTCTATTTTCCGAGATGTAGTGAGGCATGCTGGTGTAATGATAAAAATACTGTATTGATACTGGAGAGCTCTCAGTTTGTCCTGCTTCACAAAAAACTTGTTGTGGGATGAATAAAGGTAACACTTTTATTTATTCTTATGTTTTAGAGAAACATTTAATATGAGAATAGGTAAAATAACTTCCAATATGTTGAAATATATTACTGGCCACTCTTTTCTGTTAGCAAGACCTATAATTTATAATCTACACAATCAATATGACAATCATAAAAAACTACAGTGTGTCACCATTAGTTATGCAAAACACAACTTCACAGCAGAAGTATTCTTCAATTTGGAACAAAGAAAATATCTGGTCAGGTTAATCTCCCATAACAGTTAGCCCAGGATAGTCAAGGATATTGAATTGCATTAGAGATTAAGTTGGTCTTTTCCAGTCTGGTGCCTTCTAGAAGTATTGGATCTCATAATCCCAGCCCATAATCACCCCGGTTATCACGGTCATTAGCACATCTGGAGAGTATCAGCTTGGGTTAGGATGGACTTAATAAAAAGATGAATTATGGCTTTCAGCTTCAAATCTTTGGATATAAGAAACTCAGTGGTTCCAGGCAGGAATGTCACTTGAGCAAAGTTTCTCTCTCTGAACCAGTTGTGAATAATTGGCAGTTCCATTCCCTGTCCATCTCCAGCAGAATTTTTTCTCTCTCATTAGATCTCATTCATTATTCATTCCTAATGAAGTGTTTGCTCAAATTGCCCTTCTCTTAGCCTCCACCACAAGGACTAATTCTCAATATGGCACTGTTGGGTTTTTACCTCTAAATGTATTGAGCCTTATTACATACCATTTTGCTCTGAGCCTGTGTGTGTGCGTATATGCGCGTGTGTGTTTTGCATTATTTATTTACCAAAAAAAGCCCCACTAAACCCCAGAATCATTGTATCACCATTGCCCATTTTGTTAAATAGAGGGTGACACATTCAACAGCCATTAAAACCAGCTTTCAATAAGAAGAGAAGAAAAAGCAGCTGATTATTTTGGTAATTTATTTTCATGAGAACCAGATGGGAGCACTTTTAATCAGACTGATTTGACAGTTATGGCCACAGTGGAATAATACATACACTCATAAATATAATGGCTTAATAATTTGACCAGAGCTAACTGCTATTGACTAGCTGAATTCTGAAACAACCATGGATGTGAACTCTGAACCTCCACTGCAGTTTTCTTCAACTTAATACTCTCCAAAGTTATTCTTGTCTCCAAATCTCACTGCTGGAATGGGACCTCTGAGAGCTGCAATCTCTACACATTTTGGGGACACCAGGTTAGGAAAAGCTGTTGGGGGAAAGCAAGGAGAATAGCAAATTCTCTTGCACACTGCTCACAAGTATTCATTTCCTTCCTTTCTGTCTATAAGTGAGGAATCATAAATTAAACTGATTAGAAGCAATTTTATGTGCCTTTCTTGGTTCTTGGGGCCTGACATCAATCTTGTCAAACTAAAGCAACTGTCTGCATCTCCATAAATATACCTTGAGAATTGTTAGGGAAAAGCCTTCTTAACTCTCTTTCTCCTGACCAAACTAGCTAAATTTCACTGTCCCTTTGTCCTATGGAATGCACCCCCCCTCCTGGGAATCCAGACTGCATTCTACCACACCACAGGAAGGATTGGATTAAGAAGAGGCCATGGATGGAAATTAGGAGCCTCAACAGAAGAGAATATCTGTAGCTCAGGGTTGAGCTGTTGTGAAGTCCTTGATGCTTGGTTTTAGTTGCAGATATTTCACTACCCAGCTAGGTAACATCAGCAGTGCTGCTGATGTCAGCACATAACACAACATCATCACATGGCACTTCACAATTAGGAGCCCTGATGCTAGAAAATTAGGTTATACCACAACATTTGGATCCAAGTTTCAGTGATCTATAATTGCAAAAGCATTAATCATGGTGGAGGAGAGTACAGGCAAGACTTAGCCTAGGAACAGAGGAAGTTATAAGAGCTCAAGGTAGATTACAATGAAGTGCAGCACCAATAAATTTGGAAGTGGGCAGCCTTTGGATGCTGCAAGCCATATTCTCCAAGGGTTGCTTAGAGACTCTCAGACTGAAGCAACACAAAAGCCTGTTCAGGAGAAAAAAAACAGACAACACAGCAAAGAAATAAACACACAAGCTCCATATTGAGTAAATCAAGCATATTAACAAGAGAGTTGTGCAAAGTTTTTGATGCAGCTTTTCTTCCGTAGATGGATAAAGTTGGGGGAAGGAAAATGAGTGGTACGATGTGCTCTTCAACAAATGAAATGAATACTTTCACAATCTTGCACAGTTAAGGGAGTTTGGTTATGTTTTTGTATCTCACTTTTCTGCTAGGAAGCCTGAAACCTCTGATCAAAAGGATTGCAGAAGAAAGTGAGAATTCTGGCCTCTTCCGGAACATCAAAAAAAAAAAAAAAAAAAAAAAAAAGAAAGAAAAAGAAAAAGAAAAAAGAAAAGCAAAAGCAAGCTCATGACCATTGTGAGGAATGGAAATGTCAAAATAATAATTGACAGCGAAGAGATTAAACGTGTGCAAGAATTCACTTTCGTAGGATTGCAAACTGATCAAAATAATGAATGCAGTTCAGAAATACAGTGCCAAATTGCACTGGATCCACACAGCAACCATGAGCCTGAATCAAGACTTGAAAAACACGGACATCAGCCTGTCAACTATTGCAGACCAGTCCATCCCAGTATTGTCCTGTTTCTCATAGGTCCTACAGTTGTGAAAATTGGAGCATGAAAAAGCTAGACAGGAAGAAAATTGACTTGTTCAAACTGCGGTATTCAAGAAAGGAATGTTGAACATTCCTTGTAAAGCAAAAATGACAAACAACCAATTACTGCAGTGTATAAAACCAGAAATATCCCTGGAAGACAAAAATCACAAAATTCTGCCTTACTTATTTCAGCCATGTCATGCAATCTATTATTCTATGTGCTAATCAAACACACTGGAAAAAGCAGTTATGTTTGGAATGGTCAATGGTAAAAGAAAATGAGACCCCCAAAAGAACATGGTAGCTGGACACCATCGAAGTCAAAGCTTTAAAAAAATTGAATGAAGCCACGCAAGATCAGAAAATGTAGAGAGAGTTTGTCCATAGAAACATCGGAATAGGACACAATTGAACTGATAGCTCCTTCTCCTTCTAAAATTTATTTAGGCAAGTTTGTTCAAAGTAGAGAAGAGAGAGAGAGAGAGAGAGAGAGAGAGAGAGAGAGAGAGAGAAATTATCTTTTTTATTTGGTTGTGTTTTTTCTTCTTCGATGATCAGTAAATGTTTTTCTTCCTGCAGTGGCCAACTGGATGGTTTCTACAAGTTTAGAAGAAGGATATTTAACTTTTGCACAGAGGACTCTCATCTCAATATTTTTTTTTTTTACCTTTGCCCAATTATATATGAAATACATTTGCACAAATACACTCACTATTTTGTCATTAAATGAGGCATGGAAAAAGCTATAGAAGGTGGAATTTAAAAGGTAAATAATTCTCTTCAACTCAGTATAGTTCAGTGCAAATTATTTAAACACAATTGCATAGCTGCCATATGATGAATTCATAGCATACCAGCATCTGGAATGTATCAGAGGCATGGTTGACATGATTAACTCCTGACCATTATATATATAAAGTAGGTTTGTTAGAGAGTTTATCCACGTTGATAAAGGCAGATAAACACCAACGGGTTGAACTGGGCTTGGAAATCAATGGATAGCCAATGCTCCTTTTTCAGTGTTTACCTTTTTCAGGACCAGCTCTTCTTCTGGACAGAAAGAGGCATCCATCTCAGGTGGAAGGCATCAAGGCAGAGGGAAATCATGATGTAGCCACCTAGTTGCTCCTTCTAAGTTCTTCCCTGGTTCTTTCCTTCTGTTAGTGGAGGATGAGGCTGTATATGCCACCTGGCTTGGTCTAAACTCTCTAAATCAGACATGTCAAACACAAGGCCTGGGGGCCAGATATGGCCAGCGAAGTGGTTTCATGTGGCCTGCGAAGCCATCCTGGAAACAGTGAGGGAACGGCCCCTGCTGACTTGGCCCTTGGCCCTATACAATTTTGTGCTGGCCATCTATGCTGAAACGTATTCAGTCTTAACTCCACAAGACTGTCTGGAAACAGCGAGAGCACCCCCTTGTGGAAGTGGAGCTGGGTTAAGTGCCGCAGATGCTTGAGGGGCTGGGCATTTGACCTCCGGGCAGCCCGCACCACCATCCGGCACCCCTGCATGGCCTGAGAGGAACGGTGAGGCTACTCCAGTGGACCATGCCTTGGCACTTGCCCTGGTCCCACCCCCTTCTGCCAGAGACCCTCCGATCTGTCCCACTCCTGCCCAGGCCCCCACAGGCACCCTTGATGCAAACGATGTAGAGCTGGCCATGCCCACTCAAAAGGCCACACCCACTCTGTCCACGCCCATCCTGTAGGCTGCATCCACCCTGGTCACACACACCCGCCCCCCCGAGGGAACCGCAATGCTGATGCGGCCCTCAATGAAATTGAGTTTGGCACCCCTGCTCTAAATGATTCTGTTGTTCTCAGGTATAGTCAAGAATTAGCTCAACTTAAGTACTGTATCAGTACTTAAGTACTGTATCAGTACTTAAATTGAAGTAATTCTTGACTATACCTGAGTGGGTAGTCAGAGCATTGGGAAAAATGATTCTTGTCTGCCAGTCTCTTGAATTAGTCCATGTATTTTGTCTTTCAAGCTTAGAACTTGCTGATAATATAGAACAAGCAACTCAGGTAGCCAGTTAGAGTCACAGTTATCTATCAATCTTAATCTTTACTCTTAATCTCTTAATTCTCTTAATCTTTACTCTTAGAAGCTGCCCATTTGTCTTCTTTGCTGTTCCTTAGTTGATCTCTTGTTTGTGTTCACAGAAACCTGAAAAAGAGAAGCAGAAGAAAAGATAAAGGCAATTAGAAACATGGGAGAATGGAATAGGAAGTGGTCGGATTATAATATGTCCTCCATGAAATGAAAGCCAAAACTTGAAACCAGGTACTCACTGTTTCAGACTCACTGTTTAAAGTGGCACTGAAGAAGTTAAAAATCACACTGCCATTTTTGAATGATGTGCCGATTAAAAATGCAAAACTCAAGAAATACAGCTGGATAAATGAAAACAGCCCAGATGGTCTTATAACAAACTTCTGGCAGAACTCAGGGTAAAATATTCTTGCATATTTTATTTTGCAGCTCTGTATACTGTTGCACCAGATCCTGCCAATGAATGCTCAGATAGAAATGCAAAACAAAGGCTCCCTCTGTGTTTTTGGGCATCATGTTCCTGAAGCATCTCTTCTAGGGAAAAAAGTGTTTAATGCCCTCTACCATTGCCCTTAGTATCGGTCACATTTCAACTGTATATGTATTAACAACAATAAGAATTGTATTTGCCTAATGTGAGAAAATGTGTACTACCGGAAGAAGTAATGGTGTAATATTGGGCCTAGATTGAAGAAGTTAATATGTACCACTGAATTACTAATGGACCCAGGACAACACGTTGTTTATTAAGTACTTATGATTGTAAAACTAGAAAATTAATAAAATATTTATAAAAAAACCCACTACAGTTCTAATTCTAACCAATTTAATTTTGTCCACTTTTAGTGTCAGGTTTAAAAAGCACGCACCATCCTTCTATCCTTGCTTTGTATTTTAATTATATGATTATTTTATTATTTTTTATTTTCCCATTTTTGAACTGCCCACCTCTCTCAGACAATACAAATTCAAGTCAGAAATATATACATGTATATATACATTAAATATGTATAAGAATTGATCTCTGTCAGTCTGAAAGAATCATAATGTATTCTTGCAGCCCAGTTGAGTAACAATACAGGTGGTCATCCTTAAGGATCATTCATTCAATTACTGTTTGAACTTATGACAGTGCTGAACAAATAATAGATACAACTGGTCCTCATAATTATGTCAGTCATGGGGTCCCTCTTGTCATGTGATCATTCTAGATCAGTGGTTCTCAACCTTTCTAATGCCGCGACCCCTTAATACAGTTCCTCATGTTGTGGTGACCCCCAACCATAAAATTATTCCAGGGTCATGTGATCACCTTTTGCAACCTTGTGACAAGCAAAGTTAGTGGGGAAACCAGATTCACTGAACAACCATGTTAGTAATTTAATCTCTCTCCCTCTTTCTTTCTCTCTCTCCCTTTCTCTGTCTCTCCCTCTCTTCCCTCTCTCCCTTTCTTTCTCTATCTCTCCCTTTCTCTTTCCCTCTATCCCTTTCTCTCTCCCTGTCTCTCTTTCTCTCTCCCTCTTTCTCCCTTTCTCTCTCTCTCTGTCTCCCTTTCTCTTTCTCTCTTTCTCTCTCTCTCTCTCTCTCTCCCTCTTTCTCTCTCTCCCTCTTTCTAGTTCTCTTTCACTCTTTCTCTCTCTCTCTCTCTATTTCTCTCTCCCTCTCAAAGATCCTTAAAATCCTTAAAAGTTATGCTTGGGTGGAAGACTTTTTCTTTTACAGATGGGGCAGGTGGGCCCGACATTCGCGGGCAGGCAGGACTCCGCCTGCCGGGCCGTTGCCTCCCCATCGCCCTCCATGGCAGCTGGCTCCCTTGCCAAACCTCCCAGCTGACAAGCACAAATTTGAGGGTCATCAGCTGATGGGCGCAGAGTTTGGCGCTGTGGCGGCCTCCCCTTCACCTTCCTCACTGGCCAAAGTGTTGCTGGACGTTCCAGCTGACAGGTGCAGGTCTGGAGGTCGCCAGCTGAGGGGCGCAGGAGGTCGGCACCGCAGCAGCCTCCCAGCCGCCTGCTTCTTCGGCTGGAGCAGTTACCAGGGTCACTGGCTGCGGGGAGCATGTCAGTGGCCCTTGCGGGCCATGCAAGCCCTGTCAACTGCTCCAGCCGAAGAAGCAGGCAGCTGGGAGGCCGCCACGGTGCCGACCTCCTGCGCCCATCAGCTGGTGACCTCCGGACCTGCACCGGTCAGCTGGAACATCCAGAATGCTTTGGCCAGTGCGGAGGGCGATGGGGAGGCGGCGGAGCACCGAACTCCTGCGCCCATCAGCTGGCGACCTCCGGACCAGTGCTGGTCAGCTGGGAGGTCTGGTGATGGAGCCGGCTGGCGTGGAGGGCGATGGGGAGGTGGCAGCTCAGCAGGCGGGGTCCTGCCTACCCGCGAATGTTGGGCCCACCTGCCCCATCTGTAAAAGAAAAAATCTTCCACCCAAGCATAAAGCCAGCAGTTCTGTGCCACAGAGGTTTGAGACACGGAGGCACGGTGCCGTGGGAGGCGGCAGGACAGGGGGGAGGGGTTACCTGCATCCTGCCAGCTGAATTCTGGAAGCCTGCCTGAGTGAAGAATTTTAGGGGGTGTTGAAAGGGAGACAGACTGAGGGCTGTATTAAGACCATAGATGGCTGTGTAAGGAGAGTGGAAGGGAGGCAAATTCGGGGTGGAGCAGAAAACACGGGGGTGGGGAAGGTGTTAGGAAATAAGCACCAAGGTACATGGTGCCTTGCAAGGGATTCCCGAGTGTTCTGCAATTGTTTTTCCTCTCTCCTCTGTGCGAGAAAAACTTTTGCGGTGTAAATCTGAAACCAGGTGTTCCTGTGAGGTGGCGCAGGAGGTTCTTGGGAGAGGCGAGGACAAGCTTGGTGTTTCCTCTCTCCCAATCCCCTTCCTCTTCTTTACCCCCTTCCCCAGCCTGCCTGCGATCTTAGCTCACGGCTCTGTGGCTTTTCTTTGCCTAGCCTAGCCAAGCTTTCTTCCTCCCGCCCCATTCCCGGGAGCACCGAGGAGGTATGGCAGAAACACATGAATTGGGATTGCCCTTAGGAAGCTGATCCTGCTTTGAACCTTAGGAGAGGAGGAGGAGTCCCTTCCTCCTTCCTTCCCTCTCTCCCTGTCAAGCCCCCGTGGGCTCGACATGAATGGGCAGGGGAGGGGTCGAGGACAACATGCGGGTTGGCTCTGCGGGCATCCCGACCAACAGCTGAGTGGCTCCAACTTCCGGCCGCCGAACAGCTGAGTCCTCCGGGAGGCAACGTGAGGCCCTGAGGGGTATTGCAAGCTCACAGGGGGTGGGAAGGAAAAGAAGATGGAAGAGAGTGAGGCTGCAACAGAGAGAGCGGTGTCTTGGTTCCTAAGACCATCAGAAATATGTGTTTTCCGATGGTCTTAGGCGACCCCTGTGAAAGAGTCGTTCGACCCCCAAAAGGGTCGCGATCCACAGGTTGAGAACCGCTGTTCTAGATGGTTGGTGCCTGGCTTGTCTCAGTGTCTCTCAGTTATGTGATTGCCATTTGTGACCTTTTTTCCTCGCTTCCAACAAGCAAAGTCCTTGGAGAAGCCAACGGGAAATCACAAATGGTGAGCACATGATGTTCTCACTTAATAACCTGCAATGATTCACTAAATGATAGCAACTGGAAGTTCCAGAATTTCTGTTGCTAATCAGCACAATCATGTGATGTCATACTGTACGTAGTGGTGGGATTCAGCCAGTTCGCACCCCTTCGGCAGGATCGGTAACTAATTTTTTGTTGCCCAAGCCCAGAACGGACTTCTGGAAGTGGCATCCACACAGAGAACTGGTTGTTCACATATTTGAATCCCACCACTGACTGTATGACTAAGTCACTTAGTGATGGAAAGTTTGGTCTCAATTATTGTAATTAAGTGAAGACTAGGAACATTCAGTTTACTGGCAATTATGGGACAGCCACTGATTTTGGAACTACTTCAGGGCTCAATGCTTTTGGTAGTAACCAAGTGGTAGAGTTGCATGTCCAACCATAGTGGGCAACATCTTTCTGTGCTCTTAGCTGGTAAATGTGACATGTTCTGGAGAAGATTACTCAATTTATTTGATCTGTTTGTCCAGAACACTTGAATATAAAGTATTACTTAGTAGTGACACTCCTGGTGTTTGATTAGTTGTATGTACTCGGTTGTATTTTTGTTCTGTTTGGGTGCCTTCAGTCTTGACTCTTGTCAACTGTCTGGAGAGGTCCCTGCAGTTTTCTTGGCCACATGGGCAGAAGTGGCCTGACCTGCCTTCTTCCCACGGCTGAGAAAGTGTGAACGGTTCCAGGTCACTAAGCTGGTTTCATGACTAAAAGAGGATTGAACTCCCAATCTCCTAGTTTCTAGCCTAATAATGTCAGAGTAGCTTTTTTAAATTGTAATATACAAATTAAAATATTTTTTTGCAGCCTTTAGATTCAGTGTGATTCTTTTTCCAGACATTTTTGGAAGTATTCTTGAAACCTTGAATATTCCGAAGCCAATATGCTTGTAGGACATGTAGTGATAATATTATATACCTGATTACGTTCTTTTTCATACATAGCCTGAAGTGCTCAGTTAGAAATTGTAATCCGTTACTACCCACTACATCTTCTGGAATACCTGTTCTTACAAAGAATTATCTCAACCCATTCCATATACAGTATTTGGGGCTGTTGTCCACTTTGAACATGCATCTCAGACAGTTCAAATGTTGTGTCCATAAATGGTCCTGCAAAGTCTATATGAATTATTTGCTCCGACACTCCCAAAGATGAAGTCACACTTTTGGATATGTTGGAAATTTAAGCAACTAACTTCAAGCTCTTTGATTTGTTGGCTTCAGCCACAAAACAAAACTATGAGCTAATGCCTTCATCCTTACTTCTTTGAGATGTCCAACACACAGCTCTTCCAATAATAATGTCAAATGGAATGGTATATGTTCACTCTCAGTCTCCACAGAATACACCTGCTAATAACTATAACTTCATTGTGGCGCTTATAAAACTCTATAAACTAAGAACTAACCCTATGCATGCCAGCAATTCTGGGTTGTTGTACAAGTTTGAGACCTAGTGGATCTCTCCTAGTTTTTTTTTCTGAAGCTGTAATTCAAATCTAATTGGAGATCCAAGTTTTCAAGATAGTATAAATATAGGGGACACAATTTAAGTTTTTCACTCAGAAAGGTCAGTTTCAAAATTATATTTTCTACTGATCAAATTAATAACCCAACTCCATCATTTAAGGTCAGCCATAGAACCATGTGGCCTTCATCGCATCCAACTGTGCCAATGGCCAGCTTTGCCAGTGCTGGTTGAGGAAGGGTTGTTGTTTTTTTCACAGAATAAAAATCAGAGACTTCCTTATGAAATGGAGATCTAATCTGAAATGGAACTTGAGGTTTGTGAAACCTGAGCGAATCCGTTCCTCCTGAAATTAGAGGGTTAGTTATCAATGGGCTTCTGTTCAGCCTGCATGCTCCAGTTTAATTTTCAGCTCAGTTAACATATAATAAAAAATATCATTGTCACAGGGGGTATTTATGAATTCAGGGAATTAGACTGAAAGAGAAAGTGCATATAATAGTCTATTTTTTTTCTGCTAAAGGATAGCCAAAGAAGTTTTGCAAGTACAATTTACATCCATCAAGCTACCTTACATCTTATGGTGAACAATCTCTCTCTCTCTCTCTTCCCACTTGCTTTATTTTGTTTGTTTATAAAACAGTCTGTTTTATCCAATTTTTTGAATTTATAAAACAGCATTTTAACCAATTTTTTGAATTCCAACTTTCAGCATTAGAGCGACTGTGTGTGTATACATATATGCATACAGTACATGTGTGTGTAAAACTTGTGCTCTACTCTACTCTGAACTCTCCCTATGTCCTAATTGTAATGTTAAGAAAGAGCTTACAGAGTTTAGTGGTCATTCTTTCTTCCCATCTCTTGTCTTTGACTGGCAGCTTCTTGGCTTCTTCTTTTGATCTTCTTATCTGCCATGTTCTTCTGGCACCCTGAATCTTGTGTATTGGTTTCTAATTTTCTTCTGGCAGTATGAGTACGATACTTTGGATAATGCCAAGCAATTCTCTTCAGCACTGTATACACTGCCCTGTCCAACTTAGATTTGCCAACCTATGCTATTCTTTACCAAATTCAACAGCCATTTGGTGTCTACATCCTTCTTTTCTTTTTAATGTTAATTTTCATTGAAGATAACGATAACAAGAATCAAAGTTTTAAAAAAGAGGTAAGAAGACAAAGCTTAAAGTAAATAGTCAAGAGTTTTACAAATTTCGTACCATTAAATAAAGTATATGTTCTCAATTTAGTTCTACATGTTTTGAATACTTTGTCATTTTAAAACTACAAACCAGACTACTGTTTGAAAAATATATTCATCTTAATCCTCAGTCTTTGCTTCCATTTTAAATCTTCCTTCCTAGAGTTCTCTTGACAATCCACAAAACTCTTGTCTCTAGTGCCAATGTGGCATCTGATTGTGACCCAGCCCATCTGCTGCCAACCTTCCTTTCCTAGGAGAATTATTCTCTATGGGAATCTCAAATAACATTTACTCTTAGCTCCTCATCGGTGAAGTGGGTTCCAATTGGTGTGTTTTGATGTTTGCGTGTATATGTGAATAGCCAGCACAAAGCAATCATAATATATCTTTCATAATTTGTCTATATTTCAACACCATTTTTAGTCTGATTTCTAAACTGCTGAACAGTAGAAAAGGGTGTGGAATGAATTTTCAGCTGAACATGGATTCAGAACAAAAGGACTTGAACTCTCAAGCTTAAATAACTTGGAATATTTCCCCGAGTCTTTCTGTTTAACATTCCAATCATTCACAGAATAAAAAAGAGTCTTGTAAACAATTGGTTTTCCAAATATATATTAATGCAATTGCTTGTTTCCATTGAAAGATGCTGTCTGATTGGACATAAATAACACCTTCTTCTTAGCCCTGTCAGGGGGACCCGGTGGCCTAGCAGTTAAGATGGAGAGGAGCGCCATACAAACCCAAATAAAAGAAAGAAAGAAAGAAAGAAAGTTAAGATGCTGGGCTTGTTGACCGAAAGATCAGCAGTTCAAGACTCAAAAACTGCATGACGGGGTGAGCCCCCATTCTGGCCCCACCTCCTGCCAACCTAGCAGTTTGAAGGCATGTAAATGCAAGTAGATAAATAGGTACCACTTTCATTCCATGTGCATCAGCTTATAGTCATGCTGGCCACATGTGCTGGCCACATGACCATGGAAGCATTGGACAACACTGGCTCCATTGGCTAGGAAACAGGAATGAGCACTTCCCTCTAGAGTCAAGACATGACTGGACAGGGGAAACCTTTTCCTTGACCTTTACCTTAGCCCTGTCACATGATGAAGTTGTTTTTTAAAAAACCCACTGATTTCCTAAGAGTAAGGATGCTGGATAAGCATAAAAGCATTTCCTTGCAATTTATTCATTATCTCATTGACCCACTTGTAGAATACAGGTTGCGATGTGCAAATACACTTCCTTGGTTGAAAGTTCAGAGAAGATGATGAGATGACTTTAGAATGTTAAGTGTTCGGTTTTTGCAAAGATGTTTGATAGCTTATAATGATTCTTAACTATATTCATAATATTTTGATTAGACTATATATATGTGTATGTGTGTGTACATATATATATATATATATATATATATATATATATATATATATATATATATATATATATATATATATATATATATATATATATATATATATATATATATATATATATATAGGTCTTTGGTTATTCAGGTTTTCTCCCGCGTAGAGTTTGAAGTGTCTTGGCGATGTTTTGACGAAGTCCCATTCGTCATCTTCAGGCTGGTGCTTTCAGCTTCGTGCTTCTAGGAGCACGAAGCCGAAAGCACCAGCCTGAAGATGACGAATGGGACTTCGTCGAAACGTCGCCAAGACACTTCAAACTCTACATGGGAGAAAACCTGAATAACCAAAGACCTACATACAAACACCCGCGAAAACCTCAGAAAACACACACACACACACACACACACACACATATATTGTACAACATTGTACAAGAGGTAGCAACTAAAACCATCCCAAAGAAAAAGAAATGCAAGAAAGCAAAATGGCTGTTGGAGGAAGCTTTGCAAATAGCTGAGGAAAGAAGGGAAGCGAAAGGCAAATTAGAAAGAGAAAGATACACCCAATTGAATGCAGAATTCCAGGGAATAGCTAGAAGAGATAAGAATACCTTCTTAAATGAACAGTGCAAAGAAATAGAAGAAAACAACAGAATAGGGAGGACCAGAGATCTCTTCAAGAAAATTGGAGATATGAAGGGAACATTTCATGCAAAGATGGGCATGATAAAGAACCATAATGGCAGGAACCTAACAGAGGCAGAAGAGATTAAGAAGAGGTGGCAAAACTACACAGAAGAACTATACAAGAACGAGCTTAACATCCCAGATAACCACAATGGGGTGGTCACTGACTTCGAGCCAGACATTCTAGAATATGAAGTGAAATGGGCCTTAGAAAATCTGAGCAACAACAAAGCTAGTGGAGGTGACAGTATTCCAGCGGAGCTATTTAAAATCTTAAAAGACGATGCAGTAAAAGTGCTACACTCAATTTGCCAGCAAATTTGGAAAACTCAACAGTGGCCACAGGATTGGAAAAGGTCAGTTTACATTCCAATTCCAAAGAAAGGCAATGCCAAAGAATGTTCAAACTATCGCACCATTGCACTCATTTCACATGCTAATAAAGTTATGCTTAAAATCCTACAAGTTAGACTCCAGCAGTATGTGGATCAAGAACTACCAGAAGTACAGGCAGGATTTCGAAGAGGCAGAGGAACTAGAGATCAAATTGCCAACATACGCAGGATCATAGAGAAAGCTAGGGAATTCCAGAAAAACATCTACTTCTGCTTCATTGACTATGCTAAAGCCTTTGATTGTGTGGATCACAACAAATTGTGGCAAGTTCTTAAAGAGATGGGAGTACCAGACCATCTTATTTGTCTCTTGAGAAACCTATATGCAGGTCAAGAAGCAACAGTGAGAACTGGACATGGAACCACTGATTGGTTCAAAATTGGGAAAGGAGTCCGGCAAGGCTGTATACTGCTACCCTACCTATTTAACATATATGCAGAGCACATAATGAGAAAGGCAGGGCTAGATGAATCAAAAGTTGGAATTAAGATTGCTGGGAGAAATATCAACAACCTAAGATACGCAGATGATACCACTCTAATGGCAGAAAGTGAAGAGGAACTAAAGAGCCTCTTGATGCAGGTGGAGAAGGAGAGTGCAAAAGTTGGCTTGAAACTCAACATTAAGAAAACCAAAATCATAGCATCCGGCCCTCTCGATTCCTGGCAAATAGATGGGGAAGAAATGGAGGTAGTGACAGATTTTATTTTCCTGGGCTCCAAGATCACCTCAAATGGGGACTGCAGCCAAGAAATTAAATGACGCTTGCTCCTGGGGAGGAAAGCTACGGCAAATCTAGACAGCATACTAAAAAGCAGAGATATCACCCTGCCAACAAAAGTGCATATAGTTAAGGCCATGGTTTTCCCAGTTGCAATGTATGGATGTGAAAGTTGGACCATAAGAAAGGCTGAATGACAAAGAATTGAGGCCTTTGAACTATAGTGCTGGAGAAGACTCCTGCAAGTCCCTTGGACTGCAAGGCATTCAAACCAGTCAGTCCTAGAGGAGATCAATCTCGACTGCTCTTCAGAAGGCCAGATCCTGAAGTTGAAACTCAAATACTTTGGCCACCTAATGAGAAGGAAGGACTCACTGGAGAAGGGCCTAATGCTGGGAAAGATTGAGGGCAATAGAAGAAGGGGATGACAGTGAATGAGGTGGCTGGATGGAGTCACTGAAGCAGTAGGTGTGAACTTAAATGGACTCCAGAAGATGGTAGAGGACAGGAAGGCCTGGACGAACGTTGTCTATGGGGTCGCGATGGGTTGGACACGACTTCGCAATTAACAACATACATACATACACACATACATACATACATACATACATACATACATACATATATGCATGACTCTGAAAATGTTTAATTTCCCCTGTAACTTACTGTATGATCCAGCAAGAAATTTTGGCTACATGGTTTAGCTTTACCACAATTTTGATCCTTATTTATGGTGGAATAGTCACTGCCTTTTTTTTTTTTTTGCATTTTCTGTTTGTGGCACATGATTAAAATAAACAATGCCTTAGTTGATGTAATTATTATGGAGGATCTTGGCACCATGGTTTGGAATATTGTGATGACCAAATTATTTCTTATTCTCTTTCATGTTTTCCAGTTATTTTGTTATTTTATAACTAACTAATATAGATATTTAATGATGACAGAGGTGTGCAAACTTGATGAAACTCATTAATTTATGAAAGATATCAGGGAAAAGATCCTTTTTTTTCTCCCTCCTAAAATTATAACTCATGATTTCCCAATGAAGTAGATAGGCAATAGAATTTCCATAGGGGAAATAATACTATTATTAGATCATCATCTTTACATTGGATGGGTTTAAAAGAGAATCACAGAAAAAAATTATGATAGCTCCATCAGTCTTAGTCTGTTTGCTACATTAGCTATTAATCAGGATATTGAAGATGATGTTTTTTGTGTTCAATGGGTAAACAACCTCCAGTGCCACTTATTGGAAAGAACAAAAGAGATATATATTTGCTTCTGTGCAGAATTTACAAAATTCCTGGAAGCATCTGGCTGGAGATGTTAACCTGGAATCTAGTTCATTGCATCTTTGTTTGAAACAAACTTGGAGTAATTGGGACGGAAACTCCAAGACCTCCCTAGCCTTTGTGTTGAGCAAAAATAGAGAACAACCTTTGAGTTGCAGAGGGCCACACATGTGGCTTTTAGAGGCACATGGGCCATCATGAATGGAGCCATGACAGGCCTGGGTGTGAGGTGCTCATATCAATGTATGGGATATTTATTTATTTATTTGTGCATGTGCATCCTGCTGTCCAGCCTCAAAAAATGTTTATGCTGTGCCAGCCATTATTGCTTCTTAGCTTGTCTATGAAGTTGGGGGGAAGGGAGGGGAGAATCGAATTCAGACTGCTGATATTGAGACTCAGTTCATGAGAACCAAGGACTTTCAAAATTTGTTTACTGAGATCTGAAGACATTCTCCCATAATAATTTTCTGACTTATAATTGAATGTGACTTGCACTAATGAGGGGAGGGAGGTTTCTATACTTCTAATAAAGCAATTTAGGCATGAAACAACCAGAGCTGGTTTTCCTTTCATTTGTGCCAAAATGATTTGCTCAATGAAGTTTTGCATTAGAGGTTGGATTGTCTCAGCTATGCTTACATTGTTGGATTTGTCAGTCAGAACCTTGACACCTGCTACTGTTGAGATGTTTTTGTTTAGTTGTCCCTTAAATGGTATAAAAGCTGTATTAGGGCTTCCATTAGTTTCCTATTGCCAAATGGTGGGAAACAATTTCAGCCACAATTTAAATAATTGTGGTTGGAGAAGGAGGGCCAGGGGCTGCCAAAACAGAAGTATTTATGGATCATGTATAGCTCCAAACTCACAAACTGCCAGTTTCAGGGACAACAATGATTGATTGAATTTGACATGGCTGCATTCTAACATTATGTGAACTTTTTTCTTCTTTCTTTCTTTCTGAACTAAATTCTGTGCAATGCACATGACTTTCTTTACCCTTTTGCTTCTTATTCCTCATCTTTTCTTGCTTTGTTTCTGTCTGCTGTTCTGGCAGATGTTTCATTTCCAGACTATGTATCCATTTGAAAGCTATGTTCGTATATATGATATCAGGAAGCTTTGATGGCACAATCTTGATTGAACAAGAACATCATAGTATATTCCAGGAAGATTTGTATTGAACTATACAATTGTTAACATCATTCAACCTCTTGTATGGTACTATTTCTATTTCTCATACTAACTAAACAAAAGCGGCAAACCAGGGCTTTGAGTGAGCTTCAGAAGAAAACATGATACATTTATTTTTTACCTTTCCTTAAAGAGAAAAAAAAGCTGCTTTTTAAAGCTGTGGCATAATTGTCCTGAAAGGTCAGCTGATGTTCTGAGACATAATGTCCAACGGGAACAAAGTTTCATTGTAGTATAGCAATGTTGTTATGGTTGTTCTTTGGAAAACAGCTATCCTATTAGTCATTAGATGTTCCCATGCATTCTAATCTTCAGTTCTGAATAGCCACCACCATTTGAACTAGCAATGTACTTTGTGTGTGTGTGTGTGGGGGGGGGAATAAATGTGAAGAAAAGCTCTCAGATTCTCAACTTCTAGATTAGGACTGTCCACTGAAAATAACTCAAGCATTACTTCTTAAACTTGTCACTTCCTACCCAACACATTTTTGTAATCCTGTAAAAACACTTAGATCACACTGAGCTTGGCAGATAAAGGAAATCACTGCGTATAATTATATCTGTCAGATAGTTCTTTAACAAAAAATAACTGAATTGTGAACAACTGATTTTATAATAAAAATAAATAATATCGCTTGAAGATATTACTTATTTTTATTTTCCAAGGATCTGAAAATGACCAAAGTAATACCGGTATGATTAAAACAAACTAACAAACGAACCAAACAATCCAAAGGGGTGGGGAGATTCTAGGATCTGAGTAAATTAAAATAAATTCTGCTTTTAGTTACTTGCAGGAAAGAATGACTAAATATAGAATTATGAAGCTTACTGAAGAACAAGCCTGATCAAAAAAAATTCAACAAGTCTTCAGCAAAAGTAAGTTTTGGCTCATTTTTTTGAGGCCTCTAAGAATATCATCAAAAATCAGTGATTAGAGATGTTTTAAAGATAGTTAATTGTTTTCAGACAGAATGTGATATACCTTGTGGTGAAAATCACTCTTTCTGTTACTTTTTTAAAAAAGAGATTTTAAAAGAACATGAAAAAGCTTGTATTGATTCCTAAGAAAGTTTATATCTTGTAATATTTCCTCACAAGGATCTAGGGTGACTTCCTAAAAAAATTAGGAAAGAACCCCAAAAGCTTCAACTCTTTGTATTTTGTCCCCATTAACATTGAAAGCAGAGGTCCAGTTTTCCCAATCATGGCCTAGATCAGAAGACCAAGGTTTAAAGGGACTTTCTGGAAGAACTCAGAGCAGAACGGCTCATTTCATGGCATGGGACCAGGATACTTACGGGACCACCTTCTGCCACATACTTCTCTACGACCGGTGAGAGCGTACAGGGTCGGCCTCCTCCGGGTCCCGTCAGCGAAACAATGTCGTTTGGCGGGCCCTAGGGGAAGGGCCTTCTCTGTTGTGGCGCCCGCTCTCTGGAACCAACTGCCTCCTGAAGTCCACGTTTCTCCGACTCTCCTGGCCTTCCAGAAAAATTTAAAAACTCATCTTTGCCGGCAGGCCTGGGGATGACTGTGGTTGATTGTTGAATTGAATGTGTGTTCTTTTTTATTGATTTTTTTTAGATATATTTGTTTGGGTTTTTTTTAATGGTACTTCACTGTTATATATATGTTGTTAGCCGCTCCGAGTCCCTTGGAGAGGAGCGGCATACAAACCCAAATAAAATAAATAAAATAAATAAATTTCTGAACTGTGAATCCAATCCTTCAAACCAATTCAGCTCAACTGAAGTTCCCTAATTCTCAAACGAACATCTTATTCTTTGCTTTCTTTATCAATATCCAAATTCAGAGAGAAGTGAATTCAGAACCCTCTTCTCTCCCCAAGGAACATGAAAACCTTTTCAGAATAAACCCATTTCATTTCGGAGTTTGGACGTCAAAGAAATTCAGGAGAAAGTATTTTAGAGAGGGTCAATATTAATGCCCTCTCAAAATATTTATTAAGTGGTTTTTTTAAAAAACTTTTATTTTAATTTCCCAGAGCTCAGTTCTCGCACACATGCATGGATCATCTTCCTGTTTAAATATAGATTTATTTAGCTCAGCCTTTCAGAGTGTTGTGTTCTTTGGGAATAAAGTTAGATAGTCTGTGAACGCAGAGCAATTTACTCTGATGTACAGTTAAATTATACAGCCCAGATTTTAAAGCTTTTCATTCCCTCTTAAATCATTGACTGTATCTAATAAAGCTTTTTCTCTGCACTATCATTACTTGTTTTCAAAAACTTTTGCAATAAGAACTCTCCAAATTATGCCCCCTCAGCTAGCTCATCTGTTCAGGCAATAAGCAAATTTTTATTGCTTTTATGAATTAAAACTACTTTACATCCAATCACTTCCCAAACATCTGTAGTTGAACCAGTCTAGGGAGCTTTTGAAAAATCAATCAGTGGGGAACAGCTTTCACTTGGTGTGAGTGTGTGTCTCTGTATTTTAAATTAATAAAGAATTTACACCTTTTTGCTCCAGATGAAGCGAGAGCAGACCTTCTACCGTGGAATTCACCTATGACACCAACAGCTCTGAAACACCTCTTGCAGCTGGCCATAAAGAGATTAATTGGGATTGTGGCCTTTTGGAGAGAAATAAGAGCTGCCACAAAGGTATGTGAATAAAACAAAATGACTGTGATCTGCTTCCTTAATACTGCAGCGAGAAAGAGTAGCATCATTTGAATCAGGGACCTACTATGCTGGCATCATTTACTATCTGCATCCACAATATTATTATGCGCTCTCCTCACTTGCTTATGGATGTCAGGGGGATGAATCATGCCCACTGTCCCTGCTAGTTGTCACTATTCTCCATGTGCCTCCCCCCCCCAGAAAACATCCATAGACTAAATCATATATTCAGGCATCATAACTCTGACTTCCTACTTACTAATAGTAACCATGCAGGGAGTTGATGAAGAATAATGCACATATAAACTAGTGGAGAGGAGAAAAGAATGGATACATTAAAAAAGTACATGCTGCCTCTAGTTCCCTTTAGGGAAATCCCTGGGATTTTTCAAGTTCGTGTCCCTAACAATGAAATAAATTGTTTATGACAGTCATGATTGAGATTATTGCTGGCTTAACACACCTATAGCCCAGGGTCAACCTAACCAGATAGGCCCTTTGAGTTTGACCTCATCCAGTTGCAAAAAAGTTTGTTATTCCCTCAATGAATGGATGCTGTAATTTGGGACAAAGTCAAGAGAGGTAAGATGGGGTAGTGTGCAGACTATTGTACTAGGAATAGTTCAAGGCCACCATAAAGTAGAGAAGCTCACTGGTTGATTTGATCCAGTTGCCATCTCTCATCCTTAACTCCCTTACAGGGTTGTGTTGTGGAGTGGGGTTGGGGACAAATGTACACCATCTTGATTTCCTGAAGGAATTGTGGGATATAAATATTCTCACCTTTAGACTATGGGTGTCCAGCTTTTTGGCTTGCCTGGGCCTCATTGAGTGAAGAGGAATTGTCTTAAGCCACATATAAAATATATAGTTTATTTATATAAACAACATATAATAAGGTTAACATTTATGATGTTGCATTACTAAATTGCATTACTAGCTGTTTAGGGCAGCAGGGGGCCTTTGGGCAGTGGGTTGAACATGCTTGCCCTAGACCCTTTTACTACTAAGTAATAACTTAAAAATGATTGTTTCCCCTTCTATTGAAAGAATGGATGCAGTGGAAATCTTAAAGCAATATTTAGTTCTCCACCTTTACTATAGATTTAAATTTCACAATAATGTGATTATATGCAGCATTCATCTTTTTTCTTCTCTATTTTTGGTCTTTCTCTCAGTTGAAATAGCTAAATATTACAAGGCAATTTCAATTCACATCATATATATATATATATATATGTAGGTCTTTGGTTCTTCGGGTTTTCTCCCACGTAGAATTTGAAGTGTCTGGGCGACGTTTCGATGAAGTCTCATTCATCATCTTCAGGCTGGTGCTTTTGGCTTCTGCTTCTAGGAGCAATGTGTGGTCTAAGCTGTTTTTTCCTTTTAACTGCCAGTGGAGGTTTGAACTGATTGGCTGGGAGCTTGGCTATGTTCTGATTGGTTAGGGGCTTGGCTGTGCTCTGATTGGCTGGGGGGTTGGCTGTGTTCTGATTGGCTGGGGGAGTGTTCTGGTTGGGTGGGGGCTTTGTAGTGCTGGAGGGGTTCAAAGTGGCCAATGATGCAGCTCTGGTCTGGCTCCTGGTCTGTGGTCTTGCCTCATCATCGGTGTGGGTTTGGGTTTGCTTTTTGCCTGGATGTGTGGAGGTGGCATCCTGTGTGGTTCTGGTGTCAATCTTTGTGTTAGGAATTCGTTTGTCAATAAGGGTGGGTTTCCAAATGGCTGGTAGGCGGGAGGTATCTTCTCGTTTGTTCATGCTGTGGGGGCATTTTTCTATCTCGATGGCTTCTCTGATTATTCTGTTATTAAAATGTTCAGTTTTGGCAATAGTTCTGGTCTTTTTGAAATCAATTTCATGTCCTGTGGCTTTAAGGTGTTGGACCAGGGAAGAAGTTGGTTCCTCTCTTTTGACTGAGTTTTTGTGTTCTTCAATGCGTGCACTTATCCTTCTGTTGGTTTGTCCAATGTATGTAGTGGGGCAAGCAGCGCATGGGATTTCATATACTCCTTGATTTTCTAACTCAATTTTGTCTTTAGGGTTTTTTAGGATGGTGGATATTTTTCTGTTTGTGCAGAATGCTGTCTTGACATTATATTTGTGCAGGATTTTGCTGATTTTGTCTGTGGTGCCTTTTATGTATGGGAGGAGGGCTTTGCCATTTTCTTGTTCTCTGTCATGGATTTTAGTGGGAGTTTCTTTTTGGATTAAGTTGGAAATCTTATTTCTTGGGAATCCGTTGGATGTTAGTACATTAGTGAGAGTGTGTAGTTCGGTTTTTAGGTGTTGTTCGTCAGCTAGGCATTTGGTTCTGGAGATGAGTGTCTTGGCTACGGAGTTGATCTGTGCTGGGTGGTGGTGTGAGAGTGCGTGCAGATAGCGGTTTGTGTGTGTTTTCTTCTGGTAGATGGTGTGTCCTAGGGAGCCATTGGATTTCTTGTAGACTAAGACATCCAGGAAGGGAAGTTGGTTATTAGCTTCTGTTTCCATGGTGAACTGTATTTTGGGGTGTAGGCTGTTGAGGTGTGTAAGGAAGTTGTCCAGTTTTCCTTTCCCATGTGGCCAGATTACGAAGGTGTCATCTACGTATCTGAGCCAGAGTATGGGTTTGTGATCAGATTTTTCTAGAGCTTGGGTTTCAAAGTGTTCCATGTAGAGGTTTGCAATGACAGGTGAGAGAGGTGATCCCATGGGTGCTCCTTCTATTTGTTTGTATTTTTGTCCATTATAGATGAAGTATGTGTTGGATAGACAGTGGTTGGTCAGATCTAGGATGTGTTTGGGGGGGGTTATATTTGTTTTGGATAGCTGTTAAGGCTTCTTTGATTGGCACTTGGGTGAAGAGGGATATGACATCGAAGCTCACAAAACTCATATATATGGGTTTGTATGCCGCTCCTCTCCGGGGATTCGGAGCGGCTAACAACATATATATAACAATAAAATTACAATAAAAACCCAAACAACGATATCTAAAAAAAACAATAAAAGACACATTCAATTCAACAATCAACCACAATCATCCCCAGGCCTGCCGGAAAAGATGAGTTTTTAGATTTTTCCGGAAGGCCGGGAGAGTCAGAGAAACGCGGACTTCAGGAGGCAGTTGGTTCCAGAGGGCGGGTGCCACAACAGAGAAAGCCCTCCCCCTAGGGCCCGCCAGATGACATTGTTTCGCTGACGGGACCCGGAGGAGGCCAACCCTGTGCGCTCTCACCGATCGTAGAGAAGTATGTGGCAGAAGGCGGTCCTGTAAGTATCCTGGTCCCATGCCATGAAGGGCTTTATAGGTGATAACCAACACCTTGAATTGGGCTCGGAGACCAATAGGCAACCAATGCAGCATGCGGAGAGTTGGTGAAATGTGGGCACAACGCGGAAGGCCCACAACTGCTCGCGCAGCTGCATTTTGCACTAATTGTAGTCTCCGAACACTCTTCAAGGGTAGCCCCATGTAGAGAGCGTTGCAGTAGTCGATCCTCGAGGTGACAATGGCATGTGTGACTGTGAGGAGAGACTTCCGATCCAAGTAAGGATGCAACTGGTGCACCAGGTGAACCTGGGCAAATGCCCCCCTTGCCACAGCCGACAAATGATGATCCAATGTCAGCTGTGGATCGAGGAGGACTCACAAGTTGCGGACCTTCTCTGAGGGGTTTATAGATTCACCCCCAGGGTAATGGAAGGACAGATAGAAGTGTCCTTGGGAGGCATCACCCACAGCCACTCTGTCTTATCGGGGTTGAGCCTTAATCTGTTAACACCCATCCAAACCCTCACAGCCTCCAGACACCAGCACATCACCTCAACCGCTTCACTGATATGGCCAGGAGTGGAAATGTACAGCTGAGTATCATCAGCGTACTGATGGTATCTCACTCTGTGCCAATGGATGATCTCACCCAGTGGCTTCATGTAGATGTTAAAAAGTAGGGGGGAGAGAACCGACCCCTGAGGCACCCCACACGGGAGTAACCTAGAGGTGGACCTCTGACCCCCCACAAACACCGACTGCGACCGACCAGTGAGATAGGAGGAGAACCACTGTAACACGGTGCCCCCCACTCCCAATCCCTCCAGCCGGTGCAGAAGGATACCATGGTTGATGGTATCGAATGCTGCTGAGAGGTCAAGGAGCACCAGGAAAGAGGACTGGCCTCTATCCCCACCAGAGACCATCCATCAGAGTGACCAAAGCAGTTTCGGTGGAGTAGCCAGGCCTGAACCCCGCCTGCAGAGGGCCCAGATAATCGGCTTCCTCCAGAGACCGCTGGAACTGACGTGCCACCACCTTCTCAACAACCTTCCCCACAAAGGGGAGGTTGGAGACCGGACGATAGTTGGTCAAAATTGCTGGATCCAGGGAAGGCTTCTTGAGGAGGGGGCGCACAAGTGCCTCCTTTAAAGGAGCCAGAAAGGACCCCTCCCTCAAGGAAGCGTTGACAATCTCCTGGATCCAGATACGTGTCACCACCCTCTGGCCGAAACCAGCCAGGAGGGACAGGGGTCCAACAAACAGGTGGCAGAACTCACAGCTCCAATGGCCCTGTCCATTTCCTCAGGCGTAACAGCCTCAAACTCACCCCAGATGACCGGACAAGAACATGCCCCTGTCCCCTCGACTGAATCATTATCAGTCGACACTGCTACACAATTGGAGTCTAGGTCAGCCTGGATCTGAGCCACTTTGTCTGCGAAACAGTTGTTAAAGTCCTCGGCACTACCCTGCAAGGGAGGCCCCGGACCCCTTGGGTTAAGGAGGGACCAGGTCACCCTAAACAGGGCAGCCGGATGAGATTCCGCAGACACGATCAAAGCAGAAAGATACAGAGATCTTGCCGCCTTAATCACCTTCAAATAGGCTCTAATAAATGAGCTTAATCTGGATCGATCAGATCTGGACCTACTTCGTCTCCATCGCTTCTCTAGACGTCTCTTATGGCGCTTCATCCCCCTGAGCTCCTCGGTGAACCAAGGAGACCTCCTGGGGCCAGCACCACGGAGAGGTCGCAGTGGCGTAATCCGGTCAATAGCCCCCTTCGCGGCCGTATTCCATGCCGCTACCAGGGACTCCGCCGAATTGTGAATGAATGAGCTCAGTAATTCCCCAAGCGCCGTCTGAAAACCAATTGGATCCATCAGGCGTCTGGGGCGGAACCACCTAATGGTTCCGCCTCCCTGCGGGGAAGGATTGGGGCCATAAAATTCAGTCGTAGCAGAAAATGATCGGTCCATGACAAAGGCATGACATCTAAGCCCCTTAAAGCCAGATCATTACCCAACTGCTCCAAAAGGAAAATCATATTCGGGGCGTGCCCACCTTCATGCGTCGGACCCTGTACTACTTGGGTCAGGTCCATGGTTGTCATGGTGGCCATGAACTCCTGTGCCAACCCCGAGGACTCGCCAAGCGACGGCAGATTAAAGTCCCCCAAGACTATAAATCTGGGGATCTCCACCGCCAGCCCAGCAACCTCCTCAAGTAGCACAGGCAGGGCTGATGTCACGCAGCTGGGAGGCAGGTATGTCAGCAATAAGCCCACCGGAACCCCTAGGTCCAGCCTCATAAAGATGGACTCGCAACCCGGAATTTCGGAAACAGTGAGTCTGCGTAGACCAGTAATATATATATATTAAAAATACTTTTTACTTCTGGTGAAATTATTTGAATGTTTCTTTACAACCATCGAAAAGCCATTGGTTTCTGATGTCATAATCACATTTGTGGTTATATCTAATGGTTGCCTCCTCAGGTTACATTTTAATATCAGTCATCCAATGCTTAAATAAATAAATAAATAAAACACTGCATGGGATTTTTAGAACTGGGTTTTTTTTTTTTACCAAATCTACCTCAGGTGACTGGAAAAATAATCAAATAGGTCATTAGGTTTTTAAGAAGAAACTGGACAGCCATTTGTCCGAAATGGTATAGGGTTACCTGCCTGAGCAGAGGGTTGGACTTGATGACCTCCAAGGTCTCTTCCAACTTTATTATTATTATTATTATTGTTATTATTATTATTATTATTATTATTATTAGACTTAAAAAAACAGAGAAATGTAGAAAGCTTAGGAAATGGGGCAAAAAATAATTTAAATGGTTCTGCTGAAAGCTGACTGTACAAAGCAAGAATCAAAGCCATTCTGCTATTATAGCGCTTGTAGAAAAACTAGTTTTCAAAGCTGTTAGAAAGCAAAAAAGGAATACTAATAGGCTTAATTTTGAATATGTAGATTCAGCTTAACTCTCTGTGTGAGCATGCATCTTGTGCGTGTGTACGTGTATGTATAATGTATGTGTGTGTATATGTAAATCTATATGTATATAGAATAACCCACCTGTTCACAGGAAGGAAAGCCATTGGTCATTGCTTTCCTGATAGATAGGTGGGTGGGCTCAGCAGCATGAGAATTGTCCAATGGGAGGATGTGGTAAAATCATGACTGAATACATTGCAAGTTGTTGCTAAAGTATCTCACTCCAGACAAGATCTTCATTCTAAATTGGCTTAAAGTGAAGCCAGCATGAGCAGAATGTGAACAACTTAAAAAGGAAAATGTGGATATGACCTCTGTATGTATTTTCCTCCAAGGTACTAATCAGGATAGCACTAACACTAGCACTTAGGACTTATGTACCACTTCACAGTGCTTTACAGCCCTCTCTAAGTGATTTACAGAGTCAGGATATTTCCCCCCCCCAACAATCTGGGCCCTCATTTTACCGACCTTGAGCCGGTGAGACTTGAACTGCCAAACTGCTGGCAGTAGGGAGTCAGCAGAAGTAGCCTGCAGTACTGTATTTTAACCACTGCGCCACCAGGGCACCAGGGTTGTATGCATGCATTTTGCCTATTTACAGTATATGTGTGCGATTGCACATGAGGGGGTCTAATCAGCATGAACATACATGGTGTCTCCTATGAATGTGTGCATTTCTGCTCTCCCCTCACATTGCATTTCTGTGTGTTTGCATGTATGTATATGTGTACAATACAGTAAACACCATTGGGAGAATTACATGACCAGGCAGGAGGAAGGAGGGAGGCTTAGAATGGAGCAATCACCAACTTTCTGCACCGTTGCCCAACTGAATTGTGGGATGTAATCCAAAGGCATCTGGAGGGCAGGTTGCTCTATAGCAGGGATAGGCAACCTTGGCTCTTTTATGACTCGTGGACTTCAACTCCCAGAATTCCTGAGCCAGCCAGTCATAAAAGAGCCAAGGTTGCCTACCCCGCTCTAGAGTCTAGAGTGAAAGCAGCAAATGTTGAAGATGGATCAGAAGTTAATTATGGCATCAATAGCAGGTAGAATCTCACAACGGAACACTTCTAAATAAAAACACAACTCAAAAGTCTGATATACACCAGACTAAGGTCTTTTTCTACTACTGTTAGTTCTTTAAACCATACACAGGATTCCTTCTAACACTCGCTAAACAGAGGTCAAATATACAATCACACTTTATTTAAAGATATGACCTTGCATTGCAATTGGGTGGCATGTTCTTACCCCAGCTTTTTTCTTTTGATTTTGTACCAGGCAACTACAATAGGTCTCCTGAATTTTGAAAGCCAAGTTATAAGATTCTTGTTTTACATTTCATGTGAAGAAGCACTCCGTCGCTGGATCCCAGCTACTAGAGAATGCAAACTTGCTTCCTCTTTGGAAAAAAACTAAGAAAGGGACTCCATTCCACTCAGTCAGATAATCAGCCTGCCAGAAGTGGCACACAAGGTGAAGGGGACAATAACAGCGTGTTCCATGGAATCCAATGCAAATATATGCAAATTTCTTCATATTAGAATCATTGTTTAGTTGTCATCCTCACAAGGGGCACATGAAAGCCACATGACCTGATTTTGCACCTGCTGTTTAATTAAATTTACAAGGCAGACATACTCTCCGCTCCTGGTGATATACAAATTCATTTTTATTACCACTGCTTCTCATTTACAAGATAGTTGACTGCAGTGTTTCCCACCATTGGTGGCTGCCCAACTGCTCTTTGTTAAAGAGAAGATTAAAAACAGAAAACTGGTCACCGTTTGGGCATAGGGAGGAAATGAAATGAAATGATATGTAGGCAAGTGATTTCCCTCTTCACCTTTATGAAAGGGGGGGGAATGAGGGAATTGGAAAGAGAAAGAAAAAAAAGGAGGTTTGGTCTAATAAGAAGTTTAATGAGGCACTTGGGTTATATGGTCAGTAGTAACCGTAAGACATATCAGAACAAAGGAAGATTTCAGCTATGTTAAACAGCAGGGAAATGACTAGAGCCTTCCTTACTTAATGCCATTCAAATAATGTTGAATCCGCTACCATAATTCTCAAGCAGCATTCCCTTGGTCTCTGATTATGGAGAAATCATACACACCAGGTCAGGATATTCAATGTAATAAAGGAAAACCCTTCCTCCTTCCTTCCTTCCTTCCTTCCTTCCTTCCTTCCTTCCTTCCTTCCTTCCTTCCTTCCTTCCTTCCTTCCTTCCTTCCTTCTTTCCTCCCTCCCTCCCTCCCTCCCTCCCTCGATTTATGTATTAAGTACTATCTCCCAATTTCAACTCTGATGAATTGAGAATTAAAACCAACAAACAAGAGCAAAAACAATCAATAATAATAGTAATAACACAACTGGTATGTATTTTCTTGGGGGGGGGCGTATATTGAATGTAATAGAGGAGTTATTACTACAAAAGTAATATTACCTGGGAGCTATTAGTCCTAAACCCGGAGTTAGGCTAGGGAAGACCAGGTTCAAATTTCCTTTCTCACCTGGAATTTAGAATATTTTTATTGGTCTCAACTGCATTGCTCTAAACAAGCATTTCTTAACTTCAGCAATTTTAAGATGTGTGAATTTCAGCTCCCAGACATTTTTAACTCCACATATTTAAAGCCCACACATTTTAAATGTGTGAGAGAAATATTGTCCAAACCATGTTGACTAAGGATTATGGGAACTGAAACCCAGCACTCCTAGAAGGGACTAGATTGTACATCACTTCCCTGTGGATGGCAGTGGATCAAAATTTTGTCTCCATTTTAAAGCAAAGTTATTTTTTGGGGAGGAAGGGCAGTTTTTTTGAACCCCATATACGAATGGGGCCCCATCCAAAGTATAATTCAGCATTTGGAAAATCAGATGGATTTGGTAAGATTGATACTCCCAATAATGATTTCAGAAGTTCACATGCTCACTCTCAACTGTAGTATTTCGAGGTTTCTTGCTTGCAGGTCCTGTTTGAGGAGCAGGGCACAGCTGAGGCTAAAAGAACTTTTATTTGGCTCCAACTCTTTTGAACTTTTCCAGGGAGGAAGGTATTATTTACTATCAGTTAGACTACTACAATGCACTTCACATGGGCTATCTTTGAGAAGCATCTGGAAGTGCAACTGATCCAAAAGGTAGCATGATAATGATAGGTGCACCTCGGAGCAATGTTACAGTTTTACTCTGATAGCTGCACTGGTTGTCAAGTGCAATTCAATGTGCTGGTTGTCCTCTTTAAAGCTTGGCATGGGTGGGGCCTGGATGTCTGTCATTTTTTCCATGTACCATCTGCCCATCCAATAAAACCTAATAAGGTGGACTTGCTATGTGTCTCCTCAATTAAAGACTGTCATCTTCAGGGGCCACATAGGTGTGCCTTTTCAGTCCCCCTCTGGACTAGGACTGCCCATCAATATGTGATTCATCTCTTCTGCCTTTTAGGAAACTGGTCCATCAAGGCAGTGAGGCTGGATTGCTACAGTTTGCATGAGTGGCCCTCTTTTTTTCATTTGGGTTAATGTTTTAATTGCGATTTCCAGTTAAACAGGAGTGGTCCTAGCTGTATAATTTCCATCCCAGTTACAAAGCGGGGAGTGTATTCCACCCAAAGAGCCAGCAGATCCTATAAATCCCATAAGTACATCTCCCTCAAAGTTATATATAGTCCAAAGTTACATATAGTTCTTCACTTGAACATATTACAGTACATAAAGCAGAAATGTCTCCTGCCTTTTTGTAGCACCCTCAAATCAGCTGCCTGAATGGACTGCCTGCCACTGCCTCAGAGTAAAATCAGTGCTGGTAAAAGAACAGGGTAATATTATTTGGAGACTGAGGGCCATAGTTTGATCCATGAATGGTATATTGTAGGCTGCCACTCCATTCCTTCCACAAAAAACCTGAACTGATTTCATTTAAATTAAAAAACTTAGTCCAGTAGTTTTCCCATCCGATCACATTAAATATTACATTTAGATGGTAAATTTTCAGAAAGTGTCTAGGAAGGGGACTGAAGGAATAGGAGGGGATTGGGGTGAGGGGCACATGACCTCAGACCGTACTTCTCTTGCAACAGAATGAACTTGCATAATTTGTCTTCCAAATGTAATGCACCTGTACCATCAAAAAGCTTCATATACAGAAAACCTGCCTTGCATTTGGTAGATACCAGTCAGAATCAGTGACTCCATGTTCCTCCTAAATATAATGTCTCATTATATGTCTTAAATATAATGTCTCATTATATGTTTTTTTCCCTTTCTTTTTGATAGACCAATTACAAGGCCATTCTACTTTCACTTGAGAAGAACTTAACTATTATAGGTAATGAAGCAAGGAAGCATGTTATTGCAGAAACTGAACAGGAAATTGCACAAAATCATCTAGAGGTGGCAGCAGATGTTCATATAAAATCAGAAAAACGGAAAATGGAATATGAGAAAAGTTCTTAATTTGTTTGCTGCTGAGAGCTCCTGTTTCTGTAAAGTTGTAAGTAGTCCCCTGCAAAGTGGTAGCCAAGATGAATTTGCTGCCCAAGTGGAAAAAGCATGGGATCTGTGAAAGATTTTTATTTGCAAGGATGCAACTTCATGCTCCAATGTTCATATTATTGCAAAACAAAAACTGAAATATTAGTTCTTGTGCTTGTGTTAATGGTCAGCATCTCTAGTTCCATGTGACCCATGGAAAAAAGAATTTGCCAAAATGGAAATCAAAAGTAATCTTACATCATTGCCAAAATTATTTATTTTGTGATTTGATTCTGGCTTTTCAGTTTAAGAATCTTCAAAAGAACTAGCAATCAGTAGTAACGTGAATCACTAGCCACAAAAATAGCAGAACAAATAAAACATTTACACATCACCAACCCCCCTCCCAATAAGAACACAAGAACATAAGAAGAGCCATGCTGAATCAGGCCAAAGCCCATCGAGTCCAGCATTCTGTGTCACACAGTGGCCCACTTAATAAATCTGGGGTTGGATTGCTGCTATTGCATGCTAGCTCGGTCTGTAATAAAGTCATCCTCATCCATGTCTTAATGCAGGGGGATTAAACTGGTGGCCCGCAGGCTGGATGCGTCATGTGCAGGCCATGCTCACCCCGGCTCCGCAAAGGCAAAAAAAATCATGATATTTCAAGTTATGTCACGTGATGTCCTGTGACATGATTGAGTTGGACACCCGTGTCTTTAAGAAGAGACTGGACAGCCATTTGTCCGAAATGGTATAGGGTTTCCTGCCTGAGCAGGGGGTTGGACTAGATGACCTCCAAGGTCCCTTTCAACTTTATTATTATTATTATTATTATTATTATTATTATTATTATTATTATTATTATTATAGAGAAACCATCTGCATTACTGCAACCTGGGTGGTAGAGGAGGGGGTGTTTCCACCCTTGAACATTTGCCCACCTGGCTTTTGGGTTTGTACCCTCCCAGGTAGGGAAATTCATAAGATTCTGCTAGCATCAAGAATGAGATGTGAGATCTTATTTATGAAGTTGTGCTCAAAGGAACAGCTGGCTTTGCTGCTGGTGTATCTTTCCTCCATTGGCATCTCTGGATCTACTCTTCCTCTTCCTCTTCCTGGGGATTTCAATCTTCCTTCTCTGCGTGAGCAGTCTGTACCATCTCAACAGCTCATGGACATAACAGATCACATTGCTACGGTAGATCTGATTTTCATCCTGGGCAGGAATTCCTTTGTCACGCTATCTTCCGGAGCTCCTGAGAACACCAAAGAGCTCTGGTGGATCTGCAAGAGGGGAGATATCATTCCTGTCCAATCTGATCAAGTCCTTGTGTCCTTTTGTTGTATAATTTTGACATTTTGTTTGGTTTGTTTTATTTGCAAGCTTGTTTAATATTTTTGAGAGTTTTCCCCCCTATAATGTTTCTGATCGTTAGCCATCCAAAACCTTCAGGAATGGGTGGCATACAAATCAACTAAATAAATAAACAATTTGGTGAGATACACATATACACACTACATACATATTTTTTATTATTAAAACAAAAATTCAATATACCCCACCACAATGGGAAAGATTTTGAGTGGATATCCTCAAGGCATCTGCCATCATCCATTCCAATGGTTTTTCATCTTCCAAATGGATAGCTCTTGAAATACAGGAATTTATAAATAAACAATTCCTTTTTGAGGACTGTTTATTGGTAGCTGACTCATTATAAGCAACATAAGAGTGTGAATAGCAATATGAAAAGTAATCTGCACCACTGGAGTGAAAAAGGAAAATACTTCAGTATGGAGTATTAGATGAATCTCTTCAGGCAAAGCATTTCTAAAACATAGGCAATCTGAATAATACTGAAGACCAAACCAGACAAATTTGGAAATGAATGCTTGTCAGCGGATTCTGACATGTACGATATGTACGATAAATGTACGATAAATACTTACCAATGCCTCTTTAGTGTGTTAGTTTATTTATTTTATTTATTATTTATTTATTATTTTGACTTATATGCCGCCCTTCTCCTCAGACTCAGGGCGGCTCACAGCAAATAATACAAGTACAAAATATAAATCAGTTAAAATAATAGTATACAATATAAAAACTATAAAAACTATACCCACTCATACAACATACAGTCCCAATCAAAGGCCCAGGGGCAGAGCGCAGCTCACACACCCCAAGCCTGTCTGCATAGATGTGTTTTTAAGAGTTTTCGGAAAGCTAGGAGGGAGGGAGCAGTATGAACCTCTGAGGGAAGTTGGTTCCAGAGGGCTGGGGCAGCAACAGAGAAGGCCCTAACCCTAGGTCCCGCCAAACGGCACTGTCTAACAGACGGGACCCGTAGGAGGCCAACCCTGTGTGCCCTAACCGGTCGCTGGGATTCATGGGGCAGAAGACGGTCCCGCAAGTATCCTGGCCCATTGCCATGTAGTGAAGAAATAGGGACATCTGTGGGGCTGTTAAACTTCCAGAACTTCTCATAATACATGGCTTTTTCAATTTTCTTGGAAACAGCCAATATTTGGACCAAAGACTTAACAAAGAGAAATGTTTGAAACTTCCCCTCAGTCTCTGGAACACACTCTTGCTGAGAGTCACAGCAATTGGTGATTCCCAAATTCAATGTTAACAATATATATTATTATTGCCATTTTCCAAGGCATCTAGCAAAATAGGCAAGGTGACAATGGTAAATATTTTCACCTTCAGAATCCACATTTCTTTTGTTTAGTTACGTTTAGCCATAGCAATAATTTAACTGTACAGTATTGTATGTTCAAGGGAAATTTCATCTCTCACTTACTTTGCCTTAAGGTGAGCTAAATCTGGCTATTGGCTAAGTGGTACACTTTCACATATTACTCTATTCTATCAATTAATCAGAATAGAGCTGGAAGGGGGCTTGGAGAATCTAGTCTAACCCCTTGCTCAAGCAGGTAACCTCATACCATTTCAGACAAGTGGCTGTCCAGTCTTTTCTTAAAAACTTCCAATGATGAAGCACCTACAGCTTCTGAAGGCAAGCTGTTCCAACTGTTAATTGTTCTGGCTGTTAGGAAATTCCTCCTTAATTCCAGGTTGCTTCTCTCCTTGATTAGTTTCCATCCATTATTTCTTGTCCTGCCCTCTGATGCTTTGGAAAATAAATTGACACCCCTTCTTCTTTGTGGCAGCCCCTCAAATCCTGGAATATTGCTATCATGTCACCCCTAGCATAATAGCATGATAGCGCCCCTATCATGTCAAATATCATTTTAGATGCCCCCCCCCAAAGGCAGAAAGTGAACTGCTTCCTACAGGGTAAACTAATGTTTCTTGACATGGCAAGTGTAAGATGGATGGACTTCAACTCCCAGCATTCCCTACTTGCCAAGATTGAGAAAGTGCATACAGGAGGCATAAGGAGAATAGCAAGGGCAGTGATGAAGCAGCCACAGCTTCCTTACTCTCCTTCACAGCTGCTGGGTGCTCAGATCTGTCAAGTACTGATGCTTGTCCTCTCCAGCTTGTTGGGTTTTCTAAATATTTCCCAGCATTTTCAGCCATGCTCGCAACTAGGCTCAGAGTTTAACAGCAGTAGGGTATATTTTTACTGGCAAGTTGCAGCTAGCAGCTGAGCCATTGACTTTTATATAGCTACTTTTTCTGAGCTGTCTTCAAAGACAGCTCCGCACACATTTCGTTATAGCAGCAATATTGATGTCCTTCTCCAGATGTGCATATCAAATGCTTGAGAGATCTTTACTCTTGAAGAGCCCCCCACAGATGTAGCTCAAACTGCTCAACCATTGTTGTAAAAAAGCACTATGTTGTTGGGAAGTAACGGTGCTGCTTGGAAAGTTTCTGAGCCATGCTAAAGTATTGAAGAGTCTCCTTTTGCCTCGTTGGCTTCAACAATTGAAGAAAATCTTACCCTTTTCACTTAGAATGTAGCTCTCCATTCCAGATACTTCAGAATGCACATTAATGCCATCTGCTGCTACCATCTGCTTTTGCAGAATGAATGCCCTCCTTTCCTAGTGGTCCTTACTGGGTTGAGAAGAGGGAGGTTCTTCAAGTCTCAATACACCTTCAAGTCTCAATACATGGATGCCAGGGCTGTGGCCACTGTACATGCCAGTTGTGGGAGGGGGAAAGCCAGCTTCTGCAGGTCTACAAAAGCAATGGCACTTATATACTACTCCATAGTGCTTTACAGACCTCTCTAAATGGTTTACAGAGTCAGCCTATTGCCTTCAACAATCTGGGTCTTCATTTTACTGACCTCAGAAGGATGGAAGGCTGAGTCAACCTTGAGCTGATGAGAATCGAACTGCTGGCAGTCGGCAGTCAGCAGAATTAGCCTGCAGTAACCTACTGCATTGTAACCTCTGCTCCACCATGGCTTTAAAACTTCTCTGACAGACATATATAGTGGCTAGTTTAACTACCCTAATCTCAGACTTCAGCAAAATTCAGCTGAGATTTATGCTAAGTAGTGCTTTATCACAACATTTCAAAATGTAGCACCTTCCATTCCTTAGGAAAGCCTGGAAGTTGAGCTATGGCAACCAAACGTCTTTTGTTGTTGGTTGGAAACATTTTTGCTGCTTTTCCAAGTAGGTTCTTTGATCTGAGCAAGTTGGTTAGGGAGACTCCATATCTGTGAAACGTTTCTAACCAACAAGAAAAGTCAAAATGCTACGATTCAACTTCCAGACAACTCCCTCTGGATGACTGAGAATCTTCACTGACACATTCATTAAGAAAGATATGATTATTAAGCACATCACCTGGCACTGTAAAGTGAAATAAGTTGCTACGGTCATTTTGAATTGGTTAGTATTTGCAAAGGAGACCACCAGGAAATCCTAGGGCTATAGGTTATACCTGGAAGTTTAAATAAATACATAAAAAGGAAACCTAAAAAAAAAAAAGCAAGAACATAACCCACACTGATATTGTTACTAAGAAAAATACAGTCAGGAGCACAACTTAGAGGAAAGATTCTGTTCACTGTACCATCATTTCATGTGAATGGATAAGCAAATTGTAACATATGAAAAGAAGACTGCCAACTTCGTTTATTATTTATTATTCAGAAAGGGATGGCTTGGGTTGCAGCTACTCCAAGGGTTTTTGAGTTCATTAGGACTAACAACAAGCCACAGTAAAATGCAAACATTTTCCCTGTTTCCATTTAAGGCACTGGGAATTACATATGTGGTGCCTTTTAAAAAGAAACCCTTAAAATTGAACTCATCACCATTTAAAAGAGAACTTTTGAATTCTGGAAATGAAATTCTCTGCGTTTGTAGAATAAAGTTTTACCACCGTTCAGGTTTAATCTTTGCTGAGGAATTTTTTTTCTTCCTTTAAAGAAATTAAAAAGGATTTCACTTCAATCACTTTTGCTCTTAGTACAGTTAATAATCAAATAATTATATTTTTCTTTCTAATGCTATTTCTATTGTTAATAATATTACTTCATATTTTTACAATGGATTACAGCTGATAATATTTTTTATCATCCTGCCATACACATTTAAATTGCAGCTGTTGATGTACACTGATGTTACCTAGTTTGGGTAATGAAACATCTGCAAAGAAAACAACCAAGCTCAGAGAGCACCGAAGAGCCCTCGTTTCAACCTGGAGCTACAAATATTCGTCTTTATTGTCTCTGAACTTGCTTCAAAGTCGCCATAATCTAGCATTTCTCAATCTTGATAACTTCCAGTTGTGTGGACTTCACCTCCCAGAATTCCCCAGGCAGCAAGATTGAGAAATATTGCCATAACTAGTGCATTTTGTTCACGGCTCATTTTTACCAATTCAGAATCATTTAAAGAGTATTTTCTGATAAAGGATCTGATACTTTTAGTTATTTTATTACTATGAATTTATCATCCTGTGTTTTCAATGTCCAAAGTACATGGCTGGGAAATTTAGAAAATGAAGCTAAGAAAATTATCTAACTCGAAATTCCCTAAATGTGTATTTTTCATATGTATAGGGCTACAACTTCCATCAGTTTGACCTATTATGAATATTAGCAGTGACAGGTAAAGAATGAAATTGGGTAGGAAAATCAACCAAATCTGGATTCCATCAAGTTTGGATAGACTCTTTTCTCATGCTGTGATGGCAATATACTGGCAAAATTTGCAAAGTTTGTATAATCTATTCAGAGTGCAAGATTATTCTTGTCTTTTTTATTTTTTATTATTTTATTGCAGACTGCCTGCAATCAGCCTTGATTATATGTATTTTGGCATTCCATTCCTTAATTGAGGATTTGGTTTATATTGCAATGCAAATTATGGCAAGGAATAAAATGGACACGAGCATTTTTTTTTCCATTGGCAAATTCTGCGGCCGTGGGTTTATGTCTGACTATGCATTGTGTATACATTTTATCATTCTTTGCAATGAAGAAGACCATATGTAGTGAGGTAAACAGATAGGACAATGGAACAATTAAAGCCAACCACAGGAATTGCCTAATATGAAACACAAATGCAGCTGAAATTAGGAAATTCAGATGTTGTTATGATTTAGCTTGTCCGAAATAATAGCATACACATTAACAAGGAACATTAAACAAAAATAGTATTATGGGACATTTTCATCAGAAGCAGAGAGTGTGGAATATTTAAGCTCCCACTGGCACATGCCAACAGATGATACATGATATGAATTAGATATCAAGTCCACACAGTTGGAAAAAAAAGTATTAAGTGAGTTAGGAATATCACTGGTATTATTAGTCCAGCCTACTTACTTTAGAGAGCTGTTACAAGAAGCAGATATCTTTCTGCATTTATTCATACTGATGTATGGGAAAAATTGCAAAAGTTCAAAAAGTAACACACAAATGTTTTTGTGTATTTACTCTGTGGTTTATGGCATATTTTACTTACGTACTCAAGCCATTTATTCCTCCTATCCCAAGCAAGCACACCTTCTCCAGTAGATAAAGCACAAACTGTAGAGCAACAAATATTAGAAAATATAAATAAGGCATAGCTATTAAGTTCCCACACTATTTGAAAATGTTTGAATATGCTGGTTTCAGTGACCCTGAAAGACTCATGTCTCCGTCACCTGATGAATTACTCTCTGAGGAGTAATTTGTTCTCTGGGAAAGATCCTAGATTATGAAAATAAGCTTTAAATGCCGGGTGGGGGGATATAGTTTCTGTCCCTGGGGCAAGGCTAAAAAGCTTCCTCACACACCAAATCTCTACTTATTTAGCTTCCCCTCACTTCTGGTTAATCTGTCTCTGTTAGGTTGCAAATGATACCTTGAGGCCCCAGCTTAGGTGTGTACTTCACTCATCTTCCTCTACCCTGGAAAAATCCATATTTTAATTTTATTTATGACCTCACCTTTATTACATTGTAAGTAAGGTGGCAAATATGCCTAACACCACTTCTTCCTCACAACAACCTTGTGAGGTGAGTTGGGCTGAGAGGGCCTGGCCTAAGGTCACCCAGACGCCTTTCGTGCCTAAGGCTGGACTAAAACTCACTGTCTCTTTTTCCCCTTGACTTCCTCACTCTTGTGTTTACACGTGGAATGAGAGGGAGGCTCCCACTTAAATCTTTGACTCGAAAGGCCTTCGACTGGCCTGGGCTAAGACAGATTCTTCGCTTCAACTATTCGATGGCAAAAGTCATGAAGATTAAGTAGACCTGTGAATATTCTTGTCTGAAAGAATAGACTAAATGTCCCAATCAAATATGATTTTTCTCTTCAGTTCATCAGCTGGTTTGAATCATCATATCAAATGGATTCGGACAGTTGAGACCACTTGTGCCGCCCCTTTTGGCTCAATTTGGCCCTTTGCATTGAAAGGATCAGATGATTTGGAGTGACTTTCTGAGCTGAATGAAAAGTCAGGTTTGAATCAGATCACAACTCTAAATCGAATCATCGTTATTCAAAATGGAATCTGACTGATTTGTACAGCTGTACAAATGTACAGCAGTACATCTAGTACAGCGTTTCTCAACCTTGACAATTTTAAGGCATGTGGACTTCAACTCCCAGAATTCCACAGCCAGCGTTGCTGGCTGTGGAATTCTGGGAATTGAAGTCCACATGCCTTAAAATTGTCAAGGTTGAAAAACACTGATCTAGTATGAACCTAGTCCAGGGATAGGCAACCTTGGCTCTTTTATGACTCATGGACTTCAACTCACAGAATTCCTGAGCCAGTCATGCTGGCTCAGGAATTCTGGGAGTTGAAGTCCACGAGTCATAAAAGAGCCAAGATTGCCTACCCCTGACCTAGTCTATTGTATAAGCAATTCTTTGCAGAACGCTTCTGCCTTTCTGAACTGCTTTAATGCAGCTTTCTAGTAAGGCTACAATGTTATTTTCTATTTTATGGGCAGGAGACAAAAAGCCAAAATAATATCTCACCCCTCCCACTCTACAACTCTATCATCAAAGAGAAGGCTCACAACATGGGAGATCATCTATGAAACACCTCTCTCCAAACCATTAAGGCAGCAATGGCTTTTCAAGGTGTGTGCAGCTGCTTTAAAGGAAGTTTTCCAAGCTCTGCATGCTTAGGCAGCGCTGCATGTTCTGTCTGCTGCACTTCCTTTGGTTCAGGACAAGGATGCTTTAACTAAGCAGTATGTATGCGGCAGTGTTTGTCTGTCACTTCTCCCCATGGCTGTTTCATCCTGGGCTGCTGGATTGATAAAATGTTAAATCTTATATTTTTTATTGTTGAACCAGTGTGGTGGACATTTCTTCTTCTTGTTGTTCACCGTAGAAACAGCCAAACTGTATATTTTCTTTTCTTTTTATATCAGTCTAATGCAGGGGTAGGCAACCTTGGCTCTTTTATGACTCGCGGACTTCAACTCCCAGAATTCCTGAGCCAGCATGGCTGGCTTAGAAATTCTGGGAATTGAAGTCCACGAGTCATAAAAGAGCCAAGGTTGCCTACCCCTGGTCTAATGGCAATTCCCTAAAAGCAGAGAAATTCCTTTGTAAGGGTTGCCCTTGAGCCATGCTGCGAATTGGTGAGGAGGGAGCATGACATTCGTGTCGGAGCATATACCCTGATTTCATGGAAACCTCCAATCATAATTGTGTGTCAGGAATTTAGTGTGAAAATTCAGAACAAGACTGAGAAAACGGATCAGTCTCAACATTTTATCCTGAAACTGGAATGATCTCAATATTTGAGAGTTTATTAAAATGCTCCCTGTGCTCAAGGAAAGGAGTGAGAATTCATACACATTTTAATTAAAATGGACAAGATGTTAACATGCTAGGTTCCTAACAAATAGGGCTCTTTTTCTTTTAGAAATGTATTTTTATTGACCCCAGAATATGTTTTCTGCATGTTGTAAAACAGCCATTTATCTGAAAAGTTCTTGTTTTAGAAAAAAACAAACACATTTTTGTGGTTTTCTCTTCAGCAGCAAGAATCTTTCAGGATATTTAGCAATGCTAAATATCTTAAATTTCTCTTAAACCATATTGGTTATCTAATGTTTAGTTATCAAATGTCATTGTATTCAATATTCAAGCAAAGCTATGCAATCATTGTGTCTCTTTTTAATTATCTGAAAACAACTGCAATTCCCTTGTGCCAATTGGATAAATGAAATCACAGTATATATATATATACCGTGACACATGAAAAGTGTGTGTGGGCTTTACGGAAGATTGAGTGGTATGTTCATTTTCATATCGTATTTTGTAACACTGTGATATGGACCAACTGGCAGTAACTATGGGGAGAGTGTTTTTTTTTTAAAATGGTAACTTGGTACTTCAGATATATTGAGTCAAATCTCTATAGACCTAAAAAGTTGCCTTATTACTGATAGTTTCTGCAATTCACTCCAGGATCTCTCCCCCCCACCTTACGATCAACTCAGCTGCTGAGCCAATTTATCTCCATTTCAGCTGCAATTTACTTGTAACTGCTGTGAAGCCAGTTTCTTTTGGCAATGCACTGAAGAATTTGTGGGTGGGCTGTTTCCCCCTTTAGGAGAAACTCTTGTCTTTCAAGGACTGAAGAGCCCTCGGCTTTCTGATAGGACATGCTGTTTTTTTTATACAAAAAAAAATATTGGTTGGTTTTGTTATCAGACTACCACATAAATGTTGTAAAAGTAAAAAGTTGAGGTTGTAATGTTATTATCTTCTACTTTGCTAAAACGAGTTGGAAATCAGCGTGTTGTTTTATTTTTTATTTTTCCCTGTTTACCCCACACCTTCTTCCCTTCCCCTGGTCTTCCAGTCCTTTTTATTTTCCTTTGTATTTTATATTTTGATAAACTAATAAAAAAAATTGTAAATGACAACTACTATGCACATGTTTTCTGGGAAAAGATATCTTTTACTTCTCTCTCTCTCTCTCTCTCTCTCTCTCTCTCTCTCTCTCTCTCTCTCTCTCTCTCTCTCTCTCTCTCTCTCTCTCTCTCTCTCTCTCTCTCTCTCTCTCTCTCTCTCTCTCTCTCTCTCTCCCTTAGAGTGATGTGTGAATGGGATGGGACAAGGTAAGGCTTTTTATTTTCTTCTCTCCAGCAGCTTGTGGTACAGCATTGAATTTTGCTTGTATGACTTACCCGAAGCCTAAACTAATGTTTAAATCTTCCATGTCTCTTCATTAATGCAAAGCAGCCCTTGAGTCTTCAACTATGCTCCTAACTTGCGGGACTGTCTTCTGCCCCATGAATCCCAGCGACCGGTTAGGGCACATAGGGTTGGCCTCCTACGGGTCCCATCTGTTAGACAGTGCCATCTGGCGGGACCTAGGGTTAGGGCCTTCTCTGTTGCTGCCCCAGCCCTCTGGAACCAACTTCCCTCAGAGGTTCGTACTGCTTCCTCCCTCCTAGCTTTCTGAAAACTCTTAAAAACACATTTATGCAGATAGGCTTGGGGCGTGTGAGCTGCGCTCTGCCCCTGGGCCTTTGATTGGGACTGTATGTTGTATGAGTGGTAATAGTTATATAGTTTTTATATTGTATATTACTATTTTAATTGATTTATATTTTTGTACTTGTATTTTTGCTGTGAGCCGCCCTGAGTCTGGGGAGAAGGGCGGCATATAAGTCAAAATAAATAAATAAATAACTGATATGGTAGAAAGGTGTAACTACTTTGGGCATAACATTTTCTATTATTCAGAATAGATAAACAGGAAGATAATTTTTGATAACCTTGAAAAGGCTTTGGATTTTGTAAAGTATAAACAGTAGAACTATAGAAAGGGCTTGGGTCATATCTTTAGTTCAGGTAGAGTGTTATCTCAGCACTGGCTTCAACAAAAGACTTTTCCCAGTTCCACCAAAGATGTCAGGAGTTATTTTTGGTGGCTTCTCCTTGCAAAGCATGTATTGCTCCTGAGCAGCTACTCCAGAAGAAAATCCATAGTTCAGATCCAATCCAAAAAGGAACATTTTCCATCAACAGGACACCCAGGTTGTCAATGTCCTTATAATATTGAAAGTGTAAATAATAATAATAATAACAACAACAACAGACAGTAAGTGTTGCCTATGCAAAGAAGCTGAAGAAACAGTGGACCACCTGGTAAGCTGCTGCAAGAAGATCGCACAGACTGACAACAAGCAGCGGCATGACAAAGTAGCAACAATGCTGCATTGGAAGATCTGCAAGAAATATCATTTGCCTGTAAGCAAAAACTGGTGGGATCATAAAATAGAGAACGTCATAGAAAATGATAAAATTAAACTGCTCTGGGACTTCAGAATTCAAACAGACAAGTACCTGCAACATAACACTTAACAATTGTCGATAAGAAAGACAAAAAAGTCTGGATAGTGGACGTGGCAGTGCCTGGAGACAGCAGAATAGACGAGAAAGAACTGGAGAAGATAACAAAATACAAAGACCTACAAATAGAAATAGAAAGACTGTGGCAAAAGCAAGCAAGGGTAGTATCAATAGTAATAGGCGCCTTGGGTGCAATCCCAAAACAACCGGAGCACCACTTGAACACCATTGGCATTGACAAATTCATTATTAGTCAATGGCAAAAGGCAGCCTTACTAGGAACTGCTTCCATCCTGCGATAATATCTGTAATACCATCAACCATCCACATCTGCCTATCCCAGGTCCTTGGTAAGGACTCGATAGGTAGACAAAATACCAAATCCAGTCTGAACATCTGGCTGACTGTGTGATGATCCATAATAATAATAATAATAATAATAATAATAATAATAATAATAATAATAATGATGATGATGATGATGATGATGATGATGATGATGATGATAATGATAATGATGGTAATAGTAATAATAATAATAATAATAATAATAATAATAATATTGGAAGGGACCTTGGAAGTCATCTAGTCCAACCCCTTGGAAGTCATCTAGTCCAGCCCCCTGCTCGGGCAGGAAACCCTATACCATTTCAGACAAATGGCTGTCCAGTCTCGTCTTAAAAACTTCCAGTGCTGGAGCATTCGCCCCTTCTGGAGGCAGGTTGCTCCACTGGTTAATTGTTCTAACTGTCAGGAAGTTTCTCTTTAGTTCTAGGTTGCTTCTCTCCTTGATTAATTTCCATCTGTTGCTTCTTGTCCTGCCTTCAGGCGCTTTGGAGAATAGCCTGACTCCCTCTTCTTTGTGGCAGCCCCTGAGATAAAGGTGGGAAATATACTTTGGTAAGATAACATTTCCCAGCATGCTTCTGGACTGATAGAGAGACCCTGTTTGAGCTAAAATTAGGTGCAGAACAACTGAACTTAAGTTATTTTTCAGGTTTTTTTCTGATTGCACTTCATATTATTAATAAAAAAGGATTTATAGATATTTTGTCATGGATCATAATCAACCTAATAATATGCAAATTGCAAAATTTCAGGAAACACCTCCATCTCCCACAAATAAGATAATTTTTGAAATCTTCAGAACATCAAGATATTTCATGTGAAATCACAGGAATCTTGTGTGATCTCATGACTGAAACTACAGGATCTCATTAAATCTCATGGTGATTTTGGGCTTCCAGTTTTGATGTTGCAATGAAATGGTCAAAGAAAGATGGGGCTCTATCTTTCGTGTTTGATTTCACCCTGCTGGGGATCCTGAAAAGGGTCGAAAGTTGCCCCATAGAGCCGAAAAGAAAGGAGGGGACCCTTGTTGATCGCTGGGGGGCGGAAGCCCTTCTGTTTGATCTGAGGAAGCCCTCCAAACTGGTGGGAAAGATTGGCTATGTTCATGTAGCCAGTCAGAAGCTGCTGACAATGGAAGACAATAAGCACTAACAAGCAACCTTTCAACAATGTGGATGAAACTGGTAAGACTCTGTCCTCTCTTTAAGACTTTAAGACATCTTCCTGGAAAAAACTGCCCAAAGCACTCTCCCCAATGAGAGAGGGAAAGGGAATTTCCACCCCATCCCTTAGGAAAAGAAAAGCAGTGAATTAATTACTTGGGAGAAACACAGAAAATTAAAAGATTAATTTGGAATGAATATATATTTATGGCTTTGAAATTTGGGGATTAAAAGTGCTTTGGAGACTTTTTTTTTAAAAAGAGAGATTTGAAAAGCTTACATTATAAGTTGAGATTTAAAAAAACTGGAAGACAGCACTAATGACATCTAGTGGTGAATTACGGCACTACAATTTGTTATGCCTAAAGGAAACTTGGCTTGAAACCCAGATTTAGATAAGACTCTTGCTGACCTTGGAAGCTTTACTTTTGAAGATTGCAGCTGGGAAAAGGGAAAAATACAAAAACTTTTGGGCTGTTTATCAATGTGGCAGAGATAATGAACTATTTGGAAACTGGCTTGCCTGAACTATGAATATAAATATTACCTGATTTTTAGAGCTGTGTTGTGGAACTATTTCACTGCAGGAGAAATGCACTTCATTGCTTGAGATGATGGAATATTTTGGATTATAAATCCTTGACTGATGAACAATTTTTATTATAAAAATTGATGAACAATTTTTATTTTATTATATATACAAAAAATGAAATGGATGTCCCATACTCAACTTTAAATGGTAAAAAACCATCTCTAATATCTGTTCTCAAAAGCTTCAGTTTGACATACTACCAAGAAAATATGGATGAAGATCAGAAAGAAATTCTCTCCATGTTAAAATCAATACAAGAGACTATTGCTTTAGCTCATGATGAGACTAGAAATAACACAAAGGAGATAAAAGAACAATTTTCTAATCTAAATTTACAAACTCAGAACATGACTACAAAGAAGGAACTAGCAACTCAGAAAATAGAAGAAAAACTAGAGGAAGCAGATCCAAAGATGGAGGACCTAAAGGAAGGAACTAACCGACAGATTCAGATAACTGAAGAACTAGAAGATGGAGCGATAATATCGGAAATGGAAAAGACATCTTACCAGTCATGAATTCAGGACATATTCAAGGAAAAGGAAGAACTGATTGAATGGAAGATAGAGCTGTTAGGAGAACTGTGGGGAATTGAGAAGGAGGGAGGCTGTTTAATGAATATCAATGGGTTCGTTCTTCCAAAAATACTTTAACCAAATGGTCTTTCTTATTCCAAACAATATACACAAAACAGAGAAAAAATTACTTGATGATTCAAACACATTGACTTGGAAGTTAATTGGCAAAGGAAGAAAGCTAGAGTAAGACTGAAGAAAATAGAGGTTTTGATCCATTACATGGGATATTATATTATTAACTAGATGTTTGAATATGGTGGAAAATAGATAATTGCTAGATATAGAAGTACTATCATAACTAGAAAGATAAGATGTGTAACTAGAATATTAGATTTTGGTATAAGAAGGGAAACAGGAAAACGCTAAGAAGTTTGAACAAGGGAAGCTTTTGGTTACCCAAATATAATTTACTTTGAAGTTATAAACAATAGAGACATTTTGAACACTGATGGGAAATGAAAATTTTTAAAAAAGTAAAAACAGGATACTGATTGAACATATATGGATATTAAATGCAAATGCAATTAAAATGTTTTGGTTAGAAAAGTTATCTAAACCTGATATTATTGATATTATGAGAAAAATGTAATAAAGATGTTGATATTCAATTGTATATTTACTAATAACAATAAGAGTTGTATTTACAGATACTATCGGAAGAGAGGAAACATTTGATGGGTGCAATATTGGATCTACCGGTAGATTGAAGAAGTTAATATAAACCACTGAATTACTAATGGACCCAGACAACACATTGTCTATTAAGTACTTGATTGTAAAACTAGAAAATTAATAAAATATTTATATAAAAAAAATCTCATGGTGATTTTGTTATTTTTTTAAATTTATGATCCAAAGCATCGTGCAGAAATTTCAAAGAAGGTTCTCTATTGTACTTGTTAACATTGGCAGAAAAATTGCCATATCTGGCACCATTTAAAAAGCATTTAAAAATGTAAAGAAATATTTGCCAGCTGAGGTGGAAATATGAGAGGACATTGTAGGACATTGTTTCTATTTTTTATTTAACAAAAGCCTTCTGCATTTGCATTGGTCTCTCTAGTGCAAATTGCTGGCCCACAGTCTGGACACGTCACGACGAAACCGCGTCCACCCCATTGCCAGCAAAAAGCTCTGATATATCACGCAATGTCATGTGACATCGCGAGTTTGACATGTCTGCTCTAGTGATTTTTTGGAATCACCATAAAACACAGAATTCTCTACTATGTGGTCATTTTAGAAATCTCCACAAAAGGAGAAGCCTCTCCTGTCTTTAAAGAACCTGACCCTTGCTATAACACACCAGGATTTTTAAATATTTGTGAGTGTCAGAAAACGACCACCTTCCAGAATCATAGAGAAATATAATTGCAGCAATTAGATGTTCCTGTGGCAAGCATTTATACCAACACAGAATCCATTTGATAGTAAAAAAAACCTTCAAATCCAGGGGAATCAACGATCAAATTATTTTACATTGATAGTGCCCTAAATATGTTAATCAACAGACAAACATAATCAAATGGTAATTTTAAAGAAGGAGGATATTTAATCCGTCAATTGCAAAGCCAAAACATTCGAAATACTATCGAGAATTAAAGAAGGAATTCACAAAAGGTGAAGTAGGAAATTCAGTTAAATCCCTCACATATCTACTCTAAAGTAAGTGCAATAATCTGAAGGGCCTGAAGTAGGGAATAAAAAGTTCACCTGTGATGCAAAATCAATATGTGAAGACAGACATCTAGGGAAATATTGATCAACTGCTTCTGAATGTTTGCCAGAAAATGGAAGTTAAAAAGGATCAAACTTCAGAAGATGAGAAAAAATTCATGTGAGAAAGAAATAATATCAGATGGAGAAGGAACTACTACCATCACCAGTGAGATGTGCTACAGTCTGGAAGAAAAAAGTCAATACTGAAACAAAACACATTAGCTTTAAAAGAAGATTTTTTTTCTTAGAATAACAGCTGGTGGAGAGAGGAGGGTTAAACCCCCTCTCATCTCTAATTAAAAATGCATTTTGGAGGCAAAAAAAATCCCATGTGTCAATATGGAGATACCTTTAATTTAATTTGTAAGCACCATTGGTGTTCACCACAGCTGGTTTTGTCAAAGGACAGGGGTGGGGAACGATGGTCCCCTTATGACTTGTGGAGTTCAATTCCAGAATTCCTGAGCCAGCCAGGAATTCTGGGAGTTGAAGTCCACAAGTCATAAAGTGGACATACTGGCAGCTCCCTACCTCTGTTATAGACCATTGTAAAAGTACTGTGAGGGTGTACTGGCGTATGGTCTGGGAATGGGCAATAGAAATGACTAGGCAAAACATTCAATACAAACCTGAGACATTACTATTAAGAATACTAGAGGAAAATGTAAATAAAGAAGACACATATTTAATTATTCACGTGGTTATGGCGGCAAGGATACTATTTGCTCAAAAGTGGAAAGTACCGAGTGGGGAAGCACTAATAAAGAAAATTATGTATTGCACAGAATTAGATAGGATAACTAAAAGATTAAAAAATCAGGAAGAAACAGAATTTTATCGAATATGGAATAAATTTTATAGATGGAGGGGGGGGGAAATGGAGGTCACAGTAAAGAGATAAGTTAAGATAGAGACCAGAAATGTATAGTTGTATATAGATGTATTATATGTAATTAATGTACAATATGGACTGAGAAGTCAGTCAAAGACGATTTACCATGTTCAATGTTTTTAATCCTTCCCCCCCCTTGTACTCAATAAAATCTTTTAAAAAAAAAAGTAAAAGGACTGTGAGAAGCCAAAAGGTAGAAGTTTATCAGCTTTGCCCCTGCTAAACTAGCCTCAGAGGTTGCAAAGTCCCTCTTCCTTTGCTGCCCTCAATTGAAGGTTCCAGGGCCAGCTAGGGCCATCATGTAGGCAGATTGAGAGAAGGGGTCTTCCTCTGAGACTACAAAATATTCCAAAATATCCCAAATCTCCTCTTCAGAATTTGCATTCTCCATTATTTGAATTGTTCCCATTTCTTGGGAAGTATTATGAAGGAAAAGTGAGGTCTTCACAGCTTTCCTACATCTTAACAGCATCATCACTCATGCTTGTTAGAATCTCTCTTTTCTGAGGAAAGAATTACTGGTTTTGGTAGACTTTCATTGAGGTTAATAATCCTGGGAACATCTGGTGCACCTCTTTTGGAGATTTTAAACTTGGACTCAGATGTAACTCAGAGGTCTGGCACTGTGAAGGATATACACCTCTCTTATGGACTCAGTGTTTCATATGGCATTCCCAAGACTGAAAGAAGCGAAATACTTAAGAAGAGTTTGTTACGCTGCATTCATGCTTTTTGTAAACCACAGATTGCACTGAAAAAGGCCTAGCTTCTCTACCTGAGGTGTCAGCTGTGTGTGCCATGTCTGTGTTTTTGAATGCTGGATCAAATCATATCACGGACGAGGGGGGACATGATAGCAGTGTTCCAATATCTCAGGGGCTGCCACAAAGAAGAGGGAGTCAAGCTATTTTCCAAGGCGCCTGAAGGCAGGACAAGAAGCAACGGATGGAAACTAATCAAGGAGAGAAGCAACCTAGAACTAAGGAGAAACTTCCTGACAGTTAGAACAATTAACCAGTGGAACAGCCTACCTCCAGAAGCGGTGAATGCTCCAACACTGGAAGTTTTTAAGAAGAGACTGGGACTTCCGGTTCCAGTCACGAGGTCCGGAGCCCTTCTAGGAAAGCTCCGGACCGTGGCTTAAAACTTTTATAAAAAATTAAAAGTACTGAGAGCAGAGAGCGCCGGAAAGATAGGCGCATCTGAAGAGGACCCTCAGGGCATTCCAGAAAAGTATAAATCGCCGCCGAGGGTCCCCCACGGACAACCAGCTGAGCGGAGGAAGCCGGCGGTGGCCGGCCGGCCGGCCGGAGGGCTGGAAGAGGCCGGGAGGCCCCAAAATCCGAATTTGCAGGGGAGAGCGAGCGCAGACAGACGGAAGCTGCCGGGAGAGCCCACCGACCGAAGACGGCCCCCAGACGAGTCCCAGGGGGCGAGGAAGAACGCGAGAGCGGAGGTGAGAGCCGGCAGCAGGAATCGGAAGAGGAGAGGGCCGGGGGCAGCCGGACAAAAGGAGGAGGCCCCAAGCGGCGGAGAACGGGTGAGAGAAGCGAGAGAGACATAGGCAGGAGGGGCGAAGGCAACTGGGGGGGGGTCTCCCAACCGGGAAAGGGCCCCCAGAAGAGCAGAAGAGGGTGGAATAGCCGAGAGGGCAGCGGAGCGGCCTGAAGCGGCGGAAAAGGACGGAGGCAATCAATGGAGCTGATTGCAGGCAAGCCAGAACAATAGAGGGGAGGAGAGAAGAACCAAGTGGGAAGAAGCAAGAAAGCAGACAGTGGGAGAGGACACAGGAAAAGGGTACCCTGGGCAGCAGAGGGACGGGGGAGAGATACTCCACAAGCTGTGCCCCAGACCCCCCAGAACGGGAGCCCCAGGGACACTGAAGAGAGCAGAACCCACCAGGGAGGAAGGTGGGCGTCAGAGGAAAACTAAAAGGCATCCAGGGCGGCTGTGGAGGGAAGGCAGAAGGGGCCTGGAATCACAGACAGGCAGAGGCACTGAATAGACTCCTTGAACACAGACAGACCTCCCTGCCTACAGGCCCCTAGACCTGCACTGCCTGAACCCTGAAGCCCCCCCCTCCCACTGAAAGGACAGATTACTGAACCAACACCAGATCGCAGTCTAGTGCCTACCCTGGCCCAAGCTGGAAACCAAAACCAAAACAGTGCCTGGACAAAGGGAGGACAAGCTCAAGATGGCCTCCAAACAGACCACACTGACACAAACGAAGGGAGTTGTATCCTCCCCAGCCCAGCGTACTAAACCACCAGGAACTACTCTACCCACCCCCACACCCTCCCACCCAAACACAGGCACCCAGAACCATACACCTTCACAGGCCAGCCCAACAACACACACGATACAAAAGGCAATAGAAATGCTGGTTGAAAGGTTGGATGGAATGGATAAAAGGTTGGTGGAAAGGGACACAAAGATGGAGAGGAGGTGTGTAGAGGCAGAACGAAGGATGGAAAAAAGATACAACGATACAAAACAAATGCTGCAAGAACAAGGTAGAGAGATGGAGAGGAGGTGCATAGAGGCAGAACAAAAGATGGAGAAGAGATACAACGATATAAAACAAATGCTGCAAGAACAAGGTAGAGGGCTAGAGAGAAAATGGGAGGAGCAACGCAAGGCGATGGCTGCAGATTTGGAGCAAATGAAGGAGGCAATACAAGCGCACTACAAGGAAATAAGGGAGGAAATGGAGAAAAACTTCCAGAAAATCAGAGAGAAGGTGGACAAGCGGATGGAGAAAGTGGAGAATCAAGTAGAAGGCCAGACAGCGGAGATAGCAGAGATGAAAGGGGCGGCCCAAGATCAAGCCTCCATGATACAGTACTGGCAAATGGCGTCTGCAATCAGGTTTAGAGGCTTGAAAGAGACACCAGACGAAAACCAAGGGAGCTTGACCGGAACCTTTATAGAGGCCCTGGCAGCATTTCTGGGTAAACCAACCCCAGTTATCGAATGGCAAATCGACAGGCTCTACAGAGCGGGCGCACGTACGACAACAAACAGACACCAACCAAGGGATGTGGTCATCCACTTTGTGTCGCAGGGATTCCGGAACCTCATCTCAGCCACATCCTACAACAGGACCTTATATATAAAGGGGCAGGAAGTGAAAGTACTGAAAGAGATCCCCCAGACGATGCTGCGAGACAGAAAGGAATACAAGTTCCTGGTCGACGAACTGAGATCACGTGCTCTGCGATACAGATGGGAAACCCCCACGGGGATGACATTCTTCTATAAAAATAAAAGACACCACCTGAACTCGGTCCAACAAGCCAGAGATTTCCTGGAAAAGGAACTGAAGCCGGAGGGACCCCAATACACCACGAGAGAAGACGCAGAAAGACCACCAGACCGACAGACCGATACAGGAACACGAGAAAGGAAAAAACCCTCTCGAGACACGACGACACAGAGAACAGGAAGCAACAACAACAACAAGGGAGCAGGACAGACTGCAGGGGGCAGGATAACAAGATCCACCACCAAACGCACAGAGCAGCACGACACGATCCCTATATGCAACTCGAACACAAACCTGGATACTATGGGAACGGGACAAAAGAAGGCCACAAGAGATAGAATGGAGGCGGTCTCGGAAGAGTATCCTGAAACCGACAATGACGACTAAATACCTGACCTGGAACGTCAACGGACTAAATTCCCCACAGAGAAGGAGGAAGATATTTCATTATCTGTTTCAAGGAGGAAACGACATAATTTGCCTACAAGAAACACACATCAGAGCGGCAGACCAGAAATATCTGATCAACTACAAACTAGGCGCGCACTTTGTGGCAGCGGCGCCAAGAAAAAAGAATGGGATTGTTATATACGTAAAGAAACATGTAATGGCTAAGCTAATAGAGTCCGACCCCCAAGGTAGATACCTGGCAATTGAAATAACACAAGAAGACAAGAAGATTCTAGTAATGGGCATATATGCACCACATCAGCAACAAGGCAAATTCTACAAAAAGCTACACAAGAAAATAACACAACTTAACTACAGATCTTACATCATCATGGGCGACTGGAACGGGATCATAGAGACTGCTCTAGACAAAAAAAGAACTGCACCGAACCCGCAAAAACACTCCAAGTTGCCTAAATCCTTCTTCGACATGAAGGAGGACCTCGAACTGACAGACGTATGGAGGAAAAGGCACGGCAAAGAACAAGAATTCACCTTCTTCTCGGGCAGACATCAATCCTTCTCCAGAATCGACTTTATATTAACTTCTAGTGACTTGCTAACATGTCTAAACGCGGTGAAAATCCTACCCAAGACACTGACAGACCACAACCCTGTGAGGATGGAATTAAGACATGGCCCGAAACAGAGGAGGTCCTGGAGAATCAATGAAAACTTGTTTAGACATGAAAACAATGTGGCGGAATGCAAAAAAGCTATGAAGGAATTCTTCGACACACATATGAACAACGGAACATCGATAGAACAGATCTGGGAAGGCAGCAAGGTGTACATGCGAGGGATCCTCATATCCATGAATAGCTGGCACCGTCGCCACCAAGAACAAAAAAGAAAAGAGTTAGAAAATGAGATAAGCAAAATGGAGCGGCTACTAATAAAAAGACCGGAGGACAAAGTCACCAAAGAAGGACTCAAGATCTTAAGAAAGCAATTTGACATGTTGATGGCTGACCAAGTTGCAAGGAATATACAATATGCAAAACATAAGACATTCTGCAAGGCCAACAAACCGGGCCGCTGGCTAGCCTACACTATAAGAAAGAAACAGAAGTCCCGCATAATTGAAAAGATAGAATACAAAGGCAAGGAAGAATTCCGACAAAAAACCATCAAGAAAGCCTTCACGGAGTTCTACTCGAAACTATATACCGAGGATAAGATACAAGACAAAGAGATAGATGAGTTCTTACAAAACGAAAAGATACAGGCGATTACCGACACACAAAGAGAAGCCCTGAATGCCTTAATCACAAAGGAGGAAATACACTCAGCGATCACACAGCTGAAAGCAGGAAAATCGCCCGGGACGGATGGGATAACAGCGACCTACTACAAACACCTCCAAGAGGAGATGCTAGAACCCCTCAGAAAACTATTTGCCAACATTCAAGAAGGAGGTCAGGTCCCACCATCCTGGAGAACAGCCTACATCTCATTAATCCCAAAGGAGGGGAAAGACAACACACAGCCCGCAAACTACAGGCCCATCTCACTACTAAACACAGACTACAAAATCTTCACAAAAATTTTGGCCAATAGACTAATGACTGTACTACAAAAAACAATACACCCGGACCAAAGGGGATTTATACAAGGACGCCAGATGAAAACCAATGTGAGACAGCTGCTGAACATAATAGAATACCTGCAAAAGCACAACCAGATACCCGCTGCTCTTATGTTTGTGGATGCAGAAAAAGCTTTTGACAGACTGCACTGGCCGTTCCTGATGAACTTGGTCCGGAAAATGAAAATGGGAGTACAGTTTCTCAACTCCATAACGGCAATTTACCAGAAACAAACAGGTCAGATCATTGTCAATGGAGACTTAACGGACTCATTTAATATAGAGAGAGGCACGAGACAGGGCTGCCCGCTGTCCCCCCTGCTATTTGTCCTAACACTGGAAATTTTACTGAACAGAATAAGAGCGGCAGAGGATGTACAGGGCATACAGATTAAACAGCAAGAATACAAACTATGTGCCTTTGCGGATGACCTGCTGGTGACAATGTCGCAACCAGCACAATCAGCAAGGAAATTGATGGAGATAATGGAAGACTATGGTAGGGTGTCAGGCTTCAAAGTAAATATATCAAAAACAAAGATGCTAGTCAAAAACCTCGACAACAAAGCAAAACGGAACCTGGAAAGAATAACGGGGTGTGAAATAGTCAAGAAAGTCAAATACTTAGGAGTGGAGATAGAATCAACAAATGCGAAATTATACAAGAATAACTACGAGGTCCTGTGGAATAAGATACAAGCAGACCTGGAAAGGTGGAAATCACTACGTCTGTCCCTGCTCGGCAGGATAGCGACAGTAAAGATGAATGTATTACCCAGATTTTTATTTCTCTTCCAAATGCTACCCATACTCAAGAAGGAAGCGGACTTAGACAATTGGCAGAAAGGCATCAACAGATTTATTTGGGATGACAAGAGACCGAGGGTGAAACTAAAAATCATCCAAGACGCAAGGGAGAGAGGGGGACTCAAAATGCCCAATCTAAAGCTATATTACTACGCAGCAACGTTGGTGGCGGTTAGTGACTGGATCAACATGACAAATGATAGAATTCTGAATGTTGAGGGGCATGGTCTACGATTCGGCTGGCACGCATACCTAGTATACGACAAAAAGGCAGATAGGAACTTCAAGGAGAACCCATTACGAATCCCATTGCTATGGGTCTGGAAGAAATATAAGCACCTCCTACACGACAAGATTCCCACCTGGACGATCCCTGGACACGCAACAGGGGATATGAACACATCCCAAGGGCAAGAAGTGGTGCCCTACAGTGAACTTGTACTGGGAGAAGAAAACGGGTTCCTCTTGAAATCTCAAGCAACGCTAGCAAACAGAGGAATAGGAAGTAACTGGCTATCATATATACAACTACAATCAAGGTGGCGTAAAGACAAGAAGAAGGGCTTCTCCCAGACCGACGAGAATCTAATTAAACAGATTAGAGAACAGGGGATTATGCACATCAAACGAGTGTACAGCATCCTGATAGAAATGGACTCTGAAACCGAGCTAGTCAAGAACTGTATGATAAAGTGGGCACAAGACTTCGGACACCCTATCGCCATGGACACGTGGGAGAAAATCTGGGTGAGGAATGTAGAATTCACGAAATCGCAACACTTAAGGGAAAACTTCTACAAGATGTTCTATAGATGGCACCTAGACCCGAAAAAAATATCACTCATCTACCCAGGCTCCCAGCCCAAATGCTGGAGGTGCGGGGACGGGGAGGCTACTTACTTTCATATATGGTGGACATGCAGAAAAATCAAAGCATTCTGGAGGAAGATATGGTGGACACTCCAAACTATTTTCAAAAAGCGTATAGAATTTCTACCTCAGGCTTTTCTGTTAGGGATCACAAAGGACTTCACTACCTCAGAGACAAATTTATTTTTGAACTTAATTACAGCAGCAAGATTGTTGGTGGGACAATACTGGAAGAATCCGGAAATACCGCCTATTGAAGAATGGACTGTGAAAGTGACAAATTTGGCGGAAATGGCGAAAATATCAGCGTACTTGAAAAATCGCTCCAATGAACAATTTTTGACGGACTGGAAACAGTGGATAGACTATATCCAAGAGAGACACCAATCAAACAGAATGCAGCTGGCGTTTAGCTGAGGCTCGATGGGAGGAGGGAAGAAGGGTTAACAAATCATATGTTTACAAAAACTAACACCCAATGTTGAATGTATATGTTCTATAACTAATGCCTCTTAACATAAACTTATGACTAATGTTGTTTGCTTTAAAACTGTTAAAGCGGACTGAATCTCTACCTCAGGATATGAAACTTTTACCTCAGGATCTCCGGTTAGGGACTATAAAAGTTTGCACTAGTAATGGGATGAAGTCAATTCAGAAGCGCAAACGAACAATATGCAATAAACTAGATACGGCAGATAGACCATATATAAGAGAAACACCAAACAAACAAAAGGTACTCGGAGTATACTTGAAGAGGGAAGGGAGGAGGGAAGAACGTTTACTAAAACAGATGTTTACAAAGATTAATACCTAATGTTGTATGCTATGTTCTAAGATGATTGTTTAGCAATAGGATCCTTGGTTTAATGTTGACCACATTAATATGGAACCAGATAAGAGAAACATCAATCAAACAAAGTGTAACAGGAGTATAGTTGAGGCTAGACGCGAGGGGTGGAACAAGGCTTACTAACTCAGACATTTTCAACGACTAATACTTAGTATTGTATATCAGGTGCCATGATGATTGCTGCACAATATGTTTTTATGTTCAATGTTGATTGTTTTAATAAAAGAATTTTATATATTTAAAAAAAAAAAAAAGCTGGCAAAAAAAAAAAAAAAAAAAAAGAGACTGGACAACCATTTGTCCGAAATGGTGTAGGGTTTCCTGCCTGAGCAGGGGGTTGGACTCGATTGTCCCTTCCAACTTCTTCTTCTTCTTCTTCTTCTTCTTCTTCTTCTTCTTCTTCTTCTTCTTCTTCTTCTTCTTCTTCTTCTTCTTCTTCTTCTTCTTCTTCTTCTTCTTCTTCTTCTTCTTCTTCTTCTTCTTCTTCTTATTATTATTATTATTATTATTATTATTATTATTATTATTCTCTCTTCTTTACTAATATCAGATCTGGATGATAGAAAGGTGTGTGTAAGCAAGGTAGATCTAATGTTAATAAACAACTGAAAGTTTCCAGGATTGTGGTCAATGTCTCTAAGGCATCAGAGGATCTGCCTAATGATGAGATTGAAAGGAACTGTATCAGTTAATTACAGGTAGTCCTTGGCTTATAACAGTTCACTTAGTGACCGTTCAAAGTTACAACGGCACTAAAAAGTGACTTATGACTGTTTTTCACACGACCGTTGCAGAATCTCCAGTCACATGATCAAAATTCAGATGCTTACCAAATGGCTTATATTTATGATGGTTGCAGTGTCCCAGGGTCATGTGTTCAGATTTGCGACCTTCTGACAAGCAAAGTCAACGGGGAAGGCAGATTCATTTAACAACAGTGTTACTGAATTAATGATTGCAATGATTCACTTAACAACAGCGGCAAGAAAAGTCATCAAATGGGGCAAAACTCACTTAACAAATGTTTCACTTAGCAACATAAATTTGGGACTCAATTGTGGTTGTAAGTCGAGGACTACCTGTATAGGCAGGGCAACTTGCTTATTGCTTCCCATCATTCTCTCAGTCACTCTGTGCATTTTATTGATTTACACTGTCTCTCTATTCACTAGCCTTCCAAACAGCTACCCAAAGGGGGCACTCCCTAAAGCTCATAGCTAAGAAAGTGAGGACAAATAAAGGGAAATATTTCTTCACCCAGAGGGTTGTTGATTTATGGAATTCACTTCCAGAAGGGGTCATGACAGCTGTCACCCTTGACAGCTTCAAGGCAGGGCTAGATAGATTCATGGATGCCAAGTGTATCGGTGGTTATTAAAACAGATGTCCATGTGCCGCCTCTATGTTGGTTGAGGCAGGCAGGATTCCCTTGGGTACCATTTGTTGAGGGTCAAGGGAAAGGGAGGGTTTTGCCTTCTCTTTCTGCTCAAGATCCCCATGTACAATTGGTGGGCCACTGTGTGACACAGAATGCTGGACTCGATGGGCTTTGGCCTGATTCAGCAAGGCTCTTCTTATGTTCTTAAGCACTTAGAAACAGGTTTTTTTTAATACAGTAAGTGCCAAGATTGAGAAATTTAGAAGTTCAGAAAATAGGCTGTCATGAAACTGAGTCAAAGTCAAATGAGCTTCATGTGATAAAGCATTCCAGGCAATAGACATTCCATGGCCTGGAATGCTTTATCCGATGAAGCTCATCTGGCTTAAAAGATAGGGAAAAGATGTAAAAGAATTTTTTTGTCTTAAGTGGCTGGATCACAGTTAAGGAATTTTGCTCTGGCCTTGAAACGGAAGTGGGCGGGTAAAAGATTCACTCAGTGCTGGGAAAGCGGAAAGCACGAGAATGAAATTCAGAACAGTCCCATCCTTTGTCTTTGTCCTTAAAAAGGGGGCAATGAAGGCCTTGAAGAAGCTTTCAACATTTTGTCATACTACCTTGCAACAAAAAATATTGTTCCTGGAATCCCTTTCTCCATGGATAGGGTACTACAACCTCAAACCTAGTTAGTAGGCTGTTTGGGAGTCGTTGATTATGGATGCAAAATTGCTCACGACCCCCAAACCAGCAGTCCCCAATCCCTGGGCCACTGCCCAGTACCCGGCCATGGCCTGTTTGGAATGGTGCTGCAGAAGTGGCAGGTGAGTGCATGCATGTGCACTCACCTGCTGCTCACACAGAGCCATCCCCCCTCCCCCCCAGTCCACAAAACTGGAAAGGTTGGGGACCACTGCCCCAAAGTGCTTAAGAAGCAGGTATAGCAGTCATGGCCATGAGGCAGCCATGAACCAAATCACTTTTGTGGGCCAATTGCACTCATTCATGGATTGGGAGGTTCTGTTCATGGTCACTCATGCCTTAGTCACCTCCCAGTTAGACTACTACAATGCATTCTACACGGGGCTGCCCTTGAAGAACATCTGGAGGCTGTAACTGGTAAAGAATGTACAGGGGTACAGAGGCCCATTTAATACCACTGTTCTTCAAGCTGTGCTGGCTTCCAATAAGTTTCCATCTGCAATTCAAGTTGCTGTGTGTCACTAGGCAAGATTACATGTGACTTGTTGGTCTCTGGTGTCATCTATACTTCCAAACAGTGGTGGGATTCAAATATGTGAACAACCGGTTCTCTGTGTGGATGCTGCTTCCGGAAGTCCATTCTGGGCCTGGGCAACAAAAAATTAGCTACCGGTTCTACCGAACTGGTACGAACTGGCTGAATCCCACCATTGCTGCCAAATCTGGCAGGGTCGACCTGCCCTGGGCTTCTTCTGTTAACAATGCCACCTCAAAATATATTCCTTCTCTGTTGTGGTAGTTGCCTTATAGAGCAGCCTCCTCCCTGAGATTTAGACGGCCCTGATCCAGCTAACCATCCAGAAATTGAGGCCAGGATGTTAATTGAGCCTGGCATGTTTGTTTTACAATGTGATGCAGGAGATGTTTGTGTTGTCTTGCATTATTATGTTTTTATTTCATTTTGCTCTATTTTATAGTTAATAATAATAATATAATAATAATAAAGTTGGAAGGGACCTTGGAGGTCATCTAGTCCAATCCCCTGCTCAGGCAGGAAACCTTATACCATTTCAGACAAATGGCTGTCCAGTCTCTTCTTTTTTTGTTGTTGTTGTTGTAAAAACATGTTTATTTCAGTTGTAATTTTATCAACCTGTGGGAGTAAGCCCACTGAACATAACAATTCAGGCTAAATGTGTATGAACACACTCACATCCTGCATTTTTAGAATAGGATGTTAAAATGCATGTACTCAGTAGCAGTGGTGGGATTCAGCCAGTTCGCACCAATATGGCAGAACCGGTAGTCCTGTCCAGTCTCTTCTTAAAAACTTTCAGTGTTGGAGCATTCACCGCTTCTGGAGGCAGGTTGTTCCACTGATTAATTGTTCTAACTGTCAGGAAGTTTCTCCTTAGTTCTAGGTTGCTTCTCTCCTTGATTAGTTTCCATCCGTTGCTTCTTGTCCTGCCTTCAGGCGCTTTGGAGAATAGCTTGACTCCCTCTTCTTTGTGAGATATTGGAATACTGCTATCATGTCCCTCCTTGTCCTTCTCTTCATTAAACTAGACATACCCAATTCCAGCAGCCTTTCCTAATATGCTTTAGCCTCCAGTCCCCTAATCATCTTTCTTGCTCTTCTCTGTACTCTTTCTAGTCTCAACATCTTTTTTACATCATGGTGACCAAAACTGGATGCAGTATTCCAAGTGTGGCCTTACCAAGACATTGTAAAGTGGTATTAACATTTCACGTGATCTTGATTCTATCCCTCTGTTAATGCAGCCTAGCACTGTGTTGGCCTTTTTGGCAGCTGCAGCACACTGCTGGCTCATATTTAAATGATTGTCCACTAGGACTCCGAGATCCCTCTCACAGTTGCTACTACTGAGCAAGGTACCCCCTATACTATACCTGTACATTTGGTTTTTCTTGCGTAAATGTAGAACCTTACTTTTTTCACCATTGAACTTCATTTTGTTAGATAGCGCCCAGTGTTCAAGTCTGTCCAGGTCCTCCTGTGTCCTAAGCCTGTCTTCTGGAGTGTCTTTTATCATCCAGAGTCATGAGGCTAAGATGAGTAGCCTTATACAATTTTTTTATGTAGATTTAAACAAACCAACATATTTGGACACAGACTTGTCAATGAAAAACAAATTAGGATAAAGACAGAGTGAAAAGACTTCTGGCGATTTACTCTAGGGATGAGTTTAGATTTCTCTTTCTTTCATTTCAAAGCTTGTCTCAAACAAAAACAGTTGCCGTGGAAGAGTCTCTTCTCAAGCTGGCACTAATTTCCTTTGTTTGCTTTGGGGGACCCTGTGTATTTATGCAAATGAATTACAAGTAAACACACCTGACTATGTATTGACATGGAACCATTTGCAGTCAAAAATTAGCAATGGGTGGGGAAAGGAAGAGAGTGAAACTGGTAAAATTCTGCCTGGTCTTATTTAGGCTTTGAATAACTTCATGTTTTATTGGTGTAATGGGAGCTGTCAGAATGGCCTGAGCTGAAAGCAGATGTTCTTTCTGCTTTACTTGAGCAGAATCTTCCATTACCCTTCAGGCAGAGCAGGTGTCTGCCACTCTTCAGCGCCATCTTTGCTGGATCTGCCTTCACCTCAGCACGGGCCGGTCTTGTAACACTGCTCAAGAGATGCATCTGAATAGCTCCAAAAAGCCTCCAAAAATAGCAGCTGGTGGGGGTGAAGGGGTGGCGGTACAAATTATGGAAGGAAAGAAGGAAGGAAGGAAGGAAAGAAGGAAGGAAGGAAGGAAAGAAGGAAAGAAGGAAAGAAGGAAAGAAGGAAAGAAGGAAAGAAGGAAAGAAGGAAGGAAAGAAGGAAAGAAGGAAAGAAGGAAGGAAAGAAGGAAAGAAGGAAAGAAGGAAGGAAAGAAGGAAGGAAAGAAGGAAGGAAGGAAGGAAAGAAGGAAGGAAAGAAGGAAGGAAGGAAGGAAGTTGGGCATGGAAAATAAAGGAAAGGGAAAAGGAAGGGAAAAACAAATTCAGTAAAATCAGCTGGGGAAACCTGCAAGCAGCTACCCTGAAAAGAAAACAAGCTGTTAAGAAAGTAAAAGAAGCGTGGTTGCTCTAGTTGCAGGTGCATGATTGGGTGGCTGCCAGGCTCTGTGAATCCGTAGATGGTATATTAACATTTGTCAGGCTTGAGAAAGCGGTTGGTATTTTTTTCAAGAAGAAAAGAGAAACATCAAAGGCAACACCTCCCCCCCCCAGAACTAATGAAGATTCTAGTTCTTAGGCGGTAAAGCATGCCAAGTGAAACTCTTAACTTAGCCTTCCCCAAACTGGTGCCCTCCAAGGACTTCCATTCTACTGTGGCTGAGAATTCTGAAAAGACCAGGAATCTCTTGGCTCTTCCATCCTAGTGTACAGAGCTTACGGTTATTCCGCAGCTTTGCTTTTCTGAGATACCCATACCCATACACACACACACACACACACACACACACACACACACACACACCTTTTGTGTATTTAGTATTGGCTTTTAAGACCAAGTGGGAAATCAGAGATACTTTCCACACAGCTGCTCAGTGGCCTCTCTGTATGAACCTATGGAAGGTTGTGGAGATGTTAACATGCACAATGGGGTTGTCTCACTATATCGGTGGCCTAATGCACTACATATTAGAGAGCCATGATGGCACAGTGGTTAGAATGCAGTATGGCAGGCTAATTCTGCCGACTGCAGCAGTTCGATTTTCATCGGCTCAAGGTTGACTCAGGCTTCCATCCTTCTGAAGTTGGTAAAATGAGGATCCAATATGGTGACTCTGTAACCTGCTTAGAGAAGACTGTAAAGCACCGTGAAGTACTTTAAATCTATAGTGCTGTTGCTATTGCTACAAGGACATGAATGAGGAGGATAATTGAAAGTGAAAAAGGTTGGCATCCCACTGTCATGGTCAAATGATTTCCCGGTATGATTGAGGTGATCCACCCCGCACCCTGAAAGTATAAATCTAAAGAATTCCTGAATGCTTGAATCCCGAATGCTAGTGATCCTGTTGAGGTCCTCGTCCTGTCAGATAGGAAGGCTGTTGGTCTAATTGCTTCTCTGTGGTTGCTACTATGTGCTAGGATGGCTCTGATTTTGAGAGACTTTTTTGTGTGTCTTTATACACAAAGAGACAGATTGGCCAATGGGTGTAGCATAAATGGCAGAAATCTTCATAAAAGCATGAGTAAAACAGATTAGAGCACATTATTGGACCCATCACTCAATGAGGGCAACAAAAAAGGTCAGGTTTGCATATTCAAAATGTTTGAAATCATCCAATTCCTGTTAGCCGTTTTACAACCTTGTTTCAGATGGACTGAGACTGTCAACTGATGTATTAACATTAATCTTTGCATAATCATCTTTATAAACTGAACTTTTGGATAATCTAATCCTCTCCAGAACTCCATGCATAGTGAGATAGTTCTCTCCTCATACTCTAGCACAGGGGTTCTCAACCTTGGCAACTTTAAGACATGTGGACTTCAACTCCCAGAATTCTGGGAATTGAAGTCCACAAGTCTTAAAGTTACCAAGGTTGAGAACCCCTGCTCTAGCAGTTATCTATATTTCGTATGAACTAAGTTATGAGACTTCAACTAGCCCACGACAGCTTCTAAGCACTGATTCATAGTTGCTAAGATCCAAAGTGTCTCCTGGATTTTACGGAAAAGAGAGAAAGAGTTTATTGTCACTCATATGATGATATACCAATGGTTTCTTAGGCCAAACTCTGAATCACTTCAGACTGCAATTTTCTGTCGATATTAAACTTCACAGGGGTGGATCCCTGCTGAACCCTAAAACATAGTTTCAAAGAGATTGAGCAGAATTTCCTCAGCATTGCCCTCTGAAAATTACTTACTGAGAGAGAAATATAGCTCTGCGTAGCAATATCTCCAATTCTCAATTTATCCAATTTGGAAAGAAATCAGTATCCACAAAAGTAGATGCTGTTCAATGTGAAGCTCGATAGAATTAAAAGATTGTATTTATTTCATTAGAGGTCATCTTGCTGGGCAACTATGGCATTTTCTAATCCAAAATCAGGCCTAAATCCAGGATGAAATGGATCCTAAAATGGTAATTAACTAGACTACAATAAAGCGCCAGGCGTGCAGATTTGCTTTCACGGAAAGACGTGCAAAAACTTTCGAAGCTCTTCTGTTTCCCTTGACACAATGCAGTCATGACATCAAGGGAGCTAATTATCCTAACCACTCCTACTGATGCCCATGGGATCTGGTTACATGCACTTTTATCTTCACGGATATTGCTGTCATTCCATCCACTGTGAATTATTTGTCCTGCAGGTAATTTACGTACTTGTCCCCTAAAGAAGTGGGTAACTTACGTGGCATATAAATCACACATCACTGTGACGCAGATAGTCAAAGTAATTTTCCCTCTTTCAATTCTCTTTTCTTCTGTCCCATGGAAATGTTTTGTCATTGTGTTCTGTTATTAAGATACATGTTCTTTTATACATTTTTAGTAAAACTAGAAGGGAGCATGTATCTTAGAAAACTTAGAAACATAAAATCATTGCTAGTTATACGCTGATGATTCCAGAACTGATTACTCTTCGAAGTGTACAGCATGGAATAGAAAGAAGTGTGAAGATATTGAAAGGCTGTTATAGTATATTATAGGTACACATGGTAGAAGCATCTCTGGATCAGGATGTAAGTTTGTATTTAAGAATAAATATTGGGAATTAAATGAGTAAAGTGGACATAGGTTTTTAAGCACCAAGTGATTTTTTTCTAGTAAAAATTTTTGTGTTTTGACAACTTGAAGATTAAAACTATTTTTATGCTGCTTTTTTATTTTCATGTTGTTTCTTGCCATTTATTTGTATAGATGAAAAAAATAGTATATACTTTTTGTTGGACCAAAGAAGTAAACCTGATTGAATTTGTAAGCTAAATGATTGCTTGATTGTGCTTAGTTTGCTAAAAAATAAAAAAGGTCATTCTTTAAAAAAAAAAGTCAATACCCTTATTTACTTGTATGAGTCTGAAGAGATACTAGTGAAGAATTTGAAACCTTAGAGTAGAGGTAAGATACAGGAATGCCAGATGTGAACTAAAAGCAAGGAAAAAAGCTTTAGAAATCCATGGTTAGAATAATGAGAATGGTTTTGTTTTCTCAAGTATATTGCTTCACTGTAATTAATTTGTTAGAACAACAGTACAACATGGAAGACTTATTTCCTCCCCTCTCAAGATCTTTGTCCCATATAGAAACAATTTTAAAAAAGCAGTACAAGGTAAAACAATGGCAAGGGTTTATTGAGTCAAATCCTGGTCAGTTGCCCCTTTAAGGTATTTCCTAGTTGCAGCACAATTAATTAGAGGTACACATCACTAATCAACACCCTTTCCCCAACTAATGTAAAGCAGAGGGGTTATCTAAACTGATAATCAGGTAATTACCAAAAGTTGTCTTGAAGCTCCTTGACTTCAGAAATTTTTCCTAATTTTCCCAAATAGCGAGAAGTATCAGGGAACAATAAAATACAACAGTGAAGTTCTTACAGATTATATACAGAGAGAGAGACACATATACACACATACACACAAACACAGTTCACCAACTTATACAGACGTACACACAGAGCTTCTTTTTGTTTCTCGTTTTATAGTAAAAGTATTGGACTCTGATCAGCTGGTTTTCATCAGTTTTGTCATGAAATATTAGGAAACAATTTGAGTAGAACGGCCTACTTCTTGTCCAGTTCCCAATCATGAGTATTTACATCCTAATGCTTGGTACATTTATCCAAAAGTCCTACTTCGACCTTCTTCTTGTCTTTGGCACATCTTTTTCATAGGCCACCCTAGCATGCAGTTGTATTACCATGTACCTGTGGTGTTCAGGTGACCTGATTATTCATCATGTATTCATTAAACTCATTATCCACTATAAACACTAGAAAAGGTTATTTGCTAAGAAAGACATTTAGACATTCGGTCTAAACATGGCTTGCCTCTGAGTTAACTAACCGTTGATTTCTCTAATTCCAAAGTACCCTTCCAATATTCTGGAATAGTATGTCATTCCAGTATGTCTAAAGAGATCGTGAAGGTCCTATTGAGTTTGGTGGACTTTGCTCTCAAAGAAATGAAGTTAACATTAAAGGTCAAGAGGCATAACATTTAGAAGAACATACAAAGCATTGTTCCATTTATATTCGTCCCCCTCTCCCCTGACAAGGTTTTTGGTAACAAATACTGGCTGCAATTTTAAAATATCACCTTTCTCTGGAAGCTTTAAAGAAGGATAACATTTCTTTAAAATGTTCAATATTTAACATTAGCGTTAAACATTAGTGGTATAAGATCACACACAAAAAAGCAGCAATTAAAAAATTACAGGGTAAAACTCCTAATTGCTAGTTCAGGAGAGATAATTAGTCTTCACCTCATACTGAAAAGCTGGTAACAGGGCGATAGATGGATTATTTCTAGAAGGAATATTTCACCAAATGGATAAGATATAAAATTTGATCCCTGCTCCTTTGTGTCTCAAGGAAACAGCACAAGTGAATAGAAACATACAGATAGGACAGAGCAAGGTGGAAAATTCACTCCGCAACAGTTGAGTCCCAGTTTCTGTAAAAGGAAAGACTGTGACCTAAATATGAGACTACATTAATCTTGATGTATTTGCAGATATTCCATGTCAACTGATCCTGAATGAATTTATCTCACCTTTCTTAAATCCAGTTCTGATATTGGCCTTCAGGTTCTGAATGAAAGCCTTCTCCAAACTGACTCCTTCCAGATGTGTTGGACTTCATTCTTGTAAATCCTCAATGTCCAATGTCTTGCTGAATATGAATTATGAGAATAAAAGTTGAACCCTTGGGTGAAACATTGGACTGGAGACAGCTGTGCCACGGAATGTTTTGAAGGTCCATGCAGTCTTGTATAGTTATGGGAAATCATCTGTAAACTGCTGTGAATCTTAAAATAAAGCATACCATAATAATTCAAAATACTATAACAATAAGACTGATTTCAATTTACTGATGATTCATTATATATTAATTTTTCTGTTATTCATTTTTAGCATGTTGTTGGCTAATTTTATCAAGGAACCCCAGTTATTACAATTGTATCAGCCTTCTTCCTATGACATATCTGACATAGTTATACCTTTGTGCTTGACATATTACATTTCAAGGACAGTTTCTCAGAAATCATCAACATATTTTTTCTTCTTCTTTGTAGGTTAAAGCAGGATACATATGTATGTGGGATCAATCTCACATTGATAGGCCAGAAAGAGAAAAGCAATCTGGTTCACACATTTTGAGTAGCAAGCAATTTATCACTGTTTATTTGCCCTATGCAGAATTTCAGCTGAAAGGCCCCATTCACAAAGAAAGCCAATTGAAAATTCTGAATTCACACTGGAAAGTCACAAGATTCAAATATTTTAGATTAGTAGCGATACATGATGGAATTTGTTGGATTAATACCAGCTTCTGAAGTGTATCGACTTCAGCTTTCTGGTTTATATGATCTGAGCAGAAACTTCAGAGGGTGTACATCATAGCAAAATCTAAGGCATAATTAAGACTTCAGTATTTAGGTGACTGTAATGCTGCCAACTATACATTTTGCCTCATGCAAGGAATTTGACCATTTGAATGGTAGCAGTAAAGGCAATCCCTTGATAAAAACAGCATGATTTTTATATTATTTTTCTGTTATCCTGGAAAATGGAGGTCAGCTTAATCAGCAAGCAAATACACATGTGTACACATGAATGTGTGTGTGAGTGAGTGTGTGTGTGTGTGTGTGTATGTGTATATTTGCTTGCTAATGAAGTAAATGTACATAGTCCCTACATTTCTACATAGTTCCTACACAGTTTAATGGCTGACTTGCTGGTCTCAACTGCTAAATGAGGAGTAACTGATATATGATATGATATCCTGTACTATAATTATAACCTGAAATATGCTATAACATAAATAAAACTCAAGTCAATCAGTAAATAAGTAGTTTACTTGGTCTAAGTGTATTTTTTCAAAAAAAATTCCTTCCTTTAAAAGGCTCCTAATAACTCAGGGGTGTCAAACTGCCGGCCCATGGGCTGGTTGCATCATACGGAGGCTGCACCCACCCCAGTTCCGGCAATGCAAAAAAAGTCACGACATGTCGCAACACATCACATGACGTGGCGAGTTTGACACCCGTGTAATAACTCACTCCAGCATCCTAAAGCAGAATGTGAGTTTATTCTTCTATCAAAAGCATTATCCTCTCTGGTAATTTTCCCCCAATAGTGGCAGAATATTCCCTTAATAATGAACAAGGCTGTTCTGTTTAATGCTCTGCCCAAAATAGAAGTATTTTATGCAGGCAGGATTTCTGTCCAATACTTTTACAGAGGAATCCCATCTGAGGCTGTCAAGGAACGGAATATGAATATAGAAACTCGGCTTTCAAAACTTTGTTGAAATTCAGAAACTAGCAGACTGTGAAGGTATCATGTTCAAGGAAGGCAAAGTGCCCTGAACATTAAAAAGGAAAAAAAAAATCCTCATCCAGTTTGAACATGGAATTCTCACTCTCTATTAATACCATGCCTTGGCATAGCTCTCATTTCCATATTCAACACCTCACATTCTGTGGTGTGGAAGATATTGCGGGTAAACACAAGCTGCCCTTGTTACTCTCCCCCAAAGTATAGGCTGCCTCCTGCTCTCACACAAACTGTGAGGCCGCAACTAGCCCTGGAAAAGGAGGGAGGGGGGAGAGATTTTTGCGAAATAACTTTCTTTCTTTTTTTTGTAAGAGACATCTTAATGTCGTCCTTTACTCTTTCAAGTGCAGCTGAATGTTCAGAGCGAATAGTCAGCCTGACTGTCAAAGTTGTTTCGGAAGCATGAACCCAGCTGGTGCCAAAAGAAGGCGGGGGGGGAAAGAAAAAATAGTCATTTGCCTGGTTCAAGGCCTAATTCAAGTATTCAGCTCAGAAGTTCTAAAAGGATTTAATTTCAAGAAGAACAAACAAAGCCATGCAATTAAATCACTGTTTGGGTGGTGGGGGTGGGGGTGAGTTGGGTGCTGTTTTTGCTCCTTGTGTACAAACTTTAATACTTATTAAAAGCCTTTTCAAATGATTTTTGTCCTTGATCTGTCATGTTTCCTAATGCACGTGAGAAGCATTAGGGACTGCATATCCAAACTGCATACACAAAAGACCCTGTTCCTTCAGCAAAGCAAGACTATGGAAAGGGGGCCGACATGAGATAACAAATTGCATTTTTTTGCCTAGCATTAAATGAATCCAGGCTGCTTACATTCATTTAGTCTAGCTATGATCTGAGTTGAACTTCTGCACAGAGGGAAAATAGAAGTAATTTTTAGAAAAATTCTGGAACATTGTTTGGAAAAGGTTAGGGGAAAGATTTGAAGAGAGGTTTGGAGAAGGTTGCTTTGAAAGATTTAGAGGAAAGAGGCATTTTGTTATCCTGGTGAAGGTGCCTTCCTAGAAACCAGGAGACAGTATAACAGTATAACAAAGTTGGCTGGGTGACTTTGAATGGTGAATTCTAGTTCCACCTAAGGCAGCGGTTCTCAACCTTTTTCAGGCCGCGACCCCGACCTGTCAAGCGCCGTGCATGCATGGTGCTACCCCCTGTGCCGTGCATGCGTGGTGCTACCCCCTGCACCATGCATGCGCGGTGCTGCCCCCTGCGCCGGCCGAGGCGTAGGCCGCTGCCCGTTCGGGGCGGCGGCAGGCAGGCCCAGGCACTCCTGGGTGGCCGCAGCAGTGATGGCGCAGGGCGACCGCAGGCTGGGCCACCAGCTGGCCCAGCCCAAGGGAGATAAAAAACCCACCGGGCCCCACACATGCCAAAAACCTTCCCTGCGCCCACCACTGCCCCGCTAGCCTTACCTTCGCTGCCGCCCATTCGGGGCAGTGGCAGGCAGGCCCAGGTGTTCCTGGGCAGCCGCGTCAGCGACGGCGCAGGGCGACCACGGGCTGGGCCACCAGCTGGCCCAGCCCAAAGGAGGTAAAAAACCCACCGGGCCCCATGCATGCCAAAAACCCTCCCTGCGCCCGCCGGCCTCCCACCTCTCACCCCTCGCCCTCTTTTACTTACATTTTTAGTAGTTGCTCAGCAGGGAGGGGTGGAAACTTCCAGACTGCTCGCCTTCGCTGCAGACAACTTGCAGCACCGTTTGCAGACTGGGACTTTTAGCGGGCTCAGCAGGGCAGAGACAGCCTGGACAATTACTATTGGCTTTTGAAAGCCAATAGAATTAGACTCTATTCAAGAGAGTCCATTCTATTGGCTTTCAAAAGCCAATAGAATAAGAAGGAGTAGCACAGGTAAGGAAAAGGGGGAAATGGCGCATTGCGTTGTTTGGAGACCCCCGTGAAATGGTCGTTCGACCCCAAATGGGGTCACGACCCACAGGTTGAGAACTGCTGACCTAAGGCATGAAAGCTGGCTGGATAACTTTGGGCTGATCACGCTCTCTCAGCCCAACCCACCTCACAGGGTAGTTGTGGTGGAGAAAATGCGAGGAGTGTTGGGAGTGATTGCCACCTTGAGTTACTAATAAAATAATAAAGATGGGATAAAAATCAATCAAACAAACAACTAAATAAATAAAATGCAACTGCTGACGAAAGGTACCCTTTGTCGTAGCTTGAACAGCATGCTGTGAATATTCTAGTCAAATAACATCTGCCAATTAGCCTTGGCCTTCCATACCACCTTGCATTTATTAACCAAAAGGTAAATTGATGTGACTGCTCCTCGCCATCCTATTTAGGTCTCTAATTATTCTCAACCCCCTCTTTTTCAAAGCAACTGGACATAAAGAATGCTTGCTGGAATTGGGTATGTCTAGTTTAATGAAGAGAAGGACGAGGGGGGACATGATAGCAGTGTTCCAATATCTCAGGGGCTGCCACAAAGAAGAGGGAGTTGCTAGATGCACAAGATTTATTTATTTATTTGGGTTTGTATGCTGCTCCTCTCCGGGGACTCGGAGCGGCTAACAACATATATATAACAATAAATTACAATAAAAAACCCCAAACAAAGATATCTAAAAAATACAGTAAAACACACATTCAATTCAACAATCAACCACAATCATCCCCAGGCCTGCCGGCAAAGATGAGTTTTTAGATTTTTCCAGAAGGCCGGGAGAGTCGGAGAAACGCGGACTTCAGGAGGCAGTTGGTTCCAGAGGGCGGGCGTCACAACAGAGAAAGTCCTCCCCCTGGGGCCCAGCAGATGACATTGTTTCGCTGAGGCCAACCCTGTGCGTTCTCACCGGTCGTAGAGAAGTATGTGGCAGAAGGCGGTCCCGTAAGTATCCTGGTCCCATGCCATGAAGGGCTTTATAGGTGATAACCAACACCTTGAATTGGGCTCGGAGACCAATAGGCAACCAGTGCAGCATGCGGAGAGTTGGTGAAATGTGGGCACAACGCGGAAGGCCCACAACTGCTCGCGCAGCTGCATTTTGCCCTAATTGTAGTCTCCGAACACTCTTCAAGGGTAGCCCCATGTAAAGAGCATTGCAGTAGTCGATCCTTGAGGTGACAAGGGCATGTGTGACTGTAAGGAGAGACTCCCGATCCAAGTAAGGACGCAACTGGTGCACCAGGCAAACCTGGGCAAATGCCTCCCTCGCCACAGCTGACAAATGATGATCCAATGTCAGCTGTGGATCAAGGAGGACTCCCAAGTTGCGAACCTTCTCTGAGGGGTTTATAGATTCACCCCCCAGGGTAATGGAAGGACAGATAGAAGTGTCCTTGGGAGGCATCACCCACAGCCACTCTGTCTTATCGGGGTTGAGCCTTAATCTGTTAACACCCATCCAAACCCTCACAGCCTCCAGACACCGGCACATCACCTCAGCCACTTCACTGATATGGCCAGGAGTGGAAATGTACAGCTGAGTATCATCAGCGTACTGATGGTATCTCACTCCGTGCCGGTGGATGACCTCACCCAGTGGCTTCATGTAAATGTTAAAAAGTAGTGGGGAGAGAACCGACCCCTGAGGCACCCCACATGGGAGTAACCTAGAGGTGGAAAGTCAAGAGAGCTTTAAGAAAGAAAACTTTTCTATAGAAAGCGCTATCATTGCTGCCATCTAGTGGTCATGCAGTCTTTTGCTGCCCAGTCTGACAGCTATAACTGGAGGGGTCAGCTAATGCCTCTGTGGCCAGATTGGTGCCCTTAGGCATCAATTCATTATTCTTACCTTAATATTTTCTCTGCTTTTTTTATTTTGTTCTAACTCTCCTTAGACCCTTCACATCACTGAATTTGCAGGTTTGTCAGAGCACTAAGCAGAACCATGGTGAGGGAACCCCACCCTTATGCTTATTATGATTACATGGGGAATAAGTGGAAATTGGGAAGGTTAAGCCCATATATAAGTGCATATATTTTTCAATATATTTCCTACAAAAGTGAGATTTAAAAAAAATTAATTTCACTTTGAATCAATGCCAGTGTAATATTATGTTTATTTCTTTAAAGCATTTATAAATAATTTTAGACTACTGGGAACCTTAAAACAATGTGTTTTTTTTTTAAAAATAATATATTAATACAATAACATCTGAATATGGCTTCATTATTCTTTCGGCTTGAATTTCTGTTTTTGGTATGCTTTGGAAAATGAAATTCTGCCATGACAACAGCCCTCCAAGATGGGAATCTATCAGGCACCTTTATGGGTGGGACATATTGTGCAGATTATGAATTTTCATACACAAAAAGTTCCTTTTTCTTCCAAGTTGCTCGACTTAAGTGCAGTTTTGCATCGGCTTCATTACATTGCTCTCATGTCTTGCAGCTTGATTAATAATAATAAATATCTTTGATTTGCTTTATTGGTATTCATTTATAACATTTTTATAGCTCATCCTTTCATCATGAAAAATCACAAAAGCATCCATTGTAGCAAGACTGAATAGAAATACATCCAGCATCAGTTGTCCTTCGCAACTTTCCTTAATTAACAAAATGCTGATAAGATTTCTTCCTCTCTTTTTTCAAGTTATTAATGAATTACCAGATCTAGGACTGAACTGATATATTAATTCCTCCAGCCTTGGATTTCTGCCCTAAAACCCTATCCTCATGACATTACTGAAATCACTTTCTTTTTATCCAAGACAGTGGAGTCTATATGTGTGTGTGTGTGTGTGTGTGTGTGCTAAACTTTAATTGACAGAAAAATATCCATCTTTACTGAAGGGAATTGGTTTAGAAAGTGAAATGCAGAGAAATTGTACAACTCTTTCTTAGTTAAGACAGCTGTTTTTGTTTGTTTTGGTGGTGCCCTTCTCTCAAATATTCCAGTCATTGCTAAATGATTCGTATCTTTTTTTTTTAATAAAAATTCTTTTATTAAAACAATCAACATTGAGCATAAAAATCTATTATGCAGCAATCATCATGACACCTGGTATACAATACTAAGTATTGTATGCTATGTTCTAGGATGATTGCTTAGCAATAGGATCTTATGTTTAATGTTGATCACATTAATATTGAAACGGATAGGGGAATAAAATGTAACAGGAGTATAAATGATTCGTATCTTATCTGAACCAGTTTCAGACTTTTGAAACAGGAACATTTGCTTTCTCTTGAGTAGTAATGCAAGTACATTCCTACTTTGGGAACCAACACAATTCAAGAAAAGTTAAGCTGGGCTCCAAGGAAGCAATAATATCCCCTTGTCTTCGGATTTTCACTTTTTAAACTCAGAGAGTAGGGTGGAAAAAGAGGGGGGGGAAGAGACATTTTCATCTGTGACTGCTTTGAAACCAAATCAGTTCAATTGCGCCACAGAGACCTCATTCTTCTCAAACAGAAAGATCTGTGAAACAGTTTGCAATTTCCCCTTGTACAATCAAACGATACTCCGGAGGTTTCACATCCCTCTAAGATTGTTTCTAAAGCTCATTATCTTCCAGTTTAGTGCAGAGTTCTGGCCAACTGTCAGATGGCTGTGGAGGCTGCTACTAATGAACCAAAAATGTCCAGGGATTAAAAGATGCCCAAGGTTGCCATCCTAAACATGTTTACTTGAAGTTAGTGAAACTCGGTTGTGTCAGATGGTGTACCAAAGACAATGGGTGGGTGGGGTCTTTCAAAGAGATGTGGCTCGATAAGTGACAGCAGTATGTTTACTAAAATTGTGCACGTTTTGACAGTGGTTAAGAAGTGCTTCGCCTCTCATAAAAGCACAGCTCTTGTCTGCGATTCATGAAAGCAAAGTATCCTTTTCTGAGCTTTCAAATGAATTTGGAAATAGGGAGAGCCGATGCATCTGTTGGAAGAGTTAAAGCAACTCTGAATAGCACAGAGTGCTGGGCTCCTGTTTATATTCATGCAAGAACTGAAGCAATTCTTCTTACAAAGCATGCACGGCCCTAATTTTTACCTTTCACTTTTCAATGATAATAAAATATAATATGATTTCCTCAGGCATTTGGTATTAATAATGCAGATCACTAGGTGTTAGATTTTTTTTTTAATTATGATAATGTCCAATCACTGAATTATTGAGATAATAAATAAAATGCTGCTCAGCTGAGCATGGTCCTTTTCAGCCAATAATAAACAAGTTCAAAAAGAAATTAGAAAGTCAATAGCTGGGACATCACTAGTTGATCTGGTATAAATAAAGGAGAATATTTGTAGCTCAGGGTTGAAATGAGGGGTCCTTGGTGTTCTCTGAGCTTGGTTGTTTTTTTTGCAGACCTTTCATTACCCAAACTGGGTAACATCATCACAATCATCATCATCAGTTGGGTAATGAAAGGTCTGCATGAAAACAACCAAGCTCAGAGAGCACCTCACGATTTGGTATCCAAGGAGACTTACAAATTCTGACATTGTCTTAAGTCAGGGGTGTCAAACTGCCGGCCCGTGGGCCGGACGTGTCACCAGGAAACCACACCCACCCCATTGCTGGCAATGGAGAAAAAGCTCCGATACATTGTGCGATGTCGCATGACATTGCGAGTTTGACCTGTCTGTCTTAAGTTAAAACTTTTCAAGTTCATTTTTGTTGAAATTGTAATAAATAGATATACAAGACAAAGAGGGGGAAGGTGAATAAAAACAAAATCTGCATCAGAAAATCATGCCATCCACCTTCCTCCAGTCACTCAATCAGGAGGAGTGTGTTTGGTGTGCCGGTAATCCAGTTGACTAAGAGCACCCATGATATCTAGAAAGCTTTGCCTTAATACAAAATTGGTTTTATTTGCCCCAGTAACCCTTTCATTTATTATTTATTTATTTATTTATTTACTTATTTATTTATTTATTTATTTATTTATTTATTTATTATTTTGACTTATATCCCGCCCTTCTCACCAGACTCAGGGCGGCTCACAGCAAATAATACAAGTACAAAATATAAATCAGTTAAAATGGTAGTATACAATATAAAAAACTATAAAACTATACCCACTCATACAACATACAGTCCCAATAAAAGGCCCAGGGGCAGAGCGCAGCTCACACGCTCCAAGCCTGTCTGCATAGATGTGTTTTTAAAAGTTTTCGGAAAGCTAGGAGGGAGGGAGCAGTACGAACCTCTGAGGGAAGTTGATTCATGTACTAGCACTGTGATACAACCTTTTTTTTTATTCACACAATTAGAAATGCAGGGGCAGGAGATGGCTCTTCGTCTAGTACCTGTTTTTCAGTAGAATCCCAGAACTTTCCATCTGAAGGGGTAATGTCTTCAGCAAGCAGGTGGACTCCTGCATAACTTAAAATACCATCAAGTTGATCTCCATTCTTTCTCCTATGTGGTTCCAAGCACATAGAGTATGATCTTGAAAATGAGGCTTATCTGAACCCTGATTAGTTAGAATTACTGCAGAAAGTACAATGAAATCCTCCTCCTCCTCTTCCTCCTCCCCCTGATTCTTGAGAAGAATTTGATAGGTGGACGCAAATGCCAAACCCATCTAAACATCTGGCTGACTGTATGACCAACCATAATAATAAATATCCTAATAACAATCTGTTTGAAGCTATAGTCTGGAAAACAAGGCTCAAATAATATCCATTTGCTCTTTACATGTATAAATGAATATTACAGAGCCATGAAGGGAAAGGTGGGCAAGTACGTTACAAATCAAGGTCAGGATTAGTAGGTATATGTCCAAATATTCAAATCAGCTGTTGTGCCTAAGGTAACTTTCCTTCTACTTTAATCTACGGCAATCACATCTGGTAACTGAAGGCCGTACATACCATTTTGCCACCCAGAATGGCAAAACCCACAGAGGTTGGGATTGTCATGATGATGGAAATGGAGGGAACTGTGGCATGCATGTGGACTGAGCCAAGATTTTATTTCTTTCCTGGTTTGGCCTGAGTTCTTCCATGCTCTTTAATTATTAAGCCTATGTTAATGTTTAAAAACAGCAGCCCCATCCCTGATGGGGGTGACTAAAATCAGGAACTCAGAGAGATGTCTGAAGCAGTGGACCAGGTCTGGAAGGAAAACAGGACAATGCAGTCAAGAGCCCAGATTGGTCAATTCTGCTAGGGAGCAGTAAATAAATAAATTCAAAGCCAGCTTGCTAAGTCTTAGGCAGCAGGACACAACAATCACTAAGAGCAGTCAGAATCAGAGGAATCACAATACGACAGAGCAAGAAGTTCAGTTTTGATGGTTTAGACCAGGGGTTTCCAACCTTGGCAACTTGAAGGCGTATGGACTTCAACTCCCAGATTTCCTTAGTCAGCCATACTGACTGGGGAATTCTGGGAGTTGAAGTCCACAAGCCTTAAAGTTGCCAAGGTTGGAGACCTCTGGGTTAGATAATCTTTGGGAGATATTTGAGCTAGCACCTGTCCTTCCCATAAGATCTGACAGAAGAGGCAAGATGCGTGTCCCACCTAGTGGGAACCAGGACATGGGCCTTTTATGCCATGACATTCACTTTGTGGAACATCATCTCTTCCACACACACACTTTCCCTCTCACCCCTCTAGGAATCCCTCAAAATTTGGCTAGGTCAACAGGCCTGGGGGCCTCAAGGGAATAGTGATCTCCTGAGCAGGCTCCACTGTTCATAACAGTTAATGTTCTCACTTAGCCTTTTGAACCAATAACATCAAGGTTTTTAATGGCATTTGGTTTGAATATTGTTATTTTATGGTTTTATTGTATGCTATCCAGAATCATATTCTATGAGATAGGCATCCATGTAAATATGATTTATAAATAAACAAACAAACAAACAAACAAATAAATATATCAAGGAAAGCAAATAATATACTGAGATGTGGAGTTCTTGGTACTCTCTGAGATTGGTTGTTTACTTGCAGAGATTTTGTTACCAGGCTAGGTAACATTTTCATTGTTGATATCAAGCAATTTTAAATACTGAACAACTTTTTTAAAAAAAAACCATCTTCACTCTCTACTTTGCTCTGTATTAATTTAGAGCAAAGTCTTCCTGTAGTTTGAAGCTTATTGTGGCAAATGGAGGCAAGGGCCATCTGGCAATATTTTCCTGTTTTAGCTGATTAGTTTATGTTTTCCAAAATTGGAGATTCTTGGAATTGCTTCAAGAAAATCAGGTTTAGATATGGTTGATAGTTAATTTTTCATCAATGATATATTGAGCACTAACTATATATTTTCTGTAGCTTCTTTGTCCACCTACTGATATTATAACTTTGCATCAGCAACTTTCCATTTCTTTATTTTCATTTTTTTAAAGTGATTAAAAATATATTTTAAAGAAAAAGTAAACCATTATGAGTGGCTGATCGAACTCTGATATGATAAAGGGTTACTTGCCTGCTAATCTTTGTATACAAAAGAAACCATAATAGTGAAGTTGTAAAGGACTTGGATTTATACCAAGGAGACACAGGTTTAGGTCCTCACTATATTACAAGATCTGCAGGGGGTTGCTAAGCTAGCCACACTTTCTCAGGCCAACATACCTAATAAGGTTTAGGTTAGGTAGTTAACAGAAGCTATCTTGATCTTTCAAGAAAAGTCACTCTGTGACTAAGATCGCTAGTTTCCAAATTTGGATAGATAGATAGATAGATAGATAGATAGATAGATAGATAGATAGATAGATAGATAGATAGATAGATAGATAGATAGATAGATAGATAGATATGTAGTTGGATGATAGATAGATAGACAGACAGACAGACAGCTCCTAAATAGAACATTAGTTGTTTTTTATACAGGCAGGGTTAGAAAGTGTTCTTCTCTGTTAGATCAGTATTAATGTATTTAGCCTAACGTCTATCTATGAGACATGAGAGAGGGACAAAGGCAAATTTACACACAGCTAAATGAGGATACTAAATTAATAGAACACCTAGTTCCTATTTCAGACAAAAGTGAGGAACTTGGAAAAGTGAATGACTCATACTACCTGTTTCCTCTCCTTTGCATTAACTTTAGAAGAGTGATGCACACCTCAGTCTATGACAGAGATGCAAGGCTGAGCATAGGACCATACTCCTGCACTCTCGTGAAATTCAGAGACCTAAGACATAATGCTGCACAAGGAATCATCTTTCCCCCCTCCCTGCCTAGACGTTCCTTTTAAATACAGCTGTCAGTAAGCTTGCTAGACTTTTCCAAGGCCATTTGCAAAAACAACATGCAGCCTATTTGTCTATGGCAGACTGCCACCTTTCACCTACCATGATGCTCAAAATGGAAGTGGAGTACCATTTACAGGATTATTATTATCCAGTGCTTACAGCTAATGGATTTGTGTTATGGCTTCATTTTACAAGGACTCTTCTCTTCTTTTAATTCACCCTTAGGTCTGTCACTTTATTCCCCCCTTCTCCTTGTCCTTATAAAAGCCATTATCTTTCCATTAGCAAACCTGCTAGAGACCTCTTCCTCTGCTCTTTGATCTGCCCAGCACCTGTTTCCTTTTTTATTTTTGCTTTTTTTTGGTGCTCTGTTCCTCCTCTCCCCAATTCCTCTCAAGAATTTTAAAGAATTAGTTTGCTGAGAGCTACTTCACACAAGGTAGTAGATTAATTAACACGGGGAAGGTTGGCATCACTGCTTTTTGCTGCCATAACAACCCCTCCATATGTGAAGTAAATCGTAGATGCAAATGTGCTGGGTGCCTTTTTCTCTAAGGTGATGAAAGACCGAGCATTCGAAGAGAAACCAAATTATATTTATTTCTTTGTTGGTCTGCCAAAGTTGATGACTTCTCTACATATTGTTAAACACCATGTTCTTGTCTTCCGTTTTATCTATCAGACCATCTTGAATAATGTTCTCCTGTATCTTGAATGGCTTGAAAATGACTGCCTTCTGAATTTTAGGCACATTGAATGCACCCATCAGCCTGATGCTAAGAAACATTGTTTGTAAAGTCTGCCAACTTTTGATTCAGGAAATCAGAGATCAAAATGGTAGTGTGGTTTATCCTTTCCTTTTTATTATTGATTAATTGATGAAGCATGCCTACGATTTTAGTATTATTACTCAGTTACCTCAGCCCGGCTATGCACATTGTAATTCTTGGAGACACATTGGGGTTAGCTCTTCTAGTGATTTTAAACAAAACAAATAGCAGGTACCCCAATTCCAGCTACCAATGTCTTTTGCTTGATCAGTAGAAAAGACATCACATTGTCAACAAAGATAGGAAGGTGCATTTTTAAGAATAGCCTCTCAAGCTTCATTTTATCTTTGCAGGGGAGAAAGAGATGTGAAACAAATATGCAAGCAGAGGAAGAATTATGCTGAATTGGTTGTGTTGAAAGAAAAATCTTCATCCAGGTCCAGTCCAAGCCAAGAATAAACAAAATGGAGACTGCTTTAGAAAGAAGGTTGTAATATACTGAAGAACAGAACCACAAGACATGTGGCTCTGGAGCAGCTGAACACACATTGCTGGGAGTAGTGGGTTTTTGTACCTTCTTGGGCTTTTGTGTTTGGAGTTGTTCCTGTGACATGAACTTTGATAAAGAATACTGCAGGATAGTTTTGCTGGGAAGATTAATAACTTTGATAGTGTAACAAATGACTGGATATTATATGAGGAGAGAACTAAGCAATGTTTTGAAGCAAAGGATATAGTTGGGGCCTGTTTAATTGACAGTTATAGTAGGCAAAGCATAGATCTTATTAAAAAGCTTAACTGCCCCAGAAAAGCCCTCAAAATTCAGCTCTGCAGAACAAATAAAAATACAGGTAGCTTTCAATTAGCCTAGTTTGTGAATACCAAGAAATGGTCCTATTATTTGAATTTGTACTATTTGAGGTAATATTTCTATGGAAAATGTAATATTTTCACCTCCAGCTTGACAGGAATAGGCAATTAATTTTTTTAAACTTAAATATGTGCATGTACATTAATAAAATGTTACAATAAAGGATAAAAAAAGAATATATAATTTGAATTTATGGTTAACAAAATCACAGAGTAATATAGAAAGAAAATAAAAAGAAGACATTTTCTAAATATCATTCCTATTGTTTTGCCTGCATTGACAAAAACAAAGGCAGTTTGATGAAGGTGCTGTCCTAGAATTTAGGAGACTGGGAGTTCTAGTCTTGCCTTAGGCCAGGGGTAAGCAACCTTGGCTCTTTTATGACTCATGGACTTCAATTCCCAGAATTCCTGCCTTAGGCACAAAAGGCAGCTGTGTGAACTTGGCCCAGTCACTCTTTCTCAGTCCAACCCACCACAGAGGGTTGCAGTTGTGGGGAAAACGAGAGGAGGAAAGAATATTATATATGTTTGCCATCTTGAGTTACTTATAAAGCAATAAAGGGGGGATAAAAATATCTAATAAATACATCTTTATTGTCTCTCAAAAATATTTTAGCAGGGTAGACTGAACTGTTTTTCTTTAAACAGAGATGCAGAGTGCTTTATTCACATTCTGGAGAATTTGCATGCTTCTATCCAGGCCCCTTTTTTATCATAGAACACTCAGAACAGAGTTCCGGCACCTTTTTGGGATGGAACCTTGTAGGGTAGGCAAGGCAGGTTGTATGACATGTGTGAGTTCCGGCACCTTTTGTTTTTACAAAAAAAGCACTGCTTCTCTCAAGCTTAGGGTCGCCATCCGTAATTTGTTGCCACACAACTTGTTCAGCTTAAAAGATATCCTCAAATTCCTTGACAGTGAATTCCCTAATTTGCATATTACAGGTAGTCCTCAAATTACAACAGTTCATTTAGTGACTGTTCGAAGTTAGAATAGCATTGAAAAAAAATAACTTATGACTACTTTTCATATGTATGACCATCCTGGTATCCCCATGGTCACATGATCAAACTTCGGATGCTTGACAACTGATTCGCATTTATGATGGTTGCAGTGTTCTGAGGTCATGCTATCACCTTTTGTGACCTTCTGACAACAAACCTAATGGGGAAACCTCATTCACTTAACATCCATATTACTAATTTAACAACTGCAGAAATTCGCTTAACAACTGTGGCAGGAAAGGTTGTAAAATAGGGCAAAACTCACTCAAAAATGTCTCATTTAGCAACAGATATTTTGGGCTCAATTATGGTCGTAAGTCAAGGACTACTTGTACTGTTTTTCTCTAGTGGAATCTTGTTTTTCTCCATTTTGCACGCACAAAGACTAGCAGCATCTAAACCTCCAATTGTAATTCCACATGAGGCAACCTCAGCCTTGCATAGACCAACCTCGAATTAACTGAATTTTGATTTTCATTAAAAAAAATATTTTTACAATTCACACTAAAGCAAATATTGCATTATTCAAACTCACACTAACTGCAACCTATTGTAATGCATATTTGATATAAAAATCATTATTTATGATCAAGGATTTGGGGTCTGACACATACCCAAAATGCCCCAAACAGAATGTCCACTAAATTTTATGCAGCTGAACTTAAAAATCTGTTGAACATTGCACATTTAGAAAAGCAGAAGCAAATGCAAATTAGCTTGTAATAATATAGAACTAACAAGTCAAAATGAACTGTGCTATCATTGTGATAGAAGTGCATAGATACCAGCTCAATGCAGATTTAAAGGAGAACCCTGCAGATAATGCAACAACATGGTATATATTGGAAATACACTAAAGATTAGCAACCAAGCCAATATTTTAAATAAAGAGCAATACTGTATACTACTAATAAAAAATGAGAATGAATATGAAACCAACCCAATATTTTAAATAAAGAGCAATACTGTATGCTACTAATAAAAAATGAGAATGAATATGAAACAGAGTGAGTTTATCTGGAAAACTACAGTATAGAAGGTGAAATAAACCATCAATATTGTTCATGTCAAAAGTGATAAAACCGGACAGTTGTTTTTTCGTTGGTGAAGGGATGTCGCGCTATAGCTGTTATGGTGGAGAAACAAAAGTGTACGTTGGTAACTTAGGAACAGGCACTGGTAAAGGAGAACTTGAACGGGCTTTCAGCTACTATGGACCATTACGTACTGTATGGATTGCACGAAACCCTCCCGGGTTTGCATTTGTTGAATTTGAAGACCCAAGGGATGCTGAAGATGCTGTTCGTGGTCTAGATGGAAAGGTGATCTGTGGTTCTAGGGTTAGAGTGGAATTATCAACTGGTATGCCTCGTAGGTCTCGCTATGATAGACCTCCAGCTCGACGACCATTTGATCCTAATGATAGATGTTATGAGTGTGGCGAGAAAGGTCATTATGCTTATGATTGTCATCGCTATAGTTGTCGGAGAAGAAGCAGGTCACGGTCTCGGTCTCATTCAAGGTCCAGAGGAAGAAGATACTCTCGCTCACGCAGCCGAAGTCGTGGCAGGAGATCCAGGTCTGTCTCAGCTCGCAGATCTAGATCTCTGTCTCCTCGTAGATCCAGATCTGTATCGCCACGTAGATCCCATTCAGGTTCTTTAAAAAGATCAAGGTCTCGATCAAGATCCAGGTCGAGGTCAAGGTCCATTTCACCTCCCAGAAGCAGCCGCTCTAAATCACGATCACCATCTTTAAAGAGAAGTTTTGATATGAGCCATTTATATCCATTCTCCATTAATTCACGCCGTTCACCATCAGGAAGCCCTCGAAGAAGTATCAGTCCTGAAAGACTGGATTAGAATGGCAAAGAACGTGTTAGGAAAAGTATTGTTTACGTAATTTTAAGGGATTTCTTTATTGAAAAATGTAAGGAGTTAGTTCGCTGAAGAAAATCTTTTCTAGGATTAATGCAGCAAGGATCTGGATCTTTTAGTAAAATCTGTAAAAGCTGCTACAGTAGATTATAGTGCACAATTTCTTGTATGTAATAACATCCTATGATCTCAAAAATGTCTTTTTATGGGCACATGAAATAAAATGTGTTTCTAACTTTGAAAAAAAAAGTGATAAAACCATATCAATGCAGTTAGAGATTGGTTCTGTTGTATCACTTGGATCGCAGTGTGAATCTGAACAGCATTTCAGAAATGCTAAACTAAAGCCATTACAAATGCAATCAAAATTCATGCTGGGAAAAAATTAATTTCACTAGACTGGTACCTGTAAGTATAAACTACAATAAAGAGTACATTTGATATGTGTTGGGAAAACAGGTGGACCATCCTTCTAGGCCAGGGGTGTCAAACTGCCGGCCCGTGGGCCGGTTTCATCATACCGGAGCCGTGCCCACCCCATTGCCGGTAATGGCGGAAAAGCTCCGATACATCACATGACGTCACATGATGTCGCGAGTTTGACATGCCTATTTTAGGCTCATTTGGTTGAGGAAGCTGCTGATGAGTTCCATTAACAACCTGCAGACTTTGCTTGTTGTTAATGGAGACTATGGAGAATAAGCTGCAAATGGTGGTGGATGATGGCACACTCAAAAATATCAGAAATAAAATAGAGTTAACAGGAAATTACCTGGAAATGTCACAAAGCACTTCCAATTCTGCATGCTGTATGGAAGCAAGCAGAAACTCAATAGGATCAGAAGGAAACTGAGGGAAATTTTGATTAGAATCCATGAGCCACATTTGTTAAAAAGGACAGATTTATTAGGATTTGTGGTGGTTTTCAAATTATCATTAATCCACTGTTATAGGCTGAACTGACACAGCTTAACTTGAGGTGAAGACATTTTTGCTAACCTTGCTGGGAGGAGAATGTTTCAGCAAAATAGATGCAGTAGAGGCTTATTTGCAGATGGATAGAGGATTCCAAGATGTTCCTTACTTTAAGATGACCATGGACCAAAGCTATAGGGCTGTCCAGGCACCTGGTGCTCTTTAAATGACAGCATTTTCACAGAAGAAAATGAAGTATATTTGTGAAACCAAACCAAAGATTGGCAGAAGATGACCTTCAAGGATGAGCCCACAAATGTGAATTCTTTATACCTGGTTATTATATGTTTCAGTCTCACAACTGATGCACAAGGCTTTTATTATTGTTGGGAGAAAATTCAAACAACTATGAATGCACCAAGAGCACAGCTATGATTCATTTTAGAATTAATTGTTGAGTCATCTTGTGTAGATAGGCAACCATATAAATGTGATACAAGAGAAAGAGAGAGAGGATGGTAGATAGATGGATAGATAGATAGATAGATAGATAGATTGATACAGATAGATTAGATAAATAGATTATCATAATAAATGTCTGCCCTATTTAGATACTATGTTCCATTCCTTGAATGTTTTACTGCAAATGGGAAGGAAATGGAGGTAGATAAAATAGTGCAAATACACTTTCACAAAGAAAATTCTGCACAGACTGAGAGGCCCTGTTTTGGTTTGGGGAATCCAACAATTCAGCCCAGTTCTTAGAAAAGTTTATTTACTTACTTGTCACTAGTCATCAACCACTACTATCAATCTTCAATTCACAAAAAGGGATTCTGCTTACAACAGCTGCTTGAGTATAGTATTGGGTTTGTACACTAGAGATATAAATCCAGAATATAATTTAAAAGGATACATAATCAGGAGAATGCGGATGGAATGCCTCGTTCTTCTTTCCAGGATAAACAACATTAAAAATCCTTATCGAATGGAATTCTTCTGACATGTTTTCCTTCTATCACAGCTAAAGCATCCAAAGAGAAACCAGGAGAGATTTAATTAGGAGAGAAATGAGAAAGGACCTGTCTCTAGCTTGTATCACAACCAAGAATGGCAGAATTGCCATTTGTAGAGTTTTATCAGAATTTTGATAAACTTGTAGTTGATGGTGGTTGCCTTACATGAGACTGAGAACCATTATAGTATCCAAGCGAAAATCTCAAGTGTGGAGGAATTACTTGTTGGATATCTCAATGATCGAAATTCAGACACTTGGCAACTGACCCGTATTTATGATGGTTGCAGTGTCCAGAGGTCATGCGTGAACTTCTGACCAGCAAAGTTAATGGGGAAACCAGTTTCACAAAGAAAATTTTGCACAAATAATCAGAGAAGACCTGTGTTTGATTTGGGGAACCCCACAACTCAGCCAGTTCTTAGAAAAGTTTATGTACTTACTTATCACTAGCCATCAACCACAATCACTGTGTTACTCACTTACCAACCGCAGTGATTCACTTAACAACTGTGGCAAGAAAAGTGGTAAAATGGGGCAAAACTCACTTAATACTTAGCAACAGAAATTTTGGGCCCAATTGTGGTCATACGATGAGGACTACCTGTATTGGGATTGCCTGGGATAACTTTTGGAGATGACACATTAACTAGCTTAAAGAGGACAGAGGTAGAGAAAGAAATTCCATTTGACATGGTTGCTGGATCAGCTGTAATTCCTGGGCTACTATCAGTAGTCATCTATCTGCAAAAGAGACATATAAGCTGTGGTAGAAGCTCGCATTCTTTGTATTTAAGTTGTGATGTCGTATGCAAGTAGATAAGGTATGGCGCTGGCATTGTGATTGGTATCCCCAACCATCAGGATACTGATAAATCTGCCATGTAAATTCAAATACAGGCGGTCCTCGATTTATGACTGATCACTTAACAACGGTTTGAAGTTATGATAGACCCCAACAAAGGTACTTACAACCTGGGCTCAAAGACCCAATGGCTGTAGGTGATCGAAGTGCTCTATGGTCACCTGATTACATCTGGGGCACTCAACAGCCATCCTGCATTTATGGCCATTTGCAGCATCCTGTGATCACTTGACTGAGATTTATGACTCTTTTTGCCAGAAACCGGTGTTTAGTTCTGGTTTCCTGCAAAAAAAATGTCCATTGTAGACAATGGGCTCATTTAACAACTATTTAACATCTGCTGAAAAAAAAGGTCATAACATTGGATCGGTCACATGATGACCCACTTAACATTGGCATGACTTACAAGTGTAACTCCAGGCTCAAATACAGTCATAAATTGAGGACCATCTGTATAACAAGTTCAAACATTGGCTTACTACTCGACAACCCGGCCCCTGATATGATCCATGTATGATATGATCCATGTTAATGTATCATGTAATTCAATGTAATAGTAGGAAAACTACTTTTGAGTATTAGAAGGCTGCTGACAACCTAGATCAGGGGTTCTCAACCTTGGCAACTTTAAGACTTGTGGACTTCAACTCCCAGAATTCCTCAGCCAGCTTTGCTGGCTGAGGAATTCTGGGAGTTGAAGTCCACAAGTCTTAAAATTGCCAAGGTTGAGAACCCCTGACCTAGATGAAGAGTCCTTGGCTATATAGAGGCTCATAGTCTGGCCCATGGTGAGGCAGATCCTTGCATGAGTTTCAGTAATTGTTTTCACCTGGCCTTCTCTCTACTCAAGATAATTAAGTCCTCATTAAAAGATCCCCATTGTGGATCATCAAATGGGGATGATATTTATGGTAAAATTCTCAAACACTGAGAAAGATCGTTTTCATCATAGAAGAAAATAAACAACCTCAGATTCATGTTATTTTCTCTTGTCCATCCTTGAGCAGCATTTTGAGGTGGAATATTTTTGGAAGAAGACTAAAGGGAGAACCAAGTGCTTTTCCTGCCTGCTCTGAGCACCAAATATTAACTTGTGGAGGGAAGCGAGGTAGAGGTAAGTGACTTTATATCTCCTCATCATCACTTGATTTGAAAAATAAGCATGGCTGATTTCAGTGAATACATCAACTAAATATACTTGGGTTTCTTTTCAATGCCAATCCAACCTTAGGAGTTCAATTTTCTGCTATTATTACAAATTATGAATAGATCTTGCCCATGAGGCTGAATTGATGCCTTCTGCACTTGTGCCCAATGGAATATTTTTTTCTATTTTATTATTAAAATGATTGAAACACTCATTTTATGTAACAAAATAGCCTCAATATATGTGGGGTGGTGGCTCGCCAGTTGAGAAAGCTGGCAGCCCAGGTTTGAGACCCGAGTTCCACATCATGAGGTGAGCTCCATCTTCACCCCAGCTTCTGCCAACCCAGCAATTTGAAAGCAGGCGAATGAGAGTAGATAAATAGGCACCACTTCAGTGGAAAGGTAACAACTTTCTGTGACATCATGTTGGCCACATCACTGTCGAAAATGTCCTTGGATAGTGCTGGCTCAATGGCCTTGAAATGGAGATGAGTACCACCCCCCTATAGATGGCAACGACTAATGGAGTAAAATCTGCACGGACTCCTTTTTGATTATAGATATAGATGATATAGATATAGATACACACAACACACAGAGACACACATATATGTAACCATTGCACTATTCCCTTTCAAAGTAAGCAGAATAAATTAAAGACCTGGAATAAGAAAAAGAAAAGGAAATATAGCTAAATCTAATTGTATAACCCAGCACCATTCATTACACCTGTCCATATCTCCAATATTCATGCACTGCTTCTTACATAGCCTTTTGCCCTAATTTTTTCCCCTTTCTCTTTTTGAGGACCTCATCAACTCCATCCAGTCATGACATTTCTCTGTCTCCTCCTTCCTTTCATCTCATTCATTCGGCCTTGCTTTTGTTCACTACATTCTTTGCAACTATCCTTTTCCTTCTTTGTGCTTTATACTTTAGTATAATATCCTGTTCTCATTTTTGTAGCAGTCAATCTCCAAAGTGATTTTTGCCCCCTCACCCACAACATTTTCATTTTGCTCCAGAGTTCTCCAGGTCACATCATTCTTTTTCATTCTGTTCCACATCCCATGCATGTTCTCCTTTCTTACATCTCCTTTCTATTCATTCCATTTGGGAGACTATTTTCTGATACTTTTGCATAAAGACTCATACCTTTCCTTCATGTCTGTTTTCACCAAGATCTACTCTTTACAGAACCGAATAATTGTCTGACTCATGCTGAGCACCCTCATTATTATTGTATTTTTCACTAGTTTTTTTGAATCTTTCATAATAAACTATTACGCCAATCGTGCTTTTCGATTGTACAAATAAGTAGACTTATGTTTAAATCATGCTATTGAAAGCATCAGATCTTTTACTAACCAGACACCAGCACTTTCACAATCAAAATATCACAAGCAGCTTTTCTGTGCTAATCAAAGTATCCAAGAATTTTTCATGGGAAAATTCATAGGCACAATATGAGAAGGGAGGTTTAACCAAATATACAGGTGTAGTATAGGGGGTGTCTTGCTCAATAGTAGTAACTGTGAGAGGGATCTCGGAGTCCTAGTGGACAATCACTTAAATATGAGCCAGCAGTGTGCTGCAGCTGTCAAAAAAGCCAACTCAGTGCTGGGCTGCATTAACAGAGGGATAGAATCAAGATCATGTGAAGTATTAATATCACTTTACAATGCCTTGGTAAGGCCACACTTGGAATACTGCATCCAGTCTTGGTCACCACGATGTAAAAAAGATGTTGAGACTCTAGAAAGAGTACAGAGAAGAGCAACCAGGATGATTAGAGGACTGGGGGCTAAAACATATGAGGAACGGTTGCTGGAATTGGGTATGTCTAGTTTAATGAAGAGAAGGACGATAGCAGTGTTCCAATATCTCAGGGGCTGCCACAAAGAAGAGGGAGTCAAGCTATTCTCCAAAGCGCCTGAGGGCAGGACAAGAAGCAATGGATGGAAACTAATCAAGGAGAGAAGCAACGTAAAACTAAGGAGAAACTTCCTGACAGTTAAAACAATTAACCAGTGGAACAACTTGCCTCCAAAAGCGGTGAATGCTCCAACACTGGAAGTTTTTAAGAAAAGACTGGACAGCCATTTGTCCAAAATGGTGTAGGGTTTCCTGCCTGAGCAGGGGATTGGACTCGATGACCTCCAAGGTCCCTTCCAACGTTATTATTATTATTATTATTATTATTATTATTATTATTATTATTATTATTATTATTATTATTATTACTATTATTATCATCATCATCATCATCATCATCATCATCATCATCATCATTATAAAACCTGCTAGGTTGGAAGGTGCTATGAAGAGATGGAGGCAACTGGGCCACAACTCATGCCTTAACAGTTAGCAAAAAGCCACATTGTGTTCCAATAAATAATTCCAATTCCAGTAGCAGAGAAACCAATCTGAATGATGAAGTTCTCACTGAACAGCAAGACACTGAAAGGAAGTCAGGTTTCTCTCTTGGAGCACGAAAATCCCTAAATCTTGAGCAAAACCTCTTTCATTCTTCCTTCTCTGCCAAACTTAAGCTTTTCAAAAGAGGCAGGCTGTCCAGAAAGTCTCATTAACTGAAGTAGATGGAGTGATTTTCCTATAAAATATAGGAAAAAAAAAAAAAGAAAACAGAGGTGGGGGACCATTGCATTGTTTCATAGTAGATTTACAAATAAAGGCTAGATGTAAATGACCCATTGTTTTTTTTAACTTTCCTACCAGCTGAACCCTAAAATTCATTTGTGGCATATGAGAAGAATGTGGACGATGTTGCTCTTCCTATCTAGTTGCCTGTAGCTTATTCACTTTCTCATAGGTGATTAAGGAAATGGCTTTTTTCATATCTACGTCTAATCCAGTCCCAAAGGCAGTCACAAAAAAAATAAATCAGAATTTATTCTAACATTTAGGTATCACATCTAGACAACAGAATAATAACTTTTTCTTCTTGACAAATGAACTTCTCCTGTGGAGTCTTCCCCCCCACTTTTTTGCATCACTCCATTATACTCTTGATTATATGTCCTTGGTGACAATTCATTTCTGGGTCCATGCACTTCATTGCTTCTAAAAAAAAGAAACCCTGTTTCAGCTCCCAAAACAATAGAAAGCATTCAGTCACATTCAGAACATGAGTGAACCGTATAATATCACTGGCAGTCAGCATAGGTGAGCCTGAGCCCTTGATGGCCTCAAGATTGATATCTCTGCAATTGCTATCAAGAATGTAGTCCTGGAGAATGGGGATGGCTTGACATTTGCCTACCACACCTTTTAAACTCTTCCTGTCAACTTGTCAGACTGCAGAATGGATTCCCTGTCCCTTAAGATTAAGATACACTACTCACAGAGACAAACACATGCAGTTTGTGAGTTATAATTGCTCTTGCAACCTATCTCACCATAGTTTGCTTTGTTACCAGAAATACAAGTACCACCATCTTAGTCATAAGGAAGCAAGGCTAACGTAAAATGATGTATCAATGGCCAAAAAATAAACTAAATAAACTAAAATTCCATCAAATCACAATTTCTGATCAAGGACACCAAGTCTTTGGAGCTGTTCCATTATCATGCATCATTCTATGGTAGTTCTGAAAACAAAAAATATTGATCTCATCTGCTTTTCAGTGAGAAAAGCAAGAATAATTCTCTGACTAGGGTATCAGATTTTGCTAATGTTTCTTCTTCTTCTTCTTCTTCTTCTTCTTCTTCTTCTTCTTCTTCTTCTTCTTCTTCTTCTTCTTCTTCTTCTTCTTCTTCATATTCTTCTTCTCCTCCTCCTCTTCCTCCTCCTCCTCCCCTTTCTCCCCTTTGTCCTTCTTCTTCAAAGTGTGCTCCTAAATGTTTATCCCTTGTGGGTTATGCTTCCTTCCTTCCTTCCTTCCTTCCTTCCTTCCTTCCTTCCTTCCTTCCTTCCTTCCTTCCTTCCTTCCTTCCTTCCTTCCTTCCTTCCTTTCTTTCTTCTCTTTCCAATTCTGACAGAAAATTTCCTCTCTCCTTCCTTCTTTCTTCTTCAAAGGGTGGCTGCTGGTCCCTGTTGGTGTTTCTGTGGGCATTGTGTTTGTCCTTCTGGACATTCAAGATTTTTTCTCATTTTTTTTCTTACTGCTTTTACTGGTTTCTTTAAAATATATATATATATAATTAAGTTGCCCAGAATTGTCTAGAGGCAGTCTCTAAATTTGAATAAATAAATAAAATGATTTAAAGCTAAATACTATTTTATATAAAAATGCAATATTAAAAAACCATTTAAAGGAAATAAGTAGTGAAACTAACTACTGTACATGTAAAACACTACTGTACATATAAAACAAGACAATTAGACAATAGTAGTGCAACTAAGAGGCAGTGTGGCTCTGAAGCCATTTTTGTCTTCAGTGTCATATTCAGATGCATCCTTTGATATATGTCAATAGGGAATGATAATAGATTCCCTTTGAGAAAAGTGTTATACATTCTGGGTGCTGCCACTGAAAACGTCCAGTGATGGCCATTGTAATAAAAGCCAAAAGAACATAGACTTCAGTCAGCATTAATGTATAGTGCAATGTATTACTAGTTTTGTGCTGGGGTGTACTGAACTATTACATGTTTCAAGGACTTTATTTTACACACCTATAGCTATATAGTTAATTATCTTCAAAAAAACTGAAGATGTGGAGAGAAGAGTTTTGGGAATTAAAAGTCAGCAAATCATATAGTAAGAGCCTACAAGTGAATGAAATATAAATATGAATTGTGACAAAAGAGATTCCGAAATTCAGAATTTTGACAAAAGAGATTCTGGGGTTAACATGTATAATGTGTGCTCTCCACTCCATTCTAAGCACGGTGCAGAAAATGGGGGCTGGAGTTTGCCGACACAAGACAGTTCCATACACCACCATCTGCTAGTCTGATTTAATCCTAGATGGAATTAGCGGCTGAAAGACTTTTTGCTCACAACAGACATGAAGAGCACAGAACAGCACTTATTTCAAAGAAAAGTGGAAAATCTGTGTTGGTATTTGGGATGCATGAAGAATTCCATTCTGACCTCAAATGATCTAATAGCATTTAATCAAATCTGGCCCATTTCTAAATGGTTGGGTCAGTACCACTATGTCAAAATAGCCATTTAAATTTGCATGTTGAGAGAAACCCATATTTAAATATGCGTGCACTTATCTATTGTAGTACTTTGAGTGGATTGAAATTACTGTACACATGGACAAAAAAACCCAAAACTATAAGTAAAAAAGGTCAGAAGTGAAGCAATCCATCATTCCTATTCATTATGGACTATTTCACTGCCAAATATATCACGATTTTCTCATATAATCAACATTGTAAAATAGTCTTCATTCATTACAAGTTTGGATTCTGCCTTTTTTTCCCTCTTGGATTTAGGCTAGGACTTCCTTCCAGATGAAACTTGCTTCTGCTTACAAAACCTGTTTCTGGCTATGGCAGAACACACTGTGTTGGGCACCCTGCATTGTTCCCCTCCATGGAATGACACGTAATCAGTTTCTAAAAAAACCTTCCTTTTGTTTATACTGTTAATAACAGATGTTGCTCTGCGACATCACACATGCTGTTTAATATTATCAAAACAATTATTCATTTATTCATCTTTGCGCGGTGTGTGCAAGCTGGCATTACAGATCGTGCAGGCATGGCCTTCACAAATGCAGAGACCTGAAATGCATGTCATATATAATAAATCGCCCTCTGCCTCGCCACCTCCATCACCCTTCTTAATCTTTGCTCTAGAATGTCCATTCCATGGCTCTTGAAAAACTCATAACTGGGTGGCAAGCAAAACTTCTGGCATAGGCAGAAACATGCTGAGATGTGAAAAAGATATTCAACCTATTTTCGTATATAATGACCTTGTTATAGAAAGAAGCAGAGGGGTTGAAAATGTTGCAGCAAAGCAAAGCCCTTGGAAATGAACAATAAAAAACAAGAGATGGCGGATAATGTATATATTCTTTTCAGGAGTAATACTTGGTAAAATATTGCATAACCTCAGTTTTTGTCCCCCCCCCATATGTATTTTCAGCTCATCTAGGAGCTGGCAACCAAAGACCAATACAGGTTTGGTTCCAGTCTTGGAGGGTGCTTCTCAGCCTTAGTTCCCCAACAGCAGGGAACAGAACAAAAAGCACAAACATTCTTAGACACTTGCTAATTTGGCACTGATGATCTACCTGAATATCACTGCATCCCTGTACTGTAAGAATATTATTATTGGTGTTTATTATTTTTATTTTATTTTATTTATTACATTTATTTGCCACTCCCTCAACCCCAAGGTGACTCTGGGTAGCTTACAATGTTAGAAGTGTTGGAGGTACTATAAGTAGCAACAATGGAATTTGCTGGAAAATCAACATCAGTTATAGAATTATATTTGCCTTGATATTCTTGCTGTCAGGGGGACGTCTGTGAGTATGTGTGTGTGTGTGTGTGTATATATATATACACGTACACACAGAGAGATATATACATACACACATTCTCTATATCTATATCTATATCTATATCTATATCTATATCTATATCTATATCTATATCTATATCTATATCTATATCTATATCTATATCTATATCTATATCTATATCTATCTATCTATCTATCTATCTATCTATCTATCTATCTATCTATCTATCTATCTATCTATCTATCTATCTATCTATCTATCTATCTATCTATCTATCTATAAACAAATAAAAGAAAAAAACGAACACCAGGATATAATAAACCAGCCTGTTTAATATAAACAAGCCTGTGGTTAAGAAGAATCACTAAGCTTTCGTCCGGCCAAAAACTGCTGGCGTCATCAGAATTAGAATAGCAGGAGATTGGGAAGGCAGCTCATATAGTCTCCTGCCTCTGCACCCGGCTCCTTGAGCGCTCATCGGCCCGTTGATTGTATTAATCTGTATCGCACAGAGTTGTTCCACATCAGGCAAACTGTCCTTGGCTCCACTGGTTGTTTTACGATCCTCAAGTGCTCTTTTAAAGCATGTGCAAGCACTTGGAGGGCGGCTGTCAATCTGTCCCTGTGCCCAGTCTCCCTCCCCCCCAAGGCCATTGTCGTAATTCCTCTGCTCCAGTCCTGCAACAAGCAGCTGTTCCGGCATTCCTGCTCTCTGTCTTCCCCCTCCCTCCCCCTCCTTCCAGATCACCTCAGTGCATCCATTCCTGGCTTAGGGCCATTTGGTCTATCATCTCAGTCCATGGGAGTCGTGGTCATCTCACCTATAGAGCCATCGTCCCAATTATGCAAAACGCTGTCATCATCTTCCTTAGAGATGTGCCCGTCTCATCCATCATTTTACTGCCCCAATCCTGCCAAGGGAGAGTTAAATATCTTCTCAGCAGGCCATGGTGCTGTTTTTCCCATCTCCTAAGAGTCTGGTAAGCTGGCCAAAGATCTATATGCTGGTTGATGGAATTTTCATTAGAGAGCCAGGCTTCCTTGAGTAGGCAGCCACCCTTGGTAGTCTCACAAGCTATAACCTCTGCGTTAGCTAGATCGAACATGTGGCCAGTGCTGGACATATAGGCCCACACTTGTGAGCATTGCTCCTGCCTTCTAATAGCCAGTTCATGTTCATGAACCCTGGTCCTCAGCCTTTTAGTGGTTTCCCCAACGTAATTGCTCGCACAGTCCTTGCAATTGATTCTGTAAACCACAGATGATCTTTGACTGCTGGGGAACGGTTCTTTTGGATGCATGACCTTGGACCTAAGGGTGTGCTCGGGCCTATGGGCACACTGTAGGGGGCCAACAGCCATGCCGTGGCCTCGGAGACACCATGGATGTAAGGGAGGTCTCACAAACCCCATGGGATAGCCATTGTGCATGAAGATGTGATGAAGATGTTTTTTCTCCTCAGTTTTAGCCGAGGATAATGGCCCTGGGAGGGAGGGGGACTGGGCGCAGGGACGGATTGACAGCCGCCCTCCAAGTGCTTGCACACGCTCTAAAAGAGCACTCGAGGATCGTAAAACAACCAGTGGAGTTTGTCTGATGCAGAACAACTCTGCGCAATATGGATTTATACAATCAACGGGCCGATGACGTGCTCAAGGAGCTGGGCGCAGAGGCAGGAGGCTATATAAGCTGCCTTACCGATCTCCTTATATTCTAACTCTGATGACACCGGCAGTTTTTGGCCGGACAAAAGCTTAGTGACTCTTCTTAACCACAAGCTTGTTTATATTAAACAGGCTGTTTTATTATATCCTGGTGTTCGTTTTTCTTTTATTTGTTAACATAATGCCCAGGATTCGCATTTTTAGTATTTTAAAAGACATATATCTATATCTATATCTGTATCTGTATCTGTATCTGTATCTGTATCTGTATCTGTATCTGTATCTGTATCTGTATCTGTATCTATCTATCTATCTATCTATCTATCTATCTATCTATCTATCTATCTATCTATCTATCTATCTATCTATAGAGAGTATATATGTGTGTGTATATATATCTCTGTGTGTGTACGTGTATACACACACACACACAAGATACATATACACATACACAAAAACTATATGTATGTATGTATAATGGCTTTGCTTACATATAGCATGTTCCTTAAAAACAATCAACCTACCTCCAACAAAGTCAGTGGTAGAAATGTGATCCCATTGCAATTCCAGTGTGAAAATATTTAATAATGTCTGAAGAACAAGGGTAATTAATCCAGGTCTGTCCTTCTTTCTAATTACCAAAAGTGTCATGAGTTCAGTGCTGCCCCTCTGGCTTTGCTTGCCTAGGAAAACAACTGTTTTCCTTCTCCAAAGGGTTTTGCTCACTGTCATGACATTGTACCAGTGGCCTGATCTAGGATAAAGCAGCAGAGACCTCAAGGTCACGCAAATGAAAAGCCCCAGTTGTGGGACTTAGCATGGCGGTGAGTTGTTGATTGCAAGAAAAAATAAAAAATCTCTTGGTAGAAAGTGACCTTTGTTTTCTGGGACATTCCTTTGGCAGGAGGATTTCTGTCAGGTTGGTCGAAAGGTCAGAACTGTCCCAATATAGCTAAGCCTGTTCCCATAATTAGAACATTCATTAGACCTTTTGTTTAACATCTTTGTTTTCACTTGAGAAATTCATTAACTGCTAGGTACATTAAAAAATGAGCTTTAGATCTAATGGGCAGTTTAATGTTTAAACAGTTGAAGAGCAAGCTGTAAAATAAGGTGAATTGTGTTTTCGAGTAACAGAATGGGGCTGACGTAGCCATTTCCTCTCTCCATTATTTCTTAAAGATCTGGTCCCCTGGTTAAAAACTGGTCCGCCTAGAACTGGGACTTTCTTCATATTCTGTTGCTAATAAAGATGTGGAACCACCGGATCACATAGCTGATGAGATAGCAGTTCTTAGATCAAACAAAGAGAGAAGAGAAAGAGAAAGCTGACTATAGGATGTCTTCTATAGTGTGGAAAACTAAATGCCAGTTGGGTGCCATATCTAGTTGGATTTACATTTGCCCTTGTTTTGACAGTTAATGTAGATACATTTAGGTTTGAACAATTGGCGGATCTGGGTAAGATCCTTAGAGAAGTAATACAAACTCCCCCATGACTGACTTCTCTTCTTCTGGGTAAATCAATTTCTCCCTCTCCCTCTCCCTCTCCCTCTCCCTCTTTCTCTCTCCCTCTTTCTCTCTCTCTCTCCCTCCCTCTCCCTCTCCCTCCCTCCACCCCTCTTTCTTGTCTAGATGTGTCTGGGTGTGTGTATGGATGGTGTTGGATGAGTAAACAAGAGTAATGGTGAATGCCTCCTTGCAACAAGGATATTTTTTTCATGCCATAAAGAGGTAAGATTGAGATCTTTATTTTTTTAAAACAAAATATCCTCACACCCCGTTATTTTAGAAAACTTCTGGACAATCCCCATTCTTTACATTCTGAAACAGTTTTGTGGGATGAATAAAGATGCTTAGAGCTGGTGATCTAAATCCATTTCTATGTGACTTTAAGAATGCTTTGATAAACCTGGTAGAGATATGACCCCAAGAGCAAGAGAAGAAGAACATGCCTTGGGTAATTCTCTTAGCTTTTGTAACGATTTTAGATATCTTTGAACAGATGTTTATGGATAGCCTCTCTGAGATGAACATGGAGAATGGGGAACATGTGGGTTTTAAATTAATTCACATAATTACAGTTCTGTTTCTATTCTTACTTTGTTTTTCCTTAGCTGCCCTGAAAGCCATTTTTGGCTGAACATCAGGAGGTAAATTTAACCAGTGAATAGATATTATATATTAGACTTAATTTTGCTTTGGCTAAAAATTAATGGTCTAACCAAAAAACCAAGAAAAAGAAGATTTAAGGAGGCATTTGATAGGGTGTGGGAAATAAAATCATGCATATTCACAAGATCATGCTAGATAGTTTTTTAAAATTAATTTTGATATAGAGCTATTCTCCTGTTTCAGAAAAAAAGGAAAGAAATGTATTCTTTTCACCAATAAGTTAATATTCTCTACACAGCAATAATATACTTTAATTCACAGTCCAAACAGAACAAGATGACAAACTTGGAAGGAATATGTATAAACCAGAAACAAGTTCACATTGTAATGTGAAAGTCAATAACATATATTTAAATATATGGACAAAATGTTTCACTTAAAAGCATTTAAATCAAACTGAATATAAATAACAAATATCAATACTTCCAATAAACTTGAAAACTTCCAAGTCACGTATTCATTAAAAATGTTTCTGTTCTCGTCTGTTAACAAGAGTTGGGGAAGGGAGAGGATATCTCAAAGTCCTCAAGAAGAAAAAAAAGATATGGTTGCTCTGTTCAGAGGTATTTTGCTTCTGTGAGTTTATTCAGTGTCTCTGCAACCCCAGTTATCCCTATCTTTTCCAGCCATGTTAGATATTTTACAGTTTAATTTAACAGGGCTGTTGGTGGCAGTTTTGCATACGTTTAGTTTTAAATCTGTTCTATCCTGATTTCTTTCCTTCTCCCCCCCCCAAAGTGCACAAAAATACTTAATTTATATACACTTTCCTTAAAATTCACACTCTGATTCTGTCTTCTCAGAAGATGCACATATTTGTATGCATATCCACATATCCATCTAGGAGTTGCAAATTACCACATACGATCAAACCGGGTTTGTCCAGCATCCTTCCTTTTGGCTACTGATTGAATAAAATGGACTTCAGTGGATTGGCAGACTCTTTGCTTGTTTCAATTTAGTAAAAGAAAAAAGAAAAAAGAAAGAAAGAATATGAATTGTACTGGGAATTAAATTTGGAACAACGCAAACATGTAACCGTAAATGCACTTACTATAAGTACTCTTATAGGAGCTAAGGGAGAAAGGTTTGAGTGGGAGAGAGGAGTCAGTCAGGAAGATAAATGAGCAAGTCTGGTTTATTAATGAGAGACATTTTCTGCCAGAATTGGAAAAGGAAGCACATGAAATGGCAACAAGAAAGAAAGAAAGAAGGAAAGAAAGAAAGAAAGAAAGAAAGAAAGAAAGAAAGAAAGAAAGAAAGAAAGAAAGAAGGAGAATGCACAACCTGCAAGGGAAAAATATATAGGAGCATGTATTGAAGAAGAAATAAGAGGCAAAGGCAGAAAAGGAGGAAGGAAAAGGAGGAGGAGGAGGAGGAGAAGGAAGAGGAGGAGGAGGAGGAGGAGGAGGAGAAGGAGAAGGAGAAGGAGAAGGAGAAGGAGAAGGAGAAGGAGAAGGAGAAGGAGAAGGAGAAGGAGAAGGAGAAGGAGAAGGAGAAGGAGAAGGAGAAGGAGGAGAAGGAGAAAGAGAAGAAGAAGAAGAAGAAGAAGAAGAAGGAGAAGGAGAAGGAGAAGGAGAAGAAGAAGAAGAAGAAGAAGAAGAAGAAGAAGAAGAAGAAGAAGAAGAAGAAGAAGAAGAAGAAGAACATAAGAACATAAGAACATAAGAAGAGCCATGCTGAATCAGGCCAAAGCCCATCGAGTCCAGCATTCTGTGTCACACAGTGGCCCACCAAATGTACATGGGGATCTTGAGCAGAAAGAGAAGGCAAAACCCTCCCTTTCCCTTGACCCCCAAACAAATGGTACTCAAGGGAATCCTGCCTGCCTCAACCAACATAGAGGCGGCACATGGACATCCGTTTTAATAACCACCGATACACTTTGCATCCATGAATCTATCTAGCCCTGCCTTGAAGCTGTCAAGGCTGATAGCTGTCACGACCCCTTCAGGAAGTGAATTCCATAAATCAACGACTCTCTGGGTGAAGAAATATTTCCCTTTATTTGTCCTCACTTTCTTAGCTATGAGCTTTAGGGAGTGCCCCCTTGTCCTGGTATTGTGTGATAGAGAAAATAATTTTTCTCTATCCACCTTTTCTATCCCATGCATGATTTTATACACTTCGATCAAGTCACCCCTTAAACGCCGTCTTTCAAGGCTGAAGAGACCAAGGCGTTGCAATCTGGTTTCATAAGGGAGGCGCTCCATTTCCTTGATCATTCTTGTTGCCCTTTTTTGCACCTTTTCCAGTTCCATTATATCCTTCTTGAGGTGCGGTGACCAGAACTGTACACAGTACTCCAAGTGTGGTCTCACCATCGATTTGTACAGAGGCAATACAACACTTGCTGACTTATTTTCGATTCCCTTCCTAATCATGCCAAGCATGGAATTTGCTTTTTTTACTGCTGCTGCGCATTGGGTTGACATCTTCATCGAGCTGTCCACCAAAACCCCAAGATCCCTTTCTTGGGTTGTCTCAGAAAGTTTGGTCCCCATCAGTTGGTAAGTATAATTGGGGTTCTTTGCCCCGATGTGCATAACTTTGCACTTGTTTAGGTTAAAATGCATTTGCCACTTTGTTGCCCACTCACACAATTTCGAGAGATCCTTCTGGAGCTCCCGACAATCAGTTTCACTTTTCACAACCCGGAACAATTTAGTGTCATCAGCAAACTTGGCTACCTCACTATTAACTTCTACATCCAGATCATTGATGAATAAATTAAAAAGTAAGGGCCCCAAAACTGAACCTTGGGGTACACCACTTCTCACTTCTTTCCATCCGGAGAATTGTCCATTTATTGCCACCCTTTGCTTCCTACAATTTAGCCAGTTACCAATCCAGGACAAGACCTGTCCTCTAATTCCGTGGCTGGAGAGCTTTTTTATGAGCCTTTGGTGAGGGACTTTGTCAAAAGCCTTTTGAAAGTCAAGATATACAATATCAACTGGGGCCCCTTTATCTATGTATTTATTTACACCCTCAAAGAATTCTAACAAGTTAGTAAGACATGATTTGCCTTTGCAGAAACCATGTTGATTTTCTTTCAGCAATGCCTGTTTTTCTATGTGCCCTGTAATTTTATCTTTAATAATGGTTTCCATCAGTTTGCCTGGAACTGAGGTTAGACTGACTGGTCTATAGTTTCCTGGATCACCTCTGGATCCTTTCTTGAAGATCGGGGTTATATTTGCTTCCCTCCAATCCTCCGGTACAGTGCCTGATCTTAGAGAAAGATTGTATATTTTAGCTAGAAGTTCAGCAATTTCACACTTGAGTTCCTTGAGAATTCTAGGGTGGATGCCATCTGGACCCGGCGATTTGTTGACGTTTAGTTTAGAAAGGCATGCAAGAACATCTTCCTTGTTTATCTCTATCAGGTTTAATTCTTCTATTTCCCTCCCTGGGAAAACTAATTCAGTGGCAGGCAAATGTTCTCTATCCTCCTCGGTGAAAACGGAAGCAAAGAAGTCATTTAGCCTCTCAGCAATCTCCTTGTCTTCTCTGATTATCCCCTTCTGACCATTGTTATCAAGTGGCCCAACTGATTTTCTGGTTGGGTTCCTGCTTTTGATGTACTTAAAAAAGGTTTTGTTATTATTTTTAATATTCTTGGCTATATGCTCCTCAAAGTCTCTCTTGGCTTTCATGACTATCGCCTTGCATTTGGTCTGCCAGAGTTTGTGATCCCTCCTGTTCTCCTCGGTAGGAAGAGCCTTCCATTTCTTAAATGAGTTTTTCTTCTGTCCAATAACCTCCTTTACCTCATTCGTAAGCCATACTGGTATCCTCTTGGACTTTCCAATCCTCTTTCTTCTTTTAGGAATGCATTTTATTTGAGCCTGCTGTAACGTATTTTTAAACAGTTTCCAAGCATTTTGGAGGGATTTGACTTTTTTTACTGTTCCTTTTAGTTTCTTCTTTACTATTTTCCTCATTTTGTCAAAATTCCCTCTGTGAAAGTTTAAGGTCTCTGTGTTAGTTTTCACTGACAATTTGCTATCCATGGTTAAGTTGAAGGTTATTGTGTTGTGATCGCTGGTTCCTATGGGCTCGGTTACAAGGACATCATGAACCAAATCCTGTGTGTTAGTTAGAACCAAGTCCAGGATCCTCTTTCCCCTGGTAGGTTCCATGACCATCTGCTCAAGGGAATAATCAGCTAACATGTCGAGGAACCTTGTCTCTCTATCATGTGTAGAACAAGAATTTACCCAATCTATTTGGGGATAGTTGAAGTCCCCCATTATGACTACCCTATTTCTTTTTGAGGCCTCCTTAAATTCATTTTCCAAATAGCAATCTGCCTCTGGAGTTTGGTTGGGAGGGCGATAGCAGATCCCTAACGTCAGATTAGTTTCCTGTCCTGGGATTTTTATCCACAATGTTTCTGTGGGTGAGTTTGAATTTTCTTGAATTTCGAGTTCATGAGATTCTAACTCCTCATTTATGTACAAGGCCACGCCACCACCATTTCTCCCTCTCCTGTCCATCCTATACAATTTGTAACCTGGAATCCTTGTGTCCCATTGGTTTTCATCTGTCCACCAGGTTTCTGTTATGCCGATAATATCAATATTATTTTCCTTCACCAAGCATTCCAATTCCCCTATTTTTGCTCGAATGCTTCTAGCATTTGTGTACAGACCTTTATATGTAATTTTCTGGTGCACTTTCAACTTTGACTGTGGATTTTGACTGTAGAATTTGGTTGTAGAATTTGTAGATGGTCTACCATGTCCTTCTGCTTGACTATTACAATTTAGTTTTCCTGTTGACTCACCAATGTGTGCATAACTTCCACACTCCATATTAGGCAGTGCGCCTTCTCGAACCGGAAGCTGCCCAGCTCCTGTCGACTTGCCCCTATGAATCAGTTTAAAAGCTGCTCTGAAACCTTTTTAATATTAATCGCCAACAGTCTGGTTCCATTATGGTTCAAATGTAACCCGTCCCTTCTGTACAGGTGTGGCTTGTCCCAAAATGTTTCCCAGTTCCTAATGAATCTAAACCCTTCCTCCCGGCACCACTGCCTCATCCACGCATTGAAGCTCCTGAGCTCTGCCTGTCTAGCTGGCCCTGCACGTGGAACAGGTAGCATTTCTGAGAATGCAACCTTGGGGGTCCTGGACTTTAATCTTCTACCTAGCAACCTAAATTTGGCTTCCAGGACCTTCCGCTTAGCTTTTCCAATGTCATTGGTACCGACATGTACCACAACAGTTGGCTCCACCCCAGCACTGTCTATCAGCCTGTCTAGATGCCTCGTGATGTCCGCAACCTTTGCACCCGGCAGGCAGTTTACCATGCGGTCAACGCTTCCATCACAAACCCGTCTCTCTATATTTCTAACAATTGAATCACCCACTACAAGAAGCCCCCCTCCCACCACCCGCGGAGAAGTATCCTCGGTGCAAGAGGATATGGGCACATCCTCCAGGGAAGGGGTCTCAACTAAGGGAGCCTGTCCCTCTTCCACAGATTGATGTCCTCCCTGCCCAAGATCTCCATTCTCCAAAGCAGCTGGAGAGCTGCTCAGCATGGAGTGGGATGCTCCTGCTGCATCCCTGAAGATCTTCTCCTGCCTCGCTATCTCTCTCTGCTTCTCCAGGTCTGCTACCTTGGCTTCAAGGGAAAGAACCTGTTCCCTGAGAGCCAGGAGCTCATTGCACCGATCACACACCCAAGACTTCTGTCCAGCAGACAGATAGTCATACATGTGACACTCAATACAAAACACTGGGAAGCTCCCCTCCGTCTGCTGGCTATCTATCTCCATTTCTTGTTATTATATGTTTGCTGTTATTATTATACTACCGGTAGTTATTATTTAAAAAAAAAACACAGCTTTTTTGGGTTGTTCAAATTTTTTGTTTTGGTCTCAGTTTACTTTTTGGATTTTTTTTCTTACTTGTTTTAGGATTTTATCGCGCGCCGTCAGGGGCGCGATGGCTGCTAAAAAAAAAGGTGAATTTGTAATTAAACAAGAAACCCCACAAACTTACCAGGGCTCAGCAGGTAATTCTTCCCAAGGTTCCTGCCAAGTTCCCTAGTCCCCTTTTATTTCCTGTTTTAATTTCTTATTTGAAAAAGCTCTGCCCAAGCAAAAGCAAAAGCAGCTTGCCTTTCTGCCCCACAAGGAAGAGTGAGCTGCTTGCTCCCAGCTACCAGGGATTAGCCAGCAGGGGGGCTGCAGCAGAAAGCTCCACCCCCTCCAAACCTGTGCTGAGGGCAAACTTTAGAAGAAAGGGGAAGGAGAAACCCCTTATATGGCTGCTAAAAAAAGAACAAAAAAGGTGATTTTGTAATTAAACAAGAAACCCCACAAACTTACCAGGGCTCAGCAGGTAATTCTTCCCAAGGTTCCTGCCAAGTTCCCTAGTCCCCTTTTATTTCCTGTTTTAATTTCTTATTTGAAAAAGCTCTGCCCAAGCAAAAGCAAAAGCAGCTTGCCTTTCTGCCCCACAAGGAAGAGTGAGCTGCTTGCTCCCAGCTACCAGGGATTAGCCAGCAGGGGGGCTGCAGCAGAAAGCTCCACCCCCTCCAAACCTGTGCTGAGGGCAAACTTTAGAAGAAAGGGGAAGGAGAAACCCCTTATATGGCTGCTAAAAAAAGAACAAAAAAGGTGATTTTGTAATTAAACAAGAAACCCCACAAACTTACCAGGGCTCAGCAGGTAATTCTTCCCAAGGTTCCTGCCAAGTTCCCTAGTCCCCTTTTATTTCCTGTTTTAATTTCTTATTTGAAAAAGCTCTGCCCAAGCAAAAGCAAAAGCAGCTTGCCTTTCTGCCCCACAAGGAAGAGTCTTGAAGAAGAAGAAGAAGAAGAAGAAGAAGAAGAAGAAGAAGAAGAAGAAGAAGAAGAAGAAGAAGAAGAAGAAGAAGAAGAAGAAGAAGAAGAAGAAGAAGAAGAAGAAGAAGAAGAAGCTGTTGTTGTTTTGTTTTGTGGGACCTCATCACAAAGTTAGTCATCAATTAAAGGGCTAATAGCTACATTTGAGGAAGCAGAACCATTCTGTTACCACAAGGCTCTCTCAGGATGGGATGGCATCAGTGGGGGCCGAGGATGGAGCACAGTAAGAGGGCTTCTAGAGCTGGGTTGCAAAAACCACAGATGACCACTGGATGCACAGCTGGCTGTAGGCATTTTGGGGCCCTAGGTAAAGTCATATTCTGGAGCCCCCTATAGTTCGGTTCTTCTTCCAATTGTATTATGAATGTCAAAAAAATACTCTCTTGTTTCTTTTTTTTTTTTTCACATTTTTGAGTTTTATGCATTTGGTTTCCAGGTCCAGACAATTATTTTAGTTTTCTCTAATGTTTTCATCTTATGAAAGGAGGAAAGATGATATATTATATATTATATATTATATATATTTTATATTATATTTATATATATATATATATATATATATATATATATATATATATATATATATATATATATATATATATATATATATATATATATATATATATATATATATATATATATATATATATATATATATATATATATATATATATATATATATATATATATATATATATATATATATATATATATATATATATATATATATATATATATATATATATATATATATACCCTCTCCCGTAGGACTCGGGGCGGTTTACAACCCAATAAAAACATATAAAACAATAAATATTTAAAATTAAATTAAATTAAATAAATACAAGGCTGTTACTAAAAACCTGTTAAAAAACCCAATTCTAAAACCCGAACAGCCTTGTTTAAAAATTTAAAACCCGAGGAGATCTAGGCCAGGCCGGCTTGATTGAAGAGATGAGTCTTCAACTCTCTTCTGAAGGTGCAGAGATCATGACACATCCGGAGTTCAGGGGGGAGCTCGTTCCACATCGTCGGTGCCCCCACAGAAAAGGCTCTCCCCCTGGGCGCCACCAGCCGACACTGCTTAGCCGATGGCACCCTGAGGAGGCCCTCTCTGTGGGAGCGAACTGGTCGATGGGAGGTATTTACTGGCAGAAGGCGGTCTTGTAAATAACTGGGTCCTATGCCATGGAGCGCTTTAAAAGTGGTAACCAGTACCTTGAAGCACACCCAGAAAGCCACCGGCAACCAGTGCAGCTCGCGCAGGATGGGGGCCATTCGTGCCGCATTCTGTGCCAGTTGAAGCCTCCGCGTGCACTTCAAGGGGAGCCCCATGTAGAGAGCATTACAATAGTCCAGTCTGGAAGTGACGAAGGCATGGGTGACCGTGCGTAGCGCGTCCTTATCTAGGAAGGGGTGCAACTGGCGTACCAGACGAATCTGGTAAAACATCCTCCTGGCCACGGCCGTCAGATGGTCCTCAAGGGACAGCCGTGAATCTAGGAGGACTCCCAAGTTGCGAGCCCTTGATCACTTGCGCTGTGTATTTTGGAAGTGTTTTCAATTTTGGCACCCCTTAAAATTTGATGCCTAGGCTTAGAACTACCCTAGCTAGATGGCAGCAACACATTTGTGATTTCTGTATCTCATCATGTATTTAACTGGTACACACCTAGGCTGTTTTCCATCTCATCTACAGCCACTTTTGGCCCTCCCCTCCCCTTCCACTTATTGTGCTATCCGAGGCAACATCTGGGTTCAGCTATGGACAGGTGATGATTCTACAGATTCTACAGCCAACCATGACCAAGTTGGATATTTTTAAAGATGGAACTCTTTACTGGAGACCCATATGCCTCTAAACCCAAGGCAGTGGGCCACTTCTGCCTTGATGTTATTTACACTGCTGGATGTTATATGAAAGGATGGAAGATGAAGACAGATGTCCAAAAGAATTAAAAAGAAAGGCAGTGTCAAATTAAAATTCATTAATATCTCTATTTAAGAAGGAGGGGTGTCTCTAAATATACTGCAGAGAAGACAGTAGATTATAACATTTTTGACTGTATGTAAAGCTTGAACCATAATACATAAAGTCAGTTGTAGGGAGGTGGCATGGAGAAAGAAGCAGGAAGGAAGGGCAACAAGTGTCTTCCATCAGCTCTCTCCTGATCTTAGGGGGGCCATTTCCTACATGCAGAGAGGCTTTGGATATTTCAAGACGTCTTACTAACAATTGTGATGCAGTGTGCAATGATGCAATTCATATCACCTATGTTCCAGCCTGAAGTCTGATCTGTACCTGATATATATTTGTAAAATGTAGCCAGGGATATAAATTCAGTGTCAAGTATAAGCAGAAAACTGCAGACCAAGCTATAATATAATAGCCGAAAGGAATTTTTTTCTACCCGGTGCAGAGTCTGCAGTGCTGGTGCAATAACATCTGGGGATCCATAATTTCCTTATTCCAGTGAAAGTAAGATTTAAACCCAGTATTGCTATGCTTTCTCTGTTGGTTCAATATGTGGAATAAATCATACTCCTAGGAGGAAGAGCATCAGCAAACAAGGCCTAGTACCTGGAACTTGAAGGTGATTCCATTGACTCTATGCCTCTGGATTCTATCACTTCATTGCACAAAATTTAATCAGCAAACTTCAGTCGGTTGCCAACTAAGACTGGATTATAATTCATCTGGAAGCCTCTTCCAGTTCCTAAATCCAGATGCAACTCCTGTCACCAATGGCAGCTGGCAAATGAGTGCTAGTTCATTTGTTCAAGGACATTTAGAATAGAGATTCTGTCTAAACCTGGCAACTCTGAAATACTGGCCATTCAGGAATTGACTATAGTGTACCTAAACGGAAGCATGACTTTTTTGTGCCAATGATCCAGTGGATAATTTGGAAGTTAATTATTTCTAGATTATAACAAGAGATTACTTCCAAACAGACCCTTGAAAATAACTAAATCTGGTGGAATGGCTATAGTTTTCTCACTCTCACTGCTAACAACTTTAACTGAATGCTTGTATCTGAATGTTGTAACAGAACAGCATCTTCCTTTTTACTGTGGAAATGATATTTTGAATTGTCTGTCAGTTAACCTGAGCAGCAGCCTCTCTTGACATTGACAATATATTCAGGCATAGACAGATTTGGGGAAGATTAAAAACAGATTGAGAAAGCTAAGATGGTTGGCCAGTAGCGTTGGCCTTAGATGTGAAAGACAATTTTCAGTGGCCTTGTGATAGTCATCTTGCCTTTGAATATGTCATTTTTATTGGGTAAACTAGAAAAAAACTATTAATGCTCACTCTACTCTTTTGAGATGATACATTATTAGAATATCCAGGGCTTTTTTTCTTATAGAACTCCCAGAACGGAGTTCCGGCACCTTTTTGGGATGGAACCTTGTAGGGTAGGCAAGACAGGTTGTATGACATGTGTGAGTTTCGGCACCTCTTTTTTTTTTTTTTTTTTTTTTTTAGAAAAAAGCACTGAGAATATCCAATTTAGTTTATTTGACCCCAGGTCTATCTTTCTGACTAATTAAATGTTCTGAATCTTGTTCAAACTTGTAGCAACTTTCAGATGAATTTCTGCAACTTGTGGATGAGTAAATTTTATTTATAGTCAAATATCAGAGATGATATATACTATTGCAGAGAAAAAATAAGATAAAAATAAGATCTAAATTTTTTGGACAGAATTAAAGTAGGTGTGTATGTGGAGAGAGAGGGGGAGAGAGAGGGGGGAGGGGAGAAGGGGGAGGAGAGAGAGAGAGAGAGAGAGGGAGGGAGGGAGGGAGGGAGGGAGAGAGAGATATCAAGTAAATATACCAAAACTGTCTAAACAGTAAATGCTGTAGAGCAAAATGTAGTAACCTTCCTAGAAAGTAACTGATAACAGATTGGTGAATAAAAAAAAGTAGTACTGAATCTGCAGATTTGTGACCCATGTAGCAGAAAGCTAATCATCTTAGCTGTAAAGATGTTTATAGCAGTGGTACATACTGTAGATGTCATCTTTGTCACAGGCAAAATGCAAAATTGGCTGAACAGACCTGTAGCCCTGATCAATGAAAGCTTTTATTTATTCCCACCACATGGTGCAGAAAAGTGATGAAAAGTTAAAAGCTTAGTTTGCTCTATGAAGGTGTTTGTAAACTTCCAGAAATGGTTGTGACTACCAAGCATTTTAGAGAAGACCAATACTGTATCTTCCTTTTATCATAGTTGATGATGAGTCTTTTCCTCCCAGGTTAGAAGTGAAGAATTTCATTTGGTTATATTATGGATTGGTGGGTCTGTCATCAGCAAAAGAAAGTCTTTTTTTTTTTTTGTAAGCTGAAGTAGATAGAATTCAGATATGGACAAAGCTTAAATTGTGGAATTAATATAAAAGTAAATAAAAAGGGAAGCTGGGATACATCCTGGCTCAGCTCTTTTTGAATCAGGATCAGCATTTGATCTGCACTGAGATGTTTTCATAAAATCATAATCTTATAATCAAAGAAATAATTTGCAACAAGTGCAAGCCTGCCCTGAGCATTGACTCAAATGTTACCCTAAAACCAATAAAGTTGAATTAAAAAGAACCTTGCAGACAGAATATTTTTCCACTAGATGGTGCAGCACATTAACACTTCAGATAAGTGTTGACTGACCCAGTTTGAGCCCAGCTTGCTCCTCAGTACCTAAGCCTGATCAGTACCCAAGCCAATCAATTTCCCATGGAGGCATATGGTATACAGCTTGCTGGTTTTACTTAGGAGGCAGGCTTTTCTTCTTTGTTACAGATTGACATTTATTTCATTGGCTTCATTCACCAGGAATCTGGAAACAGTTTTCATTTGTGGGTCAGTAAAGAAGCCAGACTCTTGAAACCCACAATGCAGAACTATACTTTAGAGATTAGGCTAGAATCAGATCATCTCTCACTGCTTTTCTATTTTTTAGCTGATTAATAGATGAATTATATGCTATTAGCTCAGTGTTCACTCTTAGTTATCACATAGATAGTGAACTCCAGGATGAAGGGACACCTGGCCCTTCAGGTCTTTCAGGGGTGCATCCATCAACATTGTAATAGAGTCCATCCACCTTCTTGTTGGTTGTCCACCTCATACCTTCCACTTTCCCCAGTATTGTGGACTTCTCACACAACCAGGACCTTTGCATAATAGATCATAAATATGAGAATTTGAGCCTGATTATTTGTGCTTCAAGTGAGAACTCTGAATTGATTAGTTCTGTGATTTGGGATTTTTTTTTTTTTTTAAGCTTTCTTCACTATCCATTTGGAAGTTTCAGAGAGTGCACTGGAGGCCAATCTGAAATGTGATCTAAAGTTAACTCAGGAGTTGGCTCACTTAAATGAACATTGTAGTTCAATCCAAACCTCAGGTGCCATTAATTTAATTGTTCCCAGGGAAATGTTGGGGTAAGAATTGGCTACAAAGTACAAAAAAGCAGAAGTCCTTTTTTTTTGGGGGGGTGTCTGGGCTAACTTATGCTAGCTGAGACACCCCTGCTTTTTATTTTTCAGCAAACATCTTTATATGTTTTTGGTTCCAATAAAGGGTTGAACAATGACCATTCCTGGTTCTGTAGGCCCTGCATCCGCCCACTAATTAGCTTGGATACATTCACAATCAAACCAACATTTAAATTGGAATTTAAATCTGGATTTTTTATCTGTGATATTGGACATTAAGTTCTCCTGGATACAAATGATTGCTAAAGAAATGTAATATTTCTTAAAAGTATTTCTCCTCAGCATGGATGGATTGTCATAATTTGGAGGTTGTATGTGAACTAAAAATGTAGGAGGCGGCCATTTTCTACTCATTAGTCCATCTTTTTTGTAGTACCTACCCATAGAGGTTTTCTCTGATCTGGACAGTGGATGAAAGTATTAAAACTAGTTTTAGAAGGAAGGGTAAACAGTTGCTGTTAGAAAATCAGTTTTAAAGTAAATAGTTGGGGTGATTCAATTTGGAAAGACCATATTAAATCAAAGTGCTAGTGTAGCATCTACCCCAGTATGTAAGCTCACCACTGAAACCTCTTGAAGGTGAATATATCTAATTCAGCAATGCTTTGGGCTAATTGCCAATCCTCATAGAGGATTCTTTTGCCTTTAGAGCAATAAGGTGGGGGATGACAATAGGGGATCTCTGTGGAAATAGAAATAAATGGTTGTGGTAGCACAGTGGTTAGAATGCAGTACTGCAGGCTAATTCTGCTGATTGCTTATTGCCAGCAATCACAGTGGTTAGAATGCAGTACTGGAGGCTACTTCTGCTGACTCCCGGCTGCCAGCAGTTTGGCAGTTCGAGTCTCACCAGCTCAAGGTTGACTCAGCCTTCCATCCTTCCAAGTTCAGTAAAATGAGGGCCCAGAAATATGGGGGAAATATGCTGACTCTGTAAACCACTTAGAGAGGGCTGTAAAGCACTGTGGAGCCTAAGTCTAAGTGCTTTTTTCTATTGAAGTTATAAGTGAGTTTGTGTCAGCCTTAATAGGACCTCCAATAATATGTTGGCTATTGGGAACACTCCTTCCCATCCCCTGATCACCTTGAAGGGTTTTTTTTTCTCCCTCAAAAGTCTACAGTCAGTCAGTCATTGCCATGATAAGATCTTCATTGGCCTGAGTTCATTCCTTCTAAAGAATTTCTGGTACTTCTGCAAACACAGATTTCCTAATAGCAGCAATAGCACTCAGACTTATATACCGCTTCACAGTGCTTCACCGCCCTCTCTAAGCAGTTTACAGAGTCAGCCTATTGCCCCCAACAAACTGGGTCCTCATTTTACTGATCTAGGAAGGATGGAAGGCTGAGTCAACCTTGAGCTGGTGAGACTCGAACTGCCAAACTGCTGGCAGCCGGGAGTCAGCAGAAGTATCCTCCAGTACTGCATTCTAACCACTGTGCCACCTCGGCTCTAATATTTTTTTTTCTTTTATGTTGTTGGGGTCATTTTTGGCTTTCTGAGTCTGGGCATTCACCTAGAAAGAACTGAAAAGGAGGGAAAGGTCTCTTGTTCTCTACCTTCCAGGTGAAAAGGTTGATTTCCAGTTTTAAAATGATGGTGATGTGCTATCAAGTTGTTGTTGACCTTTAGCAGCTATTAGATTTTCTTCATAATCATCTGTCCCTAACCTGGTGTTTCAGGTCTTCAGATGGTGCACTCATCAATATTGTCCGTGTTGCTGCTGCTGGTCTTCTTTTTGTTCCTTCCACCTTTCCCACCATTAGAGCCTTCTCAAGAGAGCTGGGTCTTCACATAATGTGTCTGAAGCAGAATAATTTGATGGTGTCACTTTATGAAACATGGGGCTGAAACGTCTTAAAGGAATGACTTCCCCCAAGCACAACACATATACAGATATGCTTTTATAAGAACATGTAGTTCATGAAATCTTGCATTATAAAGCTGGTGCTGCTTTATAAATGCTCAGTGCTTTCACCAAAAGAATATACGTAAATTGAACTGAGTATCAGGGCAACTGGAATTAAAGGAACTGAACCAAAACAATGAATTGGAACTGTATCAGAGCAACTGGAACTAGTTGAACATCAGTCACCACCAAAATAGATTTTCTGCAAAATTTCCAGTACTTGACACCCCCAAAAAATCATCAAACATTATGCCTGTTACTGTACATCAATGATGACATAATTAAGTTTTGATTAAATAGCTAGCAACTGTTACATGCCAAACTGATATAAAGGCCTGAAATTAAGTAATAGAAGCCCTGGCCTTTGTTTATACATTAATTGTTTTTTTGATAGTTTTTGCTGGTATGGAAAACCCTTTTTGAACATTTTATTTAGAGTTTCTGCTTTAATTCCCATTAGCTCTGTCATAGTTCTCATGATGTTCATTTTCTTTAAATTCTGACTTTTTTCTTTTCTTTTCTTTTCTTTTCTTTTCTTTTCTTTTCTTTTCTTTTCTTTTCTTTTCTTTTCTTTTCTTTTCTTTTCTTTTCTTTTCTTTTCTTTTCTTTTCTTTTCTTTTCTTTTCTTTTCTTCTCTTCTCTTTTTGCTGTCATGGTTTGAAATTCTGGCCAGATGGCCTGCAAGTTGGCAGTATCAACGCTGGTAGCTATCATGGGAGCTTCTGCTCTCCTTTCCCATCTGTTTCTGAATTCTTGGCTTCAGTTACCCTCCTCATTTGGTCCAGACTTCTTTTAAAGCATCTGCTTGGACTTTGGTCTTTCTCAGGTAGAAGCCAAGAAGACAGGATAAAAGGAAGACCTTCCCATTGAAAGGATTTTTGAGAGCACATTCCCATCTGCACCCACCCGCTCTCTCCCAGAAGGCCATTCGAAGAAAAGCTTTCTGGAGTTTTGAATGCTAGGCCAGCAGGTCCAGTTTAGATGCACTTTTCCCAAGCATATAATCTCCTTCTGTCATCACTTCCCTCCTGCCTTGCTCATGCTAGGGAAGCTTACCATGCTGAGGAGCCTACTAGCTATTTTTATCCGTCCTTTGGCAAGATGAAACTTTTATAGGATGCGGCATTTGGTCTCGCTTTGGATTAAGTGTCTAATTGCTTCCCAGGATGCTTGGCCACCCCATCATCCATGCTCAGCCTCAAAGAGGCAATCTCTTCAGTTGCTGAGATGGGTATTTTTCCGGTCACCATTATTTAAAGATTGTCATTCTGGGACCCAGGCTGATGTTGTAAAAGTGTAGCTGTAGGCAACCCTAGGCAAGAAGCTTCTTTCCTACTTGTGATTCCCAAAGCTGTCCAGTGCTTCTTTATTTGTTTATTTATTTAGGCTTTTTAATTACAGGTAATTCTCGACTTACAACCACTCTTGGGCCCAAAATTTCCATTGCTAAGCAAGGCAATTGTTAAATGAGTTTTGCCCCATTTTTTCCTACAGTTGTTAAGCAAATCACTGCTTAACAATTGACTTCCTCCTTTGGTTAGTGGAAACTGGCTGAGAAGATCTCCAATGGTGATCACATGATTCCAGGACACTGCAACTGTCCTAAATACCTGCCAGTTGCCAAGCAACCAAGTTTTGATCATGTGACCATGGAGGATGTGCAACGATTCTAAGTGTGAAAAATGGTCATGTCACTTTTTTCAAAGCCATTATAACTTCAAACGGTCACTAAACAAACTGTTATACCTGAAGAACTTTGAATGTTTCAATTTTAAATGATTCATATTTTTTTTTTTAAAAAATATTTTATTGGTTTTTTAATTTTTAAGAAAAAGTACTACTGTGGTGTTTGGGTAATCAAACATTCCAAAGTAAAAACATAAATAAACAACTCAACTCATTACATTCACTGTCTCCTCTCTATTTCCCTCAAATAACACAATACAAGTTTCAAGTTTCAAGTTTAATCAAATTTATATGCCGCCCTTCTCCTAAGACCCAGGGCGGCTCACAACAACAATACAATAATACAATAAAAATTTAAAAATTAATTTCATTCACACCACATACAAACACAATCAGCTGACAGTCACTGATGGAGGGACACTCCTAGGGCCCAGGGGCAGAGCACAGCTCATACGCCCCAAGCCTGTCGGCATAGATGCGTCTTTAAATACATTTAAAATATTCCATTTCTAAATTAAATTTCTATTACTATTAAACCTGTTTTAAAACTTTATCAGTTTACAATTATCAAAATCAAATTTAACTTTAAATCAACAAGTTATCAATTCAGATATTCCCTTCCAGATGTATTCTAGTTCTTAATTTCTCTCATCCCGCCTTTTATCACCAATCTCATTTATTTCTTCTTCCATTACACAATAGCTACCTTAGTTAAAAAATAATGTTAAACCTTAATTCACTTCAGTTCATTACAGAAACTTCAATTTTCATCCAATTGTTTGTCATACCTTATCACATCTATGTTATTGTACAAAAAAAATCATCTAAGTTAAAACACTCCATTAATTATTAAAACCATCCCAATCTAAAAAATCAACATTTTTTCAATTTCAATACATAATTTTCATCAAAATAAATCTGTTATTCCAAAAAGTATTCTTAATCTATTTAAAATATCTTTTCTAAAAATCACCCTCATATATATATATATATGTTTATATTTTTTCTTGCTTGTAACTCTAAATCATAATCCTTCAAACAAACCATAAATCAAACATTGCCTTTAAATCCATTACACAATTTTAAATTTCTCTTTTCACTCTAATTCTGGCTTTTTTCCTGTGCCAAGAAGGTTTCCATAGGGACGCTTCCCTTTCAGCCAGTAGATCTGTATTTGTTGCTTGCAGTAGCCTTTGAAATAATAGCAATCCCATCCTCTGCATTAGACGTCTATTTCTCTCCTCCTTGAAGGGTCATTGCTTTGTAGTTTGAAGTCTCAGTCTTTGCTTCTTCAGTTCCTCTAAGTTGCAGATGGAAGGTTTGTAAGCTAGAATAAGTTCCTCTTTTATCTCTGTTAATTCCTCTTCTAGTATGTTTTGATTTATACCATAGTCAGATGAAGCCTGGACATCCATTTGAACATTTGAAGTGAAATTTCTGGATCTTAGTTCTGTAGTAAACTTTTTCATTGTAGCACATATTTCTGCAGTAGCCTCATTGATCTTTTCCAGTATAAGTGTACAGTTTAATTGTGACTGAGGTTTCTCCATTTTGATAGTGATTAAAAAGAATCTCTTTTTTCTTTTCTTTCTTTTTTTTGTGGAGGCTGTATTTGATATAATTTAGGCAATATCCACCCCCACAGTTCCCACAACTGCACAGCTTATCTTTTCTCTTCAAAAGTGTTTTGAAGATCAGATCTGTTCCATCTTCACACCAAGTAACCAGATGTTGCAGTTTTAAATTTTCACCACTAGATGTCCTCAGGAAATTAAAAAAGATCTTTTCCAGAAACCATTTCCTTTTTTTCTATCTTTTAAAGTATAATGTGACAAAGATAAGTGTAGGATAATAAAACAGTTCTTAGAAAGAGATGAAAAGAAAAAAATTTCTGTGCCCCCAAAAATATAAAAGTAAAATATAGTCTTTAAAATGTTGTTCTATTTTTATAGAACGCCTTTCTTCCCAAAGAATGTAGAAGCTGCCTTTACAAGCCAGGGAAATAATTCCAACAAGGCTCTTTCAGGTACCAAAAACAAAATAGAATAGAGAGAATAGCAAAGAAAAGTCTCACCCGGATTCACTATGGGGGTTCTTACAGCTTAGATGTTCTTTGACTTGCGGTTTGAAGCAGCAGGGTGATCGGCCATTTTATTAGCCGATCTTCTTCTCTGTCAGCCCTCAGAGATAGCTCAGACCACTAAAGGAGCTGCCACTCCTCAGCAGCTGAGCAGAGCCTCCTCGACAGAAGTCGCACCCTCCAGGGCGACTTTGGACTTGCCGGCGGAGGGAAAGCTAACTGACGGGGAAACGAATCTCCCCATTTGACTAGAGACGCCGCGAACCAGAACTGGAAGTCTAAATGATTCATATTTTTAATAGTTTTAACATTCTAATTGTTTTATGCTGTGCTTTTATAATGTTGTAAGCCATCTGGAGGCATTTACCATGTGAGATAGGCAGCATATAAATTTAATAAATAAATAAATAGTAGCACAAAGAAAAAACAACATACAAAAATAATTGTTAAAAAGAAAAAAAAATCTAAAAAGTACTTTAACAAAAAAAGAAATATCATAGAGGAAAAAGAAAATGTAATATAATATATAATATAATTATAAATATAATAGAATATGTTGTAATTTCATATATACTTAATGCCAATATTCAAGTATGTATATATTTCTAATACATTTATATGGGTTTTTTTGCCACTTATGAGCAGATTGCCTATGGGCATAGAGTTTGTATGAACTATGGGACTCATTTATACAGAATATAACAGGTTAAAAATTTATTCCAATCTTAACAGCTAAGATAAATTCATTGCCATTACTTTTACAAGGCAGTTCACCTATTTTTAAAAACAAATATATATTAGGAGAAAGTTGTACAAAAATATAGGCACCAATATAATAGAAATTAAGCATTATATGAGGAAAACGGCTTGCAATATTATACATTTGACTGGACTGCCTTAAAAATACAAGATATTTCAATGAGCAACAGGTACCCAAATGCATACAAATTTTAGAGCCAAATTTTATAAGCGTTCTCTATTTCAGTTAATCATATAACCATAAAATCATAGGGCTGGATGGGACTTTGGAGGTCTTCAAATCCATTCCCCTGTCCAAGGCAGGAGTCCTTACAGCATCCCAGACAAATTGCTGTCCCATCTTTTGTGTGCAAACCTCCACTGATGGGGCACCCACAACTCTGGGAGGCAATTAATCATTCTGACTGTCAAGAAATTTCTCCTTATTTCCAGATTGAATCTTCCTCTGACAAGCTTCCGTCCATTGCTTCTTGTCCTGCCCTCAAGTGCTCTGGAGTCAACGCCCTCTTCCCTGTGACAGCCCTTCAGGTATCAAAGGAGGGCTACTATGTCTCCCCTGAGCCTTCTCTTCATTAGGCCAAACATACAAACATTACAGTTAGATTTTAAAAAGTGATGAACTTGAGAAAAAGAAAAAGAATTGAGAAAAAAACCCTCTACAGATTAATGGAAATAAGAATACTGTGGAGGGGGGGGGAATCAAAAATATGTATATACACCCACCTGTAATTTGGAACAGTAGAAACCCCTTTCTTTTCACTTGGGTGTTTGGAGGGAGTTTACAAAAGAGGTCTGTTGCTACACAAAGAAGCTGAGTAGCGACATTTCCCAATGTTTCAAAAGAAGAGAAGTGGCTGTGGCTGAGGAAACAGCAGAGAGCAACTTTTAGTGTGGCTGCTTTAGTGCTTTAAAAAAACAACACCCTTTGTACCTGCTCCCATATGTTGTGGAGACTTAAAGGCTTTGCATAGTTCTGGAGGTGATACATGGCTCTCTGTGTTGACTGTATTTATTCCTAGTGAAGAATTTATTCCTAGTCAGTCAACCATGGCTGTGTTTTTGTTCCCTAGAGAATAGGGTGCCCATTTTCCAGCTGACCAATACTTAAAATGCTTTAAAAAGCAAAATGCTTGGCCTCTAAGAGTCAGAGAGGGTCTAGCCAGATACGCCTGGAATGACTGAAGCCCATATTTTGTTCTTTTGTGGAAGAGGGAGGGAGGGTGGGAGAGGGAGAGGGAGAGGGAGGGAGGGAGCGAGAGAGAGAAAGAGATTATTGGATAAAACATGGGATCAAAAAATAGTCCCCTTTGCTTTTGGAGATTTTTACACATTGTAACTCAGCTGCTGATCTTCTGCTTTGCTACTGTAGACATTATCAAAGATGGGTTATGTGGGTGAAAAATGAATTTGTATTGTGAAGTTTTCAAGGTTTTTTTGTTTTCCTTTTTTTTAATGCAGGGATTCCCTCTGAAGATTATTTCAAGGATTTCTCCAAGTTAAATCGTGCTTGTCCTGCTGATCAAACCAAGGAAGAAGAACAGGAGATAGGCAATCCTTAAAAATATCATAAGGGTGGCGCCTACTCCATTAAAGGAGAAGCTGAGTAAAAGGTAAAAATAAAATAATAATAATAATAATAATAATAAAGTTGGAAGGGACCTTGGAGGTCATCTAGTCCAACCCTTGGCTCATGCAGGAAACCCTATACCATTTCAGACAAATGGCTGTCCAGTCTCTTCTTAAGAACTTCCGGTGTTGGAGCATTCACCCCTTCTGGAGGCAGGTTGTTCCACTGGTTAATTGTTCTAACTGTCAGGAAGTTTCTCCTTAGTTCTAGGTTGCTTCTCTCCTTGATTAGTTTCCATCCATTGCTTCTTGTCCTGACTTCAGGTGCTTTGGAGAATAGCTTGACTCCCTCTTCTTTGTGGCAACCCTTGAAATATTGGAATACTTCTATCATCTCACCCCTACTCCTTCTTTTCATTAAGCTAGACCAGGGGTAGGCAATCTTGGCTCTTGTATGACTTGTGGACTTCAACTCCCAAAATTCTTGAGCCAGCCATGTTGAGGGGAAAGGGAGAGTTTCCAAGCTGAGTCATTCTGGTTCAGGAATTCTCGGAGTTGAAGTCCACGAGTCATAAAAGAACCAAGGTTGCCTACCCCTGAACTAGACATACCCAATTCCAGCAACTGTTCCTTATATGTTTTAGCCTCCCGTCCCCTAATCATCTTGGTTGCTCTTCTCTCTACTCTTTCTGGAGTCTCAACATCTTTTTTACATCATGGTGACCAAAATTGGATGCAGTATGCCAAGTGTGGCCTCACCAAGGCATTGTAAAGTGGTATTAATACTTGACGTGATCTTGATTCTATCCCTCTGTTAATGCATCCTAGCATTGTGTTGGTTTTTTTGGCAGCTGCAGCACATTGCTGGTTCATATTCAAGTGATTGTCCACTAGGACTCCAAGATCCTTCTCACAGTTATTACTACTGAGCAAGGTACCACCTATACTATACCCGTACATTTGTTTTTTCTTGCCTAAATGTAGAACCTTACTTTTTTCACCATTGAATTTCATTTTGTTAGATAGCGTCCAGTGTTCAAGTCTGTCCAGATCCTCCTGTATCTTAAACCTTCTTCTGGAGTATTGGCTATTCCTGCCAGCTTGGTGTCGTCTGCAAATCTGATGAGTTCCCCATCTATCCCCTCATCCAAATCGTTGATGAAGATATTGAAGAGCACTGGGCCTAGAACAGAACCCTGGGGCACCCCACTACACACTTTCCTCCATGTAGATGCAGTTCCATTGAGGACCACACACTGAGTATGGCTGGTCAGCCAGCTGTGAATCAATCTGGTGGTGATGCTGTCTAACTCACATTTTTCTATCTTATCAAGTAGTAGGTTGTAATCTACTTTATCAAATCCAAGTAAAACAGTCTGAAACCACACTGAGTAGCTTGAATTCTGAACGGTCACATTCATTCATTCATTCAGCGTGTTGTACAGGTACTCAATGTGGCATACATAATGCTTCCTCCTATTTTCCCACAAAAAACAACACTGTGAAGTAAGATGGGCTGAAAGAGAATGGCCCACCCTGTTCAAAGGTTTCCTTTAGAAATGATCTTGGACCTTGTGAAAGAAAGGGAGGGGCAAACACCATTTTTAAACTCATATAGTTTTTTTTGAAAATAGATTGTTAAATAAAGAAATGGAATCCATCAATGAGTTGTACTGGTTTCAATGGGCTTTTGCATATCCAGCATTATCTGAATAGCCCTGTCAGCTGCCATCTTATGCTTGCTTGTGTGCTTTGCTACCATGAGGTGACAGTCTGCCATGAACTCTGGGGAGAGCGGATGGGAGGGGCAATGCTTGGGGGAAAATGAAAGTAACCACTGTTTCTCCCTGAGATGCTGCCTCAAGATCACCCAGCTGTGAGAATAAGGCAGCTGCATACTAACCTATGCTTGAAGTGACTGTTCTAAAAACATCTTGCTTGAATCTGTATGTGTGTGTGTGTGTATGTGAGAGAGAGAGAGAGGGGGGGGGGAGGGAGAGGGGAGAGGGAGAGGGAGAGGAGAGGGAGAGGGAGAGAGAGATGAGTGAGTGAGTGAGTGATTTGAGGAAGTTAAGGAGGGGAAAGTTGACCGTAGGGACTTTGGTGCACAATTCACAGTTCTGACTATGGATTACTGCAATATGCTTGACTTCTAATAAATGATACCTTTCTAATAAATGATACCTTTCTCAACAAATGGAGTTAATTTTTAGTTAGAGGTTTAAGTACTGGCAGGTTTGACAAGGTCCTTAAAATCCATGTTATGCCACCATGACATGTTCTAGTGCTGCTTCATTTAAATTTAAAAAGTAACTCACTGAAACCAACAACCTTAAGTCACATCATCACTGTGAGATTTTACTGAGATGCTTATACAGTTAGTTAGGAAAGTCTCTCTCTCTCTCTCTCTCTCTCTCTCTCTCTCTCTCTCTCTCTCTCTCTCTCTCTCTCTCTCTCTCTCTCTCTCTCTCTCTCTCTCTCTCTCTCTCTCTCTCTCTCTCTCTCTCTCTCTCTCTCTCTCTCTCTCTCTCTCTCTCTCTCATGAAAGAACTCTGTATAAGCATGCAAGGGGAGGAAATCCATATATACATTCATATATACTTTTCATTTTTTCCCAATACCAAAGTTGGTTGCCATAGAAATAGCAGTCGTGTGATATTGATTCACAGCTGCTTGAGTCTCTTAGGTTGAAAGTTTTTTTTTTAACCCAACTATAATAAAAATACACAGAACTGTAAGCATCCTGCTTCAGGCATATGTAGCAGCTTGATAAAGAAATCTAGCCTGCTGTTTGTGCAGTATATTTTAGTTTTAGGATGCACATTTTAAGGGAAGCGAATGCAAAGGCAGCTTGCTTTCTTATAGTTGTTCAACTTAAATTACCAAATAAAACCATTATGCAAAAATGTTCTTGAGAAGCTACCAAACACACACACATGCACAAAATGCATTTTCTGGTTAGAAGGTGTTTGTGTCATTAATGTGCTTAAACGAATAAATATTACAGGTGCCCCAATTAGTTTAATAAGCTGTTTACTTCATGGGTGACATTGTAGCCTATGGATACACGAGACATGTATTTATATAGAGATAAAAAAAACTGTGAGGATTTCATTATTAGGCGTTTATAGCATCATCTAGCCAGCATTCCAGTAATGTATCATTAGTGGAAACAGGAGTTGTATTGCTATAAATTAAGTTCATAAAGTGGCATAATGGACATGTAGTTAGCTATGTTTATAAGCGTATTTTAATTCTACAAAGGTTTTAAGTATTTGTAAATCGGCGGCATTATCATGGCTAACACTGAACTCATCTTCAGAGTTAAATTAAAATACTATCTACCATTTCTTGAACTAGTTCTGTCCGACTGGTACTATCTATCCTGCCACAGATGCTATTTTGATAAACATTTCTATCCTTCTCTATGATGTACAAGGCAAATTCATGTTTGCAGCAGTAAGGACCGTTGGTGGAAGAGTAGTTGTGGCGGCCCTAAGAATGACCTCTGAAACATCATTGCTCTGTGAGTTACATTGGTTGCCAGTCTGCTTCTGGATGTAATCCAAGGTTTTGGGGATCACCTTCATGGTATGGGTCCAGGTTGTTTGAGCAACCATCTCCCCCTACTGGGGTTGGCCCATCCCACTTGTGCCAGCAGAGGAGGCGTGTTGTGAGTCTCGTCAGCCTGATTATTCTGGCTGGAGGAAGGCCTTCTCTGCTGTTGCTCCTGCCTTCTGAAACATCTTGCCTCCCAATATGAGGTTGGCCCCAACCCTCCTATCTTTTTGTAAAGACATTGCTCTTTCAGTCAGCTTGGGGCCCCAATTGGGACAACAGTACAGTGGAGGTGGTTGATCGAGTAACAACTGATCCCAGCTCCACCCATTCCGCCCTGGCCCTACCCATGGGTCCTTAAGTTTTAATGTTTGGTTTAAATTATTTATGTTTTTAATTGTATAGACAATTAAAATATAGACATATTTTTATGACTGTAAGCAGCCCAGAATTACCGTATGGTAAGAGGGGCAACAAATACATTTTAGAAATAAATAAATAAATAAATGTCACATATTGATGGAGTCACCTGGGTTTTGGTTCTCTCCCTTCTCATTCAACATCACCACCTGGTGGGAAACATCCACCAATTAGTCTTCTTAATAAGACTTAATAAGACAGGAGAAGTAACAGTTTTGGGCAAATGTTTAGACCAGTGGGTTTAGCCACTGATCAAAATTTGCTCTGGTTTTGTGCTCCTCTGGAGTAGCCTTAAGCCCATGTCCAAAAGTAGTGTGACTGTCTGGGATAGTTGGATACTCTTTTTGAATGCACCTATAGAACACTTGCACACACCCTGAGCAAACTCACTGGCTGAATTAAAAGAAAAACAAACCTATGAAAATATAACTCCCCTTGTCCTTTATGTGGCCTACCTGTCCACCATAAATAAAGACAACACCATTTCTGGTGCTATAGCAGGACCAGGATCTCCTCTCTGGAGGTAGGAAATTACATCAAGGACAAGAGTTTAGCCCTTCTATTTAGCCCCAAGGAAGGATCTTTGGAAAAGATAGTCATAATCATAAAGTTACCAAGATAGTCAGTAAGAAGGGAGCCATGTCTATAAGATAGCTTAAAATTTCTCTTGATCTTGCTGTGTGGGATATAGATATAGGAACGTAGTATCAGTGGTGTAGAGGGTCACTGAAGGACAGAAGTCACTGGGATAATTGAGGACTTTCTCTGAAGTGATAACCAAAATCTTGTTCTTTAGTTTTCCAATTAAGTTATACATTATCTACTTGACACTAATAATTATAACATTATTTAGATTTTTAATTAAAAGCCAATGACTGTATTTCTGCCAGGTGAAGTTACAGCCCTTACAACTTGAATGTATGTATCACTTAGGTTAAGTGAAGAGTTCTCCCACTAAATATGCAAAGGCTGTAATTATGTCTCCTAAATATACTGGTGATGTTTCCTGACTAGTTTTTTTTCCTCTGGATATCTGTCATGTTGTCTTTTAAAATCATAAGAGATAAGCAACCTGTGATCAGCTAGATGTTTTAGATGGCACTTTCCATGGCAAATAATAAGGGCTGATGGGAGTTATATTCTAAAGCAGTGATGGCGAACCTTTTAGAGACTGAGTGCCCAAACTGCAACCCAAAACCCACTTATGCATCATTGAGTGCCGGGTGGGTATGGCCCATTGGCTGGGTATGGCCAATTGGCTGGGTATGGCCAATTGGCTGGGTGTGGCCAATTGGATGGGCATGGCTGCAGTGGTAACAACAGACTGGGTGGGACTAAAAAGTTCAATCAATCAATTCTAACTTTGTAAGATCTTTTTTTTCCCGCGAGAAGTTGAAATTGACTGATTAAACCTTTTTTGGGGGGGCACACGGCAGCGGAGGCCTAAAGCAAAAAGGTTTTATAAAACCCAGCTGAAGGCCTAGAACTGGGGCGACAGTGTGCATGCCCACAGAGAGGGCTCTGAGTACTGCCTCTGGCATCCGTGCCATAGGTTTGCCATCACTGTTCTAAAGAATTTGGAAAGCACCTATTTATTTAATACTGGGAAAAATGGTAAATTCTTTAGTATATATAATATAAAAGCTGGATATAATTCTATATATTGTGGAGGCATGAATATGAGTGTCAGATCTGACTGGCTCAGCTTGGGGGGCCTCACAGGCATCCTGTCATAAAAAGAAGAAGGCAGGAAGATGAAAAGGGGACAGATGAAAGGATAATAAAGCTTTCTGTGTACATGATAGGAAATCTAAAGGGAGGGGGAATGACAGGTAAGAAGGACCAGAGCATGCGGATTACCACTCCCCCCTCCACAAAACACCTCAGAGTTTTGGCGAGCTCCAGTTGGCTGGAAATGGACTGGATATGAGGGTAGGGATGGTCTGGGGGCAAACCTACACCATATTTTTGTATCCATTGAGCATGATAATTTCAGAGCTGGCTTGACTTTACTACAACCAACACTCTTAGTAAAAGAACGCTTTGCTTTAACCAAACGGAGTCGAAGGCTTTTCTTTCCTCAGAGATCGGATTGGGGCAGGTCTGTCACTGAGTCTCTTTGGACTGAGGTTATCAAAATTCCAGGTTTCTATTTCTCTTTGACAGCAATAGCTATTAGTAGCTGAAAGCTTTGCAAAGTTTTGCAGTGAATGTGTATGTGTCTGTTTTCCCATTGGGAGAATTTTTTTTTCCAGAAGCCAATCACATAGTATGCATCCCTTGTACAGTATCAGTCATCATGCCTGTAAGGCCATGACTTCTATCAGATGCCTATGTGCTTGTTGCATGGAATGCCACCTAACAAGACCTTGCTGGTACTTTTGTTCCTAGTCCTTCATGTCCACAGAAAAGAGTTCATCACAAGGAGCTATAATATTGCAATTACAGGATTAGAGACTATATTATCCCATCCCACTCCACCCCATTTGTTAACAAAGAGTTAACAGATCTATTCTGAGTGAAAAGCAAATGAACAAACAACACCAAAACAGGCTAAAAGAATCAGCTCCTCCAATAAGCGTCCTCTGTCTCCACCATCACCCAACTGCTGCTAAAAAAAAAAAGTAAAATGCATATATATATATATATATATATATATATATATATATATATATATATATATATATATATATATATATATATATATATATATATATATATATATATATATATATATATATATATATATATATATATATATATATATACATACATATCACATTCGTCATCTTCAGGCTGGTGCTTTCGGCTTCGTGCTTCTAGCAGCAATGTGTGATTGCAACTGTTTCTTCCTTTTAACTGCCAGTGGGGGTTTGAACTGATTGGCTGGGAGCTCGGCTGTGTTCTGATTGGGTGGAGGTTATATATATAACCTCCTGAGAAGTCATTTAAGTCATTCAGGAGAAAGGGCAAAGGCAAATAGTCCATTGAGAAAGCTTGGCCAATCATTTAACCTCAAATGAAACATTTGCATATCCTCTTCCCATCCCACCCCTCATTCTGACCAGATATAAAGATCCCAAGGTTACCACTACTAGTAGTATCTTGCTGTATTTCTCACTCTGTTTCCATGCTAGAACAGATGATACAGGAGTGAGGATCTTCTTCTTCCTTAACTAACTAGGGATTGCTAAATATGTAGGCAAAGGAACAAAGAAATCCACCAGAACTTGCTGGCAAATGGAAATTGGGCTGGAAAAACCACCAGATGTTTCACTGGAGGTTTCCACTGGAGCCTCAGAGCAGAGGGAGAACATGTTTTATTTTCATGGAGTGTCTGGTTCATTATGAACCTCAGCTGCAAATCCAATTCTCCTTCGCATTGATGCCTCATGATATCACAGCCATGAGAGATCAGCTTGGCCATGAGCTCAGAACATTTGAGAAAGCAGGGCCAGCTAGCTGTCTGCAGAGATGCTGGCTGAATCCTTTCTTCATTCTTAACCAGGTAACCTTGACCAAGAGCAACTGAGGACAGGTGAAGGATCCTTGTGTTTATTCTAAGATTATTTCTTTCCATTCTTTCAGTCCATTTCATATCTTATCCAATTACACTTGTGACTTCAATCATCAAGACATGTAAAGAATTATCCTTACCATTTATTATGCTTGGCTACAGAGGAATCCATTAAGCACCACTAATGATGAAACAGTGTACTCTCACTGTCCCAAGCATTTTTTTCAAAACCATGAAGAGTGCCTGGTATTTTGCATGGTCTCCAAGCATGCTACTTTGTTGGCACAATCACACACAACTATGCTTTCCTGTCCATCAAGCAGCACCCATGGGCAGTCTAGGACAAGCCTCCGCGGATGAAAAAGGATTTGGGAAAAGAGACTTTGAGGTTACCGAAGGTTTTTCAATTTTTATACCTAAAATTAGTAGCCCATGTGTATTATTTACCACGAGCTATGTGTCAATATTTTTTTTCAACATATGAAATAGCATTGTAATTTTTGAAGTAGGACTTAAGTTACAGGACTGTGGGTTTTCTAAAATACTTGATTTCCCCCCCCCCAATTTAGAACCTGTTGTCTTCTTCTAGATTATTTTGCAGACCAGAGACTTACAAACACAGGAATTACACTCAAAAAACAAAAGTGGATTTCCACATCTTCCACTTCAAAACCTCAGAAGTTCCTCAAGGCAGCTGAATATTATGTCATGTATGTCCCCCACCCAGAATCATGCATAGTTAATAAGACAGAGAAACACAGAGCTGTTCATTCCTTGGGCTAGAGAAATAGAAAAGAAATGGGATGCAATGTACCATATCATATATGAACTAAGCATACACATGTAGCTTGTGGTAAATCTACTGAACTAAAAGATTTGAAAGGAAAGAGATCTTTTATGGGGCTGTTTGCTGTTCACCTATAAACATTTGAGGGAAGGTGGAGAAAAACCACTGCAGGTATGAGAGGGGGCTGAAATGTTATCCTACTCCTCCCTCCCCCCAAAAGGCATTTTAACATATTTTGTTGGGTTGTAGGAAGCTGTTTGCAGCTATGCATCAGAGCAGGTATGGGCATCTATAGCCCCTTATGACCTGTGGACTTCAACTCCCAGAATTCCTGAGCCAACATAGCTTCAGTTTCCCACTGTGGAAATACAACCTGGCTGTTACTTTCTTTTCTTCTTCCTGGCAAATAGCTTTGTTCCTCTCCTTGTTGCCATGTGGCTCCTGAAAAAAGTGCTATAAACTGAGGAGATTGTTTTCATATCTGACAAACTTGTCTAACAGGGCCACAGCATTTTTCTTTCCTCCCTGCTTCAGCTAATATCCATTCTCACATTTGCCCACTGTTGATTGGGAAAACCCAGATTTTGTCAAACATGTTTGAAGTGTCGTAGAGTGGATGAAACACTAGGAGGAGTAGGCAGAAATTGTAATGGTTACCCCATTTCAGTGTGGGATTTCAAAAGAACCCCTTTTTGGAAATGGGGCAAGATTATGAGGGAAAAAAATATGAAAAAGATATCAATGTTTTCCAAAAATGTGTCTGAGATGAACCAGCTGCTAGGCAAATAAGTTTCCACATTGATCATTTTATTTTGTTTATATCTGTAATTTATTGCATTTATTTATTTATTTGTATCTGACTTTTATTATTTTTACAAATAACTCAAAAGTGGTGAACGTATCTGACATGCCTTCCTCTTCTTATTTTCCCCACACAACAAACCTGTGAGGTGGATTGAACTGAGTGATTGGCCCAAAGTCACCCAGCTGGCTTCCATGGCTAAGACAAGACTAGAACTCACAGCCTCCTGGCTTCCAGCTTGGTGCCTTAACTACTGGACCGAACTGGCTCTAGCGCCGACTTGGTATTAGAGACATGAAATGCAACCAGCATAGAAACCCGAATTCTGTTGTGCCCCCCACCATCTTTCCCAGGCTTCATTGTGACGCTATGTTTGTCCCTTGGCTAGTTAGAAAATGTTGATCAGCAGTAGATTGCTCTGGTTGGGACATTTTCTATTACCTAATTATAGATGAGTTGGATCCTCCTAGATTACAGCAGAATCTGAGCTTTCTTTTGAGAGCTCTTATCAAAGGTTACTGGCCAATGTCCATTAAGTGCCTATCTTTTCCATGAAAGGACAAATGGCTTGAATGAAAGCATATCAATCAGCAGGGAACTGTTTGTAACAGAAAAGCTGCTTTTGCATGAGCTGGGGTATTCTTTCCACAAAAGCCAAGGGTTGCCTATATACCTGTCCTGAAAAAAAATGTGAACATTTAAGAAAAAAAAGCAAAGACAGAGAGAAAGAATGGTTCCCTTTCATTCAATTTGTTTAACATTCAAAAGGGTAGTGCAGTGCTTTGAAAGTATTTGTAGTTTTAAATAAAAACCTCACCTCGTTTCCTAGTTTGAGAGGTTCCCAGATATTCCTAGCAATTCTATTTACCTCACCCTTGTCTTTCTTCTGAAACTAGTCCTCCCCTTGTACTCTTTTGTTTGAAAATCAGCAAAGTTTCTCTTGTTATTTTTAGTCAGGTAGCAGAGCTCTGGATGCTGGGGACAGCTGGAGTGTGTGGGATGTGAAATGCTATTTATTCTCCTCCATTCTGAGAAGGCAGCAGATGGGTGGCTACTCTGTTAAATCACAGCCCTTTGACAGTACCTTCCAGCTGTTGGTCACAGAAGCAATTCTACTTTCAGCATCAAGGCAGATCCTTTTATGTCCACTTTCAGAAGCATTGTCTCCTAAGTACCTCCCCCAGCGTTGCTGTTAAACTTCTGCACTTACAATTGTTTGGATCAGGTGTCTTTAAACTTGGCCCTTTTATGACTTGTGGACTTCAACTCCCAGAATTCCTCAGCCAGTGTGCCTGGCTGAAGAATTCTGGGAGTTGAAGTCCACAAGTCATAAAAGGGCCAAGTTTGAAGACCCCTGGTTTGGATGGTTGGTGGAATTCCATCAATTTCATCAGATTGGTGTTGACTGTTAGCAACCACATAGATAGAATGATCTCATCTTGGCTGCAGAATGGGACAACTTGTTGTGGCCAACTCACCATGGCCAACTTGCCACAGGACAATCCAGCAGTTCAAGTTAATTATTTAAAATAATTAAACAAATATTTTAATTTTTGTCACTCCCATTTCAGTTTGTCCCTCCTTTGGCATCCTTTCCTTAATGATTCTATTCCATCATTTCTTTGATATTAGTGTAGCTCTTGTCATGTGGCAAGTTGTCCCACAGCAAGTTGCTGAGGCGAGTTGGTCAAGGCACGTTGTCCAAAGACCTCCTGGGCTGGCCCTTCAAGTCTTCCGACATTGCACCCAGCGCTGCTGTACTTTGCTTGTTGATCATGCTCTTTTCTTCCTCCTTTCCCAACATTATGGACTTCTCAAGGGAGCTGAGTCTTTGCATCACTTGTCTAAAATAAGGCAATTCGAGCCTGTTATCTGTGTCTCAAAGGAGAATTCTGGATTGATCTGCATTATGATCCATTTGTCAGGAGAGCTATCCACAGTATTCCCAATACCAATACCTCTCCAATACCAAAGTTAAAAAAAAAAATCTATGGAGATTCTCAGTCATCCAGGTCACAGTTATCCCAAAGGTGCTTTTTCAGGAGGCAACTGGACTGCCTTGTTTTTCTTTGAAGACGTTTCGCTTCTCATCCAAGAAGCTTCTTCAGCTCTGAAGAACAAGAGTTGAAGAAGCTTCTTGGATGAGAAGCGAAACATCTTCGAAGAAAAATAAGGAAGTCCAAGTGGCCTTGTGAAAAAGCAACTTTGGGACAAAGTTCAAAAATTCTTTTCATTTGATTTCTTCAAAGTCCAACTTTCAATTCCATAAAAATGTCACAGAGAAAACTATTGCCTGCATGGTTCTGATCTTTGTTGATGTAGATATATCCCAGCAACTGAATATAGGGAAGGTGGGTGGCATAAACATTTAATATATAAATCAAATGGCAATGGACCAGGATACTTGCGGGACCGTCTTCTGCCTCATGAATCCCAGCGACTGGTTAGGGCGCATAGGGTTGGCCTCCTACGAGTCCCGTCTGTTAAACAATGTCATCTGGCGGGGCCTAGGGCAAGGGCCTTCTCCGTTGCTGCCCCAGCCCTCTGGAACCAGCTTCCCTCAGAGGTTCGTACTGCTTCCTCCCTCCTAGCTTTCCGAAAACTGCTGAAGACGTATCTATGCCGACAGGCTTGGGGCGTATGAGCTGTGCTCTGCCCCTGGGCCCTAGGAATGTCCCTCCATCAGCAATTGTGAGTTGACTGCGTTTGCATGCTGTATGAATGTGATTAATTTTTAAATTTTTGTTGTATTGTTGTTGTAAGCTGCCCTGGGTCCTAGGAGAAGGGTGGCATATAAGTCTGAACAAATAAATAAATAAATAAATAAATAAAATAAAATAAATATCTTTTCCAAGGCCTAGATTGCTACTCTACCAAGGGCTAGCATATGGTATATTTCTTGACTGACAATTCCTTTACTGTTGATAGTTAATCCTTAAAAGACAGAAGTGTTACACCATTCAGTATCTGCATTATCCATTCTAAGGCTAGTTACTGTACCTGTTCTACAGCTTAATCTTTATATTAATTGTAATTTCATTTTTTTTTCATTCCGCTCTTTGACTTTCATTACTAGAGCTGCAATCTGAGTATGGATAGGTGCTGCAGCAGGCAGGAGTTGGGGGCCTGGGCTTGCTGGAAAAAAAGCAGAGGGAGGAAAAAGTGGGAGCAGCAGGCGCACCTTACCAGAGTGACTTGCAATCTCCTGCTTGTTTTCCCATTGATTTTGCTTGTTGGAAGCCTGTGAGAAAGGTCATAAATAGTGACCAGGTGACCACAGGATGCTGCAACTGTCATAAGTGCAAGCCAATTGCCACACTCCCAAATTGCAACCTCATGTATGCAGGGATGCTGCAACAGTCACAATTTTATGGACCAGTCATAAGTCCTCCTCATTCGATGCCATGGTGACTTTGAATGGTCACTGAACAAACAGTCATAACTTGAGGACTACCAGTATATATAACATTGCACTCTGTGTCTTCTGAAGAGAGTCCCTAGATTTTACTGTGTAGATCCTAGAGAGAAAACATATGAAAGTGATAGTAGCCTTGGTATCTCCCTGGCAGCCTCCTTGCCAAGGAAGGTTGGGCTAGCCTCTCTATGTTAGTCTTCCATCAGCAGACATTTTTTTTCTAGTTCAAGCAGGCCTTTGATAATCTACTTTATGTGCTATGCTGGGTAGGTATTGTTCATTTTATAGAAGGTTTTACTGATGTTTAAATTATTATTTTAATGGTGTTTTTAATGAAAGCATTTATTTGCTTCTGCTAATTGTGACCTGCAATTTTTTGGATGGGAAAAAAAGAGAGAAATGCAACCCTTGGTTTTTGCATGGGCACAACCAGGCAGAATTTCTTGGAAACAACGTAAAAATGTTTTGCCTTAGCCCAAATTATGCTATTGTTCAGCTTCCTAGCTGGTAGTGTTTTGTGCAAGTTTCCTTTCTGAGTAAATGTGGGGCATAAAATAGACACAACACAAAAGGAAACCTGGATGGGCAGACGAGGAAAACAGACTAGTCTGGCTATGATCTCTTCCGCAGGTAAAATGGATACTGTAGGACAGGGGTGTCAAACTGCCGGCCCCTGGCCAGTTGCATCATATGGAGGCCGCGCCCAACCCAGCTCCGGCAATGCAAAAAAGTCACGATACGTTGCGGCACGAGTTTGACCCTGTGCTGTAGGAGATAGCAAGGAGGCTATTGATTCCTCCAAAGAGGGAGGAGTAGTCTAACTGTCCAACTTCTCTCTAAAGCATATAAGTGAAAGACTGCCACTAATGTTACACCAGCTCGTACTAAACATCAGCAGACACAAAACAGGACTAAGAACATGAAGCTGTCCATTGCGGCATTAAAGATCATTTCTTCCATTTGCATGTAGCATTCAGGGAATTACTCCAAAACATGCTGACGCTCCTAGAACACCTTCAGATTCCAGTTGGATTCAGTAGGATTCCATCAGCATACCAGATGATGTAATATTATAAGTTTTGCATGTGCTGATGCTTATTGTGCAGCAGCTCATCTTGGACTATCTTTGGAGACCCTCAGTGCATCGCTTCTTTCCTAAAGAGTGTTGTGGAAGAATGTGTGTTTTCTGTTTCTAACACTGTGTGGAATACAGCCAAGCTTGAAGAGTCTGATAAAACTTAGATTGGTTTAACACTTTGAAGCAGGTACCCAAGGGTGAATGCAGACTTGATTTTACAAGTACATCTGTTCTGTTTATTTTGGGTTCTTTGCGGTATTATAAACTTCTGCTCCATATGGATGATCCATATTGTGCCTTTGTGAAATGATACCACATTATGTTTTTCTGCTTTTATCATCAAACACTACTCAAGGAAAAAAAAATCACCAGGTTTTACCTACATTCGTCTGATCGGCTCGGAGCTCCCTCCAAAATGTATTTGAATAAAACACCTAAAATAAATGTAATATATGTAAATGAATAAAACATCTAAAATGAATGTAATAAATGTAAATGATTAAAGCACCTAAAATAAATGTAATATATGTAAATGAATAAAAATCAAATGTCTTAGATTGAAAGGAAAATGTTAAAAAAAAAACCACATGTTCCTTCCATTTCTGTCTAAACTGAATAGTTCTACTATGTGTCTGTAATTTTAAGAAAGTTAATAGTTGGCAGCTATACTGGTCTCCCAGCCAATTCTGGAATGCAGTAAAAAAAATAATCTTTGGAATTTCAAGAAGACATTTATACCTACAAAAAAAATCTTTCCAGGATAGTAGTTTTAACAAGCTTTCACACATATTTACCCAGTCGCTAGTTGAAAAACAAAATGAGTCTAGTTTGGATTGCTTAAAATGTTAGCATCATCACTATGTATTATATGAATAATTATGTATCTAGGAGACACAGTTGGAATTTCGGTCATTTGTATGAATCAGTGATTAGATGGGTATTCATAGGCATATTAAAGTGTCACTGTTTTCCGTGAACAGTTATCATGTGGGCTGCCTTCATAAGGAGTTGTGCCTATTTCTTAGCAAGAATTAATATTCCTGTATCATGACTTTGAGCAGACAAATATTCCACCCATTTCTTCTTCTGTAAGGAAAAGAACACTGGTCTGGGTATGACCATCTAAAGAGCAGAAATCAATATTTTAATAAAATAACTTGTAGCTTTTAGAGTCTGTGGGACTTAGCTCAACTGACATCATATAGTTCAAAAGATGCTGTAGGAACTAGCTGAGTTTATTGCATAATTAGTAACTAAAATCTTCCAGAACTCCTAGAGAACTGAAGAGGTCCCAGTAGACTGGAAAAGAGCAAATGTTGTCTATTATCAACAAAGGAAAGAAGAATCCTGGAAATTCCATCAATTTTATACTGGGCAACAATTATTTGTGAGTATTTTGCCTTAACAAAAGGCAACACGAGATTGTCAGAGGCAAGTTGTGCTAGACTAACTTTTTACTATCTTCTTTTTCTGAAAGAAGTACTAATTTAATAGACTGGGGAAATGCTGTGGATGTAGTATACCTTAACTGCAGCAAAGCATTTGACAAAGTCTCTCACTATATCCTCATTTACAAAATAATAAAATGTGGCTTCATTATATAATAATTATAAGGATACATAGCTGAATGATTGCATCTTTTCAAAAATGCATCCATATCAGCTTATGGAGTAGCATCAGGAGTTCTCCTGAGCATTGCACTCTCTACCATTAAAGACCTGGATGAGAATGACTATCAAATTTGCAAAAGACATAAAACCAGGGAAAGTGACTAACACTTTATATTTTGTTGAGTTTTCTTTTTCTTTTTTAACCAGGGTTGAATGGTGAGATGAAACAAAATAACAAGATGAAGTCCATCTTGAAGGAGAAACTGAAAGGTAGAAGTAGGATTTGGGTAAACATGGTTTTATGAAAGTGCATGTGAAAAGGATTTGGGTGCTCTAGTAGGTCACAAGATGAACATGAGCCAGTAGTGTGATGCAGCTGCTAAAAAGGTAGCTACTAAGAGCTGTGGTGGCACAGTGGTTAGAATGCAGTACTGCAGGCTAACTCACTGCTTACTCCAGGAATTTGATTCTCACTGGCTCAAGGTTGATTCAGCCTTCCATCCTTCCCAGGTGGGTAAAATGAAGACCCAGATTGTTGGGGGCAATATGTTAATTCTGTAAACCACTTAAAGAGGACTGTGAAGCACTGTGGAGCAGCATATAAGTCTAAGTGCTATTGATATTGCTCCTATTTTGGTAAAGGATTGCCATACAGAAGAGAGAATGTCCTTGTTCTCTTTCACACAGCAGGGCAGGACCAGAACCAAGAAGTTGAAACTGCAGAGAAGTGCAAGTTCGGTTTGTCATGATACGTAACCAGATAAGCAATCTGCCCAACCTTGTTGGACAACCATGAGTAAAGGTAGAACCATACCTTATATACTCTTGGCCCACTATACTTTAAAAGGAAGATAATGGAAAAGGCAGGTAGAGTATAAATTACAGCATGAATGCTTTTGATAAACCTATAATATCACCTTATTATCATTTATCCCTTCCTACTTGGTCAGCATGCTAGTCATTCTATGAGTGAATATAAACAATTTGGTTTATTAGGCCATAGGTTTCTACCTGATTTTTCCCCTTGTCACCACTTAAGGTCAATTCAGCTTGTTGTGAATACTTTCTCACATACATAAACACTTTACCACCACATTACATGCATTCTCAGGATCTGATTTAGTGAAATATTTTTAACTGCTGTTGAAAATCTGCAGAATTTAGAAGGATGGGAGATTGTAATTAAGAGCTGCCATGTCTGCCCTAAGCATTTTGCTACCTGTAGAAAAGCACAAGGTGGTATAGTGTTTTGCTCTCCTTCTGAACAACCCAATGAACTGATAGCTGGAGATTCTATCATTGCTGGGAATAGGGACAGAATGTCCACCATAACCAAATGTAACAAATGACTTTCAGGGAGAGAGGTATAGGTATAGACTGGGTGGTGGACACAGCTCTGTCCCCCAACAGCTTTGCTGATCTGTAATTGCTGCCACGTGCAGTGCTTCTCACATTTTCCCCTTTGGTATGGATGACCCTTTACATTTTGAAGAAATAGACAAATTAAGGGATCCCGTTGATGAGCTATTTTCCTCCCATGTTCACTTAGTTACATTTAACGTACCCAGAGCTGTTAAGTAAACAGCCATGGACCACTAGGGATCAGGATTGTTCCACAAATGAATGGCAGGTTTCATATTTTGTCTTTGTATAAATATCAGAACTTTTCATGAAACTGCTCCTCCAAGCAATAGTTATGTCCTACCAAAGGTTTGGCACAGTTGAACCTGCACAGAAAATAATTCTGCCAGAACTACTTATGAAGCATTTCTCCACATGCTATGAGTTCTTCCAGATAAACCAGGCAGGAAACATGACTAGATGGGCTCATTCTACTTTATCGTAAGGCTACATTAACAGAACCTTGTAAGTCTGAAGGTACAAAACTCTTGTCACCACTGTTTACCATCTGATAATTTAGGGTCAGTCCATCCTAAGTTTCTTGCTTTGACTGTTAAACCATGAGGGTTTCTCCCTCTATTATCTGATTGTTTCCTAGGCAGCATCTCTTTTCCTCATTCCCCAAGGTCATCCAGGCATTTTATTATAGCTCTTCAATGTAAATCAGGCTAGGAAATCAATGCCATGTAGGCCAGTACTTGTAGGAGATAACCAGGCTGAGCATGAGGGAGGGGTCAAACACATTATCAGTTTTGAGTACCTTCATGCCCACAAGAGATCTAAGACCAGCCCACCTTGAACTCAGTTGATTCTTATCTACCACCAATTTATTTATTTTTTATTTTATTTATTTATTTTAATTGGATTTCTATGCCGCCCTATTCCAGGAACTCAATTTGCCTTGACTGTTAGTAGTTCAGATTCTTTTAGAGAGCTTCAGCCAACATGATCGCCAATGTCCGATAATGGATATGGCAAAAGAAGAACAAGGAGAAGAAGCATACAATAAACCTATCATGTGTTTATATTTGTGTGTGTATGTATACACACACACACATACATACTGTACATATACTGTATATATTTATTTATTTATTTATTTATTATTCATCTGAATGGCCTGGACTCCTGATTTCCTGTCCTTGACAGTACTATTTTTATTGCTAAGGTATAGTAACAGAATCTTGCAAGTCTGAATGTGCTTCCCTCTCTCTTTATCTTCTTGAAATAGAGAGGGCCTTGTCTGAGAACTTTACTCATGTCACATTCCTGCTCTGTACTCAGGCCTCTTTCATCTGACCATTGGCTTGGTACAGGGTCTTCCTCCTGCCTTCCTTTTACCTTCTACTGATACTGTGTACAGCCCTAATGAATAATGACCTCAGTAAACAGAATTTTCCATCCCTTTCTCTCTCCCCTTTTATCAAGGAGTTCAGAACAGCAGAGATAGGTTCATCCCCCATTGTCTTTCATCTTTTTAATTTGTGTTAACAGCCTAAAAAAATAGTGATTATTCTTAGAGTGCCCACTGAAATTAAAGGGTGAACGATGAATTTGAACCTGGCTCTCTCCCACTCCAGATCAGTCATTTAAATCACTATCCTTGCTAGTTATCCAAATATTTATTTTTCCTTTTACTAAAGTGGTGTATAACTCCTTCAATTTTTCTCCATGTTGCAACATATGCTAGGAGTTAACACAGATATGATTGAACTTCATCAGTTAAAAAAATGCAATATGTTGACATGAAAGAATATTGTAAGTTATTTGACTAGAAACTAAATTTTCTCCTCACTAGAAATGCTGATTTTTCAGCCACATCAAAACAGTACATTTTATAGATTCCACATTCCCTCCTTCCCCCACCCCATTGCTTTCTTCATGATGTATTTTATGGCAACATCCCTCAGTCTCTGCTGATTCATATGAGAAACTCTTCAATAAATGAATCCCTTGGAAAGGGGAAGAAGCAGAAACAGTTGTGCTACACAGCCCTGCTCTTCATCTCCCTGATGTAGGAATACTTCTGGTCAGTAGTTCTACACTACAACCTGCTGAGCACAGGTCAACTGCCTTTTAAGATCCCTGCTATTCTTCGAGGCTGTTCTGAAGTGAATAAAAGAGAGCCAGCTAGAGAGCTTGCTGGCTCTCTTCTCCCACAGCACAGAAAAGGGCTTGATATCACCACTTACTGAAAGACTTATTGATTTCTCAAAGTGAACTCATCAGCCCACAATACCCTCATTTCCCGAAGGAGCTTTAATTTCCTGTGGCATGGCCTCTGCATTCTACCCATTGTAAGGCCGGGTACTGGGAGTGTGTGTGTGTGCACTCTTTCAACGTTTCAGCTCTTTGACAGCTGCTGAAGTTTCCCTTCCGGCCTGAAAGGACTTTTCAGCTTCCATAATGGAGCACCAATGCTGCCAGGGCTATTTTCTCTCCAGCTGTGAGGGTGGCTCTCCAAAAAGCTGCTGGCCAGCTGCTTCACTTCGGCCTTCCCAAGGACTCTTCATTGTTTCATTGTGTGGCGGCTGCAGCCATGGCTCCAGGGAGAAGCGCTCATTGATTGCAGGTTTATTCTCCATGCTCCAGTTTGATCTGACGGAGGCCTTGTGGCAGGTGAGCTGTAAAGCTGATATCACTGCAGGTGCTGGCTAGAATCGTTTGCTGGTGGAAAGGAAGCATCCTCTTCAGTTAATATCCCTTTCAGTCCTTAAGAGAGCCTTTCCAGGAAGTCACAATGCAACTGCAACATATACTGCTCCTTGGCAGCCTGTGCATGTATTTGTGTAAACATGCACATGCATCTCAAAATAGAAAAGTGAAAACAAACTAATACAACTTCCCTCGGCGTGTCCAAAAGGTGGCCTATCCTGCTAGACTTTTGAGTGTTATATATAATTTTCAACATTTCCTCTTCCTTCTCCTTCTCCTGCCAGTATCTTGAACCTCTACTGCCTCTCTTTTATGGAAAGCTATTCCTGCAACAGAACTTTAGTTAATGAATTCCATTTTTAAGAAGGTTTAAAATGGAGATATTTGTTCTTTGGGAAACCTGGATCCCAAGTCCAAGAAATGCTTGCAGAGCTAATGGCAAGTCATAAACCCACCTATAGCTCCAGTGAAAGAGCCATATTTTCATGTTCAAAGAGTACTAGCCATTTTCTCCCTGTGGTCAGTTTGTAAGGATTGCCTCATTGCTCAGCAGCTACAAGAGCAAAATGTTCCCTCACAATTTCAATTTGGAGCAAGAGCTTGCCAAGCTGGGCAAACATCCCAACAGAACACAATTCATATGAGTTAAATATGCATCAGAATGCATCCCAGAATAGTGGCAAATGAGAGCTGCCGAGTCTGTTGTGCAATCTCTAAGGAATTCATCTGAATTTGCCCAAGAGGTATTGCCAGATCTTGAAGTGCATAGAATAGATAGCTAGGGTTTAGGAGTGTCTTATTCCTCTACAAAGTGACACTCAATGAAAAACATGTTCTGTGTTAGACTATGCTGGCTGTTTAAAATGGTTGCTGATGGGGAAGAGTTTACTTGAATTTTTTTTCCATTTTTAATAAAGACCAGTTTGGGCAGTTTTAAGCCATATTTTGGAAAATGTACTATGTTTAACAGATTTAGATTTAGCTTCCTGCCTCTGGAGAAGACATAGCAACCACTCCTAATCTGTTTTATTGAAAGCATTGTGAATTTTATGGAGGGACGAATGGTCTTGATTACATTTGAGATAGAGCCATTCCCCCTCCCTTCAATGGTTGTCTCATTCAGAGACAGAAAAACTCTATTTTGAAAGTGTCAAACATGTGACCAGACTAGATTCTCTGGGGAATTACTGACAGCCCACTGTTCTCCTATAAGGAGCTGAAGCTTCCTCCACCCACCCTCAGTTCTCTTCAAGGATGAAGTTAATGTGTGATAAGAAAACACAATGGCAAGGGAGAAGAGGACAGAACTGAGTGATATGAGAAGAAAATAAACACCTAAAATGGCCGTGGAGGAAATAACATATATAGGAATGGCCACAGAGTGGTGGAACTGTGGGAAATTTAGCTGGGAGAATTTTGGAAACCATGTTAATAAAGAAAGACAAAGCTGCCATTGAGAATTTGAGAATAGCAGCAATGGTATCCGAAGGCTTTGTCGTTGCACTCCATAGTGTCCCCAACCCTACCAGACACACTTGATTCTTATCTAGTGTTTTAATGTATTTTAATGTTTTAATGTTGTGTAGATCACTGTAGGATCATGCCTTCTGTTCAGCTGATTACACTAAGCCAACTCAAGAGCATGCGTTGAAAAACACTGAAAACATTTTAGCTTTCCTTATGAAAGTCGTGCCACGCATTTGGGCAAAGAAGAATAGATGGAGCCAGAAGCTGGTATCTGAATAACGTAGAATCAAAATGATGGCTCTTCAGAGAGAAGGCAACCTTTCCTTCCAGAAGACTGGAAGCCAGCACCTTCCAAGACCATTTATGGCAAAACATCAAAGCAAAGCAGCATCAAAGCCCTAAATAGCTGAACTGTAACGTTTGATTAAAACTATTGTTGACTCTCATCATTCAATCCACATCATTACTTCTGACACTGAACTTTCAAACTACTTTCTTGGGCCAGGGCTATTGTTATGTGCCTGGCTGATGCCAACTTGATATCAATTCCCATTTTATGTGTGTAAAGAATGAGGATGGCAGGACAGATTTCAGATACCAAACAAATAATGATAATACTAATAATAAAGTTGGAAGGGACCTTGGAGGTCATCAAGTCCAACTCCCTGCTCAGGCAGGTAACCCTATACCATTTTGGACAAATGGCTGTCCAGTCTCTTCTTAAAAACTTCCAGTGTTAGGGCATTCCCCACTTCTGGAGGCAGGTTGTTCCACTGGTTAATCGTTCTGTCAGGAAGTTTTTCCTTAGTTCTAGGTTGCTTCTCTCCTTAATTACTTTCCATCTGTTGCTTCTTGTCCTGCCTTCAGGCACTTTGGAAAATAGCTTGACTCCCTCTTCTTTGTGGCAGCCCCTGAGATATTGGAACACTGCTATCATGTCCTCCCTCATCCTTCTCTTTGTTAAACTAGACATACCCAATTCCAGCAGCCATTCCTTATATGTTTTAGCCTCCAGTCCCCTAATCATCTTTGTTGCTCTTCTCTGCACTCTTTCTAGAGTCTCAACATCTTTTTTTTTTGTTGTTCAATGCAATTCTTCATCTACAGCGTGGTCATAGAATCAACACTACATAGCACATAGCAACCAAAGTGCTGTGAAGGACTTCCTTTTCGCAGCAGTGAATCAGTGAAAAAAGCGTTGGTAGCAACTGCAGTTCTCCAGGGAATCAAACATGGTGGGTGTGTGGGTCCCATGTTAATTCTGTTTGTCATTATGTCAACTACAAGTTGACATTACTCATAGGGAAGTGAGAAGAAAGTGGGAGCAAATCCTAGAGTGAAACTTCAGCTATATTCTGTCTTTCTTGATCTTACTGCCTTCCTTTCTGTCCACCCTGTAGTCTCCCTAAGTTTGTGTCAATATTTACTCAAACAACTTCAGTGGAAATGAAGTCTAAATGACTGATTTGTAGCTTGATTAAGTTAGATCCATAGTTGAATATTATTCCCACATTTTATTCTTACTACAACTTTGTGTAATAGATGAGAGAGAGAGAAAGAGAGAGAGAGAGAGAGAGAGAGAGAGAGAGAGAGAGAGAGAGAGAGAGAGAGAGAGAGAGAGAGAGAGAGAGAGAGAGAGAGAGAGAGAGAGTTATTAGCTCCAATAACATGAATGGATATGGGACTCCCTAGACCATGAGTGTCCAACCCACAGCCTGTGCACTGCATGCAGTCCTGGACAGCTAATAATATGGCCCCACAAGTTCATAAACTTTTAACATTATCTGGTTGTATATACATTAACTCTATTATATATTTTATAGGTGGCCCAAGACAATTCCTCTTCACTCAGTGCAGCCCAGATAAACCAAAAAGGTTGGACAACTATGCCCCAAACCAAGACCACCCTTTGATGCACTGCACCACAGTGACTATCAATGCAATCCTTTGTAAATAGAACCTCAAATCAAGTTGGCTCTTTCTTAGCTTTCTGCATTTTAATCCATTTCTGAAAATTGGTTCCTTACTATATTTGCTGAGGATTATCCAAGTAGAGTAATATATTTATCAGGCAATGCATGGTGGGGAGGGGAAGGCTGACTGAATCTAATTACCCAGTGGACTATTCTTTGCAGTAATAGTAGAACACCAAAAGTCTCTAAATGTTTACATGTGTTTTGTCATGTTCTATTATTTTTCAACACCATCATCCTTACTAAAATCTGAGATAAAGTATATACTGAATACAGTATATCTTCCAAACCGGTGCATTTGGCCAGTAAGATCATATTACACTGGTTGTTGCCATCTGCATGGGATTCTATTCCACTTTGGGGGCCCATTCTACATCTTGAAATTAACTTTTTAAGATCTAGATGATTTGGGCATATTCCAGTTGCTTGCAAATGAATTATGTCAGTCTGCCAAACGTTTACAGAGTGAATCACCTACATGAAAACATTGGTCTGACTCCAAGCGATTCCCCTTTGCACAGCAAAGTTCTGACTCCTTCCAAAATGTTTAAAAGAGTCTTCCAATACTCTAGAGAAGTGATGGCAAATCTTTTGGGTTCAGTGTGTCAAAAATTTGGAAAACACCTAACTTGATTGCTGGTGTGTCATACCCCAACCCCCGAAAAAAGAGAAACAATTTTTTTTTATTTCTCCCTCCTATCCCCAATGCTCCCCACCTGGCAGTATTATTAAGGCTGGGCCTGAAGTACAGGTATTCTCTTTCTGTTGACAAATCTCTGTAAGCTACCTGCAGCTGGTCTGGGTCACACAAGAGCTTCATTCTTGAAGCAGCTTTGGAAATTGCTCTTCCACAGTCTCCGTAACCTCTGAAAACCACACAAAAGCACCCCCTCCCCATTCTTGCATGATTTTTGAAAGCTCCAGAGGTTGAACAAGCCTGGCCCTCTTACACAAGAGGCCATGTAAGAGCCCAGCCTCCACAGCCTCTAAAAATCATGTAAAAATGGGGTGTGTTTTCAAGAATAGTTGTTGGGTGTTGGTGAACACTGGTGTGTCACCCAAAATGTTATTGTGTGTCACCTTTAATACATGTGTCATATCATGTCTGCCATCACTGCTTTAGAGACAACTTGTCCCTTGTCTTTGTTTGCTCTATGAGATCCAGCAGGGATGGCATGCTTTTGTCCCTTCTATGAAACAATGTTGTCTTGTTGAATCTCAGAGCTGTGCTTTGTCTGTGGTAGTACCCATCCTATTGAACAGGATCCTTCCAGAGATTAAGATAGCCCTAACCCTGTTAACCTTTCATAAGTCCTGGCTATTTCCCAAAGGCTTTGAACCATTTAGTTACCTGAGCCTAGCTGGTTAATGTAGTTCTGTTATTCTTTATGAGTTGAATTAGGCCATTGAATTAAACTATTGTTGTGATTTTAATTTTGTATTCTGCCCAGAGATGACAACCTTATAAATTGTTTCAATATGCAAATAAATTAATAAACTTTGGAGAGAGAGTGGTGGAAAGGTTTGGAAATGTTTCATAGGTATTGTTGTGAGTGTCTCTAGACCGGCTGGGGACATATCAGAGGATGACGAAGCACAACCAGGCCCCTCTGGGTATTTTCCCCTCCCGGCAGCCGAGCTAGACAATGAGGAGATTTGTATGCAATCTGAGTCAGACTCTCAAAGTGATGAGTCAGATTTGGAACAGGAAGATAGATGGCTTGATCCGAGATTCCGAAGGTTTGATAGGCGGAGGTGTCAGTTAAGTGGAAAAAGGAAGTGACGTATTGAAAACTATATTAGAAGAGGAAGACGGGACTAATTCTTTGTCACGAGCAACGTTAATATCAAGAGGCAGTCTGATGCATCACCGAGTTCGTTTGAACTCAGTTTTCTGGTGTTTTTGAAATCTACGGAGGATTAATGAAGTCTTGGACAATGTGAGCGATAAAGAGTGAGTTAATTGGAAGGTGGGAGAATGTTTAAACTAAATGTACATAAATCAGACTGGGCCGTTCCGGCCAACAAACTGCCAGCAGCTTGCTTTGAAGTGAATCTTTTGAAATGTGTTAAATAAAACTCTTAAAGAAATATTTATGTGGATTTTACTAAGCTGAGAAGGGCCAGATACAACAGGTATATACTGTATGTCATAATAAACTGTAATTGTAGGAATTCTACCAATATGGTTTATAAACCATGAATGGTTTAGAATATTGTATAAACTAACCAATGCAAACATATTTCACAAACCATGATTACAAGAACATGGATAAATACACTAGTGAAAAAAAGTCAGTATCCCTTTTAATCCTTAGAGGTCCTGAGAATGGACACAGTCAAAATAGAACCATTCATTTATTTATTACATTTTTTAAATTTTTGAAGAAATTTAAGGGACCTTCACCAGTTAATATTCCCAACTCCACACTCTCAATCCTATGGAATCCAGAGTGACTCCTATATTAGGAGCATGGCCTAGGCCAGGGGTAGGCAACCTTGGCTCTTTTATGACTCGTGGACTTCAACTCCCAGAATTCCTGAGCCGGTATGGCTGGCTCAGGAATTCTGGGAGTTGAAGTCCACAAGTCATAAAAGAGCCAAGATTGCCTACCCCTGGCCTACGACATAGCCCTAATAGTCTTGAGCCAACCTGCATTATGAAAAACCATTCATTATGTTTTTTGAGAAGAAAGACATCACAGCAGAAAACTGAGGATACTAAAAAACTGGAGAAGTAGAAGATAAAGAGCAGAAGATCCCTCAACTCTCCAAATCTGTGAGTGAATGATTTCTGGTGAATCTAGCTCACCCTACTGTTTAATGACCCAGGCAAAGAAAATGGCTTGGAAATTTTAAGGACACAACTTTAGGCATAATCTTGTCTCATTTGTCAGGTAGAAATTTTCTGGAAGTTAACAAAGGGAAAGTATATTATAAGAAATATTGATTCTTCGTTCCAGGGTAAACTGAAATTGATTTGAACCCAGGTGTGAAAATATCCTTAGGTGTTTGCATGATAAACTATTTTCTTCATTCATTATATTTCTAGCACAATTCCAGGAGCCTGGAAAGTGGGCTTCCTGATTGGCAATCATTGCAGATGAATCTTTATTCATGTGGCTGTGTGTCCTCCAAGCACACATAAAATAGAGGTAATCCATTAAAGGCTGCCTCCCAAGAGCACTTCCATATTCAAATACAGCAAAAAAGATTTGGCTGCTTTGGGAGGAACAGAGGACAAAATGTTTCCAACAAATCACTCAGCTAAAAGTAGAGGCACCGCTTCCACAATTTGACAAGTCGCTTAGCCTGCAACATGATGCAAATTGTCCCTGGTCCTGATGTTCCCTTGTGAGGCTTTGCTTGAAACTATGGTCCTTTGCTTTGTTTCATGGGTCCTTCTCTTAATTTACAGCAGAATGTGTGTCCTAAGGATCACATAATGCCTGAACTAATTCAGCATTTTCGTAGGTGGCAACTTTGATCTAGTGGTGAAGGTGCTAGGCTAGAAAGCAAGAGACTGTGAGTTCAAGTTGTGCCTTATCCATGAAAGCCAGTTGACTGGCTTTGGGTCAGTCACTCTCTCTTAGCCCAATCCACCTCACAGGGTTGTTGTGAGGAAAATAGGAGGAGGAAAGTGTGTTGAATATATTTGCCGTGTTATTTGTGAAAATAATAAAGGTGGAATACATATACATTCAATTAATTGTGCTGCTTCAACTAAAGGAGGGGAAACAATCTCTGCTGTGGAAAGAATCAGGCCAATTTTCCTTCCTTTGCAGTGCTTCACTTTAACGCAACTATTTTTCACAGAAAGCCAGATAACAGCATGGTTGCCTTGGAAACGGGCACTCCCCATAAGAGTGGTGGAGGTTCATCCCACCCCGTATGAATTGTTTCATGAGAATGTAAGTACTTTTTCTGGAGGAGGCAGAGATGCAATGCTAGTAGAAAGGATATTTTTCGGGGACACAATATTTGGAAATTGTACCTTTCCCCTCCTGCGATTGTTCATATTTAACAATTATACATAGGCTCACTCATGCAAGGTTAGTTGAGAAGATTAATTCCTCATCAGCATACAACAATGTTTCACATATAGCTTAGGGTAATTAATGTTCTTGCAAGTTAAAGTGCTATCTAATTATTTTTCTTTTCCTGTCCTGAAGCAAAAGAAACAAAAGTGTTTAATTTATGAACATTTTTTTTGCATTAGGTAAATGCTAAATGATATTACGTTCAGTTAGTTCCTTGACATTATTTTTTTTTTAAATGTAAAGTCTTACTTTCTGCCAATCTACACTCAACAGTGTCTTCTTTGTCAACATGCTACTAAAACACACCCTGGGGGACCTTTTTAATATTCACAGGATTTCACTTTGGGACATTATCATATTCAAATACAGTACCTTTGAAAGTAAAACTTCAGTAAATGAATGTTAATAGAAAATTTGCAAACTCCACAGGAAGAAAATTGGTTCCATTTTCTTCAGGGATTTGCACTTTTCTGAACCGATTGCTGAAAGTAAAAACACACAAAAGGAATTGTAATAAAATCCTCTTTTTTCTGAGTAATATTAGTCAGCATTTTATTTGGAAAAGAACATAGTAAAGGAGGACTTATGATAAAGGCTCAATCTCTCTGAGGAACTAGTAGGCTATTAACTGGATGCTGTGATTTCACAAATTGTTTCTAAATATTCTAACTGTTCAAATGAAGGTAGCAAAGATAATCTTATGTACAATGAACAGTCTGCAAAAGAAATAAAAATGTAATTTATATAGAAAGAAAACCTCACAAAATGACTTCTGACCTGCTTCTACCTTGTGGATAGAAAAAAACTGCTGCCCTTGATCTGCCATTTTAATTTAGGATTAATGTAAAAGATTACCAAGACTCAATCTTACAATGAACATGTTGTTCTGATCACTACAGGTAATATACCTGTTTTTATGAGATGTAATATGAAGCATTAGCAAGAGCACTTTGCTATTTAATCATTGGCCTTTCTCACATATCCGCTACACGGGATTTCGTTAGGGAACATAAAACAGAAGGTTTAAAAATGCAACAATTATTTTCTACAGAGAAAGAAAAATGACATATAGACTGAAGTGCAGTTACATTTTGGACCAACTAGCAATTTAATATTATTTCATATTCTTTTTAAAATTTTCTAGACTTCATTTTAGTATATGAAACCAATTAATGTAAGATATTAGAGGCAATACTAGGGGCAGCACAATGGTGAATAGAATGTGAAGGGTGTGTGTATATAATATATGTTCTTATTTGTGGTTTTTACTTGTGTGTAGTATGCACTGTGGACAGCACTTAATTTCATTGTGGGTTACATAATGACAATAAAGATATTCTATTCTATTCTATTCTATTCTATTCTATTCTACATGCATCCTTCCAATATTATGAGCAATCCTGTATAATATCAGAATTAATAACCATAATAATAAAAAAAGAAATTATTTGTAGAATTAGAAACAAAAGAATTCCCCAAAAGTAGATTGTATGGCATGAAACTCTTATTCTTTGCTTCTTTGTTGAAAAAATATAATTCAAACACTGATAACACTTATAAAAATCCATTGCTACAAATCAGGTATAGAGTCTTTTCTTCTAATGTTATACAGTACAAATTTTTTAAAACCAGCTTCCATACTTGAAAAATCTGCAATTTGTAAAGTTTCTCTCTCTCTCTCTCTCTCTCTCTCTCTCTCTCTCTCTCTCTCTCTCTCTCTCTCTCTCTCTCGTGTGTGTGTGTGTTATAGACAGACACACAGACAGTCAGACGATAGATAGATAGATAGATAGATAGATAGATAGATAGATAGATAGATAGATAGATAGATAGAGAGGCAGGCAGGCAGGCAGATGAGAGACAGAGAGATGAAGTTTTAGTTGATATATACATACACTCACATACATACATATACATTTCAGTATTCAATTATATTAACAGTCCTGTTCATTTTATTCCTGAACTTGTCAATAGTATGAATTAAAGTTCCAATTCCTGAATTGCATCTGCAACAGCAATTATTAAATGTACTCTAAATTGTCTATCACATATGCATAAAATATTTTTGCTAAATTGTTTAAGATCATAGAAAAATAATTTCCTTATTTAAAGGAATACTTCCACTAGACAGAAATTTCAAGCTTGAGAGGCCATATAATTAATTCATGCAAAGTACATCAACTTCCTTCAATTTTGAGTAAAAATGGGATACTGATTTAGAAACCACAGTTAATTCTGCCAATCTCGCCAACCACTGTAGAATTTTAGAGGCAGGAATGGCATATGGTACGAATAACAAAAGTTTGCGCTGAATCAACTAGCAAGAAGTAAACTTTTTGTTTTTGTTTTGATTCTGCCTTTTTTTAAATTATTCTGAAGAAACTTCTTGGATGAGAAACAAAACATTTTCAAGAAAAATCAAGAAAGTGTAATTGCCTTTTGAAAAACATGTTTGGATGACCATGAGAATGATTAAGCAGTGGAATAGCCTACCCTCTGAAGCCTTGGCTGCTCTATCCCTGGAGGTTTTCAAGAAACGATTGGACAATCATTTGTCTGGGATGGTCTGATGATTTCTGATCTGGGTTTTCACACACACCGGGCTTTGAGTTGGACTGGATGATCCCTAAGGTCCTTTCCAAGCCTAAGGTTATATGATCTGAAGCTCAGCATTGCTCCACTTTTTTCACGACCTTTTCAGTTGGGTTTGCGTCAGCATTTCTTCAAGACACCTTCCACAGTCTATATAGGTCTCACTGCAAGCCTTACTGGTGCTATCCGTTTGGCTTTTGAGAGATTTCCAAATAAACATCATATCAACTTAGAAACCTCAGAGAGAATTGGATTCAGGGGTTATACCAGGGGTAATTGATCAGCTCTCTGCTTTCCATTAAGAAAAGAGAAGACCAAATAGAACATGTGTGACAATGATGTACTTTCATACTATCAAAAGGGCTTAAAACTTTGAAACAGCTCTTATGTTTCTTTCCCTCAAATCCAGAACGATAAGAAAAACCTGGAGAATGGCATCCCTGCCCACTTTTGCAATACAAACTCCACTCATATGCCTGCAGTGTCTTTGCTCACTTGGAGCTGAAAAAAATTGGAAGATATAGGCTGTCGGTGAGATACAGTGTCAATAAAACTCAAAAGGTCCCATGCAAACCCCCAAGTGAGTTACATCTGTGTCTCCACATTTGCCAGAAAGTCCCTTGCAACATGAGCCAATTCCGGGAACCAGCCAAGTCAATGTGCCAAATGTTTCCTTAGAGTAGATTGAGTGAACTCATTGATGTGTTCAAGTCAAGTCTGATTAATCAGAGGTTAAGGCTTTGCTATCATTAACCCCTATTTAAAAAAAATTGAAAAGGCTAGCACTTAGCTACTTCATACAAAACGTTTGGAAATGCAGTGGATCAGTGTGCACTTAAAGCCTGCAACCCTCCCCACAATGACAGCTAGATACATACCACAATCCTCTTTTTTTATCCCCAGCTTCACTGGAAACCCTAAGCATTCATGTCATTGGCTCTGGAAAGACAGAATACTCAGCTTGAGCATAATATGCTTAATTGGAACTGCTGATTTATTGGCATGTTTCCAAGGAAACTAATTTGGCTTAATGAAGGTGAACGTCAATAAATGGTGTTTAATTAGAACAATATTATCAAACTTTCTACATAGTGGACGGGTGGTTAAACATTGCAATAAGCATGGGCTTTATGTCTGAAGAGGACTGCGCTCCAATTAGGAGATAAGTCAGGGAGTGAAAAATGTAACACATTCATGTTTGTACGTGTTTATTTGTCTGTTTAGAAAGAGTAATAGGCTCAAGCTCTTCTCCAAAAAGTCATACTTTTTATTGCTAATCTAACAATATTTCCTTTACTTGACATCCCTTGCAGTTGCCAACCAAAACAAAATACAAGGGATAATTCTAATGATTATACAGGGAGCCTAGAGTGGTTTGCTGTATTGAATTAATGAAACATCGCTTCATAAGAAGCTAGTTTTTCATAAGCCTTTTCTCTGAATTAACTGTTTCTGTCAAATGTGCCATCATAAGGATGGTTTCCCATGGAAGCAAAGCTCCGCAAAAGTTATAAGGGAAATCTAACAGGTGAAATGTAGTTAAGGATCACATTAAGAATGGCCCTGGATTCTGACACATATACATGATATAATCTTCCAGAGCTATTTGTTGCCTTTGAAAAAAAGAAATGGAAAAAAACTCTACTGTTCTAGATTCAATGTGGATATATCACATGGATAACAAAGTTATCATCAGTGCATCAAGCATGCACATTCTTGATGTGGGGGGAGTATTATGTATCTATGGTATCATGTTGAATGAGACTTAATGAGACTTAATTCTGTTTAAATTATCCCTGCTCCCACCCTTTTTAATAATGAGGTTTAAGTCAAACATGTCTAGAGAACAACTATTTGTTCCTCAAGATCTGTCCTCTGCTTCTCCAACTTATTTCTATGTGTACAATTGTTGACAGAGCAAAACAAAGTCAGCTTTGCACACACTACCTCCAGAATTGGAGGATGAGGTATGTCACAGCAATAGTTCTGGCTCTACCACCCAAAGTTTGCCTGCTCCTCTCCCCTGTTTGCAGAGGACTTGTTCTTGGCCAATTTGAAATCAGACTGATCAGCTGCCATATCTGGAACAGAAAAATGAGTATCTTCCCCATCAATCCAGCACAATGGTTGAGTGTAATACTTTATGTCTGTATAACCTTGTGGTCTATTTTTCTCAGCCAATCACAGATTTGACTGTGAGAAGTCTGAAGAAGGAACAATTCTACTATACAGAAAGCAACAATAGCATAAATCTAAAAGTTGTAAAACACTATAAAAGGGCTCCAGACTATCTGTAATAAATTGAGTCAGCTGAAATTCATACTGTATAGCAATTCTGGTCATTTGATTTATTATTATTATTTATTTATTTATTATTTATTTAATTTCTATGCCGCCCTATTCCGGAGAACTCAGGGCGGCTTACAACATGATAGAAATTACAATAAAATACATAAATATAAAAACCCTTAAGTTAAAAAAGAAACCAATCATTCCACAAACATACACACAAACATACACTGGCTAGGGGCAAGGTGTTAGCTGCCCCAGGCCTGCCGGCAAAAGTATGTTTTAAGCAATTTACGAAAGGCGGAGAGGGTGGGGGCGACACAGATCTCCGGGGGAAGTTGGTTCCAGAGGGCCGGGGCCGCAACAGAGAAGGCTCTTCCCCTAGGCCCCGCCAGGCGACACTGTCTGGCTGACGGGACCTGGAGAAGGCCCACTCTGTGGGCCCTAACCGGCCGCTGGGATTCATGAGGCAGCAGACGGTCCCGTAAATAACCTGGTCCGATGCCATGTAGGGCTTTATAGGTCATAACCAACACTTTGAATTGGGTTCGGAGACCAATTGGCAGCCAATGCAGCTCGCGGAGTGATGCCGAAATGTGGGCATTTCTAGGCAAGCCCAACACTGCTCGCGCAGCTGCATTCTGCATTACCTGAAGTCTCTGAACATTTTTCAAAGGTAGCCCCATGTAGAGAGCATTGCAGTAGTCGAACCTCGAGGTGATAAGGGCATGAGTGACTGTGAGAAGAGACTCCCGGTCCAAATAGGGCCGCAACTGGTGCACCAGGCGAACCTGGGCAAATGTCCTCCTCGCCACAGCCGAAAGATGATGTTCCAAATTTAGCTGTGGATCGAGGAGGATGCCCAAGTTGCGGACCTTCTCTGAGGGGGTTAAAAGCTCCCCCCCAAGCTAATGGATGGATAGATTGAAATATCTTTGGGAGGCAGAACCCATAGCCACTCCGTCTTGTCGGGGTTGAGTTTGAGCCTGTTGGCACCCATCCAAACCCTAACAGCCTCCAGACATTGGCACATCACTTCCGCTGCTTCACTGAAATGACACGGGGTGGAGATGTAAAGCTGGGTATCATCAGCATACTGATGATATCTCACCCCGTGTTGTCGGATGATCTCGCCCAGTGGTTTCATGTAGATATTAAACAGCAGAGGGGAGAGGACCGATCCCTGAGGGACCCCACAAGGGAGGAACCTAGGGGTCGACCTCTGACCCCCTGCCAACACCGACTGCGACCGACCAGTGAGGTAGGAGGTGAACCACCGCAAAACAGTGCCCCCAACCCCCAACCCCTCCAGTCGGTGCAGAAGGATACCATGGTCAATGGTATCGAAAGCCGCTGAGAGGTCAAGTAGCACCAGGATAGTGGATAATCCCTTATCCCGGGCCCGCCAGAGATCATCCGTCAGCGCGACCAAAGAAGTTTCCGTAGAGTAGCCGAGCCTGAATCCTGACTGTTGAGGGCCCAGATAATCGGCCTCATCCAAGGACCGTTGGAGCTGGAGTGACACCACGTTCTCAACAACCTTCCCTATAAAGGGAAGATTGGAGACAGGACGGTAGTTGTTTAAAGCAGCTGGGTCCAGGGAAGGCTTCTTGAGGAGGGGGCGCACAATTGCCTCCTTGCAGGGAGCCGGAAAGGACCCCTCCCTCAAAGAAGCGATGACAATCTCCTGAACCCAGCCCCGTGTCACCTCCCTGCTGGCCGAAACCAGCCAGGAGGGGCACCGGTCCAATAAACAGGTGGCGGAGCTCACAGCTCCAATGGCCGTGTCGACTTCATCAGGTGCTACCGGGTCAAACTCCTCCCACACAACAGGATCAAGACGAGTCCCTGTCATCTCGACTGAATCATTATCAGCCGATACTGCGTTCCAATTGGAGTCAAGGTCCGTCCGAATCTGGGCGATTTTATCCGCGAAAAACTTATTAAAGTCCTCAGCACTAACCTGCAAGGGTGCATCAACCCCCTCTGATTAAGGAGGGAGCGAGTTACCCTGAACAGGGCGGCTGGGCGGGATTCTGCAGATGCAATCAAGGCGGAATGATACGCGCATCTTGCCGCCTTGAGCGCCACCTGATAAGTCTTGATATAAGATCTTACAAGTGTTCGGTCAGATACGGATTTACTTTTCCTCCATCGCTTCTCTAGGCATCTCTTCTGGCGCTTCATCCCCCTGAGTTCCTCAGTAAACCAAGGAGATCTCCTGGGTCTGCTACCACAGAGAGGTCGCAGAGGCGCAATCCGGTCAAGATCCCCCTTCGCAGCCATATTCCAGGCCGTAACCAGGGACTCTGCCGAACTGTGAATGAGAGAATCCAGTATTTCCCCAAGCGTCCTCTGAAAACTCTCTGGATCCATCAGACGTCTGGGGCGGAACCACCTAATCGGTTCCGCCTCCCTGCAGGGGAGGAGTGGAGCCTTAAAAACAAGCCGTAGCAGAAAATGATCTGACCATGACATAGGCAAAATATCTAAGCCCCTTAAATTCAGATCATTGCTCAACTGTACTGAGAGGAATACCATGTCGGGAGTGTGTCCCCTCTCGTGAGTCGGACCCTGAACTACCTGAGTCAGGTTCATGGTTGCCATGGTGGCCATGAACTCCTGCACCAACCCAGAGGATTCGCCGAGCGACGGAAGATTTAAGTCCCCCAAGACAATAAGCCTGGGGAACTCAACCGCCAGCCCGGCAACCTCCTCAAGTAGCGCAGGCAGGACTGTTGACACGCAGTTATAGTTTAAATTATATCTGAAAATACAGAAAAGCCTAAAAACATATCAAGGTGATTTCCTTGTTTATGTTTATGTAATATGGAAAAACAATACCTGCCCAAACTAAATTTAAAAAAATAACCAACAAAGCCACCAGCAACCAAGATGATAGATCTTCTGTCAAAATCTTCAAAGACACAAGTATTTCTACAGAAAAGTGAACCTCCTGTAGCAATTTAGTCATGTTAATTCAAAGCCTTTCTTTATGGTGATGCTAACAAGAAACCAACATAAAGTGCTTTTTAAAAGGTTTCCCAATGAACAGAGTCAACATGAATTATCACAATTTCATTAATATGTTAATTCCAGCATTGTGAAATTTGATAGAAGAAACCAACAGCACTATTATCAGAAATAGCTTCCTATGAAAACAGATATTCTGTTGAGATGTGTGTGTGTGTGTGTGTGTGTGTGTGTGTTTGTGTGTAAAGAAATGTAGTCTGGATTTCTGTAGGGCTAAAATTATGTTATCTACATATGTTGCATGTGAAATACAAAATTGGCCAGAACTGTTAAATTATTCACATACAAAAAAGTCTATGGTAGAGATATCCCCAAGAGTCAGATATTAAGGATATCTGAATATAAGAAGGGTATATCTCAGGCTGTTCCATGTTCAAAAGGGCAGAATACATGATGAAGAAGAAGAAGAAGAAGAAGAAGAAGAAGAAGAAGAAGAAGAAGAAGAAGAAGAAGAAGAAGAAGAAGAAGAAGAAGAAGAAGAAGAAGAAGAAGAAGAAGAAGAAGAAGAAGAAGAAGAAGAAGAAGAAGAAGAAGAAAAAGTAGTAGTAGTAGTAGTGGTAGTAGTAGTAGTAGTAGTAATATAATTATGACCAGTAATATAACTTATGACCAGTCACTTAATGATTTTTGAGAAGTTATGATGGATTTGGAAAAAAAATAATTATGACATGTCCTCAAAGTACATCTGTTCACACGATCACATTTTGGGTGCTTGGCACCTAAAGATGCAACCATCGATTATTCTGAAAAAAAAATGCCTAAATTTGCTTCTTACTGTTTTTAAGTGAACAAAATCAGGCAGTGAGGCACCAGAAGGCTCTGTGGCTGTGCCTCCTTCAGCCAGATCTTGGAATCCATATAAACCCCTCTGCTCACATAAATTACAGTTCGATAACTCTTCAGTGAATATAAAATTGGCGAAATTGTAAAAAAAAGTATTTATTTCAAAGCAGAGGTACCAGATGCAGAGATCTTGCCAAGATATCCTACAAAGAAGGGGTCTATTCTGCATCTCTTCTGTATCTTCCTTGGTCAACTTATCTCTTGATGTGTGTGACCAGGACCCACATGGTGATCTTAATCAAAGTGTGGAAAGATTCATATTGGGAAAAATGACTGGCAGTCAGGGGACAGAGCACCAAGTGGGCACCTGTAAGTGACAGCATAGAATATAAAAGATGAGAGCCAGTTTGGTGTAGTGGTGAAGTTACTAGGCTAGAAGTCAGGAGACAGTGAATTCTAATCCTGGTTTAGGCATAAAAGTCGGCTGAGTGATTCTGGACCAATTACCAAGGAGATTATGTGTTCTAGTCCCGCTTTAGGCATGAAAACTGGCTGGGTGACTTTGGTTCAATCACCAGGAGACTGTGAGTTCTAGTCCCACCTTAGGCATGAAAGCTGGCCAGCCGCTCTCTCAGCCTGACCCAGCTTGCAGGTTTGTTGTGGGGGAAAATAGGAAGAGGAAGGAATATTGTGTGTGTTTGCTGCCTTGAGTTATTTATACACAATAAAAAGGTGGGATGTTAATAAATAAGTACAGTATAAGGAGCTAGGCTATATAGATTTTAGGAAAAGATCGATGATGCGTGCAAGTAGATTTTAGGAAAGAGAGTCAGTTAAAAAAAATATGCCTACACAAAGCAAAAGAAGGGGAACTGCAGGACGGCAGAAAGACTGAGCTGTATCTATTAAGTACATAGAGAAGACAATATTCCATCCAGTGGTCTTTCAACTCAAAGATGGACAGGGCTAAGGAAAACCAGGAGCTTGGCTTCCACAGAAAATAGCCTTTGCCTTCACAACTGTGAAAAGAGGTTTTTTGTTTTTTTTAAGTGACTTGGGTTGAATTCAATGCAGCATGAGATTTTTTAAAAATATGTATATATATTACCAGTTTGACTATCTTCTGGGGATGAATTAAGAAACGGAATAGAAGCAGAAACAGATTTTCTATCCTTCAGCAGAAGGCTCCAATAAAAGTCAAACATGTCTGAGTAGAGAATTAATTGAAAAAGGCGGGGATCGGGAATACCTTGAAAGTTTTTGATTAAGTAAGTTTCCCTTCTTTTTCTTTTTCCAGATAAGCCTATTCGCCTCGGCTGGATGAGACCAACAGGGACCTTATTCTTCTTGCTCTGAAGCTGTTTGTCTATCTGGGCAGAAATTCTTTCCTATTTCTATATTTAAGAGGACATTCACAAAATACTCTTTCCAAATTAAATTTCTTTAAAGGAAATAAAACAGAAGTGAAAATAATGAAGCAGTGCCATTATTTGGATTATGGTTATCTTTAATCCACTTTGTCCTTTGAATAAAATAACAGTATAAAGACATCTGCCAATATTTTAAAGGCTTCTGCTTGGATATGAATTATATTTTTTAAATTAGACCCTAAAGCTGCATCCTAATGCAGTACTTTTCATTTACCAGAGTATACACATCCTTGCATTCGATTCCCCTGGCACCCTTTATTTAATCAGGCTGAGAGCTCTACAAACCCGTATCCATTTCCACATAAATTTCAGCCAGATACTGTTGACTTTTACATTTAACCTTACTGGCTATCTCTGACCTCCTTATGAAATATATTACATGCATACACCCTCTGCCACATGCACAGCCTGTACCCCCCCCCTCTCTCTCTCTCTCACACACACACACACACAGAGAGAGAGAGAGACAGAGAGAGAGAGAGAGGGGCACCCATTTAATGCAAAAGGACACATATATTTCCAGAGAGATAAAATTCATCCTGCTTAGAAAGGGGGTAGGCAATGTCGTTGCAGGGTATCCATGAACTGCTGCAATAAGCAACATGGGCCTTTCCCATTCAAGGTTAGAGAGGTGTGATTGATATGGTTTGACAAAGAAATTTAAGGTCAAGAATAATAAAGGCAATCTGTTATTTACCTTGCACAATATACAAAGGGCCATATGTATTGGGTGGGGTGGGGGGTGGGGGCAATTCTGGAGTTTGTTCTTCAAGCACGGTTCTTTTGCTATAATTGAATGGAGTTGCAGCTTACCGAGAGCCACGGCCTATAGTCATGGCAAATTGAAGATGATTTGGACATTATCCCTTCCATGGCATGAAAACCAGTTCTAAGGCTGGTTATTCTACCTGTTGTTGTAAATTTGGTCTTCTTTACATTTCATTGCGATCCCATGTTTTCACTGTGCTTCTTGACTTTCATTATCGGTCCTTACAGATCATTTGCATTTGCTGCCATCAGAGTAATGTCATCGTTATAATGCTGGCTGCTATAGTTTCTTCCTCTAATTTTAAAATGAAGCTAAACCTACAGCGGGGTTTCTTTCAATATACTGCATATTCCACACCTAGGTGGAAGTAATAAGGAAAGACTATACAGCCTCGTCTCACTTCTTTGTAGATCTGGAGCCCATGTGTTTCATCGTGCGTGTTCTTTTTTTCTGAGTTCAAAAGTTTTATTAGTTTATCAAAGTATAAAATACAAAAATACAAAGAAAAATGAAAATAAAGATAAAATAAAGGAGGAAAAGGGAAAGATAGAAAAGTGCAGGGTAGAGGGAAAAAAGCAAAAAGCATTGACTTTTGACTCCTTTTTGGTGGGGTAGAATAAGGTAATAACATGAAATCTCTGCTTTTTACTTTTATAATAATATATGCCAGCTATTTCTATACCACTAGTCAGCAAAACCCAAAATCAAAGTTTCATTTTTTTCCACCTCAAGCCCAAGTCCAAAAATGGTTTCCAAGCAGAAACAAAATCAATTGTCTTCTTTTCTTCAATCAAAGCAGTCAGTTTAGCCACTTCTGCTAACTCCATCAACTTTTGTATTTCATCATGTTCTATACACACTGTAACTTCTTGACCTGGCTGTAAGTTTTACATGAATTCAATAGGATGTTCTAGATTTCCCATTTTTTAAAGCACATTCCACATGATCATTAAAATCTGTTTCTGTAAACAGTGAAATATATGCTGACAATCCTTTGGTATTCTTTGATTTTTCCACAATTATTCAATGTTCCTCAGCAATAATATTGTGTGTCCGTTAACCTTTTCTAAAGCCAGCTTTAACCTCTCCTTTTTGATTAGCTGTGACTTCCCTGCATTGGATGATTATTTTGCCAGCATGTCAAATTAAAGATATTGTTTGATTGTTAGGTCCCCTTTTTTGTATTGATAAGTAGATTGACTTCTTCCAATTTCTTGGCCACTGTGTCATACTCCAGATTTGCTTGCATAGTTTGGTTAGAAATTTTATGAAAAGAAACTTTTGTCATTTGCCATATTTCTGGGGGGTTTCCATAAATTCCTGATGCCTTCCAACTTTGTAATGACAAGAGTGCTGATCAAGCTTCACCTTCTAATACTAGAAATTCTTGTAAGTATGGACTATCTTCTATAGTATTTGGATATTGACAACTGCATTGTACTTATTTCAATGTACTCCTTTTATTTTCATTGCATCTTCTTGGAATCAGTTACTACCAGTCGACTGGCATCTTTTAGCAAATCTATTTAAGGCCAGAATCACTTTTTTGAATTTAAAGATCTTTTGGAAGACTTTATATGTGTATATTCAATGTCTGTACAGATGTTATTGTACTATTGCCTCTTGTCTCTTCTAACAGCTCTCTGAAATTCTTTAAGTTCCTTCCTGTGATTTTTTTACTTTCTTGCCTTTGGCATCCTTTCTTAGCAGTTTCTATGGTTTAACATCCTGTTTGCTTTCTTGTTTTCTGGTATTTGGCATGTTCATTCTTAAAACTCCTTTGGTTCCTGATCAATAAGTTTTAGGACTTCAAAGCGAGTCCTGATGTTCTCCTTAAAAATGGTGGGTTTTTTCATCTGCTGTAGCTAAATTTGGAATTTGTGATCTATTTCACAGATCACCCTAGCTACATGTTATAACTGAGCTCTTCCACTTCTTTCTACCAATATCACAGTCAGTTTGATTTATATGTAGTCTATCTGGTGATTTATGTGTCCATATGCATCATTTTGTCTGTTTAAGGACTGTGTCAGCAATTAAGAAGTCATTGGATTGTCAGGAACTGGTAAGCCACTTTTCTGCTTTATCCCTTTATTATCTCTTACTTAATATCTTTCTTGTATGTTCTACAGATTTCAAATTAAGCTTGATCATAAAACTCATCACCTCCTTGTCTTCTGCTTCGATGGTTAGAGCATAATAGTTATACCAAAGGGCTGTCTATGAAGTCTAATTAATATATTTGGTCATTGCATTATAGCCTACTCCTGTTCTTGCTATACCCTTCCTAACTATGATAGCAGTGTGGTTTCTTCTTTGTTTTTTTATATCCCAAGAGGTAATTAATAAGATCTTCTAACTGCAATCCATTTTAGGCTGGTACCTAAGATGTCAATGAGGAGTCAATTCAGTTCAGCTTTTACAATATTGAGCTTTCCTGTGTTCGTGCTTCTTATGTTTCATGTTCCCACTGTAGTTTATGACTTTCTAGCTTCAGAATTTCTTTTCTTGCATGGGAATTTCTGTCTATTGGCTGAAACAATTTTGATATGTGGAGAAGCATATTCTCCTTTTCACGAAATGGAAAATGGAGTGAAAATTCTGTGGCAGATGTTGTTGAATTACAATTCACAGTAGCCCCATCCAAAATGAAGATAGATATAGAAAATTATAGTTCAACAATATTTGAAGGATTAGAAATTCTCCCTCCCTGCATAATCATACCTGGTGAGCATTAGAAGCTGACAAAGAAAACTATTTCCTTTTTGCTTCTACTTAACTCTAAACTAACTAGATCCTGTCTATTGATTTAGATGCTCTAACATCAAATATATCAGTTTTGTGTTCTTCAATCCAGTACATTATTCTTTCTCCCTCTCTAGATCCCAGCTGTTATTTCAGCACTGTAAGAAGCTATAATCATTCAGTTCAGTTTCTCATTATTGGGCATATCATTCACGTTCAAATGCTAGACTATTTTTTTTTAAGTATTGCCAATTGATTTGTCTTATAACTCAGGATAATTTACAACAATAAAATTACCTCTCCCCCACACACCACACCACAAATACACACACACCGAAAAAGAACATAGTAAAAATTTGGAATACTACAGCAATTAAAAACAGTGAAATAAAAATGTCAGAAAATTGAAAAGTATGCTTACTGCGAGATGACTATTATTTCTCACATCCCTTCGTCTATTATTCTTTGTTTTACTTTGGCTTTTATATTTCTTAATATGCTAGTTAACTGTTTTTAGCTCTGTTATACACCATCCTGAGTTGTTCATGAGATGGGTGGCTGGTAAATTGGTTTAATAAATTTAAAAAAACCCTCTTTTTTGATTGCCATTACACTGTGTCAACATCTCTCATATAGTACATATGTAATATGGATGACTGTATTCATGTGTTTATGCTAAAATCCACTATTTGTTTTTCCACTTCCCCACCCAGTCTTAGCTTCAAAATTTTGGTCTCTGTTTAATCATCCCTAAAACTTTTGTCAGCAGAAGGTGAACTTATCCAAATGACTAATATAAATTCCTCCAACCCCAGCTTATTCTCATTTGCAGAGATCAACTATGTTTGAGAATCAGAACAGGCAATGTTCCATCAGTGCAACATTTTTCTTTTCAAATTGAGTTACTCAAGTCCAGATTTCGTTGTCAAGAGAGCTTGCCATTGTAACTACAATGCATAATATCCAAGCGATGAAACACCGGGTGTCAGAAAATTGCAGCCCAATTGGAAAATTCTGTAATCGGTGATTCTATCTGGCCTGTGTGTTTCCAGTGGCATTACTTTCAGATTGTCAGAACTGTTCATTAAGTTTGTTGTGAGACCAAGTGCTTAATATTAGCAATTTAGGAAGTTCAATGGAAAGTTAAACAGCTTACAACTATTTTCAAACAACTGGAAGGAGTACTAGTCAAATAGCAATACAATGTACCTAGAAAGTACATTGCAATGTACCTAGAAAGAGGAATATTTTCAGTGTTGCACTGCAATTTCAGACAGGCTTCTGATGTTTTTGGGAAACTTATCTTTTTTATAAGAGCTTTGACTTCATCATTTAATCCTCAACTCCTTTGTAGCTTTAGACCAGGGGTGTCAAACTCGCAACGTCACGTGACGTGTTGCGACATATCACAACTTTTTTTGCCATTGCTGGCAATATGGTGGGTGCGGTTTTGCTATGATGCATCCGGCCCGTGAGCGGACAGTTTGACACCCCTGCTTTAGACTAGCAGGGCTTTGGTCACCACTATATAAAAAAGATGTTGAGACGCTAGAAAGAAAGCAGAAAAGAACAATAAAAATGAACAACATGACTCTTAAGAGTTAAAGGAGGTTGAAACATAGTAAATATTTAATCCAAAACACCTTTATGTTTTCCCTGGTTGACAGTGACTTTGAATCTGATACTGCCCAGCTGATTGGCTGTAATCTATCAACTGTCCATTCCATTTTAACTTTTGGGTGAGATTATCAATTCTTTTCCAACTTTGGTAAGGATCACTAATAATCTCAAGGACCTCTTTTTCTGAAGTTGCACCACTGGGAATTTTAAGAGGATTTTTTTTTTTATTAAGGTTCTGGTGCAAATGTCAAGCAACATCTTAAAACAGATGTCTTAATATAATAGCTGCTATAACATATGCGTGCAGTTATTTTTTCAAATAGAAAACTGTTACAGACGTATTTCGATAAAGTATCAAGCAAGTAGAGCATAACATTTTAGTTTATGTAAATTTATTTAACTGGGTGGCAGTCTCCATTTTTTGTGAAATGTTAATGGATAGAATTTCTTTATCATTTAATAAAGTCACTAAAATATTCTTTAATATAGTGAACATTTATCCAAGAACATCTGCAAACACTCTTAGATCAGCGTTTTCCAAATTTGGAAGGTTTCTGATTTGAGGGCTTCAATTTCTAGAATTCCTTAGCCAGCAAGGGCATTGCTAAAGATTCTGAGATCTAGACATTAGGATGCTGCTGTGATTGAGAAACATTGATCTAGAACAAGAATCAAAGCATTGATTGAAAACCCACTTTACACATTAGAATATGATTTAAGTGTAATTGTTGTATCGTTTATTTCCAATGTTCCAAAGGTTCTATTTTATGATACTGCAAAGCTGTGCCATCATTTTATTTAATATATAGATAAATATATAATTGCTTGAAGTAGGCAATACGATTGCTTCTTGCTCAAACTTAACTTCAATGAAGTCCTTAATTTACTCATGGGAAGAGTATCACAAGAATTCAGTTATCATTACAGGAGGTCATGCATAACAAATGTGGAAATCCTGTTGTTGGAGGCCATTGAATATGCTTGGTTCATACTGGGCCGCTTGGGAGAAGTACCTCCACTTTTCTGAATACTTATGATATTATCCTCTTGGGGTAACTTTTGTCCTAACATAATCAGTTCACCCAAATCTGTCCTCTGACTAAGGGTAAAACTACATGTCACATTAATGAGATAGCTCCTTCTCTTGTTTACTATCATGAGCAGAATAACAGAACAACGGAGTTGGAAGGGACCTTAGAGGTCATCTAGTCCAACCCCCTGCTCATGCAGGAAACTCTATACCATTTCAGACGAATGGTTGTCCAGTCTCTTATTAAAAACTTCCAGTGTTGGAGCATTCACCGCTTCTGGAGACAGGTTGTTCCACTGATTAATTGTTCTAACTGTCAGGAAGTTTCTCCTTAGTTCTAGATTGCTTCTCTCCTTGATTAGTTTCCATCCGTTGCTTCTTGTCCTGCCTTCAGGTGCTTTGGAGATTAGGTTGACTCCCTCTTTTTTGTGGCAACCCCTGAGACATTGGAACACTGCTATCTTGTCACCCCTCGTCCTTCTTTTCATTAAACTAGACATGCCCAATTCCAGCAATTGTTCTTTATATGTTTTAGCCTCCAGTCCCCTGATCATTTTTGTTGCTCTTCTCTGAACTCTTTCTAGAATCTTTTTTTACATTGTGGTGACCAAAGCTAGATGTAGTATTCCAAGTGTGGTTTTACCAAGGCATTATAGAGTGGTATTAACACTTCCCGTGATCTTGATACTATCCCTCTGTTAATGCAGCCTAGGACTGTGTTGGCTTTTTTTGGCAGCTACAGGCTGGCTCATATTTAAGTGATTGTCCACTAGGGCTCCAAGATCCCTCTCACAGTTGCTACTATTGAGCCGATACCACCTATACTATACCTGTGCATTTGGTTTGTCTTGCCTAAATGTGGAACCTTACTTTTTTCACCACTGAATTTATATGTGAGCATGAATTTACCATTCAATTTATCATGTAAATTAATAGTAAATGTAAATATGATCTTGATTGGGATAAGCACATGTGGGGAGGGAAGAAAAACCTTCTTCATTTCCCCAGAATGCCTCCTTATCCTGACATAGACTGATTTCTTAGGGAATGAGACACTCTGCTGCTTGTAAACCCTATCTCCAGAATAAATCAAAGCAGTTTCTGGCTTGAGCAAAAAAAAAAAAAAAAAGCCTCATCATTTTTTAAAGTTCTATTAAGAATTAGCTTAGCAGATTGATTTTAACTCACAAACATGGTGAAATATAAGCTACTGGGCTTCAAATCAAGAAGCTAAGAGAAGAGAGCAGCGGGAAATTCACAGCATATAAACGAGCTCCTAACAACTTCATAGCATATAACCTTGCAGAAACACAAAGACAAGAAACACTTCCTTCATAACACTAATTCGTATCCTTTCCCCCCCAATAAGGTGCTAGTGGCGTGCCCCAATTTTAATTATATTTTAAACAATCAAATACATGCCAACTTGTCCCACGCTGACAGACAAAGAATAACAAATAATAACAGCCGAAATCCTGTCACAGCTTGGCTGCGCTTCCAGCCAAACACAACGTAACAACACTGAACTGTATTTCTGGCTTTGACAATGTAAAGGAATAAGAAGGGACTACAGAGCACAGAGTTCAGGAGGAAGGCAGGGCTGCTATCAATCAGAAGGCTTAATTGGACTTTTTTATTTTCAATTCTATGGAATCCAGTTTTAGATGTTTACTCCATCCTTCATCATAGAACAGGGGTTCTCAACCTTGGCAACTTTAAGACTTGTGGACTTCAACTCCCAGAATTCCTCAGCCAGCAAAGCTGGCTGAGGAATTCTGGGAGTTGAAGTCCACAAGTCTTAAAGTTGCCAAGGTTGAGAACCCCTGTCATAGAATCATAGGGCTGGATGGGACCTTGGACGTCTTGTAATCCAAACTCCTGCCCAAGGCAAGGGTCCTTATACCATCCCAGACAAATGATTGGCAAATCTTTTCTTGAAAACCTCCAGCAATGGAGCAGAACTCCAGGAGGAAATCTGTTCCATTGATCAATTATTCTCACTATCAAAAAAAATTTCCTCCTTAGTTCCAGATCGGATCTCCCTGGATGAGCTTCTACCTGTTGCTTTTTGTTTTATCCTCAGTGCTTTGGAAAATAAATCAGCACCCTCTTCCCTGTGACAAGCCTTCAATTATTGGAGGATAGCTATTACATCATAAATCCCAGCGACCAGTTAGGGCGCATAGGGTTGGCCTCCTACGAGTCCCGTCTGTTAGACAATGTCGTCTGGCGGGGCCTAGGGCAAGGGCCTTCTCTGTTGCTGCCCCAGCCCTCTGGAACCAGCTTCCCTCAGAGGTTCGTCCTGCTCCCTCCCTCCTAGCTTTCCGGAAACTCCTGAAGACGCATCTATGGCGACAGGCTTGGGGCGTATGAGCTGTGCTCTGCCCCTGGGCCCTAGGAATGTCCTGCCATCAGTGACTGTTAGCTGATTGTGTTTGTATGTGGTGTGAATGAAATTAATTTTTAAATTTTTATTGTATTATTGTTGTGAGCCGCCCTGGGTCTTAGGAGAAGGGCGGCATATAAATTTGATTAAACTTGAAACTTGAAACTACATCACTCTTCATTAGGCTGAACTTACCTAGTTCTCTTAGAGATTCATCATATGGTTTAGTCTCCAGACCCCTAATCATCTTTGTGGCTCTTCTCTTCAGTCTTTCTAGGGCCTCGGCATCATTTTTGTATTGTGGTGACCAAAACTGGATGCAGTATTCCAAGTGTCAGAACATTTAATTATAGTATTTTGTGCTCCCTCCAGACTTTGGGGCTAAATTATTTCCATTATAGATTCGCCCCTTTTTAGTGTTTAAGGCACCACATTAGAAAGCAGAAGACCACGAGTTCTAGTCCCCCCCTTAGGTACAAAAGACAGCTGGGGGATTTTGGGCCATCATTCTCTTCCAAACCAACTCACCTCACAGGGTTCTTCTTGAGGGGAAAATAGGAGGACGGGGGGGGTATGACGTATGTTTGCCACCTTGAGTTACTTATAAAGTGATTGGTGGGCTAAAAGTCTAATAAATAAACAAACAAATCCCCATTTTTAAATGAGTATTAAATACTGTAATTGCACTGCATTAGATTTTACTTATTTTTAATTATTTAAAAGTAAGCACTTGTTAAAGACATTAAATAAATAATGGGTTAAAAAGAAACTTAGCTGTTTTAAGGCTGGGCACAAGAAAAGGGGCAGGAATTGCCTTCTGGAGAGGAGGTTACATGGGCTTAAGGAAAATGTGGGGTTTTTCTTTCTTCTGGACATGCCAATTTTCTCTGCTCCTAGGCAGCCCCTGACCTACTCTACAAGGTCTACACATAACTTTCAATCCAAAATCAGAGGTGTGAAGTCATAATTACATGGCATTTCAACACAGAGGAGTCCATTTTGTTTTCTAAGAGAGAGTAGCAGTGCAAATTAAGTGCCAACTTAGTGCCAGTTCCAACTATAATTACAATTTTAAAAGCATATCAAAAAGCACTGCTTAATGTTTGTTCTGCGGGATAGCACCTTAAAGATGCATTAGAACCTTGCCCTAAAGAATGGGCAGCAATATTCTGATCCATGACATTAAGCTCCTCCCCTTTAGGAGGGACAGAAGAAACTGAACCTAATAGAATCAGAAGTTGTAGGCGCTTCATTACTCGAGGTTTTTAAGAAAAGATTGGACAGCCACTTATCTGAAATAGTATAGGGCAGTGATGGTGAACCTTTTAGAGACTGAGTGCCCAAACTGCAACCCAAAACCCACTTATGCATCGTTGGGTGCCGGGTGGGTGTGGCCCATTGGCTGGGTGTGGCTGTGATGGTAACGGCAGACTGGGTGGGACTAAAAAGTTAAATCAATCAATTCCAACTTTGCAAGATCTTTTTTTTCTCCCGCGAGAAGTTGAAATTGACTGATTGATTGAACTTTTTTTTTTTTGCACACGGCAGCGGAGGCCTAAAGCGAAAAGGTTTTATAAAACCCAGTTGAAGGCCTAGGACTGGGGCAACAGCGCATGTGCCCACAGAGAGGGCTCTGCGTGCTGCCTCTGGCACCCGTGCCATAGGTTCGCCACCACTGGTATAGGGTTTCCTGCTTGTGCAGGGGGCTGGACTAGAAAATCTCCAGCGTCCTTCCAACTCTATTCTGATCGAACATTTAGAACCTCCTTTATACATATCTTTTAGGGATACTGTGCTCTTGCCAGAGTTTCAGACAACCTTTCTTAACCTGATGCTTCCGAAATATGTCAGACTACACCACTTCTTATTTTTTATCTCGGCAATGTATCAGAGGATATCAAATGTGGTAAGAACTATCCCACTTTTGGTTTTGCATAACCTCTGGCTACTTCTGCTGCAATCTTCAGACTTCAGGAAGGAGAGCAAAGATGCCTCTGATGGTATCTGCATCCTTATGGAACAGAGAGAGGATTCATTGGAAAAGACTCCAATGTTGGGAAAGATTGAAGGCAAAAGGATGAGAGGATGGCAGAGAATGAGATGGTTAGATAGTGTCATCAATGCAATGAACATGAATTTGGGCAAACTCTGGGAGACAGTGGAAGACAGAGAGGCTTAGCATGCTATGGTTCATGGGATTGCAAAAAGTTCTGTACAACTTAGCAACTGATCAACACTGAATAGCTGGACAGGGCTGGAAGTACAGAAACCAGAAGGTTTAAAACTCTCCAGCAACACAGGATCTGTGCTGCATATCCTTACTCCTAAGTAAACAAAAAGAAAAGAAAATCAGCATACTAGTTGTGCTTGCAAAGCATCTTGTTGGGCTCACATTTGTCTATCCTCCACATTCTTCCCCATCTTGAAGTTCAGTTTGACTCCTGTTCCTAGAACTCCTATTCCTTTAACTCTAAACAAATTTGTCTTCCTTTCCAGAAGCAGATCATAAACATTCTGTTACTTTACAAGCACTTGGGTTGCATCACCAAATTCCATGTCATTGAACACGTCACTTTGGCCATTATGTGGTAGAGGCTTTTCCCACTGGAAATGCAATGGGTCTAGACCGGAGTTCACCAACCTTTTCAGATTTGTGCACTGCCTGGGGGAGAGAGAGGGGATGGTTCAGCCTGTGTGGTGGGCAAGCACGCAAGCACACAGCTCCATTTGCACAAGTAGTGTGTGCTCACCCGCCATTTCTGTGGCCCGGTTCTGAAGGCTCAAGGCCTCGTAGTGGCCCATGGCCCAGGGGTTGGAGACCCCAGGCCTAGGCCTTTGTGTCTATACCATTAATGCTTTTTCACTATGATAACTCAATTGGCCAAATAGTTTTATAGCAGATAAGGGACTATGTTCATATATTTAAATGACTTTTTTAAAGATAAGCATGCCGAAATATGTATTAAACATTGCCAACAGGACTAACATAAAGGCTTATCAAAATATTACAACTTGCTATACAACCAAGCAAAGAATTAGAAAGAAGAAAAAGGGAGCAACAGTATCCTGTGGGAAGGACGGTATTCATATATATTCATATATTCTTTCTGACACATTTTATGCAAATTTGGAAAGCAAAAATGAAAGGTAAATCAACACATGTCATCAACCTTTCCTTTGTGTTACACCATTTTAAATGCAATGCTTGTTATATGCCTCTAATAAGGAACAGCAGACACTCACACACTCTGTTGGTGAGGTCTAGCATTACACAAAGTTGCAAAGGGAATTGTTATGTCGATGATACTTCAAATTACTTCTCCAGAACACCCAGGAGAACCTCAAAAGTTACATGATGAACTTCAAGAAGCAAACCATCCCTCATTGAGACAAAAAGTGTTGCTCCATCGCCTGTGCATCAAAGTACAACTACCTCAAAATGGTCTTGTGGCTACCATCGACACCACAACAAACTTAGTAGCTACAGATAGTCCTTGACTTATGACCTCGGTTGAACCCAAAATTTAAGTTGCTCAGTGAGAAATTTGTTAAGTGAATTTTGCCCCATTTTACGCCTTTTCTTGCCACGTTGGTTAAGCGAAATCACTACAGTTGTTAAGTTGCGAAGTGAATCTGGCTTCCCCATTGGCTTTGCTTGTCAGAAGGTTACAAAAGGTGATCATGTGACCCTTGGGACGCTGCAACTGTCATAAATATGAACCAGTTGTCAAACATACGAATGTAAATCACGTGACCGCGGCGATGCTGCAATGGCTTTAAGTGTGAAAAATGGTCATAAATCACTTCTTTCAGTACTGTTGTAGCTTTGGACGGTCATGAAATGAACTGTCGTAAGTCAAGGACTACTTGCATATACCACCAACCTTGCTCTAAAAGAAATCTGTGGCAAATTTCTTTGCATGGTAACAATATCGTATAATTTGCCTGGGGATACCGTAATTGTATACATTGCAAATCACCAAATTAGGCAACCTCCTTTCCTTGAACAACAAAATCTGCATAATTTGATGCATAAAGGTTTCTCCTGATATCTAGAGCAACCTTTCTGTCTATAGGTTCTGCCTGTTTTTGAAATAATAGCAATAATGGGCGACTTTTGCACTCTATAACATTACTTTGAAAGAATTACCAAGGAAAATATTTTGAGGATAATGACTCTATTACACTGTCAATGTACTTGTAAACCATTTTATTGCATGATTTTGAGATCCTATTTATGCAAGTTTATCCCTCCACCCCCTTACATACCACGGACAGCCTACATTCAGAGTGTAAGTTGCCTCCAGTTTTTAGCAGTTGCTGAATAAATAAATATGCTTTTAATGTGTTTGCACTGTAAATTATTCACTTGTAAAGTGGAAATTGAAAAAGGTTCAGGGGATTTACTGCAAAGTTAACTCTCAAATATTATAACAATTCCTAGCAAATCTTAAACTTCTGATATACGGATGAAAATAATGAAAAAGCTATTATCTCATAGAGGCACCAATAGAATACCATTTTAAATTAATGTTCAGCTCTTCTGTAATGATGCATGCAGAATAGTATACAGGAGGCTCTACCTTCTACTTGCACAACCAGGCTGACCTATTAAAATAAGTAGAAAGAAAACACATTTTGGTTTGGAAGAACTGAAGTAAGAAGGGGATGGTTTTCTCTGGCAGCACCAATACTGTAGAACAGCCCTAGATGGACATTAAACTAGCCCCTCTTTGTGGACACTCAGAAATAGCTGAAGATAGAATGATTTCAGAAAACCTTCCCCTGATTTTATGATGTGATGCTTAACCTTAATTTTTTTCCCTTCACTTGGGGCTGCTTTTATTGTTGTTAGTACGATGTTTCAGATGTGGCAGTGGAACATCTGAATATTAAATATTTCCCCCTCCCACCAACTTTTTTTTAAGCTAGGATAAAACACCACCTCCATCCACACACAGGTTCTTAAAAGGAAACGCTAAAAGAGCAGGCAATCTAATTACAATGCAAGATGGGTGTGATCCTTTGTTGCATGCTAAGGCACTGTGCCTTTGGATGCCAAGTTTATCATAATTACAAAGAATAATTCTGGAGCAGAATTTTTATTTTACATCAAAGATCCTGCATTTAACTGGGTGTCATTCAACACATCGTATTTCTGAATGACTAAAATCCTGAAGATTTAGGATTACTTATAATCTTAGGATTACTCAGACCAGCTAAAGCTGGGGAAGCAGTATCTGGGGACCGTGATCCTACTTGGGTCTTGAAAGCAAGCAAAAGGCATACATACAAATTAGTTGCTACAGTGAGCACAGCCGTTCACAACACCCATTTACAGAAACTGTGACAGGGGTTCTCAACCTTGGCAACTTTAAGACTTGTGGACTTCAACTCCCAGAATTCCTCAGCCAGCAAAGCTGGCTGAGGAATTCTGGGAATTGAAGTCCACAAGTCTTAAAGTTGCCAAGGTTGAGAACCCCTGCTAAGCTCCCAGGGTATCCTCTCCTGAGCCAAAGGAATTCTGATGGCCTCTAATGGCATTTCTACAAGTCAACATGGTATCAGAGCTGCAAATTTGCTTTGCATGATACCAGCATATGGTGGACATGCAGAAAAATCAAAGCATTCTGGAGGAAAATATGGTGGACACTCCAAACTATTTTCAAAAAGCGTATAGAATTTCTACCCCAGGCTTTTCTGTTAGGGATCACAAAGGACTTCACTACCTCAGAGACAAATTTATTTTTGAACTTAATTACAGCAGCAAGATTGTTGGTGGGACAATACTGGAAGAATCCGGAAATACCGCCTATTGAAGAATGGACTGTGAAAGTAACAAATTTGGCGGAAATGGCGAAAATATCAGCATACTTGAAAAATCGCTCCAATGAACAATTTTTGACGGACTGGGAACAGTGGATAGACTATATCCAAGAGAGACACCAATCAAACAGAATGCAGCTGGCGTTTAGCTGAGGCTCGATGGGAGGAGGGAAGAAGGGTTAACAAATCAAATGTTTACAAAAACTAACACCCAATGTTGAATGTATATGTTCTATAACTAATGCCTCTTAACATAATCTTAGGACTAATGTTGTTTGCTTTAATACTGTTAAAGCGGACTGAATCTCTACCTCAGGATATGAAATTTTTACCTCAGGATCTCTGGTTAGGGACCATAAAAGATTGCACTAGTAAGGGGATGAAGTCAATTCAGAAGCGCAAACGAACAATATGCAACAGACTAGATACAGCAGATAGACCATATATAAGAGAAACACCAACCAAACAAAAGGTACTCGGAGTATACTTGAAGAGGGAAGGGAGGAGGGAAGAACGTTTACTAAAACAGATGTTTACAAAGATTAATACCTAATGTTGTATGCTAAGTTCTAGGATGATTGTTTAGCAATAGGATCCTTGGTTTAATGTTGATCACATTAATATGGAACCAGATAAGAGAAACACCAATCAAACAAAGTGTAACAGGAGTATAGTTGAGGCTAGACGCGAGGGGTGGGAAAAAGGCTTACTAATTCAGACGTTTTCAATGACTAATACTTAGTATTGTATATCAGGTGCCATGATGATTGCTGCACAATATGTTTTTATGTTCAATGTTGATTGTTTTAATAAAAGAATTTTATATTTAAAAAAAAAGTCAATTGATAAAAGGAACATGGAAGATAGCAAAGATGATGTCCAGGGGTCCTTCAGCACCCAGAAGCGTTGTACAGGTGTTGTGACTTGTGTACTGTTTATAGGCTCTTGACTTATGGACTTGGCTGGCTGAGGAATTTTGGGAGTTGAGGTCCACAAGTCATAAAGGGCCCATCATTCCCCACCTTTGACCTAATCTAAGGACACTTTTTCCCACTTACCACACCTGTGACTGGAAAAAGCAGTGTAGCATTTCTCATGGCTGTTCCCCATTCGTGCAAGTTCTTTGACTCAGAATGTTCTAAACAATTTTTTAAAAAAATTACTCCATCTTTTGTTTCATTACTTAATAAAAACCACTTGTATGGCTTAAGCAGTCAGTTATGTTTGTATGTTTTCAATATTTCTCTTACTTTTTTTTTTGCCAATATTTGGTTATCAGTGGGAGCCAGATTTATTCGGAGCTATGGGTTTTGCTATTTTTCACATTTGAAATCCACATTTCTAAATCCGCATTTATTAAAGATGGGAATATGTTTTGTGTGTGTGTGTGTGTGTGTGTGTGTGTGTGTGTGTGTGTTTGTGTGTATCTGAAAAACAGCCGTAGAACTAAATTCAGCGGCACTGTGATCCTGGGAAGAAAAAAAAAATCAATGAAGGATAAGTGTTGACAAAGATATCACGTTCTGTACAACATAATACATAAAAGAAACAGTTATCCAAAAAGATAAGGCTGCTTAAATTTCACATAACTTTCTCGTGTTAATTCCAGGCATGGTGTCAGAAGGCACCTGTCAAAAAAAAAAGTCATTACTCAATCTCGGTGCTGGAATCTATAGGGTCCTTATTATTGTCAGTACATGAGAACAATTAGGCTTTATGATAACGCACAAAGAAAGAAAGAATCCCAACGTGGCTGCCACTTTACAGGGAACCGTGCCATTTACTGGCGAAAACCAGTGATTAGACCACAATAGCAGCAGTAGATTAGTGATTTGCTTTATCTCTCTCTCTCACTTGCTCACTCTCTTTTAAAATGCATAGAAACCCACCACCTGGACAATACATTTTCCACCTAATCATCATCCCAGAAAAGATATTGTATTTGACAGGTCAAAGATACCTTCACAAAGAATTGTGGGCTTTCAGCTTACGAATGCATAATGGGTGTTAATTTACAAGTTAGGCTGTTCTGTCGCTGAGTTTCAAAGCGTAAAAGCTATAACTTAAGAATTCATTTGGGGTGCAGAAAATTAATCAGAAAGGTGTTTGCACTTTTGAGAAGCCAATGTCTTTCTGCGCAAGGTGTATTCAGATGAATATTGTCTGTTCTAATGACTAACTTTATATTCTCAGTGCCTATAGTGTTGTGAAATGCTAGGTTAAAAAAGGACTTCCTTTTTTTCAGTCGACAGAAAGTTCATCAGAATCTGTTTCTCTGTAGAAATACTCTTGATGCAATATTCCATTAGTTTCAACTTTTTTTAACAACACATTTAACATAATATACTATCCATTTATTACTTAAGGATACAGAATTATCATTTGGGGATATAATTATAACATGTGGGTTGGGATTATATCCCCAACATCTCTTCCTTTCCCTTGTGCTTAGTTCAAAGATATTGAATTTATAGCCCTTTTCAGTTCTAATGAACATGATAAGAGATCCTGCATACATAAACATAACACGTTTATATTAACTTTTATAATAAGTATATGAAACCAGTCTGGCATAACTCATTCAGTGAGAAAGAGGTAAGGGTTCAAACTTATTTCGAGTCCATCCCTGCATTGTTTTTGTTAATTGTTATCATTAATCCCAGGAGGAAGAGCAAAGGTGTTCTTGTATGTGTACCATTGAACACTTGTTTCCGCTGCATTAAACACATTAAGCTCTGGCATTCAAAACATGTTTCTAACTAGGCCCTGAATCAAATCACACAGGCAAGAACCAGTTGTGACAGCTTTTGCTACCTAAATTGAAATGTAAAATTCTCCTGTGGATTTTTGCCTGGGTTCAAAACCATTTAGGAGTTTACCTGAAGCTGTGCAAATGACCCCCAGTCTAATGAAGTGCAATACAGCATACATACAGTATGTATGTATGTGTGTGTGCTGTGGCCAGACTAACAGTATTGTATTGTTGACATGACTATTCACATGGGAAAGAAGTAGAGATCATTGTGGTCCCCTTCTCTGTTGCATAATATATAGATTTTTCTTCATGATTATCTGTCCGTAACCTAATATTTCAGTTCTTCCAATGGTGCACTCATCAATGCTGTACCTGAGTCCATCTGCCTTGCTGTAGGCCATCCTTTTCTTTTCTTTTTTTCCCCAACCTTTCCCAGCATTAGGGCCATCTCCAGAGAGCTAGATCTTCATAATAAAGAACAATTCAGTTATAGCCAGGTGCCCTCTGAATTTTAGTTTATCTGTATGCTGCAATGGTCTAAAGCAGGGGTCCCCAACCTGCGATCTGCAGCCCACTACATGTCCGTGGCCTACTGGCCACCAGGTTGTGGAACAGGCTGGTTAGAGCATGCATATGTCTGCGTGCACTCACCCCCACTTGTGCTAGCGCTGCTGTTGCTATGCAAACAGGGTGGCGCACGGTGTGTAAACTGGGTGGTGTGTGACGTGAAAACTGGGCAGCATGAAGCACGAAAATGGGGGGAAACCGGGCTGTGCCTGTTGTGAAAACTGGATGGTGTGCCATGGAAACCAGGTGGCGCATGATGCGAAAACCAGGCAGTGCGTGGTGTGAAAACCCAGCCTGCGTGCGATAACCGGGCACTGCACAGAGCAAAAACAGGGGAAAACCAAGTGGCGTGTGAAAACCAGGCACCACATGGCACGAAAACAGGCGGTGCTAGTGCCCACATGGCAAAAATGGTGCAGTGCTAGCGAGTGCCCTGCTTGTGTTGCACGTGTTCACGGCCCCACTTGAGTGTGTGCGCGTGCGCATGCATAAATTGCATCTTTTCCCTCCGGTCTGCCAACTGAGAAAGGTTGGAGACCTCTGATTTAAAGTTAAGCACTGCAAAGAAATAACTCAGGCTTCTAACTACAGTATATTTGTTCTTTGCCAAATGAGCATTTGTCACAAGGATTGGCTGCTTCTTTGGTAAGTCAGGAGACTTTGGAGTGGATTAGAAGTAGCTGAGAAGGATAATGAGTCATCCAAGGAGTGGTTTAAATATTTTTTCCCAAGAATTAAGATTTGTCAAAGTCACATGACATTATCCGCATCCTTATTTTTTTACATGTCATAGAAGGAACAGACTGCCATCTGGGTTACACCTGATTCAAATCAAAACACTAAGTTTGGCTATTAGTTTTGATTCGGAAACATTTGGTTCCATTTGCTCCTTGCTAATTTTATTGCCACTCTCCATTTTTATCTATCATCAATCTATCTGTCTGGTCTGTCTCTATCTATCTATCTATCTATCTATCTATCTATCTATCTATCTATCTATCTATCTATCTATCTATCTATCTATCTATCTATCTATCTATCTATCTATCTATCATCTATCCATCCATCCCTGTAATCTATGCATAGGATAAACAGAAATTCTTAGGAAGCTTGAGTCAAATTGTATAAAAAGACAGATAAGTACATAAATAGGCTGATACCTATCTATCCTTCTTTTTATACATTCTAAGTCTTTCTAAGCTAAGTTTTCTGTTCATCCTATCTGTTGTGAAATTATTGCTCTGGCATATCATTCAAAAACCAGTGCACAACAATCTGTTCAAATCTCTAGGTTCATTTAAGATGTGAACACTGTCATAACTGAGGTTATCTCTCAGATCTACCATCTTATTTGTTTTTCTTTTTTTATTGTATGACTTTTTTTAACCAACATGCTTATTGTTAAAATATTTGAATACAAAGGAAGCAGTGAAAAAAAAACCAAGATGATACAAAGAGGCTGCCACATTTGAATCAAAAATAAGTAAAAGTAAATAATTTTTAGTGATACATCCTCCTTCCTTCCATTTGTATCCCCAACCACAAACATATTTAGACATTTGAAACACACACACACATACTCACACACACACAGTTTTGCCATTGAAGTATATTGTCCAATTTTAGTCTCCTTATTTAAAAGGATGAAGATCGAAGAATGAGATGAATTCCCCAATCATTTTAGGGCAGGCGATTAGTGCATTTTTCCCAACACATTTTTTAAAATAGCAATGGATTTTTATGCTATTATGTTAGAGGCTGCTTTATGGAGCCTCTATTCAAGCCTTTGTACCATAGCCAAATGATATACCTTGAGACTGAGTATCCTTCTTTATGTAGATTTATCAACATTAACAACTTTCAATCAGAATCCATGAAAAGTCTTTCAGTTTATCCAGTGTGGTTAAGAGTTAATTAAGATGGCTTATTTTGGGGTGCAGTTCTACAGTCACTGGGAGTCAACTTACATATAAATTGAATACGTCATAATACACCATTATCATTCTGTATATTCCCACTGAATTTGTGTTTAATGGTTATTTCATGTGTACCAGATCAAAGTGCACAAATATTTCTAACCTTAATTAAATTATAATCATTTTACTTGGCTTATACAATTAACATTAATAGATTGTTGCCTTCTTTAAACTGGGAGGAAATAAAAGTAAATTAAAAACTTAATTCAAATCTCCATGGCTGGGTTAGTATACTCTCCTTTAAACGCCCCCCCTTCCTTTGCCTAGCTTTGCTTTGTACCAACTGCATTGGAATGAATCCATTTCTTAATTATATCATGTACTGTCTACATAAAATGCACAAGTTGAAAAAAGAAAGAGCTGCAGGGAAACTAGAGTTTGGGTAGGGTTTTTTTGGGGGGGGGGGAAGGCTGAAATTAGCTTAATTATAATCAGTTGCTTGAAGGGTTATATTACAGTTGCAGTGATACCAAAATGCAACCACCATGATTAAAGTCATAAATTGAGTGCCAAAGGAAATAATACTTATTAACTTCCTTTCATAGGGCAAACATTTCCATTAATGCATAGAGAACAATTATAACTTTTTTAATTTCCACTTTGCAGTAGCAAAAGTTGTACTATTAAAGAGACAGAGCACAATCTAGCTAAAACTAAACCATTTGGGACTCTGCTGCATTGATTTAAAGAGGCTGGGGAGCTGTCTGCATTTATGGTTTAAGCTGCTTAAACCAGAAATGAAAGCAAGGCAAGAAACAATGGATGGAAACTAAGGAAAGAAGCAACTTAAAACAGGAATTTCCTAACAGTGAGAACAATAAACCAATGGAACGTCTTGCCTTCAAAAGTTGTAGGTCCTTCTTAAAAGCACTGGAGGTTTTGAAGAAGAGACTGGACAGCCATTTGTCTGAAATGCTCTAACAGGGGATTGGACTAGAAGACCTCCAAGGTCCCTTCCAGTTTTAAAAAAAAATATTTTATTGATTTTCTAATTTTACATTTAAGTATTTAAAAAGCAACGTGGCGGCTGGGTTAATCAATAATTCAATAACATACAAAAATCTTTAGTACAAATCTCAAACTACCATATCAAATATTTCCTCTACTTTTTCCTTAATATCTACTGTCCAATATTTAAACTAATGCAATTCTTATTGTAAAGATAGCATTGTTACATTTATCAATAAATTTTAGGTTTTATATATAGCCTAGTTACTTTCATTCAATCTTGATAAACAATCAATGTCCTGTAGTTAGTTTTTCCCAATTTTTAGTTCCCCATCAATATTTAAATTTAACATTTGATATTTATAATTTCCAAATTTTTGGTAACCAAAGTTTCCTTTATCACAATTCTTAACAAAGTCTAATATTCAACATACACATCTTATCTATTTGGGTATATTCTATTTCCCACCATCTTACATCATCTAAATAATATAATATAACATTTCTCATTTTCAACTAGTTTCCAAATGTCTTAAATTTAATGACAAAAATTTCCTCTATTTCAACGGTTCTCAATCTGTGGGTCGCGACCCCTTTGGAGGTCGAATGACCCTTTCACAGGGGTCACCTAAGACCATCGGAAAACACATATTTCCGATGGTCTTAGGGACCGAGACACCACTCCTCTATCCGTCTCCACACAGCTTCGAGCTAGGGGCCATTGTAGCACCGGATTCGTTTCCGTTGAGCATCTCCTAAGGGAGGTTGCGCTGCTTCGCAGCCCTTTCCACAGACAAGGCTGAACTAAGTTCTGCCAGTGCTGTCGCCATCTTGGCTCTCTCTCTCTCTCTCTTTCTCCCTCTCCCCGCCTGGGCGCTTCTCCAACCAGGCTGGGTGGAGCTGGTGGAGCGGTCTTCCTGTCCACCCTCCCCAGCCAGCTGGAGCTGGGCAGGCTGGGGACCTTCGGAAGTGAGGCGAGGACAGGCAAGGCGCACTGAGCCCGGGTGCGGTGGGTGAGTAGGCGGTGTTGGTGCACACTTGGAGAGCTCTTAGGGTTGGGGGTCACCACAACATGAGGAACTGTATTAAAGGGTCGTGGCATTAGGAAGGTTGAGAACCACTACTCTATTTCAACATCTCTTTTTTTTATATCTACTATCTCATATTTAAGCTAATATAGTTCTTATTATCTCAATTAAATAAAACATATTTGTTACATTTATCAATAAATTTCAGCTTATTATGTATCTTAATTACTTTTACATTCAATCTTTATAAACAATCAGCATCCTATTTATTTTTTTTAATTTCCCATCTATATTCAGATTCAACTCTTAGTAGTTATACTTCCAAGTTTTAAGTGACCAAAGTTTTCTTTATCTCAATTCATAACAAAATCTGGTATTCAAAGTACACACCTTGTCTATTTAAGTATATTCTATTTTAATTAGTAATATAAAATCCTCGCTGATAAATCAAAACCCCAATTTTCTTCAGCCTTATTCTAGCTTTCTTCCTTTGCCATCTCGCCCTCCATTTCAGTGCTTTTAGGTCATCAAATAGATCTCCCTCTGTTATTATATAGATTATTTGAAATAAAAGAGACCACTCATTCGCCATTTTTTTGGAAGGGCTAGCAAATCATCTCTCTATTATTCCAGATCCCTATAATTGTCCTAGTATATTTGTCTTCCCTTTGGTCTGTTCTTCTTCTTGCTCCTCAAGTTTCTTCTGGTTTATATAGAAAGTCTTTTCCATTTTCAGTGTTATCAGTCCCTTTTCTGGGTTTTCCATTGACTGTATTTGTTGGTCAGTTGAATCCTCTGTCATAGTATTTAATTGTTCCACTTCTTCTGTTATGTTTTGTGTAGTTGATTATTTAGTTGTAGTCAAGATCTGAGTTCATATATCCAGTGCTTTAAAAAAAAAAAAGCTGCCGGAACTCACACACATCAAACAATCCACCTTGCCTACCCTACAAGGTTCCATCCAAAAAAGGTGCCAGAACTCTGTTCTGGGCATTTTATGAGAAAAAAAGCCATGCATATATCTGGGCTGACATCTTGTTCTTTTCTGCAGCATCTTATTTCATCACAAGCTAAAAGAATGGTTTCATGTATTGCTTTTAACATAAGAAGAATATGTTCCTAGTCTTCATCCATATTCTCTTAGTAGTGTGTTAAATTAAGAGCTTTAAAGTCAAAGAATGAAAATAATTTTATAACTGAGTGTAGAATACAGCTGAGATTCTCACAGCTAATAATTGTCAAAGTTGAAAAAGTCTTATCTGTAGTGTGGGCTTCCAGGTAAGTCTCCTTTAGACAATAACAAGTTGTAATATCAAATTTAGCCACAAGATGTCACCAGTGCCATTTAAGGTTTTTCAAGTCCAAAATTTTTATGATCCTTTTTCCAATTTTATTTCTTTTTTGTAAATAAAAACCAAGGTCTTCAATAAAAATAAGAAATCTTTTGTTCCCCAAATTTTAGAAGCATATAAATCCAGTTACCGGTAGATTATTCTTTCAGTGTTTTAACTCCCCTGGATAGTCAGTCACTGCTATTCTTAGAGGCTGGGATAAAAGTTCCCTTCCATCTCTCTTCACAGGGGGGAAAATACTTTGGGCAGCTTTTGCAGGAGAAAAAAAATACTTGGGATTAAAGAGAATTCTCACCCAATCTCATTTGCATTGCTTTGGAGTGCCTGGTGGTAAGTTTGACTTCGGCTGTCTACAGCCTAGTGATGAGCCATATTTCTATGGCCGGTCTTTCATCTGCCAGTTTGGAGGGCTGCCCTGGATTGAGCAGAAGGGCTACCAACCTCCCGCAATCAAGCGTGGATCCCCTCCTTGCTGGTCACCCCTACAGGGCAATTTTCGACCCTTTCCAGGGTCCCCCAGCAGTGCGAAACTGACCGCAGAAGATGGAGCTTGCCTTCCAGCGGCCACAGAGGCCACAATGGCAAACCGGAAGCTCTGTTATTCTATGTTCTATGCTTCTATCCTGTGTTAAGGTTGACTTGACTGTAAACAAGTTTAAGAAAATCCTGTCTAGATTGAAATACTTTGGGAGTGCCTTGCAAAATATTAAGTCTAGACATATAGCAGGCTGCCAGTGCCTCCTATTGGACAATTCCTTTGCTAAAGGTTTTCTCACCTTTCTGTATTAAGGAATCAGTGAGGAATTGCTTTCCTCTATGTGGATAAATTCTGGGCATATATGTTACATGTATTTACGTGCATCAGTTTATTCATGCAAGTGTGACAGACACATACACTGAAACTAAATTTATATTTACAAGGTTAAACAATAGAAGGCAAAGGGCTTCCCTATTTAGAAGAACATCTAGTATAGAAGATGATTAGATTTATATGAATTGATGGAATCCATACAGAAATATGGCAAGTGACCATATTTAAAAAAGAATCAGTAGAGATTCCAACCAAACTCTGCCAGCAAATCTGACACAGTGATTAAATCAGTGGACAAGATCAGTCTATATACCAGTATGACAGAAAGAAGATTTAACAAAATGTGCAAATCACATTTTTCACTTTAATTTCACTTTCTACCAAAATAATACTTAAGATCATCCTATATGGGTTACAGCCCTCCCTCTAACATTCCAGATGTTTAAGATCATTTTAGAGAAAGCTGAAGAACAAGAAACATCATTGATGATTCATGATGGATAATTGTGACAGCCAAATAGTACCAAGAAGTAAATATTTGCTTCAATAATGGTAGAAAAAGGTCTTCCAATTGTGTAAACTATATTATGTTATGAAATGTCCTTGGAAAAATGGAAATCCCAGAACCTTGCTTGTGCAAAATCTGTATATGGGAAACCATTTATAGGAAGATACAATAGTACATAGACTTCTTCATGTTACTAACTTAACAACTGTTGTGATTCTGCTTCATAGTGCTTTACAGCCCTCTTTATGCAGTTTACAGAGCCAGCATAATTGTCCCCAACAATCTGGATCTTCATTTTACTGACCTCGGAAGGCTGAGTCAACCTTGAGCTGGTCAGGTTCAAACTCCTGGCAGTGGAATGCAGAGTTAGCATGCAATACTGCATTCTAACCACTGCGCCATCATAATCTGGACAGAACTTGATGATCCTTATTTAATCAACCTGTATGCTGAATATATATTGACCGAGCTTAGATTGAAAGATAAAAGAAGAAACTGAATAACATTCATGATAGTGCAGGTAGTCCTTGACTTATGACCACAAATGAGCCCAAAATTTGTGTTGCTAAGTGAAACATTTGTTAAGTAAATTTTGCCACATTTTATGACCCTTTTTGCCACATTTGTTAAGTGAATCACAACAGTTGTTAAGTTAGGAATATGGTTCTTAAGTGAATCTGGCTTCCCCATTGACTTTGCTTGTCAGAAGGTCGCAAAGGATTACATGATCCCAGGACACTGAATATTTATGATCAGTTACCAAGCGTCAGCAACGGTCATAAGTGTGAAAAACGGTCATAACTCACTTTTTTCAGTGTCATTGTAACTTTGAACAGTGACTAAATGAGCTGTTGTAAGTCAAGAACTACCTCTATTCTGAAAACTGAAAATGCAAATTATCTGTACTTATTTATGGTTGATTTCTAGTGTGGCTTTCAGTACATTTTATTATAATTTCTGTATAATGGCTTCTATTTGTGAGACATTATAACCTGCACCATGAAAAAAAAGTTGAGTCAAGTGACAGAAAAAATTGCTAAAAATAAATACTACATTTCTATGCATATTCTGTATGATGAAAATATCAGGAATATAGTACAGCTTTCCTCACAGCAATGTCTCCCAAAAGGAATTCAAACTGTTCTTTCACTTAAGGGCTTTCGGCAGAAAACAAACAAAATTTTAATGGGATGTTATTGTGCAATTTTTTTTTCACCCTTGCTTTTAGGAATTATGGGAGTTATATCCCTTACACATCTGGAGAAACAAAATTGGGGAATGCTGTATTATAATCTTCTACTACCATGAAAGCTATGTTTTGGGACAATGACAACAAAACCTGTCTTAGATTTCTGTTTATGGTCCAAGTGCCCAAACTGTTGACAGTTGTTCGTAAATGTAGTTTTAAAAAAATGAAGCAGTAAGTGAACAGAATTGCATATTAATCATCTTATAAGACATCAGAAGAATTTGCCCAGAAGTTACTGGCCTGGTACATCTAAATTTACCAGATTCTCAGTCGTCCAGGTCACGGTTGTCCCAAATGTGCTCTTTCAAAAGGCAACCGGACTTTGTTTTTGCTCAAATGCATTAACATCTTCAAGGAAAAACAAAGTCCAGTTTGCCTTTTGAACAAACAATGATTTGGGACAATCATTGGAATTGTAAACAAGAGCCTTGAAGCTCCCCGGCTGCAAGCATTAGCACCTTGACAGGAGATTGACTAAGACTAAGTAAGTCATCCTCTTGCAGTTGTCTACTCTACAGTATCATTAGAGAGACTGAAATTTTATTTAAGTGATTTCAATTCATTCTAAAGTTGCCAGTAAATATAGAATCATATGTTCATTAACAAATCTGTCCCCAGTCTTGACCTTTTTAAATGATTTGTAAGTAGCTACTATAGATTTCCACAGAGGGTGCATACGTTTCTAGTCAGGATATTTAAGAGGCTATATCACAGTTGTGGTGCAATAGGACTTCAGAAATGATCTTGCATGGCCATTTCAGGCTTCTTTTGCTCTGCAATGAGACCTCTGGTGTTTTGAATGAATAATATTTTTCCACATGCTCAGCATTTAAGAGGCCTCCTAAGGAACCTGGGAAAACCTGAATGGTCTGGGGTGCAGTATTAAAAAAAGAATGAGGGAATTGGTTTAAGCTTTTCAAGATCTCCCAAAATTATTTCATACTAGATCCAAGAAGAGCATGACTTTTCCATTATAATACCATCTAGTGCAGAAAACATAAATTTTCATTTGAAGCATAAATATGAAGTAGAAGCAGCATTGTAAGATAATGTTACACTTCTTAACAAGAAACAGAATTTTGGATTGCTCTGGTGGAAAGAATGGATACAAATCGCCACCACAAAGAAAGAAAGAAAGAAAGAAAGAAAGAAAGAAAGAAAGAAAGAAAGAAAGAAAGAAAGAAAGAAAGAAAGAAAGAAAGAACGGAAGGAAGGAAGGAAGGAAGGAAGGAAGGAAGGAAGGAAGGAAGGAAGGAAGGAAGGAAGGAAATTAGCAATTAACACCAAAGAATCATTGTTGGCCTGAAAAGAGGAGAAAAGTTCTTTTTAAACATTTACCATCAATGTTGTTTGTAAACCAAACAGCAGTTTGGTCTAGTGGTTAAGGCACCAGACTAGAAACCAGGAGTCCTGTCTTAACCATGAAAGCCAGCTGGGTGACCTTGGGCCAGTCATTCTCTCTCAGCCCAACTCACCTCACTGGGTTATTCTCCTGGGAAAAGAAGGAGGAAAGTACGTTAGATATGTTATTTGTAAAAAGTAATAAAGGCAGATACAAATAAATAAATTAAAAAAAACACAACTGCTCAATGCTTTGTACCACTATGGAGGAGGAAGAGAAATGAAAATATCATTTGCATTTATTTAATGAATGGTACCTATGCAACTGCAGAGACTGAGCCACAGAAACTGCATGGATGCTTCCTTGCTATATATGAGCTATGCAGTAACCACATCAAGGCAAATTGTCCAAAGACATAGTCTGAACTATTGTAATAAAATTCCAAGGCAGAATCTCAAATTATGGCTTTTGCATTAAGGTGATGGGGGAGAAGGAATCTATATGGATAAAATAAAATTTAAAAATCTCATTTTTTTTCTCAAAGCAGACAGGCAAAGGTAATTTCATTATAGATAGCTAGGTTATCTCATAAGCTTTTTGTATAAAAGAAGTGGAAGTCCTTCCAAATATTAAAAAAAATGTTATTTTTTTGTAATTATATGATTAGCAAAAAGAAAAAAACCTCTTTTATGGGGAAAAAACCCTAGTAATTTATATTTCATGACCAAATTAAAAGTTATTATCATTATTCAATATGTTTATGAAAATACTAGGAATTTAGATAAAAGTAAAAAAAGAAGAATCAAAATACCTGTTAAAAAATGAAACAAGGAAAACAACCATCAGTTTTGAACTTGTGTTTTAAAAATGGGTAGAAAATGACTATAATATAAAATAAATATGGCTGAGGAAAGACAGTAAACTTAAAAGAATAAAATGTCACAAGTTGCTTAGCAACAGAGAAGATAAACAACTGGTAAGTATGTATGGATGTATGCATGTGGGTGCGTATATGTTTGCACTTAAATGAGAACCATATCCTCACAAAGATTTCGTGGAAACAGTTTAAGGGCACAAATTACTGAGAACCAATTCACTTTTAATTGGCATGGTTATATGTATCCAAACCAATATAAGTACAAACTGGTGCTACTGACCCATTCAGCTGTTTTTTTTATTTTTAAAATTATACCCTATCCTAGAACCATTTTGGCCATCCTCTGAACAATTTTTTTTTAAATTTGACATTATAATTAGTAAGAGTTCAGGCTCTACAAAGATTTGGTGGAAAACAGTGAAAATTGACCAACAATGCATAAATGTACCATTGCTTTCTGAGGAGATCAGAATGAATTATGTACAAAACAACAACTAGCTTTGCCAAGTGTTGATATTGTAGGAATCTGACTACATCTGTAAAGGAAGAATTATTTCTGATTTTTCCTTGCTGGTTGAAGCAAGCTCCTTAATTTTGTTTGACTCTGTTGTGTTCAACACTACTGAGAGGCTTAAATGCAGTGATAATCCCCAAATTACAAAATTGCTGTTGCTATATTTTCAGGATCAAATTATATGTGTGTTTGTATGTACTACAGAGATAGACAGGAACTATTTGCATGGTATTTTTCAACCATAATTGTCCTCAGAGCATATCAGAATAAATATATATTCTTTACTGAATGTTTTGTATTTGGAAAGACATGATATGGATACTTCTGAGTACGTGCAATTCAAAACTAAAGAAAGCAATCTGCAGGCACATATATAATCTCTCTTTGGATAACCATTAGCTGCTGAACATTTCATAAAAGTAGCTCTATGCCTACTCTAGTAGTTTAAACAAAGTAGCGAGGTGGTGGTGGTGATGGCTGCAAAATTGCCTTCAATTGTATGCAGGTTCTATAAATGAGGCTTTCATATGAAGCTCCAGTAACCCTACAATTCCCCTGCTGGGGGTGAATCAGCTAGTCCACATTGTGCTGTTTTTCAGCATGAAGATCAATTTTCCCAAAGGTTGTAGCTATTGGATCGGTGGAACTAGGTCACTCAAATGCCCAATAAAGGCTTGTAACATACAGTAATTCATGTAGGCCCAGGTCAAATCTTTTTCAGGATGCCCCTCAGCATTTACTCATTTAATAACCTATTACAGGGGTCCCCAACCCCCGGATCATGACCACTACATGGCCGTGGCCTGTTCAGAACCAGGCTGTGGAAATGGCAGGCCAATACACACATATATGCAGCTCCACTTGAGCACACAGCTCCATTTGCATGAGAGGCAGGCTTGTGCACAAATGGAGCTGCATGCTCAAGTGGAGCTGTGTGTGTGTGTGTACACTCGCCTACCACTTGCACCGAACCATCCACTCTCCCCCCACCCACCGGTCCGCAAAACTGGAAAGCTTGGAGACCGTTGATCTATTAGCTTTCTCACAAGCTGATATACAGTTGCTCCTAAATTGTGAGCTCTGTACAAAACATGTGGTTGGAACACTTTTCTTATTTTTATGTTCAAGAAAGATGAAGAAAGGAATATTCAGAAATGCAATACAAACGATGAATGGCTACTACATAATAAACATTTTGTTTCAGTTTCCATAATAATTCCAGGATATCATTATCTATTGAAATGGAATGAAAGCAGAAGAAGACACTTTTTCTATTGCAACATGTTCTACCCAAGTAAATTATATCCTTCTTAATACCAGTTATCAAAGTGACTTATCTATAAAATAATTATAACAGTAAATGTGCATTAAAATAGAATATCAGAAGAGTATTTCTCCCCTGAAGTAGCAGAGAACATTCTTAAGATTCTTTTTAAAACAAATATGTTTTCAGTATCCAAATAAATATGGGAAAAGGATTTGGTTGGTTGCTCCAGAGGGGAGGGGAAATACATAATTATGGAACCACCACACAAAAAAATGTTGTATTTTTGGCACTCATACATCAAATAATATCTATAGATGAACGGAACTATGGATTCTGTTGCCAGTTTTGAGGCTTGAACATGTTCATATTTCTGAAAGACTAAGTTTTACAGTGAGAAATGAAATAAATACATATTCAATATAATTGAAAATAAGACCAATAGAAGTTCTCTTCCTGGTCTATAGGCAGCAGTATTTTGTTCAGATTGTTGTTTGTGAAGTATCCATTGTGGATATAATTAGTATCTATTGTGGATGTAATTAGTGAGTTGAGTGAGTAGCAAACTTAAACGAGGGCAGTTGGAATGGGAAGATTAAGAGACAAGAATAAGCGAAATGGCAAAATGGTTTTTATTTGTTGTATTTTTTTTTTACACCATGTGCCTATTTCAGGAAGTATCTTTTATTTCTATGCTAAACATTGCAGAGTAAAGGAGGAAATAAAATTGCAAAAATTAAAAAAAAAACAATGGAAAGTTTAAACACAGAATGTGTCCCAGTCCTAAGATTTAATTTAGGCCTCACTCTGCACTTTGCAAAATTGCCTGATTTAACTCAGGTTGAGTGACAGCCTGTCATTTTTTGAGTCAGGCCAAAATCTAAACCTAAATCCAGAAACAACAACTATTTGCCTCCCCTTCATAATTCCCAAGATTGAAAACTAGTAATCAGTAATAAAATATTTATATTTGAAAACGATAGGATAACACATGCCAACATTTTAGATGCTTCAGAGGGATGTAACCTGCCAAATTTCAGAGTAGGATTTGGATTATCATTTTGAACAGAATGTTTTTGCTTTGGGGATTTCAAACAAATAAGCACTTCTTTAAAAACCTTACCTATTATAGCAAATTTTGAAAAAAAAAAAGAAAAAATATTCTTGTTATGTGCCTGCAACTCTTTGATTCTGCTTTGATCTCCTTCCCTATAATGAAACAAAATTTGACAACATGATAGCAAGTGTCCTAATCACATAGAGTTAAGCTCTCCAATATTACAGAGAAATGGCCATGTTATTTGAACGACAGCAGTATATTCTTCCCTTATATCTAAGTTTTTACTGAAATATTACGTTTGTATGCCACCAATTGCAGTGGATTGACTGACAAGGGTTTACCTATAACCGTAAAATTTTCTTAGAAAGGCAAACATCAACAGTAGGTTTTAAAATAAAGTATTTTAACATTTAAAATGTGGCACAATGATAACAACAACAAAACCTGATGGCATCCATATTCTAGGGCAAATCCTTACAAAAGAAGGGATTTTTCTTTGGTTAGTTTCTGAAGATGGGAGACTGGACTATAGCTGTCAAGAATGGTTGTATCCAGGGAGGATGTCTTCAGAAAGGGACATAGCAGAGCCCCTTTCAAAGCTGTTGGCAGCCCCACCTCTTAAAAAAGATAGCACTGAAAATCACCTACATTCAGTTGGTCACGCTCAATCCTGAACCCAGTGGTGGGATTCAAATATGTGAACAACTGGTTCTCTATGTGGATGCCACTTCCAGAAGTCCATTCTGGGCCTGGGCAACAAAAAATTAGCAACCAGTTCTGCCGAACTGGTACAAACTAGCTGAATCCCACCACTGCCTGAACCCCAAAAGAGCCAGCAGGGCATAAGATAGTAGAGGTTATATTAGAGCAGAGGTCTTCAGACTTGGCCCTTTTATGACTTGTGGACTTCAACTTCCAGAATTCTTGAGCCAGCATGCCTGGTTGAGGAATTCTGGGAGTTGAAGTCCACAAGTCATAAAAGGGCCAAGTTTGAAGACCCCTGTGTTAGACAGCAACTTATCCACTATCTTGGAGTTCACAAGGAAAATGAATCTTAATAAAACTCACATTGGATCAGTACTACCTAAGCGTGACCAACCTTCTGACGTTTTCTCCCAGGGCATACCTAGGTTAGCAGATATAGACAGTTCTTAGTGCCTCACTTCTTCCCCTGCCCCCCCCCCACTATCTCCAGCAACTCCACAAGGGTCCAATTTGTCAACCAGTAGAACTCATCAAGTTACCACAAGGATGTGTGAAGTTTCCACAAGTGGTAAGATAAAACTCTATTGTAATCACCACAAGCCTCGAACTGTCCCTTGGGGAGATGGCCAGATCAGCCAAAAGTCTGAAATTGAGACTAAATCTGTGCCTAACAGGTTTTCAGCTGCGCTACTCTCCTAGCCCTTATCTTAAACAGGTAGGCCTATATCAATGCCTAATGGGTGCCTTGACAATAATGGCAACCACCACATCAGGAAGTACGTTCCACCAATGTTGCTCTCACTGTTACCACTGAAGCTGTTTGATCTCCTTGTGCCACAGTTCTCTATTTGCACTCTTGTAGAGAGCTCTCTTATTTTGAACCCAACATTAAGATTGGGAGAAATCAAAACACAGGAAGGCAGATCTTCATCTAAATAATGGTGTTTATGGAAGACACATGGGTGAATGTGAGCATCAAAAAGCAACAAAATATAATCATCAAACAATGAATACCAAGAAAAGATAGATTAAAAGAAAGTAATCAAAGATAAAAAGAGCAAACCGCAGGAATATAAAAAGAAGATTCATTACAAAGCCCCCCCCAAAATGTGACAATTGGGCACTGAGACAAAGAAGAAAAATGACCAGAAGCAATACTGAAACTGGGCAGGATGGATTGTTGGGGGGAAAATGCAATTATATTTGTCAGTAAACTTTAAAGATTGGCAAACATTTAGGTTTTTTTTTTCTTGTGTTTTTATTAAACTAAACTTGTACTGGGATCCCTTTCAGCTGAAGTGTTGGTTAATAAAGGCTTGAAATAAATAATGGATGAAATATGGGCATTTATAGAAATGTGTTAATCTGCTTTCATGCAGAGAAGAAAAAAAGCCTGAAAATTGATCAGAAAAAAATGAGTTTGGTAAAATAAAGGGCAAAGGCTACTCTCTTCCAATCCAGAAAGCAAGTTCTGATTGAACTCTTCCCAAATGCAGTTGCATTTATATTAAGCCATTCTGTTCATGACAATAACTGAAGTAAATTGTAATCCTTGAGATGCATGAATACTCAACTATATAGATATCTCTCATCTGTAGCATCACTTTAAATTGGGTGCTTTCAAGGGTTAAGGGAAGAAAGGAAGGCATATGAAGCCAATACTTGTGCTTTTATCTGAATGCATTTTCAGAAAGGGCACCTCTAGAAATGTGGTGGCCCTGATTTTCCAGAAAAGCAAAACACATAAATTTTGAAATGCATGGAATATTGAAGAATAGATGTCATGAGATTTAGAAAAAAAATTCCCTTTACAACTGGAAACAGCAAATGTGTCTGATGACCAGGGAAAAAGAGGGATATGACCACGTGGATGCAGACACTGGTTTATTGATGATATACCACCAAATTGGTGTCAACTCTTAATGACCACATACATATCTTCCAACAGTGTAGCCATCACCACTGTGTCTGAGTCCATCCACTTTGCCACTGGTCACCATTTTCTCTTTCCTTCCAATTTCCCATTATTATAAACTTGTCCAAAGAGTTAGATCTTTGCATAATGTATCTAAAGAATGATAACTTGAAACTGGTCATTTCTTCCTTGCGTGAGATGCTCAGGAGTCTTCTCCAACATTAAAATTTGAAAGCATAAATTCTCTTTCTGTCCTGTTTTTCAAAGTCCAACTTTTGCTTCCAAAGACAATTGCTTGCACTGTTGGGATCTTTGTAGTTATATAAATATGGTACTGGAATATTTCAGTGTTTTCCTATCAAGTGCTATTTTTGCACTCCTATTTTCCTTACTATTGATTGTCATTCCTAAAATCCAGAAAGTATTCACCATTTCAGTATTTTCCTTGTCAAAGGATAACACTGCCATACACTAAAAACATCTCCAAGACAATCTACAGACTAATACAACCACTTGGCATCACTTTAGCATACAAATCCACATAATCCCTCCAAAACAGCTTAGGCAAACTAAAAAGTCCAATAACTAAAGTCCAATAAACTAAAATAGGTGTCATCTACAATATTGGATGCACAGTCTATAATGCCACTGTGTAGGACAAAAAGGTAGAAGATTGTATTGGCTGCATTGCCAAATTCCAACAGGCAGTCAGAAGACGTAATGAAGACTCCTTAATTTGTAATAGATAGACGGATAGACTCAACCAAAGTTTCAACTGGGAAGCTTAATATTTTATATAAAGCCAAATAAAATACTAGGGAAATCCTAGAAGCATGGGATTCAGGGAACTAAATTCGTTGTTCAGTTCCTTCCTAAGATCTTTGTCTTTCTTGGCTACACATTTCCTATTGGCATTTTCTGTCAATTGTTCTGACTTCCAGTTACTTTCTTCTTTTTCTTGACTTTTGGCAGTCTTTTTTCACATTCATCCTTACATTAATCTTTGACTTCATTCCAGTTTTTCTGGTTCCAAATCAATGAGGTTCAGGACTTCAAAGAAATTCCCAGTGTTCTCCTTGAACATGGTGAGTATCATATAATGGAAAATGGTTTATTTATTTATTTATTTATTTATTTTATCAAATTTCTATGCCGCCCCTCTCCCAAGACTCGGGGCGGCTCACAACAACAATACAGCTACATATAAAAATTTAATAATAATATAACATCCAATCCAAAGATCCATACATACAACATGCAACATTCTTCTTCCACTTTAGATTAATTTGGAAATTGCACATGAGTAATTCATGATCTGTTCCAGAGTCAGCCCCTGGCCATGTCTTTGCTGTAATTTTTGAACTCTTCTCCCTTTTTCAACTAATAATATAAACAACTTGATTGTATTTTACCTCAATTCATTGTGACCATGTATATAAGTGTAATATATGCCATTTTGGTTGTTTGAAAACTATTAATAGTAAAGAAATAACTTGATTTGTAGACATTTTTCTCCTGCTTCAGTTTGGTTTTCACAGCCATGGTCTCCAACCACAAACACTCATATTATGCTTTCATAATCTGTTGGTTTTCAAGGTTGATCCTAAAATTAATCAACTTCCTTAACTTCTGCATTAGTGTCTGGAGCATAAAAGTGGATAATTGTCATCCAAAGGAGTACTCAATTGATCTTATTTGGTAATTCATTGTATTGCAGCCAAGTATTCTTCTTGCTATACATTTACAAATATAAAAGCAAGGTCTTTCCTTCTTTGTTTTTCCATGTCCTGAGTAGTGAACAGTGCAATCTTTTGACTGAAAGGGTTCAATTTTAATTCCTCTCAATTTGTTGATGCCAAAGACGTCCATGTGTAGCCAATTTATTTAATCTTTTACAGTGTTGAACTTACATTCCATGTTCCACTGTAATTGTGCCTTTGCAACTTCTGATTTTCTTTTCCTGCATGACAGTATCAACAACTAGATGCCCTGAAGGCTTTAATCTAACCATGTCATAAACACCATTAGTACTTCGAAAAACCCTCAGCAATTCCTCAGTAGCATGTTGAATGCCATCTGGCCTATCTCATCAATCATTTTATATTTTCTGTCCATGTGGTTTTCTTGGTAAAAATACTTGAGTGATTTAACATTGTCTTCTCCCACACAGTTTGAAATGATGCTTTTGCTATTGTCAGTAAAATGATCTTCCAGCATCTTCCTATGTCACTGCTCCCTACCGGTATATACATATCTTACTATAGCTGAGCAACAGGATGACTATATTGCCTTGGGTGCTGGGAATATATACTCTTGAAATACACTCCTGGCATTCTCCATTCATCTTGCCCAAGGACACCTACCCACCATAATTAGGCAGCAGAGCAGGATTTGGGGAGAAGAGATATAGGCATTGAGCAGAGAATATGATTTGATCACTTGTGTCTTTGATGCAAGGAACTGTACTTTTTTATTTTTTATTTTTTAAAAATAGACTTTTCTGAGGGGTTATTGATATTTGTCAATGCAACTTTTAAAAAAGAATAAAATAAATTTTAGTGTATGTATAATAATGATTGAGTAACACTCATGAGCATCTTTGTTTTGCTTTGCCTGTTGGGCACTGAATAAAAAGTTGTGTTCCCTTAATCTCTTCCTTTTCCTTTTCCTTTTCCTTTTCCTTTTCCTTTTCCTTTTCCTTTTCCTTTTCCTTTTCCTTTTCCTTTCCCTTTTCCTTTCCTTCTGTGTACTATAGTACAATGATGGCAAACCTTTCAGAGACCGAGTGCCCAAACTGCAACCCAAAACCCACTTATGCATCGTTGAGTGCCGAATGGGTGTGGCCCATTGGGTAGGTGTGGCCCATTGAGTGGACGTGGCTGCAGTGGTAACTAAAAAGTTCAATCAATCAATTCCAACTTTGCAAGATCTTTTTTCCCCTCGAGAAGTTGAAATTGACTGATTGATTGGACCTTTTTTTTTTTGGTACACGGCGGCGGAGGCCTAAAGCAAAAAGGTTTCATAAAACCCAGCTGAAGGCCTAGGATTGGGGCGACATCGCGCGTGCCCACATAGAGGGCTCTGAGTGCCGCCTCTGGCACCCATGCCATGGGTTCGCCACCACTGCTATAGTATATGAATTACTGATGTAAGGAAGAAAGTAAGAGCATTTTCTCAATGAGAACCAGTATGCCAGCAGACAACATAGTTCCTAAATTTACTGTATGGATAAAATGTAGTCAAATCTGGAAAATATAATCACAAATAACCTGTGATATTCCCTAATTCAAAACAATACAAAGCAACAAAACCAAACCAAAGAAAACAGCATACATTTCAGTTGTATTTAAAAATGGTAAGCTGAACTTACTTTTCAGAATGAATATTATTATGAATTCATTTCTTTTACATATGAAATACTTAGCGCCCTTGTAAGGGATTTGCTGTTCACTTTAGCAGGATGTATATAAACTACATGTAGTGCCAGTGTTGAGGATTAAAACTGTCCAAATTAAGTTGTGTAGTTTGTTCAGCAGCAAACCTGCCATGTTCTTTTTGCTAAGCTAGGAAGGGTTGAGATCCAATTTGGATGGATCTCTTTAGGATAGCCATATGTCCTATAGATTATTTATGATAAATTCCTAAAATATATTTTCAGAACAGTGTAATTCACTGTTTGGACATCTTATCTGAGGGGTTTCTCTCCACTTCTCCCAAAGTTTCAATAGACAAGAAGGCAGTTTTAATTTTCTGCATATAATTTTATGTTGCTTGGTGAATCATCTTTCTTGGGTTACAAAATGCAGTTTGTGCCTACTGCAAACTTGGTGTCTTAAACCATCTTGGAACCAGCATCTTGGCACACCTTATAGGTCTGTCATAGTTGTCTTGGAAAGTATTCCTAGCTTAGGGAATAGGTAGGCATGGGAGCTAATAGCACAGTAATTCTGTCTTGATCCTTGTGAGAATGCTAAGGATTATTATGGGAAAATCCAAATCTGAAAAAGAGTATGAGTTAGCCTTTTGTTAAATAAGCTGGCCAAAATGCAAGGTAGTATAATCCTTGAACTGCTAACAGGATTTGATGATGATTTTTCATGACTTGTGGGAGTGCAACCAATGTATTTGATCAAAAGTGCAGAGTGATAGTATTTTCACTTAGTTATTTGGCTGACAACTCAATTACCATACTTTTTACAAAATAATACTAAAATAATTGTTTCTAAAACAGTTCTTAGAACACACTAAGTTAACTGTTCAGAACGATTTAGGAATTGCATCCAGTATTCGTCAATTATGTAATGATCTCCTTATGTAGGAACAGGAAGAAAAGAAATATATTATTACTGTCACCTTCCCTATGATTTTGCTAGGAGGAGAACCTATATGTGGAGAAGGAAGGAAGGAAGGAAGGAAGGAAGGAAGGAAGGAAGGAAGGAAGGAAGGAAGGAAGGAAGGAAGGAAGGAAGGAAGGAAGATAGATTTATTAAGCTCCTTTTCAGCTTCCCATGAGGACACTCAGTGGGGAAGCTGGCAGGAAGTCAGAAGTTGCTCCCACTCCCACTGGTTGTCCCCCCCCCCCATTGTAATAATTCTGGTCCTCTATTTAAGTAGTGAAGTATCTCTGAAATGATGCAACAGCGCATGAGTTGTATAGTTTTAAATGAATATATTCAAACCGAAATTGGATTAGATTTAGTCAGGGGAAAAAAAGAATAAAAAACCAACAATGTTAAAAAATAAAAACAGTAAGGAGAAAAAAGTAGAGAAAAGAAAATCTATTTTTACAAAAATGTATTATCATTGTAATAGCAAACTGCTCAGTTTTTAAACCCAGCATTAAACTTTGACCATGTGGATTCATATTTATCAGTCTTTCATTATGTCACTTAAAAATCAGTTTGAAATAGATCGTAAAAATGTACCCGTGTTATGGGGAAATTAAAATAAAGATGTAATAAACAATTTTTTTTTCATTCAGACTAACTGTAAATCTAAAAATGTCCATGCTTAGATTAAGTAACCTTGGCTGATTTTTTTTTTTAAAAAAAACTAGGTCACTTCAGAAGTAGGAGCATATGCATATGCATGTAACCACACAAAAATGCAACAATATGCTAGGGGTGATACCATAAGATAAACCTCACCCTCTCCCAGTGCTGGATGCAAGCACATTCATCCCAAGGCTTTTGTCATGGCATCACCACATGTTCCATCACTTGCCCCTTTCCTGCTACTATAGTTCAATGCATGTAACATAGGGGTGAGACTTTCATCACAGTTCCCAGGACTGAGAGAATGTGACTGACCCAAGATCAAACAACTGGCTTTGTGCCTAACACAGGGTCTACAACTCACAGTCTCTCAGGTTCTAGCCCAGGGGTGAGTAACTATGACCCCTTTATGATCTGTGGACTTTGACTCCCAGAAGTCTATGCTGGCTCAGGAATTCTGGGAGTCAAAGTCCAAAGGCTGTAAAAGGGCCATAGTTGTCCACCCCTGTTCTAGCCAGATACCTTAACCACTATACCAAGCTAGCTTTCTCCCCGATGGGGCATCAGGCTTTAAAAGCACCCATTTTCCAGTGGGCCTTTAACTCTGTCTAATGATATATGTTAACAACTGAATCTTTAAAGTTTAAATATTGTTAATACAAAGTCATAAATTACTTCACCGTGGTATTTGTTCTTATGCTTGATTTTAGAAGAATACCCAGAGACCCACAACAAAGATGCCCCACTGATTTCAATGGCAACTAAATTTAGCTACCTTAGTTTGGATCCAAGTGCCTAAAATAAGACTATAAAAAGAAGAGGGCTGCATCTATCAACTTTGCATCTTTTCTCCAAACCCGATTTTACCATACTTCAGTTTCTCATTGGCATATTAAGTGTTTCAATAATATTTGTGCTAGGAGTCCATTTTTAATTAGAGGAAAAGCACAAAACCTGCCAGCACTGAAAGATTTTAGCCAATTATTTCAAAAGTGAAGCCTGACTAGGCATCACCTGCCAATGCATAAGGGCTTCATAGACAACAGAAAGGAACTTAAGCCCATTTGTTTTAATGGATCCATTTGAAAGCTTTGTTATCAGACAATTCCATTTTCTAACTCTTCTAGAACAGCTTGTCCAGGAAGATGCTACCTCCAAAAGCCCACATTATTAATGGATAATGAAATAATATCTATATAAAGAGAAATAGAGTGGTAGCATAAGCACACATCAACAGAACAACATTTGTAGATATTGAGAAACATATAGATAATGTTGGAGGTTAAAAAGCCTCTGATCTGCTCTCCCCCCTTTATTTTAGCACCTGACTGGCTCCATTGAGGAGGCAGGAATCCCCTCCAGATAAAGGAAGGTGCCAGATCCCTCGTAATAAATCCACCCTTATGGAAGAATCTACATATCTGAGGGTGATCTTCCTTTCGAGATTTCACCCCCCCCCAGGATCAAAGGCTAGGGCATGAGTACCTCAATCTGCACAGGAAGGACAATTACCTTTTGGCAAAGTCAAAATTAGTCAATATATTTTGACAAAGAACCAGTAGGTACACAAACCATGAGCCTCCAAGTCCACACCAAGGACCAGTCTCCCTATAAAACCAAGTCTCTGGACCCCATTTTCTCTGTAGCCAATGCCCCCCAAAAACAAACCTCTTTGCTTTTGGGAATAAATACATCTCCTTTCTCATAATATGTCTGGATTTCATTTTTGATTAGTCCTTGAGCAGTCCCGGCTTGTAGAACCCCCAAATTATTCTTCTAACAATGGTTTAAAAACAAAAGTAACCTAACTTGGCTAACTCTGAAAAACAACGATGGCCCCCTTTTGGCGCGTTACTTTTTTTTAATCACCACTTTAAAAAAAAGAAAAAAAGAAAGAACTGCTTTTGGAAGATGTGGCTCTGGAAGACAACTTTCTTCCGATCAACCACAAAGAACTTTTTACAGCGGCGTCTGTTGAGCTCAGCTAGTAAGCACAATTTATAAAACAATGAATGACTAACCCCTGTAACCATTTTAATGACCCTAAAATAAAGTGCTTAGAGCAACATCTGTCCCAGCAGCTGGGTTCTCTGCATGAGTGGGCAGAGCGACACATTGGGACAAATTCTGTTCTCCCTTTTGACAGAAACAATTGCAGCAGATCATTTTTATCGTAATCAATTTAGGTACAGTTTCTTGGAAACCATCTGTGTAGTGTTCATAGATTGTGCTTAAGAATTTAAATGTGTATATTTTGGGTTGCTTGATGTAGCATCTGCTAATGACCACATAAGTTCTACTTTTTATGCAGAAAGCTGTTTCCTTGTAAAGGGATTAGTAGAATGACTACTTGATTTTATCCTTTTAACTACCCCATAAGCAGCCGCAGCTTGAATGGCATCCACTACTAAACACAAGTTGCCGAATTAATTGCATTTCTGAGCCAGAGTTGAAGTCAGAAGGATAACAAAGAAATATCATAAAACCATTCCACTAATGCCATCTCAAACTGGTAATTCAAAATTCATGTATGTTTTGCACAGGCAGGTTAAATTTAAGGAAAGAAAAAAAATGCTTTTTTAGATAATAACTACTTTCCAAATTCTTGCTTGTTCTCTATATTGTCCTTTTGTGGATAATTGTTTGTTTGTTTAGCTCCTTAGCAAGTTATTACAATAATCAGCTCTAAAAATGGATCAAACATATTGTATTTCCCAGAACTATGCAAAAGGTAAATACGCTTAAAACAACACAAATTGTTTAAAAACATATTTTTTTAAAAAAAAAACAAAGAAATAGAAGGAAAACATATTTTTTCTCCTAGTAGAAGAAAAAAGTAGTAGTAGAAGACTAGCAGGTGAAAATATATATTTATTTTTGTTCAACAGGTTGAGTTGTGATTTTTTTTCCCTTAAAGAATCTTCCAGTGATTTATTAATTTTTTCAGTAAGTTTTATATTGTGTTCTTCCAGTTTAGACACAAAATATAATAAGTAGGAGCAAAAATATAAAATGTTGTCGCTTTTAAGAATTTGAGAAAATCAGTTCGACCCTTGGTATTTCAGACTATTTGTTGTTATTATCAGGAAGTTCTTATATTTTGTTAGAATGATCTTTTGTTAAAAAAAGTTGTGATTTTATTTTTCAATCTTGTCACCCTATCTTCTGGAAAATCAAAGTTTGAGTTCAACCCTTTGTAGTAACTCTAAGTCATTGACTTACCAAGGCCTCTGAGTAACTCTGGGAATCTACAATTACGAAGTCTTCTTCAGCAAAGGCCCACGACAAAAGGCAACTTAGATGGGACAGTTTTCTTGAGGCTCTAGTGTAGGAGAGGGAGGGTTAAATCTCACTTTCTAAGTTTTTAAGGCTGTCATAGAATGATGCATCAGTATGGGCCCAGCTATCAATGAGTCTAAGAACCAGTTAAGAACCTTTTCCTAAGAATTCTATAATATGTATGAGTTAATAAATTGAGGGCTTAACACGCACTGATGCACTTGATCTCTGTAATCTAATTTTCTCCCATCCAGAATAATTGCATCAATCAGACATACTGTACTTCCGTACAGATCTATTGCAGTAGCTTGTCCTTTAGTGCACAGCAAGGCCTAATGTTTAAGGCAGAGAATGGACTATAAAGTTCTGAAATGATGGACATCATTGTATAATAATTATGATACCACTGTTATATATTTCAATTTTAAAGGATTCATTGCTACATTTTCTTTCAGTTCAGCGACAGCATTGTAATTTTTCAACAAGAAGTACTTCGCATAAAGATTAGCAATCTAGTTTTATTTATAATTAGTTAGAACTAAGTCCCTCTTTGTTCATGATGATTTGCTAATATATTAATGAATGGCTTGTAGATGAAGAGTGCAATCCTACTCATGGTTACTCAGAGTAGGTCACCTTGTCTTTAGTGGAGTTAATTTGTACCAAAGATAGCTCTTTTTAAGGCTAACAGACTTAAATTGGTTTCTATATATGTACATAACTATTAAAGGTTGTTAAGTATGTAACTATAATACTTGTGGTTCTAAACAAAGACTCTTAAATGACCCATGCAATAATATGCAAGAAATATGTCTGGGATCTATCATTGCTTAAAAAAAATACCAGATTGTTTGAGGAGAATATAGAATTACTTCTTTCTTCCTTCCATATGATGAGTTATATGAATGGAAATGGAGACGGGAAGGGATAAGTCATCCTTCCCTTAAGCTACTTCTTATGAATGCAATTATTTTTAATGAAAGTAAAATCAAGAGGGAAAAAATCATAATAATCTTTGGAAAGCAAAGATCAGTTCATGTTCTAAGGCAGACATGTCAAACTTGTGATGTCACGTGACATTGTGCAACGTATCGGGACAGTTTTGCCATTGCCGGCAATAGGGTGGGCGTGGCTTCCAGATGACGCATCCGGCCTGTGGGCCGGAAGTTTGACACCCCTGTTCTAAGGAAAGAATGTAATGGGGTTCCTTTTTAATATTTCATTGAACGGAATGAATTTATTATATTTAAAGTTTATCAAAATTATGGGTATTTCTGGAGTGTCAATTACTTTTAAAAAATCCATGCAAAGAAGAAAAATTATAATTTAGGCCAGTGTTTCTCAACCTTGGCAACTTGAAGATGTGTGGACTTCAACTCCCAGAATTCTCTTCTCTGAGAGTTGAAGTCCACACATTTTCAAATTGCCAAAGTTGAGAAACACTGATTTATGCCATTTCAGAGTACTGGAGAAAAGTGTCAATCAAGGACTCACTTGATATGTGCTCCTGTCTTCCATGGATGGAAGTTTCTGCCTTTTATTTTATCCCTTCATTTATTTATGACATCCTCACAATGCAAATATAAGAAGCATCTTTCATTTTATCAGGCAATTGTTTAAGCATGGTAATGTTTAAACTTTCTTCCAACAATGTTGCTCACTTTAATTGGAAATACCTAATAAAAATAAATTTGATTGTGGTTTAGTTGAAACTGATTTAATTTCTTCTTTTCAAGTTGGATGAAATGTTTCTTATTTCAACCCATCATAGTAGATATATGGAAACATGGTCTTTGGCACATTTGTTTATACAGTATTTTACTTGCTGTATAATTCAGACTAACGCAGCATGACATACTAATACACATAATAACATTTTTTCTTTTTTAGAAAAAACACATATATATTATTCCAGGAAAACTGGGGGGTGGGGGGAAGGCAGAGTTAGATAGTAGCTCCTCATTAACAGAGATTGCACATAACCCATCTAAAAAGCAGGTGGGTTTGGCAGATGGATCGAAAGTAGTAAAGCGGATATATCAATAGAATTACAAGCTGGTGAATGTTTCCTGCCTGAGTTACTTTAGAGCAGTTTGGGAAATTTCTATTTTCTATAATGACAAGTATATTGGCCTCATTCAGTTTTTAAAAACTACAGTTAACATCATTTGTCTTTTAATCCTCAACTGCAAAGTACAGTTTCCAATGAGCAAATGTATCCTATGTCAAAAGAGTCTTGTAGAAAAGAAAAAAAAGGAAAATGTAAAGTGAGAACTTCGGAATGACCTCTCGAACCAGACCAGTAGCTTATTCATTCAAGATCATTTCTTATCACAATAGGTAACGGGTATTACTGCCTCAGGAGGGGGGAATCTCTTGTTTATTTTAACACCCTAGACTAGATCAAGGATGAAAGGTATAGGGATGGTGAGACCTTTCCATTCGGTCCGAATTGCTCTGAACTTGCTCCAGATTTAGGGAAAGAGCCAGGAAATACATAAGTGAAACACAACATTTTGGGACATATGTTTTCTTTGTGTTTTAGCAGAATGGGAAGAAGGGCAAGGGAGGTCAAGGACAGCCTTGCCAAAGAATAAGAAGAAACTTAATTTACACAAAAGCAATGGGTTTACAGTAAGCCCTGAACTTTGTAAAGGAAAATACACACAAAGTTCAATCAATTATTTCAGGTCATTTCTAGTGGTATTAATGATACCATCTGAAATAAATAAATAAATAAATAAATAAATAAATAAATAAATAAATAAATAAATAAATAAATAAATAAATAAATAAATAAATAAATAAATAAATAAATAAATAAATACATACATACATACATACATACATACATACATACATTTTAGGACTTCTTCATAAATGATAACATGTACTAACCTAACTGTGTTTGATTCCGATTCCATCTGATTGCTTTTTTTTTTCCAATACATTTTTATCCTCTTACTTACTCCTGGGAGAGATATTTATATGGAGGGATATGGAGAAAGTTAAACCTGACATAATTCTACTGCAAACAAGCTTCTTACTCATATGATACAAATGGCCCCAACCCTACTGGCCATCAGGAAGATGGTGAAGACCTGCTTTTCCCTAAAGCACTGGGGCCAGAATGTTAATGAGCTTTGGCATGTTCACTGTGGGATATGATAGATATGATTGTTTTTACTGGGGCTTCAACTTTGTCTTTTACAAAATGATTTGAAAATTGTATTATGTATCCTTGTTTGCCATTCAAAGTTCCTTTGGTAGCAAGGCAGCCACATATAATTTGCTAGATAGATGATAGGTGAGAGATGACAGATGAGAAGGGGTGAGAGAGAGAGAGAGAGAGAGAGAGAGAGAGAGAGAGAGAGAGAGAGAGAGAGAGAGAGACAGACAGACAGACAGACAGACAGACAGACAGACAGACAGAGGCACAGAGGCACAGAGGCACAGAGGCAGAGAGATAAAGACAGAGAGATAATAGATAGATAGATAGATAGATAGATAGATAGATAGATAGATAGATAGATAGATAGATAGATAGATAGATAGATAGATAATTTCTTGTGCTTAAATCAACTATTTTTCTATTTTCCATTTGCAAAGGTTTCTTTTTATAAAAAACCTGGCAAATATTACAATATTTTCAGGAAGAAAATCTTCAACCATTGGCAATTCTACAGCCAATGTGCTCCAAATTTTGAACTGTGATGGAAAGGTGCTTAATACAGATTCCCAGACTTACGTATTTCTGAAATGTAATGAGAAGAAAATGTTCAAACATTATATAAAGTGATTTAATCATTCATGGCAAGCCATTGCTCATCTCCCACTCTCCTATGAATTTAGGATTCACTGAAGCATTTCCTTAGCTGAGTTCCATTAAGCTCATCTTGTGGGCAAGTTCATTCCCACCGCAACCTTATGCAGGACATTTCTGCTTGGAAGACATATTCTGGCCTTGGATTTTTTTTCACTCCGTAAGAAATATTATTGTTCAATTATATGACCACAGAAGTGATCGGTAACTAGTCAATAAAATTATAGGAATCTGATAATATTATGCTCCCGTTAATATTTTGAGGATTTTTTAAATACAGAATAATAGAGGGAATGAAAAAGATAACACAATTCCATAAAAATATTGGGCTTGAAATGAGATAAATAATAATTTTATTTGGTTTTTTTTAAAAGCAACATCATAAGATTAACAGGGGTTTTTTCCCCCCAAAATTAGATGAGGATATTTAGTATTAAAATAAAGGAAAATGACAGACAAATAAAATGTTTAGAAAAATGGAACAAACAGAACATTAATAAATAGACAAACAGAACATTTAGGAAGTTTAGGCTTAAAATTTGGAGTCTGGGGTCTTTATGATACTGAATTAGGAATGCCTTCCCTCTCTCCTAATCTCAAACAGCTATATGGCAGGTAAGTTCAACACAGTCATTTACATCAGCAATTCCCAAGCTTGGCAACTTCTAGATGTGTAGACTTCAACTTCCAGAATTCTCAACGATGGGTGTGGCAGCTGGAAAATCTGAAGAGTTGAAGTTCACATATGGAAGTTGCCAGAGTGGGGAACACTGATCTACCGGTATGTATTCAGAATAGCCAACCCTATTAAATTAGATTTAAATTCTAATAGATGAGAAATCAAGTTAATTGGTTTTGGATAGCAATTTTTTTTACATTCCTTTCCCACTGCATGCACGGGCTTGTACACATCTGTATTTATGCAAACCGATAGCACTGAGGGATGCCTTGTTCCTGTCAGTCAAGAAAAAGTCTATGCCTGGAAATCATTGCATGATTAAAAAAAAAAAAGGCGACGTAGCACAAACCTCTAAAAATATATTTGTGGTAGGGCCAGCAGTTTCTTTGTTTTGTCTGGCAAGAGAAGCCAAAAGGTCGCAGCAGTGTAGCAAGGAAGAGTGCAGTTTTGATGATAAACTCCGGGGGGGGGGGAGGAAATGGCACTTTTCATAAGAGGAAACTGTTGCCATACTGTTGAATAATGAATTCTGCATCACTTTGCCGCTGCCGCTGCTACTTCTGCTGTTGCCATCTCCTGCAATATGTTGTCTACAGAAGGATACTTTCACAACTCTTTCAACACTGATCTCTCTTTATTATTAGTGTCTCCTTTATATGGACAGTTGACATAAATCTCTGAATGAGAGAAAATGCCAACAGAATGGTTCGAGGCCCAAAATACTTAATTAGAAGTTGGAATCGCAACTTTTTAAATCTTTCAGCATGTAGAAAGACACAAAAATGTTACAAACTCTTGGACATATGAAGAAGGAGAACGCTCCAGCAGTGATGTCAAAGCTTACACAGTGCTATTAAATAAGTTAATTTTTTTCATAAATGTTATTGGGTCAACAAGGCTACAAAGCTATTTCATTGCATGAATTAGAGAATATTTGTGCCAGGAGAGAAGATTTTATTTTTTATTTATTTATCTGTTACATTTATTTGCCACTTATCTCGCTGTGCGGCTACTCTAGGTGGCAACATTTACTACTTTTAATTAGTTTGTAAAAATGAGTCCATTGCATGGTATTAGTATTAAGTATAATGTAAAGAAGGATATGAAGTACATGTGGAATGTCAAATTTCTATAATAGTGAAATAATCTTGTACCTTTAATTCAAATTTTCCACATTGGCTACGTTTAAGGCTGACACTCAGTTTGAATATGCTTCACTGAAATATTACCAGATGTTCCCATTCTGAAAAGGCTTGTTTCACTTATAGACATAATCATTTCCAAGAAAGAACAATGACTGGGTGAGATGAACTAGCATCTTCCAGCCCATGTGTGAACCAGCAGACTTCAAGACTGACTTTCTTCAGTCTGTCTACAAATTGGGTGGCCACCCAAAACAACAGGCGTAAGAAGCCAGGATACCACTGTATCTGTTTAAGAAGGCTACCCAACCATAAAAGATGACAATGATTGCTAAGGAAAAAACGAAGGGGGAAAGAAAAGGGGAAAGGATCCAGTGTTCTTTGGATGAGATCATTGGAAAAAGGCATCTTTTTTTAAAAATTGAGTATGTGATGCATGTTAATTGGAATAATTATTTGTTGGGCTTTGCTGGAATTCTTCCAATTTATGCCATTTGCAAAAGGGATACAGAGAAAGCAATCAATAAAGGTTCACTGCAACTAATTTTGTTAATGTGTAGTCCTATGATTATACATATGATTTAAAAATTACAAAATTAGGAGCTTAAAGGTGCAGCTAAATTGAGTACAGTAACTGAGTACAAAAATCAGTGAAGCCATGGACCAATATAATATCTGAAATCCTTTCAAAATCCGTGTGTCACTGCTTACTGCCACAAGCTACCTGCAAAAATAAATACATTTATATATAAGATTGAAATCTGTTGTAATTAGTAGCATGGTTATGATTTCTGAGGTGAAGATTGTACAAGAAATTGTGCTCCCAACTGTATTTTTCTTTAATGATTAATCATTCATCAGTTGATACAGTGAGAATTAAATGTACATTTGTAATTTTCTCTCCCCTCATTAATATTGTATGTTTGTGTTACTGTTTCTTTCTTTTCATTACTTTTGCCCCTTAAAAAAAACATTTAATTTATTTTTAAATTGAATAGCATTGATCCTAGGTTTAGGCTAGTAAATAGTGTAATCATTGTGATTCCCTGTTTTTTTTTTATAATTATGTTATCGTCAGTCCTACCTTTACTCCAATGTAATTGTACCTGTTTCTTGCAAACTGAGACATAAAATAAATGAGAAAAACTATGAATAGGTCCCCTGGAATTCAAGATGTTTAGTTTACCTTGATACATTTGAGTGGTGTTATTCCTGGTGATGTGAGATTCTCTTATGCTACCTGCCTCTGCAGGGAGGGAGGAGCTATTTGATCAAATTGTCCTGGTGACTGATGGACCAGGTGATGTTGCAAAGAGAATTGGGGGATCTATTTGATGCTCTGCTACATAGTCCTGCTGAGTCCCTGGCCACTGCCTGGAACCAGGTGGTGACTAAGGCCTTGGATAGCCTTGGGGGAATCACTCCCAGGATTTCTCATGGTTTATAGAGTTGTTGAGGGTGCTGAAAAGGGTCACCAGATGTCTAGAACAGCTCTGGAGGAATGAAGGCACAAATCCAATTAAACATGAGATAGAGCTACTATTAAGACCTGCCTTGTGGCAGTAAGAGTGGCAAAACGTGAATGTTTCTCCATTCTTATTGTGCCTACAGAGGGCCACTCAGTGGGCCAGTTTAGGGAATTTTCCATGTCTCCAGCAGATAAAATCACTTGGATCCACTCTCATTTGGAAGCCAAGCCTGTTGCAGTTCTCTTAGAATGCCTGATGAATGGCCTTAACCAGTTGTCTGGGAACAGTTTAATTCTGTTGGATTCAAGAAAATGGACAAGGTTCTCGGGACTGTAAGTGTAGTCACCTATAAATTTGATGTTTATCTCCTGGTTGGTCAAGGCTGCCTGGGAGGTGACATGTGGGTAGGCAGTGGTTAATTCATCTTTGAGGGAGGAGATATTTCTAAACATCACCAGATGTTAATGTTGTGGATTACTTCAGTAGTGAGATAAGTGTTGTATAAATTTGATAGATAGATAGATAGATAGATAGATAGATAGATAGATAGATAGATAGATAGATAGATAGATAGATAGTAGGTAGGTAGGTAGGTAGGTAGAGATAGATAGATAGATAGATAGATAGATAGAGAGAGAGAGAGAGAGAGAGAGAGAGAGAGAGAGAGAGAGAGAGAGAGAGAGAGAGAGAGAGAGAGAGAGAGAGAGAGAGAGAGAGAGATGGATTCAAGGAAGTAGCCTTGAATTCTTACAAGCGATCCATTTCCATTTCAACTATTTCCATTGTGCACCACTGTTTTATCTAATAGATTGTTAAAAACCTACTCTAAATATAGAGTAGTGTAACTGCCTAATGATATGTTTACATTCAGCTAGGGGGGAAAAAAAGTAAGTGAAAAGAGTAACAGTTAACAGTGTCACCTCCTGTTGTGCCCAAACTGTGAGATGTGGAAACGAGAGACAGCAGTCTGCACAGAATAACCAAGTAGCTGATCCATGGAACCAGAGGCTCAGCCCTCTTCTGTTTTCTGTGTTCTAACCAATGCCATGCACAATCTGCAAGTCACCAAAAGTATTTCTGCAATAACTTATGTAGGTAATTGTAATTAGCCATACCGATAATAAACCCAAGTAATACTAAGATAGATTTAAACATTATTACAATTTAAGGGAAGAAATGTTAATGTAGATGGACAAAAAGAGAATTATGGAACTCCATATTTGATAAGGAATGCAACATTCAGTGTCTCATTTTGGAGATGCCTGTGCTCTCTATGCAAAACTAATGACATTACAGGCAATATATGCTTCTTTTGGTCTTCCTCCTGAGTTCTTTGTTGCTGTATTAATTGGTTAAAATACTCTGTAAGAAGGACACTGAAGCCGTACAGGAAGTCCTTGACATACAGCCATTCATTTAGTGACCATTTGAAGTTACAACAGCACTGAAAAAAGTGACTTAGGACTTTTTTTCACATGACCAGCATCTCCCATGGCATCACAGGATCACAATCCAGACTGTTGGCAACTGACTCCTGTTTATGAGGTCATGCAACCAATTTTTGCGACCTTCCGACAAGCAAAGTCAATAGGAAAGCCAAATTCACTTAACAACTGTGTTACTAACTTAACAATTGCAGTGGCTCACTTAACAACTGTAGCAAGAAAGGTCATAAAACGGGGCAAAATTCACTTAACAATTGTGTTACTAACTTAACAATTGCAGTGGTTCACTTAATAACTGTAGCAAGAAAGGTCATAAAACGGGGCAAAATTCACTTAACAACTGTCTCAATTTGGGAATAAGTTGAGGACTACCAGCACCTGACCCACTGTTTCTACTTCAAGTACACACAAGTATTTATTTATTCTTTTTCTTCTTCCAATGGGGCTGAAAGTAAAGGACTTCTACAGTTTGCATAGGTGACAATAAATAAATAACAAACTATTCCTGTCTATTTCTCTCCAAGAAGAGGAAGATCCGCAGTCTTGCCTTGGCAAAGAGTAGTATCAAACATCCATCTTTTAATGCAGAGTTTCCCAATCTTGGCAAATTGAGGGTGAGTGGATTTCAACTCCTAGAATTCTCAGCAGTGGCTTAAACCTGGCTGTGGAATTCTGGGAGTCCCTATACCTGGAAGCTGCCAAGATTGGGAAATCTTGCTTTAATGGCTATTCTAGCCCCGTCCAACCGTAGTGAGAGGCAGAAGTGGGAAGACAACCTGCGTGTCAAACCTGACTCAACTCCATAGTTGCACCTGCTGTCACTTGAAGTTTGCCAGACAGCAAGGGAGGGGAGGGGTGGGCGAATTCCTAAGGAGGAGGGAAGCTCCAGAATGCAAGAGTGCCTTCTGTTGCTGGCGAGACGTTAGACACCAAGGTCATGTTAGGAAATGTTTGAGCAGCACAGAGAATCTTCTCCCAAAACAAAAGAACTGCACCCGGTTGGTGAACTATGAACTGTGGGTGGCCCGGAAGGGGGAAAGGGGTTTTGCCTATGGGGCTTGCGCAGGAAAAAAAAACTGACTTTGCTTCTGCTGTACCTGGGATGGATTTTTCAATAAAGCTGAGAGTTTCTTTGGTTGAATGTACCAAATGGGGAGGTTGACCCTGGAGTTGTGCATATGCCCTTCAACTGATTTCTGAAAATGAATTAAAGCCATCTTGGAGGACAGAAATGTCAATTTTATTTACTGTCGATTTAATCTGTAATTTATATTATATTGCTGGATTGTAATGGGTGACATATCTGATTCATTCTGCAACTGGCTTCCCATTTTGGTCACCACTTTATAAAAACGATGTAGAGACCCTGGAAAGAGTGCAGAAAACAGCAACAAAGATGATTAGGGGGCTGGACGGTTAAAACGTATGAAGAATGCTTGCAGGAATTGGATTTGTCTAATCTAGTGAAAAGAAGGATTAGGGGGTGACATGATAGCAGTGTTCTAATGATTGTGGGGCTGCCACATAGAAGAGGAGGTCAACCTATTTTTCAAAGCATCAGAAGGCAGGACAAGAAACAAGGGATGGAAATTAATCAAGGAGAGAAGCAACCTAGAGCTAAAGAGAAACTTCCTGACAGTGAGAACATTTAACCAGTGGAATGGCTTGTCTTCAGAAATCGTGGGTGCTCCATCACTGGAGGCTTTTAAGAAGAGACTAGACAGCCACCTGTCTGGAATGGTATAGGGTCTTCTGCTTGAGCAGGGGGCTGGACTAGAAGGCCTCCAAGGTCCCTTTCAACTCTGTTATAGGGGCCTAAGTACAAATCTGAGAACTATGACACATTTTCACTCTTACTTTGGATTTGAGTACTTTGAGGGCAGCTCAAATGTTCTTGCCATTATAGACAGGAGGCTCAAGACAGTCCTAGATCTTCTTCTTCTTCTTCTTCTTCTTTTTAACTATTTGCTTTTGTTGGAGTTTTTAATAGACAGACTAAAAAAGAGATACAGGCTAGAATAAAGCTAAAAGTAAGAAACAATTTTTAAAAGTGCAAGAGAAAGGAAGAGCAAGGGAGAGAGAGCAAAAGAGAAAAGGAAAAAGAAACAAAGATAATAAGAAAGAAGCTTTGAAATTCCATCACACCAAGCTAACATAATAACTTGACAGTCGTAGACGTTTCAAGTGTGTTTTCTGAGACAGCGCTAGCTTATATATTCCCATTAGAAAGAGGAATGTAATATATTCTAAGGCATTTATTGGATCTGGTCTGCTCAATTCCATTTGGTTGCCATATCTGGGTTTTTTTTTTCTTTTTTGCTTATAAAGTCCATTACTTTATGGTAATTTATTGCTAAGCTTTCTACTACACAATAAATAGTAACAGCTCACATATAGTAAATAGTAACAGTCCTCCGGAATAGGGCGGCATAGAAATTAAATTAATAATAATAATAATAATAATAATAATTGCCACTCTTACTGCTGATAAAGTTTGTTTAGAAAATTGCTATCGTGCAATTACAAGTAATCCTCAATTTCTGACCATTCACTGACGTTACAGTGGCACTGAAAAAAGTGACTTAGGACTGCTCCTCACACTTATGACCATTGCAGCATCCTCGCAGTCACATGTTCGTGAAACAAGCACTTGACAACTGGCTCATATTTACAACTACTGTAGCATCCCAGGTAGCTTGATTGCCGTTTGCAATCAGCTCAACCTGTTTCTTACCATTTCAGTGGGGAAGCTGGCAGAGAAGGTCACAAATCGTGATCATGTAACGACTGGCTGAACCATCACAGCAAGAAAGATCATAAAATTGGGTGTCTCACTTAACAAGAACACTGCTTAGCTATGAATTTCCTGGTTCCAATTATTCCAGACTTAACTCAAGGACTAACCGTATCTATATATTATGATTATTATCCATCAGCTAATTTAGAGGGATAGAATTATCTTCCTATTAGAAGATACATGGTGCCATTTATGTTTAAACAGAAGGGGAACTATTGTACAGCCTTGCTGAATCTCTTTTGAGGTTGGAATCTGGTAAATGACCTATTTAACTAAAATAATATTAACTTAAAATGTTTCTTCATCACTTCCCATTAAAATAATTCTGAAATGGTTTAAAGTAAATAACTTTGAATCAACTGGATGAGTTAAGTAGCTGATAGAGACTGTGGTACATTTCATTTCAGATCGTCTGCTTAACCAGGCAATACAATACCCTTCATACAAAAGAGGCATTGAATGTGCCTACTTCTCCAACTGTATATTTCATATATTTCCGACAACAGAGTATGCTTGACCTTGCAGCTACTGCTTCTGATTAACTAAATAGTCAGTAAACCTTTATTTATTTTTAAGATTTACTTTCTTGCATGGTAGGCTCTCTAACACAGCTTGTGCTGCTATTTAACTGCTATCTTACTTTCAATACTGTGTTTACCTATAGCCAAAATCTTTGCATTTCATCAGCATTTTCCATCTCAGAGAAGGGGGGAAAACAAAGAGATAATTATAAACTGTTTCACATATTGTTATACTGATATTCGACATGTGCACATCTCTCTCTCTCTCTCTCTCTCTCTCTCTCTCTCTCTCTCTCTCTCTCTCTCTCTCTCTCTCTCTCTCTCTCTCTCTCTCTCTCTCTCTCTCTCTCTCTCTCTCTCTCTCTCTCTCTCTCTCTCTCTCTCTCTCCAGCAGAAAAAGCACTACTGTTGTGGAGATAGCACCAGGTGCATGAGGGTGACCTCACATACACACCAAATCGGGAGCTGACATCCATCACACTTTGAAATTTTGGATTTCATCATTTCCTGATCTTTCTAAAGGGATCACAGCACCTGGCCCTCACAGCTGTAGTTCATTTAGAAAGCAATTTAAAAACCGAGGAAAAAAGCAAATGACATCTTGCTGCCTCAGCCTTGTCATTAAGAATAGCAGAATGGCCTTCATTTATGAGACACATGGCAAAGAATTAATATCTTTCAGCGTTTTCTCTAGTAGAGATTACAAAAGGTTTGAAAAGAGAAGTAAATATTTAGCGCTGCGGCTGACTTGAGGAAGGGGGGGTGGGAAGCATCCTTCTTTATTATGCAAGGGGGGAAGGATAAAGAACCACAAACCTCTATGTGTTGTGCGCAGTTTATTATATGTTCAGGTGCTATAAACACTCAGTGATGTGGCCTTGATATCTTTAATTGAGATCCCTGTTTTGCCCTCCTCTGTAGCATTGGATATACTATACATCTATATAAGACCCATTCCCAAATCTGGATGTGTAATGCTTTGACATTTAAAAATAGCAAACACTTAAATATTATTTTGCTAAATATTTTCTTTGGTTGTTATTATTGTTAATACTGTGATTACATTGAATTCCATTATGTGATTTATAATTTATGCCGATGCTTTAGTGCTCCTGGAAATGCATAGCTAATCCTATTGCCTAAAGCCCAATAGTGCTGGGCAGGTGCTATGCAGGTTCCCTATGTCCCTCTGCCAGCATGGATGCCAAATTGGATCTGGTGGGTTTCCAGATTGCCCTGGAGGATTTTTGAAGCTCACTCCGCCAATTCTTCTATTGTAGTTCTGGTTACTCGTTGCAAAAAAAAGTTGACCTGAGTAACATTTGACGCAATTGTTTCTAAATGCCTGCCTTCTTCAACTGAACACAGAAATAGCAAAGACAATGCATTAGGCATAGATAAATAAAACTAAGGCTTATTTATTCATTTTGAATCCACTCTGTGGAAGTCATAGTGGCAGCACTGTATACTTTCTGATACCTATTGTATCTGTTTTGGGCCGTATGTTTTACCAATAATGGCCACTTTATAGCCACCTACTACCCCAATCAAAGTATTGCTCTTTCAGATTTCTGGAAATGAGGTATCTGAATCTTCATTTATCAAGTTTGTTTGAATGAATTTCACATACTGCAGTTGGATAAGGTACTTGCATTTCTTCAGCCTACCTCTTTGATTTAGTCTGGCTGTATAAAAACCAAGAAGATTAAAGACATGGTCTCTGGTGAAAACACTATGGAAAAAAGCCCTCAATACATGGTGTTGTTGGTCTGTAGAAATTATAAACTGGTATCAGATATATCATATTGACTGGTTAAGAGAACAATCTGAGATGAAATGTACTATAATCTTATTCTAGCCTTGGTACAGAGGAAGAAATTATCTTGATTTTACTAAAGATGACTCTCATCTGGATTTAGAGGATGGAGCTCATAGTTTTCACTACTTTTATCAGCCAGAGTGAAAATCATGTTACATTCCATCTATTCATAAGTATCAATAATGTGCTGGCTTAATTGCCATTACATTGAAGTTATCTCGCAGAATTCCCTAGATTACCTGAGAACAGTTCAAAGCTTCTGGAAAAGATGCCGAGAAGCTTTAAAATTGGAGGGTTTTCTTCAGTTAGATATCCCCTTTTTTCATGAATCTTCTGAGTGGCTTCTGAAAGTGTGCTGAAAATGATGATGTTGCTAGATGAGAGCTAGCAACTGAAAACTCTGATGTTGAGGGATCTGCTTGCTTTTGATCACCCTGTTCTTGACATGGGTACAATCTCCTTGTAGATGCAAGTTCACAAGTGGGTGAATAACTCCTAGACCCAGATGTTTGCATAGTCCAAGTAATAATCTGATGAGTAAGCAGAGAGCTATTTGGTAGCAATTCTCATATCCTCCCAGTCTGAGAATGTCGCTTTCTGCCCCTTTTGCTTTCTAAAGATGATATTTTAATCCCATCATCTCCTCTGTCTCGTATATATATAAAAACTACACAAGCATCCCTTAAAGGGTACAGATGGATTCTTCATTTTCCTAATTACATTTATGTCATTATCCCAGAAAATAAATGTAATTTAGGAGCACTTTTGGCCCAGTTTTGCCTGTTGCTAAACAACTTTATGAGCCAGAGTGTGTTAATGACCATAGCAGTACAACAAATTGTAGGACATGTAATATCCACAACACCTGATGTTTGTGTTACGTCAGCATGGAAAACTACATTCTTAAGGTTCATACCAGTTCAGCTATGGACATTGAAGTTCTTAAAGTCCCACAAAAAAGAGGGAAGTGCGCAATGTGTATCCCAAGGAACTTTATCCACTGAGAGAAGCAGTAAATGTTGCTTCATGTTTATCTAAACCAAGAGAGAGATTGATTTAAATGTGTTGCTACAGTCTTGTCCAAGTCCAATTGAGTTTAATAGCTTTTTTTTTTCAAAACTACTTTACTTACTCCTCCCTCCTTCCTATATCTGTACATGGCAAGTTCATCCTTGATCTAGATCTGGGGTAGTCAACCTTGGCTCTTTTATGACTCGTGGACTTCAACTCCCAGAATTCCTGAGCCAGCATGACTACCCCCTGAAGATGATGGAATAGAAATGCTTAGCCCAGTGTTTCTCAACCTTGACAATTTTAAGGCATGTGGACTGCAACTCCCAGAATTCCACAGCCAGCAATGCTGGCTGTGGAATTCTGGGAGTTGCAGTCCACATGCCTTAAAATTGTCAAGGTTGAGAAACATTGGCTTAGCCAGATAGCCAGTAGACAGACATCAACAACAAAATCATCAACAGAGAAAATTTTGGTTGCAACTGATTCTAAATATTCGATAAGACAATACAAAGTGTCACCTTTCTACACAATTGTGAAGGGTCCAGAGACCTTTTGGATCTTGAACAATGAGGCCATACTGAAAGCCTTTGTCCCAAAGCTGGTCAGGAGGAAAGTGAGTTGATCTCATCTGAGAAAACTGTAGAGGACAATAGAAACAGTTATAGCCATTTTTCTCCACAGACTTCATGTCATTTATAATAACTTCTTGTTCCCCCCCCCACCTGCCCTTTTCACCTCTTGTGAATTCAAGAAACTCTACACAATTTAACTAAGTCTTTTGTAACTCTTTTCTATTGGCAATGAGAATATAACATTCCTATGAAGAATCACAAAAACTTGGTGAGTTCACAAAGGGGAATTTTCAAGGGCAATTGGCAATAATCCAGTTGCTAGCCAGCTGCAACAGGTTTTATAATAGTGTGTTTTTTTTTAATATTGTTGATTATGGAACTCCAACATTGTCCTTGATAGGAAAAGAGAATATTGCAAAGAAAACTACTGAGGAATCAGCAGCAAGAATAGGACTGTCCATCTGAGCGTATGCATAATCCATTTCTCATCTTGTTAAAGAGTGACATTGGCTTTAATATTAGCATATAACATGGGGTAGGCCACAAACCCTTGCTGTATGGAGTCCCCCTTTTTCACTCCATTTATTTCCCGTTCTTATATGAGATTTTCTATTTTTCTCCCAGTGGTAAACCAGGTTTCTGTGCATGCCGTTAGAATATATGATGATTTATTTGGCCATCACATCTGTTGCTAGCTGTCACATCTGCTGCTAGCATGAGAAGGCAGTTTCCTTTGTTAATATGAAGCCAACATATATAAAGAAATATTTTTTTCATTTACCAGTATGTTATTAATATGTTCAGAGGCTTACCACTTTTTTTTTAAAAGGAACTCAGGTTGAGTTACAATCCATAGAATCCATAAAATTAAACAAAATGGTGGCAACTACTTTAAAAGACTAAAATAACAACCATTGCAATACAAGGACAGAAACACAGAGATTTTCAATAGGAACATGTCCATGTTGTGACTAATCCAAATGCACAGGTAAAAAGCCACTTTTTCACCTGGTATCACAAAGCAAAAAATTATTAATATTAGCATGGCTTTCATGTGAAGAATAAGCTAGGATGTTATGACAGAGAAACCACTTTCCTGTTTCCTCACATCATACATCTCACCAAACTACGAGTTGCTGAGAACATCATGACAGCCATCCCAAAATTAATATTCAGCCATGTACATATTGAGGTATTTATTAAAGTTGCCCTCATGCTGTTCACCTTCAAGCTGATCTCGGTTTTTTATTCCCTGTGGACTAGTACAGGACTTTTAAAAAACCATGTTTTTTTATTTATTTAAGAAATCTTGGAGCAAGAACAGAAGTTCATCTTGTCACACAGTGCTTGGGTCTCGAACTGCCAACCCTCCAGTCAACTAGGCCAGCATTAGGGAGAGCTTGAAATGCATACTTCATTGGCTTATCAAGTCCACTGATTTTTCAGAGGCTTCTCCTTCCAGTGTCTAGCAATGAACTATTCTTGCATTTCTCTTACCAGTTGTCCTTATAAATTTAGAAAATCTAGCTATGCATTCCCATTGATAGGACATCTTATTTTTGTATATTATTTAGTGTTAAAATGCCCAATGTCTCGTCTTTCATACCATTACTTCTAAAAACTCCTTTGCCTACCAAAATGTCCATTGGACATTCCATTTCCAAAATCAAGGAAACATCCTGAAATAACTCTTTTCACTGACCTTTTTGCAGAAGTGGTGGTTCCTATGACAGCTAAGAGAGAGTCTTACCCTTGTAAAAATCTTGGAAAAATTGTTCGTTCAGTTGTTGTTGTTTTTGTCCACAAAATTGGCAAATAATTTTGAAAGCCATTTACATAGACAAACCTTGGCAAATCTCTCTTTCCCAACCATTTCAAGATGTACAGCTTTCTCCCTCCATGCAGCTAAATGGATTCAGCAATCCACTAATATGAATGGGGAAAAGCTACACCAACAAGAGCCAGTATGGGACAATCCAAGGCAGCAAGTTCAGTGTGGCCAGATCACTGCTGCCAGCTTGTCACCACTAAGTCAATTCTGCCAACTCACCACTGCCAAATCACCACAGGACTACTCAACACAGCCAATTTGCCACAGGGACAACTTGCTACAGGAGGCTGGAGGGAGAGTCAGATGGAAGGGAAAGCAAGTGAGTGTGCAGAGTGCAGAGCAGCAGCTGAGAGCTTCCCATTTTCACACTTGCCCCGCTGTCACAGTGTCAACCTCCAGGCTGTTCAGAATTCAGGTGGACAGTGGCAACAGTGGGTGGGGTGGGCAGTGGCAGTAGTGGGGTTTGTGAAAATGGGAAGCCCTCAGCTGCAGCCACCACCACCTATGCTCTGCCCACCTGCTCAACCACCCGCCCAGCTCTCCTTCCAGCTGCCCTCAGTGAATTGGCCATGTTGAGTTGTCCTGAGGTGACTTTGTGGCTGTAAGTTGGTAGAGGTGATCTGGCAGCAGTGTGTTAGCTGCTCCTAGTTGTCCGAGAACCAACAAGTGTGTCCCATCCCTAAATATAATACATGGTAGAGAATCTGCTACAAAACATTTGCTTCAAATGTCCTTGGAAGATTGTTTCTCCCCTATTTCCAACAATATTCTTGAGGAGCCAATTTTCTTTTAATTTTATTTTATACAACATAGTAGAATGAATATTGAGTGGAGTATTTTCAAAAGGTTTAAAATTTTCCATGACCCATGACCATGCTTAGCAATGTGCATGACTTAGCATAGTGCATGACTAGGCATAGAATAAGGAAGTAGAATTTAGCCAATAGAAAATGTGCACAGTAGCTCTGAGGAAGGAAGTAGAAATAGCCATATAAGGAAATAGTAGTAATAGCAAGATATGATTGGAACACGTAGTTTAGTGATGTATGAAAAGGGGGGGTGGGATGTAAACTAACTATAAATTCTGCTAACGCTTCTGTAGGGTGTGGCTTTTTCCATGTAACCGTGAGGTGCATGGTAAGGGTTCCACCACGCTTTGCAAACCGTTTTGAACAATAAACAATACTTTATTTTCCAACTCCGAAACTTGTCTCATCTGGATTTCTCTACAATGAAATTCTGCACACAATATGATAACAATGGACCCCCTTAAAATCAAGGTTCAAGTCTGGGCAGAGAATTAAAATGGCTTGTAGATAACCTCTGATGGGAGTAGCATGGGGGTACTGGATCTAGCCTTGCCCTTCCTGACTTCAGAAGCTTTTGATATAATCAACCATGATATCCTTCTGGACTAGCTCTGGGGGTTAAGTGTAGGAAGCTGTAATCCTGCACTTGTTTTCCTTCTTCCTTTGGAACAAGTCCCACTTGTTAATGCTGTTAGTGGAGGTGGGGAGATCTAACTTGCTGGCCCCATTTTGTAGGATGCCTCAGAGCTTCATACTTTTTCTACTTCTAGTAAACATAAAATGACTAAATGAAGTCTTCCAATCACACAAAATGATGCATGATCAATATGTTGATGATAACAGCTACAGCATACCACTCCATCCAAATGTTGCCATGGAGATTCTGTCCCTGTGTTCCTGGGAGGAACAGGCTTTGGTCAACTGTAGCAAGACTAAGTGGCTTTTGCTTTTAGGGGTCCCCCGGATCAACAATATTCAATCTTTAATCCCAAAGATGCTTTTTTCACAAAGCAACTGAACTTTCTTGGTGTTTTTTAAAGACGTTTCACTTCTCATCTAAGAAGCTTCTTCAGCTCTGACTGGATGGTGAGGAATGGAAGGATTTATGCAGCTGGGCATTTACATTCTTTTAGAGAGTCATTAATGCTACCTGGAGACTTATCTGTGCCTTCAGGATTACCTGAGTAGTGCAAATGTGTGCGGAGCCTTCTTGGAATTGTTGAAACGACTATATGGTAGACTAGAGATAGATGATGTTGTATCCCTCCCCCTCTGTTGAGAGAAGGCTATTCAATTTTGACATAGATGGCCTCTTTGACCCCTCTTTCATAAACGTATGGCACAACATAGGAGAACCAACCCATCAGGACAAGAGCCAGCAGTCCATCTGCATTTAAACGGCAAAAGATACTCTTTCGAAGACAGCAAAGTCCACATTTTGGACAGAGAGGGCCACTGGTTTGAAAGAGGGGTCAAAGAGGCCATCTATGTCAAAACTGAACAGCCTTCTCTCAACAGAGGGGGAGGGATACAACATCATCTATCTCCAGTCTACAACACAGTCCTTTCAACAGTTCCAAGAAGGCTCCACACCCATTTGCACTACTCAGGTGACCTTGAAGACACAGATAGCACTAATGACTCTCCAAAACAGGCATGTCAAACTGCTGACCCACAGGCTGGATGCATCACGCTGAAACCGCCCCCACCCCATTGCCGGCAAGGGGGGAAAAGTCACGATACGTCGCACGATGTCACGTGACATCGTGAATTTGACATGCCTGCTCTAAAAGATTGCAAATGCCCAGCTGCCTGCAAGGAGTATAAATCCTTCCATTCCCCACTGAAGCTGAAGAAGCTTCTTGGATGAGAAGCAAAACATCTTCAAAGAAAAATAAGAAAGTCCAGTTGCCTCATGAAAAAAGCATCTTTGGGATAACTATGATCTGGATGACTGAGAATCTCCATTCAGTCTTTAATTCAGGATAAAACTACCCTGGATAGAACCAGTATGTAATCCTACTGGATTCTCATCTCCTGTTCAAAGTGCAAGTGGGAACCATAGTTGAAAGCCCTTTGCACAGCTTTGTGTTGTGTGTCAGCTGTGTCCTGGATACATAAAGGATTGCTTTTCTTCAGTTGCCTCTACCCACAGTATTATACAGTATCTGCAAGGAAGAGCATGCTTCAGGTTCAGTCAATTAAAGAATCTCATCTGCCAAGACCCAGAAATGTATCCTTTCAGTCATGGATACTTGAACACCTTACCACTTGAAATTAGAGTGGTCCTACCCTGCATGCCTTCCAGAAAGCACTTAAGACCTGGTATGGCAGTCAGGTAGAAACCTGGTTGGTTACTTTTAATCTGAGGTTTTATTCTTGGCTGCTGTTTCATTTTTATTATATTTTTTATTTATATCTTGTTCTCCACCTAGGGTTGCTTTGGCAAAACGGGAGGCTGCATAAATCAAAATAAATAAATAAATAAATAGACAAAATTAAGACTGGCAATGTTCAGCTTAGAGCAGTCCATGGATATGCTGTAAGTATGAGCTGGTTCTCTGGAGGGGAACCCTTGAACTCTGACAATTGCTGGCTGTCTATGAAGCCCTGATGAAGCTTTCCCCCCCCCCCACACACACATACAAAGCTTTATCCTGCTTTGCTTTATCAAGGATTAAACTCACTTCAGTTCACTATCTGGCTTTGAAAATGCTTCCAAGTCTCTTCCTTGCCAACTGACTTGCTTTCCTTGTCTTCAAATTCTCCTCATACTGTCCTCAAAAGTAAATTAGCATTTTGTTGGGCAATTGCAGCAGAGAGAGAGAGAGAGAGAGAGAGAGAGAGAGAGAGAGAGAGAGAGAGAGAGAGAGAGAGAGAGAGAGAGAGAGAGAGAGAGAGAGAGAGAGAGACCTCAAACAATCTTGCAAGTGTTTTGCATTAAATCCCCTTGAATGCAGATAAAAGTGAAGTTGTAATGAACTTTCTGCCAGCCAAGGCTTCTTCACTTCTCCAAGATAAGGAGATTTCAGATTTTTGAGAGGGTTTAACTCCTGACAAGATATATTGTTTCAGTATGTGAGTGTAAGGCTTTTCTTGAACTAGGGTTGATATATTCATATAAAGAATTGTTTGGATACCTCAGACATATACTGTAGAGGTTATTGTTGCTACAAGATCAAAGTGAACATGTAAGATGCATATAAATGGAAAAATCCATCCTCAAGATTTCTGACTTTTTTTTTCCTCTGTGAAACAGATGTACTTATTCTCAAGAAGATTTTGGATTTTTCTTATGCTTTTTGGCGATGAGGGGAAACTGTCTTTATGCTTAGTTTATTGTTGCAAGCTGACAGTATATTCTGATGTTGTAATTTTCTTCTCCCTGTTATGCATCTCTCTGTCAGTATGTAGCCTTCTTGAATACCCATTGTCTGATATGAAAAGGTCCAGTGGAGTTCCCTCATTATTTTTTCTCTTGGAAAATAATTGAAAACGAAATTATACACTGGAAGACATGACAATTCTATATCCCTCTACTATACAGTAAGTGTGAGAATCCTGCATTCCATCAATAAAACATTCACATTTTTTTTTAAATTTAAAAGTAATTTTCATCAATTATTGGAGAAAAGAAAAGATGTTTGGCATAGCAGTAACTGATTTCTTGGACACATGTCAACAAATATAATAATAATAATAATAATAATAATAATAATAATAATAATAATAATAAAAAATGCATATAAAGTCAAAATTGAGAAGACAGCAACAGACAGTAAGTGCCGCCTATGCAAAGAAGCTGAAGAAACAGTGGACCACCTGGTAAGCTGCTGCAAGAAGATCGCACAGACTAACTACAAGCAGCGGCATGACAAAGTAGCAACAATGGTGCATTGGAAGATCTGCAAGAAATATCATTTGCCTGTAAGCAAAAACTGGTGGGATCATAAAATAGAGAAAGTCATAGAAAATGATAAAATTAAACTGCTCTGGGACTTCAGAATTCAAACAGACAAGCACCTGCAATATAACACCCCGGACTTAGCAATTGTCAATAAGAAAGACAAAAATGTCTGGATAGTGGACATGGCAGTGCCTGGAGACAGCAGAATAGACGAGAAAGAACTGGAGAAGATAACAAAATACAAAGACCTACAAATAGAAATAGAAAGACTGTGGTAAAAGCAAGCAAGGGTAGTACTAACGGTAATAGGCACCTTGGGTGCAATCCCAAAACAACTGGAGCACCACTTGAACACTATTGGCATTGACAAATTTGCTATTAGTCAATGGCAAAAGGCGGCCTTACTAGGAACTGCTTCCATCCTGCGACAATATCTGTAATACCATCAAACATCCACATCTGCCTATCCCAGGTCCTGGGTAAGGACTCGATAGGTAGACAAAATGCCAAATCCAGTCTGAACATCTGGCTGACTGTGCGATGATTCATAATAATAATAATAATAATAATAATAATAATAATAATAATAGTAGTAGTAGTAGTAGTAGTAGTAGTGGTGGTAGTAGTACTAGTAGTAGTAAAGTTGGAAGGGACCTTGGAGGTCATCTAGTCCAACCCCCTGCTCAGGCAGGAAACCCTATATCATTTTGGACAAATGGCTGTCCAGTCTCTTCTTAAAAACTTTCAGTGTTGGAGCATTCACCGCTTCTGGAGGTAGGTTATTCCACTGGTTAATTGTTCTAACTATCAGGAAGTTTCTCCTTAGTTCTAGGTTGCTTCTCTCTTTGGTTAGTTTCCATCCATTGCTTCTTGTCCTGCCTTCAGGTGCTTTGGAGAATAGCTTGACTCCCTCTTCTTTGTGGCAGCCCCTGAGATATTGGAACACTGCTATTATGTCCCCCCTCGTCCTCCTCTTCATTAAACTAGACATACCCAATTCCAGCAACCATTCCTTATATGTTTTAACCTCCAGTCCCCTTATCATCTTTGTTGCTCTTCTCTGTACTCTTTCTAGAGCCTTAACATCTTTTTTAAATCGTGGTAACCAAAACTGGATGCAGTATTCCAAGTATGGCCTTACCAGGGCATTGTAAAGTGGTACTAACACTTCCACGTGATCTTGATTCTATCCCTCTGTTAATGCAGTCTAGCAGTGTTGGCTTTTTTGGCAATTGCAGCACACTGCTGGCTCATATTTAAGTGATTGTCCACTAGGACTCCAAGATCCCTCTCATAGTTACTACTGTGATCCCTCTCACAGTTATTACCATCTATTTCAGTACAAAAAAAATATCAGGTTTTATAAGTGCCTTTGGTTTGTTGGTCTAGCACTCTATTATTAATCCAATCTTTTTAACGTGATTTGGCCCTCAATACAATAAACAGAACTTCACAGAGAAGATCCCCAATATGATAAATAGCTGAGGTTGATCTAAGAGCTTCAAATGATTCATTTAAGAAGCTACTTGTGTATTTAATTATGTACACTGTACATTTATTAAAAGCATTTCAAATTTCATTCTCCTGAAACCTCCAGTGTTCCTAGGTTATCAGATTAATGAAGCAATACCCAGGCCCTACAAAAAATATATATTCTCCCTCAAACTCACACATACGTCAGAATACTTTAAAACTGAGAAAAGGAGAAAAACCCAAGACTATAAAGTAATATTATAAATATTGACTATATTATGGGACATATGCTGAAGATCTATGATTATGAGTGCCTAGCCCAGGGGTAGCCAACCTTGGCTCTTTTATGACTCGTGGACTTCAACTCCCAGAATTCCTGAGCCAGCCATGCTGAGGGGAAAGAGAGAAGTTTCCAAGCTGAGCCATGCGGGCTCAGGAATTCTGGGAGTTGAAGTCCACGAGTCATAAAAGAGCTGAGGTTGCCTTCCCCGGCCTAGCCTACCAAGATTTCAGTCCAACCCCTTCCCCCAGCTATGCTGCTAGTTACTATTATCTGAGGTACAATATTTATGATGCTCTGGCAGGATTAAAAAAATGTGTGGTTTTTGATAATGTTTTTATTCTGATATTTATTCTGTTTTCATGGAATATTGCTGTGAGCTGTCCAGGATGATCTTGTATAAGATAGGCTGCTGTGTAATTTTTCTAAATGAACCCAGTCTCCTTTATTAAAATAAAGGCCTCTCTTCTGGCCTTTTGGAAATGTATAAAGACCTGGTTCTGCCATCTTGCTTGGGGTCTACAGAAGTGCATACAGCCATGGGGCTGGTTAGCGCCCTGAGGGTCCCCCCTTTTAATTAACTTTTAATGTTGAATTTTAATCATCTTTGCCTCTTATTTAAATTTTATGTATAGTTTTTATTTTTTAATATTTTACTGGTACACCACCCAGAACCCCTCTGTGAGGGAGATTGGCAGTTTCTCAATTTGATAAATAAAAGAAACAAATTATTTCCTTCCTTCCTTCCTTCCTTCCTTCCTTCCTTCCTTCCTTCCTTCCTTCCTTCCTTCCTTCCTTCCTTCCTTCCTTCCTTCCTTCCTTCCTTCCTTCCTTCCTTCCTTCCTTGTCCAGTAATAATGGTTCCCCCAAGGATATTTTGTGGCAGGGGCTCTATGAAATTAAGTTGCCTAATGAAACATTTTGTTTAAGTAAAAAAAAAACGAACAGATTCTACTTTCTGATGTGATGATACGGGGCCCCTCATGAACTAGGTAGCACAGCTTTTCATGCGATGTGCTAGCAATTTAACATTTACATTGTCCGGGCTCATTTTAAGTCTGCATAGCATGAGGAGGAAAGGCCCTGCGTGCAGGAATGTTAAGGCCACAAACAAATATTTTTACATACACGTTCCTTCAGACACTACGGGGCTTGTGGGCTTTCATCTTTTTCTCCTTGAGTTTTCTGTACCAGATAAACCGGTGTTCTTCAAGTAAAATACTTAAATGCAAATCATCTTTTCCAGCTTAGGAAGGCGAGGGGAGGGGAGAGGAGAGAGAAGGAAGAAAAAGCCATCGTTGGGCTCCAACCTCATATCCTCCGTCTGAAATTAGCTCCATTGTCAAAAGAAGACAGCTGTATCCTGATTTCAAGACTCCTGCCTTGGAGTCAAGCAGCCTTTCTGAAAATGGTTGTGTGCCTTCAAAACAGCCCCGTAATGGTCCCTCTGCAAACCATTTCCAGAAGCCTCGTGCAAGTAAGATAAAAAGGCGCCGTTTCTGATGCGCTGCTTTTATGGGCTAGGTCAGAGTGCTCTTTCCATGTGGTTCATTCCCAATCGAATTCCCCAATAGCCGATCTCCTCGGCTAACAGATGCCCAGCCTCATGTCGGAACCGACTCGAGCCACCGCTGAGATGATATTCCAGCTCCTTTCTTATTGAGCCATTTCCCTAGCAGATGGTGCAATGCTGCAGGCGCACTCCTTCCTGTTAATTACCAGCCTTAGCTACAGATGGAAATGTCAGTCAGCCTCACAGGTCCTGGTTCCTGCCATTGCCTCAGTCCATAGCCCTCTACCTTGGCAAGATGCTGCCAACACACACCATGTGTTTTGTGACTGCTGACTAGGCAGGCAACAAAAAACAACTTAGTTCATGAATATTCATGGAGGAATGTTTCGAGTTCTGTTCATCTGCGAGGCTTATAGATCTGCTTAAAGGAGAACTGCTCTTTCCAGAGCTCCAGAAGCCCCATCTTTCAAACTCCGGTGCAGCTCTGTGAGCCAGTAAAAGTACGTTACTATGGTAACCTATAAAGAGTGATTAAATGTCTGCCATAGAAGGACACCAATTTCTCACTAATATTCTTACCGTTACTTTACATGCCATTTAATCACACACACACTGACACACACACACACACACATGCAGCCAGTGGCCTGCAATAACAAACCAATAAGTCACCAAACCTGATGAGGTTGGAAAAAACAAAACAAAACAAAAAAGATTGATTTTCATCAGCCTACTAAACTACTGGCATTAATTCTTTGTACTTTCTTAGCTTTTTTAAAAAAAACAATGGTTCAAGTAAGCATATTTCAATATAAGATTATATTCTTTCTAATTTGTTACTTTCCCCCCCCAAAAAAAAAAACCTGTTTCTGGGAGCCATTTTATTGCATACCCCAATTCCTGATGATCCAGATTGAAGTGACTGACAGGCCTGTAAGGGAAGGATTTGACCTCTAAACAGGAAGTCATGTCTACTTGCTCCTTCATAGGGTTTGTGTTCAGGACACCATTGTGATGAACGATGAACAGGGACTGCTTTATTCTTGTATATTTTTCATATTTCATATTCAGTATGTTCTGTCATACTGAATTTACCATGATTTAATCATCCATCTCTTCCCAAGGCCTCTACAGATGGTCCTCAATAAAAACCACAATTGGGACCAGAATTTCCATTGCTAAACAAGGTGGTTGCTAATTGAGTCATATCCAATTTTACAATCTTGTTTTGCCATGGTTATTAAGTGAATCATGAAGCAAATCTGGCTTTCTCCATTCATTTTACCTGTCAGAAGAAGGCTAGGAAGGTCATGCATGGTGATCACATGATCTTGGGACACTGTAACCATTGTAAACACATGGCTATTGCAAGCACCTAATTTATGATCATGGGTCTGTGGGGATGCTGCAACACTCAGGCAGGAGGACTAGTTATATATTTTTTTTTCAGTGCCATTGTAACTTTGAACAGTTGCTACATGGACGGTGGTAAGTCAAGGACTACCTGTGGTAGAAATACAAGCATTGAGTTGGATCTACACATTTGTAGTGGGGGGGGGGGAAAGCTCACTGACTGAGCTGAGCAACCTTCTTCCTACCTACAGACCTGAAAGAAGCACTGAATTCAGAGTTAAGGTCACCTTTCTCCTCAACAAACCCTCCCTATATTATCCTTGGCATAGTAGCCTTTCTATAAGGTGACGAACCGTCCTCCTTTAGGGAGGACAGTCCTCCTTTTGTAAATTCTATCCTCCCTCAAAAAGTGTCCTCCTTCATGTCCTCCTTTTCGATATTTGAAGACTAATCTGCAGGGCTTTTTTCCCCCCTCATAGAACGCTCAGAATGGCATTCCGGCACCTTTTTCTGATGGGTTTTGTTTTCAGCTTTTGCATGAGCTGTGCTACTCCCACTATTGGCTTTCGAAAGCCAATAGGAATTGCTACTGAGTGCGCCAAAATACCCGGCTGGCAAACTTTGCACATGCAAGTTGTCTGTATTATTGTTGCAATGAATAAAATGTTTCTTTTATTTACGATATTTTTTCTTCAATTTATTTGTGTCCTCCTTTTCATTGTAAAAAAGTTGGTCACCTTACTTTCTAGAGAAAGCAACTGCCCTTGTTAGAACTCCAATCTTATGGTTTTCCAAAGGCCTCCAAATTATAGTGTATGGTTCACCTGAAATTCAGTTGAGGGTTAGATTAAAGATTATAGGATGCCTATTCCTTTGCCAGGGCCTCAAGCTCTGCTTGCTAAACTAAATCAAAATACAATCTCTCTTTAGCTATGTGCAGTCAGTTTAACTTGCCTTAGGCTACTGCTTAAAATGTAGACCGACTTCAGGTGCACCTGAAAGTGGTGGAAACAAAGAACTATCATCTTCAAATTTTCAGCTTTCAGTAAAAGAAGAGGTTCCCCCTCCTAGAAGTGGAACGAAAAAGTCACCCCTTTTAACATTAGTAGGCCCATTTGGAAATTTGAGAATATATTGTATCCATGTTCCTTCTCATGGGGAACATGATGAGTTACAAAAGTCTGATTTATTCAAATGTTACCTGCACACAGTCCCTAATCTTGTTCCTGAAGAGATATTCCCTCCTGTTCCTTGTTACTTGTAGTCTTTCTAAATATATGGGTGTAGTTTCAAGTGATGTATAGAGTTGCAATCCCCATCACTTTATATTCTTAAAATATCTCTAGGCCCATTTGTGGACTGAGATATTCTGTGACATAAAGATAAGCTGGTGCTTTGGTTTGCTGAATGTTTCCGTTCTACATTCACTTTTATTTAAATATATTTTAAATGTAAAAAAATCAAGAACAGTAAATACTGTATATGTGGATACATGGACACCTGTTGGAGACTCTGGCAAGGTTAATTCCTTCCTTCCTTCCTTCCTTCCTTCCTTCCTTCCTTCCTTCCTTCCTTCCTTCCTTCCTTCCTTCCTTCTTTCCTTCCTTCCTCCCTCCCTCCCTCCCTCTCTCTCTCCCTCCCTCCTCGAAATAAACAATGTAATACTCACATAGGAAGGATATTTGTTTGAGGATTTTGTTTAAGTCCTTGTGGAAAGTGATTGCTCTCATAGAAAATAGTTTAGAAATCCAAGAATATGTTGCAGTTGTGACAGAGAGAAATTGTTGAAATAGATACAAGAGGTTGTAATATTTTTACTTTTAAAAAGGTGGTTTTTTTGTCTCTAAACATTTAAAAAGTTATCCTGCCAGTACATATAGATAAAGCCCATGGTTGTTTTCTAGAAGTAACAAAATACAAGATAGAAACTGATGGAAATTTTGATTTATGCCAATTGTGTAAGGTAATGCAGTATTGTTATGCCCATTTGCAGGAGTGAGGTAGGAATTGAATACAGTATAATAAACCAGCACAAAGCTGGCGCCGCTCTGTCTGGTCCCAGGCAGATTTTGGAATGCTCAGGACCAATGCAACATCCCGAGCCTGCTTTTGCAGGCTCGGGACACAACACCCTTCCCCCCTAGATGGAAAATACTTCGCGTACACACATATATGTTATGCATTGGGAAGAGTAGCATACAGTTGCACTATTCAAATGCAAAGAGTGTGGAATACTTGAGTCTGCTCTCAGGCAAACCCCCTTCAATATTTATTAATACAAATAAATGTATACAAAATAAAAAAAAATACAAAATAATCTACCCACGAGTTACTCCCGTTATTCAGGGGCCTCATGAACAGTTCCCTCATGATTTGACAGCAACCTCACAAAGTCTCTCAAATGTTTGGGTGGGCACTTGGCCCGCTGTGAACTTCTAAGGCCTGGAGAGATTGCCTGACCAATGTGCTCACCTACCAGGCTAGGAAGGCCGGGACGTTGCTGCCCTAAATCCCCAGGTGATCCTGGTGAGGGTGCCTGGCCTACCTGCTTGCCTACTAGGCTAGGCAGGCCAGGGCATTGCTGCCCTAAATCCCCAGGTGACCCTGGTGAGGGTGCCTGGCCTACCTGTTCACCTACCAGGCTAGGCAGACCAGGACTTTGCTGCCCCGAATACCCGGTTGACCCACCCCACTGCTGGCTGGCTGGACCCTCTAAGTAAGTGGTTCTCAATCTTCCTAATGCCGTGACCCCAACCATGTGCTCGTAAGTTGAAGACTACCTGTATTTCCCTGTGGGCAGGGGCAGAAGGAGCGGTGGGGTTTGTTCTTGCATGAGTGGCGCCGCCCCCTGCGCCAGCCGCTGCGAAGAATGCGGCCATCACCCAAGGCAACTTCGTATGACAACAGCCCAGAGAACTTGCAGACCACAGCTGTGACCCAGAGATGTCCAGGCCCATAGTTTCTTGCCCAAACCGGATCGCCCACCTGGAGTCTCCTAGGTGCCCTTGGTTGTGACACCTGTGAAGCCACCCGGTCAGTTTAGTGATGTCCAGTTTAGTGATGAGGCAGCGACCCCAGCGGACTTCAGCAGGGCCCTGTGGCTGTGCATGGTGTGGTGCAGTGTGCAAGAAGGAAATCTGCTAACCTGTGATGCCTGTTACCATAAGTCAGTTTCTTGAGGGCATCTTTGGTGGTGCGCACCATTCTCTCTGCCAGTCAGTTGGAAGATGGATGGAAGGGAGCCGATAGTGCATGCAGGAACAGCTTGGCCTGAAGAAAAGCCTGGAACTCAGAAGACGTAAATTGAGGGCTATTATCTGAAACCAGCACATCTGGAAGACCGTGTGATGCAAAAATTCCTCTCAACACCTGGATGGTCCTGGCAGTAGTAGTGGAGGAAACAGGAACAACCTCTAGCTACTTGAAATGGCTATCAACAACAACCAGGAAGAATTGCCCCTGAAAGGGCCCAGCATAATCTATATGCACTCTAGACTATGGGGTTTGAGTTTCCTCCCACCTATGTACTGGGGCCTGAGGCATTTCAGGCCGAGACTGTTGGCACACTTGGCACCCGTGCACCTGGGCCTCGATGGCTTTATCGAGCCCAGGCCACCAAAGATGGCTGCGTGCAAGCGCTTTCATCCTGACTATACCAGAATGTCCCTCATGCAGAGAGATCAAGATTCTAGACCTCAATGAGGCTGGGATCACTACCCTGCTACCCCATAACAGGCAACCGTTGAAAGTGGAAAACTCATGCTTCTTGTGCAAGAAGCTTTGGAACTCAGTATCTGGGCACTTGTTAGGCCATCCTGCCAATACCCATATCAGCACGCATGTAAGTGTGTGATCAGTGGCAGTTTCTGCAGCCACGTCCCTAGCATTGAGGGGAGATTCAGGCAACTCCTGAATGGAAAGAATATCAATGGCTGGAGCAGGATCTGGCTCTAATTGGTTCAGGGGTAATCTGCTCAGGCCATCTGCATGACCCATTTCTTTTCCTGGTTTGTAAACTAATGTCTAGTCATATGCTGACAGGAAAATGGACCATCTCAGCATACGAGGAGAAATGATATGTGGGGTCTATTTGTTAGTGGTAAACAAACCCAGCAGAGGCTTATGGTCAGTATAGACCATGAAATGGTGGCTATATAAGAAATCATGAAATTTCTTAATGCCAGCCACTATGGCCAAGGCTTCTCTGTCAATTTGAGCATAATTTCGCTCTGCAGAAGACAGAGTCCTTGAGTAATAGGCCACAGGGACCTGTGTCCCATTAGCCTTCAGATGGCTAAGTACAGCTCCCACCCCATAAGGAGATGCATCGCATGCGATGCAAACAGGCAGTTGCTCATTGAAATGCACTAAAACAGCATTAGAAGTGGGCAAGGCCTTAACCTTATTGAAGCTCTTCTCATGGACTTTAGTCCACTGCCACGAAGCCTGCTTGTCTAAGAGCCTGTGTAATGGCTCTGCCACTGCAGCTTTATGTGAGAGAAATGCACGGTAAAAATTTAATAGCCCCAAGAAGGCTTGCAGCTCACTCTTAGACTTAGGGCATGGGGCCTGCTGGATAGTTTGCAATTTAATTTCAGTGGGGTGAATGCCTTGAGCATCAATCTGCCTCCCAGCTGCCTCCCAGCTGCATTTCTACAGCCCTGCCCACGCTACTCGAGGAGGTAGCCGGGTTGGCAGTTAAGTTCCCCAGACTTATTGTCTTGGGAGACTTCAATGTGCCGTCACTCGGTGAGTCCTCTGGGTTGGTGCGGGAATTCATGGCCTCCATGGCAACCATGGACCTGACAAAAGTAATTGAGGGCCCAACCCATGAGGGGGGACACACACCTGACCTGGTTTTTCTCTCGGAGCAGTTGAGTTATGATCTGAAGCTAAGGGACTTAGAAGTGTTGCCCATGTCATGGACAGATCATTTTCTGCTGCGGCTTGAGTTCACGATGCCAATCCTCCCTCGCAGGGAGCTGGAACCGATTAAATGGTTCCGCCCCAGACGCCTGATGGACCCTATTGGTTTTCAAAGGGCGCTTGGGGAATTGCCGGATTCGCTCATACACAGTCCGGTGGAGTCCCTAGTGATGGCCTGGAATATGGCCACTACGGGGGCTCTAGACCAGATTGCGCCATTGCGACCTTTCTGTGGTAGCAGACCCAGAAGTTCTCCTTGGTTTACCGAGGAACTCAGGGGAATGAAGCGCCAGAAGAGACGTCTAGAGAAGCAATGGAGGAAAAGCAGATCCGAACCTGATCGAACCAAATTGAGAGCCTATTTGGAAGCGATCACTGCAGCAAGATCTCAGTATCTTTCCGCATTGATCGCGCCTGCGGAATCTCATCCGGCTGCCCTGTTTAGGGTGACTCGCTCTCTCCTGCATACGGGGAGGAGGGAGGAACCTTTGCAGGGCAATGCCAAAGAATTTAACACCTTTTTTCGCAGACAAGGTCGCTCAGATCCGGACTGACTTGGAGTCCAATTGGAATGCAGTGTCGGCTGACAATGAGTCAGTCGAGATGACAGAAGCCCGTCTTAGTCCTGTTGTATGGGATGAGTTCGACCTGGTAACTCCTGATGATGTGGACAGGGCCATTGGAGCTATGAGTTCTGCCACCTGTTTACTGGACCCGTGCCCCTCCTGGCTGATTTCGGCTAGCAGGGAGGTGACACAGAGCTGGGTCCAGGCGGTTGTTATCGCTTCATTGAGGAAGGGGTCCTTCCTGGCTCCTTTAAAGGAGGCACTTGTGCGCCCCCTCCTCAAGAAGCCTTCCCTGGACCCGGCAGTTTTAAATAATTATCGTCCAGTCTCCAACCTTCCCTTTTTGGGGAAGGTTGTTGAGAAGGTGGTGGCACTCCAACTCCAATGGTCCTTGAATGAAACTGATTGTCTGGGCCCTTGGCAGTCTGGTTTCAGGTCCGGTTACAGCATGGAAACTGCTTTGGTCGCGCTGATCGATGATCTCTGGCGGGCCTGGGATAGAGGTTATTCCACTATCCTGGTGCTTCTTGACCTCTCAGAGGCATTCGATACCATCGACCATGGTATCCTTCTGCACCGGTTGGAGGGGTTTGGAGTGTGGGGCACCGTTCTGCGGTGGTTCACCTCCTACCTCTCTGGCCGGTCGCAGTCGGTATTTGCAGGAGGTCAGAGATCGGCTCCGAGGCCTCTTCCATGTGGAGTCCCTCAGGGGTCCGTTCTCTCACCTCTGCTTTTTAACATCTACATGAAGCCATTGGGTGAGATCATCCGTCGACATGGAGTAAGTTATCATCAATATGCTGATGATAACCAGCTTTATATCTCTACCCTGTGTCACTACAGCGAAGTGAACCAGTGCCTGGAGGCTGTTGAGGTCTGGATGGGTGCCAACAGGCTCAGACTCAATCCCGACAAGATGGAGTGGCTATGGGCTCTGCCTCTCAAGGACAATTCTAACTGTCCGTCCATTACCCTGGGGGGAGAAGCTTTGTCCCCCTCGGAGAGGGTTTGCAACTTGGGTGCCCTCCTCGATCCACAGCTAAGTTTGGAACACCATCTTTCGGCTGTGGCGAGGGGAGCATTCGCCCAGGTTCGCCTGGTGCGCCAGTTGCCGCCCTATTTGGACCGGGAGTCACTCCTCACAGTCACCCATGCCCTTGTCACCTCGAGATTCAACTACTGTAATGCTCTCTACATGGGGCAGCCTTTGAAGAATGTCTAGAGACTGCAAGTAGTCCAGAATGCGGCCACGCGAGCTGTCTTGGGTCTCCCAAGACATGCTCATATTACTCCAGCACTCCGCGAGCTGCACTGGCTACCTATTGGTCTCTGAACACAATTCAAAGTGCTGATTATGACCTATAAAGCCCTTTATGGCAATGGACCAGGATACTTGCGGGACCGTCTTCTGCCTCATGAATCCCAGCGACCGGTTAGGGCACATAGGGTTGGCCTCCTACCGGACCCTCTGTTAGACAGTGTCGTCTGGCAGGGCATAGGGCAAGGTCCTTCTCCATTGCTGCCACAGCCCTCTGGAACCAGCTTCCCTCAGAGGTGCTTCCTCCCTCCTGGCCTTCCGGAAAGCACTAAAGACACATCTATGCCGACAGGCTTGGGGCATATGAGCTGTGCTCTGCCCCTCATCCCTAAGAGTGTCCCACCATCAACGATTGTGAGTTGAATGTGTTTGTATGTTGTGTGAATGATATTAATTTTTAATTTTTTAAATTAATTGTCTTTTTTTAATTATGTTGTTGTTGTGAGCTGCCCCAAGTCTTGTGAGAGGGGCGGCATATAAATTAAATTAAATAAATAAATTAAATAAAAATCCTGAATCCTAAGAAGTCCTTTAGTTTAAGGCCTGTTTTCGAAAACGAAGCAAGACAGCCCTTAATCTTTCTGCTAAATGTTGAGATGATTCCCCAGCAATGAGGACGTCATCGAAGTAGGGACAGACTCCAGGAATACCTCGAAGTGTGCTCTCCATGACACTTTGGAATATGCCAGGGGCTACATTTATCTCAAATTGCAGTCTCTTGACCTTGAAGGCCCCCCTGTGAGTTACAATAGTCTGGGCCTCTGCAGCTGCCTCATCAACAGGTAGCTGTTGATAGGTCTGTGCCAGGTCAAGCTTCGCAAAAATGCGCCCCCCCTTGAGGGAGGCCAGAATTTGACTTACCACAGGCACTGGATAAGCATGCTGTTGCAGCACCTTATTCAGTGTGCACTTATAGTCTGCACATATACGTACATCCCCATTAGCCTTTAGAGGCGTTACTATGGGGGTTTCCCATGGACTAGAATCCACAGGTTTTAGAATGCCCTGCTGGAGCAATTTGTCCAGTTCAGCATCAATCTTGCCTTTGAGGGCAAAAGGTACCCTCCTAGGTTTAACCCTGATGGGTGTGATGGTTGGGTCTAACCGTAGTGAAATTGGAGGCCCCTTGTAGGATCCTAGCTCTAAACTAAACACATCTGCAAACTCCTTGCAGAGTTCTGCAAGGCTCAACATTTGCAAATGGTGCAGCCTAGTTACCTGGATTCCCAGAGCCTCGAACCAATCAAGTCCAATAAGACTCATACGGTCACTCCCAACAACCACCACATCTAGGGGACCTTCAAAATCCTTATGCTGTACTCTGAGGCTGGCCTCCCCCTTAACACATACCATAGAATTCTGAAAATCAGTAAGTATTAGATTCGATGGCCTGAGTTTAACTCGAAGGCCACTGCTGCTGCATATCCTTATGAATGTGGTAATTGAAATAATTGAGAGAGTGGACCCAGTGTCCAACTCCATTGATAGGGGAACCCCTTGCAACCTTACATTAATGGAAAGTTTCTTCTTAAGGGGCTTGTGTGTCCCTGTCATCAGAATACTGCTACACGATGCGTAGAAACCCACCCTATGTTGGCTGGGGACCCTGGTACCTTTCAGATGCAATTCTTCACAAGGTTGGACCTTCTGGCAACCCAAACAGATAGATGCGATGTGGCCTTGCCTGCCATATGCTCTGCAAATGGCAGAGCGGAACCTGCAGTCAGCTTGCTTGTGGCATCCTCCACACCCGAAGCATTGAAGACATGCTGGGGCCTTGTCCGGACGTTCCTTCTGCCTCCTTTCAGCTGGCTGGTGAAGTCTGTCCACCTCCTCTTCAGGATCCACTTCCGATCCTTTTCGAGCGTCCTCTTGATGAACGGTAGCTGTGTCTGGAGGGTTCCTGGTGAGCCGTAAGGCCTTCACAGGCCTGCCTGTTGCTTCCTCAGCTACCACCTCTCGCAGCGCGTCTTGGAAAGAGACATCTACTTTTGCAAAAATCTTCTGTTGTAAATCTCTGCTCCTCAAACCACATACAAAGTGATCTCGCAGCCTCTCTTCCAGATCCTTGAACTCACAAGGTCTGGCTGCTTGCCTTAAGGCCGCAATAAAGTCCGCAGCAGATTCACCCGGTCTCTGGTCTCTCTGCTCGAATGTGTGCCTCCAAGCAATGACAGATAACTTTGGCTGGAAGTGTTCCTTCAACATTTTCTTCAAGTCAGCATATGTTACTGACTCCAGAGGTGCAGGGGCCACCAGATTCTCTGCGATGTCAAAAGCTTCCTGTCCACAGGCACACAAAAGAGTTGCAGCCTTCAAGCCATTTTCTCTAATCTGATTTACTCTGAAGTAGTTCTCCACCCATGCTACGTAGTAATTCCATCTCTCTGGGTGGGAGACATCGAAATCAGACAAGCGGCCAATCTTCGACATCATACAGTTTACGATCTTCACCACTCGCTTCCTCTGCAAACTGCTGTTTAGGGAAAGGGTCCTTTAGCCGAGCTCACCCTCCAGCGACGTGATACTGGCAGGCTGGGACACTGATTCAGACGCTGTCTTCCCCTCTTCAGGACTTCCTGGGTAAGTCCTTAAATCTTTTGTTTCAGCTTGCAAAGGATCCCACCTTCATCGCTAGTGTTGTATTCTTCATTTGCGTGCGAATGATGAAGACACATGGCGATGCTGAACAAACACTTTATTCGCCTTCTACAACATCCAAGCGAAAGCAAAAGGCTCGCAGGTCTTTTTATATGGCGAGAAACCCGGACAGTGACAACCAATAGGAACAGAGCATTTTTGCGCCTTGTGCATGCGCACAAGGCTGGCACCGCTTTGTCTGGTCCCCGGGCAGCTTTTGGAATGCCCGGGACCAATGCAACATCCCGAGCCTGCTTTTGCAGACTCAGGACACAACAATTGGTTTTTCAGTTTAAAATCTAAACAAAGTTATTTCTAGATTCAAAGCTTTGCACTTCAAGAAGTTTGGTTGTAAAGATTCAGAGCCATCTTCCCATGTCTAATACTATTTATTTCTGCTTACTTTTGTTTCAGTATTCACCTCCTTCCCTATTTCTTTCATGGAACAACTATCTTGTTTTAAAAAATAAAAATAATGAAATGAACCATAACAACATATCACCTATGCCTATGCAAGCTTATCATATAAAAATACATAGTGAGAATATGCATTTTGATCTTTTTAGTAGAGGAGAATGTAGAGCTACTGTAAAAAGGTTTATAAATCTTAATTCTTTTACATTATCATTGGGTGGATCATCCACAAATCATTTTCCCTTTTCATAGACTTATGCTGCAACCAACTAGGTGAACACACCTACATTGTAAACCACTTGTTATTTTTAAAATGCTATGGAATAAAATGATGCAAATATGGATAGAAGTCTTAAACAATTAAGGCTGAAATCCAGTGATATATATCTGAGAATGATCATAATGAACTCTGTAAGATCTATGCAACAGAACTTTTTCTTTTCAACAATATTCTACTCTTTATTCACAATAATAATTAAAACATTGTTGAGGAGGTTGAGTCATTGCCCTTTCCTATTTATAAAATGTTGCACTTTTGAGTGCTCTAAAAAGGCACATTTGATAGAAGAAATAGGAAAAACCAGAGGCACATTTATTATGTATTGTGCTCTTATTTTACTAAATGCAAGTGAGAATCTTAATCTAAAATGTAAATTGGGTTAAGAAGAAGAGTTCTCAACAGAAGACACCTAGAGATTGCTGGAGGAAGTGTGAGCTCATCCCTGATCTATCTTGCAATCTTTGCATATGTATTGATTTACTGTGGTGCTGTAGCATCACAAGAAATCTTGTTCTCCTTTGAAAGTTAGATTTTAAACTTAAGTGGCACTTGTATCTGATCTGCACTGTAGTAAATCCAGGGTGAAAAAAATATGCATTACTGTACTAAATCTGTTGGCGTACACAGTAGAATGGAAGGTGAACTAAACCTGTTTAATTTGATAACCTAAGATCTTATTAGCACTGCTCTTTTGGATAGATGAGAGGAGTTCAGTTGTGTAATTGCTCTAATTCTATAACAAGTTTGATTCCACTGAAGAAGCTTCCTGGAGGAAAAGCGAAACATTTTCAAGGAAAGAAACCCAAGAAAGTCCAGTTGCCTTTGAAGAAGCACCTTTGGAACAACCATGACCTGGATGATTCAGAATCTCCATAGACATTTAGCAAGTTTAATTCCAGTTAAAAAGTATTACTTTGTTAAAGACATGGTAGAATTATTCTTCTCTTTATTTATAGAGCATCGGTTCTCAACCTTTTCCGGGGCTCGATCCCGGCCCGCATCGTGCATGCGCGGCGCGACGGGCGCATCGCGCATGCGTGGCGCGACGGCCCACATCGCAAAGGGGGAAAAAATGGCAGACCCAAAAAAAATGGCCGACCAAAAAAAAATGGCGGGCCTGCATCGCGCATGCGCGGCGCGATGGCCCGCATTGCAAAGGGGAAAAAATGGCGGACCCCCCCAAAAATGGCCGAGCCCAAAAAAGAATGGTGGGCCTGCATCGCGCATGCGCGGCACGACGGCCAGCATCGCAAAGGGGAAAAAAATGGCCGACCCAAAAAAAATAAAAATGGCCGACCCCAAAAAAAATAAAATGGCGGACTGCGGTGTTTGGCGACCCCCGTGAAATGGTCGTTCGACCCCAAATGGGGTCACGACCCACAGGTTGAGAACTGCTGTTATAGAGAGATAAAAGGGGAAGAAAAAAATATATGTTCAATTAGTTTTCACGCTGAAAAATCTGTCCTTTGCTTTATAGCTCTTTTAAAACTCTGAAAAGCTTTGGGGCAGAATGTTCATTAAAGCCCCCATTTGCTTTTTGTAGTATTTTTTTAAATTTTAACTTGGTGGGGGTAGGTGGGTGGTCTTTTAGTCTGTGGACTTTGATTGCATGAAATGATCCCAAATACTGGAAAGCTTCCCTTGCAGCCCACCATATCTATTCCAAAAGTTTGGATCTTGTCTTGAAATATTTTTGGGGAGAATATGGGGCCTTTATGAGAATCATGAAAATCTCAAGACATTTCACCCAGAGATTAAATTGCTAATAATGATTACAAACTGGCCTATGCAAAGTTTTAAAAATGCATTTTAATTGAACTAAATTTTGTTCAAATCACCTCGCTGAGGAAGATTCACAAACCGATGTAGACTTGGTTTGAAGCAATGAATCAAATTGGAGGCTTTAATGTTATATACTCTTGAAGAACTTCTCTAATTTGATGGCTGCTATTGGGTGTGGCAAAAAATCAATCATGTTGCAATTTGTATGATGTAGAATAATGTGATGGTCTCCCTGACAGTGATATAAGCACCTAGACAGTGAGATTTACCTCTTAGGTTCTCTGCCTTTCACAACAGTTTTGGGGGCAGCAGGGATATCATTCACTTGTTGTTGTTTTTTCAGCAGTTAAATTCCTTAAAGTAGCTAACCACAAGCCTAAGTTTTTGCCTGCCTTCTGCTGATGGAATGTTATACTTTTATTATAATGCCTTAATGTGAATCAATGGTGTGAACTCCATCTGGGATACTGTGTGCAGTTCTGTGCCACATTTCAAGAAGGATATAGTGGAGCTAGAGAAATTCAGAGCAACTAATATTATCAAAGGACTAGAGCAACTTTGCTTTGAGGAAAGGTTGCTACATTTTGGGCTTTTTAGTTTAGAAAGGCAAATGAGAGGAGATATCCTTGAGATGTATAAAATTATGCATAGCGTGCATAAAATGGACAAAGAGAAGCTACTTTCTCCTTCCCCAAATATTAGAACCCAATTAAATTCAATCCTGGAAGAACCAAGACAGGGAAAAGAATTTTTTTTTTTACACAATATATAATTAAATTTTGGAATTTGCTACTTTCAGATGTGGTGCTGGTGACCAGCTTGGCTGACTTCAAAAAAGTATTGGACCAATTCATCAAAGTCAGAGGATCAATGCCTATTAAGCTGGATGGCAGATTCACTACCTCTGAAGGCCATCTGCTGGGAGACAAGTGGTCTTCCTTGGGCAGTTGATTGGCCACTGGAGAACACACTGCTAGATGAGGTGGTCCAGGGTCCATCTCATCCAGCAAGACACTGTTTATGTTCTATGCTGATCCTGCCAATTTAGTTCCATCTTTCTGCGAACCTCCATTTAAATTGGATCAAAGCTGATTCACCTAGGTTTGAAAATAAGTACAGGTAGTCCTCGACTTACAACCACAATTAAGCCCAATTTTTCCATTGTTAATTGAGACATTTGTTAAAATTTTATTATTTTTTTTGCGCTTCGGTTGTTAAGTGAATCTGTTGATAAGTTAGTCACCCCGTTGTTAAGTGAATCTGCTTTCCCCATTGATTTTGTTTGTCAGAAGGTCGCAAAAGGTGGTCACATGACCTTGGGACTCTACAAATGTCATAAAGATGAACCAGTTGCCAAGCATCTGAATTTTGATCATGTGATCATAGAGATGCTGAAAAGGTTGTAACTGTGAAAAACAATCACAAATCACCTGTTTTTTAGTGCCATTGTAACTTTGAACAATCACTAAATGAACTATTGTAAGTCAAAGGACTATCTGTATCAGAATTGCATCACGCTCTATTTCTCAATTATTTTGTGTTTGCTATAATTTTTTTAGATGAATTGGACAGCTTTCTCATCTTGCAGTTTTGATTGGCATCATTACTGTAATATCACTACGAGCATGTGGATATTTGCCCTCCTTTCTCCTCCCAGGAATGCCAACAGGGCATATAGGGTGCATTTTCCCATCTGAAAAGTAATGGAGTTCGTAGGTAAATCACATCACAAAAGAAGGCCTCTTTCTTGGAGTAATGAAACAAGACTTTATTTCCCATGACCATGTTGTTTCTGCTTAGGTGATTGGAAGCTTTATTATTTCAGAATTACAACAGAGATAAAGCCTCTTTATTTGAAATGAAATAATGGCTGGGTTTATATAACACACTAAGCCAACTCTAAGTGAGCCTCATTATGACTGAGCATATTTTGCAAATGTTTTTGAAAATGAAGCCAGCTATATACCAAAGATCCTTGATACGATAGGGAATTTTATTTAATCAAAATTATCTATTATGGACAGAACATTTTGTTGATTTTACCTTACTGTTTGGCCTCCTCTTCCAAAGAATCACCATTAGAAAAATCTATTAAAGTAGATTGCCACCCCCAGACTCCTAGGCTTGCCCAGTGGGCAATTCCCAATCATTCTGCTATGGATTCCTTCCTTCAGCCCATGTCCACAAAAAGGAATAAGAAAAATTGCTTTGAATTTTTCTTGTTCAAATCCAGATCTAAACATATATTTTTAAAAAACTAGAAAACACAACAGTAGCACTGTAACTCCGCAGTTTTACTCTCAGAGGTTATGCTATTTTTTTTTTAATGATCATCTCTAAAACCACTTTCTATCATCTTTCTTTTGTGAATCTACAAAAGACCTCTGAGTACAATCAACTATTGGGCCTAAATAATTGCATTCAATCATGGGCAGGAATTCTGTGCACCCCACTTCTGAGTTGCTGGCTTTCAATTCCCATCAGCCCCACCCAGCTTAAGTTATCAGGGATGAAAAGGATAGCCAGACAACTTCAGAAGATAAAGGAGAATATTTGTAGGTCAGGGTTGAAATGTTATTGTTTCATTACCCAAACTAGGTAACGTCATCGGAGCACTGATGACGTTACCTAGTTTGGTAATGAAAGGTCTGCAAGAAAACAGCCAAGCTCAGAGAGCACCAAGGACCTCTAAACTTCAGAAGATTAAGAGATTCCCCCAACCTGACACCAGATAATGGATAGAGAATAAATGGTCCTGCTGTTTTTATAAAACAATAACTCCAAGCAGTCTTAGCCAGTATGGCCAATACTGAGGTCTGCTAAAATAGCTACAACAAGAAGACACACATCCCCCATCCGATTAAGTATAGATATCTTTTATTTGTTCACTTGAAACGTTAATATTATATCCTGCATGCCCTTGATTGCTATTTAGAAAATAAAAAATATGCTTGAATTAGCCTTGAACAACTACTTTTGTGTGTGTGAATGAGTAAGTAAGAGAGAGAAAGAGATGGAATGATGAAGATAGACCCATCATCTGTTGACTTGGTGCATGTTTGCTTAATTGTCATCCCCGCCTGGGGAAGTGGCACTTTCAAATGCATCCTCAACCTTCTTTGGTTGACCCCTAGCATGGGCCCACAGTTAGTCTCACTGAAACCCCATTGTTAACAACAAGGTTTTCTTTTGACAATGATTCATGAAAACATCTTGGCAGAGAGAGGAGAAGGGGGAAAGGGTTATTGAAAATTGGGAGAGAAAAAATGACTCTCTGCTACTGATAAAGTGCTGGCTCTTCTTTGTCGTTAATTAGCAGCTGTTGCTTCCCTCAAGTAGTGCAAATTATTCTGCTGAAGGAACAAAGCCTCAAATGAGGAAGTCGCTCAATTTGTTTACATGCTGCGCTAGACAAAAGCATTTTACCTAATTTCATGTGCTGCGGGTTCATTGATGTCACTGGGTCTGGGGTCTTTCAGAGAACAGTCAAACGTTCATCAACATAACAAAGTTCAACGTTAAAATATCTGAAGCTGTGAAAAGAACAAACAAATAATATAATAATTCCCCCATTTAAAAAAAAATATATTTCAGAAAGACAGCAAGGAAGGGGAAAGGGAACAGCAATGCAAAAAATGAAAAGCAGAGCAATGTCCCCACTTTGCACTAGCTGTTCTTTTAGTCGGAGTGAACTCCTTTTTCTCCCCAATTAAAATTAGACATCTTTGATCACACAGAGTGCTGTGCCCTCGAGCTGCTCCTAGGCGGTGCTCCTGCTGGCAACTTGGAAGGTAATCAATCCGGACTGTAGGCTATCACATCTTCCCATCGGACAGTTCTGCTGCTGCTATGCCCACCCATATTTTTTCTTTCAGAAAACCAATTAATAATCACTTTCCTTCCCGTGGACTAATTTCCCCAGACACAGAGAGCAGAATATGTGTGTCTATATATCCCCCCCCCATACACACACATACACAAAATTCAATTTACACCTACCAAGTTGAAGTTTGTATGTCAGGTACAACTGGCTTTTAAATAATAATAATAAAAACTTTCTTGCATTCCCCCACCCCTTTTTCTGAATAGTATCTCCTAATACAGGTAGTCCTCGACTTATAACAGTTCATTCACCCAGGTTCGCCTGGTGCGTCAGTTGCGGCCCTATTTGGACCGGGAGTCACTCCTCACAGTCACCCATGCCCTTGTCACCTCGAGATTCGACTACTGTAATGCTCTCTACATGGGGCAACCTTTGAAGAATGTCCGGAGACTGCAAGTAGTCCAGAATGCGGCCGCGCGAGTCGTCTTGGGTCTCCCAAGACATGCTCATATTACTCCAGCTCTCCGTGAGCTGCACTGGCTACCAATTGGTCCCCGAACACAATTCAAAGTGTTGGTTATGACCTATAAAGCCCTTTATGGCAATGGACCAGGATACTTGCGGGACCGTCTTCTGCCTCATGAATCCCAACGACCAGTTAGGGCACATAGGGTTGGCCTCCTACGAGTCCCGTCTGCTAAACAATGTCGTCTGGCGGGGCCTAGGGCAAGGGCCTTCTCCATTGCTGCCCCAGCCCTCTGGAACCAGCTTCCCTCAGAGGTTCGTACTGCTTCCTCCCTCCTAGCTTTCCGGAAAGTGCTGAAGACGCATCTATGCTGACAGGCTTGGGGCATATGAGCTGTGCTCTGCCCCTCGGCCCTAGGAGTGTCCCTCCATCGGCGACTGCGAGCTGATTGTGTTTGTATGTGGTGTGAGTGTGGTTAATTTTTAAAGTTTTTTATTGTATTCTTGTTGTGAGCCGCCCTGGGTCTTCGGAGAAGGGCGGCATATAAGTCTGATAAATAAGAATAAGTTCGTTTAGTGACTGTTCAAAGTTACAATGGCACTGAAACAAGTGTGACGTTTTTCACACTTATGACCGTTGCAGCCTCCCTGTAGTCACGTGATTTGCATTCGGATGTTTGACAACTGGTTCATATTTATGACGGTTGCAGTGTCCCAGGGTCACGTGATCCACCCTTTGCGACCTTCTGACAAGCAAAGTCTAATGGGAAAGCCAGATTCACTTAACAACCGTGTCACTAATTTAGCAACTGCAGTGGTTCACTTAACAAACGTGGCAAGAAAAGTTGTAAAATGGGACAAAACTCACTTAGCAAAATTTCTCACTTAGCAACATAAATTTGGGGCTCAGTTGTGGTCGTAAGTGGAGAACTACCTGTTTTCCATTTCAACCTGTACCTTTCCAGCATAATGGCTATGATACTTGCCTTACTGAAGAATGTCCCTGGTTTGAGATTTTGAAGAACTATATTTCTTTGAAATTGTAACTTTTCTTGTCAGGCTACTTGCTTATCTAACTTGTGAGTATCATGGTGAAATGATGTACCAGTGAATTTAATTTAAAAAAAAAAAGCCCAGGGGAAAAAACCCAAAAAGGTGACTCAGGAAAGACAAATATCAATTAAAGAAATCTGACAAGTTTCAAATTTGCATGTAAGATCATGACAATATTACATTATAACTTAACCAGCATGAGCTAATGAAAAAAAATCATAACAGATTTAGCAGCAAGTTTTATTCAGGAAAAAGGGTAGTAAGAGGGTATTTCTGCCTCTGCAAAGTAGTCAGTTGAAAGGTGGGGATTAGGCTGGAGGGAAATAAAGCACAGCTGGCAAATTGGGCAACAGAGCTTAGGGTGACAAGCAAGAAAACATTGGTTCCAGATTAGAACAGAAAAATGCAAGTAGAAGTTTCTATTCATGGTGGGCAGAGAGCTAATACAATTCCTGCCCTCCAAAAGTAGTGGGGGTAAGACCAAGAAAAATTCAGATTACTATAAGGCACATATGCTATTGGGAAACCTGAAATAAACTGGGATTCAGCTAGTTCACACCACTTCGGCAGAACTGGTAGCTAATTTTTTGTTGCCCAGGCCCAGAATGGACTTCCAGAAGTAGCATCCACACAGAGAACCGGTTGTTCACATATTTGAATCCCACCACTGCTGAAATACCAGGTTAGGAATGGATTTTCATGGAGAAAATGTATCTAGATGGAATAAAAAGTGACTTGATGGCACATAATCAAAGAGTGAATTTGCTCAGTCACTCTCTTTCAGGCCATTTCCACCACACAGGACTACCATTGTTGAGAAAAACTAGAGAAAATTCTATGCATATTGGCATAACCACTGCTTTTTTTCTAAAAAAAAAAAAAAGTTGCCGGAACTCACACATGTCATACAACCCACCTTGCCTACCCTATAAGGTTCCATCCAAAAAAGGTGCTGGAACTCCATTCTGGGCGTTCTATGAGAAAAAAAGCCCTGGGCATAACCATATACATACATACATACATACATACATACATACATACATACATACATACATACATACATACATACATGGTATAAATTTATTAGAAAACCCTCCAAAATAAAGGGGTAATGTTTCTCTTTTGAAGATCAAGCCAACCAAATTTGTTTGAGTTGGGGAGTCTATAAATAAAATAAATATATGATCAATTCTATGTATTATATGCACAAAGGCTATGTTATGCCAGAAGGAAGGAAGGAAGGAAGGAAGGAAGGAAGGAAGGAAGGAAGGAAGGAAGGAAGGAAGGAAGGAAGGAAGGAAGGAAGGAAATTATAGGGAGGGAGGGAGGGAAGAAGGAAGTTTGGGTACTGACCCAGATTTGAAACTTATGATGGTCAGCTTTGTTATAGTAGGATTATAATTGCTCTGTCCCCAGAGCATTTGCTGCTTGGCAGGACAGGATTAATTTCTTTGTTTAGCTAGCTTATAAGTATGTTTGGCAACCTTGACCTTAACTGGCCAAAGAAAGTGCAGCATGTTTCCTTCACAAGGAAGTGTTCAGGGATTATTACTTACTTACCCTTTCTTGTCTCATCACTTGCTGTTACAAGCATTGATGGGAAAGGGTATGCAATTGAGGCCATTCCAGCCTGCGTTCACAGTTTTTAAGCTGCAATCTCGACCTATCTGGGGGTATTGCAGGTGAGCAGTGTATCCTTACACATCTTTAGGCAATCTAGGCTTTGTGTTTGTGTGTGTGTGTGTGTGTGTGTGTCTGTGTGTGTCTGTGTGTCTGTGTCTCTCTCTCTCTATGTGTGTAGGGGCAATTATATTTTTGGCCTAGACTGTAAGTAGGCGACGTTATAGTTAAGAGGACATGGTCTCCTTTTGGGAGCATGGCTGCTAGTTATTATGTATTCATGTTGAAATCATATGCCATTGTTTATTTTCTTCTAGTTTTACCAGATCTTGCAGTGTTGAATAAAGTTTAGATGGTGAAATACTGTCTCCTTTATTGAATGGCAAGAAAGGTTAACTGCCTGTATAGCTTTCCATAGAGCCACAGAGTTACAGATCAGCAAGCCCAGGACAATAATCATGGATGTTTCATGTACTTCCAATACTATTCTAGTACTATTCACCACTATACCTTTCTGGGACATCAGACTACATTTAAAATTTGAGGACCGCTTCTTTAAATATTCTTTAATATTTTTCACCTATCTGCTGGAGAATTCGCAGAGGAAACTATAAAAAGTGATGCAGTTCTATAATATGAAAATTGCCTAGCGGAATTCAATATAAAAGGTTTCACGTAATGCCCCATATCTTACAGGGTTTATGTGCAATGATCGGAACAGGCTAGAATGAAAAGATAACATAATACTGTATACTCATTAAATTATACTGTATTTCATTTGCAAAAAAAAAAAAGTCCAATATGGCAATTTGCCGCCTGTTTACAATAAACTCTTGTAGTGACAGAAATAACTTTCTGAGTAGGGAAGAATAAAGGAAAGGCAAGACTAACAAGGTTAACTAGGATAAACATACTTATTCATACCATGGCTTTCTTGAAACTGAGAATAAGAGATCTGAAGGGAAAATATAGTACAAAGCAAAGATGAAATAATGGGTGGACCAACTTGAAATAGTAACAGTGAAAAGCTGGGAATTAGGGGACAGTGAGAAGACAAGTCTAAACCCTAGAAAGTGTTAAAGATAAGCAAGAGCTGGATTATAAAAAGAGTGGAATCAGGATAGAAATTTGAAAAAGAGTGTTAGCAATCTGAGCAATGGAAGAAATGAATAGGTTTTGGCAGCAGAATTTTGTACAGAAGGTGGTAGGATGTTTGGCAAGCAAAGGCTACAGCAAAGAAATAGTCAAATCTTCATGACATTTCATAAAATCAAGAGTACAGTCTTAAGAACATCCATGTCAAGTTAACTTTACTGAAAAACGTCAATGAAATTAAAAAATAGACTCCCTGGAGTTGAGCTGGTCTTAAGAATATCTATGTCAAGTTAACTTTTCTGAGAAAAATCAATGAAATTAATATGTAGATTCCCTGAGGTTGAGCTAGTGACTTCAAGGACATGACTATGTTGTTTTCTTGGTATCAGACTGGAAGTGGTTTGCCGCTATTTTCTTAAGGGATGGTTTTGTTGATTTTCCAGTCTATTCTACAGCTCTGAAATTTCTAATCATCTCTCATCCAAGTGCTAACCAGATCCAACTCTGTCAGCTTTTTCAAGAAAGGCCAGCATTGGCTAAATACTAACCCTTTTTATGTCACTAAGGCTTAAGCAAACATGGAAAATAAAAACATGTTCTCATGATTCATTCTCTAGATCAGCGGTGTCAAACTGCTGGCCCGTGGGCCGGATGCATCATAGTGAAACCGTGCCCACCCCATTGCTGGCAATGGCAAAAAAGTCGTGATATGTTGCGACACGCCATGTGACATTGCAAGTTTGACACCCCTGCTCTAGATGATCAATGACTGATTCTGCCATATATTTAAAAAAATGTTAGGGGAGAGAGAATAGATGAAACACCTATTGAGTTCCTAGGGGTTGGGTGTTGTTTTTGTTTTTTTTATACACAAATACTCTGCTTCTCATTTTGTATTAAGAACTATCAGGATGAGAGTTGTTGGGGAAATATCATTTGGAAACGGATGCTTAATAAAATAAACACAAAATTAATTTCACAAGAGGCTCTTTCTGTGAAACGCTGCCTCTTTCGCTGCAGTGCTGGTGATAAGTATTCTTTTAACATGGAAATTACCACTGTAAAACTGCCAGTGTGTGATCTCAGATCACTCTTTTGGCTTTGAAATGGAAGTCTAATAGATACCCTGCCAAGTTCTTCAATAACACAATCCAAGAAAACTTAGCTCCTGTGCAGCTCCTGTTTCACAAGGGGCTAGGCCTATATACCTGAATGGGTGGCTTCTGCGAGGAAAAAGGAAGGTGATGCCTTTGCAGATTTGATCATTTGCTGCCCAGCTGTAGCACTGTGTATTCAAAGCAATCAAATAAGAATAAAGTGAAGTAAGCAGCTGTATGGGAATTTAGGCACATTTGGAAGAGGCTTCAATTGTGTGTTTATTCCTAAATGCAGTGTGAGTGCAGTGTGACTAATTACACCACAGAGGAAAGCAGAAGCTCTCAAGTTAAAGTATTTGGATAATCAAGTTTACTGCAGGAAAAGTACGTCGGCATTAAATAAGTCAAAACACAACGCATCAGATTTGGAATGGCTCCATTGGTACTGCGAGTCAGAGAAAGGCAGCTGAAATGATATGAGTCTCATTTGTCTAACTAGAAGAACTACCGGAAAAGATAAACCATCTGCTTCAACTAACTCAACGCCACTTGAAAATGATAATTCTGCAGAAATGGAATGAGACAGTTTCCTCCCTTGATCCTTATTTTCCTGTTTTACTGATCAGGTAGCCTGTTGCTAAGCTTCCTAAGGAAACCAGGGCTATTTCTCAGATCTTAATAGATGGGAACTTACTGGTACTCAAAGAAAAAGCATTCTGCTTTCTTACTTGATTTATGGTTTTGCTTAAACATGATTCAATAGCTCATCTGTTTATGCTGGACAGAATATGAGATATTAAACTCACAAACAAAACAATTAGAAACAAGGACTGATAGTTATACTTTCCCAGGGATTTGCCACTGAAATACAATGCAAAACAAAACAAAAAAACTACAGGGGAGCAGGAAAAGTAATTTGAATCAAACACTGAAATTGCCTTTAACATATATAAACCACTCCAGTTTCAATAATTACATAGATCTATATTGGTTTCATTCCTAAACACTCAAGTGAAATTTTAACCTCTGACCTCATTTATCCTGGTGTTGCCCTTCAGATAGCTATTCGTAAACCTTCTTAAGATCAGAAGATATATGATGGTGGGGGGGTGGCTAGTGGTAAAGATGCATATCCTTTGCCATGTGATGACATCTCAGAGTTCATCAAAACATGCCACATATTTTTAGATATGTTTCTAAAAATACAGAAAGTCTAGGTAGAGAGAGTTCTAAATTATGGGAATTACATCTCTTATGAACTGTAAATTCAAAATTGTCACTGTTTAGTTGGTATAAAAGAATGGACTAACTAAAAGAACATGAAGCAAGGAGAACAGAGGAAATTTGGCCTAGATAAATCGACCAATCAGAATAGAGCTTGAAGGGACCTTGGAGGTCTGCTAGTCCAGTCCCCTGCTCAAGCAGGAGACCCTATACCATTTCAGACAAGTGGTTGTCCAGTCCCTTCTTAAAAATCTCCAGTCATGAAGTACCCACAGCTTCTGAAGGCAAGCTGTTCCACTAGTTCAGGGGTCTTCAAACTTGGCTCTTTTATGACTTGTGGACTTCAACTCCCAGAATTCTTCAGCCAAGCATGCTGGCTGAGGAATTCTGGGAATTGAAGTCCACAAATCATAAAAAGGCCAAGTTCACTAGGTAATCAAGGGCTTCTAACTCATTATTGTAGCGGTGTATATATATATATATATATTTCCTTTTATCATATCATCTCTGCAAGAAGCATGCTGAGTTCTTCTTGACAGCCTATGGCAGCTACTATATTTTCTTCCATATGTGTCATAGATTGTCAGGCTGGTTCAAGCTATTGTAACCAATACAGGTAGACCTCAACTTACAACCATTCATTCAACATCCGTTTGAAGTTACCATGGTACTTGATGGTGGTTATGACCAGTCTTTGGAATTCTCTTTCTGACCAGCACCTCTTGTACATCCTCACTTTATGACTGCATACTTTAGCGACATAAATTCTGGTCTCAGTTGCTGTTGTAAGTTGAGGACGACCTGTATATTGTGGCATATGGCATTTATTTTCCCTGAATTTTTGAGAAGGAAAAATACCTCCGTAGAAATATGACTAGCTTCGCAAATAACTTTTCTCCAACTTTCTGAAACATCCCACTGAATATTTCCCTATGCCATAATTCAAAAACTTCATCCCCTTTTTGCTCTTTGGTGAAGCCTGATGGCAACATAGGCGCATGTGAGCGTCTAAAGAAATGCTGCTATTTTTATTGTGTGTTTTTTTTTTCCACCATAGTCCTGACGCCCAATATTTTGCGCTGGGCAAAACTCTAAGGCAGTTGCAGAAGCTGGCTTCACATATTAACATGGAGCTAAATAAGTACTGCCTGTCCTGACCTAGTCAGAGCTACGGATCCAAAAGTAGGCAGGCTCATCCTCTTAGATGAAAGCATTTGGGAAATTCAGTTCAAGACAGACGGCTGTCTTTTGAGTCATCTCCTTTCAAACCCATTCACTCGTTTCCTTATCATCCAAGTCAATTTTACGGATGCACTTTTTTGGTTTTGAAAATGTCATACTAGATTTTATTTTTTCTAGGAGGGACATTTGCCATTATAATAATGGCAAATAATACCATGCTAAAAATGGAAATTTTCAGTGTATGCTTGGCAAGGGAGGGCCTTATGGTTTCCTTTACTAAAATTAAAGTTCATTTGTAAGCATCGATGCTATATTCATCCTCTACCACCACTAACCTGCGATTTGCAGTAACTGCTACATAGCCTAGGCAGGGAGGGGGAAAAAAACATGTCAAATGTATCTAAATGTGATTCCAGAGGGCCAGGTGTTCAACTTAAGAGCAGCAGGGGATATATTTTGGGTTGCATTGTTGGTTTTTTAAGACTTCAAAATCAACCCAATTATTATCATAATGGATAAAAATCGATTTCTGAGAAAAACTTTTAGTGAGGGAGCAAAGTACTAAAAAAAAAAAAGATAATCCTCTGAATGTAGCATAAGCCACAGATGGCTAGGAAGGTTAAGTGAGGTTCAATACCACAGCATTGCCATATTTTTAATACTTGGAAAGTAGAGGCATTGTTTCTCATAGAATTTCCGAGAATCTTTCATCTTTTTCCATATTAGAGAACACATAAAATGAACAGATGGTATGCAAGATTAATGTGGCATGCATGATACGTTCATTGATAGGCTTAAAGCTCAGATAGGGCCAGTAAAAGTTATGGAGACCAGGGCAAATTACATTCTCCCTTCCATATGTGCAATGAAGGAGTATGAAGGAGCACACCTGCCTGACCTCCAACATTATGAAACATTTACTGCATTGACAATATATCTGGAATAGGGATTACAGATTACAGAATTATAGAGTTGGGAGGGACCTCAAGAGGTCTTCTAGTCGAATCCCTGCTCAAGCAGGAGACTCTCAACCCTCCTGGATAAATAAAAAAACCTAGGCCAAATCAAGGAATCAGTTCCCAGATTTGGATGCAGAGGAACTAAACAAACCATTCTAGACCACTCATGTTAAATTTTGTTCAATATATCCAATGATACCACAATTATATGAGGATCAGGGGCTTTCTAAGATTTGAAGAAATGTATTAGAAGCAGGACAGAAAATACTGATTTTGCTTTCCTATTGTGCATATGGAGAGAATTGTTCAAAGCAGGCCTCTGTTTAATATTCCATCTACTTCCTATGCAGGGGGGAAATCCATTTTTTTATCTCCTTTATTCACACAATCTATTGATCACCAGGATTCTATGACTGTATTCCCTAACTTGAATTTGCTTCATATGGACAACTACAAAAATAGTAGAGCTGCACAAAGCTTTGAATGAACAATTTCATTTGACAAAGCTTTGATCTGGTAACCCAACAAAGCAAATCTGTAAATCAAAGTCCAGATCTGCTTTGAAGCAGCCAATCAAATGAGGTGGTGTTGATTTCTCTGCTGCTTATGGGATTGTTGCAGATGTACAAATGTTTCACTTCTGCATATGGAAAATGATGGGGAAGATGTGTGGCATGAGGGGTTCTCTGACATGGACGTGACTAGTAACTACTCCACTGAACTCTCTGCCTTTCAGAGCATTTTTGGTGAAAAGCCTAACATGCTGCAAAGCACTATGAAGCAGCAATGCTTTTTTTTCTAAAAAAAAAAAAAAAAAAGGTGCCGGAACTCACACACGTCACACAACCCACCTTGCCTACCCTATAAGGTTCCATCCAAAAAAGATGCCAGAACTCCATTCTGGGCGTTCTATGAGGGGAAAAAAAAAGCCCTGTGAAGCAGTATACAAGTCTAAGTGCTATTGCTATTTATTTTAATTCTCCTTCTCAGTTCTCAACTTCTTTAATGTGATCAGGTATAAATCCTCTCCCTCCCTCCCCCCTCCCTCCCTACCATCTCTCTCCATTATGGATATGACTTCAAGACTGGCCTGAGTTTTGGATTCTGTATGAAACAGGCCGCTTAAGTCTCCTGCCAGTTTGAATGGCTGCCAAGCTAACACAGACACTGGCTCCAAAATGTCACTATTCCAAAACTGGGAACATGGTGCAAGGCAGTTGTTGCCTCTTTCTATGTGGCTTACCCATATCTGTCGCACTGTATCTCACTGTGCCATCCTTTTTCTGCAGCCTTTCTTAATTAACTAACAAGCATAGAGTATTGCCAGCAAACCACAAACCTAACATAATATATTATTGCCAGTGATGATGGGTATCCTTTCTTCAAGGGAAGCTTGCCAGTCAGCTGTGCCAGTGAAACCTGGTGATTAGACAGCAAAACTACACCATCACACAATGGCAATTCAATTGTTGTTCCTCAAAGCTTGCCCAGAAGAGGCTATGTTTTACCAATGTGCCCTCCCCAGTCTGACGCTCCTCTAAAAGCTTTCTTAAGATTTGCCAGTTAGCAAAGCCATTCCTTCTGCAATCCCCAAAAACCCAGTGATCGGACATTGCAAAGCAAAAATTTGTGCATCCAGAAAAACTATTAGATTGCTATTCTGTCGATCTTGGTATCCTGCTGATATCAGGACTGATAATATGTTGTTTTATGAATTTGTTTATAACTAGACATAGGATATGACATGAAGTGATAAATGTGTGTAACCTTAGAGGAAGTGAAGAGTCACTGAATTTCTTTATAGTTTTTGTGATGAAGGTTGGAAGTCATGTGTGTGTGTGTGTGTGTGTGTGTATTCTCTTTATTCTCTTTCTACTTTTCTCTTCTCTACTTTTCTTTTTCTCTTTCTTTCTGTTCTCTTTTCTTTTAGTTTGCATTAGATTTTACTATTATAATAAAAATGCTTAATAAAAAATTGTATACAGAAAAGTTAGAAAGTTAAGAGTTTCCTTTTCATATAGTTTAGGAAGTTTGTATCTTTATTTGGGAGTTTATATTCTGCATTGATTCAACTAACTTATTCAGCAATTCTTTGCTAGATAATTTGGAAGCTGTTGTGCTATTCTTTTTTCATTCTGGCTTTCAGAATGAGAAAGAATCTAAAAGAGATTCAGAGGGAGGAATATAACCCAAAAACTATTGTGCTAAAAGCCTGAAGGTTTCCAAATGAAACATGCCACTCTTTGAAGGTCTACCATCCTTGCTATTCCATTCAAGCAAAAGATGAAGCATTTTGACCTATGGGTTAATCCTTTTTCCCAATCAAATCTTGAATCTTGGAGCACTTTGATTCAATTTGTGTTGGCATCAAATCTTGAATCAAAACTTGAACTGAGCCACGCCTTCCGTGGCTCATGAATCTCCAGTATGAATCAAATCCAGGCTAAACGTTAGTCTACCCCTGGCAAACAAACAAAACAAAAAAACATTTCCCCTGATTAAATGGAAGATTTCAACAACTAATATGAAGAAGCAAGACTTCATTAGACTATGATTGACAGTTGAACTGGAGCTAAAGAGCTGATCCGAGGAATAAAATATCGGCTGTTAGGTACCAGCGCCTCCATTTTTTTTAAAAAAAATCACATGTTCCAAAAGTCATCGCAACACAATATGACTCTACATTATAAAGCTCACCAATTGGCTGTAAACCTCACTGGCGAAAGATAGATTGATCAATGGAGCAACGAGTTCACTCTTTCAGTATGTGTTTCCTCATTAAGAAATCTGCCTGTATCTATAGAGTGAAGTTGCTGAGATGGATAGGATGGCAGAATAATTAGACCAGGGAAAGATGTAAGAAGCAGTGGCTGCATCTTAAAGAAGTTCCTGAATTATGAAATCTTATTTCATTACTAGCCTGAGATTCATAATATCTCGGCTTCCATTCAGGAGTTCAAGGTGGATTGAATGGCACCCCCTCTTCCAAGTTCTCTCCCAGCATCGTAACTGCTACCCCATATTGGCTCTCATGCCTGTGAGCTGAAATCCAAAACTTCTTAACCAACACCAATCAGACGAAGTATAACTTTCAGTTTAATTCTTTCCTTATCAGCTATCTAATCCTGAAATAGCATTTTTAGATCTCTTTTCAAAAAGTTAATATATTGCAAACTATTTTTTTTAAAAAAAAGTGGTGGGGAAAAATGCCCACTTACTTTCAAATTATAGAGAACTCTATTGTCTCCATGGGCTGTATTTGCACTTTAAAATATTCGCTCCCCCTCAATCCTACTTCTGGTAACAATGGTGCAGGTGCATTGCCCTTCAGTGTACAATGTATTTATCCTGGAGGCAGGAAGTTCATTTCACACCTGTTTCTTCTTTCTGTTTGCTCTTGGCCTGGCTAATTTGCTGAATGTCATGATTGGTACAGCTGAGGCTGTCAAAGAGAATTACCACTTTGCAATGTGTGATGGTCTAATTCTGGCAGTTCAAATCTTACAATGATTTGCTTTTTTGTTCATCCTTTTGGTAACAGTTCTTTGTTGTGGGTAAACAATACAGAACATAAACTACAAGTAGTAGCAAAGCAAGGGGTAAAAAAAAATAAGAACAATCTGCTTTATCAAACAAATGGTGTTTTGCAAAAGATGCTAGAAAAGATCATAGAATCTGTTCAGCTGATAAGATGATTGCTACAGGGGAAAAGAAGAAGCAATTTTGCCCCTGGAAAATTAAATCTAATGTTTATAACATAATTGAAATTAAGGTGTGTTTTTTTTTAAAGCCCTCTGAAGTAAGAAGAAAATTGGAAATCTAAATTCCAGACAAGATACCTGTAACTTCCATTCTTTTCTACTCCCTGATTGCAAACCAGTATATAGGCTTTCCCAAAAAGCTAAAAGCATGAAATTTGCCCAACTAGACATAAATTAATTAAGTGATGAGAAAGCTAGCAGGTTGTAAATGGCATGAAGATAGTTTTGCCTTAATTCAGTATACTTCAAGCCAACCTAACTTAACATATTTCAATTTAACCATTCATTTAAAAGTTGTAGTGCAAAGAAGATACATCAGACTGATTTCAAATTTCAGAACTTTCATCGTGGAAGATGGGTGACAAGTTGATTATTTCCCCCCCTTACTTCTCTTAAAGTTGGTTGCCAGATTCTTTTAAACAAATCCATATTTTGCATAAAAATGCAGATTTGGTGAAATTGATTTATTTTTCATTAAAGAGAAGACAATTTGCTTAGACCATATTTTGAACAGCATCAAATAAAATCTGAATTTTAAGATGAATTGTAACTGAGGAAAATCCCCCTCAATTTTGATCTCATCATATTTAATATACAAAACTGTTTCAGTATACAAACTGGAAAAGGTTAAAGACCACATTCTTAATTTCAGAAGATATTTGTGTGAAATGTAAGAGATTTATTCACATTAATAGTCTGGAACCAAAATCACCTTTTGTGAAATAATGAAAGAAAGGTGGTAATTATTATTGTATGATGGAAACACAATTAACTGATAGCAAGTTATTAAAGTAATTAAGGATTAAGTCAATTGTTGTGCACTTATCTATTACTGCAGTTAGTAACACAATGAATACTTTCGATTTGTCTAATAAAATATGGTTATTTTTTTTAAACATTCAGCATTGTTGAGAATGAACAAATACGAGTCTCCAGAATTCATTTCCTTTTCCTAATGGAAGGAGGTGGAGTTTTTTACAGTTTTAGCAAATCAAGGTGACAGCATTAAATGTATGTGCCTATTACTGCATAATAACAGAGCAGGCAGATCTTCCATTGAACTAAAATGATAACATGGCTTCCAAAAAAAAAAAAAACCCTTATCCATGATACAGTTCTTTTACTCCATCTCAGAACCCAATTTAAGACATACGTCAGCATGAGCTGAAGATATATATGATTCACACCAAATTGTTTTGAGATTTAAAACTGCTGTCTGCATATGAGAAAGACTTTGGGAACTGGTTTTTTTTTTTTAAAGTATCAAAGTAGAGGCGGTCACTCATGAAACATCCATTGCCATGGGAGAAGGTTGTTCTCCACCATCCCATCCTTTCACCTAGCAGTGCAAATGCAAATAGATAAATAGGTGGCCACATGACTATGGAAAGGGTCTTCAGGCAACACTAGCTCCCTTGGCTAAGAAACGAAGATGAGTACTGTCCCCAAGAGTCAGACACAGCTGGACAGGAGAAACCGTTATCTTTTGGATGCTTTTCATTCTCCCAGTTTACCACTTCCAACAAAGCACTGAGGTGCAACCATCTACCATTTCTATTTTGTGAAGCCCCATTCTGGTAAACAAAGATGGAGAATGGTGGTTTTTTTTTACCATCTTCCAACTTTCCCTATAACTATTGTTTATTATTAGTATTGATCTTTTTAAAAAAAGAGATAAAGTGGAACAAGGAGCCTACCGAATATAGGAGGGGGTGTTCATTTAGCCACACTGATGCCTTAGGTTAGCTGAATTTCCTATTCCATCTACAAGACATTGTGGAGAAAATCTATATATGCGGTCGCTAGGTGTCAAAAAGAACTTGATAGCACATAATCAATGAATCTACAAGAGAACCATGACCAATTTATCCTACTCTTTCTTTAAACAGTTATATGTTTAGAATTAAAATAGTTACAGGAAACAGAGTTTAACATTAAAGTTTAAACTACTAGATTTAAATCCTGCCTTCTTGGCAAGATCTTACTGATAAGGAAGGAAAACCTCTCTCAAGACTTCCTTGCTTGGCACTGCCATGATGAATAAATAGGGCAGGGAAGGATAATTTGCCTAAATAAGATTTAATTTACTGGCATTTTTTTAATCCATTCTACAGTTTCAGAAATTGCCTTGTCTTGTCAGAAATCAATGTAAGTTTAAATGACTTTGATTGTTAATGAAAACTCTATTAGAGTCAACAATTTCCTATATAAGCAGGCTTGACTTTTAAAAGTTTGAATATCATGCAATCAGCCATGATTTTGGTGCTGGATTGATGTTTCCATCTTTTTTTCCCCTTTGATTTTTAACCAGGCTTCTAATTTTTAACACGATGTTATCAGTTGTAGAAAACGCGGAGAATAGCCTTGAAGGACAGGAGGAAGAGCCACTACAAATACAATAATTAGACAAGTGCAGTTTGAGTTCATTCCAATTTGAGAAAGGCCTTAGAAAGACCATTCCCTAATTCACGCAAATATAAAGTGAGGAAGGTGGGAAACACATTTAAGCTTGCAGAATGTGGTTGCTATTCTACTAAAATGGTGTGATGTGGCCTTGTTTTTTAAGTATGGTCTACCCTATAGGGCTGACATCAATCAGTCCAAAATGGTAATATCATACTAGGAATATTTTGGGTCATTGAATTGGAGTAGGGTGTGAATTTGAATAGAAAGAAGAGAAATTTCTCTGTTTTACTTTTGTTAATATGCACTGAACCAGAATTTGCACAGAATTTGAATTTAACAATAAAATGTGGGAGGAAGAAAATCTCTTTTATTTATTCAATCTGTCGACTGTAACAAAGAGTCAAACTTCAACACAAATGACAGGTTCACAAATAATGTCATCTATTGATTGCATTTGATTTCACCCATCTTCTCCTTTTCTTTTCTGTCTTTACATTCCTCCATACCGTCATCTTGTGTCAGTTACAATTATTCTGCCACTACCTCCATGTGGTCCATTGCAAATTGTGCAGGAGCTATCAAATGGATCGTTGTGCAAAACCCATGCAATATAACGCAGAGAATGCAAATACTAATGCATTTCATTGATGCAGGGGAGAAACTCTTTTTGAAAGCAAGATGGAGTGTGTGTGGGGGGGCACATATGTGTTTTATTAAACATGTTCATTATAAAGTTAAATTCCATTCTTTAGTGAGAATTTAAGAGCCTGGCAATTTTCCTCAATTCAAAAATTCAGTGAAAAGGGTTGATCCAAAAGAGCATGATTTGCGCTTTTAACGACATTATATGTAAAGAAAGCCATTACAGTCCTATCCCTCTAAAACACTGGTGTCAAACTAGCCACATCACATGATGTGTCGCAACGTAACAGGACTTTTTTCACATTGCCAGAGCTGGGGTGGATACAGCTCCGCATGATGCAACCAGCCCGCAGGCCGGCAGTTTGACACCCCTGCTCTAAAACAATGCAATTATGTATTGAGCAGAATAATCTAAGATAAGATAGGTGATGTAAAACCATAGCAACAAGAGGAGTGGCCAGTAGGAAATGGATCTCTCCATATTTATCATTTGATCCTTCATTAAATACAAAGTAATCTCTTAATATAGCAATTATCATGATAAATCCACTCTTCCTTGCCTGTTTCATGCTGCCATACATACTGAAGTTACAGCAAACAATATGGAGAAAATAATGCAGGAAGGAGAGTTGTCCTCTCTAAGGATCTATATGTATAAATAGGATAATTGTTTTAAAATAACAAATTAAAGTTTTGATAAAAGAGAATATTTGCGTTCAGGGCTGAACTGTGGGATCTTTGATGCTCTGGGCACTTGGTTGTTTTCTTGCAGACATTTCATTACCAAACCAGATAACATCATCAGTGCTAGAAGGGAGCAGGGTTTGCTCTCATTTTATATAATAGTGATTTGTCCTGTCAGTGTTGGTGAGAGGGTTCTTGGTGGTAAACAACTGTTGTCTACTGTCTGATTGTTTGTCTAAGTTTGGTAGTTTCTTGATTTGAGTATTGGTTAGTTCTTGATTGTTGGTCTCATGTTAATCTTGCTGTTAAACCCTGCTGATTGTGGTGTTTTGTCCTTTTTGTTTCTTTTTTGGCTTTTTTATTGCATCTTTTGAAAGGTATGTAAACCTTGTTTATGTTTATGAGTCTATTGATGACCAATTTGTCTGAGTGCCAGGCTTCCAGGAATTCCCTAGTGTTTTTGGAGTTGGCTTAGTCTAGGATGCTCACTGTTTTCCAGTTGAAACTGTGGCTAAGCATGTCCATTTGTTGTAAAATTAGGGAGTTTTCATTATGTTTTCTGTTAGCTGGTGTTCATGGATGTGGTCTGCCAGTCTTGAAAGTTTATAGATGTGGCTGCATACTGTTTCACGCTTGAGACTTAGAAGACCTTTGTTTTATTTCATTGATATATTTTGTGCCATCAGGTCACTGTTGACTCTTAGCAACCATATAAATAGATTTTTCTCCATGACAATATGCCCCTAACATGGGGGACAGACCATGTTTTGGGTATTCCAATGTAGTGTACTTATCACTACTGTATCTGAGTTGTCTTATTTGAGCTTTTGGAGATTCAACATCTAATAATTCAAAGAAGAAACCTCTTGCTAATGTTACAAGTGCCTCTGGCTCTGATTTCGCTTCCATATTAACAGTGGCTAACCATTAATCTTCAGTGCAAGAAGGATGCCCTAAGTGAAAATGGCCTGCTATATTAAACCCAGTGCAATTTTACTGTAATTGAAGAGTAAAGGATCAATCCTGGAAGTTCCATTATGTTTTGAAACAGCTGCAGTAATCTTAGCTAATTTTTTGCTGAAATTCTGGGACAGTTGCCATATGAAAGAACTGGTAGTTGCTCATCAGCCTAAGGTTGATATGGAATTTACACTTCCCCCTATTTCAAATCCATGATATACTTTTACCACATTTTCCTCTGGGTAATAAAACCTTTACTTCCTTCCTCACCCACTGGCGATCATTGCAAGTTTACCTTCTCCGCTTACCAGCTCTGAATGGAACCTTGACCCAATCAAAGAATTCTGTATATTAAATTTGTGTAATTTGCCAAGTTTCATGACAAGATCATTCCATCACCAGTGATCTACAACAGAGACAAGTGGATCCCTCTGATCAGTGACACAAATAAGAATGATTTTACTAGGATCCAGTATTTCAGCTACCTGTGCTAGAGTTTTGTGGACATCTGTGCTATCTCTGCAACAGATGTGATACCAAGATAATGCCCTTTATATTATCACAAGCTGACATGAGTGCAGAATGTGGAGTTGTATCCTGATTCTGGAGACAATTTAAGTTGATAGCCAGTTACAGGTAGTCCTCAATTTACAGCCATTCATTTAGTGACTATTAGAAGTTACAACAGCACTGACTCCCGGTTTGCCATTGCGGCCGCTGCAGATGCTGGAAGGGGAGCTCTATCTTCCGCATTTGGTTTCATTCTGCTGGGGGATCCTGGAAAGGGTCGAAAGTTGCCCTGTAGGGGTGACGAGCAAGGAGGGGACTCCTGCTTGATTGCAGGAGGGCAGCAGCCCTTCCGCTCAATCCAGGGCAGCCCTCCAAACTGGTGAAGGAAAGACCGGCCATAGTAATATGGCTCGTCACTAGGCTACAGACAGCCGAAGTCAAACTCACCACCAAGCACTTCTAAAACAACGCGGATGAAACTGGATGAGATCCGATCTTCTCTTTATCCTAAGTATTTTCTTTTCCTGTAAAAGCTGACCAAAGTATCTTTCCCCCTATGAGGAGAGAGGGAAGGAAATTTCTATCCCACCCTTTAAGAATAGTGGCGACTGACTACCCAAGGAAATTAAAACACTAAAATAACAACTCTAATCTAATTAGATTTATATGTTCCTGAAACTTGGGGACCAAAAATTTTCTTATTTTTATTGGAGACTTTTGTTTTTATCTACAAAAAAAGAAATAAAATTGAAAAAAGGATTATAAAAATTTTGGACTTAAAAAACTTTCAACGGCATCATTGACATCTTGTGGCAAGGTTTGGTATTACAACTTGTTATTTCCTAAAAGAGATTTGACTAAAAAACCCAGACTTTAGATAACACTCTTTTGACCTTGGTACCACATGTGAGAAACTCAGCTGTAAAGAGAATATCTGGGCAGCATAACTGGCCTATTTGAACTATGAATGTAAACCTTTACTGACTTTCAGAGTTATATGTGCCTTCCTATCTCTTTATTTGAGGAACATTGGTTACTATATGAGATGATGAAATACCTTGGACTATAAAATCTTGCTTGATAAACGACTTCTACTATAAAGACTATCTATAAACACATGAAAGAGAGGTCCCATACCTGGTTATAAAATTATTTTTAACGTCTGATTGAAAATATTTTGAAATTAGTTGAAAATAAGGATTTTATCTGTTTAATATTTAAAAATTGGACCTAAAAAGAAAAAAATTAATTATTATGATAATGTTTGATTTATTGATTAACCCAGACAATATATAAAATGGTTTTGATTTATTAAAGGAGATATTGAATTATTAAGTAAATGATTTAATATGGTGGGAAATAGATAACTTTTAGGAAATAGAACAAGACTATATTCAAATAGATAAAATGTGTATTTTGAATATTAGATTTTGTTATGAATTAAGATAAGGAAAATTTTGGTTACCTAAAGTCTGAAAATTATAAATATCAAATGTTAAATTGGAATATTGATGGGAAAGTAAAAATTGAGAAAAAATTAATAACAGGATACGGATTGTTTATGAAGATTGAATGTAAAAAGTAATTAAGATATGTATAAGCTAAAATTTATTGATAAATGTAATAATAATGTTTTCACTGAGTTGATATAATAAGAACTGTATTAACTTAAATACGAGACAGTAGATGTTAAGGAAAAAAGAGAGGAAATATTTGATGTTGTAACTTGAGATTTGTACTAAAGATTTTTATATGTTACCGAACTATTGATTAACCCATCCACCATGTTGCTTTTTAAATACTTAAATGTAAAATTGGAAAATTAATAAAATATTATTTTAAAAAAAGAAGTTACAACAGCACTGAAAAAAGTGACTTTTGACCCATCCTCGCACTTATGACTATTGCAGCATCTCCATGGTCAAGTGATTAAAATCTGGGCACCTGACAACCAGCATGTATTTATAATAGTTTCAGCATCCCAGGGTTGTGTGATTGCCAGTTGCAACTTTCCCAGTTGGTTTCTGAGAAGCAGATTCAATTTGACAACCACCTCGTTTAGTAATGGAAATTCTGGTTCCAATGGTGGTCATAAATCAAGGACTATTGGTATGAGATCTAAGTTGAAGAATGTTTGGACTCCATTAAGATCCAAGATGGGATGGGTTTGGTCTAGTGCAGGGGTAGGCAACCTTGGCTCTTTTATGACTCTTGGACTTCATGCTGGCTCAGGAATTCTGGGAATTGAAGTCCACGAATCATAAAAGAGCCAAGGTTGCCTACCCCTGGTCTAGTGGTTAAGGCATCAGACTATAAACCAAGAGACTGTGAGTTCTAGTCCCACCTTAGGTAAAAGCCAGCTGGGCTAGTCACAGTCTCTCAGCCCTAGAAAGGAGGCAAGGGCAAAGCACTTCTGAAAAACCTTGCCAACAAAACTGCAGAGACTGCTCCAGGCAGTCTCTGAGAATCAGGCACAGCAAACAAAAAACATCCTCAAAACCTAGGATAATGCAATCCACAATGCGACCTTTTCCTTTTATGAATAGCCACCTTTCGACCCATAATATAATTATGGACTAGCCATGGGTTGAGCATTCTGTATCTTCAGTGATGTCTAGCTTTTCCAGGCAATTTAATTCTTCTATTATCTTATGCAGATGGAATTGGATGCATCGGCGTGGCAAGATAACAGGCTTTATTGATGTATTTATGCAGAATTAACTTGCTAAGTCTTATGCTTCCCAATACTACAGAATGTAGAAGCGATCTTGCAGAAGCTAGCCAGATTATTTATAACGCCAATGCCGCATTAGAGTTGAATAGAAAACTATCAGTGAAAACCAGGAACCATCCTACAGTTGCAACCATGCCATAAATTGTCTGCTAAATATTTAGAGACATTGTATGCCTAAATCTTATGAACATGATGAAGGAATGAAAGTCTGTTAGAATATCATAATTTTTCTTGTCTATTAATATTGTATGCACTATAGCTCTGCTCCCCATGATAGTCTAACTTTTGCAGTCAGTGCAATAACCCTACCTATGAACAATGGTGGAACTCAAATACCTGAACAACTGGTTCTCTTATTCAATGCAGGCCTAGAATGGACTTCTGGAAATGGCATCCATGCACTTCTAGGCATGGGAGGCCTCCTCCAATCTTCCGAGGCCTAGAACAGACTTCCGGAAGTGGCATCCACGCACTTCCGGTGGGCCGTTTTAGGCCCAGGAGGCCTCCTCCAGGGCTCCAAGGCCTAGACTGGACTTCTGGAAGCCAGTCAGTTCTCCAAATGCAGCAAAATTTAGCTACCAGTTCTGCCAAACTGGTGCGAACTGGCTGAATCCCACCACTGCCTATGAACCCCCCCCAACACCAATCTCCTCTTCAATGATGAAAACTGTAAAGACATAAATGTGCACTGTGTCTTCATTCCTTTGATAATTTGTCCAATTTGTGCAATTGGCATCTGATATGATATTGGCTCCTCCTCTGGATAAAGTCCAATCCTGTTGATATTACAGTGCCAATTATAATTTGTTCTTTGGATTAAAGTAACAGTTTTGAGAATGAAGGTGAATTGCAATCTACAGATATTGCAAAACAGTTTGGACTTTGCTTGCAAGAAATAGTTATTTTGGGTGGGAAGGTAGGCCTGTGAGATAATGGCTCCTCACAATAAAACAGGATTATTTGTCTTTCTTTCAAGGCAGATGTCTGAAGGAGAGTTCTGTTTTAAATTGATCAGACATTACAGTTTCTTCAAGGACGTGGCAACTGCAGGATTTTATCAGTTGGGAATGCATTTCATTGGATCAAGTTTGTCCCCAAATTTTCTCAGACACAAATCTGGGTCTTTCCATGTCTGCGTCCCAAGAAGAATCAATATATGAAATTCTAGGAGTTGAAGTCCACACATCTTAAAATTGACATGTTTGAAAAACACTGAACTACAGCAGGTGAGGTACACAGCCTTAGTCAGAATCTAGAAAATAATTAGGAACATGTGCAAATCACTTTCAATTGAACAGGGAGGCATGTCAGGTTCTGAAGGAAAACACAGAGACCCAGTGGATTGAAAATGCCAGCAAAATTTTACTTGCAAAGCCCCCTAACTAAAAAAATAAGATGAATTGAAATAAAGAATAACTGAGCATCTAAAACAGCACAGAAACAATAGAATAACGTTGCCTACATTGAAGCTTGTTCAAAAGAGTCAACTAGCACAAGTATTAAAAGATGCATTATGGTTCCACCAATATAAGCTATGTAAAAATAAGACTGCCATACATCAAAAATATCTCAGAAACGGCCAACAGATTAGTACATCCAGATGTCATCACTGTAGCACATAAACAAACCAAAGCCCTCCAAAGTCATCTTAAGTAAACCCAAAGACCCAAGTAGTTCAAGAAGAAAAAATAGAAATCATCTGCAATGTTCAGTGCAAAGACTCTAACGGTCACTAGGTAAGACAGACAGGTAGAAGACTAGCAAAGGGCATCTTGATCACCAATTAGCAGTCAAACGACATGATGAAAACTCCTTAATCTCACAACATATGGACAGACTTAACCATAGTTTCAATTGGGAAATTATGAACATCCTTAAACCAAGCCAAACCCCAAAATACTAGAAAATTCCAGGAAACTTGACATTCAGACAAATCCACCATCAGCAGGTACATAAACCACATTTACACACATTCAAAAGAGAAAATAAAACAAGTAAAAACTAAACAAAAAGGTCAGAATATTTTCAAGCAATCGTCGCCCAGATAAGCAGATAGCACCAGGAGCAACACCAGACAAATAATCAAGCAGTAAACAACAGCCTAATCAAGGGCCTACCAAGAAGAAAACAACACCCTCACCAACACTGACAGGCAAGTTCCTGTATAGAAACAGAAAGAAAACTCCCCTGTAACACTGAAGATGTTATATAATCTGGTAACAAAGCCTCTATAAGAATTTTGGGGGAAAATATTTTGTCACTTCTTTTGGCGGTGCCCTGTAGTTGATTCCCTGACTAATAAAGGAGGAGAGCCAGGTTCCTTGTGGCGTTCTCCATTATCTATAATAGTCATAGCCAAAGCAAGGAGTAATGATTTTCGCATCTGTATTCATTTCTTTCAGTAGTATATATGTGTAGTGGGTGTAGGGTGAGCTGAAGAGACAGTACAGGGAGATGCCTAGGGGAGGAGTCAGGAGAGGGCAGGGAGGAGTTGAGTCTGCTGAGGCCTAGGTTGGAGAAGATAAGCCTGGGAGAGGAGACAATAGGGGAGAATGGGAGAGGCTTCTGTGGAGCAAGACTGAGGGAGAGAAGGGAATAGGATATGGGAGGCTTCTGTGGGGCAAGCCTAAGGAAGAGAAGGGGATAAGTCTGAGAGAGAGAGAGAGAGAGAGAGAGAGAGAGAGAGAGAGAGAGAGAGAGAGAGAGAGAGAGACAGAGACAGAGACAGAGACAGAGACAGAGACAGAGACAGAGACAGAGACAGAGACAGAGACAGAGACAGAGACAGAGACAGAGACAGAGACAGAGACAGAGACAGAGACAGAGACAGATGATGATGAAGAAGAAACAGAAGAAGCACTGACCAGCCACCTCAACACTTTCTCTGCACGTGACCTGCCTGCTAAGAAAGACTGAGCACCAGCCCATCACATGACCTGTCTGCAGAGAGAGATTGACCACCACCTCATCACGTGCTCCAGCCAAGCAGAGGTGCCTAAGTGAAGGACCAGGAGAATCTGGACTCCAGCAGCCCTTTTGGGGTTAGCACTACATATGAATATTGAAAAGGGAGAGAAGTGGGAAAAGTAGCCATATTGTACCTTTGGAATCAAACTTTCTTGCTTCAAATGGTGGCAGAAAAAATGGTTCTTTGACTTGCTATGTTTTTAAAGTCTCATTTTTCCAAACTGGCATACAACAAATGAATTTGCTGCTGTTTGACTTCAATCAGACTTTGGCGTGCTTTTTTGTCTGTAACACTACTGTCACTTCAATATCTGCACTGGATTCTTTCCAAATCTTGACCAATTACAAATACTTCCAAAACCTGAAGTGGACTTTTAACAGTACAAAAATGTCTGGGAGGAAAAACTAGATTTGATTTCTTGTCTTTCTTAGTTATAGAATAGATGTCTGCATGACATGGGAAATGTGTTTTGTTTTGAATCTGAAATGGAAATATTGTGACTTAGAAAGTCTGCCAAACCATTCTAGGTGGGCTGCAGTTCAAGAGAATCAAAACCTGGAATATTTGGATTGTTTTACATTTCAACCAGAACAAAGTTTAGAGAGATATCAGCAATCAAGCATAGCAAATCAGGTATATCTTACCCCTCTTCTGCAGAGGTCTGCAGGGCAACCTCTCCTTTTTTTCTCATCAGTTTCCTTTCCCTACATTCATTGAATACCTTCCTAGCTCCACCTTATCATATAATGGCCGCTGTCCTTGACTTTTCTCCCACTCTGTCTACTCCTCAAAATCCTCACCATTTCCGGCTTCTGGTTTGCGACTGCGTTGCTGGTGGATGGGCGGGAGGAGTGCTCTCTCTGCCATCCAGTTTTTCTTTGTTGGGAGACCCTGAAAAGGGTCGAAAGTCGCCCTGGAGGGGCGATGACCATGAGGAGGAATTGGATGAGATCTTGCCTTACCTTTCTTGTATCCCAACTATCTTCCTGTAAAAGCCTCTTAAAATTTCTTTTCCCCTTTTAAGATGGTGGCGTCTGCCTACTTTGGGAAAATGAAGCTTTGAAAAGAAAAGAACAACTAAACTAAACAACTAAATAATTGGACTTGCACTTTTTGGATATTTGGGGTCCCCAAAAATTCCCATTTCTACAGGGACCTATTTCCTTATCTACTTGCTAAGTTGAAAAAAAAAATTAACTGGATAAAAGCCTAACTTGAGTTTGGAAAAAGACTTTACATGCTATCGGGGACATCTTGTGGTGAAGCCTGGTATAGCAAGTGAATTTCTTTGACTGTGAGAACTGCTTACTGCCTAGATTGGTACTTGGTACTATCTAAAAAAGATAAGAATTTGAAACAGCTGGGTGGTGAAAACAACTTCTAGGTATAGTGGAGGTGGACATCCACTGACTTTTATCAAAAATAGTCTCCACTAAAGGACTATCTGTAAACACCATAGAAATAGAGGAATACTACCCACAACTTAACTATAAACTTATATTTGAAAAAAATCATTGAAGCTACTGAGCTAATGAATTCCATATTGAAAGACAAAGGTGCCACTTTAAATTTACAAAATGAAGCCCAGATTTCAACTGATGAACTTACAATCCAAAAAGCAACAGAAGAGGAACAAATTAATATCAAATAGGACTTTAAAGAACAACAAGTACAATTTACTGAGAACTTTGATAGTCAAACCTTGATTTCAACTAAAAAAATCTGCAATTCAAAAAGCAACAGAAACTGAAGAAAGCAACACTAAGATGGAGGGTGTTAAAGATCAACAAGTACAGCATATTGAGAACCTAGATAACCTAGATAATCAAACAACAATCACAACATTGGACATGACCTCTTACTCAAGCCAGATGAAACCAGAAGAAGAAGAAGACCAGACTGAACTGACAATAAATATTCTAAACCGAACATGGAGATGTTAGGGCAACAATCCAATGATTACAAAGGGGCCAGTTTCTTTGAAAAATTGATAACTGGATGGTCTCCCTTGATTCAAATAACATGTATAGGAATAAAGGGAGGTCCACTTGAGGATTTAAAGGCACTGGTATGGAAGCCTGCTTGGCACAAAAAGAAAGCTAGAGTTAAACTTAAAAAATGGGGTTTTTTTTCTTTTGATTTATAATGGAAGAGCCTAAAATCTTACTTAACACGCTAAGGAGATTTTAAAAGATATTAATTGACTTAATATTTAAGACTTAGATTTATAAGGGATATGAAAATTAGCCATTAGAATATAATTTTGAATTATAATATGGAAGTTGGATTGAGACAATAAAGGATACTTTATTAGTAAGTGATGAGGTACTAGGATGAGAAATAGAATCTATTTGTGAAATAAAGTAAGGATGTATTTAAGTAAACAATATGTGTATTTTAGATATGACAACTATTTTGTAATGAAATAAGGGAAATTTGGGTTACCCGAAATCTAAATATTATGGATATTAAAGGCTAAACTGGAACACTGTAAATGAAAATAGGTAAAATTTAAAAACAGGATACGGATATGTATAAGTTAAAATATATTGATAAATGCCTTAATTGAACGAGATATAATTAGAAATGTATTAATTTGAATGTAATATAATAATCAAGGGAAGTAGAGAGGGAATTTTTGATGATATAACCTGAGACATGTACGAAAGATCTTGTTACTGGACTATTGATTACCCAATCACCATGCTGCTTCCTAAATACTTGGATGTAAAACTGGAAAATTAATAAAACTTGTTTAAAAAAAATCCTCACAATTTCTGTTTCAGTCTTGATAGAAATTGCTTGCAACTAGATATCCCATGTACAGATAATGTTTTCCATATCTCTATTATAAAGCAGTTATAGCTAATGTTTTGCATATCCCTATTATAAAGCAGTTGTAGAATAAATAATTGAGCTGATTAAATATTGTATTAAGGATTTATCCAACTGAGAAGAAAAAAACTTCAGTGTCATATTACAGTCTTGTACCTATCTTAACAGCCTGTTTGTTTAGAAAAAAAATACACTTTCCTTCACCCATACTTCTACATTCAGTATAAAATTGAAAAATAAAAATAACAGAAGTAATTCAACAAAACAAAATGAATCGCATTATGCAGAAGAGTCTTCTTATCTGTGCACTCAAACTAAATCAATCTCAAGTGTTATTCTGTCATTAACCAGTATTTGAAAGTTACACATGGAAATTTTAGATAGATAGATAGATAGACAGACAGACAGACAGACAGACAGACAGACAGACAAACAATCTTTGCCATTTTTTACTCTGGGCACATTAAAAATGAAATTTAGTTGCTTGCTCTCAAAGTGTACACGTACATAACACACATTTAAACATACTATATACAACATATGTATAGACCTACATCCTTACATATAAGTAACATAGAACAGGGTTTGGATAGGGCTCCATTAATAATATGAGAACTAGCGTTAGGTGGAAAGAAGGCTCCCCATAGTTCATTTATTAACTCATTAGCAAAATTCATTAGCAAAAATACTTGACTTTCCATAAGCACAAAAATGCCTAACATTTCGGGGCAAACTATTCCAGGAAAAAGAAATATTTTCATAGTCCTGCCTTCTGGAGATAGTACTCCATGACTGTCCTGTTACTTCTGGATACCTTGATAGCCCAGGACTGGGGAAATGGAATTCTATTTGCATTGTTATGGGAGTAAGATACTGTGGTGATTAAGGCTAGAGACCCTGAGTTCTAGTCTCACCACATAGCCATTTAGATGACCTTGAACTAGAGGCTCTCTCTGCAGGCAACCAGCCACTCTCTCCCCAAAAAATATTTCTGAAATCTTGACTCCAGGAGTCAACAATGAATCAAAGACAGCAAAAAATAAAACTAAAAATCAGAGATTGGAGATTGCATCACCTCTTTGCATCTATGAGCTGTTTTGACCAATAAGACAAATGGTGAGATATACAGTGAAGGTTAGATATGACTACAATCTTCACATGCTCTTCCTGCACCTCTTCCCTTTCCTAGTACTATTTCTGTGCCATGAAGGAAGGAAGGAAGGAAGGAAGAATTCAACAAGTGTCTTTTTTCTGGTTTATTAAATAGCATCCTGTGAAAACACATGTAAATCTACAAGTCATTTAAGAAAAATAAATGTTTAATTGGGATGCATTCTTCTAAATATTGAGCATCTATAGGAAGACAAAGCAGGCTGATCAACTTCTTCTAAAATCAAATTATAGAGGAGAAAGTTTTTTTAAATCATTATTGTGGCAATTTTTCTTCAAAAATGATTAATTAAATATCCATTCAAACTGATTCAAAATCATTGTACTGTTTAATATTTAAATGTTAACATGATCAATTTATTTTTGAGATGAAAGAGAAGAAACTTCATGGTGTGACTAGTAAAGAAAGGAACACTCCAGAGATCTATCTTATACATTTAATTTATTGCTCATATTTTTACCTAACTAAGACTCAGGTATCATATGTTCTCTCTGAAAGTTCAGTACATATACTGTAGCAAAATGAGGAAAAGGGAGGGGAGAAAATCCCAAATACTGCAAAGCTATTTCCTAACATAGCTTTTTATACCAAACATGTTGGCAGCTGTTAACCAGACAAAGAATACAAAATGAGTGATGTTCCAGAGAACTGGGTGACCTTGCCACCAGTAAATCTATGTGGACAGGTTGGAAGGAAAGCTTGTGTCTATAGGGCAAGACAGACAGATGACAGCTTTTGTCCCAAGGTAAGACAACTCACTTGGTGGACACAACAGGCAATCTGGATGCTACATCTGTATTCCAGATGGCCATTTGTAGTTAGAGAATGACAGCGTTTTTCTGTGCCCAGACTAGTTTATTTAATGTAGATGACCTTCTCAAGATCACCTTTGCATTAGGAAGTCAATGACTGCCAAAAGACCCTGTTTGTAACTTTCACAAAACCATATTTAATAAAGCAAAGGAAGGAAGGTGGCTCCAAGTATTGGATCTGTTGCCTAAAATTAAAATACTACAGTATTGATAGTGTGCCAAGTAATCTCTTTAAACCCCATGCGAGATACTTCTGAGTAAGCAGATGTAGGATTTCATACAACATGCAGCAAATATTAACATATTATAGCAACAAAAGATATTTCCATTCATAGGGAATATTTACACATCAAGGAGGATGGATGGATGGATGGATGGATGGATGGATGGATGGATGGATGGATGGATGGATGGATGGATGGACAGTTACTGATTGCAGAATATAGTTAATTATTTCTGCTAATTGTCCACATCGTTTGTTGACATCCCAGTTATTTCATTCCCTACCACCTTATCTATATCATGTCTAAAAAGAGGTTCACATTTTAAGCCAGGATTTTTAAACTATGTTTGTGACACAGCTCACAGTACTATATTTCAAATGTAATGCTAAGCCATAATGAAAGAGTCCTCTAAAAAAAAAGAGAGAAAAAAACAAGCAAAAAAACCCATGAAGGCTTATGGTGAAGCAAATCAATAAGTCCCTTAAATCACATAATCTAACATGTGTTAACTCAATGTAAATTTAGGACTGCCATTTTAAATGTAACAATAAAATCTAATTAATTGAAAATACTATGTAACATATGTAACAACTTCTGTATATGGCAACTGTCCCATGTAGTTTTTCTAATTTGAAGATTATCTTGGTTCCTCAAAATCAGTCCCATTTTCTCCACGAAATAGTCTTCTTTTCACTGCTGGAAAAACACAAGGATTTTTTTTTTTAAAAAAAATATTGCCTTAAAAGCAAGGATATTTCTAAAAAATAAGCTTCTGTAAACCAGGGATAGTTTATCTCCAGGCCTAACAACTTAGCTATAACTGTATTTATTTCAGACAACCTTACAAAAACTTTATGGCTGCTAAATTTAATTGCAAAATTAAGACAATGGGTATAGGGCACTAGTCTATGAAATTTTATGCCAATGTAGTATTTTAAAGACAAGATAACTTCATGGGTGAAAACATCCCTGGAGAAATGTTCCTATAAGTAGGAGCATCTGTCACATATATTGGTGAACTCAGTCAGTCCAGTTCAAGTGCCTTTTCAGGGCCTTTTCAAATGAACACTTGAAGAATGACTTCATGTCACATTTGGTTTTTTTTTTTTTTTAGTTCACTGCCATACAATGACCTCCTTCCCAATGAACATGGAAAAATATATATTCTCAGATATTCCTCCTTTTCAAAGTCTGGTGTCAAATTTTCCCCAAAGTACTATACCTGAATATTTTCTGGACATTTTAATTTTAAATATACCTCCAAAATCTCATATATATTTTTAAAAAATCAGTATTTACCAAGAGTTTCAAGTAATTCTAAATAATCTGAAGTTTTACAAGGTACTACACAATTATATCTAATAGAGCTACGGGATGCTTCAAAAATGATAAGGAAAATGTGCTTAGGATCTCAGAAAGTAGCCATTGTGGACTTCTTTCAGTCCTCCATTTTCGTACAACTGTTTTAAAGAGTTATTTCATCAAAGCATTGTTTCTTCAATGCAACTCTAACAGCAGCTGTATGTTTTTCTGGCTCTTATGAAAGTTGAAAACAGTTGCTGCTGTTTAAATGAATAGCAGAGAGATCCTAAACTCACCCTTGCTGAAGTTCCCTAGTTTCTGATATCCATCTAGAGAAATCTGTACTATGTTCTAGGATAGAGGTCCCCGACCTTTTGGGAATCAGGGACTGGTTCCATGGAGAGAGGTTTTTCCGCAGACTGGAGTGTGCGTGGTTTTGTGTGCTGCCTGCATCTTGCAGATGGGGCTTTACAGCCTGGTACTGGTCCATGGACTGGGGGTTGGGGATCCCTATTCTAGGATATATACTTAGTTTACACGTAAGGGAAATAGAAATGATTACAGTACCTTATAAACTGAGAGATCTTAAAAGTGGTGGTGATGGTCCTTGAGTTCCTGATGAATAAGTGAAGCTCTAGTGCAGGGGTGTCAAACTCAATTTCATTGAGGGCCACATCAGCATTGTGGTTGTCCTCAGGCAGGAGTGGGACAGATCTGAGGGTCTCTGGCAGAAGGGGATGGGACGGGGCAAGCAGCAAGCATAGTCCACTGGAAGACCCTCACTGTTCCTCTCCTTCCTTCAAGAACAGAATGGTGAGAAAATATTTGAGATGAGGGAGGGAGAAAAACAAGCAAGAAACACAGCTGGGAAGGTGTCACCCTTCATGAGAAATGAAGAAATGCACCATCGCCTGGAAGTGGCCAGCACATGGCCCTCACCTACTTCACATATCTGGCTTGGTGGGCTTTGGGGGAGGGGATGCCATGAGCAATGTGAGAGTTGACGTTACCTGCGCAGTGCCATCCGGCCCCCAGCCTGCCTGGTTTCGGCAGGCAGTGAGACGCTCTTCTCACAGTGCCAAGAAGCAGAGCCAAGCAGCACAAATCCGAAAAGAAGTGCAACACCACCCAGCCCCCAGCCTGCCCGGTTTCAGCAGGCAGTGGAGTGGTCTCCTCACAGAGCCGAGAGGCTGAGCCGGGCAATGCGAAGTTCACCAGCTTTGCACCTTGCTGCCTGCTGAAATTGGACAGGCTGGGGGCTGAGCAGCAGCACACTTCTTTTTGGATTCATGCCACCTGGCTCAGGCTCTTGGCATTGTGAGGAGAGCGCCCCACTGCCTGCTGAAACCCCTCCCTCAGAGGCCATCAAGCCAAATATGTGAAGTAGGCAAAGGCCATTTGCTGGCCATTTCCAGGCGATGGTGCATTTCCTCATTCCCCACAAAGGGTGACAACTCCCCAGGGGGCAGGGCCAAAGCGTGCCCAGGGGGCAGGGCCAAAGCGGCAGGAGCCAGTCCCTTGCTGTTTCCAGATGGTCTTGTGGAGCTAAGACTGAATGCGTTTCAGCATAGTTGTACATTGGCTCTCGGGCGGCCTGGGCCGGGGCCAAGGCAGCGGGGGCCATTCCCTCATTGTTTCCAGGATGGTTTCGCAGGCCACATGAAACCACATCGCGGGCCGCATCCAGGCCCCAGGCCTTGTGTTTGACATGTCTGCTCTAGTGTTACAAAACTTGCTAGAACTTTTTTTTCTCTTTAATTTTTCATGGAACTTCATCAAGATCCCATGGAACCTAGCTTACTGCCAAAAAATCTTGTTCTAGAAAGAAAATTTGTGGAGATTAGCAAGAGTGGATTAGTACTCTCTAAAGATAAAGTGAAAGGACCATTTATATTTAATATCTGATCATTGATAACTGAAGTACAACTTTGTATATTTGATAACACTATATTCTTAATTTAAAAAACAGCTCTAAATAAACAACATAGAAGAGTTAACATGCTCTTTAGTTGTTAGCAACCTAATTGACTGTGTCTGGAATCTATCAAAATGAAAGCATCTAAGAGTCCAGTGAAAGATTTCAAAATCATATTTTAGCATTTATTTTTCTAAATTCACATTCAAAATAGTGGTTAAGAAACCAGGCTAGAAACCTGCCTCAGGTATGGAAACCAACTGGGTGACTTTGGGCCAGTCACTCTCTCTCAGCCTAACTCACCTCAAGGGGTTGTTTTTGTGAGGAAAACAGAAAGAGGAAGAAATATAGGTATGTTCAATGCCTTGATTTACCTACAAAGTAATAAAGGTGGGATAAAAATCTAATAGTGATAGATAGATAGATAGATAGATAGATAGATAGATAGATAGATAGATAGATAGATAGATAGATAGGTAGGTAGGTAGGTAGGTAGGTAGGTAGGTAGGTAGGTAGGTAGATAGATAGATAGACGATAATAAGAATATTAGTTTCATTTTCATTTTTCAAGTATGCATATATGTGAAAAATAAAGAGTTATATGATTCTTGATTTTTTAAACATTCCATGTAGTAAATTTTAATAATATAAAATGTTAATATTCTTTTCCAGGAACTGAGTAATACATTTAAAATATCAATGAAAATATAATATGCCAGTGAATAAGCTAACATGATACCACAATTGGCTTTCATTATTCAGTTTTATTCAAATTACTGTTTTCCACCATTTTCAAGAGGGGGCGCTGGTTAGCTTGTAGACTCTCACTAACCATTTCCTTAATAGCAGCATGAAGTTGTGTGATTTTTGATAAGACAGTATGAAAACAGAATACAGCAAAAACAATCATCTTTGGAAAGTGCTTTTATGTCATTTCTGTTCCTGCTTTCCACAAAAAACTGACTGATTATTGAGGGTATTGTATAAGCACAGCAGAAAAACCAATTGTTGTGTCTTGATGACAAACAGCATAAATGGATTCTTTAATCTTTCAGCTTAGAAAATGAAATCCCATTCAGAACACCCTTTCATTTTGGTTTCAAAAATTCATGCAACATACTATTCAGTTAAGTGTGACGTACGGAATATAAACACATGTAAAGTAAGTTGGAATAACTTTAATTCAGATGCTTGAAACACAGAGCAAGCATACACTAACTCAATTCTATATAATGTAGTGCACCTGGAAATTTGGAATGTTTCTCTCTAAGGAAGGTATCTTATTTTAGGATAATAAAATAAAGTTAATAAGGTAAAAATTGTGCCACATAGTAGTTATGTAGCAATTAAGTTATAGGAAGTTTATATTCAGACATTTCTCCTCAGTTCTTGAGCTCCAGATGTTTACCTCAAAGTTAAGTAATTCCTTTGTTTGCACTGAATGTTCCGTCTGCCATCTTCTTTTACTATAAAATTTCCATCATCTGTAAGTGTCAAAACTAACAGACTTGCTGTTCTTGGTCTTCTAGGATAAACATTTTATGTGCCATGCTGAGTAAAGTAGGGTAAGTTTGTGGATGCTTTCTGATTCATTGTTCTATGAAATATATTATAGAAGATTGTTGAATCAACACTATACAGAACATTTTTTGCAAAGCAGTTGTATTCAATCTTGGCAAATATTAGCGGTACAGATGTACAGTACTTTATGTATCAGGAAAAAGGGCTAAGATAAGAGGCCTCTTTCTCTGTATAATAAAAGAAGCATTTCAAGAAACTCACATAGAGTTCATGTGTTCCATTAGTGGTTTTCGATCCTATGGGGACTAATGTGTGGTATCTGGTGGTATTGATTCTGAGTTAACTGGTGCATACTCAGACGTAATCATTTATTCTTGGTATTTGGTTAAAATATACTGTTCTGCTAATTTTTCTTCTCCAAGATTGGAAGTCAGCTATATCATAGGACAAGACCTATTAACAGTGGGAAAGAATTCCTATATGAGCCCAGCACAACACCTGTTTTAAGTCATGGGGGAAAGACTGGGGGCCCCAAAGAAGGACTGGCCACATATTATGGAATGTCTGAGGGTTTATAAAGTCAAGTCTATTCTGCCCAAACCAATAAAATATGTATTGGTCAAAAGGAGTAGTAAGGAATATTTCTAGTTCTGCTTTAACAATACTGATTTGGTCTTAGAAATGCATGGAAAACGGTGGAGGAAAAACTTGGAGTAGAAACTTCTTTTTTCCTTCCTGGATCCTTCCTTTATTAATTGTTTCTCTTTGCCATTTGTTAGATAGTGTTCCCTGAAGTATGTTGACTTCAAATTTGGATTTGTTATCCAATAAATATAATTGTAGATCTTAGCTCAATTTCAAGAGGTATTTCATTAATATATTGATCAACTTATTTTCCATCCTTGAACATCATTGTTGAAGTATTTTTTCCCAACAAAACTGAAATGAGAATTCAGCTATTACTTATTCTGCTTTGGCCTATCAGGTAAAACATACATGTTTTACAGTTTTTCTTCAGTCATATTTAATTATCTTTCTCTTTAATTATTTGAAAGTAAGAAAGCTAGAAAGAACAAAACATTGGAGGGAGGGAGAGCATCAATGAAGTTAAAAATAAGAACATGGGAATACTGTTTTAAAACTTGGAATCTTATGCTAAACGTCAAATAAACATCTTGATAAGCAAGTAAATAAACAGAAGAAAAGCAGAGCAGAAATCATTAATCCAAGGGTGGGGGACCTTAGGGTGGCCAATGGCCAGTTTAATTATTTTGTGAGTCAAAAGCTAAAGTGGGTTGTATGACACATATTGAGCTGGCCACTTACATTTTGCATTGTCCCCTAAATAGTCACTTCAATATGTGTTCAAAGTTATCATTTTTCTCCTGTTTTATGTACAGACTTACAGAAACATGAGGGGTAGGATGCAAAGTTAGGAGTATGTTAAACCTTCTGTTACAATTTTCACGTATTTCCAACTCACAAAGATGGGGGTGGGGGTTTGCTGTCAATATTTAGTAACCACTGCAGGTTGCCCATTCCTGCATTAGAACTTATCTCAGTCTGGCAGATGTTATATGTAGAAAATAGAAGCATTCAAAGATCTAATATACCAAATGATTCTCCACCTTTGAATGAGGAACAAGCCCACCATCTCCCATACTTCATCATACATTGATTCTGAATTTTTCCACATGTCTTCAGAAATTGTGGCCGAAGCTGTTGTTCAAGAAACCTAAGCCCTCTTTATGGAAGAATTTACTGATATAATTCTATGGGTCCATGTTATGAATTCATATAAATAGTTTTGTTTTAGAAAATTAAACCTTGTACTTGCGAGTGCAGACTTGCAAAACAAGGATAGTTTTCCATAGACATCTTTTCCTAAACAATTTGAGTGGCATCCCACTAAAGAAATAACCCCAGAGACTTTCAGCCTTCTTGGACTGCAACTTTCCAATTGTCAGCTAGTATTCCAGATCTGTTTTATGTTAGCCTGATAGCGTTGTCTCAAAATACACAAAATGAGGTTTTAATCCTTCCTGCCTTTCTGATTACCATTATATAACCAACAGATTCTGCATGCATTGCATTTCTAAGGCTACTAAAGCAACTTTTAAGCCAGAAGAACAGTACTTTCATACCGCTCTGTTAAGTGCACATATTAAAGTAATGCGCCTGTTGCCTAATTCTACTGTAGCCAAAACATCCCCTGAGTAAATTGAGGTAAGATAAGTGAAAACAGGACACAATGATCAAACAATTAAAATAATGCATGCACTTTGGATTTCTGATGACAGCAACAAAAATTTTGCCTCAGTGGTTTCCATATGATAATAATTTTTCGTCAATGTGTTATCATTAACAGTATCATGATCGTGTTTTGTTTGAGTAGTGCTACTAAATCAAAGAGTGATGGTGAATAACACATACAGTAAGGTGACCAACTTTTTTACAATGAAAAGGAGGACACAAATAAATTGAAGAAAAGAATATCGTAAATAAAAGAAACATTTTATTCATTGCAACAATAATACAGACAACATGCATGTGCAAAGTTTGCCAGCTGGGTGTTTTGGCGCACTCAGCAGCAATTCCTATTGGCTTTTGAAAGCCAATAGTGGGAGTAGCACAGCTCATGCGAAAGTTGAAAAAAAAACATCAAAAAAAAGGTGCCGGAACGCCATTCTGAGCGTTCTATGAGGGGGGGAAAAAAGCCCTGCAGATTAGTCTTCAAATGTCGAAAAGGAGGACATGAAGGAGGACACTTTTTGATTGAGGACAAAACTTACAAAAGGAGGACTGTCCTCCCTAAAGGAGGACGGTTGGTCACCTTACATACAGTAACTATACATTGCTTTCTGTATGGTTATATTCTTCTTGTATATTGACCCATAGGCGCTCAATGGAAACAACTGGAATTGAAACTTGATTTGGACAGAACTCCTTGATAGTTATCCTGTGATAATTACATTTTTCCAAATTCATAATAGAATTCTTAAGGAAAAAACCACTCCATTGTCAAAATAAAAAATACACTTGACAAAAAATATAATTCTTGAGACTGATCAGCTAATTTTAAATCAGTGTTTGAAATGGTTCTGCAAAAATCTATTTTCTGTTATAAATGATGTCTAAACTAGAGTCAAAGGCAGCTAAATGGGGAACAAAGGTAGAGAAAAGTCTAAACTATGGTTTGATTTAATGGTGTGTTTAGCAGAAGCTGTGGGCCTTTTCCATTTGCATCTAACCACATCACAAACATGCCTCAGAAAAAAATATTTTCTTCTATTTTGACCCAATCTAAGCATGAGACAAGCTTAAGTTTTCTTTAGCTGTAACTGTGCTAAAGTACTATGTTCCCCTCTTATCGCAACACCTTTTCCCAAGAAACCTTCCTCATCCAAGATACATTCCTTTACACAATGTGTAATTAAACTTGGGAATTGGGAATTTATTACCCCAGGATATTACACCAGCTAGCAGTTTGACTGGTTTCACAAAAGGCTTGGACCAATTCATGGAGATCAGAGGATCAATGGCTATTGGCAGTATGGATGCCTCTTAAGGCCATCTGCTGGGACACTAGTGGGTTTTCTTATGCATTGGTTGGCCACTGTGAGAACAGACTGCTGGATTAGATGGACCAGGGTTCAGGTCCAGTTTAGCACTGCTTATGTTTTTTATGGTCATAAGAATTCTCACCCCACTTTGCTATCAAGAAGGCAGTTACTAACATTTGTGCTGAACTTTCTGTATATGTAGACAGAAAAGCCTAGGATGTGATTATGCTTTTCTCAATCCCCTCTGAAAGCTGTTTGTTAAGGATTTCTGGAAAAAGATCCTTCTCCTTGGAAAAACATCCCCTCCCCTTTCCAGCAGAAACAGCTTATGAAAGAATAACTGAGCTCTGCTGTAGATTTAAATTCTGTAACTACCACATTCTCCGATTGCAGAATTAGTTTATATAAAAATTAGAGCCTCACAAATCAATTTTAAACAGAAGAGAACAAGTTGTCATGCATATGGGGTCATTTCAGAAAAAGAATAGATGTTCTCTCAAGTTTCTACATATAAATGGCAGGAAGCATGCAGTGGGATACCTCAAAGTTTTGTCCTGAGTCCCAGCCTCTTCAATATCTTCGTAAATAACCTAAATGAGGAGACAGAAGGCAACTCATCAAATATGCAGCTAGAAGATAGACTCACATTTCAGAAGAATCTTGACAGACTTAAACACTGGGGCCTATTCTACAAAATGCAATTCTGTAATGAGAAAAGTACGATCTTATGCCTAGGCAGGAAAAAACAAATGCATAGGTAGAGAAAAGATAATAGCTGGTTCAAGAGTGGTAACTGTGAAAGGGATCTTTGTGTTCTAGTGGACCACCACAGTGTGCTGCAGCTGCCAAAAAAGCCAATGCAGTCCTAGTGTGCATCAAGATCACAAGAAGTAATAGAACCACTCTATAATGAACTTGTGGGCCAATTCTGGTCACTATGATATAAAAAGATGCTGAGACTATAGAAAGAGTGCAGAGAAGAGTAACAAAGATGGTGAGGGGTATAGAGGCTAAACTGTAAGATGGACGGTTAAGGGAACTAGATATGTCCAATCTGACAAAGAGAATGATTGAGGTGACATTGTAAATGTCTTCTGGTAGTTGAGGAGCTGTCACACGGAGGAGGGGGTTGACTTATTCTCCAAAGTACCTGAAGGCAGGACAAAAGCAATGGGTGAAAACTCATTAAAGAGAGATCCAGTATGGAACTAAGGAGAAATTTCCTGACAGTATGAACAATTAATCAGTGGAACAGCTTACTTCCTGGAGTTGTGCATGCTCAATCTTTGAGGTCTTCAAGAAAAGATTGGACAATCATTTGTCTGGGATGCAATAAGGTCTCCAGCCATGGGCAGGAGATTGGACAAGAAGACCTCCAAGATCTCTTCCAGCCCTATGACTCTATGATTCTTAAAATGGAGAGAAAGAGAGAGAGAGAAAGTAGGAGAGAGATCTGTCTCTTACAATGTGAGGAGTTGTTTTGTTTTCACTAGTAAAATCTTTCAAAATAAAACAATGAACATAACTTGATTTTAGAGAATTGTAAAGCTGTAACATAAGCATAGCCAACACTTTTCTCATGGGACAGTTATACTGGTGATTTGATTTGCACACATTGTTGTAGTTTTCTAACTCAAATCAGGTAAAATGTTAAGTGTGCCAAATTGTTGGCTAAAATTGCATGTAATTCCAGAATCTGTCCTCTTGAGATGAAGCTAAGGGGGAGAGGGGAATCTGGAATGCCCTCCCAGACTTGCATTATCCGAATTTAATAAATCACAGCAATGTGTGAAGACAACCGATTGCTGTATTTTACCATTTTCAGTATGGTGTTTTGCACAGTATATCAGATACACAACCCAATTTATTCCATGTGTACCCACACTTTCTCATAGCATGATGTCAGTCACATCCTTCAGTTAACATAAAAGATGGAAGAACACCTCTTTTAAACAACTGCTACTTGATTTAAAAAGAAAAAGTGGCTTTGAAAAATAGACTGTTTCTAATCTTTATGAAATCAGAGACAGAAGCCTATTTAAAAATCATTTTAAAATCTCTTTTGTAAATAAGACTAACACTCATGGAACAATTAGTAGCACATCGTAGTCATAAGAAAGTTTAAGGCAACTTAATATGGCAACTTTTGTAAAGGTTAAACTATGCTATACAAACAAAACTTCAGTATTATTTGTAGCATGTTCAATCATACAATGGATTGTCTGCTTTTTATAGTGCCTTCCTGCTTATGCCTTGCATCCAGTATTAATTTAAATGATTGTCAGCCTCTGAGATTTGAAGAGTTTTAAAGGACTCCATTATGCTGAGAGAACTGAAAACCCCAGGTACAATATTATATTTATATTATTTTATTTATAAAATGCATTTTTTCAAATAATGGAGGCTGAAATCCATTATTCCCTTTCTTGTATATAAGACCCAAACATGATAACAAGTCTATGCATTGCTTTAATTATTACTATATTATTTTACAATGGCTAAGAATGAGCTTTGCTTAGTTTGGTTATCTTCTGGGAATATTTGGATGCAGCTCGCAGGTTTTGCTAGGACACTAACAAATGGGTCTGTGCAATTGTGTTTCTTTGAATTGACATGTCAGGAAATATGGCTCAGCAGATTCTGCAAGAGAGGCAGCCCTCAGAAAAATTCCAGATGGCTCCGCTTGGGTAGTGTCCTTCAAAGATAAGAGCTATCCTAGCTTTGAAACTATTTCTAAGGAGGAAGTGAGACAGCGCTGGGTGCCGTTGTTGTTTTTTAATGTGTCATTTTCAGATCCTTGTTGTGAAAGTGCTGCTGCGCAGTTAACCTTCCATTTGCAGTGGGCCTAGCTGACATTAATTTTTCAGTTTTAGAGCATGACTCTTAGCTGGGGAGAAGCTGACTACTAAAACAAGGTGAGACCTGGGGGTGGAAAGATTACAACACAAATGGCTGACTAGCTGAGAATTAAGCATTAGGCTTTGGGCACAAGGTTGCTGGCTAAAGACACCTTAGAATGGTCGAGGAAAGAGGGAGGAAGAGGAGGAGAAGGAGGAGGAGATGATGATGATGATGCAGGATTCTAAATACAGATAGTCCTCGACTTACAACAGTTTGTTTAGTGACTGTTCAAAGTTACAACAGCAATGAAAAAAGCGACTTAGGATTGGTTTCACACTTATGACCATTGCAACATCCCCATGGTCAGATGATCAGAATTTGGATGCTTGGCAACTGCTTCATATTTGTGACGGCTGCAGTGTCCTGGGGTCAGGTGATCCACCTTTTGCAACCTTCTGACGAGCAAACCCATTGGGGAAGCCACTTTCACTTAACCACCTTGTTACTAACTTAATAACTGCAATGATTCACTTAACAACTGTGGCAGGAAAGGTCATAAAATGGGGCAAAATTCATTTACCAAATGAACATAAATGTTGGGCCTCAGTTGTGGTCATAAGTTGAGGACTGCCTGTAATCATAGCAGGCAAGTTTTCTAATTCCTTGCCATGCAGAGAATTAATTTCTAGCTGAAACCCTGAAAGAAACCTGAAGGTGTTCTTCGCATGGGCTGCCATAGTTTACTTAACTAATTGCAGGTAGTCCTCGACTTACAACAATTAATTTAGTGACCAAAGTTACAGCGTAATTGAAAAAAAGGTGACTTAGGACCATTTTTCACACAACTGTTGCAGCATTCCCATGGTCATGTGATCAAAATTCAGATGCTTGACAACTGATTCATACTTATGACAGTTGCAGTGTCCTGGAGTTATGTGATCACCTTTTGTGACCTTCTGACAAGCAAAGTCAACGGGAAAACCAGGTTCATTTAAGGATCATGTTACTAACTTAACAACTGCAGTGATTCACTAACTTAACAACTGTGGCAAAAAAAAAAAAGGTTGTAAAATGGGGCAAAACTCTCTTAACAAATGTCTCTCTTAGCAACATAAATTTTGGGCTCAACTGAGATCTTAGTCCAGGATTACCTGTACTCAGAAGCCAAATTCTTCCCTCTGATAAGTTGTAATAAAGTTAACAGGAAGATTTAAAAAAAAAGACCAGCCCAGTTATACAGTTCTTGATTATCCAACAAAAATCTTGACTTTTCTTTGTGATATTTTATTTTTTTTCTCTCAAGAAGTGTTTAATTCCCTACACTCAAGCGCTTCAATTTCCCATAATCCACTCAAGTTAGACAACTGAATGATGTTGCAGGGACAAGAAACAACCCACAATCTTGACAGGGCCTGGAGGGAGAGGCACTCTCTGTTTATGCTTTCTGAAGTTTGATGTGATGACCTGCAGCCACTGCCTCCTCGAGTTGACACAAGAACAGTCTGACTCTTTCACAATGACACTTTCGCAAACAAGCACACGAGGCCTGCCGTGGCTTTATGCTTTTTATCAAAAATGCCAAAAAGAGACAGTAAATGTCATGCCTCTGATTCCACATATTCCCAATTTAGCTCATGGGTCAGCTGTAATCTGGCAGCAGTCGGTTGCCAAGCTGGCAAGGTGTTATTTCAAGGGCTCGTTCTTTTGCTATGAAGAAGTGCAGGCCCACGTAACCGGTTGAAGAACTACAGACTTCTGAGGAAAGGCAACAGGAGGACCGCCAAAAAGAAACATTTTCACTTGCTCTACCAAATAAGGCAGGACTTTATGATTCTGTAGACTCTGCTTGCAAAGAACAGGGTACATTTGGCAGGATGATATCTGGGCAAACTCGTTTGAATGATTGATTGAATTTTACAATTGCTTATAAAAAGGTTGGAACCCTGAATCAAACTGGATACTTCAAAGAAATGCTAAGCAAACCAAAGCTGACTCTCAACCCTTTGAGGTAGTCCAAATAAGAAGTGCAAACACGAGTAGTAGCACTACATTTATTGTAAGGTTACAGTAACAGAATCTTGTAAGTCTTCCCCCCCCCACTTTACTGTCCAAGAAAGTAAGGACGGTTCCTTCTAAGATGTTGCCATGCCCCCATTGCTGATTAAAATACACAAGTACAAACCTATATTAAATTCCTTGATGCAAGCAGTGATTTTGAACATAATTACAGTACGGTCATAAAGAAGACAGTCTACAATAAGCTGTAACCCCAACTACTTTGGATGAACTCCCTGCGAGTTCAAAGGGGTTCATTTAAGAAGGAAAGAAATGCACAACTCAGTTCATTATAATGCTGGTTGATTAGCAAAATGGTTTAGGACAGGGGTAGGCAACCTTGGCTCTTTTATGACTCGTGGACTTCAACTCCCAGAATTCCTGAGCCAGCTTGGCTGGCTTAGGAATTCTAGGAGTTGAAGTCCATGAGTCATAAAAGAGCCAAGGTTGCCTACCCCTGGTTTATGAGAAGCCATATTCCGTGTTCTTCTTCTTTTTTAACTATGGTAATATTATTAATTTAATTATTGTTTTCTAAGCATGATAGCCAATCACAAGAATCTCCTACATCTAGCCAATCTATCCTTCCCCCCCCTTCTATGTCTAGTTGTAATATATTTATATTGATCCAATTCCTTAAATTGAAAATCAAATCTGAGTTGATTGTGAGACAGGTAGCATGGGGATGATTTGAGAAACGTTCAGTTGTTGCAATAGCACACATAACACTTCAAAAAGGTTGCTATTTAGGTAACCAGTTGTCCTTGTTTATTTCTTTTGAAAATGTAAGAGCCAATGAGTGGTATCTCTTTGGGGATGCCGTATCTTTGGCTGTATCCACATTCTCATCAATAGGTGCCCATGTTTGCCCTTTTTGTGGCAAAGGTGAGATAGCCAAATGCTTTGGAATGAATTTGGAGTGTTTACCAACTATAACTTAGAAAGACAAAAAAAACAGGAGATAATCCAATCTGGAGGTCCGCTAGAAGGCAAAGAATTTGCTTTCCGTTAAATATTTCCTGTATATTTATAAACCTAGGTGTGTCCCATTCTGCAGGATGGGCATTCACTACCACACCACCACTCCAGAATAGGAAATCTTTGTCAAGTTCTTTTAGGATTGCATCCTTTCTTCCAAGGGATCTTTGAATAGCAATCAGAAGGGTTGTGTGCATCCCCACCAACACTCAGCAAAAAAAAAAATGTCCTGTTCCCAGAGAATTTGGTGTTCTGCCAGGACAGGGTTAACTTCTCTCTCTTATAACTGCTTCTTCTGCATGTACGATACTGTGCTTTTAAAACAGTAATGTGTTTTGCGTTTAGCTAGCTTATAGGTAAAGTTTAGCAACCTTGACCTTACTGGACAAAATAGGTGCAGCATGTTCCCTTCATAAAGAAGTGTTTAAGGATTATTACATACTTCCCCCTTCCTGTCTCATTATTTCCTGTTACAAAGCATTGATGTGAAAGAGAAGGGGAATGAGGCCCTTTCAGCCTCCATCTTCCACTTACAGTTTTTCAGTTGCAATCTTGGCCCAACTGGAGGTATTGCAGGTGAGCAGCGTATCCTTACACACTTTTAGACACTTTACACCCCCCCAGGGTGGGGGTGGGGGTATAAGGGCAGTTATATCTTTTAGCCTAGACAGTAAGTAGACAACTTTATAGCTAGGAACACTTGGTCTCTTTTATGGAGCCTGGCTGCTAGTTATTATTCATGTTGTAATCATATACTATTGCTTATTTTTTACAATTTTATCTGAACTTGCAGCATTTAATAATGATTAGATGGTGGAATACTGTCTCCTTTGTTGAATGGCAAGAACGGTTAACTGCTTGGATAGCGTTCCATAGAGCCACAGGGTTACAGATCAGCAAATGTAGGACAAAAAGTCAAAACATTTACAGCTGGCCTAAACAAATTATAAGCACTGATACTTAACAAAAGAATCAAGGGAACTAGATGCCTTTCTTCCTGCCCCCAAAAGGAAATATGCAAACCATTCATAAAACTGAAAGATTTGTGAATTACCTGAATATACATCAGTGCTTTTAACATTAAATCTGGAGGTACAAGTAGGGGCAGTCATATTCTTCCTTAAACCCTACTGCTAGGCACTCATTTTTCCAAACTATATTGTGAAAAAGATGGCAGCCCACTGGCTATTTGAGACACTACAAGAGACTTTTGCAATTCTCTAAAATTGGAAGACCTGAGGGTTTTTTTTGCTTATAATACCTTTTTTTGCATCAGTCTAAAGCATGGCTAGCTGGGAAATTCTGGGAGTTGAAGTCCAAAAGTCTTAAAGTGACCAAGATTGAGGACCAATGGTCTAAAAGTTCAGGAAGACATGTCTTCCATTCTTCTGACTATAAAAGATGCACAATCTTATCTCAAGGCTTGCTATTGTCCATGAAAAACCTTCCAAATTGAAAGGTGAACTTTCTGGAACAATTACATGAAAGACTATTGAAGCCTGGGAGTTTCAGCAAATGGTAAAGCAGCAAATCTCCTTCGTGGTTCAAAAATCTGGGAGCTTCTCTTTTGTCCCTTGGTTTTAGCAGTAGACTTAACCTGCTGACAAAAATTAAAAGAACTGCTGTCTTTAGTCCCTTCCTAGGTACGGAATGCCACCTGTGAGGGTCTTGCCAGCTTGCTTTAAATTTCTGGAGTCTTTTTCTCTTCAGAACACTGAATTGGGGGCTTCTTCTCCTAATGCTAAATGTGAGAAAAAGAAGGCATTTTAGTAATATGGACTGAGTTTACTAAAGTCTGTAATTGCAATTGATCATATTGAGTTGATCATGGGAGAAGGCCATACCTGAGTATTATACAACCTGGAGTTATTGTAGTAGAGAGAGTCCCTTCCTACCAAAAGCTAGCTAGCTCATCCTTCCTTTTCCAGCTCTGCTCTTAAACAACAGTCACTTGCCTTCAATTGCTTTTCCTTGTCCCTGGAGCCTTTGCTCACATTTATCATGGCTGATTGTCATTTTGCTGGAATCGTTTTATTCTAGCAAACTCCACACAGACATAATGGTTTTCTGCAATTCCTCTGAAAGGAAATTGCTTTTGGTTCTAAGTTCTTCAAGGGCATCCTGAGCTATTTCTTCTGCTTTTCAGCCTCCCTTCTTCGATAAGGTACTCCATTTCTATTTTATTTATTTATTTATTTATTTATTTTATTTATTTATTAGACTTATAAGCCGCTCTTCTCCAGGGGACCCAGAGCGGCTTACAACATTTTCCTGCTATGAACCGAATAGCAATTCCTTTAATTCCTCTTTCTTTTTCTTGACTTCCTGCTCAAAACCGACATCTTTTTTTCCTTCTTTCTATTAATAACTGTGTCAAATCACAAGCTATGTACTACAGTGGCCAGCCTGCCACCACAAATCTCTTTTGCCCCTTGGGTTTAAAATCCTTCACATGATTTACAAACAGTTCGTATGCTGTTTTGAAGGATCTTCTTTAAAACCTGCTGTGTTTCACGATTCTTTCTGAGCAAGCCAGCTCTCCTTGGGACCACAGTAACGGGCTGCAAAACTCGGGACGGCCACTAGATGGCAGAGCAATACACATGAAATGTAATTAAAAAATCCACAGAATACTGTAAATACATTATGGGAATTAGAATAACTTCCTTGCCTTTGAGACAATTGTACCAAAGTGTTCTAAAGGCTATTGGTTGGGGTTTTAAAAAAAATAATTTAAATAAAAGAATTATATTTTCCTGTTATTTAACCCACTTTCTGAGGTTCTTTTAATTCTTCTCTATAAAGAGGTTTTCAATAGAAGCAGTACAAATCAGGTTGAAAACAGTAAGAATAAAGAAAAGTGGAAAAGAAGTGGAAAAGAAATAAAAAAGAGAGAAGAAGAAAAACAAAAAAGTTTCTGATCTTAATAGCAGTGATACATGCATATATTGTTTTACTCTCTCTTTCTCAGGTTAATTTCCTCCCTTTCCATAATCTATCCTTTCTAATCATTAAGTTGTTTTTTTGAAATTGATGCTTTAATGTCCTTCTGCCCCCCCCCACTCCCCACCCCCATTAATGTGGGAAGTTGGGACAGCCAACCCAAGGGCAGTTGTAGGGAGAGTTTTGAAAACTTTTCCTACTGCTTTTTATCTTTTGATGTAGACTAAATCCAACCCAACAGGGCTATTACACATTTCCAACCCTGTCCACATGGGGGCGGTTAGGCAGTTTGGAAGCTGCCCTATCTGGACCAACCAGCAGAGGGCAGCAAAGTTAGACTTTTCTTTTCTCTGCCATCTTCTAGTTGTCAGGATTTGGGCAGCCCAGTTCTACAAACTCTAGCTCTCCATGTTTGTGGCACATTGTCCTGTTTCAGCTGGGTGGCTCCTGGCTTACACCTGACATTTTGCTCTTGTCTGTGCCACAAATTCATACACTCAGCTACATACAGAAATAAATATCTCAGTGTGAACTAGTTTTACTAGGACTAAATTCCCTTAGCAAAAGAGAAGGGTGTCAGAACTGATCACATACCCATTAGCATTCTTTATTTAGGAGGGAAAAAAACCTGATTTGTAGTCAAAAGTTCCCAGTTTCTTCAACTCAAAAAGGCCATTCAGACTGTGCTTTCCCTCTTGACAGTGGGCTCACTCTCAAGCCACCCCCCCAATACAAAAACACACTTCTAAAAAGACACACGTGGCCATTCCTCAATGGTTCGTAAACCTCAATGCCTCGTTATTTCCTTTCTCTTGCTTTCTTTTGAACCAAAAGGACTTCACAGTTCTAGGTACTTTCACTCCAGCTGTAAAAATGTACACTACAGAGTTACGCTGCTTTTTGACTACCAGACTTCATGACTTTGTACATTCCCACCTGGGTTGCAAAACTACAAAGAAATGTTAGGTTTTGGACTTTTGGACAGCTCCAAGTACTTCTACCCAAACCTATGTGCTATGCTACCACATAGACCTAGCAATCCTGCAAGGAGATTTTCTGTTTATTCATTTATTTGGATGCCGTTTTATTATTTTTTACAAATCACTCAAGGCTGTGAACACATCCAACACACATTCCTCCTCCTAGTTTCCTTACAACAACAACCTTGTGTGGTGGGTTGGACTGAGTGACTGGCCCAAGGTCACCCAGCTGGTTTTCGTGGTTAAAGAGGGACTTGAACTCATAGCCTCCAAACTTTCTCACCTCATCCTTTAACCACTAGACCGGATTGTCTCTCATCTTTTTTCCCATCCTTTCCTCATAGTAAATTCTCCAGCTGGAGCTGCTGCACTCTGTAGCAAAATTGCCAAGGCTCTGAGTTTAAAAGTGCTTTTCTCTAGTCTCAAAGATAGTCCTTCCTTCTATCAGGTAACAAAAGAAGGAAAGCAATATAGTATAGGGGACCCAAATATATTCCCTAGAATGGTGGACTAAGGGAAAAAATGGCAAGGAGGCTAGAAGTAACCAATCAGAAATATAGCTTAGTTTAAATAATTTAGATTATAAAACTTACTCTATAGTTTATACTTCTTGTCTCCAAATCCAGAATAGCTTTTCAATGCTGTCCATTATGTTTAAAATGGATGACAGAACAGTGGAGAAGGAAGCTTCCATGTTAGATTTTTAGCATAAGTCCACTCAAAGATTTTTTTTTCCGAACTATTTTTCAAACTATTGGTCCACCTTTCCTCAGGGAAGCCGAGCTCAAGAATCAATTTTAGCAATTCTAATATTAGTCCTAACAACCACAGTGTTTCAAAACTTGCAGCATCCAGATTAGCAAAAGAGTTCCACAAAATATTTAGCATTCTCACTGGGTATCCAAATCTATTGGCTTTGTCAGCAGGTAGTAAACAACAACAAAAGGAATTCAGTTTGCTACTTTCACTACAATTATGCTTTGCCCAAATGTACCTAGCATTTTTAAATACATGGGTTTGACATTTAAAACTAGGCATGGCATATGTTTAAGTACAGTCATATTCAGTTTTTGCAGAGGAACAGAAATAAAAGGCGCCTCAAATCCTGCCTTCTTTTCCTGATTCTTTATTTTTCTTTCCAGAAAGATACAAATACAAATATCCCAGCATGTTTATACCCACATTAGTACATTTACATGCTATCTAGAACAGAAGTCCTGCCCACATTCTCCACCACTTTGTTACCATATATGGGAAAATAACCTTAAAAGATCCTGTGGCATGGGTTGAGCATGTATCAATGCAAGGAGAGGGAGGGGTGGGGATGGAGAGAGAGAGAGAGAGAGAGAGAGAGAGAGAGAGAGAGAGAGAGAGAGAGAGAGAGAGAGAGAGAGAGAGAGAGAGAGAGAGAGAGAGAGAGAGAGAGAGAGAGAGAGAGTTTAAAAAATGGGCCTAAGATAATATTTTAAACTCCCAATTACACTGTATTCAGGGATGGCATGAAGTGGCAGGGGAGAAAAACAAGTGTATTCAACTAGCTAATTAGCAATGAAATAATTAAGCATTTCAGAAACGATCCATAATAATGCCTTAAACATGAAAACATGGTTAAAGTCAGGGCACTTTAATATGTTAAGGCAATTCAGCACTGCAATTCTCCTGTGTCCTCTGGCTATTTCCTAGGCCAGGGATAGGCAACCTTGGCTCTTTTATGACTCATGGACTTCAACTCCCAGAATTGGCTGGCTCAGGAATTCTGGGAGTTGAAGTCCATGAGTCATAAAAGAGCCAAGGTTGCCTACCCCTGTCCTAGGCCAACATCAGAAATTTTAGTTTATATTAGTCTGTTGTGGTGTTTAATTTAAGCTGGAACCTATTTATAGACTATAATTCTGCACATAAGAGTTATGCCATATCCAAAGTTTGGGTTTCTTTTAATCATAAGGCTTTAAAATATTAGATTTTGCCTGATTTGTTATAAGGACGGGTTTTCTCAGAGTAGATAGAAATTTATTGTTTGTTCTCATTGATGATTGCAGTTGGAAGACTAAAGGCATAGCTAATATACTTGGGTTTTAGTGACTAAAAAGAGCTCAAGTAGCATTCTCCAATGCTATACTTCTTCTGAGGGAGTGCAACCCCATTTAGAACATGTAAATTTCTCTGGTCTCAAAACCTATACTCAAAGAAGTCTGTCCAGCTCAGTTTATTGGCCCTTAATCAGTTTATCATTGCAGCCAGACACTGATTCAAGATATACTCAGCCTCTACGGATTCCAATGTTATAGGGAAGTAGAGTGAATGTCAGTTGCATATTGGTGATTTATAGCCTCCAATCTACAGGTTTCAAACGGATGTTTGAACATTCCAAGTTGGAAATACCAACTGGGAATAGAAAAGTGTTTTATAGCACTATAGGGCATAGCATTGCTTCATAGTCACACAACCCTGCTCTTTGAGAGTATTCCTAAAAATAGGAGTAGAACACAATTCCCATCTCTTTGTAACCATTCAGGAGAACACGGTGGTCAATGGCATCAATGGCTAATAGATGATCATGTTCTGAATGATCAGAATATTCTTTAGTGAAAATTGAGCAAAAACTCACCATGTGATTTCACACTGATTTGCTTAACAATAGAGGGCAAATCTTTTGAGGAATGCTTGGTGGTTAATCTTTCAGAGTTGAATTCTCCTTTGTGGAGAGAGTCTCCTTAGTTCTACCTTTCCTTTTGATTAATTGGCCATTAATTTAAAGTGGAGGATCTTTGGTTTATGCATGTTCATTTTAAGGTCTACATTCTCCTTAGTACCAGTACTTGGTTTCCAAATTCACCTGCTAATATGTCCATGTGAGGGGTCTGCTTCATTATACATATTTATTTATTTTATTTATTCAGGTAAATGGCTGCCCAGCATTAACCATGCGATTCTGGGCAGTGTACCAAAAGACAGAAAATACATACTTGCATATTATTTGTTGCCATATGACATAATGCTGAATATATTTTCATCAAGTTTATTCCAAATTTTATATTTATCTACATATATTTATCAAGGATATTGGTATTTATTTTTATGTTAGCCCATATTGGCATGCTTTAAGTTATCACTAATTATTCATGTAAATTTAACAGCGTTTGTAAAATCTTCTGTATATTTTCCTGATTTATGTCTTAAAGTGTGTATTTCAATTTGGTGAACTGCTTTGACAAGCAGTTTACAAATATAGTGAAACAGGTATATATTTCACAATGACAAGGTTTGTTTTTACTTGCACCGTTGTGTATTTTTTTATCCTGACAAGGTATGTAGTATAAATCAGAGTAGAATGTGAATATTCTAAATATTGCTGTAAGAAATCTGAGTCATCGGCTCACTAGGAAGTGGCTTTCTGCTGCTTAATTTAGAATATCTTCTTACTCCAGGGAAGAAGAAAAAAGGGAAAGTGGTTGGATCACTTCTGCATGATTTTATGGACATTGTGATCTTTACTTTTTATTTAAAGAATCACTTCTCATTTGGCAACTGATAAAAATTAGTACTGTTCAGTTTGCTGCACTTTGAACGGTCACTAAATGAACTTGTTATAAGTTGAGGACTACCTGTATTTTGCTCAGTTATTACGCCATTTATTGCACAAAGCAGGATCCCCAGATTTGTACCTGTAGGTCAGAGATTGAAGAAGCAGTTCCTAAGAAAGGAAATTTCTCATAAACGTAATGATCTCAGATTAACCAGAAAATGTAAACGAATACACAATGTGTTGTGATTCCGACAGACAGAGACGAATAAAGCAGAACTCCGAGGCTTGAAAAATCCCTCAAAGAACATGTTTATTAGTTACAAAGTATCAGCATGGTCAAAAGTGAAACCAACTCTGAATACACAAGTAACAGTTGCCCAATTACAAAGTTTAATGTCCCACCCACAAAACTATGCAATCAACTACGTTCCCCAATATACTCATTTGGCGGGCTTTTTTAATGCAACTCCTAGTCCTTAGTCTCAGAAGCAGTAGATGACCTTGGTTCCCATTGGACAGAAGATTATTCTGACTAATGAAGCACCTGGGCAAGCCCCCCTCCCTCCGTTCCATGTGGCAACCTCAAATAAGGGGGAAAATGGCTGCAGCCAGGGTCATTTGCAGAATTGACACAATGTCTGTGTGGACATAAATGTATGCTTTCCAGAATGTGGTGATGTCATTTACAATTCAAGAAAATACACCGAAAAAGTATAACGATAAACACAGAATTGCCTGTAGCCTACTGTGCATGGAAATCCTTAAAATGCATCTTATTTATAATTCAATCCAGTATGTTTGGATGAAAACAATATGTCCTGAAAGCCATGGTTGGGTGAGATCAGAAGCCAGCTGAGAAGCAGAACAGACTGAGAACTGAAATGTTCTTCCTTTCCGTCTTCAATCCATGTTGTAGATTTGAGAGGCATACAATGCAAGAGACATACAATGCTCTTGTCCCAAAGGTACTTTTTCCAAAAGACAACTGGACTTTCTTGATATTTTCCTTGGAAACATTTCTCTTCTCATCCAAGAAGTTTCTTCAGTTCTCCATAGATATACAATTCTCTTATATGGGAGAACTTACTAAATAACAGTTCCTTTCTGTTTTTTCCTTGCCTTAGATGCTTGCATAACTATTCTATTTCTGAATTCTGTTTTTTTGCATTCCATCTTATGCACAGTTCTGTATTCCACCTGTGTGTATGCTTTGTAGAACTAAAGTCCTAAGTTTTGGACGGCTTATTGCCTTACTAGGAAAAAAGTGGGGACTTAGTGATGAGGAAGACATGATCCAAAGTTTTAGAATGTGCACCTGGAGGAGCAGAAGGAGGGATAATACAGAGTTTTTTCAGAGAGAGGCCTGAATTAAGAAATTGTGCAGTCCAGAGCTGGATGGGAGAGGGGAGAAGAGGTTCAGAGTAGCCACAACCCAGAATCTTTCAAGATGTATCCAATAGGGTAGAAGGTTATAGCTTTAGTTTGGCAAGATTCTGTCTACTTGTCAGGTGGAAGGAACCAGAGGGACACTATGTGCTGGTCAGAGCTGCTTTTTTTATTGTTGCTTGCCTATTTGCAAGAATCTTGCCTGACCGACTGCACTCTCTTGGAAACGTATTGTTTCTAATCCATAACTGATGAAGCTGCTGCTTCTTCTTCTTCTTCTTCTTCTTCTTCTTCTTCTTCTTCTTCTTCTTCTTCTTCTTCTTCTTCTTCTTCTTCTTCTTCTTCTTCTTCTTCTTCTTCTTCTTCTTCTTCTCCTTCTCCTCCTCCTCCTCCTCCTCCTCCTCCTCCTCCTCCTCCTCCTCCTCCTCCTCCTCCTCCTCCTTCTTCTTCTTCTTCTTCTTCTTCTTCTTCTTCTTCTTCTTCCTCCTCCTCCTCCTCCTCCTTTCTCGAGGAAAAAACAGTCCAGTTACCTTTTGAAAAAGCACCTTTGAAACCACTATGGATGACCGAGACTCTTCACAGACATTTAGCCAGATAAGGTTTTCAGGAATTCTAAGGGAACTTAGGTCTGTGTCACTTCTTGCTGTGCATGGACATTAATCTCACCCCTCTTCTGACACAAAAGTTGCCCCATTCTAGCTGGAGATTCCACCATGTAAGAAAATAAAGGATTGGACTTGATTGGATTTCACTGTTGCGTCTCGACTTGATATCCAGGGTCCTATTCTTTCGGCCAGCCTTCCTTCCACAGCCATAACATGCTTTCCTATTAAACCTATCTTTGGTTTCTAAACAGATACACTGCCAGCTAAAAATAGTGAGGGATACATTTGTAATTCTCTTATTATCACATCAAGGTGCTCTACCCAAAGCATTAGACAAATCTGATAGCTTATTTCCATTTTCTGTCTTCATTTACTCTGGCACAATAGCACACTCTGCTTGTTTTAAAACCCGGTGAAGCATTTCATGAAAGAGAAGTTAGAGAAGCCATCATTAGGAATGGTTCAAAGTGAATCTCATCATTGCATACTCTGTATTGCATTGCATGTTATTTTTTTACTACTGTGAAACATACATTAAAATACCTTTGAACAAGATGAGTTCCACTCCCCTAAAAACAGCTCACATACTTAATCTTTATTTATGTGGTGCAGGGAACTGAGCCTTGAAAAATAATTAGTCTAGCAGCTTGGGAAACATTATAAGGAAGTCCAACAATCCAAAACAGGATTAGTGACTGTGACAGTGTGCAACTATAGGGAACATTCCCAGTATGCAAAAATAGTTGAAATTAAATAACTTCTAAGGACATTAAATATATATTATTCTGCAGGGGGGGAAAGAGTGTTACCTTTTTATTCTCAATGTATTTGTTTGGAAACCACCACAGGCATTATGAGAAGGTTAAACTGAAGTAGCTAGGCTGAAGCACCAGGAAAGATGCTGCATGTTATTTCACTGGAGGTTTTTTTGCATCTTTTACTTTGGGATCATTTTTAATGATGAAAAATGGCTAATGAATGCTGTAATTAAATAACTAGAACACCCCATCAACACCAGAAAACAGGCAGGGGAAAAAATGAGCCTAAGAGCCTTTCAACACTTCTTGAGAGCATCACCAGAACTGCCTGGCAACCTAATTTGTCCTGTTCCCATGACACTGACCTTGTCTGATTTCCAAGCCATGATTTATGCAGCAGAAAACGGAGAGGAGAAAAAAGATGGCTGAGACAAGGCTTCTTTTATGCAAATAGCTTCTTCTAGCACTTCCTCAAGAGTGGGACTCTCGCAGGGAACATCGATCGGAATGGAACCATGAGCAATATTTGAAGGCTTCAGATATTAATTGGCTTGGCGATTCACATTTTTTATTTTAACTTCTCCGCTGAAGTCAGGGAATGGCTGTTTTTCTGTTCTGTGTGGAATATTCTGGAACATTATTTGCAGGCTCACACACAGTCTGATTTCAGGGCAGCAGTGATAGTCTGATGCATGAAATGATTGAGGACAAACTAACATAATAGCAATAGCACTTAGACTTATATACCCTTTCATAGTGCTTTCATAGCCTTCTCTAAGCAGTTTATAGAGTCAGCATAATTGTCCCCAGCAACCTGGGTCCTCATTTTACCGACCTCAAGAAGGATGGAAGTCTGAATCAACCTTGAGCCAGTCAGGATCGAACCCCTGGCAGTCAGCAGAATTAGCCCGCAATACTGCACTCTAACCACTGTGCCACCACAGCTCGTAGCCTATTGTAACTAGAGTGATATATTCTAGAGCAGTGGTTCTCAACCTTTTCTTCACCACAGACCACCTTTAAATACCTTTTGTGGCCATATACCATGGCCACAGACCCCCAAGGCATAACTTAAGATTTAAATCATAACATCTGGAGGCTGTGAGGGTTTGGATGGGTGTTAACAGATTAAGGCTCAACCCTGATAAGACAGAGTGGCTGTGGGTGATGCCTCCCAAGGACACTTCTATCTGTCCTTCCATTACCCTGGGGGGTGAATCTATAAACCCCTCAGAGAAGGTTCGCAACTTGGGTGTCCTCCTCGATCCACAGCTGACATTGGATCATCATTTGTTGGCAGTGGCGAGGGGGGCATTTGCCCAGGTTCGCCTGGTGCACCAGTTGCGTCCTTACTTGGATCGGGAGTCACTCCTCACAGTCACACATGCCCTTGTCACCTCGAGGATCGACTACTGCAATGCTGTCTACATGGGGCTACCCTTGAAGAGTGTTCAGAGACTACAATTAGTGCAAAATGCAGCTGCGCGAGCAGTTGTGGGCCTTCCTCGTTGTGCCCACATTTCATCAACTCTCCGCATGCTGCATTGGTTGCCTATTGGTCTCCGAGCCCAATTCAAGGTGTTGGTTATTACCTATAAAGCCCTTCATGGCACGGGACCAGGATACTTACGGGACCGCCTTCTGCCACATACTTCTCTACGACCGGTGAGAGCGCACAGGGTCGGCCTCCTCCGGGTCCCGTCAGCGAAACAATGTCGTCTGGCGGGCCCTAGGGGGAGGGCTTTCTCTGTTGTGGCGCCCGCCCTCTGGAACCAACTGCCTCCTGAAGTCCGCATTTCTCCAACTCTCCCGGCCTTCCAGAAAAACCTAAAAACTCATCTTTGCCGGCAAGCCTGGGGATGATTGTAGTTGATTGTTGCATTGAATGTGTGTTTTTTATTGGTTTTTAGATATCTTGTTTGGGTTTTTATATTGTATTTTCTGTTATATATATGTTGTTAGCCGCTCCGAGTCCCCGGAGAGAAGCGGCATACAAACCCAAATAAAATAAATAAAAATAAAATAAAATTTTTCAAGTCTTTGCGGACCCCTCCCCCTACTCCCTAGGGTCCACTGGTCTAGAGTCTTATATCTTTCGAGGGAGGAAGGCAATAACTGGTTATTTCTACCCCCCCCCCTTCAAGGGTTCCCATTCAACTCATCCAAAACTCTCCATAAGTGCAGAAGACAGGAAGATGGAGAAAAGAAGGAAAAACTGAAAATCGCTCCCACCATTAACTTCATCAGTGCAAGAAAGTTCAATTTCTGTCTCTATCTCCTTGACTTACGACCACAATTGAGCCCAACATTTGTTAAGTGAATTTTTCCCCCTCAGTTTATGACCTTTCTTGCCACAGTTGTTAAGTTAGTAACACCATTGTTAAGTGAACCTGGCTTCCCCATCGACTCTGCTTGTCAGAAGGTTGCAAAAGGGAATCTCATGATCCCGAGACACTGCGACTGTCATAAATATGAATCAGTTGCCCAGGGTCCAAATTTTGTTCATGAGCCCGTGGGGATATTGCAATGGTCGTAAGTGTGGAAAAATGGTCGTAAGTCACTTCTTTCAGTGGCGTTGTAATTTTGAACTTTCACTAAATGAACTGTTGTAAGTCGAGGACTACCTGTACTGTATCCCTTTTCCTTTTTTCCCCTTTTTCATTGATGTACAAGCGCACCTACAGTTACGGCTGCACAGAGAGGGGCATGACAATGTCTTATTATAAGAGTCTTTTTTTAAGAGAAAATGGATACAAATGTGAAAGAAAACTGTCTACATGCCCTAGGATGGATAGACTTAAAATGGAAAAGAACGAAGACGAACACGGCCTTGATTTCTCCATCCATATTTCAATAAGACTGCAACCATCTTTTTCAACAGCCTATCATTTAACATCTCTGGAGGACACAAAGTTGAAAAAAAAAGGCAGATTTCAGAATGAAATTGTCCCTGTCTGGGATACAGTGCATGTCACTTCGTACTGTCCTGAACTAGGGACACATTTATTTCTCTGTACCCATTTTAGGATAAAGAAGCAAGCCTTGGACATGCAGCGTTGTAAAAGAGAAGTAAACAAACGAGGAGAATAACACAAAAATCATGCAAAGGGGGAGTGATTTCGTTGGAAACAATTTCGTTGTAACCTGAAACTGACTTGTACTGGGAGATTTCTCCCTACCAGAGGTTTATGCTAATAACATTCTGGAAGATCTTCCCTTTAGAAACTTTTTTTAAAACATATGAAGAAATGTATAAAAAAATTACTCAGAAGACTGGTTTTATTTTCTTGAGATTTCCTTTCAAAAACAAACATATGTTCTACTTTATCATTTTGTCTTTTATAATAAAAAAAAAACACCAGGCCTGTGGGAAAGAGAAGTATGTGTGTGTGTGGGGGGGGTGTTAAAGTAAGGAACAATGATTCTAAATTCCCAGTTTGGAATGCTGATCCTTAGTGTAAGGAACTTTTCTAGAGAGCTTAAAGCATTGGGTATTATAGAGCATGGTCCAAAAAGATAGAATTTCTGCCGTTCCTGAAATCCCCAAGTTCTCTGTTTCTGCTTCCTAAAGCCGAACTTTGTCCCTTAAAGTTTGCTAGGGTCGTATTCTGTACCATCTGGATAAGGATCATTTAAATTTCCTACAGCCCTCAGTATATTGATAGATTTTGATTGATAGTGTGCATCAAGTAATGCTAACAACCTACATTGATAGATTTTCTCAATGATGATCTGTTTCTAACCTGGTCTTTCAAGGGTGTACCCCTTGCTGGTCATCCTCTTTTTCTCTTTTCTTCCATCTTGCTCAGCGTTAAAGACTTTTCAAGAGAGCTAGATCTTGGCTTAACGTGTCTGAAGGAGGGTAATGTACTCACTGAGTTACAACTCTTGAGTTAATCTTTTATAAGGACCCATTTGTTGCCTTTCTTGGCTGTCTTTGGTATGCTCAGGAGTTTTCTCCAACGCCAAATTTCATAAGCATCAATACTTTTTCTGTCTTGCTTCCTCAAATACCAATTTTCACTTCTACAGTTTCAGAGGGAATACAGTTGCCTGCACTATTCTAATCATGCCATTATTTTTTACTTCATCTGCTCACTCACATTCAAAACACTTTTTATTTTCATTAATAAATGTCCCTTTCTTCTATTTGTTTTTTTTTAACATTAACCATTCTTTGTGACGTCCTTTTGGTAATTTTCGTTTGTCTCTATTTATCTCATACAGTAACTTTCTCTTTCTTTGCATTAATCCACCCTTTTTTTTCTCACATCCACAATTCCTCCAGCCATATTTCCTGTAAGTGTAACTCCCCACATTTTTATCATAACTTGTGACACATTTTCTTTTCTCATTCTGTTCTACAGAACTTCCATAGCCTATTTCTGGTAGGAGACAATTCTAGCTTCTAACAGCTTTTCACGTGGGCCTGAATATTCCCTTCCTGCAATGATTCTACTTTCATTTTCTTTTTTTCTCCCACATTCGTTTCCCCCAAAACCTACTTCTGTCCCCACAAAAAAGTGATAGGCCCACATTCAGAATCTCTCCACTTTACCGAAAGGCAAAACAAGAAACATTGGATGGAAAGAAACTACTCAAAGGGAGAAGCAACCTAGAACTAAGGAGAAACTTCCTAACAGTGAGAACAGTTAACCACTGGAACAGCTTTGCCTCTAGAAGTTGTAGGCCAGTGATGGCGAACCTTTTAGAGACCGAGTGCCCAAACCACAACCCAAAACCCACTTATTTACCGCAAAGTGTCAGAGCCGCATCAGCATTGTGGTGCCTTCAGGGGGGGGCATGGGGGCGTGGCGTATTGGGTGGGCATGGCTGCAGTTGTCACGGCAGACTGGGTGAGTGTGGCTGGGGTGGGCATGGCCACCTCAATGTTGCTCATGGGGGGGACGCCTGTGGGGGCCGGTTGGGGGAGATCCAGGGGATCTCTGGTGGATGGGGCGGTGGGCAGGAGGACCAGCATAGATGGGGGAGGCACACAATCCTAGCTGGGACTGGGGGACCATGGCACTGATGGGAATCCGTCTTTCCCTGCTCGGGGTGGCCTTCGGCTTGCTGGGTGTGGGCATGCTCTACCACCTCTACTTGAGCTTGCTAGCTGGCTGCTTTGCCTCCTTTATGCTGGGTGGGCTGCCACTCCGGGCAGCGGCAGAGCGCGTGCCCACAGAGAGGGCTCTGAGTGCAGCCTCTGGCACGCGGTGCCATAGGTTCGCCACCACTGTTGTAGGCGCTACACCACTGGAGGTTTTTTAAGAAGAGACTGGACAGCCCACCTATTTGAAATGGTATAGGGTCTCCTGCTTGAGCAGGGGGTTGGACTAGAAGACCTCCAAGGTCCCTTCCAACTCTGTTATTCTGCTTTATCCAGCACTTATTGCCTCAATCTTCCATCACAAGCAATCAGATCCATATATATACTCAAACCGGTCTTTTTCTAAATGGATGCTCACCAGTCAGTCACTATTCTCATTCATTCCTGGATTTGAAGTGGCCAAACCACTTTCTCTTCTTTCATCTTGTTTTTGTTTATCCTTTTCTTCTCCGTTACCTGAATAATTTTCCACCTAGACTACATTTATTGTGATCCCATGTGGCATTCATAACATTGACATCTGCTTCCCAGAAGTGGACTCTACATCCCTCTGTCTCAGACAGGATCTTCCTAAGTAGAAATGTTTATTTTAGCATAAAACAAAAGGTGAGATTCCCCCAAACTCTTTCCGGTAGAAAAGCTTTTTTCATTTTTTCTTTTGAAACTGCAGGCAGTTTGGCTCTCCAGCTGGAAGGGGACCAACAAGATGCTGAAGGGGAATGAGGGCAAGGCAGAAAGAGTGAGCTAAGATTTTCCTCCATCCTCTGATTAAAGTTGCAGTTTACAGGAAGATGGATGTTCCAGATAACAAATTGGCACAGAGGGAACATCTGTTCCAAGGGATATCTATCCTCTAGATGAGCAAGAAAAAGCTATTTAAGAATTGCCCTATGTTTAATTTCTTTTTCTATGCATGTTTTTAAGTCTAATCTTTTGCCTATAAGTGATGGCTGTCTCTATCTGGCAGTCCTACTAGGTAAACCAGTCCAGGAAATCAATTTCACAGGGAGGCTAAAACTATCTTTATTGTGATATGGGCTATAAGAACAGCAAACCTGGTTGTGCTGCACCTCCCTTTCAGGCTTGTCCCAACTTTGGCCATTCATAAAAGGAACTGCAAGCATAGTAGTTTTATTAAGGAAAGTGGTTACAGAGCAGAGAAAGCCAGATCTAAGGTTTGCCCACGAAACTGCCTAGTTACTTTCCCCTTTTTCCCAAACCCTCTCCCCTCCCCTCCCCCCATTATCTCCCTAGTGTTCAATTAAATTCAATCTTATTGTTTTGGTAACAGTTCTGGTGTTTGGCAGGCTTGGTGATGGTTTGCATTCCATTCCCAGGCTGTGGCCTCGAAGTCAGTAAGCCAATGTCTCTGGTAGGCACTCCGAGCACTTCCTGTTTCTTGTCTCCCTCTTCCTTCTAGCAATTTCTCCCCCCCCTCCCAAATAAATCATCACAGCCTGGCATCCGGGAAGCGGAATAGAATGGAATGGAATCAGAATCAGAATGGAATTAGAATAAAGCTGGAAGGGACCTTGGAGGTCTTCTAGTCCAGCCCCCTGCTCAAGCAGGAATCCCTACACCATTTCAGACAAGTGGCTGTCCAGTCTCTTCTTAAAAACCTTGAGTGATGAAGCACCCACAACTTCTGAAGGCAAAGCTGTTCCATGGTTAATTGTCCTCACTGTTAGGAAGTTTCTCCTTAATTCCAGGTTGCTTCTCTCCTTGATTAATTTCCATCCGTTGTTTCTTGTCCTGCCCTCTGGTGCTTTGGAAAATAAGTTGACCCTTTCCTCCTTGAGGCAGCCTTTCAAATACTGGAATATTAGGATCACTAATCCTTCTTTCTCTAGACTACCAAACCCAAATCCTGCAACCATTCTTCATATGTTTTTGCCTCCAGGCCATTAATCATCTTTGTTGCTTTTCTTTGCACTTTTTCCGAAGTCTCAACATCTTTTTTTTAATGTAGTAACCAAAACTGGATGCAATATTCCAGGTGTGATCTTACTAAGGTCTTATCAAGGGGTACTAATACTTCACATGATTTTGATTCTGTGCCTCCGTTTATACAACCAAGGATTGTATTAGCTTTTTTGGCTGCTGCGACACACTGCTCACTGATAATTAAATGATCATCCACTAGGACTCCAAGGTCCCTCTCACAGTTATTTATTTATTTGTTTGAGCCAGGTTTCACCTAATCTCTACTCATACCTTTGGTTTTTCCTGCCTAGGTGTAAAACTTGCTTTTCTTCACATTAAAATTTCGTTTTGTTGGATAGGGCCTATTATTCAAATCTGTCAAGATCTTTTTGGATCCTGAGCTTGTCTTCTGAGATGTTGGCTATTCCTGCAAGCTTAGTGTCATCTGAAAATTTGATGAATTTCCCCTTCTATTCCCTCATCTAAGTCATTTATGAAGATGTTGAAGAGTACTGGGTCTAAGACAGAAACTTGCAGTGTCAAAGAATGAAATAAGATTGGTTTGGCATGATCTGTTTTTAACAAGTTTTTAAGTTTTATAACTTAACTAACATCTGTTTTTTGATTATCTTTTCCAGTATCTTCCCAAGTATTGATGTTAGGCTGATTGGTCTGTAGTTTCCTGGGTGTTTTTTTTTCCTTCCTTTTTTTTTTTAATATAAAAATTCTTTTATTAAAACAATCAACATTGAACATAAAAACCTATTATGCAGCAATCATCATGACACCTGGTATACAATACTAAGTATTAGTCTTTGAAAACGTCTGAGTTAGTAAGCCTTTTTCCCCCCACTCCTCGCGTCTAGCCTCAACTATATTCCTGTTACCTTTTATTTTGATTGGTGTTTCCCCTATCTGTTTCAATATTAATGTGATCAACATTAAACATAAGATCCTATTGCTAAGCAATCATCCGCGAACCACTTCAGCTCTTTTCCAATCCTCAGGTAATTCTCTATTGTTCCAGGATTTTTGAAAGATATGGAATAATCGTTCTGAGATAACATCTGCTAGTTCCTTCAGAACTCTGTGATGTAATCTGTCAGGTCCTGGTGATTTATATTCATCAAGATCATATAGGTCAGTGATGGTGAATCTTTTAGAGACCGAGTGTCCAAACTGAAACCCAAAACCCACTTATACATCGTCGGGTGCCGGGTGGGTGTGGCCCATTGGGTGGGTGTGGTCAATTGGGTGGGTGTGGCTGCAGTGGTAACGGCAGACTGGGTGGGACTAAAAAGTTCCATCAATCAATTCCAACTTTGCAAGATCTTTTTTTTCCTGCGAGAAGTTGAAATTGATTGATTGATTGAACCTGTTTTTTTTTGTACACGGCGGCAGAGGCCTAAAGTGAAAAGGTTTTATAAAACCCAGCTGAAGGCCTAGGACTGGGCGATGGTGCACGTGCCCACAGAGAGGGCTCCGAGTGCCGCCTCTGGCACCCGTGCCATAAGTTCGCCACCACTGATATAGGTGTTCTCTAACCATTTTCTTGCTTATTGTAATTTTTATTACTAGTCTGTCTTTTACAGTTATGTTTTGGTAGGTTGGGCTATAGTTTCTTTTTGCATGAAGACTGATGCAAAAAATGAGTTAAGCAGCTCTGCTTTCTCTCCTTGCAGTGATGAGGTGAAGCAGGATGGCAGTGCTGACATCCCCCCTCTCTCTTATATTTCAGGGAATCAGGTTGGTGCCTGCCTGAACTGCTTCTGAATACGGTACTATCTCATTTCTCAGGCCTTAAAAAGTGTTCAGCCCTTTAGCCTAGAATTAAGAACATCTTCCTTAGTTTTTACACTGTTGAAGGTCAGTTTCTTGTGTATTTTATGCTGATACCTTTTGGCATTGGAGTTGCTTTTTAATAGGAGTCAATCAGCAAAATTGGGGTCTGCTCAGAATCTTATATTCTCCCCACCTTTTTTTTCCTATTGGAGGGTCTTCTACAAAGATTTCTATGATTTGAGCAGCTCTATATTTCATATCTTCCACAACTGATTGTTTTGCTTGTAACTACTAAAAGGACTTTTTACACTTTTTCTTTTCTTTTCTTTTGAATAATTCTTTACTTCTTTCTATTTACTTTTTGTGGGTAGGAGGGGGGCGGTGATTTTACTGCCCCTCCCCAACATTACAGTATCATGTCACTATGGAATAAATTCCCTTTTAACCATTTTTTCCCTTTTAGTTACTAATGAAATGCACCGCTTCTGAGATTCCCATGTCTCCCCCCCCCCGCCAAATTAGGTGGGAAGACACCAGCTGCAGGCATCCATCCAGAACAGTGTTTCTCAACCTTAGCAACTATAAGAGGTCTGGACTTCAACTCCCAGAATTCCCCAGCCAGCTTTCTATTTACTTTTTGTGGGCAAGAGGGGGGGAAGGTGATTTTACTGGCCCTCTCCAACATTACAGGATCATGTCACTATAGAATATATTCACTTTTAATCCTTTCCCCCCCCCCCTTTTAGTTACTAATGAAGTGCTTCTGAGATCCTTATATCTCTCCCCTGCCAAATTTACCAGGAAGACACCAGCTATGGGCATCCATCCAGAACAGTGTTTCTCAACCTTAGCAACTATAAGAGGTCTGGACTTCAACTCCCAGAATTCTATGAGTTGAAGTCTAGATCTCTTAATGTTGCCACGATTGAGAAACACTGAAGAAGATAATTGGTGACAGCAAAAACTACCAAGCATTACACTGAGTCAGGAGGCAGAGGTAGGATTGTGTGGACCTAGGGGAGAGGTTTCCGGGAAAGGAACATTGATACCTCCAACCGTTCAGATTATGTGCTATGCCACTATACCATTTACACAGTTCCCCCCACCCCCAGTCCTATATTTTCCCATCATCACTCTTAACATCCTACTGTCACCAACCAACAACTTACTAATTTCACACACCAGCGGTCTGGATGACATCAATTCATACTTTCTGAAAAACATCGGAGCTCTTTCGTTCGTAATTAGCTTTACTACTTTCTTTGTATCATGTGATTTTTTTTTATTTCTGATGCTGTTTACCACCCACAATCTATAAGCAAGCATAGTGGGTTCAAAGTTCCATGATTAAATAGTGCATAAATCTATACTTTCACTTCCCTGCAAGTAGACTTCAATTCTCTCCAGTGATCCACCTTCATTAAGATCTTCTCCTTTCCCTTGGTTTCACAGTCAGACCACATACTGTATCTATTTTTCTTTCTTTCATTAATTCAGCTTCCTACCATGTATTCCTCTTACATTCTAAGTGGCTGCTTTCCATATGTTGCGATCATAGGCAGTTAGGCCAATAGTCATACTGTAGCTCTCTGTCGCTTACAGTGGCATTGTTCAGCTGAAATTTTAACATAATACTTTTAATAATTTTTGTTTAAATAAGTAAACCATGTCACCAGTCTTAGTTTTGCTTTTGCCATATGCAACGCTCCTTGGTGATGATAAGGACAGTCCCAACATGTCACATGTGAGCCAGTATGCCTCAAGCATAACCAAACCCAATTTTCCCTCAAGCAGGTTTACATTTATGTATTTGTTTATTTCTTTAACTTCTATGCCACCCATCTTGGTGAGGCATCTCTGTCTTTTAGCAAAAACACCGTATTAAACATTAGCACAATAAAGAAAGACCATAAATTTAATATTCAGTTAAAGTTCAATTGACCAAGATGGAGAAGAAAGGAGCAAAATGCACTCAGGCAGGAAGTGGGGGTTTGTCTGAACCAGGGGTGTCAAACTGCTGGCTCGCAGGCTGGATGAGTCATGGTGAAAGCGCACCCACCCCATTGCCAGCAATGGAAAAAATGTTGCGGTACATCACAACACATCACCTGATGTTGCAAGTTTGACACCCCTGGTCTAAACCATTAGCCACCTCCAGAATAACACACACCAACATTGGGGTCCCAGGCCAGCGGGCACAGCTTGATCTTCAAGCCCTTTCAGAAGGCCAGAAAGGTAGGTGTGGATCTCTCCTCGGGGGGGAGGGGGTCCAGGATGTTCCAGAGGGCAGGAGCCAGGGCAGATCCTTGACTGATGGGATCCACAGCAGGCCTCTTCTGCCAGCATGGATGGGATAAGACGGTTCCTCAGATAACCTAGACCAGGGGTAGGCAACCTTGGCTCTTTTATGACTCGTGGACTTCAACTCCCAGAATTCCTGAGCCAGCCATATTGGCTCAGGAATTCTGGGAGTTGAAGTCCACAAGTCATAAAAGAGCCAAGGTTGCCTACCCCTGACCTAGACCCATACCATGAAAGGTGATACTGGAAAGAAACTGTCCATCAGTGCAGCTCATGGAACAGCGGTGTAACATGAGCCACCCGAGGGGCCCTAAAAACTGCCCATACAATTGCATTTTGTACCAGCTGAAGCTCCCAGACACTCTTCAAGGGTAGCCCCATGTAGAATGCATTGCAATTGTCCAACAGTGAGATGATCAGGGCTTGAGTGCCTGAGTCCAGGGTCTCACAATCCAGGAAAGAGCTCAACTGGTGTACAAATTAAGGCCAATGACTTCTACAAACGCTTATCATTAGGAGAATAAGCTGTGGGTGGGGGAGGGGGAGTTTTGATCTTTTAAAGTTCTGTCCTCTTCCCAGTTAAAATGATTCTTCCTTTGGGTCTGTTTTCCACTTAAAATGCCCATATGGGGCAAAAAGGTTCTGCGATGAGATGGTTTTTTAATGATATCATCTTTAGGACTACCAAAACTGGACAGCAGTAGGTGGCAGCAAAGGGATATAGAAAACCCTACCTCTTTTTTGCCACCTAGCGGTTGTCTGAATTTTGCCACCTGTATAAGGTAGCCTTAATCTCCTATCCTGACAAAATATATGCAGTACACCACGTGTGAAGGAGGCTGGAAAAGTGCGACTGACGCTTTAGAATGAGCAGTAAGAAAATATTTCACAACCGGTCTCATACTTGGTATCACACTTTACCAGATTTTTTTTTTCCTTCAGCCAATATCACTCCCCACTCTCAAAAATCCAACTTCGCTGTAATACGATATTTAATTTCCTACAGAGATATCTTAAGACAAGGAGGATGCATTCATCATGTTTTATATATTAAAATGTATACAATACATTCGTATTAATTGCAGACACACTCTACATTCTATTTTGCTGGAAAGCAGCAATTTCTCTGTTTCTTATAAAAATCAGTCCAAGGCTAAGAGGTCGAAACTTTGACATCCTTTCACAAACTGATTCATTCCACCCACACATTCAGCACTTCGGATCCCACCCACACATCTGTGTGACATGCAAGAACACTGACACATCGTCATCTGTGCCACCCTCCCCCCCCTTCTCATTTACCTTTGCTAAAATTCTGCAGTTTCTCGCACATCTTTTACACCTTGGTGCAAGCGGCATCTGTGATGATTACACTTAAAAATCTGGCTGTTTGCGAACTTTAGAGATAGAAAGTTGAAATATATTTTATTTATGGAAAGAAAAAAAATGAATGTATTTGTCCTCTCTTTTGTCCCTCATGTTGCATGTTTTGTAACAAGAATGATTGAATGTCTTCAAGACTGCTTTTGAGATTCTTTTTCAAGGTTTTTCACAGCATGTGAACTCAAAAATGGAGGCTTTTCCAGTCTTAGGTCTAGGACTCCTTAAAACATCCACACGTTTCTCTGCTCACAGTAAGGCAGGTTACCAATACAGATAGTCCTCGACTTACAACAGTTCATTTAGTGACTGTTCAAATTTACAACGGTACTGGAAAAAAAATGAATTACGACCTTTTTGCACAGTTATGACCTTTGCAGCATTCCCATTATCTTGTGATCACAATTCAGACACTTGGCAACTGGTTCCTGTTTGTGACCTTTGCTGTGTTCCAAGGTCACGGGATCCACCTTTTGCAACCTCCTGACAACCAAAGTCTAATGGGGAAGCCAGATTCACTTAACAACCGCGTCACTAACTTATCAACTGCAGTGATTCGCTTAACAACTGTGGCAAGAAAGGTTGTAAAATGGGGCAAAACTCACTTAACAAACGCCTCGCTTAACGACAGAAATTTGGGGCTCAATTGTGGCCGTAAGTCAAGGACTACTAATAATACCTTTCTCTGGAGTGGAGGCCTTTAGGTTAGGACATGATAGTAAAATCAGGAACTGAGAAATCCAGTTTCTACTAGCACTTCTAGAAACAGAACTCAGGATCAAAAATGAAGGAGAACTGGCTTTGCAACTGATGATCTCATGTCAACCACACTTAAAATTCATAACACTTCCCCCAGAACTGATCCCAAAACAAAAGTAAAATATTCACAGCCCAGTTTATCCTCTCTTCATACAAAGAAGTAAGTAACCCATCAAGAATATGTGGAAAGAAGGTAGTTCAGCACGGCCTACCTGCTAGATTTTGCCTTGAGTAGTGCTAAAGGATCTTCTTAAACCTCAGCAACTTTAAAATGTGTGGACTTCAGCAAACTGGCTGGAGAATTCTGGGGAGTGGTGGTGTTGAAATCCACACATCTTAAAATTGCTGAGGCTCAGAAACAGCAAGCTAAACTATCATAAGGGACAATTGAGCATCCATATCAGTCTACTCCATTGCATCTTAAGATCAGCAAAGATCTGAGCCTTGTAGGACTCCACTTCCAAGCATGCCAACTTCTCCATGGGCAATTAGACATGCAGGAATGTTGAAGAGAGATGTTCTATCTGACCTTATCTTTCCCCTAAAGATTATTTTATCTTTAGATACCTCCACGTTCTGCTTCCTAGGCATGGAAGGATTCTTTCATCAGCTTTCTGAAAGCTGCTTGGATCACATCCGATACTTTGTCCTCCTGCAAATAAATCCACTTGGATTCAGAAAATCTTCCATAGCCCAAAGCTGATACTGAAGGCTTAACAAGAAAGGGATCAATTGTTCTAGTTCTGAGACTCACTAGGAGCCAGCTGGCATATATGATTAATAATAACATAAGAATAAATAAATCTGCCTGCTAAGGATTGTAGAAGGCAAGGATTAATACAAAATTTTGCCACTAATACCATACCTTTGCCTGCAAGAATCTTTTTTCTAGGAAGAACTCAACATTTGCCTATGCTTTTGCTTATTCATCCAGAAATAATGTTAAACATGCAACCCCTTCCTTAGAGGATATAAAAGTATATGTGAAAAATATAGTTTCGAGTGGTTTTAATCAGGCACTTCTTGTGCCTTTGGAAAGAAAGATACATTCTTTTATGACCAGAGATTCTGAAAACTGGGGGCATTATCACTAGCATCAACACCCAACATTTCAACACATAGAATAACAGTTCAGATATATAACTAAATAGATCTATTCATAATGGAAGAATTAGTCATCTGGTGTCAAACAAAAAATATTGTAGCCCAGTTTCTTTACATGCATCTAATTTGACTAAGAAAACCCAATAACATGAATACGGGGGGATTTTTTTTTTTGCATGTATATTTTTCCCCTTTCTTTCAAAAAGCTCAAAGTCACAAAGTTCTCTTCCACCCCATTTGCTCTTTTATAAAATGGATGGAAAGAGAAGATCAATTTGCAAGGAAATCTGCACCACATTTGAGGAGGTCCCCCACAATTTAGGGAAGCCAGTGCAGTGGCCATTTCGTGAAGATATCCAAAGAGCTGGTCTGCTGCAACACAAACTGAACTTGAAAGATTAATTAAATGCATTATATCAGTGGTTCTCAACCTTTTCTTCACCATGTATCCCCTTTGTGCCCATGGACCATGGCTATAGACTTAACTCAAGATTTAAAACATAACATTTCTTCAAACCTTCATGGACCTCCTGTGATGATATCGTCCCCCCCTCCCCATGGTCCATAGGTTGGAAACCACTGCCTTATACTGTATCATATACTTTCAGAGACTGTTGTGTGTTTCCTCAGCTCCAGTTTTGATTGTTGGCAGAGGGGAGAGGGAGGTTAGAAACAGAGAGAATGAAACATAATGTGGTTGAGGAAGAAATAATATTTACATAGAGATACAACAATTTCTAGAACAATTATTGGACTAGATATAGGTAGGTTTTTCACTGGGAACTTGTCTATATTCTAGTCCGCCTCACAAGCAATTTGGGGGAAAGGAATCCTTGCATCCAGGTTTATTCCCTGCAGATAAGCTGCGCCATTTATAATTTTGGTTTATTTTTCTGCTGCAGCTATGTTTTAGCATTTCATGTGTTATCATAATGAGCATCTTGATGACATCCTGTTCAGGAAATATGTAAATATAACAGAGGATATGTTGCATACAATAATGTTCTGCTTGGCTTTAATGAGCTTCTGTTGGAATGGAATATATTGTTTAAATATAGCTGCTGGGTTCCTTTCTTGAAAATAGAACATTATGGAAAACCTTGTTGTGAAGAGGTCCACTATTCTCATGAAGGTGCGGTGTTTGTTTGTTTTTTGGTTGTTTTGTTTAGTTTTATTTAAAATGTCCTGATTTTGTTTAACATTGCAAAGTTAATTTCTGCCTAATTATGACATTTGGATAGTAAAGATCTCAACAAGACAGCAATTAAAATTAATGGTACAATACTGGGACAAAAACATGATCAGGTTTCAGACAAAAGCGAGAGAATTTGGGATCTTTCTTCCTTTGTATAAAGATGAAAAGTCAAGATGGAAATTTGGGAGACAGAAGATGGGTATTGTTCAAATTTTCAGGTTTACCAGCTTAGGGCAGGGAGAGGAAGCGGAACATAAAAGTCATAATAAATTGAACTTTTTAACTTTATTCAGTGTAGGAAGGAAATAAGACCTCTCTTCTGAAAGACCTCTCTCCTTTATGAGACTCACCCAGTACAAAAAAACAACAATACAAAATCTTAATATTACCTTGCCACAATTGATTGAGTGATGCTGGGCAACTCCACTTTTTAGTACTGTGCCAGTGTTCAGTTTTAGTTAGACATGTCATTGAAATCTGCAAACGTTTACAAAATCTGGCTTGAATGTTATCTTTCCAATAGATCCTACACTTGTTTTGCTGAACCTTCAACAATCTATTACTTTGGCAATCAGTCTGTCTAACATTCTGCCCGCTTTTAGTTTTATCTTGAGGACATTGACACAAGAAGGCTGTCAGATTTGGCCAAAGCCCAGGTTTTGAGTTGGATCAGGCAGTTCAGAACACTTTTTCATTCCTCCATCCTTTTACTTCTTAGAAAACATCAGCAAATATTATATGCAGTCATTACCTATTCTGTCCTCTTAGGCACGTTTATCTACAATGGAAATGTAGTGTGCTTGAAGTTTTTAAAAATCAAGCTGTGATACTAGCACTGTTTGGCAGTACAACCGTGAGCTAAGAATGCAGAACAACATCAGAAGCTGAACAATATAGTAAAAGAATGTGAGAAATAATTACTTACTAATATTAAGAAATTGTTCAACTTTCTGAGGTGAGAATATTTTTTGGCATTTTTGTTAAGCACAGCTTCATAGCCTATGATATAATATAATATAATCTAATTCATAAAAGTGCATTTAATGTACTTTTTCATCAGATGCACACAAGTTGAGACCTACAGGTTCAACGCAACCCTCTATTTTAGTGCAATCCTACACCAGCAGCAAAACAAGAGAGATTTTTTGTTAGGTTGCCACTTCTGGTTCATGGGCAACATTTAATGTGATGGGGCCCAATGTTCTGTACACAAATTGTGTCTTTGTGTGTTTGGCCTCCAGATGGCACTGGATTTAATTGATCTGGTGGAGTCAGGCGTTTCCTCTACAGCAGGGGTAGGCAACCTTGGCTCTTTTATGACTCATGGACTTCAACTCCCAGAATTCCTGAGCCAGCTGGCTCAGGAATTCTGGGAGTTGAAGTCCATGAGTCATAAAAGAGCCAAGGTTGCCTACCCCTGCTCTACAGTATTACAGCTGTGCTTCTTAACCTTGATAACTTTAACATATATGTATGTTTGTGGAATGATTGGTTTCTTTTTTAATTAAGGGTTTTTATATTTATGTATATAATGTAATTTCTATCATGTTGTGAGCTGCCCTGAGTTCTCCGGAATAGGGCGGCATAGAAATTAAATTAATAAATAAAATTAATAAATAAAATAAATTTCAAGTCCCAAAGTTCCCAGCCAGCATGGACAGTTTTCTGGGTGTTAGTTGGCTGAGGTATTCTGGGGCTTGAAGTCCATACATCTTAAAGTTGCCAAGATTGATAAACACTGATATAAAGACTATGCATTTGGTACTTAATCTACAAAAACAAACAAACAAAAAAAAACCACATTAAGTTTATGACATTTGTTCCCTTTAAGTCTTCTTACTGCCACTTAGCAGCAAGCCTTCTAGCACATCTTGTTTTCAGGACTGCTCAACTTGCAAATGGCATTCTAACTTCTTCCTTCTCTCCTTTATGTTAAGAGCCAGAAAAAGAAAGGTGGGGTTTTGAAAGGAAAAACTACAACATCAAATGAGGATGTTGCTGTCCAAAATATATTATCCCACCACCCCCACCCCCCAAAAAAAGGTTTTGAGTCCTAATAATATTTTACACTAGAGCTTTCTCAGTCTCTAGTTCATATGCATTCAACCAATGCATTCAGTGGCTTGAAATTTAGCATTGTCACAGATAGAGAAACACGATAGGGTATGTCCAATTGTTCTTGATTGAAGAGGATCCATAAAAAACAGGATTAAAGGCTACAAAAATGGAGAAGTGCTTTATCTCTCTGAGGCCTGTACTAATTTGAAGAGTTGTAAAAAGGAAAAGCAAGCAGTCAGTAAGGAATGGTTGGGGAACAAAACAGGAAGTTTACAAAGCAATGGTGACATTGGAAGGAGCCATTAACTACCATTGACAACTACCACATGCAATATATACACCCTGCCAAGGAATGTAAAAAAAAAAAAAAGTTTAAGCAGCTATAATCAATCCATCGTTTGGATATTTCATGCTACATACGTATAAAGGAAAGTTTACACTAAGAGAAACTCGCAGAAAAGTTATGGTGGGGAAACAACGCGTCTATGATTTGTACCAAATTAAAAAGAATTTTTCTTTCTCAGTGACAGAAACATGACGGAAATTCCCACTGTCCGTTTTTAAAACTAGGATGGAATGAACTGAAATAGGAGAACCTTTACATACAAACACACACCCAAAGGGCTTTGGTCCGGGATAAACATCCAATATTTTTGGTGACTTGTTATGCGGGATTGATTATTTATTTATTTGATTGATATGGCCATACAATTTGCAAAGCAATGCTAGAGCCTTTACGATGTGTAGAGGCATGCGAAAATAAGAAATTGGAAATACTGGAAGAGTATGGGGATCTGGCAGGTTTGAAAATAAATAGAAACAAAACAAAGATTATTACAAAAAACATGACTAACATACAAAAAGGAAACCTTGAGACAAAATTAGGTATACAAGTAGTTTCCAAATTAAAATATCTAGGGATAGTTATTTCAACATGCTGCTCATCAATTAAAGAAGACAATTATGGCAAATTGGTCAAGAATATAAAAGTAGATTTAGACCGCTGGAAAAATTTACATCTCTCATTACTCGGGAGAATTGCTGCAGTGAAAATGAACATCTTACCTAAAATGATATTCCTGTTTCAGAATATCCCAATCCAATCAGACAAGAAATTTTTCAAGGAGCTGAATAAACTAACCTTAAAATTTGTGTGGTCTGGTAAGAAGGCAAGAATAAAATTAAAGGCATTACAGGATGCCAAAGAGAGGGGAGGTTTAGGTTTCCCAGATTAGGAGCTATATTACCAAGAAGTGGCCCTAACATGGATTAGAGACTGGATAACCTTAGAAAATAAAAGATGTTTACATTTAGAGGGTTATGACCTCCAGCAGGGTTGGCATGCCCACATATGGATGGGGAAAAGCAGAAACCACCAATATTTTTTAAAGACATAAGGTTCAGCAAGAATTAATAAAAAGCTGGAATATAGTTAAACGTCAATACAACACAAAGATTCTGGCCTGGCTATCGCCATTGGAGGCAGTCACATACCCCAATTTGTATAGAAAAGACAAAGCTATTATATATATAAAGACATCTTTGACAGAAGAAGGTTATTTAAAACAAAAACAAGAGCTAAGACAACAAGGAATAGACATGGAGTGATGGTCTTATCTCCAGATACAAGCAAGATACGTGAAGGACAAGCAAGAATGGGGAATTAACAGACAAGATACAGGGTTAGATAAAATACTGCTTGGCCCGGAGAAAAAACAAATAAAGAATATTTATAAACACCTGTTGGAATATAAGCTATATGAGGAGCAGGTTATAGAAACAATGGTGAAGTGGGCAATAGAACTAGGATATAATATAAATATGGATCAATGGCAGCAAGTATGGGAGCGAAATAACAAAATCACAGTGGCGATATCATATAAAGAAAACCTGTATAAGATGGTTTACAGATGGCATCTCCCTCCGGCCAGATTAGCCAAAATGTATAATGGATATTCATCTATGTGTTAGAAATGTAAAAAAGAAAAGGGCACCTTTTTTCATGTATGGTGGACATGTAGAGAAGCACAGGTGTACTGGCGTATGGTCTGAGAATGGGCAATAGAAATGACTAGGCAAAACATTCAACACAAACCTGAGGCATTACTATTAGGAATACTAGAGAAAAATGTAAATAAAGAGGACACATATTTAATTATTCACGTGGTTACAGCGGCAAGGATGCTATTTGCTCAAAAGTGGAAAGCAATGGAAGTACCGAGTGAGGAAGTACTAATAAAGAAAATTATGTATTGCGCAGAACTAGATAGGATAACAAAAAGATTAACAAATCAGGAAGAAACAGAATTTTATCGAATATGGAATAAATTTTATAGATGGAGGGGGAAAAATGGAGGTCACAGTAAAGAGATAAGTTGAGATAGAGACCAGAAATGTATAATTGTATATAGATATATTATATGTAATTAATGTACAATATGGACTGAGATGTCAGTCAAAGATGATTTACCATGTTCAATGTTTTTAATCCTTTTTTTCTTTGTACTCAATAAAAACCTAATAAAAAATAAAATAAATAAAATAAAAACCAAGCCAGAAATACTTATGACATTGGTCTCCGCAATAATGCCTACATATACCTAGTGGACTTGACTAACTGTGCACATCTCATGAAAATCCAGCAATTGCTCAGTTTATATGGGTTGATTACCATACTAATTTTCCACAATGTAATAATTTGGACATCTTGAAGATTGCTGCGGTGATGCAGTGGTTAGAATGCAGTATTGCAGGCTAATTCTGCTGACTGCAAGCTGTCAGCAGTTCGGCAGTTCAATTTTCACTGGCTCAAGGTTGATTCAGCCTTCCATCCTTCTGAGATCAGTAAAATGAGGACAATAATAATAACAACAACAACAACAACAATAACAATAACAATAACAATAACAATAACAATAACAATAATAATAAAGTTGGAAGGGACCTTGGAGGTCATCTAGTCCAACCCCTTGCTCAGGCAGGAAACCCTATATCATTTCAGACAATGGCTGTCCAGTCTCTTCTTAAAAACTTCAAGTATTGGAGCATTCATAGCTTCTTGAGGCAGGTTGTTCAGAAAATTTCTCCTTAGTTCTAGGTTGCTTCTCTCTTTGGTTAGTTTCCATCCACTGCTTCTTGTCCTGCCTTCAGATGCTTTGGAGAATAGCTTGACTCCCTCTTTGTGGCAGCCCCTGAGATATTGGAACACTGCTAGGTATCATGTCACCCCTCATCCTTCTCTTCATTAAACTAGACATACCCAATTCCAGCAATAGTTCCTTATATGTTTTAGCCTCCAGTCCCCTAATCATCTTTCTTGCTCTTCTCTGTACTCTTTCTAGAGTCTCAACATCTTTTTTACATCGTGGTGACCTAAACTGGATGCAGTATTCCAAGTGTGGCCTTACCAAGGCATTGTAAAGTGGTATTAACACTTCATGTGATCTTGATTCTCTCCCTTTGTTAATACAGCCTAACACCGTGTTGGCTTTTTTGGCAGCTGCAGCACACTGCTGGCTCATATTTAAGTGATTGTCCACAAGCACTCCAAGATCCCTCTCACAGTTACTACTATTGAGCAAGGTACCACCTACACTATATCTTTGCATTTGGTTTTTCTTGCCTAAATGTAGAACCTTGCTTTTTTCACCATTGAATTTCATTTTGTTAGATAGCGCCCAGTGTTCAAGTCTGTCAAGATCCTTCTCTGTCTTAAGCCTGTCTTCTGGAGTGTTGGCTATTCCAGCCAGCTTGGTGTCGTTTGCAAATTTGATGAGTTCTCCATCTATCCCCTCATCCAAATCGTTGATGAAGATGTTGAAGAGCACTGGGCCCAGAACAGAGCCCTGGGGGCCCCCACTACACACTTCCCTCCATGTAGATGCAGTTCCATTGAGGATCACACACTGAGTACAGCCGGTCAGCCAGCCACAAATCCATTTGGTGGTGATGCTGTCTAACCCACATTTTTCTATTTTACCAAGTAGTAGGTTGTGGTCTACTTTATCAAATGCCTTACTGAAGTCCACATAAATTATATCCACAACATTCCTCTGGTCCACTAATTTTGCCACTTGGTCAAAGAACACAATAAGATTTGTCTGGCATGATGTTTTTGACAAGCCCATGTTGGGGGCAATATAGTGACTCTGTAAAAACCACTTAGAGAGGTCTGTAAAGACTGTTATTGCTATTACTGTTGCTCTGTGAGAAATTATGGTAGTGATTTTCTTATGGAAATTAAAGAGCTCTTCAACTACCATGGGTTGAATGTTGTTGCAAGCATTCCCACAACCACATTCTAGATCACTTCTATAGCAGCAAATAAGCTTGAGCTTGAATCTGGATCTCTCTTGTCTTAAAGGCTTTGTTCATTTAATGAACATTATATGCAAAATTTCATGCAGGTCACATATAAAAATGTATCTTTCAAATTATGAGTAGTAGTAGTTTTATTTTTGCTATCAGGCTGCACTGGAAAACCATGCTCAGTTCTGGTCACTGCATCTTTAAGAAGGACATTGACAGATGGAAGTTCATTCAGAGAAAACTACCTTGGATGGCAACAAGGTTAGAATTTGTATAAGAAGCCATTGAAAGAGCTGGATATAATTAGCCTGGAGAGGAGACAACTTCAAGTGAGGTTTTCCTGACCCATGGATCCAAGGAGAAATTCTTAGAGTATGTCCTTCTAATGCAGTGGTTCTCAACCTGTGGGTCGCAACCCCATTTGGGGTCGAACGACCATTTCACGGGGGTCGCCAAGCACCGCAGTCTGCCATTTTTTTTGGTCAGCCATTTTTTTGGGTCAGCCATTTTTTCCCTATTGCAATGCGGGCCGTCGTGCTGCGCATGCGCGATGCGCCCCGTCGCACCGCGCATGCACGGTGCGGGCCTGCCATTTTTTTATTTTGGGCGGCCATTTTTTATTTATTTTTTTGGTCGGCCATTTTTTTCCCTATTGCGATGCGGGCCGTCGTGCCATGCATGCGTGATGCACCCCATCGCACCGCGCATGCGTGGTGCGGGCCTGCCATTTTTTTTATTTTGGTCGGCCATTTTTTATTTTTTTTGGGTTGGCCATTTTTTTCCCTATTGTGATGCGGGCCGTCGTGCCGTGCATGCGCGATGCGCCCCGTCGCGCCGCGCATGCGCGGTGCGGGCCCGCCATTTTTTTTATTTTGGTTGGCCATTTTTTTTGGGTCAGCCATTTTTTTCCCTATTGCAATGCAGGCCGTCACGCCGCGCATGTGCGATGCACCCCGTCGCGCCGCGCATGCGCGATGCGGGCCGGGGTTGAGCCCCGGAAAAGGTTGAGAACCGCTGTTCTAATGCAAAATTGGGGTGGCCTGAAGTCTTAGGTGATATCAGTCCTTCAAGGTAGTCCATACAAGAGCAGTATGGTGGCCTAGTGGTGAAGATGCTAACCTCTTACTCAGAAGATTGAGAGTTCAATCCTAGGTAGTGGCAGATGTTTCTCTCTCCTAGGGCGCAAAGAAAAAAAAATAACTGCTTCAAACTCCATGTGACATCAGGAAGGGCATTTGGCCAGTAAATGCTCAGTTCCATCCAGTCACCCTGACTCTACCCCAAATTAAGGATTACAGGATCATAAAAGGGAGTTTTAAGGTAGCCCACACAAGAAGCATAAAACATGAGTGCTAACACTACCTTTATTGTAAGGTTACAGTTTATTTATTTATTTAGCATATGGCCATACATTAAATTTAGCATATGACTATATGCTTAATAAGGTTACAGTAACAGACTCTTGCAAGACTGAATGCACTTCCCCCTCCCTTCCTTTTACTTTCCAGAAAACTTCTGAAAGGCTTCCCACACCCTCTCTCCTTCCGTGGGCTGAGATACTTCTCATGGTGGTTGTCTAGGCTGCAGCTTTTCTTCCTGTCTTCCAAGGTCACTCTCACAGTCCATTACACAGATCGTTTTAGTGGTTGTGTCTAGCTTGAGGAACAGCCTCCAAGATTTATCCCATATGCTGGAACTTCCAGAAGCAATAAAAAAATCAACTTGTCCTGTAGGTCTGATGGCACTTGTGATCTTGTTATGGAGGGATTGATTATTTTTTCTGTTTAATTTCAGAATTATTTATAGCATTTTGTTTTGAGTTTTTTTTCCCCCTTTACTGTGGATGCTTTACTGAATTGTTGCCTTGCCTACTTGTAAAACTGCTAAAGCCCTGCTGATTGTCAATGAATTAACTGCATTTATTTATTGGATTTTTTAACCTCCTACAAAGATTCCCAAGGTTTATAAAACATTCAAGAAAATACAATAAAACATCCATGGTATAAATTAAACAAAGATATATATTTTAAAAAGTCTAACCGACTCAGCAATAATAAAAACCCACTAACAACCAATGGAGTTCAGAATGTTTTCTGAGACGGCTTGGTTTTAATACTTTATGGAAAGCCAACTTGGAACTGCCCTTGGAAGTCAGCGTGGGGCTCAGGGTATCTAGTGCTCATGGTAGTGTATCCATGATCATGGCAGTGTATACCTGCCAACTGCTGGACCACTGCATTCTGTACTTGCTGGAGCTTCCTGATGGTCTTCAAAGACAGCTCCAATTGTATGGACTGTAGTAATCCATACAACAGTGTTGAGGATATTTACTGTTGTAAGTTTTTTTTATGCTTTAGGTAGGACCACAACTGAGTTACTAATTAGACAGTTCTAATTACTGTCTCCACCTACCCATCCAGCAGTAGCCATCATGAAATAACTCCACATTAGAACATAGAATCATAGGGCTGAAAGGGACCTCAGAGGTATTCTAGTCCAACCCCCTGCTCAAGACAAAAGATCTTATATCATCCCGGTCAAATAGTTGTCCAGTCTATTTTTGAAAGCCTCCAGTAGTGGAGCATCCACAAGGCAATCTATTCCATTATTTAACTGTTCTCACTGTCAGAAAATTTCTCCTTAGTTCTAGGTTGGGTCTCTCTTTAACAAATTTCCATTCATTACTTCTTGTCCTGCCCTCTGGTGCTTTGGAGAATTTATTTATTAAACAGTTTTGTATAACTGCTCAACTCATACACATACACTCCCCCTCCCAATCCCCTTCCATTCTTATGAAGTGCAACCTAATGTTTGTCGGGAATACCTGTGTAGCCGGTTACCTCATTTCAGTATTCTTGTCTCTCTTCCTGGGCCATGCCCTTTAATGAAAAAAAAAATGAAGAAAGCACAATTTGTATCCCTCAATCATCCACCTTCCTGTTAAGCACTACATAGTCTCATGCACCTTCAAGACTGTGCCATTTGCTTTCTTATGGTTCAGAAGGGTACCATTGTTAGTGGCACTAAAGGCCACTGAGACATGCAAAAGAACCAGAAAGGATGCATCCTCAAATAACCTGCTTCTGCAAGAGCACTCTGCAGCTTTGCACCAACCATGTTCTCAGTAACCTTCTCCCAAAAGGGGAATCTAGCAACAGGATGATAGTTGTCAAACACACATAACTCCAGGGATGTTGTTTTAATATCACACAGCTATAAAGACTTTTCTCCCAGTGAGACTGGTTTTCTGTTGCATCGAAGGATAGGATTTGAGTCAAACTATACCATTTGTAGAGGACTGAATTTCAGTTACATATTTAAAAGGGTTAAATGTTGGTGAGGTCTGCTCCTACTAGTGGTGCTGCTGAATACTGCCCCTCCCCTGGTGCTGAGCTAAACACAGATCAAACCGATGTCAGGTCCAGGTGACAAGCTGGACAGTCAGGGGTTTTGTGGAGTTTTTTTTGTTTTTGTTTTGGCACAACCTATAGCCATCTCTATCAAAATGCAGACATGACTCAGATACTGTGTTCAGTTGTAGAAAATGGTGTTCATCAATCCAAAAAGGATTAAAGGATAAATGTTAGGAAGATGAGATGATGATGAGATTTCAAAAGGTTCAGTATGAACACTTTTTGGCATTTCCTTGGGAAATAATGATTTGGGGATATTTATCCAGGGGCTAAACCTGAAGAGGTCCATTTTGACTGCATACCTTGGCCTGAGTAAAAGGTTGGGCTAGATGATCTCCCAAATAATGATACAGTTTTAGAAACATGTTATACTGACATTTGGGTGTGAGTTCAAATGTGCCCAGTATGAATTCAAGTTGAAAGATTTTTTTTTCTTCAAAAAAGCAATTTTGCCTTTAATGGCCTTTAATGTTGGAACCAACCCGACGGAGAAACTCTTGCCAAGACTGCCATAAGTGAAGGCAGCAAGGCTTTTAAAACATCAAAAAGGAGATTCTTCAACGGCTTATGTGCCCTGAGTGGCTAATGGTAATGCGTGTTTCTTAGGATGTACACAGTAAATTTCAGGACATCATCCAAGGTTGATTTGAGATGAGCAAAGAAAAAGTCTAAGCATTCAGGGGTCTTTATTAACATTCAGCTTATGTAAATGAACATTAAAATGGTACTCAGTACTATTCCTTGGCAAGAAGGGAGCCAACCATCTGGACTGATGTGATTAACCATGTGCCTCCTCATAACCCCTAACTAAGAAGATGCTCGTGTTGCTGGGAATATACATGCATGAGAAATCAGAAGAAGTCTCTCAAGTATGTTATTTATAGTGGAAGTTGGGCTGTGCAATATCAATTCATTTGGGTAATGAGGTGTGCCAGTTTCCATGTTTGGTCCAGTCAAGACACACTGTGTGCATATGTCCTGTCATGGGAGAGTGTTTATTAATTGCATTTAATTGTCATCATTTTTCCTAATGATGGTGAAGGCTCACACCCATTCATTTTGTATCTGAGGTAGTGATTAGGGGAGAAAAGATCACGGTTTGGTAAGCAGCTGGAACTAAGGCTTCCTGACCTACTGTCAGCAGACAAACTGGCACTCATCGGAACTGGCCAGCCGTCACCAATGGAGGGAGCCAGCTCGTTGTGCTGCAGTGGCTGGAGAAGGGAAAGATTGCCCAATCTGGCCCACTCGTTGCAAGTAGCAAGGGGATAGACGCAACACATGGACCTGCAGCATAAATTCATTGAATAGCAGCCCTTGGCACAAATGGCTCCACAATGAAATACTGCATATATTTTCTACTTGATTGGATGCAGGAAACACTATGTGGGTTTGTAAGGTGACCTCTAGTTTACAGATCCCAGCTTGCCCTGACTAACATGAGCATGGGTTAGTATAAAACTGAGCTATGATTGTACCTGCGGCATACCAGTCAAATGTGCCAAGGCTGACTGGTTGCAGGGATTGCTGCATGAGTCATAGGTGCAGTTAAGGATGGTAATATGGTCTATTCTTTCCATTTTAGTAAAAAAAAGCATTAGGTGAAACTCTTGAGCCCTAGGAGGGCAATATCTATCAATCCATCTGAAGAACCTTTTTGCATTGAAAAATTATTACCATAATCTCTCCTAGTTTAGTCCTCAAAATGCCCAGATCATTAAGTTATGGGAAGTTAGCATGGCAATTACCCCACATAAATGGAAGCTGAGCAGTAGCTGATCTCCCATTAGAAGTGCACAGTTATATAACTCCACCAAGGGAAGGAGCCAGAAGATATGCTGGCATATTGTGGAGATTGATGTCATAATTGCTTCTTGATTGGTTATTAAAGCAAAACCTAGCTTTCTCATTTCAATTATTTTGATTTTTATAAATCTCTATTGCTGCTCTGATAATTTTGGGGAAGTATCTGTTACCTCGTACCAGGTTCTCCAGGTCTATTTTGGTCCTTGTGAGGGATATTTAATTAATGTTAATTTTCCTTTAAGTCTAATGTTCTTAACAGCACAGGAAAATGGAATTACTAAGAATGTCTAGAAAGATTTTTGACAGAATTCTGATTGCAGCTGTGAAAAGTGACTACAAAGCAAAAATTTGTTAGTACACTGTAGCTTAATGCAAGCTGAGGAGTGTATAGATCAGATTTTTGCTCTTTGTGTAAAGAACAAAAATTCAGAAACAAAGGGATGTGAGGTGAAAACCTTATTTTATGCTTATTTTATATGATTTAGAGAAATCATATAACAAATCTGATTGTGAAGACTTGGATAGATTATAGATACACTTGAACTATGGAACATTTTGCATGAATGTGAGGTTGCTGAATGCTTGGTTGATTATTGTGTTTATGGATAAATAAATGCTTATGGTGATGTTAAATGTGTGATTGTTGGGGACATAAATGTCTTATGAATGTAGACCATGCTGTGTTGTTAGTTGAGAATGCTAATGATTTACAGTGAATGTTAGACACATTGCATTATGCAGAGAAGTATGAATCTGAAAATTATTGTACAAAAAAAATCCAAGGTAACTATGTTTGGCAAGAAAATAAACAACCATACATTTGCTGGCAAAAATAAGGGGCAAAATGTCTGACTAGTTGAATTTGTGTACCTTGGCAAAATGTTCATAAAATGGAGACATTGATGGAAATATTTTCAGTTGTGAACATGCTAATAGATAAGTAAATTGATTGATCAATTAATTTTTTTGTTGTTTGCATTGGTAAGGTCTCCAAACGCCTCAGTTATTCCAGGCAACATACAGAATTAAAAACCAGAGATACAAAATATCCAAAAGAACAGAAGGGTAAGATGGCCACTTCAGAGGAAGAAACACCCGCTGAAAACCTGTAAGCCTATCTCAAAGCCTGTGGGGAAAGCCAGGTCTTCAAGGAACACTTAAAGGATAGCAAATCTCTGGAATTAGAAGTGAGGGCATGTTATTCCATGGCAAATATGCCATGAGAGACAATGTTTATATCCTAATCCCATCAGATGACCTTGCTTAATGGATGGGATCCAGAACATGCTGATTTTGTCTGATCATATATGAAACAGAAGGACAGAGTTGATCCTTTAAATAACTATGCCATATTCCAAATAAGTTTTGTAGAGCAATGGCCCCCAAACATTTGGGCAACGGGGACTGGTTCCATGGAGAAAGTTTTTTCCGCAGACAGGAGGGGGTGTAGTTTTGTGTGTTGCCTGCATCCCATGGATGGGGCTTCGCTTGTTTGCATGGCCCAGTTTCTAGCATGCTGCAGATTGATGCCGGTCCATGAACCGGGGGTTGGGGATCCTTGTTGTAGATAACAACCAGCATCCTGAATTGCACCTAGAAGCCTACTGGGACAGAGCAGTTAATGTATCAGAGGTGCCAGGACTGCTCATGTTGCTGCATTCTGGGGCAGGTGGAGTCTTCATGGCAATCCCATGTAAGCGCTTTGCAGTACTCCACATATAAGACATGTGGGAGCATAGGAAGGACCTCCGGCTCAGGAATGGACACAATTGGCACATGAGATGAGTTCTGGGCAAAGCTCTCCTTGACACAGTTGCCCTCTATCCTTTGATACCAGTTCTCTTAGGGGAAATTCATCCCCATTTAGAACTAAGGATGGAGAATCCCCACTACTGGTTAGCCACATACCAACACCTCTTGATCTTAATCTGAGAAGTTTGTTCCTCTCCATCTAGATCCCAACAGCTTCTAGCATTGGGACAAGTCCTTGACACTAGAGGTTGAGATATATAGCTAAATATCCTAAACATACTAATGCGACCTGACCTACTTCTGATGATGGCTCATCCAGTGTTTCCATGTAGATATTAATCAGGAAAGCAAGAAAATTTAGCCTAGATCCACACAAACCAGGAGCTTCAGTCTCAATATCTCTCCAATTGTCAACACTGACTGGAACTATCCCCCCAAAATGGATGAAACCCACTGCAAGATCATTCCTCCCACTCCTCATCCCCATTGTTGGTCCAGATACCATAATATTTATTGCAAGGAATGAATGTGAAAAGAAGCAAAACAGTTGTGTATAAGAGTATTCTGTGCCCCACTTTTCTACAAAAAACGATTTAAAGGGAAGGGGATTAAAAATTTATAAAATATACAAGGAAATGAGAGAATATAAAAGTAAGCTGAATGCAATGGGAAGAACTGTGTGTGGCAAAGTAAGAAATATAGTGAAGTAAGATTGCATGGTTAATGAATGTGGATTAAATATAACAGTAGGTGGCCACTATACAAATAAGTATATGTGGATGGAATGACAAAATAAATGTAAGAAGGGAGTATAAATGGATTGAGAGGAATGGAAAATCCAATGTTGAATGGAATTGGTAATATTATCTCAAAAAGAGAGAAAAAGTTTAAAAAGCAAAGGTAATTCATGAATTGTGCTTGGATATGGAGAAAGCGAAGGAAGGAAGGAAGGAAGGAAGGAAAGGAGGGGAGGATCTCATTGTATTACTGCTTATTAAGCATGTCCCTGCTGTACTGCTCATTAGGCATATTATTAAAGAATACTGTGTGCTAACCACTGGGTTACAATGTGTTTGAGTGGCAACAACAACCACACCACACATAGTTGGAATTGCAAGACAAGTCAGTATACAGATATTTTATTAACCCATTTCCACTTCATTCTGAGTATATCCTAAAAGAAGTAGGAGTTTACTGCTGGGGTGGGGGTGGGGGGCAGTGTCAAAAAACTAAATGGACATTTTGTATGGAAATATCAGCTTCAAATTAAAAGCTCCACCACTGCGCAACTATATACAGAAGGTCATTTGAGGTTCATCCTTTGAGGAAACTGTAGAAGTGATATTATAATATCATTAAATAGTAACATGCCTCTCCTAGCTTGTGGAAACAACATCCATTTTGTTTTGTTTTTTTAAAAAAAAAATCATGAAAATACCCTGGAGAGAATAATGGCTCACAGGGGAAAGAAACAATGCCAGGAGAACAAGTTGGGAAATCTATCATATCCCATATGAGTGAGCCAGATGTCATGCCATTGGTACAGATGTTTGTGCTACCTGATATGCATATCTAGTTGACATAGGATTAATTTGTGATACTTCAACTTTCTATATCATTTAGACTTCCCCTGGCATACAGATTCATAAGCACATTTTCCCAGACAACTGTCTAACACCCCATGTATTTTTTCATGTTTTTAATGGAACTCATTGATTATCGCTTCATCTCACCATCTCTCTCACTCCAACCCCCACTTTCTCTACTTTTTCATTCACCAACCACTTTTCAATAGTGAATTCCTAGTGTTTTTTCACATCACAGCCATGTTTACTCTCCAGTCCTCCCAAAGCATGAAACTCGGCTGCAATTGATTTCACGGCCACTGGCCTCCAAATGAAGGTAATGTGCTGAGATCAATATAGGCAAATAAGTCCTTCATCCAGTTTGACAGGATAAAAAAAAATCAGTGCCTACTCTGAGCTTCCCAAGGTCTAAAAGCAAAATCATCTCTTTACTGTGCAAGAAAAGAAAGACATTATAACCATCACCATCTACAATGAGAACCAATATGTGGAGAAGGAAGGAAGGAAGGAAGGAAGGAAGGAAGGAAGGAAGGAAGGAAGGAAGGAAGGAAGGAAGGAAGGAAGGAAGGAAGGAAGGAAGGAAGGAATCCACATTACAACATATATGTGCTTCTGAAGGTGTAATGGGCATTTTTAGATTTTTATATCATTTTTATATATATATTTTATCTAATTCTATCTTTTACCTTAATGGCACTCTTTTGCACGGCTATCCCATTTGCAAATGTAACCATATTTGGTATATCTGAGCTGCATTCCAAGCAGCAGAGCCACTACTTTTAGATCTCCACAGATATTTCAGTTGTACTTGGTATACTGAATGTGCTCCAACAATAGTTAGATGTTTTCGTATGTTTCTTTCATGTGTGCAGCACAGCCAACAGATACTAAAGAGTGTACATTGCCATTGTGTAAAAACAGAACATTTCTCTTAAACGGTACGTGATAAGTTAAATTACAGGTGAATCTCATTGATTAGCAGCCAAAAACTCTAAAATATATACCCCAAAATGTTCAGGAAGTGATATTTTTGTTGTCCAGTGTAACGTTGAACCTTGCCTATGAGTTAGGTTCTATTTCACCAACTTCCTCTACGTTGTGAAGTATCGTTTCCTTCTCAAGTATCTCTTGAATAATGTGGCAACCTCAAAAGAGAAGTATTATCTCTCTTTACAGCATGGTTTTCAGGAAGTGCAACATCAGATCTACTTTTGTGCATGTTCTTGTAGAGCTATTTAAACCAAGCAGTAATAATGCTGAAGTGAAATCTTTGGGGTGGAGGGAAGAGAAAGATTTTTCCTCAGGCAGCTCTCTGAACTCAGATCCACTCCTCAAATTCTAATTTAACACTTCTCCATTTGTTTCTGTTTTGGAGACTGCTGTAGTTAAGTTGTGTGCATTTTGTATTGTTCTGCTTAATTTTCTTATAGGAAAGACATAGGGGACAGAAGCAGAAGCGTTCAACCTGGAAAACAATTGCCTGATGAGATTAATCAGAAGGCCCCATTTCATCTGAATTCTCATCCCCATGCACTTGCAGATAAAGTGATTTAGCACACTGATAACTGCTGACCAGAGGAGACCAACAACTTTCACCGTTTTTAAAAAATCAACCCCCTGTTGTTTGTGGCTCTTCTCCATCCCTAGTTGTGTTTCATTTGTCACTTGTTGTTTTCTAGGGACAACTCAGAATGTTTTCTGCATTGGAGAAATGTTATTACCCTCATTTATATTAAAGGCTCAGGGCTGGCAACAATACTTAAGAACTAGCAGGTAATTCAGCACTGAATGACCCACAACAAAGAGGTGCCCATATAACCCTCTTCGTTAAATCTTAGGATAAGTCCTTAAGCCCTTGGAGTTGCTTGTAGGTGAGATGGGCAGCATACAAGTCTAATAAACAAACAAACAAATGAACATTCAGGCTTGGGTTTGAATTACTTATTTATAAGCCATTATAAGATTACTTATTTATGGTGCAGTAGTTAGAATGCAGTATTGCAGGCTAACTCACTGCTCACTGCTAGGAGTTTGATTCACACCAGCTCAAGGCTGGCTCAGCCTTCCATCTTTCTGAGGTAGGTAACATGAGGACTCAGATTGTTGGGAAACAATATGCTGATTCTATAAACCACTTGGAGAGAGCTGTAAAGCTCTGTAAGCGGTATATAAGTGCTATTGCTTTTGCTTTTGCTATTGCTATAAGTGGGGAAGCATTATTTATTTAATCCATCCATTGTAACCCCCACTCCTTTTCTATCAACAAATAGCACAGCAGGGTAATATTGAAAGAAGCATATTAAAAACAGTTAAAAAGCAACATTAAATAGCTAACTGTTCCTTCTACATCTTTTTTCCTTTCAACATTTGTAGACGAATAGTTTCATCACAACCTCATCATGTGACTAATCTTCTCCACATTTGAGTGGGAGTTCTCTGGTTCACTATCCATTTCCCCCACCCCTCTTTTTCATAATCAGCTTGGCAGAGAGTGAGCCTATATTCTGTATCTATAGTTTAAAATTGCCGCATTGCCTTCTTGAATACTTTATTTATAAACAAGTCTTCCTGGGACTTAAAACATCACCAAACACTGTGGAGCTCCTTTCTAAGAAGGAGACCCCCTAGACACTTTGAAGATCTGTAAATTGGATCTCATTGCTCCAGATATTCTACTCTGCTGAGCCAACATGCTTCCTGGGCACTTTAATGAGGCTTTTCCCAACATGGAGTGATGTTGAATTTCTAAGAGTTAGGAAGATAGCACAGATAAATCTCATGCTGGCTGAAAAGGCCTTCCTCTGTTCCCTCCCTTTAACAATATCAGTTGAAATTTGCTACTTTAATACAAGCAGAGATGGAAAGAAAACAGATCCAGTACATACATTGCCATAATTTAGCAGATATCAGGACCCACTCACCTCAGAGCTGTCAAGCATGCTGATCCCACCTTCATACCAGGGCCGCCTTCAATCAGCCTCCATTAATACTGTCTCTTATCAGTGGTAGCCCCACTAAGCACCTTCCTATGCAATCATATCTAGCAATGCCAGCACACCTCCCTCAGAAGTCAAATGTTGTGGTACAGCAAATGTTAGCTAGCCATTAAACTGGCTGCCAACATTTGGCCTTTTATTGTTATTTATTTGTAAGAGTTATGTCCTGCTTTTTCTCCAGCAGCATGAGGCACAATACATGACACTTCCTCCTCCGTTTTTCCCTGCAATGATAATTCTGTGAGGTAATGTGAATCCTGTGAGGGAGTGTGAGAGGCCCAAATTCATGCACTATGCTTCCATGGCTGAGGATGGACATGATTCTGAATAACAGAATAACGGAGTTGGAAGGGACCTTGGAGATCTTCTAGTCCAACCCCCATGCTGAAGCAGGAAACCCTAGACCATTTCCAACAAATGGCTGTCCAATCTCTTCTTAAAAACCTTCTGTGTTGAAGCACCCACAACTTCTGGAGGCAGAAATCTGAATCTCCCTGATCCTAGTCTAATACCTTAATTACTACATGGATTTCTTGGATTGGAGCCCTGTTACTCCTTAGTTTTGATAGAAATAGTGTATGCTAGGGGGAGTTAGAGGTATCAGTGGCACCAACGTTAAGAGAGCCATTGGCAACACTGAGTCACTGAGACACTAATCACTGGGGCTGATCTTAGAAGAGACTTAAGTTGTACCTATATGCTAAAGCCACATATATACCTGAAACAGGCACAGATAATTATACAATCTATATTTTAACAATTGTCCCAGTTAAAAGACTGCAAATCATACTGAGCATCATAGTTTCCTTCAAATTCATCCTTTTAAGGGCTCCTAGGAGGCTTTGTAGGGGGAGCAGAGGCCGGGTGGTTAAGACACTGAGCTTGTTGACCAGAAGATTTGCAGTTTGAGACCTAAGTACTGCATGACAGAATGAGCTCCCATTCTTGGTCCAGCTCCTGCCCCCCTAGCAGTTCAAATGCATGCAAATGCGAGTAGATAATGTGAGTAGATAAAGAGACACCACTTCAATGGGAAGGTAACAGCGTTCAGTGTGCCTCAGGGTATAGTCATGCCAGCCACAGAAAAGGAAATGAGCACCACCAGTAGGCAACTGGCTCAGGAATTCTGAGAGTTGACGTCCACGAGTCATAAAAGAGCCAAGGTTGCTTACCCCTGTCCTAGAGTCAGACACAACCAGCAGGGGAAACCTTTACCTTTTTAGGAGACTTTGTTGCTTAATATTTTAGCTGGAACCAGTACGGATTCCTCATTTTAATATTTTCTTTCTTGGAAAATGAGATAAGTCTTCCCAGGCCAAGTGATCATGAACAACAGTTACAGACTAGGAAGAGCAATGAATCGAAACTTTCAGCAACTTGTTTGTATCTGGCCTCAGGCCTGCAATCACTAAATCTGAATTTGCACGATCCAGATATCTGTCAGCCTGAAGAGTCTCAGTGACATAGGTTCAAACACCTCTTTCTTCTCACAAGAGGGTTCGCTATTCTTTCACAGTTTGGGGCCGAAGATATTGACCTGCACATAGGATTTCCATCATCAAGTCTCTTTTCTTTTTTCCCCTTTTGTGAGGCTGCAGCCTGATCATTAACAATGCCGAAAGCTATTTGCCTCCCATTCCAGCCGAGGCACAGACAGCTATTCACTATGCTGAAATCCCTCACCAGAGCCTGAATAGCCAAGCCTTATCATAAGCAAATCAGCATTCAGGAAACTGTCACATCTATCACCCATCCAAAGTGTGGCACCCAGAGAGACTCCCCACGCTACCAGAAGCCTCTAGCACACTCCTGAAAAGAACAGCTCCACATTCCAGGAAGTAACACATTACCAAGTGATTTGCCCATTAAGATTTATGCCTGAAATAGAGGAGTCAGAACTGTGGGCATCTGTAGACTTTTCATCAGCTGATTAAGTTTGACAGATGAAGTCAGTCCCTGACCTTTCTACGACTGAGAAAATGGAAGAGAGAGAGAGAGAGAAACAGAAATGGCCTCTCTTTCACCTTTCCATTCAATTGTCCACTTCCTCAGAAAAAAAAGGAAAGATGCCATTTGCAGCTGATAGTTTGTTGATCTGCCTTGGGGTGGCCGATCAGCCTTCCACTGAAAAAAAAAAACGACTGGCAAATACATATTGATACATTTCAAATCTCATTGTGAGATTTGGAATGATTTATTTGTTTGTTTGTTTGTTTGTTTAAACTTATATGCTGCCCTTCTCCTAAGACCCAGGGCGGCTCACAATAACAATACAAGTAAAAACATAAACATAGAATCAATTAAAATTACTAATTACAATGCTATATAAAAACTAGATAATTTATTACACTCATACAACACACAATCACAGTCAAAGGCCACAGTCAATATGTATTTGCCAGTCCTTTTTTTTTAATTGGATGACTACATGACCGCACCCTTACCCTTCTGGGACTTTGCTTTTTAAAATAGCAGGCTAGCTTCAGAAATAAAGTGGAAGAAATACTCAACACTGTTATATGTATTGCTTTCCAATTGTGAGAATTTCCTTTTAATAGATTTTTCTATCCAGCCTTCCTAGCGCACGTTGCTTCAGGAGAACTAAGAACATAGATCAAAACAACATCTTAAAACAGAATATAAAACAAAATACAGAAAAGTTTTAAAAAAAACATGCTAAGCAGGGTGAAGTTTTGCTTCTTTTTTAAGGAAAGGAAGCCATTTTAATTATCTTCTACTGACTAGAAGAAGACTGTTACAAATGAAGTCAAAATATTGTTCATATATGAAGAGGAAATGTATTATTTTTGTGTGTGTGTGTGTGTGTGTTTGTCAAATTTTGAAACTGCCTATCTCCCTTGCAGAGGGAACCTGGGCAGTGTACAAATAAAATAGTACAAGCATAAAACCGTATATAATTTTTTTTTTAAAATTCTTTTATTAAAACAATCAACATTGAGCATAAAAACCTATTATGCAGCAATCATCATGACACCTGGTATACAATACTAAGTATTAGTCTTTGAAAACGTCTGAGTTAGTAAGCCTTTTTCCCCACTCCTCGCGTCTAGCCTCAACTATACTCCTGTTACGTTTTATTTTGATTGGCGTTTCCCCTATCCGTTTCAATATTAATGTGATCAACATTAAACATAAGATCCTATTGCTAAGCAATCATCCTAGAACATAGCATACAACATTAGGTATTAATCTTTGTAAACATCTGTTTTAGTAAACGTTCTTCCCTCCTCCCTTACATCTTCAAGTATACTCCGAATACATTTTGTTTGATTGGTGTTTCTCTTATATATGGTCTATCTACTGTATCTAGTCTATCGCATATTGTGCGTTTGCGCTTCTGAGTTGACTTCATCCCATTACTAGTGCAATCTTTTATGGTCCCCAACCCGAGATCCTGAGGTAAAAGTTTCATATCCTGAGGTAGAGATTCAGTCTACTTTAACAATATTAAAGCAAACAACGTTAGTCATAAGGTTATGTTAAGAGGCATTAGTTATAGAACATATACATTCAACGTTGGGTGTTAGTTTTTGTAAACATTTGATTTGTTAGCCCTTCATCCCTCCTCCCATCGATCCTTAGCTGAACGCCAGCTGCATTCTGTTTGATTGGTGTCTCTCTTGGATATAGTCTATCCACTGTTTCCAGTCAGTCACAAATTGTTTCCAGTCAGTCACAAATTGTTAAACCGTATATAAATTTTAAAGGAGGCAAGGAATATTTAAAATTAAAAGTTGGGAAGAGGGATTTCAGGGTGCTAACCAGCACCCCAAGCAAAGCTGCAGAGCCATGTTTTATGCCTTCTGAAAAGCCAAGAGAGGGGGGGGGCACCTCCACTCCAAGGGAGAAATTTTCTGTACAGCTGGTGCAACAGCAGAGAAGGCTTTTTTCCTGGACCCCACCAGTCAGAATTCTTTGACTAATGGAGTCTATCTTCTCTGCCTGACCAGTTGGGATTGGCTGATGTAATGGGACAAAGACGATTCTGTAGAAATGGCTGTTAATAACTACAGAGAGAAATACACACACAAGCACGCACACACAGTAGAAATGGAGCTTTCCCCCCCCCACACACACCCATAAATATGCACTGTATTATGAAAGAAAGCGTTCTGGCTTAGGTGGGCATTCCTTTGGGCTTCACCAAATATTAGAAGCTCCTAATAGTTGCAAATCAAGGTTCTTGCTGGGTATAGGGGCAGCCCACGTGCACCTCTTGAATGCTTTAATGCAAGCCAGACTTTGTGAGTTAGCACACCTGCTCTGATGTTTGGATTGCTCTTGATTTATTATGAATCCAGAAGAGATTGATTGTACATTATGTACGTCTTTGGATTAAAAATGATTTTTTTTTAAAAAAAATCCCTCATTGCGTGGGACATATAAACACCTGAAAAAAGAATATGTCATTTAGAAAATCTGGCCTTCCTTTTCTCCTTCTGGCCCTCTCCCTGGTTTTCTTTCTTGCTGGACATTCTACTGTAACTTATTTATTCCTTTTCAAATATTAGAAATATTATTAGGATGATCTAATTTCTTAAGCCTTTGCCTTATATCAAGGCGTTTTGGATATTCCCTGACATACAGCTCAAGATGCAACCTGTCCTTCATAATACGCTCCATGGCATAGGACCCAGTTATTTACAAGACCGCCTTCTGCCAGTAAATACCTCCCATCGACCAGTTCGCTCCCACAGAGAGGGCCTCCTCAGGGTGCCATCGGCTAAGCAGTGTCGGCTGGTGGCGCCCAGGGCGAGAGCCTTTTCTGTGGGGGCACCGACGATGTGGAACGAGCTCCCCCCTGAACTCTGGACGTGTCATGATCTCCGCACCTTCAGAAGAGAGTTGAAGACTCATCTCTTCAATCAAGCCGGCCTGGCCTAGATCTCCTCGGGTTTTAAATTTTTAAACAAGGCTGTTCGAAGGTTTTAGAATTGGGTTTTTAACAGGGTTTTAGTAACAGCCTTGTATTTATTTAATTTAATTTAATTTTAAATATTTATTGTTTTATATGTTTTTATTGGGTTGTAAACCGCCCCGAGTCCTACGGGAGAGGGGCGGTATAGAAATTTAATAAATATATAAATATATATACTTTTCTGGGGAATTTTCTGGGAAATAAACATTTTTTTTTCTGGAAAACTCTACACATTTTAAGGCAAAGAGTTGCCCATGAACAGTCTACTGAGATCAGTGACTGACTGCTCTCTTTTTCAGCTAAGAAACATCTTCAGAGTACATAGGTCATACTTGCATATTCATCACAACCCATTTAATTAGCAAAGTTGATTATCTTTGAAACTATTCTCCTTCTTGAAAATGGGGGTTATTGGTCCATCCATTCAATAAGAAGTCTCACAGTGACTTCTTTATTCTAATTTTTTTTTCCTTTAGCACATTCTTTTCTGCTTGCCTGTCATTTATCTCTTCCTTTTACCTTGTCACCTACTTAATTCCACTAGAGGCAATTCTAACAACTAGTCTAATAATCCTCGCTAACAATGCAGAATGCTATTAGCATAATAAGCATTTCCCATCTGCACAAATGAGACTGTTCCTAATCAATCTGGAAAAGTAACAACTGTACATAAAAATAGCAGGAAACCATTAAAAAGATAATCAAATGCCACCATCAAAGATGTCCATTGAGTGGATATGTGTATCTCTATATGAATGTGAATGTGTGTTTCTGTTTACCACCTAAGTAGGAAATTAACGTTCTATTCCCAAGGACTACAAGTTTACATTGTTTGAAATGAATATAGAAATAAAATTATTAAACTGGGTAAGATGCAATTTATTTCATTTCTGATCATATAAATTTGCTACTTTATAATTTTAAACTTTTCAGAAGAAGGCCACTCCACATGGAAAATATGTATGCAATAATATAGTATTCACTTAGCAAATTAAAAGAAACAATCGTTGAGCACAGAGCTTTCCACTGGAAAAAATTCAAGTTTAGTTCATGCAACTGATTGGTGCAAAAAATATCTGCCTTTTAGTATTTTACTTGAAAAGGGATGGAGAGAGTTATTCTACACATTCTTAATGCACTAATTCACATTATGCATCCTGAATCTTATAAGAGAGCAAGATCAGGAAAAGATCTAGAATAGAAATCAAATTTTGCAAATCAGAGCTGCCCCCCCCCAATTTTCAGAAAACATTTTTCTTGGTAACATTTCTATGATTTTTTTTCTTTTCCATCCAAGAAAAATGAAAATACGTTGCATACTCCAGTGATGGTGCACCTAGGGCACGCATATCAAAGCTGATACACCACAACATTTTGGGTGACATATAGCATTTAGGCCAGCGTTCACTGATATCTGACAATCATTCTTCAAAACGCACCCCATTTTAGTGCAAATTTTGGAGGCCGCAGAAGCTGGATAAGAATGAGATGTGCTCTCATATGACCTCCAGACCATCTGGAAATTGTACAGCCTCCAGACCCTTTTAAAGTGTAACAGGCGTATAGGTGAGGCTTGACGTGAGGAGTGAAAAAGGTTTGCCAAACTAGACGTTTACAAAGATTAATACTTAGTGTTGTATATCAGGTGCTATGACGATTGATGCATACTATGATTTTATGTTCAATGTTGATTGTTTTAATAAAAGAAATTTTATATATAAAAAAAAGTTGTGCGAGAATGGTATGTGTGTGCTTTTGTGTGGTTTTTGGAGGTTGCAGGGGCTGTGGAAGAGCATTTTCTGAAATCACTTCAAGAACAAAGTCCTAGTATGATCCAGCGCAATCTCAAGTGGGTCACAGGTACCTGTCAACAGAAAGAGATCACCACCTAAAAGGTAAGTGGCACACAGCAGGTCCTAGGGAGCCCTGGGCCACAGGAGTAATTGCACCATTTCCCACAGCTTATTTATCTATATATTTGATTTATTTATTAAATGTTTATGCCAGCCATCTACTATACAAGGTGACTCTGGGCGGCTTGCACACCTTAGGGAATAATTTGACAGCCTTTTTGAGTACAGCAGCACCTGTAGGACTGAAGTCTAGGCTGGAGCCTCCTTCAGACCCAGCCTCAAGTGCTGCTGTTTAGGGTGGGCTACATTGGGGGGGGTTGTTTCTCTTGTATTCAGAGTGTGTGTAACATGCCACCAGAGTTAAGTTAGGTGTTTTCCAAATTTTTGACACACCAAGCCCCAAAACTTTGCTACCACTATCTATCTACATACTGTCTCCTGACTGTTTCTGAAACATTTTTTTTCTACTATATTCCAAACCACCTTTAAGTTCAAAGCAATGTGGAGGATGAAAAATGGTGCCCAGATTGCAGACATAATCCTAGCATTACTTACAAACAAAATGTATAGGAATTATTTGATTGTGAGGCCTGCATGCAGATAACAACTCATAGATATACAACTATAATAAAATCCTTTCAAAACTCAGCATTAAGACTGCTGCTAAAAAAGTAACTCAAAGTAATTGTGTTCTATTTGTGTCCTTAACTTTTGCTTTAACTGTTTCAATACAGAATAAGAGTCGGAAGGAAACTTGGAGGTCATTTAGTCCAACCCACTGCTCAAGCATTCCATTCCAAATACCATTAAGACAAACAGCTGTCCAGTCTCTTCTTAAAAACCTACAGTGATGGAGCACCCACAACTTCTGAAGGCAGGTTGTTCCACTGGTTAATTGTTCTCACTGTTAGGAAATTTCTCCTTAGTTCTAGGTTGCTTCTCTCCTTGGTTAGTTTCCATCCGTTGCTTCTTGTCCTGCCTTCTGGTGCTTTGGAAAATAGGTTGAATTCCCTTTTCTTTGTAGCTTCCCCTCAAATAATGGAACACTGCTATTATGTCACCCATAGTCCTGCTTTTCACTAGACTAGAAGTACTTAATTCCTGCAAGCATTCTTCATATGTTTTAGCTTCCAGTCCCCTAATCATCTTTCTTGCTCTTCTCTGTATTCTTTCCAGAGTCTCAACCTCTTTTTTTATATTGTGGTGACCAAAACTGGATGTAGTATTTCAAGTGTGGTCTTACTAAGGGCTTATACTAAGGCTATATATTTATTTTATTCCCTTGGACCTTTTTCTCTGTTTTGTTTTGTTTTGTACAACATTGTCCATCTTAGTTCTCCAGATTATGCTGAATTCCAACTCCCGTTATCTCTGCTGCATGACCCACAAGATTGGCTTAAATTTTGAGGCGAGCACTTCAGAGATTCCTTCTCTCTAGATCACTCAGCAAAGCCAAGCTCACAGTTCTTGCAATAAATAATTAGCACCATAAAATAAGTAATTCTTCCAAATAGCTATGTAGCTACTTTTGAATTTACACTGCATCCTAATTAGTTTTCAGTACTTTTGCAAACCTGTATTTTATGTACTTCTAGCACATCACATAATTTTAGATTTCATTATTATAATTAACATGCAAAGATATCATTTAATTAAGCTATTTAAAATGCAGTTGCTTAGGTTCTGAGTTCTATGCTTAGGTTAGCTTCAGCCAACATGTTAGCACAAAGTTGCAATGAAAGGGTGGACCTCTATGTTTTAAAAACATGTGACTTTTGTGATCCAAGAACTCCGTAAACCAATCACTTAATAAAAACGGGGGAAAAAAAGTCTTGGATTCTTTCACAGTTTAGAAGTTTCATACAGTATTTATCATCCACAATTTTCCCCCATATAAAACTAGATGACATACACAAAGTGAGTCGCCTCCATTTATAGCCTAAGTTTAAAAAGCTGAAAAAGCTCCAAAATTCAAGTGTATACAGCACTGTCCTGTAGCCTTACATGGTTATGTTGGAACTGCTGTATATTATGTTCCCGACAAGTTTATTTCTCCACTAAGCACTGTATTATCAAAAAGCACTGCTGACATACAAGGCTTCAGTACCATATGTTTGACTCCAGATTCATAATTCAAAAGGATTCAGTCTGTGTATCTGTTAGAAAAAAAATCTCCTACATTCTTTTAACAGAAAAGGCAGGAAAATAAACAGTATTCTAAGAACAGCGATGGCTGTGCTAATCCATTCAGAGACAAAATATCAAGGCAAACATACAAAGGTATTTATAGTGTTTATGCTATCATTGTCTAATTTTTTATTATCCCTCACGTTATCAAAAAAGTTAATTACAAGGGAGATTAATTAAAAGATAAAATATTTTTAAATTATCACTTGAGTGCAGTGTAAATCTTTCCACTCTATGATTTCCATGCTAATAACTTTGGAACCAAAGAATAGAAAGTAACCAAATGTTCTTACACATGAGTTGAACTGTAACTATTAAAACTTCAAAGCCCTCTTATAACACACTTGAAAAATAATTCTAATGACTTGTGACTTTTAACAAAAGGTTCTAGAACTTGCTTTAGATATTAATCTAATCTGGAATCAAATGTCACAGACTTTCTGTAAGTTGGTAAAATCACTGTCAGAACTATCCAACATATTCTTCTATTCTTGAGGAATACAAAACACTACTTAGCATATTTTACATTTTGACAGTATGTTGTGAATGCTTTATATAAAAAAATTACTGCTAGGCATTGTCTTGGCATTCATAACCTGACACAACAGGTTTAAAATCACAATAATCTTTAACAAGGTAAAAAAGTAAAGTGTGAAGGTCAAGAAAGTCACATTGGTGTTTACAGGTACATTGCAGTACATTAGGGATGGCAAAGCTAGAGAATCTTAACATGTTACTTACCAGAAAGAGTGATATATTTCCTCAGTACTTTTAGAACCTACAGATCCTTCCTCAAGGATAATTGATTTAATTTTTTCAGAAGGTAATCAAATCTATCTTCCATGTCACTTCAAATAAGCATTATCAGAAAATGGTAGGATTGTAGCTATTCATCTGAGGGTAAGCAGTAGCAAATAAAAACTTGGCAGGTACTGTGATGGACAGTTCTTAAAATAGTTAATTAGGATGACTGTTCTTTATCCCTGCAAAATTGATCACATTTTTATATTGTGGATATGTCAATAATCTGACTTTTGGGAAGTAGGATAACTAAATAAAAATAATTTTATATATAACTCCCCCAGCTAAATAGGGGGTGTTGTGTCCTGGGCCTGATGAGGGAACTCAGCAGGCCCAGAATTGTTGCAAATGGTCCTGAGCATTCTAAAAGCTACCCGGGACCAGACAGAGCAGCGCCGGCCTTGTGCGCATGTGCAAGGCGCGAAAATGGTCTGTTTCTATTGGCTGACACTGTCCAGGTTTCTGGTCATATAAAAGGCCTGCGTGCCTTTTGTTTGTTGCTGGGTTGTTGAGAGAGAGAGAGAGAAGAGAAATAAAGCACTGTTGAATTCACCATGGGTCTTCATCATTGCATTCGAACCAAGAATGTAACACTGGCGACGAAGGTGGGATCTTCTGCAAACAAAAGAAAGAAGTTTTGAGAACTTACTTAAGAAGTCTGCAGAGGGAAGACGGCGTGTAAATCAGCGTTCCAGCCTGCCAGTACAGAGTCGCTGGAGGGTGAGTTTGGCTACAAGACCCTTTCCCTTAAAAGGTTTGCAGAGGAGCAAGTGGTGAAGTTCGCATCTAAGAATGGCGAAGATTGGGTGCTTGTCTGACTTTGATACCTCGCACCCAGAGAGATGGAATTCATGGGATAGGGGGTCATCTCACACATCCAGCATCACTCCAGACAGGGAGTCACACCAGGGGTATCCATAGTATTCACAAAGAACAGAGAGTGCTCCAGACAGGGAGACTGACCAGGGGTATCCTAACAATCCACAAACTGCCAGAGAAGAAGAATTCCAACAGGGGCGCTTGTCCGATTCTGCAATTGCTCCCAAAAGGAGGTCTTCAGCAAGGGGGGTTGCCAGGAAAGTGACTCCTGACTCTGGCACCTCAGCCATAGGGGACTGGGAGTATGGGGGCACACCTGCAATGCAGGTCACATCTGAGACCGGTCGTGGGTTCGAGGGACTAAGTTCCCTGGAGCCACCCAGAGTAGTTGGGGATTCCTCAGCCACTTCAGAGGGTTGGGAAAATTCAGCTGCTCTCACGGAGCCTGGGAAGAGCTCTGGCATTTCTGCCGGTACGCCCTACAAGGGGTCACCTGCAAAACATGTGCATAAAAGTCCTGGTCTAGCGAACCCAACAAACGGGCTGGTGGGCCAGGCGCCCTTAAGGACAAGTTCTGGTCTGTCCAGCTGGGCAGGTGAGCTGACAGGGCAGGCACCCTCTCTAACCTTGCGTAGGTCACAACGGGCTAAGGCCCCTCCTAAGCATCTAGGCAAATATGTGAGGTTCTTGTCAGTATAAGGGATGGTACAGGTCTAGGTTGAGGAGATGGGACCTATGTAGGGTAGAAGATAAACACACGAAGTCCACATTAGAGAGTGGGTTGGCTAACTCTGTTATTATAAGAAGGGTATCTGCATGTGAGCAGACTATTTTTTTTTCTTTTAATTATTTTGTTATGATTGTAAAGAAATAGGAATTGTGTGTGTTCTATCCAGGGGGAGGGGTGTTGTGTCCTGGGCCTGATGAGGGAACTCAGCAGGCCCAGAATTGTTGCAAATGGTCCCGAGCATTCTAAAAGCTGCCCGGGACCAGACAGAGCAGCGCCGGCCTTGTGCGCATGTGCAAGGCGCAAAAACGCTCTGTTGCTATTGGCTGACACTGTCCGGGTTTCTGGTCATATAAAAGGCCTGCGTGCCTTTTGTTTGTTGCTGGGTTGTTGAGAGAGAGAGAGAAGAGAAATAAAGCACTGTTGAATTCACCATGGGTCTTCATCATTGCATTCAAACCAAGAACGTAACAGGGGGACCATAATGTTTTCTGAGGGTTGAAAGCAGAACTCTTTAAACTGTGAAACTGCAAAATCATTTATTGAGACGAATATTTTATGAAGAGCTCCCTATAAAATATTTGGCTTTGTTTTCTCTCAAGCCCAATTTGTATTCTTTAAATCACATTGTTCCTTTCCCTTTCTACCAATATGCCATTCTAGTTAGCATTATACATTAGAAAGCCTGTGGCTTAATTTCTAACAGTTTACTTTGCCCTCTCTGTTCTGTATAAGTATTGGTTTTCTATCTCAAAATAGCTGAGGTTGTATATCAGAAGTGTAAAGCTATTTTTCTTCTGCAAATGGCAACTTTAATTTGAACTGCTGGCTGAGTTCACACAGATTTAACAATGGTTCACTGAGTAAACTGAATAAAACACAATGTTCTCTGTTCAAATAACAGCCTTAGCATGTTGTGCAAAGTAAGCAACAATCTTAGCTCAGTTAAATCAGAACTGATTTACCTCTTTACCTAATGCAGTTCTCTTGTAGGAAAGTGTAAGATCACCATCTCTATAAAGTTGCCCTGTCTCATTTCAATGCTGTTCAAATCAGCATAACAGAGTATATTTTCCCTGATAAGATTCCTAACTGAACTCCTTAGATAATTTCCTAGAATTCCTTTCTTTGAATAAAAATCTTCCAACCACTCCATTCCATTCAAACCCATCCATTCCTTCTATGAGAAGTTTTATATCCAAGTATATTTTATTCTTTATGCTGTTTCCATCTTTCCTTCAAATATTAACAGAATCCAGAATGGTCTAAGAATCAGTATCTCCAAGTTAATCAAATTAGCAAACTTCCTCGAACCCTGAAATAAGTTACCCAGATCTAATCCACATATCAAAGGATAAGGTCTGCAAACACAATAGAGTTAATTAAATTAAGTCTCCCAGCAGAACTATATGTTCACAAGAATACACCCCCCACCCCCCACACACCTCAGCATGTAGACCAGGGGTCTTCAAACTTGGCCCTTTTATGACTTGTGGACTTGTGGCATGCTAGCTGAGGAATTCTGGGAGTTGAAGTCCACAAGTCATAAAAGGGCCAAGTTTGAAAATCCCTGATGTAGACATTTCCACACTCCAGATAAGCTCCCCCTATAAAAATTTGCCATTGTATCCCATTTCTCTGCAGCCTGCCCCTAAAAGCAAACTGTTTTGTTTTTAGGAATAAATACTTTTTTTCCTCACAGCTGTCTGGATCTCATTTTCATTTATTCTTGTGCAACCCTAGCTTGAAATGGAACCCCAAATTATTCTTCTGACACTTCTTTTCTGCCACTTGATCAATCAGTACAGACTATTAAGCATTCCCAAGCCATACATAACTTACTGAGAACTCTTATTCAGTTATTTTGCACTTATGCAAAATATCTTCAATTTATTATTTCTCTTGTATAGGAACCCAAAGTAATGCAGAGACCCAGCTTGGTGTAGGGGTTAAAGCATCTGCCTAGAAACCAAGAGATTATGAGTTCTAGTCCTGCCTTAGGCACAAAGCCAGCTGTGTGACCTTGACCCAGTCATTCTCTCTCTAAGAAGAAGGCAAGGCACTCTCTGTATATAAAGTAGGAAAGGCATTCATTCTCTGGGAAGAAGACAAGAGCAAACCACTTCTGAAATCTTCCCAACAAAACTTTAGGGAGTAGTTTAGCCAGTCGCTCGCTCCACAGGTCTGTGTAAAGTTATTTAGATCCCCTTGAACAAAGAGATTTGTGCTTAGAGATGATGTGATTCTCTTCCATCTCAACAAAGTTGTTTTCTCTCCTGGCGTTCTGCTATAACTCAAGGTATAAGAACTCATTTTTTTGTCACCAGCTGTTTCCAAATCTAATTCAAGCTGTATAACTATCCTTTAATTCAGGGGTCCCCAACCCCAAGTCCATGGACCAGTACCAGGCCACAGCATGCCAGCAACCGGTCCACACAAACAAGGAAAGCCCCATCCACAGGATGCAGGCAGCACACAAAACCACGCACCCTCTGGTCTGCAAAAAAACCTCTCTCCACGGAACTGGTCTCTGGTGCCCAAAAGGTTGGGGACCTCTGCTTTAAATGTACAAGTAGAATATCAGATTGAGGTTACAGAAATCCAGATGCCCACTAGATTACAGCAGTTAGACTTTATGTATCTCTCTGCTGCCATCTATTGGAGATGTGTATGTTTGCAGACAAGATGTGGCAATCTTACTGTATAAAGCCTTACATAGCTGCTGCTGGAGGGCTATCTGCAAACATATGTTTAACATCAAGGATAAATTCTGTTCTTTCAACAGCAGAGCCTTCATTGTTGAACCAATTGCCACTGAAGTTCAAGCAAGCCTTGTTCTTTATCAGGTTCTTTTGAGGTTTAATGCTGCCAATTTTAAATGTATGTGCTCAGAATCATTCTGGAGGGGTAATGTTTAAATTTTCAAATGAATACATAAAAATAAGAACCTATTTTCTTTAATCAAGTAATTAAACAAAATAACAGTTGATCAATTTCAACCATTTTGCTGGTTTCTGAAAGCAGCAATCAGCTGCCATTCTTTGATATTAAGGGATGTGTAGTATAGCTAAAATTCTATAAAGAAAGGATGACATGCATGGATGTATTAAATAAATTTCTCATATTCTATTGATGAAATGTGTGTGCCAAAATAGCCTTCAAAAAAAAAAGCATGCTCTCAGTCTCACTGATTAAAATTAGTCTCCAATGGATAATCAAGTAAATGTTTAAGGATGCAGTGAGATAATTAAATATGTCATGCCTATAAATTGAACCACCCATTTTATTAGGACTATGTATCTGGTCTGCAAAAATCTGGAACTACAATTTTCTGTCTTAAAAAAGACAGTGTTACTGGATGATAGCTCAGTTCTTAATAATTTTAGGAAGCTACTGAAATAAACAAAAATATCCTTCCATTATTTTTATTCATATTTATTCTTCCCAGCTGCACATTTTACCTTTTAGTCTCACCAACAAGATTATCAGAAGGAATAATCTGTTTTCTTATGCACAGGCTGTTCTTATAGTTCTTATACTTACAACCATTAATTTATTGAAAATGTTTTGTCCTCACCTTATAACTGGTCCTCACACTTATGATGGTCACACCACTTTCACATTTCACATGATTGCAATTTCGGTGGTTGGCAACCAGCTCACCTTTACAATTGATCGGCAGTTTTCAGCAAAAAAGGTCCATTCAGAAGAATGGGTTTGCACTTACGACTGTGGTGATTTGCTTAATACTGTATCTATTGTAAAATTGGTCATAAAATCAGGTTGGACTCAACCACAAGGGAATTCCAGTCCTAACTGTGGTTGTAAGTCAAGGACTATCTATATAGCATAAGGTGCAAATAGGTAGGGAGAGCAAACACAAATTCAGCTTACTTTTAAATATTCCCCACTCACCAAGCCAATTATATAGCAATAGCACTTAGATTTATATACCTCTTCACAGTGCTTTACATCCCTCTCTGAACAGTTTACAATATCAACATATTGTCCCTAACAACCTGGGTCCTCATTTTACTAACCTCGGAAGTATGGAAGGCTGAGTTAACCTTGAGCCAGTCAGGAGTGAACTCCAGACTGGGCAAAATAAGCCTGAAATACTGCATTCCAACCACTGCACCAACTGGGCTATATGATTTAAATAAGTGGTTCTCAACTTTTTCTTCACCATGAACCCCCTTTAAATACCTTTTGTGGCCATGGACCACGGCCTACAGATCCCCAAGTCTTAACTCAAGATTTAAATAACATTTCTTCAAGCCTTCACGGACCCCATGATGACATTGCGCCCCCCCCAGGAGTCCGCAGACCATAGGTTGAAAACCACTGATTTAAGTCCAATAAAAATTTTAATACAAAAATGTCTAGGGAGGATTGTATAAAATGGGTTTAGGAGAATAACGTACTGTAGATTCAATGTGAAGATAATTATGTTGTCATTTTTCTTTGTAAGTATTCCTACCGTTATCCTATTCCCATCTGCATGCACTTTGTTTACTTGTCAAGGATAGGGAAAAATATTTTTTCTTTAAAACAAAAAAATAATCACTTTGAAAAGGAATCGGGACTCAGTCCCTTTAAAGCATCAAGTTTCAGTTCTAACTTAGTTCGGATGAATTGTCAATCTATCAAAGACAACAACAAGAAACAATCTTCAAGGTCCCTTTGACTGACATGTAAAAATCAACAGATTAGAATCTATGAAAGAGGCACCTTTTGTTATTGCATACCAAGTATTATCAAAGAAAGAGTTGGGAACACTGCTTTTTGCATCTGTGATCCCTCTACTGAAGGTAGCAAATGTTTTAGAAAGAGATGCAATTAGTAATTAAGCAGAACAAAGCCTCAAGGCCTCCCTCTCTTTAACTGAAGAAAGGATTGCCTGCCTCTTTATGTAATCCACTCTTATGTTTCTGAAGTCAACACCCAGGAGGCCTTCAGGAGGATTGGCAGTAAAGTTGCCAAGATATTTAAATGTTGGGCAGTAGTCTTAACACAAATAGGTGAATTCTTCAAGTATTGATCAGAGGGACATTAAACACTTAAAGAGAAGATGCCATCACTTGTTTGGCTATCATTAGACTTCAAAAGTGCAGATACTTTTGGAAAATAATTCACAGTTCTAGGCTATCTAGCAGCGCTTTCAGTCTAACTAACCGGCACCTGTTAATTTAATTAGTCAGTTAGTTTACTCTGTGTTCATTAGCAAGGAGAGAAAAAAATGATAAAAGCTGAAACGAGGCTAGAGGGAGGTTTTTTTTAAAAAAAATAACTGCCTTCTCTATTAGCGTAACTAAAGAGATAAAGAGAAACTGTACCAAAGGTATGCTTCTAACCAACTCAAAACTGGGTCTGCAGAGACTGGTTGTGTGGTATGCAAGGCAGGCTGTGATATGCCATCAAAGCTGTTCTCTGCCTCCATGGTATTTTCTTATTCTGAAGAAGAGCAAGGTGCATTCGAATGCTTGGAAATGACTCCTGCACTTGTCTCTAGCATAAGAGTTGATATACTGCAGGTTATTTATAATGACTTCATAGGGCAGGGGTAGGCAACCTTGGCTCTTTTATGACTCGTGGACTTCAACTCCCAGAATTCCTGAGCCAGCATGGTGGCTCATGAATTCTGGGAGTTGAAGTCCACAAGTCATAAAAGAGCCAAGGTTGCCTACCCCTGTAGGGTATCCCACCTATTACTGAAATGATAAAAAGGTTGTTTCCCCTGACTGCTTTGTGGATGCCTGGATGACTCTAGAGCAGGGGTGACGGTTGCATCATGTGGAGGCTGTGCCCACCCCAGCTCCGGCAATGCGAAAAAAGTCACGATACATCACGGCATGTCACATGACACAGTGAGTTTGACACCTGTGCTCTATAATCTAGAAGATGTTATTAGCCACTAGAGTGCAGAAATTAGCTTAATTCTCTGGCTGCTAAAAACTGTGGCATTAATTCCACTTACACTGTACAGTTGTTCCTTATATGGCCATTATCTTATGGGGACAGTTAAACCTGTTGGAGGAATAATTGCCTTATTAATATTTATAGTCCTAATTTAAATACACCTGGTGAATTTTATGATTGTTTAACCATCTTGCTCTCATTATCCATGACTTTTTGATAATTGGTGGGACTTTTAATAATGAATTCCTGATCCAGTGGTGGATAGGAATCTTTTATCTGAGAAGCAACAGTTACCACTGAAGAGTTATATGTATAAGTCATGGTTGAAATGTGGCATTTATGACATCCAACTGGATGAGTTTATATCTTTAATTACGCACATCAACAATGCTTTCATTTTAAAAAAAATCCTCTTTTTTTCAGAATGAAGCATGTTTGCAATACCTAATGACACTCCACATTTTTTAAAAAAACTGATAAGGAATTATTTTAAAATAAAAAACACAGTGTTTGAAGACTTCTCAGGTAGATCATTTTTGAAAAGCAAATGGCTAGCAAGCTAAGAAAGTATTTTAATATGAATGGATTTTAGCATCCTCTTGTGTTATTGAATACTAGGCACATATGAGAGGACACATCATTTCTCTAGATTGCCTAGAAAAGGAAAGAAATAAAATGCCAAGAAAAAAATAAAGAGAAAGATTAAGAATTTATTGCGTGATTTATTTATCATCTTTCTTCTGTTATTTTTAAGCAGTTCCAAAATGCTTAATATCATTTTTCCCTCTCTGAAGCAGACTTTGCATGAAAATGTTTGTATCACATTTTATGTTATTTTGCTCTAATTTTGAGATCAAAAGCAATGGCATTTAAGAACTCTAGACTTACAGATCTGAAATTTTAGGAAATATTATCTTAATGATAGGAAGTATTATTATTTCATTACGCCAACGTCATAGAAAAGAAGTCAGTTTTAAATGCTTAACATTAGTACTTGAATTATGGGGGGGGAAGGGGGGAATAAGGGAGTCCACAATAAAACCAGATTTAGGAGCTAACAGTTTTTATAGACACTCATTCCTATGGCTCCATCCTTGCGGGGTTGGTAAAATGGGGACTCAGATTGTTGGGAGCAATATGCTGACTGTAAACCACTTAAAGAGGCCTGTAAATTACTATGAAGTGGTATATAAGTCTATGTGTTATTGCTATTCTAAGCCAGTCAAATCCACTCAGAATGTAAAGGAATCTATCACTCTCTGGTCTCCTGATCCTTTAGGCACTCTTGAAATCAAGAGGACATTGGCTGTCCGGGTTGCCATCTTCGGCAGACCTAAAGGATGCCTTCTCGGCAGAGGTGAAGGTTTTGAACAATATAACATGTGGAAGTGTTTTCCGAGATTGTGCATCAGGAAGATGAAGTAGAAATCACTGAGCTGTAGGGGTCTTGTGAAGCTCATGCAGTGGGTAGATAATTAGAAGCTTGGAACAACCAAACTCCTCCTGTTTTCTTAAGTAATTTGATGTTCTAATTGGAACCAACTATGGTGCACACATAACAAAGGGGAGCCTTTTTAATGCCTGACAACAATTAAAGAAAACATGCCTATGAGTCAAAGACAAGTATTAACATCCTTAATGTTGACAAAAATTGCAAATATAAATCTACAGCACCATCACTAAATACCAAGAAATTGGCCTCGTACACTGAAGGAAAGAAAACTGCCTAATCAGGGTTAAAATGCATGTTATGCTAATTGCTTTTAGGAAAGAGAGAGCAAGAGAGAGAGAGAGAGCAGCATTTTCTATGCCCTTTTTAGCCACAGGAGCTCTTGATTGAAATTGAGATGGCTATGTAGGAGAAAGGTGGGTTGACCCTCCACCCTACTGTTTTTCTATTTACAAGTTGGCCTTAGAATTCTGTACACATTTAGAAGAAGAACTGTAGCCAGCTTTTTTCTTTCAAAAGAAGATATCCAAGGCAGCAACAGATCTAAAGTTACAATAATCTATATGTCCTGAATTATTTTTCTACTTACAAGTGCAATGGCTACAGCTAGATGGGTTCCAGCTATTTTTTTTAAATATTTACAGGTACTATTCATTTTCTTAAATACATCAATAATAGCTACCTCATATACACAGATTTAAGCAGAAGAAGCCTTTTCTGGCACTCTGGAGAAAAAAAAATATCTTTTTGCTTTTTTCCTTCATTTTGGAGTGCTACTCAAGGCAAAGATGTACAACCTTCCCAGTCATTGCAGTTAAGTTACCAAAAGAGAAATTATGAAAACAAGAAATATAAAACTCTCTGCATCAAAAGTATTGCATAGGACAGCAGGGAGCATAATCTTAAAGCTATTTTGATTGGAGGATTTATATTACTTTATTTATTGGAAGTTAGTTCTTCATTGTTGATTATTATCCATAACTCTATGGGGTTAAGGCAGGTTGTAAATACTATAAAATAAATAAAGCAGCACAAAAATATATACAAAAATCAACCCGTCCTAATGCATGTTTCTCTCTTTATACCAAGTTATCTCTTTCTAAATTGAAAGGAAAAAAGAGGTTACTTTATGGAAAGAATTATTTTTCTTACCAAGGAATTATTCTGAACTGAACTATATTACAAAGTACATCTTTTTAAAATTCTAAAGAAAAGAAGAAATAGGGGTGACATGATAGCAGTATTCCGGTATTTGAGGGGCTGCCACAAAGAAGAGGGGGTCAAATTATTTTCCAAAGCACCAGAGGGCAGGACAAGAAACAATGGTTGGAAACTGATCAAAGAGAGAAGCAACCTGGAATTAAGGAGAAACTTCCTGACAGTGAGGACAATTAACCAGTGGAACAGCCTGCCTCCAGAAATTGTGGGCATTCCATCACTGGTGGATTTTAAGAAGAGACTGGACAGTCACTTGGCTGAGATAGTATAAGTTCTCCTGTTCAGCAGGGGGCTGGCCTAGAAGACCTTCAAGGTCCCTTCCAGCTTCGCTTCTATTCTATTCTATTCTATTCTATTCTATTCTATTCTATTCTATTCTATTCTATTCTATTCTATTCTATTCTATTCTATTCTACAGCCATTTTTTTCTCTTTAATTTCAGTACAGAAATTGGTTTTTTTTAAAAAATATTTTTATTGGTTTTTTTTTAAATTTTAACAGAAAAAAGAGACTAATCATATCAAATCATAGTATTAAAATAAACAATCATCCATAAACAGAGCATAAATACATTTTCCAATGCATCTAATGATAATAACTCAACTGAAAATAAACATCTCAAACAAATAACCTTCATCCTTCTCTATCTCCATCCTATTATTCCCCCTTCTTATCAACTTCCACTTAAATCAATCTTCACTCCACCAAAGGCCACCCAGACAACCCTTTAGTAACAATAATTAATTATTCTTCCACCAACCCCAAATACAGTTGAGAAAACATCATATCTAAAATTATAATCCCTCCCTAACCCAGGACTTCCCAGAATGCTTACAGGGTATAACAAAAGAAAACCCCACTACATCAAACATAATTATTGTATAATCTTAACAAGAATTTTAAACTATGTAATATATACATTCTCTAAATCAAAACAATCCATTAAAAAAACTCATCTTATTAGAATTAAACAGATGATATTAATGACGATAATAATATCAATAAATCCCTCAATTCAAAAAAAGAAAAATAGTAATAATAATAGTAGTAGCAATATCAATTACATTCTAAAAAAAACTCATCTTATTAGAATTAAACAGATAATATTAATAACGATAACAATATCAATGAATCCCTCAGTTCAAAAAAGAAAAGTAATAATAATAATAATAGTAGCAATATCAATTACATTCTAATCAATTTAATTTCTCATAATATATCTTAATATATCTTCATTTAACCATCCTCACCAAAACCTTAGCTATAATATTTATCTTTAATTCAACCCATAATCTTAAATTAAGCTTAATTTCTTATTAAACAATTAACTCATCTTGTTAAAAATAATATTTATCATCTATAAATTTCATTTAATCAATCGACTTCTGGGCTCTCTCATCTAACAAACTATTTATAGCATTTCTAACTTACATTCCTTCAATTTTATCCAGTCTATCTATCTCATCATTAAATCAATCTAATGTCAAACCCAGATCATCAAAACAAATACATCCTTCGTCAATTTAATTATGTCAACCATTAAACATCTTCTCTTGCATCTTACTCCTAATCTTGGTCCTCAATTCAGTCCATAATTTTAAATTGCCAATAATTCCTTACATACAAGTTTAAATTTCATTGCTTCAAACGAACTCTAGGTTTTTTTCTTAACCAAACAAGCCGCCATAACAGGGCCACCCTTTCAAATAATAAGTCTCTCTTCGTTATTTCTTCAGCCCCGTAAATAAATTGCTTCTGAAACTGAATCTTCCTTTCTTGAATCAATTCCTCTTGCTCTCCATAAATAAACTGCTCATCAAACAAAGTCCATTTCACTTTGTAGCCTAAGTGCTTCTTGAGGTGAAACAATGTCTCTCTTTTGTGAATTAAATCCTCTTCTTGGTGCTTAACTGGATAGAATTCCTTTTCTTGAAACAAAACCTCTTCCTCTCCATAAATAAACTTTTCATCAAGCAAAATCCAGTTATAGTCCCCATTCTCAGAAGTATCCTCTTCCTTTCCCTGTTGATCTCCTAATTTCTCTTGTATTGTATAATACTCAACAGAGGGGACTTCCGGTGGCTCCGCGGGGACTTCCGGTGGCTCCGCGGGGACTTCCGGTGGCTCCGCGGGGACTTCCGGTGGCTCCGCGGGGACTTCCGGTGGCTCCGCGGGGACTTCCGGTGGCTCCGCGGGGACTTCCGGTGGCTCCGCGGCCCCTGCTGGGTCTCCTTTGTGAGACTCCGCTCTCTGGATTTGTAAAGCCGCGAAAAACAGCGCTCATCAGCTGTTTTTTCGCGGTGAAAAATCCCCTCTCCGGGCAAAGGAGAGGTGTAGAGCATCGGGAGTAAGGTTGAGCCTTCTTAGATCCCTGGAAAATAAGTTTTCAGGGATTAAGAGTGAGCTCCCTATAGCTCCGGAGAACGCTCCTTTCCAGAGACGCCTCTGTCTTCTGACAGAGAAAGACGCCGCGACCACCTCTGCTTCTTCTAAGTTCAACACTGGAGAGACTGCAAGCAGGCTGAATGAATACAGGAGTTTTAAATGGATTGCAAGTATTTTTATTGTTTTTTTTTTGGCTATACATTTCTAACGTTCACAATCAACATAATGCTTTAAGATGGCGCTTAACTTTCACTGCTTTCATTGTTAGGGAAAGTGCTGGATAGTGAAAGTGGATTTGTTATTTCTCACTTCCTGCTTCTTTAAGTGCAGCTAGAGAGATGGCTGTGACTATTTGAAATTTAAAATGGAGTGGAATCTACAGTAAAATGCTAAACCTATGTTGGATTGTACTGATGAATTTTATGAAAAAAGACCTGATACACAGAAGACTTTTACGCAAGAGTTTAAAGAGATTAAAGCACTTTTGAAAGAGGCTTTTACAGAAATATTTACTATATGTGCTGGATACCTTCCTTTGAGTGAAGCTGAACAACTTACTGCTGAACAATTTATATCACAATTTGAATATGGAGAAGAGTTGGAACATTTAACTGGAATCTCCCCTTCAAATGAATTACAGAAATTGTTCATTTGAAGAATAACTTTAAGATTCCAATTGATTGAAAAAGAATCAAAGTTGTTGTGAGGTTGGGCAGAAATTACAAAAATAAATAAAAAAATGATTTGGAGTTTAAGAACTACATAATATATTTTTTCAGGCACTTTGTCCACTAACAAGACACATTTTTCCCCCACAGGAAGAATCAAGATTGGATGAATGAATCCATTTCCAGACTTTATCTTTTGCTCATATGTTCATACAATTCTTTTACATTTTTATAATTTGCATTGTTGTTTTTTTTAAAAAGCAAGAAAATTTACACTTATATTTGTATACTTAATTGTGCTTTCTCTCAAAATACAAATTCATCATATTTTTCTTCAATCAAGATATCATTTTTCAAATATATGTCTGACTGTATCACAACACTGGGAACTGTGAAAGCCGGTAGATAATTAACTGGCAATCAGGTGTAGATTGCTCAATTCTCATTGGAATTCACTGAGATCAATGAATTGCCAACCACCTACATAACTGGGTCATTGTGGGAGACGGAGACATCTTAGAATCTGATCATTTCATCACAATGATGAAACAAGGATCACAATAGCACAATGCAAGCTCCGTCACTTTTGTATATGTGTCTGTTGTCTCCATGCCAACACAAAAGAGGTGGAACTTGTGATGCAATGGCACCACACTCATTTTGCCATTTCTCTCCCCCCCCCCACTCCATCCCCAGACACCTCAGATGGAGAAGTTTGGTGAGCAGCAGAAACACCAAAACCAATCCAGATTCGCAACGATTAAACTAAGGTCACCAATCAGCTATGTCAGGGGTCTCCAAACTTGGCAACTTTAAGACTTCTGGACTTCAGCTACCAGGATTCTTCAGCTAGCAATGTTGTCAATTTTGGAGACCACTGATTTATATTGTGGGCACACCAGAACCCAATAAACTGCACAGCTTGCCTTCAGACATTGTGGGTGCTTCATCACTGGAGATTTTTAAAAAGAGGCTAGATAGTCACTTGTCTGAGATGGTATAGGTTCTCCTGCTTGAGCAGGGGGCTGGACTAGAAGACCTCCAAGGTCCCTTCCAGCTCTATTCTAATTCTACTCACTCAGTCCTCTAAAACAAAGAGAACCAAAGTGAAAGCATGGCTGAGAAAGTCAGGTGTTCTATTTATTTATTAAATTTATATTCTGCCAATCTCACAATTCAAAGTGACTCTTGAGTCACTCAAAATGTGTGTTTTATTTTTTTACTAGGTACTCTGTCTTTAAAATTGCCAACTTATAAGGCAGCGGTTCTCAACCTTTTTTAGGTCGTGACCCCCGACCTGTCGAGTGCCGCGCATGCGTGGTGCTACCCCCTGCGCCGTGCATGTGTGGTGCTGCCCCCTGCGCCGGCTGAGGCATAGGCCGCCGCCCATTTGGGGCGGCGGCAGGCAGGCCCAGGAGCTCCTGGGCGGCCGAGGCAGCGATGGCACAGGGCAACCACGGGCTGGGCCACCAGCTGGCAAGACACCCGCCAGGCCCCACGCATGCCAAAAACCCTCCCTGCGCCCGCCACTGCCCCGCTAGCCTTACCTTTGCTGCTGCCCATTCGGGGCGGCGGCAGGCAGGCCCAGGTGCTCCTGGGCGGCCGCGGCAAGCAGCAGCGACGGCGCAGGGCGACCACCGGCTGGGCCATCAGCTGGCCTAGCCCAAGGGAGGTAAGGCACCTACTGGGCCCCACGCGCACCAGCTGCCTTCCCTGCGCCTGCCAGCCTCCCACCTCCCACCCCTGGCCCTCTTTTACTTACCTTTTTAGTAGTTGCTCAGCAGGGAGGGGTGGAAAGTTCTGGATAGCTCGCCTTCACTGCAGACAACTTGCAGCACCGCTTGCAGACTGGGACTTTTGGCGGGCTCAGCAGGGCAGAGACAGCCTGGACAATTCCTATTGGCTTTTGAAAGCCAATAGAATTAGACTCTATTCAAGAAAGTCTGTTCTATTGGCTTTCAAAAGCCAATAGAATAAGAGGGAGTAGCACAGCTAAGGAAAAGTGGGAAAAAATGGCGGACTGCATTGTTTGGCGACCCCCGTGAAATGGTCATTTGACTCCAAATGGGGTCGTGACCCACAGGTTGAGAACCGCTGTTATAAGGGATGGAGACTCCGAAGACAACTCTGGGAAAGGAGACTGATGAGCATATGTGCATGCAAAGGGGGTACACAGGGACAAGTGCTAGTTGCCAATTTCCACAGCCCAAGCCTCTCTAATAGGTTTTTATCTGCTTTACCTATTTATTCTGTGTTTAAAGAGGTTTGTTTTCTATCTTATTTTTTTCTATTTCTGCAAGGCCTGCTTGATTAGCACAATCCAGAGATCATTTTTATGGATTTTCCTGGAAATGTTTGAAATTTGATTTCCTGGAAGCTCATCCAGGGAGAAATTATACTTGGCCCCACATTTGCTTCATGGAAAAGTATATCGGAATTGGGAAGTATCCAGTGGAGTTCTTGCAAAATGAAACTCCCAAACTTAAAATAATCTACAACTATAAATAACAAAAATATTTGTGATAGGTTAGGCCACTCAGAAGTTGTAAATATAGTTATGGCTAGTATGGCTTTTTAAAAAAAAACGTTGGTAAATCTTGCTGATTTGAGAATAAGACTAAAATAAATGTGTGGAGTGGTCTTATAAAAATTTTGTGTGAACAGAATTCTAATGTACACAAAGTGATCCACCATCTATCACTCGGCAACCATTTGATAATTTTTAAATATAAAGCACTGTTAGGAAATTAAGTCACCCAAACAACTACGCTGAATCTTCTAACTTTAGCAATACAGTAATGGGACTATATGAAGGAGGATGGGGTAGACAATTTGGATGGAGAAATTATAAAGGGAACCCAAACTGCATGTACATCTATATTTCTGGGATTTTGTATACTTCAAATACTAGACATTTCTGCTTGAAATTAATAATTCTCCCTCTCCACAAAAAAGTAAAATTTGACTTCTTCCTAACAAAATCCTCTGTGGTTCCATGTTCATTTATTCCAGACACAGGTAGAGGACCCTGCACTGAATTTACTGGAGCCGCCTCTGCATTGTTTCAAAAATCTGTTTGAACAGTCATTTTAAAATCATGTAATTCATCCTTGGTCAAGGCAGAACTGAACAGCTTCCAGTTTCTGCAATAAAAAAGCAAGGAAGAAAAAAAAATACAAGTAGAACTGATGGTGCATGTCAACATAAATTATTCGAAGTTTCTAGGTCTGAATCAAAGGGGGCAGCAAAATTTGTAGTTGAGAAAAAGTTATAATTCTAGTAAAAAAAATTAGTTCTTTCCAAATTTTGGCTTAGGGTCAGATTGGAATGAACATTGTCTGAAACTCAGTCCAATGTAAAATGAATCTAGAGCAGGCCTCTTGGAATAAAGTATATCTCTAGTCTATTTCAGTGGGTTTTTTTTTCATACATTCAGTCATCCATTTGTTCCATTGCATCTTGTTTTTAAAAAAAAACAGAAAGGGAACCAACTGTTATTTTTGCATGCAACATTTCTGCACATAAATTTATTTATAATACATTGTGATATAAAAACTTTGAACTGAGACATTGATCACCCAAAAAGAGGCAGTCCTAAAGATTCCATAAAGCACAACTTAAAGCCAATTTTGCTTTTAAAAAGCAGCCTAAACTAAGTATTTTCCAATATCTCCTTCTTTAATTAATTTCTCCATGGCACCCAAGCACAGGACAAGAAGTAATAGGTAGAAGCTCTCAAAGGAAAATCCAACTTGTAAATAAGAAGGAATTATGACAGAGGAACAACTTGCCTCCCGGAGTTGTGGGTCCTCCATTACTGGAGGTTTTCAAGAAAAGATTGGACAACCATTTATCCAGGAGGGTATAAAGATTCCTGCCTTGAATTAAAAGACCTCCAAGGTCCTTTCAGCCCTATGATTCCATGAATTATTCCAAGATCTAGATTAATTTGGTTGACATAATTATTACATGCTAGACAGGCAGCATTCTAATCAAGGTGTTTGATTCCTTCTTCAGGTCATGGACAGTCTGTCTTTATTAGGCAAAATTGCAAAGTAAATTTACTTTGCACATAACAAACTCCTTTGAAGCTTTTCAGTGAAGCAATATGACTTGGTTTTTGGAAAATGAAACGGCCATTTTGTTTCACTTCGTCCCTTCATCTGAAACCACCTCTGCTTTTCTAATAGGTAAAAGAAGCTTTTGTGCATATGCTGAGTGTGTAGAGAAATCTCTTCTGAATTTTCCAGTCAGTTATTTTGCTCTCCTCTTTGCTTCCTACTCTATACATTTTCTTATCACCAGCTCATCAATGTATACGAAAAAGACAGTTCTCTCTATATAGACACCAAATTAAAAAATTGTACTCATTGTCATTATTGGACAATATATTATTAGCATGTATTAACATGTATCATTTCTTCTCGTGTCACTGTGTCTAAACATCACAATGTACTTTTTGAACATTGTTTTTCTTCATTGTAACTATATTCTTTTGTTTAAATACACTTTCCACCTTATTATTATGTTATTAACTGAAACCAACTGCAAGTGAAGTTTCTTTGAAAAAAAAATCCTTTAAAAAATATAGGGTATTATGAGGAGAAAGTTCAAAATCATGGGAGAAAAGAAAAAAGAGAACCAAAGTTATTGAGAATAGTGGAAACTAATCTCTGGGTTTGTGTGTGTGTGTGTGTGTGTGTGTGTGTGTGTGTGTGTGTGTGTGTGTGTGAGAGAGAGAGAGAGAGAGAGAGAGAGAGAGAGAGAGAGAGAGAGAGAGAGAGAGATGACTGATGTCAATATAATTTCTCTCTTTAGGAAAATGACTGGTTAGAATATTATTCATGGACCTCTCTCAATTCAGCCAAAGTATTGATATCTACAGCCCTCTCATTTTAACTGTTAATGCTTTGTGACAGAAATGGTAGAGGATATCACACAGACAGCAATGAGCCCTATTTTTCTTATTTGTTTCTTCTCAACTGATCAGAAGCTCTGCTAATTGATTGTTCTGTACTGTATTTTTTCTCATGGAACACATGGAGAGTCAACAGACTGACTATATAATAATAGTAATTATAATACCAGATCCTGGAGAACTCAATAGGTAGATAAAAATGTCAAATCCAGTCTAAACATCGGGCTGATTGCACAACCAGCCATAATAAGTGCCTTGGGTACAATCCCACAATAATGTGGAGCACCATTTGAACTTCATCAGCATTGACAAAATCACCATCAATCAATTGCAAAAGATAGCTTTAGTTGGAACAGCTCATCTCTTGTGATAATACCTTTGATATTATTAAACAACATTTGCCTATCACAGGGATGTTGGAGAACAAACATCCTGGTTAAGGGGTGGGCTCAAGTGAAGAATCAGCCTGAACTTCCTATGTAAACACAAGAGGGTTAGGCCTAAGCTCCACACACACACACACACACACACACACACACACACACACACACAAACACACACACACACAGAGAGAGAGAGAGAGAGAGAGAGAGAGAGAGAGAGAGAGAGAGAGAGAGAGAGAGAGAGAGAGAGAGAGAGAGAGAGAGAGAGAGAGATGCCTTTGGGCCTTAACTGGTGGTTCCAGGCAAAACCTGCCAGCCTGGGGAGATTCCTGTGTAATAGGCAAAGAACAATAAAGCAACTCTGCTTTATTGTTTGAACTCTGCACATGTAGATCTGGTTGTTTAGGCCTGACAAGTCCTTGAGAAGGTGGACATAAACACCAAATTCAATCTAGATTTGTGGATATTTTAATTAAGTTTATTGTTGACTTAGCCTTGCTGAGAAGCTGGGAAATAAATGGTAAATAGATAAAAGATAAACTGAGTTTGCATTCCAAGATTTGAATTAAAATTCCCTGTTCACATAGTATCTATAGTGCATCTAAGTCTACACAGTACGTCACAAAAACAATCTGCTCTAATAGGCAATATCTTTGGAAGTTTCCAATTTTTAATGTCTTTGGGGGGAATGTGGTAAATATACATAACTACTTCCTCAGGTGATCAGCTGCAGTTTGAAATAGAATAAATATAATTGGATAATGAGATTTGGCTAATCGTGCAGCAGCACCCTGTAAGCATAGATTTACTTCTGCTTCCCCACTGACTCCATTTACAGATGGGGGAAGAGAAGAAATGGCTACATGCTCCTTCCAACTCTTCTGAACACAGCAGCGATTAATAAATAATGGTATGTGGATAAAAAAATCCAGCCACCTTCTAGCAGAGGTGTAACGAGACAGTCAAGTTGCTACTAGTGATGCAGTACATTTTTATGCATTATTTCAACCATCTAATATAGCTGGCTAAACCTGGAAAAAAGGTTTCCAGGCATTTTGCATTTTTAAAGCCGTGTTGTGCTACATCAGATAAATCTGTCAGTGCTGCCTAATATTGTCTGTTTATGCAAAGCCTCATTTAGGAATTAAGCCATTTGACTGCAGAAAGAACAGCTCCTCGCCCTCATGAGATGAAGCAGAGTACGAAGGATAATTGAAGGATCAGGGACCAAAGAATTGGCTCAACTGGATTCAACTAGGTATTAGCAAACTTTGCTACTCTGTCAAAAGGCAAAGAGCCCCATCTAAACAGCCACAGTGAGCCTTTTCCTTTAAAGCTTTCTATCCTCACGAGGCCCTTAGCCAATTTTAAGGATGCTGCTCCATTCGGCTTCTTCAGGTTTAAGGCTGTATTGGGCCGCATAGCCAAATATTCAGCCAAATATTCACCCGTAATGCTTCCAACGTTAAAGTAAAAACATCTCAGTATTATTTTAATATCTCTCTAAAGCTGAAAGCCAGCTGAGTGACTTTGGGCCAGTCACTCTCTCTTAGTCCAACCTCACTGGGTTGTTGTGGGGGGGGGAAGAGGAGGAAAGAGTATTAGGCATGTTCACTGCCTTGAATTATTTATCAAAATTATAATTATTTATAAAAATAAATGAACTGGATACTGTAGTTGTCTGTCAACACCAAATCAAATGGGCTTCACAGATTTCATGGTCCTGGGCTGCATCTTTCAATAAGCAATAAAAAAGGACCTCGCTTACTGCAAAGGGAAATAATCATCCATTCACACAAGCTAAGTGAGACATGTTGTCTTTTGCATAGGAAGTAGCCCTTTTTCATGCTAAAGAAGCAGAAATAAGGAGCAGAAATGGCAAGACTTCATTTTCTCTGTCCATTTTTTTTTCTTAACTTAAGCATGTTCTCTGTAATGATATTGCTGGGCAGCACATGAATGGCTTTTAAACCGTGTTGTGTTTCGACTGAAGGAATCATATTACAAGAGCCCCCAATGAATGGAAAGGGTGAGAACTGTTGGATTCAAATCTAATAGCACAGTACATTAGCTACATCACTAGGTTAATCTACCTTTGTGCACGCCTGTTCTTTTCCAATTAAATATGTGTTTCTGAGGGAACCAGTTGCAGCTTAGTTAAGATATTTTTAATTGCAATTGTATAAGGAGTCCTGCCTGATAGTTTCAGAGAAGCCTTGAAGCTGGGCTTATGTTAGCAAGGCAGCCGAGAAAAATCATCATCATAAAAAAAAAAAAGGATTGAAAATGTGGACAGAACATCAGCATTCAGGAAGGAAGGAAGGAAAGAACAGAGAAACAGAGAAACAGAGAAAGAAAGAACGATGCTTTGGGAGTGGTAGGCTAATTAAGTAGTGGTGGGTCTGATTTTCTTGTATAGCAGTTCTCTTTGGTCACATTCATATGATTAGGAAGATGAGAGGCTGATACCCTGAAGGCTGAAGTCACCTATTATCTCCCTAAAAAAAAAAAAAATCTTATGCTAAACCCCTCTTTTTCTTTTTCTTTTTTTAAATGGCCTTTTTTCAATAGCTCATTAACTTTTAACTTTGAATAATTTCCATTGCCTAAACAAAGGCACACTCTCTCCCTCTCGCTTTCTCGCTCTCAGGCTCACTCCCCCTCCTTTTTTTTTTTTAATTATTCAATTATGTTTTTTTGTGTTGGATTGTAGCATCTCTTCAGAAGATAGCAGAGGGCAAAGTATAGCGGAAAAAAAATGTCCTGCAAACATTACCAACTTGCCAATTAATTCTATTATTAAATGCTAAGGGGGGAAAAAGTACTCGCCAGCTGTGGCTTTATTCTATGGCTTTCTCAGAAATAATAAATAGGAAGTCTTTGTAGTCATTTATTTTTCCTCGTGCAACCGCCAACTTCCCCCTAAACTCCACCCCAAATCACAGTCTTTTGTTTCACGCCTAAGTAATGTTCCTTTTCTAAGGTGACCTGGACAGAGAACATAATAGCACCAGCAGTGGTCTTCAAATTAGCAACACCATAACCAACCTAAGTATATGTTCTCACAGTAGAACCACTCTGAGATATACAGAGCATTTATTCCATTGACATTTAGAAAGGAAACCTATAAAAGAGTCCACAGGCATCTAAAATGTGTGGCTAAGATCTCAGCCACTGGTATTCGGCAGCTTAAGTACTTATTATGAATGGTGCTGTGTCTTTCAGCCCAGCTATTCACAGTATCGAACCTTATTGAACATTCTTACTTTTAGCTAAAAAAAAAAAAAATTGCCACTGTGATACCCAATGCTATCTTTTTGTAGCATTCAAGCTTATCTGTGGGTGGGTGAGTATGTGAGTGTGTACATGTGTGTGAAAGAGCAAGCAAGAGAGAAAATATGTGTTGCTGTTTAATCAGTCTCCCAGTTAGATCTGGGTCAACAAAGCTGTTTACAACTTCACTCTGTGGAATATTCCTGCTTTTAACTGAAATGTGGCACTTTATTGTCTTGGACTGAAAGAAACCCTTGCATCTCTGCTTACTTCAAAGGGGTTCTCCTTGCATTTATTGTCCTTGTGACCTGTTCCACAGAGTCGGCCTTCTCCAGGTCCCGTCAGCCAGACAGTGTCGCCTGGCGGGGCCTAGGGGAAGAGCCTTCTCTGTTGCAGCCCCGGCCCTCTGGAATCAACTCCCCCCGGAGATCCGTATTGCCCCCACCCTCTCCGCCTTTCGCAAATTACTGAAGATACATCTTTGCCGACAGGCTTGGGGCAATTAACACCTTCCCCCAGCCAGTGTATGTTTGTTGCATGTCTGTTTGGATGATTGGTTTTTGATTGAGGGGGTTTTTATAATGTGTTTTAATGTTAGATTTCTATCCATGTTGTGAATTTCTGAGCCTGCATGACTCGGCTTGGAAACCTCTCCCTTTTCCCTCAGCATGGCTGGCTCAGGAATTCTGGGAGTTGAAGTCCACGAGTCATAAAAGAGCCAAGGTTGCCTACCCCTGTACTATACTATAGTATGAATAGTATACTATTCAATACTATTCAATGGAAATGTCATACTCTTTCCATTATCATACTATTCAATGGAATGTCTTCTTCTTTTAAATATATTTCCATTGAAGTGGACCAAAGAAATTTCTCCTTTATGCCGTTAACTCAGCTTTATACCATTAACTTACTATTAAATGGCTAGTCAGGCTTGGGATGGGAGATGGAATTACCTTTTTTCCTCTTTTTCTTTATGAAGTGGATGTTTGTTATTTTAAGAGTAACTGAAACTCAGTGGATAGAACATTGACTGAGTTATACTTGCTTTTTCATAAGAGCATAAGAAGAACCCTCTGGATTAGGCCAGAGGTATCCCATTATCACACAGTTTTCCATTAGGTGTCACACAGTGGCCAGCTGGATGCATTTTGCAAACTCACAGGCCTGGCCTAAATGTGTGATACTCCCCTTTCACTGTTACTTTCCAATCAATCAGTATGCCAGCCAGACGTCCTATGATTCAGAAGGTAATAAACAGCCTTCAATATTAATAGCCATTGATAGTCTGATCCTTCATGAATCTCTCCACTCCCTCTTAAAACTAGCCAAATTGCCACCACTGCTGACAGCACTTTCCACAATTCTGTGTGAAGAATTATTTCTTTCTATTGGTCTTAAATTCACCTCTACCTGGTTTCTGTGAATGACTTCACGGACTAACATTGTGAGATGTGGAAAAAATTCTCTCTATTCTACATCATGCAGGATTTTATATGTATCTGTGTAGGGTCATCCTTTTTTTTCCAGATTAAAAATCCAGAACTGCAGTAGCTTTTCTTCCTGGGGAAACTGTTCCTGTACCATTTGTAATACTAACAGGGAATACAAATCTAGAGGTTTTTTTTAGATTTGCTATTAAATTATACATTTATAGACATCGTGTAAATACTAGCTTTTTGGTTTACTGTTTGCTTGAATTTATTCTAATATCTAAATGATCTGGTGAAATTTTGAACTTTTTGATAATATTGTTAAGGATGGTTGCAAAATTTGATAACACTTTAATAGATAACTTGCAGTCAAAATAATCCCCTGCTTTCATGGAAAAGTACTACATCTAAAGATACTGAAAACATGAGATATCTTGCCCAGTTCAAGACTACAGCTATGTCTGTGAATCTTTAGAGGAATTGCTACAGCTCTGAGTTGACATAACTACTTCAAAGAAAGAACTGCTAAGACCTTCTGCATCTTTCCTTCCTTTTGACACATTTCACAATTGGTGCATTATTGTTCCATTCTGCCACTCACTAATAGATAACAGAATAACAGAGTTGAAAAGGACCTTGTAGATCTTCTAGTCCAGAGGTCCCCAACCCCTAGTCTGCAGCCCATTATCAGGCCTTGAGCCCTTTCAAACTGGGCTGCAGAAGTGGTGGGCAAATGTGTATGCTTCCCCACTTGCACAAGCAGCAGACAAGCATGGGCACATATTCACTCCATTTGCTTGTGTGAAACCATCCCTCCCCTCCCTGGGTGGTCCACAAAGCCAAAAAGGTTGGGGAACTCTGTTCTAGACACACACACACACACACACACACACACACACACACCCCTGCTCAGTCAGGAAGCCCTACCTACACCATTTCAAACAAATCTCTTATCCAATTCCTTTTTAAAAATGTCCAGAGTTGGAGCACCCACAACTTCTGGAGGCAAGCCATTCCACTGATTAATTGTTCTAACTGTCAGGAAATTTCTCCTTATTTCTAGGTTGCTTCTCTCCTTCATTAGTTTCCATCCATTGTTTCTTGTCCTGCCCTCTGGTGCTTTGGAAAATAAGTTGACTCCCTCATCTTTGTGGTAACCCCTTAGATATTGAAATACTGCTATCAGGTTATCCCTGGTCCTTCTTTTCATTAAATTGGACATACCCAATTTCTTGCTTTGGAATGGCAGAAAGATACCATTTGAGACAACTATTTGTTTGCTTATTTATTTAGACTTTTGTATGGATATCAACAGTGGTGGGATTCAAATATGTGAACAACCAGTTCTCTGTGTGGATGCCACTTCCGGAAGCCCATTCTGGGCCTGGACAATAAAAAATTAGCTACCAGTTCTGCCGAACTGGTGTGAACTGGTTGAATCCCACCATTGGATTTCAACTGAAATATGCATCCAGCCCATAGGTTATTGACTACTGTTTTAACAGATATTTATTTTCTGATAAATGATTTGAGAAGGTGACAGTTGAAGCAGCAGATGGGACTTTTGTGTCATTGTGAACCCACAACAATCCATGGGCATGGAGCAGGGGCTGTAGTAGAAATAACTATAGTCCAGATACATGGTATGCAGATAAATCACATCTTCCTAAAGGCAACATCTTTTCAAAATAGAAAAGAGACAATGTTCTGTTCAAAGAAAAAATGCCAGACAAATAGAAACTCTTCTTATAATTTGAGGCAACTAGAACATATGTTTTTAGAAAGTAGGTGGTCATGAGAAGTGTAAAGTAAATCAAGCAGCCCAACAAGAAAATTGAAAATAATAGTTATCTGCATTAGAGCTTTATCTGCTGGATTCTTTAGATGTAAAACTTCACTTTTAAAGCCACAGAAAGATACTGGAAATTGACAGAATAAAATGTCATTTAAACCTTAAGAAAAACAACAGTAATTCTGAAATTGTGGAAGAAAGGAAAACTCTACCTGAAAATATTATTGAACCAAATTCAATGAGCATAGGAAAAAGACATTAATAAATGCCATCAGAATATATTCAATGCAAAATAATTCAGGATTCAAGGGAAAGAGGTGGTTTGAAAATGTCTAATTTCAAGTTATACTATCACTCAGCTGTTTTAGTAGCGATAAGTGATTGGGTCAATTTAACTAATAGAATATTGAATATTGAAGGGTATGATTTACTATATGGTTGGCATGTATATCTTGTTTATGATAAAAAGGAGTTTCAAAGAGGAGTTTCAAAGAGCACCTATTGAGAAATGCTCTGTTGCGTGTCTGGAAAAAATATCAGTATAAATTAAATGATAAGATTCCTGTATGGGTGGTTCCCAGATACGCAATAGAGAATATAAATAGAGAACAATTATATGATGTGGTGCCTTATGAGAAACTCCTATTTAAAGAAGGGAATGTTTTGCAATTGAAGTCCTTAAATATTTTAAGGGAAGAAGGAATAATCCTTACTTGGTTTCAATATTTACAATTGCAGAATAGATGGAAAAAATATTTGAAGGTGGGTTTATCTCAAATAGATGAAAATTTAATTAAACAAATTAGAGATCAAAGGTTAATGCATATTAAAAGATTGTATAACGCATTGATAGAAATTGATTCGGAAACTGAATTAGTTAAGGATTGCATGATAAAGTGGGGACAAAATTTTGGACAACCAATCATGATGGAAACTTGGGAGAGGATCTGGGTGAAAAATGTAAAATTTACACAAGCGCAGCATTTAAGAGAAAACGTTTATAAAATGTTTTATAGGTGCCATTTGGATCTGAAAAAATTATCATGTATGTACCCTAATTTACAACCTAAGTGTTGGAGATGTGAATGTATGGATGCTACTTATTTTCATGTATGGTGGACTTGTAAAAAAATTAAGGCTTTTTGGATAAACATTTTCAAAATATTTTGAAAAAACGTATTGAATTTTCACCTCAGCTGTTTTTATTAGGTATTACAAAAGACTGTACCACCATAGAGATGAACTTGATTTTGAACTTGATTACAGCAGCGAGACTGCTGGTTGGACAATATTGGAAGAAGGCAGAACTACCATCTATCGAGGAATGGATTTTGAAAGTTATAAACTTGGCGGAAATGGCCAAAATATCTGCATATTTGAAAGACTATTCGAATGAAAAATATATGTTAGAATGGAAAAAATGGATAGAGTATATTCAAGGGAAATATCAATCTAAGAAATTGTATTTAGCATATAGTTAAATTTTTCATTAGGATCTATATAATAATTTTGTTTAATGTAGTGGGTTTTTTCTTTTCTTTACCTTGTTTTCACTCTGGGAAGTTGGGAGGGGTAGGTTGGGGGGGATAATGTATACTCAACTGTAATACTCGTAATATAAAGAAATATTTACTGACAGAAGGGGGGTTGCTCGGGCAGTACCTCTGCACTACATCTGGAGGGGGTTGAGGGAGAGGAGTAAAAGGGAAGGGAAGTAGGTAGGTTGGAGGAGAGGAGGGTGGAGAGAGAGGGAAGGGGACAGGTGGGAGGAAGGGAAGTAGGGACAGGGAGGAAGAAAGAGGGGGATGTGGTGAAGGGGGTGCTGCCGAGCAACACCCATAGATGTGTTGTATTTAAAAGAATGTTTGTTGAAAGCTGTAAAAGAATGTATTAAGTTGAGTTATATTTAACTTGGATTTTTTCTTTTGTTAAAAATTATAAAATCAATAAAATGTTTATTAAAAAAAAGAATATATTCAATGCTTCCCCCTTCGCGCTTATTTAGTATTTCCTTGGCAGCCAAACACCTGTCAAATTCTTGTTGTGGTTTGATTATATTTATGAGCAGAATCTAAGATACTTTTAATTAAGTGGGCCTTTTCTTCTTTAACTCTTGCACAGCCTCTCTTTCCAACAAAAGAACACACACCAAATTAGATTGTTGCAGAGGCATAAAATTCCCTGAAAGATAAATGTTGAGCTGCAAAGCAGCAAAGACTCTAAAAAAGTAATATATTCAAATGTATTCCCATGCACTTAATTAATAATGCCAATTTGGTTTCAGCAGTGTATCTTAAAATGTGCCATTTCAATTATTTTCCAGTGGTCTGATAACAGTTGCTATCTGCATCTCCCTCTATATAGAAATGGCAAGTAGAACCAAAGGAATAATAGTATAGAAGCATTGTCATATATTAATATCTGATCAGCTGAGATCAAGAATATTCTCCCAAGAACTATCTTCAAAATGCATCTTCTAAATTTGCATTTCTAACAGTTTTTAGCTGGGGGTACATGTTTCCACAAAAGGCTATGGGATTTTCTTTCAAATAATTGTCAGCACTGTATTAGTATGCTAGATAGTGATTTTCGTAGACTGAGTTTTTGGGAAATAAATTTAAGTGAGTTTACTAAAGAACAACTGAAGTACACCTTAAAGATGCTCAAAATGTAATCTTATAATTTCAGTTTATAATAAGCAAAGAGCTAAATGAACACTTCTCTTGGTACTAGTGAGGGCACACCTTCATATATTTAAGAATCCCAAGTATATGTTATTTGGACACATTCTGATAATCATGCTGCAATATATAAAAGGAGAACAAGGTAAAATTCCTTCAGTTCAAGCTTGACATACAGTGGTTTTATGGAAACTTTCAATAGATTTCCTAGTAACCAAATGCAATGGTTTTCCACTTCCATCTTCTAGGATGTTTCTGGTTTCTCAGCTAGCCAACAGCCCTGGAATTCTATCCAAGTACTAATCAGGCCTTCCCCTGCTTAGCTTTTGAGTTCAGACAAGATTTGCCAGGCGCTGCCACCTACATGGATAATGTAGGCCTGTATACACCGCTCCAGATATAAATAGAAATATAAGTAGAAAAAAAATGAACTAAAGCTATGTATGGCTTTGTGGATTCTCTTTTTATGTATTTGTTGATGTAGTATTATGTCAATTGGAAGATTATATAGAAAAGAATACTAAAAGGGGTTTTCACACTTTTACTTTATTTTCTAGTTTAGAAATACCAAGAAGTGCTTTGATGTAATATTTTTTTCAGTAACTTGGGCTTTTTAAAATATTAGTCGAGTTTACTTTTGGGAGAGGAGGAGGAGGAGGAGGAGGAGGAGGAGGAGGAGGAGAAACTATATTATGAAAGCAGAAGCATTTCACATAATCTGATTTAAATGCTGTTCAAGTTTATAAGGAATTTAACATTTAAAATTGATTATAATCCCAGCATTCCCTACAGTAGGTCTTATTTTCTTGAGATTTAGTTTCTTTTAAAATTTAGTTAGGCTTAATCCCATGACACCAAACAATGCAATCTATCTGCCATCCAGATGTCCCAAACATTTAATTTTGAGAAATATTACACCAGGGTTTCATAAATGACATTATACTAATAGAATGACAGTATGTAAATGTCTCAGATTTCATAACAAGACATTTTACGTATCTAGATTCTTTAGGGAATAAAAACTTGGGTTAGTGAATCTGATGTCTTTTTCTTATACCACATATACTGATAGAAACTCACTGTTCCTGGGAAACAGGTTGATTGGTTATGCCTGATTGGTTACTCATATATTCATTTTTATTCATTCTTGCTCTGTTGGGCATCCCTGCTAAATGCATATTGTGTATTGTATTATCAAGTAAATTGAATAGTACTGAGAAATATTCACTGACCAATGTCACTCTTTCAAACTGGGAAGACTTGAAGACAAGGTCAAAGTAAAGAATGTTTTTTTTTCTTTTGAGTCTATATGCTAGATTTCTGCCTGAACACCCAAAATGTAATATTAATAATACACTGCAATTAGAGAAAGAAAATTGATTGGTGATTGATTGATTGATTTAATTGGCTTATATGCCATTCCAAACATACCCTGACTGCGAGCACTATACATACCCAATACAGTCACCATATTAAAAATGGTATACATATCCATCCATCTCAAGCACTGCTAACACTCGATCTCATTCAATGCTCTCCCTTGATGTCCCAAAGTCACATCAGAAAAGCCAGATTTAATAGTTGTTAAAAAAAATCTCAGGAGGATAGGAATGTAGAGTTTTTTTCATGAAGATTTGTTCAGAGTGGTAATTTACATTATTTCAGTTTCAATTATAAAGTTCTTCCCTTAAAAGATTTGCCACTGATTTTGGCAAATGCTTCAAAGATATTCTCCAAGAGCTTCATTCTTTCCCCAAAGCATGTGCAATTGTTTCTAGAATTGCACTCTGTGAATGAATTAATAACTTGACAGTGTGACTGGTATTACATTGGCTGTCAGTGATTGCTTATGCCTTGTGCAGTAAGTACATTAACTGATATCAATTACATAGGCTTCTTTCAGATCCAGAATAAGGCTACATTTAGCAGTAACTTTTTGACTTTCCCTACAGTACTGTTCAGAACAGAATCTTTACAGATGAACCTGGAAAAGTATTTGCTTATTTTCATATGCAATATGATGAGGAAGATGAATGAAGATGAGGATGAGGATGTAGTCTGTCTATATTCGTGTCACCAGATCTGGTGATGTCCCACATAAATGCACCCTTCCAAACTACCCAAAATGATGAGAGCCAGTTTAGTGGTTAAGACACCAGGCTACAAACCAGGAGATGGTGAACAGACGGTCTTAAAGATGAAAGCTGGCTGGGTGAACTTTGGGCCAGCAAGGTTGTTGTGGTGTAAAAACAGGAAAGAGAAGGGGCCTTAGGTATGTCTATTGTCTTGAGCTATTTATAAATATAATAAAGGCAGGATATAAACTGTTGCCAGAAGATTTATATAGCCACCGGTCTTAGCAATTTAAGCCTGGTAGTTCACAAATGAAAATAAAAGCAATGACAACAATAAACTAACAGAGAAACTGCTGTCACTCTCAAACACAACACATCTCCACACATCCAGAAATAACTTTGCTGGCCTTGAGCTTCACACTACCCTGATGCTTGTGGGGAAAGCCAGATCTTCAAGGCTTTTCAGGAGAGTGGGAGCTTGCCAGATTTCAGAAAGGGGGCTTCATGTATTCCAGAAGTGGAGAAAAGGAGAACATTTAATGGTACATGAAGTGAGGGGACCTCTAGTTGTCCACCTCTATTTGTTCTATCTGTCAGACCCCTCTAATTATGTTTTAGAATAGAAGGGATGTCATATAAACATCACATCTGTGACAATATACCAAACACAATTAATACAAATGTGTGTGGGTGTGGGTGTTGTTATAGTACAGTGGTTCTCAACCTTTCTGAGGTTGAGACCCCACTTGCCACGCCCATGCGTGCCATGACCCCGACCCGGGGGCGCACGCGTGTGCGTGTGCGCACAAAAAAAAAGTTTAAATTTTTTTTTAAAAAATCAAAAAACAAAAAAACAAAATGGCGGCTGTGACGGGTGGATCTGCGCATGCGCGGATTGGCCCGTCACATGCACCACGCTTGTGCGCATCTGCCCGTCGCGGGCCGCCATTTTGTTTTTTTTATTTTTTTTTTAAATTTTAAAAACAAATAAAAAAAAATGGCAGCCGTGACGGGCGAATCTGCGCCTGTGCGGATCGGCCCGTCGCACGCGCCGCACATGCGCGGATCCGCCCGTTGCAGTCCGCCATTTTGTTTTTATTTTATTTTATTTTATTTTATTTTATTTTTTTAATTTTTTTTAATTTTTTTAATTTTTTTAATTTTTTTTTCCAGCACGACGGGTGGATCTGAGCGTGCGCGGCGCGCGCGCGCGCCCAAAAAAATATAAAAAAATTAAAAAAAAATTAAAAAAATTAAAAATAATTAAAAATAAATAAAAATAAAAAAACAAAATGGCGGCCACCGGTGCCCGGCGACCCCCGCGAAATGGTCGCGCGACCCCAAATGGGGTCGTGACCCCAAGGTTGAGAACCACTGTTATAGTACCTTGTTGGCACACCAACCAACTGTAAAGAAATTATTTTAGACAATCTCCTGCATAAAAGATAGTGATACCCTATAAAGCAAGTATGTGTTTTCTCTCAGAAAATACATCCCCCAAACCGCAGCAGAATGGTTCTAATGCTGGTGTAAAATTTGCTGCCCTCCCTTTTTTTAATCCCTAATTTCCCTTGGTTATAGCTATTTTGTTTACTTCTGAATGATGCTCTCTTGCTTAGGCATCTCCCTCTTGCTTTGTTTTGATTTAAATCTGTCTCCCTCCTGGCCTGGGGATGAAATGAAGGGACTCGTAATAGAAAAAAAATGTTGCCATAGTATGTTAGTGCTGAGATGAAGATGTTAAGTAGGGAGAAAGCCTAGGCTCCACTGAATTTGTAGTATGTTGATCTCTATAAATCCAAACCCCCATTTAAGGTATAGTATAGGTGGTACCTTGCTCAATAGTAGTAACTATGAGAGGGATCTCAGAGTCCTAGTGGACAGTCACTTAAATATGAGCCAGCAGTGTGCTGCAGCTGCCAAAAAAGCCAACACAGTGCTAGGCTGCATTAACAGAGGGATAGAATCAAGATCACGTGAAGTGTTAATATACTTTACAGTGCCTTGGTAACGGCACACTTGGAATACTGCATCCAGTTTTGGTCACCATTATGTAAAAAAGATGTTGAGACCTAGAAAGAGTACAGAGAAGAGCAACCAGGATGATTAGGGGACTGGAGGCTAAAACATATAAGGAATGGTTGCTGGAATTGGGTATGTCTAGTTTAACGAAGAGAAGGATGAGGGGTGACATGATAGCAGTCTTCCAATATCTCAGGGGCTGCCAAGCTATTCCCCAAAGCACCTGAAGGCAGGACAAGAAGCAACGGATGGAAACTAACCAAAGAGAGAAGCAACCTAGAACTAAGAAGAAATTTGCTGACAGTTAGAACAATTAACCAGTGGAACCACCTGCCTCCAGAAGTTGTGAATGCTCCAACACTGGAAGTTTTTAAGAAGAGACTGGACAGCCATTTGTCTGAAATGGTATAGGGCAGACATGTCAAACTCGCAACATCGCGTGACATCGCGCAATGTATTGGGACGGTTTTGCCATTGTTGGCAATGGGGTGGGCACGGCTTCCAGATGATGTGTCCGGCCCATGGGCCGGCTGTTTGACATCCCTGGTATAGGGTTTCCTGCTTGAGCAGGGGGTTGGATTAGATAACTTCCAAGGTCCTTTGCAACTTTATACTATTATTATTATTATTATTATTATTATTATTATTATTATTATTATTATTATTATTATTATTATTATTATTATTATTATTGTTGTTGTTATTATTATTATTATTATTATTATTATTATTATTATTGTTGTTGTTGTTGTTGTTGTTGTTGTTGTTGCATGCTATTTTGTTCTATCATTAAAAATACCTTAAAATCCATAATGTATTAACTAGTTCACAGTTTCAAAGATTTCCATACTCTACGTTTCATTTCTCTTTACTATCTCTGTTTACAATTCCAAAATCATTGATGCCTGTTGTCTTGTGTATATGCAAGGATCGTTATATGCTTTGATAAATTTGATCGTCTATAAGGTATTAAATACCTTCCCAGTCTGTAGTGTTAATCTGCTGTGTTTTAAACTCATAAAGTTACAGATTAATAGAGTAACAATCTACAGAACTCTTTCTCAGTCTCAAATATCTCACATTTGATTATCTTTATCAATTTCTCAACTCTGATCATTTTTAAAGTGTCATAAGACTATTGTTTGACTGGCTATTAAAACAGCTTTAATGTGCTGTGTCCAAACTCATAAAGTTACAAATTAACAAAGTAGCAGTTTACAGAATCCTTTCTCAGTCATGCACCAACTCACTTTTTCCTTCTTCAAGTCTGAACAGCAAAATGACAATTTAAAAAACAACAACAATCCACCCACAACTATAACTGGACTTTGAGAAAGAAAGGTCTGTGAGAAAAGCACATGGTCTTACTTGACTCATTATTTCTTAAACCAGAGATGCAAACAGACTTGGCTCTGATTCTCTCTCGCTTTCATTTTTCCTTCTTTTTCTTGTCCTTAAATTCCTGTATACGTTTAGATTGTAATCCTGTTGCAGTTTGGTTGCTCGGTATAATATTGTATTTTGTTTGTAATTATTGCAGGCTAATACTGTAATCATAGACTTCTGGGTAATTTTATTATTTTTCTGTATAGCAACAGCTTGAGTACTTTTTTTTTAGGAAAAAAAAGCACAATGGAAATAATATGCTGTGGAACTATGCAAATGAAAGATCAGTGAAATGAATAGTGAGTGAATGGCACATTGATAAATAAATACAAACATTGGACAGCATCTCCAAAACTGCAGGGAACAACAAAATGTTTGGGAAAGGAACACGTTGGTTTTTGTTGAAAAGACTTTGTTTATTTTTCAGAAAGCTTCAGTTTGCTGCTTTACAAGGACTTCTCTCAATGCTGGAGACAGAAACGCTTAATTAAAGGTTTATATTTTTGAAGTTCCAACATGGCATTTTGGTCCCAGCATGCTTTGGGGATCTTAATAGCATGGCCTTTACCAATCTCAAGATAGACCTGGACATGATAAGGAAAAAGTTCTTTCCCAGAAGAATGCAGGTAATGATGTAATTAGAGGTAAGTTTTACCTCTTAAGCTCCTGGCGTGGGGGGGGGGGCAAAATATACCTGAAATGCTTTTTTTCCACTATCAATCAACATCAGAATCTGGAAGTTTGGGAAAGGATTACGGCCCTGCATGACAATAGTGACACATACATGCACTTATCTCAAGTTTTTAATTTTAATACTTCATATTGCACTTTTAGTAAATGAAAAGGATCATAGCCAAACCAATAAAGTAAATGCACTCTTAAACTGATCCTCGCTTTCATCGATAGAATTAATGGAAGTGGGGGTTTTCCCCCTGCTTTTTTCCGGAATGGTTTTTGAGTTCTCAGATTTGCTTACAGCTCTACTATTCGCAAATGGTCTCCACACAAGTACTAAGCCTTTCGGCTATAGACTTGTGCATCGAATCATATTATTGGGTACAGGGATGTAGCAAGTGGCCTCTATTGTCTTGATGATCTGGGTAGGTCCATGATTGCTATGAGGGCCATGAACAACTGGGCCACCTTTGGGAATGTAAGTTAAAGGCTTCCAGGACCATCAGTCTGGGAACTCCAGTACCAATCTGGCCATAAAGCCAAATGACTCCTAACCACCCGGAAGCCACTATGAAGCAGGGAGGCTGGCACAATAGCAGCAATCCCAGCTGATCCCTAGAGACAGTGGTGGGATTCAGCTGGTTTGCACCAATTCGGCAGAACCGGTAGCTAATTGTTTGTTGATCAGGCCCAGAACAGACTTCCGGAAACGGCATCCACACAGAGAACCGGTTGTTCACATATTTGAATCCCATCACTGCCTAGAGACCAATTTCCTCAACAGGGTCTCACATTCAGTTATCTATGGAGCAATGCCTCCAAAGGTCACGGGAAATCAGGACAATGCCATCACCAGGAGAGAATCAACTTGGGAATAGCAAAAATAAGCTTTGGGTCAGCTGCTGCAAATGTGACTTATAAAGGAAGACAGGCTCATCCCAGTCAGTTGTCAGCTACAGAAAGGACACCATAAGAAGGAAAGATTATTTCAGCCTTCACTCCTCCTTCCTCTTTCCAACAGATGATGTAAGTGGAAGTTGATAAGAAGGGGGAAGAGTAGGACGGAGATAGGGAAGGAGGGAGGAAAGTAGAAAGAAAGTAGAAAGAAAGTTGGTAAGAGGGGGGATGAGTAAGGAGGGTGGAATATAGAGAAGTAGAGAAGGAGGGAGGAAAGTAGGTAGTTAGTTGGTAAGTGAGGGGGGAAGGTTAGGGTCGGGGGGGATGTGGTGGTGGGGGTACCGAGCAGTAATGTTAATTGTGTGGTATGATTATTTTCAGTTGAGTTATTAGTATTAGATGTATTGAAAAATGTATTTATGTTTTGTTTATGGATGATTGTTTATTTTAACACTATGATTTGATTTGAGTAGTTTCTTCTTTCTGTAAAAATTAAAAAAATTAATAAAATATATTTTCAAAAAGAAGGAAAGATTATTTTGCTTCACTGCACTCTTTTCTGAGTCTCAGAAAATAAATATAGGAATATATTGAACAGCTGACAGGTATTGCTGTGCAGACATCTGTCCACCAATTTTGTAGAAATGTCTTTGCCTATGAAGAGAGCGGCTGTTTTTCTCTTATTCTCAAAGGGCTTTAGGCTTTCATTGGATGGCACACACTATTGTGGCTGGCAGGTGGTGCTGCAAAGGAGTTTTGCATTCTATAACCATTCACTCACTTATAGTTACACCAGCAGCTCTGATATTCCATAATCTGTGATAGTCCCATGACAGGAATTAGCTTATTGAAGTATTGAAAGCCAGAGAGACTGTATATTCTTAGGGAAATGATTATATAATGCAAAAATGATGTTCACACACAGAACTCAGCTATATCTGAGCTTGGTTATTTTCTCACAAAATAGATAACATCAGGAGTGCTAGCACTGATGATGTTACCTAGTTTGGGTAATGAAACATCTGAAAAGAAAACAACTACCTTCAGAGAGCAGCAAGCACCTTATGTTACGTTAACCCTGAGCTATAAATATTCTCCTTTATTAGAACTCAACTAGCTGTCTAAGGCAGGGGTCTTCAAACTTGGCCCTTTTATGACTTGTGGACCTCAACTCCCAGAATTCCTCAGCCAGCGTGCCTGGCTGAGGAATTCTGGGAGTTGAAGTCCACAAGTCATAAAAGGGCCATGTTTGAAGACGCCCTGATCTAAGGTAAGGTAGAAAAGCGGGGGACTTAGCATGGAGAAGTTGATAACATTATGAGCCTCTGGCCATCTGCTTCCTCCAGAGAGATGCCTTGGGATAATATTTCTCTCTTCTTTCCCCTAGGCAGAACTGGCTAATTTTCAAGGTCAATCTTATTTTGATGGCTCTCTCCCCATGCTATACAAGACAATTATCCTAGTGAAAAATGAGTAGAGTCCAGAACCCTTTTTCATGCTCCCCCCCTAAATTTTTTTATTGGTGGAATCAAATTTTTTGATTGAATCAGAATTGTGACTCCAACCTATCAGAATTCAATTCCAATTTTGCTTTCTGTTAAAGATAACATTTTCTAGCAAGCTGCAAAAACTGGGGGGGGGGAGGATTGACACAACTGTAATTGTGAGCCTCTATTTTCCAATTTAAGTTGAACTAACTACAACTTCATAGCTGAATTTAGCTTCCTTTTCACTTTTGAATATTGCTGGGCCGGATACTCTTTTTGAATGAAATAAATCCCCCCCCACCCACCAAGAGACTGGGAAAGAGTATTCTGCTTGGCCTAGATTTGTGATCCTCGAAAGAAATAGCACCCATTTCCTTCATTGCTTGTGAAAATAATATGACAGCTGATTATGCAGATTAGCAGAACAGGTTTAATCTTCTGCACTAGGAAGATGCCACCCTAATAGGAGAGTGGGAGTCAAGTGTCAGGACCTGTCATCCCCCTGCATTTCTTCTTCCGAAAGAGCTTGAAACCTAGTGTGACAGTCTTCATCCTTGAAAATATTCCCTCCACTCTATAATGCAGTTAAGCTCCTGATTTGACAGGGAGCCTTACAGACAGGAAAGGCAGTTGTCTCTGAGGACTCATTTTAGAAATCTGCAATTAGTCCTGCAGCTCAACTTTAGGGCAATTTTGTCATAATTCGCATTAGGAAGTAAGTGGAAAACAAAGAAACACCTTTTATTAACTGGTGGAGGAAAGTGCAGGTTCAAAGAATCTGCTCCCAAAGGACAGCTACAGTAGATAGAGAGGAATAATTCAGATTTATAACCATTATTGGATAATTGAATGGCTTCTGACTTTCCTTGCAATCTTATACATGCCGGCTCAAAGGAGTAAGCCTATCTGGGTGAATGTAGATACATTTATAAAACCCTGAATGAGAGACTGGAAACACCTCGGGACTGAACTGAATTTGAAAACAGAGGACCCAAATGTGGGTCTGTTTTGCAGTCATATTTATTATTTCTTTAAAATGACGCAGAAGTTATTTAATCCAGTTATCTTCCCTTTCCCAAATGAAGACAAATATCATAAAGTAGAACATACATTATGACTGTGCAACAGTTTGGATTTTATTTTTAAAAAGTGCTTCAGAATATACTCTGACTCCAGGAAAGGACTTTGCTCCTTGAGTTGTAGGCAGTTGCTACACATATAACCCTGTGCACTCCGAGCACATTTTTAGAATCAAATAAGCAAACAGACTCAGACAGACACAGATATATATACATGCTATTTTTTCCATTACAAAAGGGTGAAGCCTGGAATGTCTCAAGTATACTAAGCATTATAATGATTATTCTCTATAGGCATTTTTTTCATATTAGAATAAGTTAACATTTATTAATGAACCAGGTATCAGTATTTTAAGAACAATATATTTTAATTTGTGCAGAGTGACCTAGCAGTTAAGACACTGGACTTGTCGAGCAGAAAGTTTGCAGGTCAAGACCCAAGTATCACGTGACGGGGTTACTTGCCCCAGCTTCTGCCTATCTAGCAGTTCAAAAGCATGCAAATACAAGTAGATAAATAGGTACCACTTCGGTGGGAAGATAACAGCATTCTGTGCATCTTGGTGTGTGTGTATGTGTGTATATAGTATACTTTTTAATTAGTACATAATGTTTTAATTAGTACATAATGCTATAGGCATATTTTGAGGAGTTGTAAAATATGGATTATTCTTGGTTTGCAGTGGATTATTCTATTTATTTATGCAAATTTAATTTATTCCCACATAATGTTCGAAAGCATGCAAATGCGAGTAGCTTAATAGGTACCACTTTGGTGGGAAGGTAATAGCATTCTGTGCACTTTTAGCATATAGCCATGCTGGGCAAATGACAATACTGGCTCCCTCAGCCAAAAAATGGAGATGAGCACCACGCCCTAGAGTTGGACACAACTGGACAGGGAAACCTTTACCTTTACCTAATGCAGGCATGTCAAACTCGTGATGTTGCGCGAACCTATCGGGACTTTTCCCCCATTGCCGGCAATTAGGTGGGTGTGGTTTCGGTGTGACGCATCCAGCCCGTGGGCTAGCAGTTTGGCATGCCTGATCTAATGGATAAGTACCATAAATTTCAAAATAAGAATTTAAAACTTGGAAAAATGCTTGGATTAAAATGCACCCTTATGCTACATTTATCAGTTTGGAATTTGGAATGTTAACTGATGTATCCTCACATGTTAGATATTGCATGCAATGCCCCAAATCTTCTTCTATTCCTGTTTATTCAAGACCAAGTGCATATTTTACAATTGCCCTGAACAGTCATAAGATGAAAATAAATATACTCCTAGGGGTTTACTGTTTTATCATCATCCTCATCATGGTCATATTTCTTATGGTCTGTGGAACCAATAGTAACTGTTTTGTCTGATCAATATCTCTCACAAAACAGGCTTTATCCTAATATCTATTTAGATGCATTATTATTTGTGTGCGCGTGACTTGCTAGGCCAGGGGTTCTCAACCTTGGCAACTTTAAGACTTGTGGACTTCAACTCCCAGAATTCCTCAGCCAGCAAAGCTGAAGTCCACAAGTCTTAAAGTTGCCAAGGTTGAGAACCCCTGTGCTAGGCAGATGGTAAGTAAATGTTATATGTGGAACATGTGCTATTCTCTGATCTATTTTGTATGATAAAGTGGATAACATCAGATGAATTCGGCAAGAAGAAGCTAATGATTTCAACTTTGCAAAACAGTCGGTTACATCTCAGTAATGAAAAACGATATGGAAATCCAGCATCTTCTTTTCATATTTGGCCTGAAGACAATATGCATCAATATGCATGAAGAGATATCCTTTCCTTCACTGATAATATCAATTTAGTAACCTTCATGGTATCATCCAACTCTGTTTTAAAAGCTATGCTATATGTCAGGGGTAGGCAACCTTGGCTCTTTTATGACTCATGGACTTCAACTCCCAGAATTCCTGAGCCAGCCATGCTGAGGGAAAAGGGAGAGGTTTCCAAGCCGAGCCATGCAGGCTCAGAAATTCTGGGAGTTGAAGTCCATGAGTCATAAAAGAGCCGAGGTTGCCTACCCTGCTATATGTGTTTGATTTAGTGGTTAAGGCACCAGCCTACAAATCAGGAGACAGTGAGTTCTACTCCTGCCTTAGCCATGAAAGCCAGCTTAGTGACCTCGGTGACCTCGGGCCAATCTCTCTCTCTCTCTCTCTCTCTCTCTCTCTCTCTCTCTCTCTCTCTCTCTCTCTCTCTCTCTCTCTCTCTCTCTCTCTCTCCCTCTCCCTCCCTCTCCCTCCCTCTCCCTCTCCCTCTCCCTCCCTCCCTCCCTCCCTCCCTCTCTCTCTCTCTCTCTCTCTCTCTCTCTCTCTCTCTCTCTCTCTCTCTCTCTCTCTCTCTCTCTCTCTCTCTCTCGCTCTCTCAGCCCAACTCATCTCACAGGGTGGTTGTTGGGGAAAATAGGAGACGGAAGGTGTGTTGGATATGTTTGCCATCTTGAGTTATTTGTAAAAATAATAAAGTAGGATACAATAAAGAGATATAAATGAAAATAAAATAATAAAATAAATAAAATAAAATATAGGAATTATGTATTTGTCATCCAGGCTATCTCAGAGACATCAGTTTGGATAGCCTGGTCTTAAGTTATCCTGTCATTGTTGAGAATGGGACCCAATGAACTTTTTAGATACCTTCATTTAGTAACACCCTACTAAGTCTTTAAGAAGAAACTAAATCTAATAGATGAGATACACCATGGCTGTTTGGAATCCTATGAACTGTTAAATTAAGACAATCAATGTATTAGTAGAAAAAGAAATCACTATGTTTGACAGGAATGTTAAAACATTCCATACCTTGCAATCTGCCTTTATTGAGGTACATGGGTAGAGGCTTAAGGTAAGAATTTTTTTAGTACTTCTATATATAATAGTTTGGTGCTTTTGCTGTTAATAATATTGCTGAATTAATCTCAGATATTTCATAGTTCTGGTTTAAGGTAACATTGCAGGTTAAGATGTATTTAACTTCAAACATAGATGCGAAACTATGCAAAAACAAAGAGCTTTTTTTCATTGCTATAAATTAATTGGAATACCCCTGAAATCAGTGAAGGGCCTCACCAATTTATCTCAGGTTTCTTTATGTGGATGCATTTCTTTTAAATCTGGAAATAGAACAATTAAACTCGCAGATATGCTAAAACAGTTCTCCCTTTGGAACAATTTAATGCGAGAGTAAATGAATCAAGCGATTGACAATTTCAGATGAGTCAATATTTTCACTAGTTGTATTTATATCATTGGATCCAAAGAAGATATTCTAGCTGTGCAAGAGCACTTTTACTGACCTATCCCAACCACAGGGGCCTCCTGTGGTCCCTAAAACATTCATCAAATCAACAGACTCATTGAGATGACTTTTCTGGTCCCAGCTGGACTCAACCCAACTCCACCAGCCTAAAAAAAATGTTTGAAATGATTGTGTTCTTAGTGAAACTCAGTATAAAGTGCATTCTTGGTAAAACTAAGAAAAATAGCAGATAAACGCTTGGTTTATCAAACACACTGAATTCACGGAATCCAAGACTAAAATGAGATTGGATATTTTATGCAATTGAGGAAACCCAAGCATTGCCTTAGCATGTTGAATGAACCAGATTACAGGTAATCCTCAATTTACAACCACAACTGAGCCCAAAATTTCTGTTGCTAAGTGAGACATTTGTTAAGTGAGTTTTGCCCCATTTTATGACCTTTCTTGCCACAGTTGTTAAGTGAATCACTGCAGGTGTTAAATTAATAACCCAATTGTTAAGTGTATCTGGCTTCCCCATTGACTTTGCTCATCAGAAGGCTGCAGAAGAGGATCACATGACCTTAGGATACAGTAACTGTCATAAATATGAAGCCGCAGTACGCATCTGATCACATGACCATGAGGATGCTGCTGTGGTCCTAAGTGTGAAATACTGCATGGTCATAAGTCACTGTTTTCAGTGCCGTTGTAACTTTGAAAGGTCACTAAATGAAGTGTTGTAAGTCGAGAATATGTCTGATTTGCTAGAAGATAGCATAGTCTATGAATAAAGGAATTGTGCTTTGTTAGCTCAAGTTTGGATTTAAAGCTTGTTTATTTATGATTTATTGCACAAATTTGTATGCTACTCCATCCTAAAGTGCTGAGTGATTTGCTGCAAGTCACAAAGCGGTATAAATGAGATCAATCACTTTGCTGTAGGAATCTAGAAAATACATATATAAGAATCTTGATAAAATTTTCTGTCTACAAGACACGGAACTGTGAATTTCTGACTGGGACAATGACCCAGAAGAATCGGGGGGGGAGAAAGAGAGGGAGGAAGGAAGGAAGGAAGGAAGGAAGGAAGGAAGGAAGGAAGGAAGGAAGGAAGGAAGGAAGGAAGGAAGGAAGGAAGGAAGGAAGGAAGGAGCGAGCATCTGGTGCACTTTTCAGGAAGAGATTCCTGATTGGAAGTTTTATCCTAGAAATATCTGGTCAGAAGTATCAGAAGGTATCTCATTTGATCAATCAGACTTTTGCACAATCAGGATATATGTATGCATAAATGTGCATGTAATTTCAGACTACCTTTGCAGTGAGGAAAATAAACTGGATGTTTCCTCTAAACCTAATCACACCCAAATATCTGAGAAAAACGTATGATCTTGATGAGGTCAGCATGAAATAATAACAAGCCAAACCAGCCATTCTTTGTTTGTGATACATTATGGCTTGACTAAACAGATAACAGGAAGGAAGTTCTACCTCCTGTTACAAAAACCTTATTAAAAAAATTCAAACAACAAAAAGCTGAGATCACATGACTCTCATCAACATCTGCTTCTTTTCTTTTCTTTCATAGAAAGCATGCCTAAATAATCAAGATCACAGTGCTGCTGTTAATTGTAAAAATCATTAGTAAACTTCCAGGTGCTGTTTACTGCATAACCATTGTAATTTTCTGTCCTAAAATCAGCATCTCCCCAACATCATTGTCTGCCCCAGGCCACGGGAATTGTGCAGCTTGTAGATTGTCAAAAGCAGTTGCAACCCTATTTGCTCACACTGAAAGAAATGGATCCACACCTGCAGCGTTTGAGGCTGTAATTCCTGATATTAGCCAGACCTCATGAGGAGAGAGGATCTTTTTTTTTTTGCCAACCTTTTATGATTCAACCTTTTGCCATCCATTTGAAATCATTTAAAGATCTCTTTAGTTTATTGCTGATGCCCCATGTCTGAGTTTCCCCCCCCCCACAGTTGTCCCTGTGCAGCAGGCCAAGTCAACAGTAAGCAAACTAGAGTAGCAATCCTCTACCATATCTAGAAAGCTATCTGGTAGATAAAAATGAAAGCCTTTGTCTCTCTCACTCCTCTTGTCGTATCAAAAGAAAGAGGCAAGGTAAAGGAACCAAATGAACAAGGGTCATAGTTTTATTTAGATTAGGAGTGTCCAATCTTAGCAACTTTACGACTTGTGGACTTAACAGAATAACAGAATTGGAAGGGACCTTGGAGGTCTTCTAGTCCAACCCCCTGCTCAGGCAGGAAACCCTACTATACCATTTCAGACAAATGGTTGTCCAATCTCTTCTTAAAAACTTCCAGTGCTGGAGCACCTACAATTTCTGAAGGCAAGTTGTTCCACTGATTAATTGTTCTCACTGTTAGGAAGTTTCTCCTTAGTTCTAAGTTGCTTCTCACCTTGATTAGTTTCCATCCCTTGCTTCTTGTCCTGCCCTCAGGTGCTTTGGATTATAGGTTGAACCCCCTCTTCTTTGTGGCAACCTCTTAGATATTGTAACATTGCTATCATGTCACCCCCCAATCCTTTTTTTCATTACACTAGACATGCTCAATTCCAGCAACTATTTTTTATATGTTTTAGCCTCCAGTCCCCTAATCATCTTTGTTGTTCTTCTCAGCACTCTTTCTAGAGTCTCAACATCTTTTTTGCATTGTGGCGACCAAAGCTGGATGCAGTATTCCAAGTGTGGTCTTACCAAGGCATTATGAAGTGGTATTAACGCTTCTCGTGACTTCAATTTGAAAAATTACCCAGCCATGCTGGCTGGAGAATTCTGGGAGTTGAAGTCCACAAGTCTTACAGTTGCTAAGGTTGGGTACTCCTGATTTAGACAGTTCAAACCAGAGTGGAGCAAATAAGTTAAGGGTGGAGAAACCTAGCCAAGATGAAATGACTTTCAGCCTCTTTCTCCCAGGGCAAAGCATCCTTCCCTCAATGCAGGCAGTGACAAAGAAAGCATCCTGATGGAGAAGAGCTCATGAGCCATAGCGTTGAACATGAACTCTGGGCAGGATTCAGAAGAATTCATTAACTCATCCCTTGAGCTGCAGTTCATATAGAGAAATCTGTGGAAACCAGTCATTTTTTAAAATTTTATTTTATTTTAGATTTTTTTTCATCCCAATTTTATTATTTGTATAAATAACTCAAGGTGGCAATATGCCTAATCCTCCTTCCACCTCCTATTTTCTCCACAACTGTGTGAGGTAGGCTGGGATGAGAGAAAGTGACAGGCCCAAAGTCACCCATTTGGCTTTCATGGCTAAGGCAGGACTAGAACTCATAGTCTTCTATTTCTAGCTTGATGCCTTAAACACGAGACTAAAAATTCTCCAGGGAGTGCCTTGCTCTCTCTCTTTTTTAAATATTGCCTCAGTATTGTACTTATAATTCTGATCTTTCATTGTCCTATATTGAGTTCATGGAGCTAAGCAAAAATCTTTCATTTGGATTTTAAGATTGAGGAATTTTACTCACAGTATTTCCGACATTCCATAGAGAGGTTGCAGGGATTTGTTTTTAAGGTTCAGAGACTGTGGAGAAAAATGGTCATGTGAACCTTCTCCTTACTGCAGGATGTGCTAGTGGAGTCATTGCTCCCTAGTTCTACTCCATTGAAGATAAGGACATTACAGGAGGTGAGAAAACTAGCATACTAGAATCATTTTTGGGATTATATTTTCATGGATTAATTTAATTTCTCTGGATCAAATGTACTGATCCATTCCATTGTTGCAAAAACTGTGGATGGGGGCTCCAGCTGTTTTGGTCTGCACATCCTACTATCCCCATCCATTGGTTATATTGGCAGGTTTAAGGAAAGCTGTAGTCCAAAACATGTGGAAGACATCAGCTTGTCTGCTGCCTACTCAATTCCTCCTCCAGTCCTATGGGACTCTCATAGTGAGAGCTCCAGCGCCACTAATCAGAGGTTAAATTCATGACAAGTACTAATCAAAACCTTATTCCCAATTAACGTTTAATTTAGATAGCCAAAAAACCTGATAAAATTAGCATGTTTCTTTGCAGAACGTCAGGCCTCCCTCACAGTCAGGTAGAGGATTAGGGCCGTGCCATAAGAGGCCCACATAAAGATCACCAAAATGTCAGGCAAAAGAGAGTCTCTTTACGGCATCATTCTTAACTGCAATGAAACCTGAATCTTAAATTATTCACCACTACCATCACACACAATAGTGAAGCCAAAACAAATGAAAATAGTCTGCCAAACTGCCTTCATTTTCCCCTCAGAAAACTAATACACACCCCTGGAAATAAAACACTTTCAAATTAATGCTGTATTTGGTGATATAATTCTCCCCTACTCCGAAATCTGAGTTTATTTAACCATATAGGTGCTTGCCTTATTCTCCAAGAAAAAAAAAAACAAACCTCAGGTCTTGTGCGGTAAGCAGATCATTACCCAAAGCAGATTCTAGCCAATGAAAGAATGGAAAGATTATGGATAAATATTATTCAGGCTTCCCCTTTCAGAAGATTTCTCTATGTCAGTGTTTCTCAACCTTGGCCATTTTAAGATGTGTGAACATCAGTTTCCAGAATTTCCCAGCCAGTCATGTCTGGGGAATTCTGGGAACTGAAGTCTACACATCTTAAAACTGGCTGGCTGGGGAATTCTGGGAACTGAAGTCCATACATCTTAGAATTGCCAAGGCTGAGAAACACTGCTCTATGTTGTTCCAAGTTGAGAACAGACAAACAGGTAATTAACATAGGTAATTACATCCCAACTAGAATAGCATTTCATCATCATGACCATTACATACAGGTACAACTAGTCCTCACTCAACAACCATTTAAAATTATAACTTATTCCCCCAAAGTTCTAATGACCAGTCCTCCAACTTATGACTGCTGCACTTTCCTCCCATGGTCACATTCTGAGCACTTGGCAACCAACTCATACCTATGACCAGTTGCAGCATCCAAGAATCACATGATTACAATTTGCAACATTTTTGGGGGGGGGCAGTTTCTGGCAAAAACAAATGTCCATTCAGGAGAATGGATTTGCTTAATGACCACGTGTTTCGCTTAGTAACTATGGTGACTTGCTTTATAACCACTGTAAAATTGAGTCAAGTAATGACCTACACCAGGGTAGGCAACCTTGGCTCTTTTATGACTCTTGGACTTCAACTCCCAGAATTCCTGAGCCAGCATTGCTGGATCAGGAATTCTGGGAGTTGAAGTCCATGAGTCATAAAAGAGCCAAGGTTGTCTACCCCTGACCTACACAATAACTACAATGACTTATGAGCAAACCTCAGGTTGAATTAAGTTAAAAAAATACTTGTAGCTCTTGACTTTACGATGGTAATTGGGCCTGGAATTTCTATCACTAACCAGGTGGTCATAAAACATGACCCGTTGTTTAGCAATGGCAATCTATGCAGTCCAGTTGCCATTATTAACTGAATCCCACCGTCTTTAGGCAAATCTACGGTCCTGCCTGTTTTTTAAAACTAAAGTCAGGGAGGAAGCCGGCAGGAAGCTGCAAATCCCAAGAGGCCAGGTAAGACAAGTGGCTATTGTTAGGTGGAAGAAGGACTGAAGGGGTGCATGGGAGTTCAAGAGAGGCACTGTAAGACTTCACAAGGGTGCACCAGGGTGCAGTGTGGGTCACAGGGGTTGCTGGAGTGTACATGTGGTTCGCACAAGAGTTGCATTGTAGGTCAGGGAGGATGGGTAAGAATACGGTATGAATTGGGGGAGGGTGTCGAGTGGCATCGGTCAGGCTGGTGCAAAGGTGCATATAAGTCAAATAAATAAATAAATAAAGGGGCTTGGCACTTGGCTTGGAAGGTATGCAGACGTGCATGGGAGTGTGTGAGTGGATTGTACAGCACAATTGCAGAGAGGATGAGAAGGGTTCGTGAATGAGGGAGACTTGCCCAGTGATTTGTGACCTTGCTGGCTTCCCCACTGACCTTCTGAGGAATGTTGCAAATGGTGAGCACAAAATGCAGAATCGTTAAGTGTGAACCAGTGGCCAAGCACTCAGAGCAGGTAGTCCTCGACCTTACAACAGTTCACTTAGCAACCATTCAAAGTTACAACGGCACTGAAAAAAAGTAACCTATGACCGCTTTTCACACTTGCAACCACTGCAGCATCCCCATGGTCATGTGATCAAATTTCAAGATGCTTGGCAACTGACTCACATTTATGGTGGTTGCACGATCACCTTTTAGAACCTTCGGACAAGCAAAGTCAATGGGGAAGCCACATTCACTTAACAATTGTGATACTATTTTAACACCTGCAGTGATTCACTTAACCACTGAAGCAAGAAAGGTCATACAATGGGGCAAAAACTCACTTATCAAATATTTCACTTAGCAACGTAAATTTTGAGCTCAATTGTGGGCTTACGTCAAGGACGACCTATAATGACAGGAGTGCTGGGACAGCTGGAACTCCGAGGACAAGTCATAACCACCAGTCTTTCAGACAGTGGTGGGATTCAGCCAGTTCACACCACTTCGGGAGAACCAGTAGCTAATTTTTTGTTGCCCAATCCCGGAATGGACTTCTGGAAGCAGCATCCACACAGAGAACCGGTTGTTCACATATCTGAATCCCATCACTGCTTTCAGGGCCATTGTTACTTCAAACAGTCCCTGAACAAATAGTCGTAGGTTAAGCACTACCTGTAGTTGTTGTTTTTTCACTCCACTTACCTTTAGCTCCTACTACTTAGGGCAATATTTTTTTAAAAAGCTACTTACAACATGAAACATTTATGTAGTCCACCAACAATACGGAAGCAGTTTTCCTCACTGTTTTCTCTCTCCCTTTTCCCATAAAGCATTAAGCTTTTTGCACTGGATCAAAGCAAACTTGTTTGCTGTAAAATGTGTTTTTATAGAGAGATTATTTAAAGCATAATGTCTGTTTATGGTCCCACAGTATGTTCTAATCACCTTTGTTTGCCTCATATTCCATTTCTTAATTAACCACCAACCTATTAGCATAAGGAGGTTTTTTTGCCCCAAGAGTATTAATTATACATAATTTATATCATATGCATTTATTCTTTATCTGTCGGATGAATAAAACATTTACCTGTTTATAGCTACTTGGGGTTAACACAGTCTCACCTGAGACTTCCAATCAAATTATCAGATTTTTAATTTTCTGTTACATGATGATACCGTATTAGTCATTATAGTGCTTTATTCCACTCTAGGCTGAACAATCATTTAGTGGAGCAGAGTATTGGCAGCATTAATTAACCAGTGCTAGATGTTTAGTCCAATAGTAAGATGCAAATACTGAAAATAAAAAGTAAGATCACTGTCTTTGTGAAGGAATCCAGTAGGGTCCATTTGGACATACCAGGGTTCCTGACCTTAATAGGAAAAGAATCTGTGCTTCTAAAGATAAAGAGATAGTGTTCCAAATAGGTGAAACAAAACAAATTTGACTATTTTCTGCCTCTATATTTGGAGGCGAAGCTTGAATTTGAGGTTTTGATGGTACACAAAATGTTTTAATGTATTATTATGTCAGAAGTGTTTATCCTGATTTCCTTTTGTAGCTCAAACTGGCTTACAATTGAAAAACAATAAAATGGACAATGGACTTTTTTTTGTCATTTATGACCAGTTGCATTCAGTTACAATGAACACTGGAAAAATAAAATCGATTCCAGTCACATGGTTACTCTACTTATGACTAAAATTCTAGGTTTAGTTGTGCTCATAAGCCCAATACTACCTGTATACCACACTGCAATTTGCCAAGCATTTGATGGAATATAGTCAGCCTAAGTTTCTTGTCTCCTATCTGGAGTTGTCAAAATCTATGACTATCCTTTTCACGCCAACTATGTTACTGAAAAGTTCTGTAAGGCACTGAATAGATTATGTTTCATTTACTTGTTCATGTCTGCCAGATCCAATCTGATCCTTCTCTGATCTCTTATTGGACAAATTTGCCAGGACAATTGAAGAAAATGACCATTCCCTAGACTCTTCTGCTTCAAAAAGTATCTTTCTCTTTTCTGTACACCTCCAAACTGTTTCAATGTGATGGTGCTCTTGGAATTAGCGTAGGCAACTTTAGCATTTTCACTTTGAAAATATCCATTAAAATGACTCCATATAACTAGTAGATGAGCAACTAACAAGGAAAGTAATAGATATCTCAGTCATTTTGAATAAAAAGGGTAATGCTTTTTTATTTACTAAATTAAAGCAGATTAAAATTAGATTTACTCCCAAATTCCTGTGTATGAACTTATCATTAACTGTTACAGTTCCAAAATATTTTTAAATTATTCCTCTGCACAAAAGGTCAAGAAATAATATGTTTCAAGCAGAATTGTCAATGAATTTTATCTAAACTAACTATTTGAGGCCATTTTTTTGTCTTATGTGTCCCTTTGGGATGACACATGGCACAGATAAAAGGTCCAGGGCTTGCCCTATGATTGATATGGGGCTTCCTATAAATTGGCACTAAGCTGCTCTTGTTAGTCCACTCCCCTTGACCTTCCGTGGAAACCACTGACTGGAGCAGTTAGTTCTTTCTCTGTAGTTCTAAAGTTCTTTTTGTGAGACAATGACCCATAATGGCCTGATTCTTCCTTCTCCAGGTCAACCTCAAGGCAAGCAACTTCTTATCTCTCCTTATTTAGGTCAGGAACATTTGTGACAGCAGCTGTTAACCATCAAAATCAATACTGCACCACGTGTATGAAAGAAAAAAGAAGATTTCTGTAGTTACCATCAGCTCTCTCTCTCTCTCTCTCTCTCTCTCTTGCTGTGCCTTGATATGTGCTTGCAACTACAGAATGTTGAGGCCATGGAGAGCCAACAAGCAGAGCCTATCACCTCCAACAGCTTGTCAAAACAATAAAATGCAGAGCACAAAACATACTTCAGCAGTGTTACAAAGAACATTGAAATTCCTGGTCTCCTCCTTCAGTAAAGCAGCCAGAAAGAAAGAATAAGACAACGATTTTGGATAATATCCACAACTTACTTGACACTGTGACTTTAGAACACAAATTACCCCATACTGAGCTTTTTCAGATATGGCAGGTCATCAGGGATGGGTGGACCGGTCTTCCCAAAAATGGATGAATTTGGAAGCATCCTTCATTGGTTGTTTGGAATAAATCCATTTAAAAGCGCATTCAGTCAAAACTGATAAGGCTTGTCAGCAATTAGCATATTTATTATATCTTAGGAATATGATGATATCCCTACTGAGAAGTATCATACCCCCAATTAAGAAACTTGTCCTGCTATTTACAGAAGCAACAAGTAGTAGAGAGAACCACTTTCTTTTCAGAAACATTGAGCCTTAATACGTGAACACTGCTATGCAAAGGCAGCGCATAGTCTTGCACTGTGAGTGCAAACCCTTTGGAGTCGGCATGTCAAAAAATTGAAAAATGCCTAACTTGACTCTGTGGACGTGTCTCACGTACACAGCCCCAAACAAAAGTGAAACAATTATTTACATGTTCATTTATTTATAAAAATACAGACCAATCATGTCTGTGATCCTTGGGACCTGCTGCATGCCACCTACCTGTAGGCGGTAGTCTCTTTCTGTTGACCAGCCCATGTGGCTTTCTGGAGGCACTTCTGGGACACACAAAATCTTCTTTATTTTATCCTTATTGTATTTAATTTTATTCGAAGAAGATGAAAATATCAAACACCAAAATATTTTTTTAAAGTTAGTCTTTTGTTTTTCTGAGACACTTTTTCATTTTAATGTCCTGTTTGTTGTGTTTTTTCTTTTCTTTTCTTTTTTTAAAAAATATTTTGGTGTTTTGTCTTTTAATCTTCTTTGAATAAACTTAAATATTATAAGGACAGGGTCTTCTTTCTTGAAGTGCCCTTGGAGAATGCTGTTCCACAGTCCCCAAAAACCATGCAAAAGCACACCCCATTCCCATGTGATTTTCAGAGGTTGTATAAGAGCACAACCCTCTTGTGTGACATCTGGAGATCTGCTCAAAAACACACCCCATTCTTCTGCAGCTTCAGCAGCCTCTCAAAATTGTGTAAAAATGGACATGTTTTCAAGAAGTGTTGTTGGATGTTGGTGAATGCTGATGTGTCACTCAAAAGGTCGTGGCGTGTCACCATTGACACATGTGCCATAGGTTTGCCATCAGTGTCCAGCAAGACTTGACTTTCTCTATCTACAGAGCAGGCAAGGCTCTTGAGATACTTTTCATTCTGCATTCTCCCTTATTTTACAAGAAGAAAGTCAGAATTATAATGTTTCAGTCACTTCAACAGCAGCCGCAAATTCCTCTCACAATGAGATTGGGGCATCATCTATTCTCTGCCATGGCCCTGAAATAGCCCATAGCTCATTTATCTAAAAGCGATGGTTCTGATTTGTTTGCCTAAACATCTAGGAAAGTTGAACTGGTCACAATTAGAACAATGTTTACATTGAGGAAAATGGTAGATTGTGGTTAGGCACAATGGCAACTGTTTGGGGCAATGGAGAACAGTTGGCCTTAGTATATAAACTGTCAGACTCTAAAAAAATAATCAGGGACAGGACAAAAAGTACATGGAGATGGGACAAAATTACATTTGATGATTTCATTTCAAGGTTTTTAAAAATTAAATACAAATACATTTATTCCTTTCCACATATTTAATTAATGCTTCCTTCTCTGTCATTAAAAATTACACATTGGCAGAAATGTCTAGAGAGTTTGGAGCCACATCAAAGCTTTTGTAGGTCATACATGGCCCTGGGATCTATAATTGGGCATCGTGTCTGTATTACGTGTTCCCAAACTTGACACTCTCTACATCAGCATTTCTCAACCATGGCAACTTTAAGATGTGTGGACTTCAACTCCCAGAATTCCCCAGCCAGTTTCTGGGAATTCTGAGAGTTGAAGTCCACACATCTTAAAGCTGCCATGGTTGAGAACTACTGATATAGATGAATAAAGCTTAGCTGCAACCAGCATGGAAAATGCTGAGAATTCTGGGAAGCCCACCCATCTGGAGAATAACAGAATAACAGAGTTGGAAGGGGCCATTGAGATCTTCTAGTCCAAACCCCTGCTCAGGCAGGAGACCCTATATATCATTTCAGACAAGTGGCTGTCCAGTCTCTTCTTAAAAACCTCCAGTCTTGGAGCACCCACAACTTCTGGAGGCAGATTGTTTCACTGATTAATTGTTCTAACTGTCAGAAATTTCTCCTTAGTTCTTTCTGATCAGAATCATATTTCCCACAATACAAACAGAACCTAATGGAGGCAAATCTCCATACTTACAGAAGATAATAAATCCATTAATCCTGAGTCCCTTTACCCCAAATTGATTCACCATCAACTACAAACTAAGCTCCCAGGGGTCTGATGAGCACTACATTCCAGATGTTAGGAGGAAAACATTCAAAGCTATCAAGAAAACATTCAGAGTATTAAGAAAACATATCTGACCATTAAGAGCCATCACAGATCTTTATTTTTTTTTTTAAAAAATGTGTTGATTGCTTTCAGAAAGGCTCCTGATAGCTAAACTCAGATATGTCGAGAAAGAAAAATAAAATATTTGGTTGAAGAAATTTTTTGACTCTTTGTAAAATTCTATAACTAAACGGGTTCCTAAACTCACCTTGTTAAGCAAATCAAGAATATCAACCAGATCTTCTTAGAGACTGAGGTTCCCAGGCATAATAACAGCATATATATATATATATATATATGCCTGAAGATGACAAATGAGACTTCATCGAAACGTCGCCAAGACACTTCAAATTCTACGTGGGAGAAAACCCGAAGAACCAAAGACCTACATACAAACACCCGCGAAAACCTCAGAAAACAAATATATATAAAATCTCACATTGCTCCTAGAAGCACACACACACACACATACACACACACACATACACAAATCTGCATATTTTTATATAAAAAAGGAAAAAGTCCTCCCCTCCCCATCTCCAGTCATCCAGATTGGCTGCTATAGTAGCCTCCTCCTAAGCTATTGATAATTACTTTAGTAGTAGCTTACAGAGAATTTAATTACATATATCCATAGAGGAGCTTAGTTTTGATGTCACCCAATCATTGTGGTGAAAGTCAGCCTCAAACAGAAGTGAATTCGGCATCTGGATTTCTTTAAGGTAATTATAGTTATAATGCTTTGATTTTTTTTTCTAAAAAAAAATCTTTTTGATGGAAATTAGTCTCTTTAAAACTTTTTCACTCCCAAGGTTAATGTGGGGGGAAAAAATGATCAAACTCTTTCCTTCAGAACTGTTTAGAAGGGAAGAAGATAGTTGAGGGATTGCAAGCCCATTTTCATCCGCCAGCACTTTGTAGCTCCCCACATTTCAGTTTAAATCCAAGAGAACTCCTTCTTGGAACTCTCTCTCTCTCTCTTTTAATCAGGAAATGTGTTCAGCCCCAGAAGCTACAAAGAGATGGAAAGGTGGCAAGAAGTGGAACAACAGCACAATTTGCTAAAGTAATCAGGACGTAAGGAGAAAAATAGAAACCTCTTGGAAGAGGCAAGTCTGAAGGGCAAATGTTAGATTTCAGAAGTTTTAGTTGCAACCTCTGGGACATTTGCAATTATTTTAAGGTAACCATGGTAAACAGCAATCTGTTTTTATTTCTCCTTTGCAAAGTAGAGTGTACTGCCTCTCACGCCAGCCCTGGCTGTAGCTCAGCCTAGATTCAGGGGTAGGCAACCTTGGCTCTTTTATGACTTGTGGACTTCAACTCCCAGAATTCCTGAGCCACCATGGCTCAGCTTGGAAACCTCTCCCTTTCCCCTCAGCATGGCTGGCTCAGGAATTCTGGGAGTTGAAGTCCACAAGTCATAAAAGAGCCAAGGTTGCCTGCCTCTGGGCTAGGCCTAGGCCGCTTTATGACTTGTGGACTTCAACTCCCAGAATTCCTAACCAGCATGGCTGAGCTTGGAAACCTCTCCCTTTCCCCTCAGCATGGCTGGCTCAGGAATTCTGGGAGTTGAAGTCCACAAGTCATAAAAGAGCCAAGGTTGCCTACCTCTGGGCTAGGCCTAGGCCGCTTTATGACTTGTGGACTTCAACTCCCAGAATTCCTAACCAGCATGGCTGAGCTTGGAAACCTCTCCCTTTCCCCTCAGCATGGCTGGCTCAGGAATTCTGGGAGTTGAAGTCCACAAGTCATAAAAGAGCCAAGGTTGCCTACCCGTGGCTTAGATAGTCCCAATCACCAGTGTCTCATGTCCAAACAATCCCAAGGGTGCTTTTTACAAAAGGCAACCAGACTTCGCTTTTCCTTGAAGACATTTCGCTTCTCATCCAAGAAGGTTCTTCAGAGAACTGAATAAGCTTTTTGGATGAGAAGCAAAACATCTTCAAGGAAAAACAAAGTCCAGTTGCCTTTTGAAAAAAGCACTTTTGGGACAATCATGACCTGGATGATTGAGAATCTCCTTAGAGATTCCTTTCTGTCCCTAAGGAATAAATTCCTCATCTGGAATGACAAATAAAACTACAGGTAGTCCTCATTTAGCAACAGCCTTGTTTAGCTGTTGTAACAGCTAAAAAAGTAACCTTGTTTATCAACCCTTGCATGTTTCGATCTTCACAGGTCTGTGAAGCAAAGGAAAGCTAAAGTAAGGCCATAAGCACGGTCACAGGTTCACTTAGCAACCTAACCGCTAGACCCAACTGTGGTTGCTAAACAAGGATTACTTGTATGCAATGCAAGATGGGAAAACTGCATTCTGGTCCCAAACAGAATATTCAGACAATACAGAAAGTGATTTTGCCAACCAAACTATGAAGGACAGGTTGGTGTCACACTTAGGTATAGATTGAGAGAGGGAAGGGTGGGTGCATCTCCTTAAGTCTGGCTGAGGATAAAGGCAAGAATCAAAGAAATTTAGATTTCTAAAATAGAACTGATTCTCTGCTGGAAAATGGCTTGATGTTTGCCTGATATCTATGAAATGTATATCCATAGCATATATTTGCCTGAAGGGAAGTCCTCATTGGCTCAATAAAACATATTTCTGACTTGATCAGTGTAATGGCATTGCATGGAAAATCAACTTATTTTTTCTTTCATGGAAATTTTCATTGTATCACAATTTTTACCTCATGGCTAGAGAGATACGTGAGTGGCAGAGTATCCTCAAAGCGCAATTGTTGCTCCATAGCCATGTGCAATAAATGCAGCACAGTATCTATTGTCTTTAAAAGGTGACTATCAGGCATTCATCAATGCATGACACTGTGAGTAATGAAGAAATAACAGGTTTCAGAAAGGTGATGTGGTTCTGCAGCTTTTCACATAGCATTTGCTTAGTTCGGGAGGTTTCAAACTTAACAACTTTAAATTAGGACTTTTCTGTTTGGCATTTGGAAGGGCCCCGATAGTAAATGTGCAGATTAGTGAATCAGCCAAGATTAACATGTAACAATTAACAATGTGCTTGTGTGTAATTATTCTTATACATTTATAGCACCATGACAAAATGGCATTGTTTTTGGACTCTAAATTCCTCCCTACCTGGGAGGGATCAGGGCATGGTAGCTACCTGCCCAAATTTAGCAGTGATACCTTGCTGCCATAATGAGCCTGGGGCAGGGGTGTCCAACTTTGGCAACTTTAAAACTTGTGGACTTCAGACCCAGGGAACCCAGAATTCCCCAGTCAGCCATATATATATATATATTATATTATATTTATTAAATTTCAATACCGCCCCTCTCCAGGACTCGGGGCGGTTTACAACCCAATAAAAACATATAAAACAATAAATATTTAAAATTAAATTAAATTAAATAAATACAAGGCTGTTACTAAAAACCTGTTAAAAACCCAATTCTAAAACCCGAACAGCCTTGTTTAAAAATTTAAAACCCGAGGAGATCTAGGCCAGGTCGGCTTGATTGAAGAGATGAGTCTTCAACTCTCTTCTGAAGGTGCGGAGATCATGACACGTCCGGAGTTCCGGGGGGAGCTCGTTCCACATCGTCGGTGCCCCCACAGAAAAGGCTCTCCCCCTGAGCGCCACCAGCCGACACTGCTTAGCCAATGGCACCCTGAGGAGGCCCTCTCTGTGGGAGCGAACTGGTCGATGGGAGGTATTTACTGGCAGAAGGCGGTCTTGTAAATACCTGGGTCCTATGCCATGGAGCGCTTTAAAAGTGGTAACCAGTACCTTGAAGCGCACCCGGAAAGCCACCGGCAACCAGTGCAGCTCACGCAGGATGGGGGCCATTCGTGCCCGCCAGGGTGCCCCCACTACCACCTGCACGTCCTCATTCTGTGCCAGTTGAAGCCTCCGTGTGCACTTCAAGGGGAGCCCCATGTAGAGAGCATTACAATAGTCCAGTCTGGAAGTGACGAAGGCATGGGTGACCGTGCGTAGCACGTCCTTATCTAGGAAGGGGCGCAACTGGCGTACCAGATGAATCTGATAAAACATCCTCCCGGCCATGGCCGTCAGATGGTCCTCAAGGGACAGCCGTGAATCTAGGAGGACTCCCAAGTTGCGAGCCCTTCCCGTGGGGGCCACTGACTCGCCCCCGATAGACAGCGATGGAGTCAGCTGGTTGTACCGGGATGACGGTAACCACAGCCACTCAATCTTGGAGGGGTTGAGCTTGAGACCGTTCTTCCCCATCCAGATCCACACGGCCTCCAGGCACTGGGTCAGCACGTCAAGAGCTTCATTTGGGTGGTTCGGGGTGGAAATGTACAGCTGAGTATCATCAGCGTACTGATGGAATTCCACCCCAAAACCTCGGATGATCTCACCCAGCGGCTTCACATAAATGTTGAACAACAAGGGTGAGAGGACCGACCCCTGAGGTACCCCACAATCAAGGGGCCTCGGGGTCGACCTCTGACCCCCTGTCAACACAAACTGCGTCCGGCCAGAGAGGAAGGAAGAGAACCACCGAAACACGGTGCCCCCTATACCCAGCCTCGCCAGCCGGCGCAGCATGATACCATGGTCGATGGTATCAAAAGCCGCTGAGAGGTCCAATAGCACCAGGATAGAGGAGCAACCCCTGTCCCGGGCCCACCAGAGATCATCCACCAATGCGACCAAAGCTGTTTCCGTGCTGTAACCTGGCCTGAAGCCCGACTGGAACGGGTCCAGGTACGACGATTCCTCCAGGTGCTGAGGGAACTGTCGAGCAACCACACTCTCAACAACCTTCGCAACAAAGCGAAGGTTGGACACAGGACGGTAATTAGATAGAACAGCCGGGTCCAAGGCGGGCTTCTTGAGGAGGGGTCGCACCACCGCCTCTTTCAGGGCGGTGGGGAAGACACCCTCACTCAACAAGGCATTGATAATTGCCTGGAGCCAGCCTCGCACCACCTCACTGGAGGCCAGTACCAACCAGGAGGGACACGGGTCCAATAAAAATGTGGTTGCTCTAAGACCTCCCAGCAACCTGTCCACGTCATCAGGTGTCACGTAGTCAAACTCAGCCCAGATAGCAGTCTCAAGACCGGCCTCAGCCACTTCTGCTGGACCGCCTTCGTTGAAGTTAAAGCCTTCCCGAATCTGAGCGATTTTGTCATGCAGGTATTGCACAAAATCCTCAGATCTTCCCTCCAAGGGGTCCCCCCTCACCTCCCAATGAAGGAGGGAGCGGGTTACCCTAAACCGGGAGGCTGGGCGGTTATCTGATGACGCAATAAGGGCAGTGACATAAGAACACTTCTCTGCCCTTATTGCCACTAAGTAAGTCCTAATATGGTCTCTTACTTGTGTTCGGTCAGACTCAGAGCGACTCGCCCTCCAACTGCTCTCTAGGCGTCTTTTCCAGCGCTTCATCTCCCTCAGCTCCCCATTAAACCAGGGAGCTGATCGAGAACCACGCCGGTTCAGAGGCCGCAAAGGCACAACAAGGCAACAGCAGCTGCCCTATCCCAGGCAGCTACCAGCGCCCCGACCAAGTTGTGTGTTATATGTGTTAGCCATGAGAGTTGAGGTCCACAAGTCTTAAAGTTGCCCAGGTTGGACACCCCTGGACACCCAGATCTGAATGAAAGCATTTTTTTGCCTTTCTTTTCTTTTCTTCTCATCTCAGCCTTTTCCTCAATTGCAGGCAACAAGTGAGAAGCATTTCAATTATACATGGAAAATTCTGTGTTAGCCAATGAAGACGTCGGTCCCCAGTATGAATCTCCCAAGAGATGCCATATGCATGGCCTTAAGAAATTATCTTCTGGGTACATTAGAGCAACAGCATGGAAGCATATCAGTAGCCCTAGATAAGGGAAAAAAATTATAAATGGTAAGACCTTAGAGAGAGAATCAGATGGATGGTGCTGTCCTTGTCCGGTAATGAGTCACAGGAGAAGGCTGGAGTAAGTTGCTTGAGGGCCAAAGAAAGGATTCTGAGGAAGAGGTTCCTGCTCTCAATCACCCTCCTCCTTGGTCCAATGAAAGTATCCTACTGCTGTTTGCAATGCTAAGGAGCTCCCCTTCCCCCACCCAACTGATCAGAGAAGTTTTTTGCCTTCCTGGAGAACTGCAATCACATCGATATTGCTAAACCATCTGGGAAGCTATGCCTCCCACCCACACGACTGTGCTCCCTGCAGGCTGGCACTGAGCTTCAGCCAGCTGGCAGGGGAGGCACATTACCCAAGCACACTCCACACCAGCTGGCCAGAAGAAAGCGCACATGCCAAGGCTGGCTGAGGAGACTTCTAGCTACTCTCTCAGCCTTCCTCGCTTCTGCTAAGGTCCCATCCACCCCTCCCCAAGCCCTCCCATCGCCACCACCACGTTTTTCTTGCCATCATCAGTCTTTCTCTCTCTTTCCCTTTAGAATCCCACTTGCTCATCTGTCTTGCCCAGCTTCCAGTTCTCAAAGCAACCCACACATTTTGCCCTACCAGCAGCAAACTCTTTCATTTTATTTCCCTGGTCGTGACAAAAGCTTCCGTTTCATTTCTGCCTGCCTTTATTTTATTCAGAAACTTCCTCTTCTTGAGCCTCATTTCCTTCCCTCTCTTCTCCCTTCCATGCTCCCCCCCCGCAAGATTTCTCCATCTAATGACCCATTTTTGTCACTGGGCCCTGTTGGTTTCTCTCCTTTATACAAAAGAGTGGGCTGAAAGTGGAGGATGTGATGAAGGCAGCTTCTATAGCACTTCCTGGCAGTTTTCTGATAGTTAAAACAATTAATCAGTGGAACAACTGGTCTCCAGAGGTTGTGAATGCTCCAACACTGGAAGTTTCCAAGAAGAGACTGCACAACAATTTGTCTGAAATAGTATAGGGCAGTGGTGGCGAACCTATGGCACAGGTGCCAGAGGTGGCACTCGGAGCCCTCTCTGTGGGTACACACACCATCTCCCCAGCCCCGCCTCCTCTCACAGCCCCCTCCTCACCAGCAGCCCACCCAGAGGAGAGTCGCCCCTGGCATGGCCCACACGAAGCAGCATAGCCAAGGACATGGTAGCTGGGCAGCAGGGACAAGACTCCACCCTTGTGCCCCATTGTACACAGATGATGCTGCGGGGCACGGGTGGAGGGCGTGGCCGCCCCAGTGGGGAGGGCAAAGCGGGGATGGGTGGGCAGTTTTTGGGCACTCGGTCTCTAAAAGGTTCGCCATCACTGGTATAGGGTTTCCTGCTTGAGCAGAGGGTTGGACTAGAAGACCTCCACGGTCCCTTCCAACTCTGTTATTCTATTATTCCTCCAATTTGCAATGTATATAGCTTGCACCTGAGGTGTGCGGTACACACAACTTCATTGTTTCCCACTACTTCTTCTAAAAAAGGTACAGAGTGGAAGCTTGGTCTTCCCCCTTCACCACATGAGAAAACATTAATTTATATTAATAAATTAGCCATGTGTTTTTTTTTACTGCTGATGAATGAGTGGGTCTCTATGTGCATTTTATACTTGGATACCAAATGAAAAATGTTGCAGGAGACCCAAAGGTGCTGAAAAGCTATGATAGATTTGAAAAAGTTCAGGAGGATCTTCAGCCAACACAACATACGTGCACACTTTAAACCCAAGAATACACTAAGGCAGAAGCCACCACCCCATGGATAAAACACCCAGACACAAACTAAGCAACATGGTATATGCAGTGCAATACAGTGAGACATGTGCAGATCATTGGGGAAACAAAACAACCACTTCATAAACGCATGACTCAACATAGGAGAACAAACCCATCAAGACAAGATTCAGCAGTCCATTTGCCTTTCAGAGACAAAGGCCACTCTTTTGAAGACAGCAAAGTCTACAACACAGTCTTTTCAGCAGTTCCAAGAAGGGTCCACATCCATTTGCACCACTTAGATGACCTTGAGGACACAGATAAACCTCAGTGGCCTCAACCACTTTCTAAAAGAATGCAAATGACCAGCTGTCTGCAAGGAATATAAATCCTTCCTTTCCCCAGCATCCAGTCAGAGCTGAAGAAGCTTCTTGGATGAGAAGCAAAATATCTTCAAAAATTCACTTGCTGCCCACTTCTCTCTAACCTAGAAATATGTATCATGGAGAAAGGTTCAGGTAGTCCTTGACTTACATCTATTTGTTTAGTGACCCTTTTTAACCGATCTATTGATACAAGCAGTAGTCAAAATCTGATGCCAGTTTTCATTCTTTCCGGTTTGCAAAAATAACCACGCGCACTTAGTAACTCTTCCTTTACTTGCATTTTTACAAGAGAAACCATATACAGTTTGTGAATACTGTAAAATTAGGAAAATCAAAGTCAAGCTAAACTTGGTGAGGTAAAATCTCTTCCTTCCTTCCTTCCTTCCTTCCTTCCTTCCTTCCTTCCTTCCTTCCTTCCTTCCTTCCTTCCTTCCTTCTCCTCCCCCACCCCACACACCCATGTTTTGCTTGTCAAAACAGCAAGCTACCAAGCAACCTATCTTTTCTACTTTATCCCCTTTTACCAGGCCTTTGGAGCTGAGAGTTGACTCAGGATTCCCTTCCAATGACTACCAAAATCATCTCTTTCAATACGCACCACCTGTAAACAGAACTTCCCAATTTTTAGAAAGTTTAGCAGAGGAACAGGAAGAAGCCAGGACAAAGCACCATGGCTAGCATCATTTTACTCTTGCAACTACACGCATATCTGAAAGATCTTTTCATTTTAAAAAAATCTTAAACTTGTCCAATACCTAGTTAAACTATTTTACTGGACATGGCTGTTGTAAATCCTGGATTGGCAACACTTAATCAATTCAATACTGGGTTTTTACTCCATTTCACTAACTCCTGTAGTAAAGTCTGCCTCCAATCAAACAAATACTCCAAATAATTGCCCCTAGACAACCTACCTCCAGAAAGAACCTGCTGTTTTGAACTACTTCTAAAGTGAGCTGAACCAATGAACTATTTCCTTAGGAGCAGGTCACCAATAAGGACAGTGCAGCAGGCAATGCCTTGACCAATCCAGCTTGCTTTTACTATAGGCAAGCCTATTCAAGTTCAAAATGGCACTTGTCTAGCGCTATTAGCAACTGGCTGCCCACTATACCATTTTCAGGGAAACAAAGCTCTGCCAAGACAAATTCAGCAAGGAGTTATTCAGAATGATCAGATTAAAGCCCCTGTTCCCCCTTTTTCAACAACCAGCTGGCTTGGTTTCAGCTTTTTAAAGTTAGAATATCGGCAGGCAGCTTCAGTAGCTATACCAGACCAGTAAACAGCATATTCAGTATTTGTACACAAGGTTCTCTTTTAATGTAACAATATGGACATAGAAGCTTGCTTCATACATGGGTAGCCATAACCTGGATCAGCAAGTCCTAACAACAGGGCACATGAGTCTTAGGCATATCTAAAAGAACCTCAGATGGTGTTTGTGGTTTAAGCTATATGTAAGGTTGTCCCATAAATAATTATGAATGTGGAAGGTTTTCATCTATTTCCTGGGCAAAGAAGCTGAACACCATCAAAATTATTTATGTAAAAGACAGAGAAGGGAATTTATTCAGTCCCTGAAGGCACATTGGCTTACCCTGATTCTTGTCCCAGAAGGGCCCTAATTTGAGAAATCTGAGCACATCTGTATAAATGCAAAGGAAGCATCAAATGGGAGATTATGAAAAACAGTTCACAAAGCAATGGAAACTATATATAAAATGATATTTATTTCTCATTTCAGATGAAGCCCAAGACAAAAGGCATATAGGTAAACACAGCTGCAACATTTTTAGGCATATAATCAAATGCAGAAAAAATATTGGAAAACTATGCTAATTATTGTAATTAAATTGTGAACAGTATTGATAGCAAAATATCTTTATAAAAACCTATCAAATCAAAAGGAGTCGAATCACATGTGGGAACGCATTCTTGTGGCAGGAAGTACCAGGATACAAAGACTGGTCTCTCTTCCTTCACCAACATATTTGTGGTAAGATAATGATACGTACAGTAAAATCTGAAGGTAGAAAATATATTTCTGGTTCATTGCTCTTTTGTGATCAGAACTTCTGAAGAAAGTGATCAAGAATATATTTTTATTTCTTTACTTGCAGATTAACTCTCTAAAGTCTAGAAACATTCCACCATCCAATCCAGTAATGAAGAAACTTGGTCTTTCAAATGTGGTTAGACTACAAGTTCCAAACCAATATGGCCAGTTGTGAGGACAGTGTAAGCCAGGCATGTCAAACTTGCAACGTCACGTGACATCGCGCAACGTATCGGGACTTTTCCCCCATTGCCGGCAATGAGATGGGCGCAGTTTCGGTGTGACGCATCCAGCCCATGGCCCAGTAGTTTGACATGCCTGATGTAAGCTGTAGTTCAACACTGTGTAGAGGACATCACACAAGTTTTCATCCTGACCTAAGCCACCCCGGAATCATTTAATACATTCTTTGGAGGTTATCACACCACACTTTAGCTTTAAGGAATATCATTACCATACTGAATTCTTGGGAAGATAATTACAAATGCTTTCATCTACGTCTAAATATATTGAAAGAGTTGACAATTCTCTGTAAGAAAGTTGCAGTATATAAGACTCTAGATTCTAAAAGGTGCTCTCCCAGGTCTCTTCTAAAACCAATCACTGAATTATAACTTTTAGCATGACAGAAAGGGACAATTTGAAAACACAGGGAATGATAAGACAGAAGAAGGCGAAGACTGAACTCAGCTCTTGCTATGGCACTTTTTTGCCCAAGCTTACCAAAGTGTTATAGAAATACACTGTTTTTCATTGATGGAACTTTGGTTTAAATTAATGAAATCAAATTATACCTATGTCTATGTTTGTCTCATCTACTTATTTCTCCTGATTACCTACACTTTTGGCATGCCACTCAAAACAAAATATGAGTCTAACTCTCCACTGAAGAGGTGACAGATGCAGTCTGCACAGTGTGTAATTTCTGCTTTATTAATAAGGACTTTGTTGGAGATTTTATACACACACATATATACATCTTTACCTCCATCCTGCAGGACTTGGCAGTCACGACCTTAAGAGACGGCCTTAATGAAATGGGACAAGGACGATATCAAGATTCCCTATGTACTGACGACCTAGTGAAATTAACAACATTATGTTTAAAAATGTACTTTACCTTCCAAGGGACCTTATACGAGCAGGTCAAAGGAACACCTATGGGATCCCCTATTTCAAGCATAGTGGGAGAAGCCATTCTGCAACATTTGGAAACCATAGTGATGACCCAGTTCCACCCTAAATTTTGGGTCCGATATGTGGACGATACATTTGTAGTTATTAAGAAACAACATAAGGCTGATTTTATGGAGGTGCTAAACTCTGTGTACCCAGATATCCGCTTTACAGCAGAGGAAGAGAACCAGGGTACATTAGCCTTTCTGGATGTGTTGGTCCATCACCAACCGGATGGGACCCTACACACAAAAGTGTATCGTAAACCGACCCATACTAATAGGACCCTCCATTATGGAACAACCATCCAGTGGCCCATAAAATCAGCTGTAAAAGAACATTGTTCAAATGTATCGATTCACACTGCAGCACAACTAGGATCAAAACTGAGGAAAGGAATCATCTATTTAGGACCTGCAAGTATAATGGTTACCCTAGTGGATTCATTAGGAAGTACAGTAAACCTATAGATCCTGCAAAAACTTGCAAGAAACTGACAGGACGACAACACAAAATGTGCGTATCTCCCTCCCATACATTAATGGTGTATCAGAGGCAACAGTTAGACTACTGGCCCCCTTTAATATAAAAGTGGCCCATAAACCAGATCAAACTCTACGATCTAAGATCATGCACCCAAAAGATCCACTCCCCAATGAAGAAAAAGCTGCAATAATTTATAAGATCAAGTGTAAGGACTGTTCCTGTAACTATGTTGGGGAGACCACAAAAAGGTTAAAAACTAGGGTGCATGAGCATGCACTAGCAGTTAGAAGACAGGAACAGCACTCACAGATTTGGACCCACATGAATGATCATGGGCATGAATTTGACCTTAATAGTGCACAGCCCATATCTAGGGACACTACTAAGGGGGGCCGTTTACTGAAAGAAGCCTGGCTTTCCATCAATCGCCATATAGAGCTTTGCCCAGCATACCAAATATTTAAGGTATGGGAACAACAACATCAGAATCCACAACAAAGGCAATTGGCACATCCCTCATGAAATCAGAGGGAAGGAAGAATAGAGGAGACAACCCATCTACGGGACAAAGAACCTATAAGAAGAACAGAGAAGGAACAAGAAACATCTCCCCCCCAGGTATCCCAGATAGGCATATTTCAACTCACCCCATAAAAAGGGGAAACAACGATGGGGGTGAACAACAAAGGGGGTTGGAGGATAACCCACAGGACACCTGCTCCACGATCCCCGCTAACATGAGGGGAGAGACGGGTTATTCTACCGACATGAATAGGAAAGGAAAACAGAGGCCTATGATGGAAAGTTATGTCGTAAGGTCCTGTACGTGTGCAAAAAGAGCAAAAGAACTGATGAACGGCGAAGGAAGATCAAAAAGCCCAATGTGTGAGCAAGTAATGAGGAGCCTCAAGAGGAGGGGGACAACTAGAAATGGTACAGCATACTCACAGACACCCGAGGAGGAAGACAGCATCCCTGGGTGGAAGACTATATGCAGGAATGCAGTTGCCAGGGATTGCGCCGATAGGCGTCCAGATCCGCTTGATACACCCCCTCCCTCAAACGTACGCAAGCAAAGTCAGTCCAGGGAGGGTCAAACAGACCATGGAATCGGGCTAGAGAGGATGACGGATGTGGGAGTGGGCGAGCAGAAATGGAGAGTGGTTGGATCCAGGAGGAAGGAAACAGCAACCTCGGAGGGCACTAACACAATAAAGGACGTGGGCCCTTTAAGAAACCAGATGGAGGGAATGGACAGACCGGTAACTAGGTCAAGGGGCTGAGCGCAAGTCGCCCGGCAGCATAAGAAGGACTCCCAGCGATCTTGCATCACGCTCTGATGATGTCAGTAGTGTTGACCGACGAAAGGCTCAGCTTTTAATTAAACAGTTTTGTTTTTAGTATTATCCTGGTGTTCGGATTATTTTATGATATGGATTTACCCAGGATTCACATTTTTAGCATAATTAGAGACACATATATACATACATGCACACACACACACACACACACACACACACCATTATCACTTTTTAAACTTGGTATATTTATATCACAGCTTTGAGCTTCCCTAAATGTGTGAAAAGGAATCATATGCATGACATGAAATTGGCCCTCGTGTTGCAGAAAGCACCCAATGATTCTATTTTTATCAAGGACCCAAAATATATTGTCTATGGTGAAATCTCATGCATTCAAATTGTTTTTGCTCAGATATAATCATAAAATTGCGGACATAATAACCAGATGGAAACGTTGATTACAGAGTTGGTAAGGGCCAACTGTATTTATTCCGCGTTCTACCTAGATGTTTTGTCTATTTTCACTGAAAAAGAAACTTCTTGATGCAGGTGGGGAAAAGCTAGACATAAATACCACAAAATGATAGAGCTTGGAAACTCATTCCCATAATTGGGTGCTTCCAAGGAGTTCCGAGGAAAAGTGTTGAGGTGGAAGAAAAAGCATAACCGGTATCATCAGTTCAACCTTGAAGTAGGATAATGAGTAAGGAGGTCCAGGTGCTACTCTACTGCTGAAAGTCAAATTTAAGTTGCCACCAAAGGACATCCTGATGCTTCCCTTGACAAGGAACACCCCTTGATTGAAAGTTCATGCACTTCCATGTGCAATCCCATAACTTGCCTATGTTAGACCTGTTATCAAATTTAGTCAAAGCAGCATTTGTAATCCATTTGGACAACGACAACAATGATGATGATGATGATGATGTAAGCCCAATAAGAAATGTCAAGAGAAGCATAAGGTTTTTTCAGAGGATTTCACAGGTTACACTCAAGAATTTTAAGGGCACTATTAGAATATTGCCTTTACTACTGCCAATCATGTTCAACCTTTAAAATCACGAATAGATGCCCAAATTCTCAGCTAATTATTTAAATACAAGTCACTTTATGAATCAGAGGACCATGCAGTAGAATCAAATTAGATTTCTCTTGGAAAGTTTATAGCCAGATTCTCCTCTTTCCCCTCTATATACTGCATATTTGATATGTTGTATTGTCATTTTGACCCCAAATTCTTTCTCATCAAATGACATTGACTAGCTATAAATTATCTTTGTAAACTGCCCAGAATCACCGAGAGTGAGTTGGGCAGCCATATAAATTAGAATAGAATAGAATAGAATAGAATAGAATAGAATAGAATAGAATAGAATAGAATAGAATAGAATAGAATAGAATAGAATAGAATAGAATAGAATAGAATAGAATAGTGCAAAAGCATTTAATGATATTGCAAAATCTTCCACTTTTGGTTCCTCCTTCTTGCAATATTTTGCATTTCCAATGAAACATTATTTGTCCAATGAGGTCATTTGGAAGAATAGCTGAATTCCCATCCAGGCTGTTTTTCACCTTCCTCTGTGAAATGCCCAGCGAACACACAGCATTCAATTCATTAACAATGGGATCGAGACCAGGGTTCCTGGCTTCCAAAACAAATGATTCGTCATGGAGTCAAAAACACAGTTAAAATAGGTTAAACCAATACACTCAATGTTTTTATTACACTTGCACAGTGTTTAGATTGAATCCATCACAATGGACAGAGCCCTTTCTTTGACAGATTATCTGTGCTGTACAGAGCAACTCACAGTTTAAAATGCCATTTTCAACTTTATGGGACATTTTATTTATTTATTGTTTAGTTATTTATTGCTTGTTCTCCCACATTAATATTTGGTCAACTCAAGGCAATATGCATGCTTAATGCTCCTGCCTCCTGTTTTCCTCAGAACAACACACCTGTGAAGTGAATAGAGAGTCAACACCCCACATTCTTGCTTGTTGCATCCCTTCATAGTTGGTAAAGACTGGGTCAATTAAAATGAGCAAATATATGTTTGTGCATCTTTCCTTTTTTTAGGAGCTTCAGGGCCTCATTGCAGGGAGTATTTAGACTTTAAACTGCAGCCACTGCGGAGTCATTTTTTTAACATTTTAATCATGCTTATTTAACCATGTTTTATTATGGGGTTTTATGTATTTTAAGATGTTTATACTAAGCTCTGTCAAAGTGGGTAGGATATACATGATACTAATAATAAATATATAAATATTCTGACTTCACTTGAAAGCAACTTGTTCTCTCATTGAAGATCTGAGTAAAAAAAATAGTGCAAGCATCGTTGTATGTTTCTTACCTTGTGTGCCTTGTTTTATGTTATACCTTCTATTTTTAGGGGGTTTTTTCCTTATTAATTCCTACTTAGTCTGGGTCGATGACCTGTGATAAAGAATTTGATGACTAAAGAGGATTAGAAACCAGAAACACAATCCATCCACTCTCTCCCCAGGAAATAATCTAATTCAGTGCTAAGGGAAGAGCTTAGTAATTAAAGAAAATGAAACATTATTGTCAGGAGTTAGATACGGAGCATGCAAACTCAATTTACCCATCCTATAAACAACAGCAGCAAACAGGGTTATTTCATCCATCCCTCCCACACACAAGTATACAAGAAATAGGCTTCATGAATGAAAAAAATGTCTGTGCTCGCTCTCTCCAATACACACACACATTCAATTTCCTTTTCACTCTTTAGATATGCAACATACATGCCTTGTAGCTGATTTCAAGCATGTTTATTCAGAAATAATTCCCACTAAATTCCACCAGACGCGTTCCATTGTGCTAGTGTGCTTTAGATTTCAGATCTAGATTTTAATCCAGTGCCGCCTTATTAAAAGTTAGCTCTACTCATCACAGTGCAGTGTACTTCTAAAAAGAATGCCTAGGATGGCTCCACACACAACACAGGAAGAGCTGTGTGTAACAATGCTTGTTACTAGGAAACATGGTAGAACAGCGGTTCTCAACCTGTGGGTCGTGACCCCATTTGGGGTCGAACGACCATTTCACGGGGGTCGCCAAACAACGCAGTCCGCCATTTTTTCCCCCTTTTCCTTAGCTGTGCTACGCCATTTTTTTCCCTTTTCCTTAGCTGTGCTACTCCCTCTTATTCTATTGGCTTTCAAAAGCCAATAGGAATTGTCCATGCAGTCTCCGCCCTGCTGAGCCCGCCAAAAGTCCCAGTCTGCAAACGGTGCTGCAAGTTGTCTGCAGCGAAGGTGAGTGGTCCGGAACTTTCCACCCCTCCCTGCTGAGAACTACTAAAACTGTAAGTAAAAAGGGCCAGGGGTGGGAGGTGGGAGGCTGGCGGGCGCAGGGAGGGTTTTTGGTGTGTGTGGGGCCCGGCGGGTGGCTTACCTCCCTTGGGCTGGGCCAGCTGGTGCCCCAGCCCGTGGTCGCCCTGCGCCATCGCTGCCGCGGCCGCCCAGGAGCGCCTGGGCCTGCCTGCTGCTGCCCCAAATGGGTGGCAGCAAAGGCAAGGCTAGCGGGGCAGCGGCGGGCACAGGGAGGGTTTTTGGTGCGCGTGGGGCCCAGTGGGTGTCTTACCTCCCTTGGGCTGGGCCAGCTGGTGGCCCAGCCCGTGGTCGCCCTGCACTGTCACCGCCGCGGCCGTCCAGGAGCACCTGAGCACCTGGTTCTGCCTGCTGCTGCCCCAAACGGGCGGCGGCCTACGCCTCGGCCGGCACAGGGGGCAGCACCATGCATGCACGCCACAGCACCGTACATGCGTGCTGCAGCACCCCGCATGCGTGATGCAGCACCCTGCATGCGCGATGCAGATCGTCGCGCCGCACATGCGCAGTGCAGGTCGTCGCGCTGCACATGCGTGGTGCAGGTCGAGGTTGCGCCCTGAAAAAGGTTGAGAACCGCTGTGGTAGAATCTCACCCGCTGTATACTTAAAGCTGCTTTGGCTTGTTGTTGTTGTTAAATTTTATCCTGGTTATTGTCATGTGAAAACGATTCCTCTGCTTTAAGACTGACCCATGCCAGAGGATTTCCCTCCCTTTGGTATCTAGAGCAGCATTATCCGACTTAATGTGTGCATCTTAAATAAATTTTGTTAGTGCGACTGATCTCCAGTGAAACAGCCTAATAAGCAGGCTGCTAGGTTAATGTCAAATGAGCTGTTTTCACTGAAATGCCAAAGAAAACTCTTTTCAACTAGTCTCATTAGGAAGCCTGAGTGTAAGCAACTTTCCCAGACTACTGTGAGAAACTGTGTGCCAGAACTGGTGGGGGGGATTTGGCATCAGCTGCCAAACATGTCATTTCTGGACAGGCTGCCGAAGCATCCATAGGTGACATCTGGGCTGTGCTTTTCATCTTCCTGCCTCTCAGTGGCTGAATACCTGCATGGGGCAAGGCACCCAGAGAGGCTCAGTGAATGCAGCCGGTCTCATCCTCCCAGCTGGACTTCCCTTATGCAGTACCAGAAGGTCCTGGAATGAACGTAGTTTGTGTCAACTTGTCATCTAAGAGCGTCTTTTGTCCACTCCTCTCTCTTCATGGGTTGTTAACAGTCCAAGCCCAATTTCAACTGCCTAAGCAGCAAGGCATACAATCAACGTTTTATTCCTAGGGTGGATGCTGTATCCCTCAGCCTCTTTCTTTCTTTGGGAATAAATAAAAAAATAAGTTATATATGATTTTATAAGCAAATAAGCTTTGCAGAGAGATTATGGAGCTCCATCTTTTCAACTAACACAACATGTTAGCTCAACACACAAAAATAGGAAATTAGGTTGAACATCACACACACAAAAATTGTCCAAAGATCGATGAATTTTCATGGTGTTTTTTTTTTTCTTGGCAGCCCTCCTCATGTCTACAGTTTGCACAGTTTCAAAGTGATTGAAGAAGATGATTACAGAGTCAAGAGTAAACTGTGGAACTTTGATTATTTCAGTTAAATAATTGATCTCAGTGATATTGAGCAGAGACCTCATTACAGCCATAGATCCAGCTGATATAATGGAAAGCAAACATTTTGAAAGCCCCCTCCCCAAATATAACTTCCAGCAGCAGCAATAAAAATGCAATTTGGGGGGGGTGTCCTGAATGAAATATTGCTGCTGCCATTGCCTGGAAATGTATCAATTGCCAGAATAGTGTGATCTATGGGGTACAGGAGAGAATTACACAAGATCGGGGGGGGGGAAGTATAGAGAAAGCCCCCAACATTTCCTATTTCCAATGACACCACAACTATGTCAAGAATCCATTGTTGTTGAAGACTGATTCATCTTGGAATAAAATAAAGGCTTAATTCTGGTTTCACACAGGAGATAATTTCACTCAGGGAGGGAATCTCATCCATCCGTGTTTCCTTGGTGGATCTTGGTAAAAAGAAATGGAACTAAAACAAATTAAATCAAGCTTATTGATTTAATAACAGCTCTCTCTATTTAAAGAAAAAAACACTCCAAAACCATGAAGTTCTTAGAAATCCACAGTGACACTTCCAATCAAAAATACTCATATGTCTTTGTAGATTTAGTTCTGTTGTGCCAGGTGTTTAATTATTTTTTGAGCATGAAGTCCAGAATATGAATATAGCACTTGAAAAATTAAAGTGCCAAGAAAGAGGGGGGGGACATGAAACAAAATTATGTGGTACCCAGGATATTAAAATGTGCTTGTTAGTAAAGGGTGGGGGAGACAGCAGGACAATTAGAGTTATGTACATGAAGAACAAAGCTTTGTTGCCTTTCCATTAATTTGTCTGAAAGAAAGCTTTGGAAAAGAAAAGAAAAACTTGCCCTGTATTGAAATTCATTTGAATGCAAATATTTATGGAAATGATGATATTTTTCTATCCGGTTCCTAATCCCTAACAGGAAAAGAAATATCAAAAACTGGATTTATTTTTTTTCAGCATTTGGCCTAGCAGCGCTCTAGAAAAAGAACAGCAACTCTGCTTGGGAGCCGTTTGATGGAAGCTGTTATGAAGTTAATGGACCAGAAAGATGTTCAGAAGCCTCCAACATGAAAACTGTGCTGAGTCGAATGGTCAAACGATTCCATCTGTGGCTAAAATGGCTACTGGAAGCACTTAGAAGCTCCCCCAGATGTTCAAATCTGGAATCCCGCTGTTCCTAAACTATATCTGGAATTTGTCATTTTACACAGAGCAGCACTCTTGGGCTGAAAAGAAAAGCAAACCCTAGGTAGGCATGTCAATCTTTTCAGAAGTTACTGTTGAGAACCCAGAAATGCTGGGCTGCTCTCCAGCTTCTTAGAATGCATTCTGCATCCAATTTAGAGAAGGTGCTTTAACGAACTGACTTATTTCCGTTTGCTAAGTTAAATTTAAAAAAATGGACCTGGTAATATAAAAAAGGCATTCTCCATTTCCTTGAAAGAAAGGTAAAGGAAACCTATATGACTTGGACTTATTTTGTTGCTATTTCCAGGTCTAATATGAAGTGGACATGATACAATGCTAAGGAAATGCTAAGGAAAGCCATCTTCAGTGCAAAATAGCAGAGACAGTCACCCATTTTCTGAAAAAATATTTACTTAGAAAAGTCCCATTTGGCTTTTTGGAAGGGAGCATCTTAGGCAGCTTCCACATACATACATACATACATACATACATACATACATACATACATACATACATACATACTGTACATACAAACAATAAAAATACTAACATATTAACTTAATGTGTGGTTAAAAATGAGCTTCCAAAGGCATTGTTATGATGAAATATTAATGTGGATTACAGGCATTGTAAAACAGAGACATCTCTGTTGTCCTAAAATTCAAGAGATGGGTAGGAAAGGCTAATCTTCAGATCCTTGGAAATCAAAGATGAATGGTCCTACTTTGGGGAAACAGGTATGGGAGAGCAAATGTCAACTGCTGAAACTGTGACCAGAGATCTGTCAGGCATGAAATATCAGCTCCACTCATGAAGGTTCAATTAAATTGATTTATTGTTAAAAGACTATGTACAGGAATCTTCTCAGCTAATGTTTGGCACCCATTTAGGGTTAGATAAGGGTCAACACTACTCAAGTGGGATTGGATTTAATTCTCTTGTGGCTACATAGCGTTTCTCGGCTGATTCCCCTTTTCATTCTGCTCCAGGTTCCATTATCCCTTCTCCTACAAGATCAGCCAGAATGGTTGGTTATTTACTTGTATTTGTTTGTTACATTTATTGGCCCCTCATCTGACCATGGGATAATCTGGTCAGCTTACACTGTTAAAAAGATAATAGTATGCAAAAAATCATTTAAGCCTATTCAGCAGCAGAGAACTTTCAAAGTGCCAAAAGGAAGGAGTCACTCATAAAAAGGCGATGCTGGAAAAGCCTTGATTTTTCTCTCAACCCTCTTCCTCTTCCTTCTCTTTAATGGAAAAGAATTTGCTTTTAATGTCCTGATTCTCCAAGCAAAAGCAAAACTGGGTGAAAATATGATCAATAGAATGTGAAGGTCTTTTGCTTGTTTTACATATGAAGTGGCTAAGAGTGCTAGTGGTCTCCTGTCTTTCCATGGTCACCCTCTCTTCCATGGTCTGCAGCCTCCCTCCATAAAATCTCCAGGAAAACCATTATTATTGCGCTCTTCATATGAAACTTTTTCCAACAGTATGCTGCAGGATAATGCAATGATGAGTTAACAGAGATAATATTTATTTATTTGTTTGTTTGTTTGTTTGACACTCATCTTGTATGGAAATGACTCTGAGTGGCATACAGCATTAAAACATTAAAATCCTAACAGATAACTATACTTAAAACAATAAAATGGAAATCACAATCATTTGTTAAAAGATGGGGAGGGAAGGAATAGGATACATGGGGAGGGGAGTTGAGGTTGCCTCTTAAATCATCAACTACTCTGCACCAGTTTAAGCTTCCAAATGTTCTTCATGGGTAACCCCACGTAGAGCATGTTACAATAGTCTAGGCATGAGATAACTAGGGCTAGAATGACTTGAGCGCAGGGACTTCCTGATCCAGGAAAAGTCACAACTGGCACATCACTCAAAGTCATGCAAAGCTCTTCTAGCTACGAATGCCACCAGCTCTTCAAGCAGGAGTTGTGAGTCCAGGAGAACCCTAGGTTACAAAACAGATCTGTCTGGGGTAGTGCAACCCTATCCAGAACTAAGTTGGTTAAAGTCACAGATCTTGAATTTTCTGCATCATCCTTGTCCTGCAGATTAAACATAAGAATGGGTTCAAGACACTCGGATCCTTCTTGCAAACTTGAATGCTACAGAACATTGAGAGTGTTTCTGACAGAAAGAACTCGGTGACTAAGAACTCTCTCCACCTGATGCATTAGAGGGAGATGTTGTGTCCCTTTCTTCCCAACTGCTTCAGTCAATATTCCACCTGAAAGTATGGAATGAGACCCATTCTAATGGCTCTGCTGGGACCAGCCCCATTGGGTTAGTCTTCTCACTTAACTGAGCAAGTATGGATTGGTCACTGAGCAAATATGGAATTGCTGGTATCTGAATAATAACCCTTTCTGCTTCCTGCCCATTTTCCTACATCCTTTGCATTATAAGCATTTTTTAAATAAAACCTGAATGCCTAGTGCTGTATCAGAATCGTGGCATATAAATAATACACAGAATATATAAATGCAATTAAGAAAACCTTTGACCTTTCTCTTCTGTAATCTGCTTTTCTTCCCAATCCTTTCTTAGGTTTTCGTGTAAATGCAGGTTATTGTAGTAGGAGAAAAAGTTCACACATTCTAATGGTACTTTCATTGCTATGGAGAAACTCAATCATCCAGGTCATGATTGTCCCCAAAGCGCTTTTTCCAAAAGGCATCTGGACTTTTCTGGTGTTTTCTTTGAAAACATTTTGCTTCTCCTCCAAGAAGCTTCATTCAGTCCATTCAGATTTAATTGCTGTGGTATAAATGCTAGAAAACCAGGCAGTTAGCTGCTCAACTAGCTACACAGTGGGTTGTAAGAGCTTCAAAGTATCCCCCCCCCCCGGTCAGCTTTTTCTGTTTGCAAGAGGCGCTCTCTTTCTCTCTTCTTGACATTTGTAACTTTACAACATCTGCTATGTAAATATAACTGCACATATGGCAGCGTCAATAATAATAATATATTGCATCACTTGCTCACAGTGCAAAGGCACTATAAAATTATTCACTCTCATAAAAGAGGGCAACCTGAATTTGTGGGAAGATACTTCCTGATTGGAAACATTCAGACACAAAGAGGAAGAAGATTTTCTCAAAAAGCAGGAGTGGGGAGGGTCTCCAGAATAAAGTCTTCTACTAGCCAAGCTTTTCCTGCATTATTAATTTTGGTTTCCTCAATCAACCTGCCAGACATCACATCTGACATGACTCAAGCCAATGGAGAGACACCGGCTCCTGTAAAATATTTCCTTCCAAGTTAGTTTTTCAATATATTAATCATACATCATACAAAACAGATCTGTGAACAACTAGAAGCAAACAAAGTTATAATGAATAGCCAGCATGGGTTTGTTAAAAACAGATCATGCCAAACCAATCTTATTTCATTCTTTGATAAAGTGACTAAATTAGAAGACCAGGGAAATGCCGTTGATGTAGTATAGTTATAGTTCAGTAAGGAATTTGACAAAGTAGACCACAACCTACATCTTGGTAAGCTAGAAAGAGACAGAATAGACAACATCACCACCAGATGGATTTGTAGCTGGCTGACAAACTGCACTCAACAAGTAGTCCTCAACGGAACTACATCCACATGGAGAGAAGTAAGCAGTGGGGTACCACAAGACTCCATCTTAGGTCCAGTACTTTTCAATATCTTCATAAATGATTTAGATGAGAGAATAGAAGGGAAACTCATCAAATATGCAGATGACACTAAACTGTCAGGAGTAGCCAACATCCTAGAAAACAAGCTAAGGATCCAAAATGATCTTGACAAACTTGAACAATGGGCCCTATCCATCAAAATGAACTTTAATGTGGAGAAAAGCAAAGTTTTAAATTTAGGCAGATATAAGGTATAAGTACAGATTAGGTGAGACCTTGCTAAAAAACAGTAACTGTGAGAGGGACCCAGGAGTCCTAGTGGACGATCACTTGACTATGAGCCAGCAGTGTGCAGTAGCAGCCAAAAAACCTAATACAATCATGGGTTGTATAACCAGAGGCATAGAAATAAGATCACGCAAAGTATTAGTACTGCTTTATAAAATCCTAGTAATACTGCACCTAGAATACTGCAACCAATTTTGGTCACCATACTACAAAAAGGGTATTGAGACGTTGGGAAAAAAAATCAGAGAAGAGCAACTAAGATGATCAAAGGCCTGGAGACTAAAACATATGAAGAACAGCTGCAGGTCTTGGATTTGGCTAGTCTAAAGAAAAGAAGAAATAGGGGTGACATGATAGCAGTACTTCAGTATTTGAGGGGCTGCCACAAAGAAGAGGGGGTCAAATTAGTCTCCAAAGCACCAAAGGGCAGGACAAGAAGCAATGGTTGGAAACTCATCAGACAGAAGCAACCTGGAATTAAGGAGAAACTTCCTAACAGTGAGAACAATTAACCAGTGGAACAGCTTGCCTTCAGAAATCGTGGGCACTCCATCATTGGAGATTTTTAAGCAGAGGCTAGACAGTCACTTGTCTGAGATGGTATAGGTTCTGCTGCTTGAGCAGGGGGCTGGACTAGAAGGCCTCCATGGTCCCTTCCAGCTCTGTTATATTGCAATACTCAATAGAAACAATGGAAATATGTTGCCTTGCTAGCCTGAAGCTCCTCCCCAAAGTTCAGTGATCAGCTTTCCTGTCTCTGATCTATATCGCTATTGTCTACATATCCAGTTCAATCTTCTACAAAGTAGAGCCCCAACACTAGTATTTCTTGATAACAATGAATTTATATTTTATACATCCTTAAGAAAATCTAAATCTTTTTAAATGGATAGGATTGTTTTTTGCCATTGGACTTAAAGCGAGCCAACTCAATTTCGAAACAAAGGGTTCTAGAACAGAAAGCCAATTGGATTATGCAGTTGGTCCCTGTGATGGGGTCAATAAAAATATCAATCAGCCAGTTATTTGGAGAAGATCACTGATTCAAAATACAGAAGAGTATTATCCTTGGCTCAGTTTAATGCTCTCCCTACAGCAGGAGGGAGGGGAAGCACAAGAAAATCTTCTTGTCATGCCATAGTCTTTGTATCAGTGGTTCTCAACCTTCCTAATGCCACGACCCTTTAATACAGTTCCTCGTGTTGTGGTGACCCCCAACCATAAAATTATTTTCATGCTACTTCATAACTCTAATTTTGCTACTGTTATGAATCATAATGTAAATATCTGATATGCAGGGTGTATTTTCATTGTTACGAATTGAACATAATTAAAGCATAGTGGTTAATCACAAAAACAATATAGCAATGCTTGATGGAGAAGCTTACTCTTCCTTGCTCAAAAATGTTGGGAGGGAAGGAAGGGGAAGGAAGGAAGGAAGACTGAAGGAGAAAGGAAGGAGATGGAGAAGGAAGGAGATTAAAGGGGGAAGGAAAGAAGAAAGGAAGGAAAGAGAGATTGAAGGGGAAGGGATGGAGATGGAAGGAAGGAAGGAAGGTTGAAGGGGAAAGGAAGGAGATGTAGAAGAAAGGAGATTGAACGGGGAAGGAAGGAAGGAAGGAAGGAGAGAGATTGAAGGGGAAGGGAAGGAGATGGAGAAGGAAGGAAGGAAGGAAGGAAGATTGAAGGGGAAAGGAAGGAGTTGGAGAAGGAAGGAGATTGAAGGGGGAAGGAAGGAAGGAAGGAAGGAAGGAAGGAAGGAAGGAAGGAAGGAAGGAAGGAAGGAAGGAAGGAAGGAAGGAAGGAAGGAGAGAGAGATTGAACGGGAAGGGATGGAGATGGAAGGAAGGAAGGAAGATTGAAGGGGAAATGAAGGAGATGGAGAAGGAAGGAGATTGAAGGGGGGAGGTGCTGCCAAGGATGCACATGCAGCTCCGCACAATTGCCCGGGGAGAGGGGGAGGCTCTGACAGAGAGCCTGGTGGAGAGCCAAGCAATGGCACCTCCGGGGCCTCGGAGCTGCCGGCCGCCCTCTCACACCCACCAACCTGGAGCCCCCCATCCTCATCCCAGCACCTCTTGCCCTCTTCCAGCCATCCCCCCGGGACCTGCCCACCCCTCCAGCCATTGCAGCAGCAGGGTCCCTGCGAGAGCCCCTTTCCACACCATACACCCCATGGCACGCGAGAGGGGTGTGGCCGGAGCGCCAGCTCCTGCTTGGAAGGCACTGATTCTCCCCTCCCAGCCTGGCCGGCTGGCCTCTGACGCACATGCGGGCATAGCCGCCATCTCGCCCCCTTCCCTGCCCCCTGGCCACTTCTGAGGCCCAAAGCCCAGCAAGCCAGGAAGGAGCCACTCCTGCCTGGGAGCCCCATGGCTGCACCAGGTGCCAGAGGGCCGAGGCAGCCTTCGACGGCAAGGGAGGTGGGCTGGCCGGTGCAGGGGAGACTCCCATGTGGTGCGGAGGGTGGCCAGGGGCGGAGCATGGCTGGGCAACCAGGAGATATGGAGACCAGCTTGAAGCCGCAGCTCAGTTCAGCTGGCGGCAGCGGCAGTGGTTTTCTCACCCTTCTCCTCTCCTTCCTCCTGCTGCCCCAAAGCAGCTCCGGCGGGAGCCGGGAGGAAGAGGAGTGCCTGGGGGGAGCAGCTGGGCTGCGGAGGGGCTGGTGGGCCACACGGCACCAGCCCCCACCGCAGCTCCATTGATGGACAAAGGACAAGGCCGGGCAGCGCAGGGGCGGTGGGGATAGTGGCAATGGAGGCTGCTGCTGCATCATCGGGGGTTCCCACCGCCCCTGCCCTGCACGGCCTGTTCCTCCGTCCATCAATGGAGCCAGGGTGGGGACTGGTGCCATGCAGCCCGCCAGCCTGGCTGCTCCCCCCCAGGCACCCGTCTTCCTCCCAGCACCTGCCTGAGCCGCCTCGGGGGCAGCAGGAGGAAGAAGGAGAGGAGAAGGGCGAGAAAACCACTGCCATCATCCCCGCTGCCCCCCTGCTGCCCAGCCTCACCCTCCGCCCATCCGATAGAGCTGTGGTGGGGGCTGGTGCCATGCGGCCTGCCAGCCCCTCATCCAGCCTGGCTGGTCCCCCCAGGCACCCCTCTTGCCCCGGCACCCACCTGAGCCACCTTGGGGGTAGTAGGAGGAAGAAGGAGAGGAGGAAGAGGATGGCAAGGAAGCCACCACCAGCACTGGGCCCCAGGAGGCAGCTCTCCTCTCCTATCTTTGCTGAATCTCCTTCCTTCCCGGAAGCCTGGACTCCAGCGCGCCTTTCTGGCCAGTGGATCCAATGGTCGGGCTGGCTGGGGATCGCAGGGGCTGGTCTCCCTTGGGCCATGGCTTGCGGGAGGACTGGCCTGCTCAGCGGAGCCTTCAGCAGGCCGCTCCCAACAGGGATCCCGGGGCTTCCCCGGGCAGCTCCAAGGCCACGAGGCCCTGGCCGCGCTTCTCCCAGGGGGTGGGGCACCTGGGCACAGGACCAATCAGGAGTCCGGCAGGAGGTAAGTCTGCCTGAGAGAGAGAGAAGGGAAGCAAAAGTGCCTCTCTCTCTCTCTCTCTCTGTCTCTCTCTCTCTGCAAATGGCGGAGGAGGCCATGCGGAGACAGATGCGGAGTGATGTCTCGATTCCTAAGACCATCGGAAATATGTTTTTTCCGATGGTCTTAGGTGACCCCTGTGAAACAGTCATTTGACCCCCAAAAGGGTCATGACCCACAGGTTGAGAACTGCTGTTCTATATGAGACAGAAAGAAAATACAGCTCATGTTTTGTTGCGTAGCCAGTTCTATGGGAACCTCCCTGTGCAATTGATTTCTATTCTCTCGAAATTCCCAGAATATTCTCACTTATTTTACTTACATTACCTATGGTATTAGACAACAAAGAGATGATAACCAAGCCTTATAACATATCCTGTGGAGCAGTCAACAGTTTACATTCTAAAATGGCAGTCATGTATTTTTTATGAAAGCACTTTGGCGACTGAAGAAGTTGCAAAGTTTATTCCAAGCATGAATGTGCCCTCAGAAATTCTTCTGCCTTCAGTTTGATTCCAATGACTACATTTTACCACTGGTTTGTAAATTCACAGTATTTAACTTCTATTGTCGGGGGTAACTTGCAGTCATTGGTTCTTCAGGTATTAAAGGATTCAGTGATGATTTTTTTAAAAAAGGCATCAGAGGGAAAAGGTACCACAAGATCTGGTAAGAATCTTACATGAATAGCTGGACCTTTATTTCAAGCTTCTTATTTGGAGATCTCGTTTGCTACAAGTGCACAGCATTGGAAGCCTTATGCTAGGAAGGAGTTCAACATCCTGCTTGTTTGGGTAATAACTCCTCCATTAGAGACAATATTAGAAATTCAGCTTTTGATCTCTCCTTCTGGACTCTTTAAAATCCAAGCTGTGAACCAGCAGCTGATGCTTTACATATCGTCCCAACCGCCAGCAATATATAAAACTCGGGAACAACTATATGCAAGGAAAATTAACGATGGGCTATTAAGGGGCATACAGAAGCTCACATCTGCCTCATTCTACCTAACAGGAAAGGAAAGCTGCTTCTCTTCCATTGCTGTCGTAAACAAGCAAGTGAGCCTTGAAAAGCAAAAGAACATGGGAATCTTTCTACAGAGAACCTCCGAATGGTGACAAAACCAAGGGAAGGACGAAAGAGCTTCTTGACATTCTGGTGGGAGAAGGTGACACTTATACAATGGGTGGCAATTGAGTACTGTGCCCCCCCCACACAAGCTGTCCTGTAACATATGGCAGAACAGGAATAGCAAACATCAGAATATCCAAAGGAATCGCTCTCAAATTGGCAGCTGAAAGCAGAATAAGAATCAAGTACAGGTTGTCCTTGTTTTACAACCACAGCCGGGTCCAAAATTTCCGCTGTTAAGCAAAGTGGTGGTTACACGAGTTGCACCTGATTTTATTATCTTTGTTGCCGCCATTGTTAAGCGAATCATTGCAATTTTTAAGGGACTCACGTGGCCATTGAGTGAATCCAGCTTCCCACATTGATTTTGCTTGTCGAAAGCTGACTGGGAAGGTCACAAATGGCAACCTCGGCATGTTGCAACTGTCATAAATACATGCCAGTTGCCAACTGCCTGAATTTTGTTCCTGTGATGGTGGTTATGCTGCGACCGTCATAAGTGCGAGGACTGGTTCTAAGTCACTTTTTCCAGTGCCCTTGTAACTTTGAGTAAACCAATAGTTGTAAGTCCTGCCTGTATCTCAAAATTACGTACATACATGCACCAATGATCCCTCCTAGAGCCTCTTTCTACTAATTGGACCAGCTCTGGGTTCTTTGTAAAGAGGTTAATGTACAACTGGTTATATTTTAAAACTCTACAGCAAATCGTTACTTTATGCCAGCCCATTAGTAGGCAGAAGGAAGAAAAGTTTTAAGAAGTACAGACAGTCCTTGACTTACAACAGTTCATTCAGTGACCATACAACGGCACTGAAAAAAGTGACTTATGACCGTTTTTACATGTATGGCTGTTGTAGGATCTCTATGGTCACATGATCAAAATTCAAATGCTTGACCAACTGACTCATATTTATCCCAGGGTCATGTGATCCCCTTTTGCGACCTTCTGACAAACAAAGTCAATGGGGGAAGCCAGATTCACTTAACAACCATGTTACTAACTTAGCAACTACAGTGATTCACTTAACAACTGTGGCAAGAAAGGTCATAAAGTGGAACAAAATTCACTTAACAAATGTCTCACTTAGCAACATAAATTTTGGGCTCCCTTGCGGTTGTAAGTCGAGGACCACCTATATTGATTTTAATTTATTTGCTGCTTATGTGAGAGGAATAGGGGGAAAATTGATTCCATGGGTCTAAAGCCCCTCTTGACCCAACCCAACAGGATTTCCTCTACCAATAAAACACTAAAGGTGGAGAATCAGTGGCAACAGAGACTTGTACTGGGATACTGAAGAGACATCAGGGCCAGGTGTCCTCTCCCCTTGCAAGCTTTCCTCAAAGAGAGGTTTATCTGCAGCATCCTGAGATTCCAGAAGATCCTCTAAAGCAGGGGTGTCAAACTGCCAGCCTGCAAGTCGGACCTGTCATCCGGAAGCCACGCCCACCCCATTGCCGGCAATGGCAAAACAGTCCCAATACGTCTCGCGATATCACGTGATATCGCGAGTTTGACATGTCTGCTCTAAAGGATTTCTCTTGCCAAGAGAGTACCAGCAATAATAATTTTGAGCTTTGGATTTCCTGGGAATTCTTTAAATGATCATTTTTATGACCTCGCATATCACTCTTTGTGTATAAAGCGTTTCTCTCAGATAAGAATGTTTCATCAACATTGATGCAAAAATTATGGTAGATTAACATTCCCCATTCCTGTATTAATATATGCTACTGAAAATTTGGATTTGAGAGCAAGCAACACCATACAAATTTCCAGTCCAGCTCCCCTCCCTGCCTATCTGAAGAACATTTCCACTGAAATAGGATTAGTTGTGGAGGAATTATGTTCCTTATAATTTCAGAAAGATCATGAAACACTGGGAGTAATATCCTTGTATTAAAATTATAAATACCACTCCTAAAAATATATTGCTGAGGTTTTTCTTCTCAACATCTTCAATACTTAACTGTCTAATAAGGTGAGAATTATACTATGAAGTTTCATTAAAATGTATTTAAAATTTAGAGTGTTTAAGAATCCAGATGTCTTTTTTAAAAAGACCATATTAATGAATAACCCTTATACTGTTTAGAAATCAGAACATTAAATTGAGGATGAAAGGTTCTGCTTGTACCTTTTTATGTGCTTTCTATGCACAACCAACACACATTGACAAAGTGCTCACCTAACAGACTGCATCACTTGAGAGAAACTAACTGTGAAGAATAAGGCAGAGAGAGATTTATCTCAGACCATATGGTAACAATTTATGGATCACACTGAGGGCTTCTACCATTAAACAAAAAAATGAATATGACTGCTGTTATATCTGTTGTAAGAAAATTCATGAAGACTTCATATTTAAGAGGACATTGTCAGTCACTTTTGCCACAGTCATTTTTCTTTCATCAAAAGTTCATTTCCACAAAGACAATAAACTTTTTTTTTAATACCGGAATTGAGATCCTATGGAACAATGCTACTCATAATAGAACAGGCCAGAATTTATTTATTCCAATTATAAATTACATTTTGTACTTTGTATCAGTTCATCACACACACACACATACACACACAGAGTATATATAACAGGGGTGTCAAACTGCCAGCTCGTGGGCCAGTTGCATCATACGGTGGCCGCACCCACCCCAGCTCCAGCAATGCAAAAAAAAAGTCACGATACGTCGCAACACGTCATGTGACGTGGCGAGTTTGACACCCGTGATATATAACAAATAAAACAAAAATCAACTTAGAATTTAGCTTAGAAATGCTAGAAAAGATAAAAACAAATAGAACATTGGTTAAACACCTGGCCACTCCTCAGGGCTGCGTCTTAAATCTGCCGCTGTTCACCCTGTTGACCCATGACTGTTGTGCCAGGTTTGCCACCAACCATATTGTGAAGTTTGCAGATGATACAACAGTAGCGGGCCTTATTCAGGATGACAAGGTGGAAGCTTACCGCAAGGAGGTTGAGGGGCTGGTGAACTGGTGTAAGGAAAACAGCCTAGTTTTAAATACTGGAAAAACCAAAGAGATCATTACTGATTTCAGAAAAGGCAGGCACAGCCACACTTCTCTGTGCATTAATGATTCACCTGTGGAGATGGTTACCAGCGTCAAATCCCTGGGTGTGCAGCTAACGAGTAGGCTGACTTGGTCACTCAACAGTGAGAAACTGGTGAAGCAGGCACAGCAGTGCCTGCATTTTCTGTGGCACGTGAGAAAAGCACATCTTCCTTCCCCTGTCCTGACCACTTTCTACAGGGAGATGATTGAGAGCATTCTGTCATACAGCATCACAGTCTGGTTTGGAAGCATCACTGCTTCAGACAGGAAGGCGGTGCAGAGAGTGGTGAAAATGACCGAAAAGATCATTGGCAGTTCCCTCCCTCCCATCCAGGACATAGCACAGAAGCGTTGCTTGAGCAGGTGTCCGTAAGATTATCTGGGACACTACACATACTCTTCATGACCTGTTTTCCTTGTTACCTTCTGGGAAGAGGCTTTGTGGTATCCGTAGCAGAACATCCAGATTCAGCCATAGTTTCATTCCATACAGCATTAACCTTGCAAACTTTTAAGCTTCCTCCTTCCATTATATCAGTGGTTCTCAACCTATGGGTCGCGACCCCATTTGGGGTCAAACGACTATTTCGCAGGGGTCGCCAGACACTGCGGCCCGCCATTTTGGTTTTTTAAAAAAAAATGTTAAATTTTTTTTTATTTTTTTTCGGCGTGCGCGCGCCGTGCTTGCGCGGATCGGCCCGTCGCGTGCGTGCGCCGTGCATGCACGGATCCACCCTTCGCAGTCCGCCATTTTGTGGGTTTTTTTGAATTTTTTTTTGATTTTTTAAAAAAAAATTTATTTTTTTTCGGCGTGCGCGCGCCACGCATGCACGGATCGGCCCGTCACGTGCGTGCGCCGCGCATGCGTGGATCCGCCCGTCGTGGTCCATCATTTTTTTTTTTTGAATTTTTTTTTATTTTTTTTATTTTTTTGAATTTTTTTCGGCGTGCGCGCACCACACATGCGCCGATCGGCCCGTCACGGTCCACCATTTTGTTTTTTTTGTTTTTGAATATTTTTTTATTTATTTTTTATTTTTTTTGGGCGCACGCGCGCTGCGCATGTGTGGATCTGGCCGTCGCGGTCCGCCATTTTGTTTTGGTTTTTTTGGTTTTTTTTATTATTTTTTTAAAAAAATTTCAGCGCGTGCACCCCGCGGTCGGCCCGGGTCGGGGTCGCGGCGCGCATGGGCAGGGCAAGTGGGGTCTCAACCTGAAAAAGGTTGAGAACCACTGCGTTATATATTCAAGATAGACAGTATTTAATATTTATTTGCTATGTATATGTAGGGATGTGGGTCTATACATATGTTGTTCATAGTATGTTTAGGTGTGTGTCATGTATGTGTTTCACTTTGAGAGCGGGCAACTAAATTTCATTTTTGATGTGTGCTGTTGTGCCCACAGTAAAAAAATGACAATGAAGGTTATCTTATCTTATCTTATCTTATCATTGAAATGCATTATTATGAACTTTTTAAATGCTAACAAAAATGCTTGTCTTCTTCTTTCAATAAGGAGTGAGTTTCCAAACTCAGACAAAGCTATAAATGGCTCACACCCTGAAGTGTTACCAGATGAATAGGCCAGGTTTCCTAAATGCTCTTAAAGTATAGTGGAGATATATCACAAAATGTTAACAGATCACAATGTTCATTTGCTGTTCTTCACCCTAACTTCATAGCTTTATGTGTATATAGGATAAGCTAGGTTTTAATAACTAATACTCTTCAAAACATGATTTTGCATGTATTGGAGAAAGAGAAAGAATATCACCTCTTAAGATTTCTTACTTGTAAAAGCAACTTGTAGTCATTGGAGGGAGGCTGAGTTAATTCCTTGTTTAAAATGTCCCTTGAGTCAGAAGCTCATGAGGGCTAAGTGTGATGAATCCAAAGATTATTTATAGCCTTCCCATCATCTGGTAGATGTTCTACTGTTGTAGGTTCTAAGTCACGTAGGAGTGTGAGATTCAAAGAGGATCAAGGCAGTCTTAAATGAAGAGTTACCAGCAAACAAAGGGAGAGCTGAAGAATCAACTAGCTCGTCAGCATTCTTAAAGCCGTCCTTCATTTGAGCCAAGCGCTGGAGCAAGAATTCTTGTTTTGAGAGTCTATAATTTCCTGCACTGAGCTCTCCATGGTCCTGACAACACAAGGTGAATTGTCCTGCCAAAGCCTACACTTACCTTTTGTGCACATTATGAGTAACTGTGCTCAGACACTTTGAGTAATTATGGGAATTGGACTGTGAGAAAACGTCCTCAGTTTAAAAAGTGGATAATTTCTTCTTCTGAAAAAGATATATGCAACTAATACTATCTTTAAAAAGATAAAATTAAAAAAAAATAGTGGAAAGATTAATCCTCTGATATCTCTGCTCCAGTTATTTTTTTCCAAAAGTCTGAAAAGTGATCAGCCTTTACAGCCTCTTCAGCCTCTGAGCATTCCCATTATTAGTCCCCAGAACTAAAATTACTTTGATTCCCAAAGAGGTCATAATAATGCTCCCCAAATAATCAAAGCTCTTCCCCCACACCATAACCATTAATGTGGTGGCATATTGCAGAGGAGATTTTGGATAGATTGTAAAGGAAATGACACTGGCTTTGCTTTCTTGCAAGCAAATGTAGGTTAGAATATGACAGTTAGAAATTAATGAATGAGAGGATGGAATGGTTGGCATGAAAAAGATCTTTCAGAGAAGACATTATTGTGGTCAATCATGCAGTCAACCAGATGTTTAGACTGGATTTTATATTTTTGTCCACCTATTGAGTCGTTCTAAATGAATCTGGGATAGGCAGATGTTGTATAAGAATATTAAATGTATTGTTGCAGGGTGTTTTATTATTATCAACTCAAGGAGTTGAACATACCTAATATTTCTGCCTCTTCTTTCCCCACAATAGTAATCCTTTGAGATGAGTTTGGCTGTGAGACCGCCTAGCCCAAAATCACCCAGTCATCTTTCATGCTTAAGGTAGGACTAGAATTAACAGTCATTTGGTTTCTGGGAACAGTCTCTTTCTTAACCACTGTTGCCAAGAAATTCATAATTTTAATCATAGAAGAGAAACGGGGATGTGTTGATGGAAATACTAAACAGAGGCAACTAAGTCTAACAGGTTAAGGCTTCTACACAGTTATGATCTCTGAGCTGCCATATATCTCTATAATTACATTTACTCATTCACAATTTCACCCTGTATTCCTCTTCAGCATAGGGAGTAAAATGGGGCTGGGGTGAACAGAACCATCTTTCAATCATGCTATCTATTATTCACACCATATCAGATAAAATCTATTCATCTTGTCTTCTATAGGTGGTGTGGATCAAATGACATTGGCTGTTCAGTGCCTTATGACTGACTGATCATAAGGGGAAAGTTAGGGATTAGACAGAGAGTTAAGGATTTGTTCTTTTTGATCTTGGTCTATCATTCTGCCTGCTTTTTGTCTAAGAGATTGTTAACCTCATGTTGCTTCCTTTTCCATTTGGTCTCACGTGCACATGCATGGACTGTGTGGTCTTGGACTCTTCCTGGTATGAGATAGTTAAATAGATGTTAGAGTTTGTCCACCCTTATAGTGCATTTTGTGTAAATAAGTCTTCTTTTTTGTTGTGTCCTGAGCCTGCAAAAGCAGGCTCAGGATGTTGCATTGGTCCTGGGCATTCCAAAAGCTGCCCGGGACCAGACAGAGCGGCGCCAGCCTTGTGCACATGCGCAAGGCGCAAAAACACTCTGTTCATATTGGTTGACATTATCCGGGTTTCTGGCCATATAAAAGGCCTGCGTGCCTTTTGTTTTTGCTGGGGTGTTGTTATGAGGAGAATAAAGGATTGTTCAACTTTGCCATGTGTATTCATCATTTCCATGCAAACGAAGTATACAACACTGGCGACGAGGGTGGGATCCTTTGCAAGCTATGAAAAGTGTTTTAAGACTTACCTAGGAAGTCCTGAATAGGGGGAGATAGTGTCTGAATCAGCATCCCAGCCTACCAGTATAGCATCACTGGAGGGTGAGCTCAGCTAAAGGACCCTTTCCCCAAACAGCAGTTTGCAGAGGAAGCGAGTGGTGAAGGTCGTAATAGTATGATGGCAAAGATTGGCTGTTTGTCTGATTTTGATGTCTCACACCCAGAGAGATGGAATTCTTACGTAGCAAGGGTGGAGAATTACTTCAGAGTAAATCAGATTAGAGAAGATGGTTTGAAGGCTGCAACTCTTTTGTGTGTCTATGGACAGGAAGCTTTTGAAATCGCAGAGAATCTGGTGGTCCCTGCACCTCTGGAGTCAGTAACATATACTGACTTGAAGAAACTGTTGAAGGAACACTTCCAGCCAAAGTTGTCTGTTATTGCTTGGAGGCACGCATTCGAACAGAGAGACCAGAAGCCGGGTGAATCTGCTGTGGATTTTATTGCGGCCTTAAGGCGAGCAGCCAGACCTTGTGAGTTCAAGGATCTGGAAGAGAGGCTGCGAGATCGCTTCGTATGTGGTTTAAGGAACAGAGACTTACAGCAGAAGATTTTTGCAAAAGAAGATGTCTCTTTCCAAGATATGCTACAAGAGGTGACAGCTGAGGAAGCAGCAGGTGGGGCTGTGAAGACCTTACGGCTCACCAGGAGCCCTCCAGAGACAGCTACCGTCCATCAAGAGGACACTCGAGAAGGATCAAAAGTGGATCCTGAAGAACAGGTGGATAGACTTCACCAGCCAGCTGAAAGAAGGCAGAAGGAACGTCCGGACAAGGCCCCAGCATCTCTTCAATGCTTTGGGTGTGGAGGACGCCACAAGCGAGCTGACTGCAGGTTCCGCTCCACCATTTGCAGAGCATGTGGCAGGCAAGGCCACATCGCATCCATCTGTTTGGGTCACCAGAAGGTCCAACCTCATGAAGAATTGTGTCTGAAAGGTACCAGGGTCCCCAGCCAACATAGGATGGGTTTCTGCGCATCGTGCAGGAGTATTTTGAGAACAGGGACACATAAGCCCCTTAAGAAGAAGCTTTCCATTAACGTAAGGCTGCAAGGGGTTCCCTTATCAATGGAGTTGGACACTGGGTCCGCTCTCTCAATTATTTCAATTAACACATTCAAAAGGATATGCAGCAGCAGTGGCCTTCGAGTTAAGCTCAGGCCATCCAATCTAATACTTACAGATTTTCAGAATTCTATGGTGTGTGTTAAGGGGCAGGCCACCCTTAGAATACAGCATAAGGATTCTGAAGGTCCCCTAGATGTGGTGGTTGTTGGGGGGTGAATATACGAGTCTTATTGGACTCGATTGGTTCGAGGCTCTGGGAATCCAGGTAACTGGGCTGCACCGTTTGCAAATGTTCAGCCTTGCAGAAGTCTGCAAGGAGTTTGCAGATGTGTTTAGTTCAGAGCTAGGATCCTACAAGGGGCCTCCCATTTCGCTACGGTTAGACCCAACCATCACGCCCATCAGGGTTAAACCTAGGAGGGTACCTTTTGCCCTCAAAGGCAAGATTGATGCTGAGCTGGACAAATTGCTCCAGCAGGGCATTCTAGAACCTGTGGATTCAAGTCCATGAGAAACCCCCATAGTAATGCCTCTAAAGGCTAATGGGGACATACGTATATGTGCAGACTACAAGTGCACACTGAATAAGGCACTGCAACAGCACACTTATCCAGTGCCTGTGGTAAGTCACATTCTGGCCTCCCTCAAAGGGGGGTGCATTTTTGCGAAGCTTGACCTGGCACAGACCTATCAACAGTTACCTGTTGATGAGGCAGCTGCAGAGGCCCAGACTATTCTAACTCACAGGGGGGCCTTCAAGGTCAAGAGACTGCAATTTGGGGTAAATGTAGCCCCTGGCATATTCCAAAGTGTCATGGAGAGCACACTTCAAGGTATTCCTGGGGTCTGTCCCTACTTTGATGACGTCCTCATTGCTGGGGAGTCATCCCAAAATTTAGCAGAAAGACTAAGGGCTGTCTTACTTCATTTTCGAAAAGCAGGCCTTAAACTAAAGAAGGATAAATGTAAGATAGGACTTCTTAGGATTCAGGATTGATGCTCAAGGCATTCACCCTGCTGAAACTAAATTGCAAGCTATCCAGCAGGCCCCAAGCCCTAAGTCTAAGAGTGAGCTGCAAGCCTTCTTGGGGCTATTAAATTTTTATCATGCATTTCTCCCACATAAAGCTGCAGTAGTAGAGGCATTACACAGGCTCTTAGACAAGCAGGCTCCTTGGCAGTGGACTAAAGTCCATGAAAAGAGTTTTAATGAGGTTAAAGCCTTGCTCACTTTTAATGCTGTTTTAGCACATTTCAATGAGCAACTGCCTGTTTGTATCACATGTGATGCGTCTCCTTATGGGGTGGGAGCCGTACTTAGCCATCTGAAAGCTGATGGGACACAGGTCCCTGTGGCCTATTACTCAAGGACTCTCTGCAGAGCGAAATTATGCTCAAATTGACAGAGAAGCCTTGGCCATAGTGGCTGGCATTAAGAAATTTCATGATTTCTTATATCGCCGCCATTTCACAGTCTATACTGACCATAAGCCTCTGCTGGGTTTGTTTACCACTAACAAACAGACTCCACATATCATTTCTCCTCGTATGCTGAGATGGTCCATTTTCCTTTCAGCATATGACTATACATTAGTCCACAAACCAGGAAAAGAAATGGGTCATGCAGATGGCCTGAACAGATTACCCCTGAACCAATTAGAGCCAGCTCCAGCTCCAGCCATTAATATTCTGTCCATTCAGGAGTTACCTGAGTCTCCCCTCAATGCTAGGAATGTGCTGCAGAAACTGCCACTGATCACACGCTTACACGCGTGCTGACATGGGTGTTGTCAGGATGGCCTGACAAGTGCCCAGATACTGAGTTCCAAAGCTTCTGGCACAAGAAGCATGAGTTTTCCACTTTCAAGGGTTGCCTATTATGGGGTAGCAGGGTTGTGATCCCAGCCTCATTGAGGTCTAGAATCTTGATCTCTCTGCATGAGGGACATCTTGGTATAGTCAGAATGAAAGTGCTTGCACGCAGCCATCTTTGGTGGCCTGGGCTCGATAAAGCCATCGAGGCCCAGGTGCATGGGTGCCAAGTGTGCCAACAGTCTCGCCCTGAAATGCCTCAGGCCCCAGTACATAGGTGGGAGGAAACTCAAACCCCATGGTCTAGGGTGCATATAGATTGTGCTGGGCCTTTTCAGGGGCAATTCTTCCTGGTTGTTGTTGATAGCCATTCTAAGTGGCTAGAGGTTGTTCCTGTTTCCTCCACTACTACTGCCAGGACCATCCAGGTGTTGAGAGGAATTTTTGCATCACACAGTCTTCCAGATGTGCTGGTTTCAGATAATGGCCCTCAATTTACGTCTTCTGAGTTTCAGGCTTTTCTTCAGGCCAACCTGATCTGCCAGGCAACTTCGGCTCCCTTCCATCCATCCTCCAACGGACTGGCAAAGAGTATGGTGCGAACCACCAAAGAGGCTCTCAAGAAACTGACTTATGGTAACTGGCATCACAGGTTAGCAGATTTCCTTCTTGCACACTGCACCACACCATGCACTGCCATAGGGAAGAGCCCTGCTGAACTCCGCTGGGGTCGCCGCCTCATCACTAAACTGGACAGGCTGCACCCTGACTGGGTGGCTTCACAGGTGTCACAACCATGGGCACCTAGGAGACTTCAGATGGGCGAGAAACTATGGGCCTGGTCATCTCTGGGTCACAGCTGTGGTCTGCAAGGTATCTGGGCCGTTGTCATACAAAGTTGCCTTGGGAGACGGCCGCGTTCTTCGCAGACACATAGACCAACTGCGTTGGAGACTGGACTCTCACCTTTCTGCTCCTGGCTTTGCTCTGGGGGGGGGGAGGAGGACCATATATGCATTCTGGGTCACAGTTTCCCAGGCCTAACAGGCCCTCACTAGCTGCTACTGAGGCTGTTTGGGATTCATCCCAAGGTTCCGCAAGTGCTCCAAACAGGAATTCACGGGATAGGGGATCATCCCACACATCCATAATCACTCCAGACAGGGAGTCACACCAGGGGTATCCACAGTATTCACAGATGTCAGATAGTGCTCCAGACAGGGAGACTGACGGGGGGGGGTATCCACACAAATCACAAGAAGCAAGAGAAAAAGAATTCCATCAGGGGCGCTTGCCAAATGGTTTTAATGTGCCTTGTTGGAAGAGAGCTTTAGTAAGATTCCCCATGAGGAATGAATATGTCCATGCAGGCCAGGTGCAGTTGAAATAGCCACCCATGTCTTAATTTTCTGTGGGTATTACAAGGAAATGGAAGCTGTTTTCATCCTTATCTAATCTTCCATGCCACTCAGATGATTACTAGTTCCCCTTCCTACTATCAATTAAGCAGTTGGCACAGCAATCTAGCCATATTCTGTGCAATAGCATATAAGGCTTGGGGTGGATATAACAATGGGCTCCTCAGAATATTCTTATAAAAACAGTGAATTTGTTGTAGTGTTGTGAACTTTATTCTCGGGTTTTTTTTATTATTTGTCTGATGTGTAATTTGTCAAAAATAAAATGTAATTTACTAATAAATTAACTGTATTAATTTATTAAATTTTCACCCAAACTGAGAGCTCAGGTCAAGATTTGGGAGCTGTTTGTAAATTATTTGTATTAGAATGAGTCATCACAACAAACAGGGATCAGCTGTCTTTCTGAGCCTTTCATGTAAGGAATCCAAACTTACAGGACACATTAAATAAAACAAAAAGGAGGAGGCTGTACTAGGGAAGGACAATTAGGAAAGGAAGTCAGTTCCAACTTCAGTATTCAGACTGGATTAATAAATGTAGGAATTTGGATTTGCTTGTTTAGAACTGCACGGACAATTTCTCCAGCCCTGTTCATTCCTCAAAGATTCAGTGACTGAGAAAAGTAGTCTCTCTGCATCTACTGCTTCTCTGTATCAGGTAAAAAGTAGATGTTTTGAGTTTGAAATGCTCTTTTCTAATGAATTTTCAGCACTGTAGCTTTATACCACTTGAATCCATTGGCAAATCGACTAGTAGTGGAGCCACATTAGGAACATTGTGCCACATTTAAAAAAATATTTTCCAGATTTCATCCCATATCTCCATTCTGGCCAAGATGTTGTCTTAGTGTTCTGTCTGGATACCAGAGGAGGCACCAACGCTTTCCTTCCCATGGGGAAGTCTTTGAAGTCACATGATATTCATTTTTGGCTTTGATATGAGTCCCAGCAAGTTGATGCCTCTTCATATTTGATACCTTCCTATTTGGTACAACCAGCAAGAGGCCAGTCAAAATAAAAGAAAGAAGAAAACTCCAGCGTTTGGCATTTTTCTTGATATTTTTGCTATAAAAAGGAAACAGACAGAAGTCTTGCCAATTTCATCAGATTAAAAAAAAAAACAAAAAACCTCCAGGTATCACCTTGGGAGATCCTCCAGAAGGAGCAGATAAGCCCAGAAACCCAGGACAGAAATAGTCATGGAGGGCAGTGACTAGTGACCAGAAAAGTGGCTGTTCCTAACCAACTAGAGGGGACACATCTGCCTATAATGAGATAAAGTTCAGAAAACAAATCAGAAAGCACTGCTGCTGAGGGCACAAGTCAGAAAATACTAATGTTGATTTACAACAGACAAAAAACAATGTAAGTTGCCAATCCAGTGAACTAAGGCAAGTATAAGATACTAAGAATTTTTGTCCTTGAGAAATGATTAATGATCCCTCTTTGTGTTAGCATACAGTTGTATAAGACAGCCCCTTAGTTTGGAACAGCTACTCAGACCAAATCAGTAGTATTTCAATGCTTCTAATTCCAACCAGTCTGAAAAAGACCCAGTCCGGAAAAATTTCAAGGTTAAAATGCCTCTTTTAAATCCAAAATAGTGTTCTTTTGAATTTGAAGTACTTCCAGAATAATTAAAATAGTATTTAAAACACTTCCAGTAAGACTAGAAGGGTCCATTTTGAGCTCAAAATAGTTCAGATTTGAATAATGTTGCCCACCCTTCTCAACAACCTTTCCAATAGAATGGGGTCCCCAACCCCCACTCCGTTGACTGGTACCGGGCTGTGGCATGCCAGCAACCAGGCTGCACAAACAAGCAAAACCCCATCTGTGGGATGCAGGCAGCACACCAAACCACACCCCCTCCGTTCCGCTGAAAAACCTCTCTCCACGTAAGTGGTCCCTGTTGCCCCAAAGATTGGGGACCTCTGCAATAGAAGCAGATTCTCATCCTGCCTCAAAATTTATAGAATTGGAGTAGGAAGCATTTTAAAAGAATTGTGACTATGCGTTCTTTTTCAGCTGCACAGTTGTTAAAAAATATACATAATATCCAGGTTTCAATTTGCCAAATTGAATGTTTTCCATTTCATTATTTATTTGATTGTCTCCTGCCCAAATACCACAAACGGTGGGTTACAGATATTTTTTTTCTAAAATATCAAGAGCGCACAATTAGAAGCAATCAAATGGTTTGCAGAATAAAAGAGAACACATGAATTTCAAATAACATCATAAACGTAACATCTATTTAAAACACATCCACAAATGCTACACAATTTTAAAAAGCCATCCAAAAGGCTTTTAGTTTCAGGTTTTTAAAAATAATGCAGTTACTTACTGTGCCTCCTGCAAAGTTTCAGTGGCACCACCTGAAAATTCCTCATCTTTTCAAACTATAAATATCACCTGTTCCCAACTTGTCAGGTTAAAGAACAAGTTAGCAATATGGGTTTTGCAAATTTAGAGAGCAGTAATCATGAATGCCCCTAAATATGTTTGAATAAATCTGGATTGGGCTATCCAGCAATCCCTATTTGACACCCAACAATCTCTGGGCTGGAGGTTATTCATTTGCTCTGAAAATACTTGGCTAATATACTGCATGAAAACAAAAAAACCACAATTCACATCTCCTCAAAATGGAATGCAATGCATTGTTATAAAGAAACACTTCAGAATGTTATTCCTTATCACAGATTTTTGACAGATTTCAGAAGAAATATTCCACCAGATGCATTCTGGAAAATCCAAAAAGGAAAAAAAATGGAATTAATTGTATATGTAAAAGGGCCACAATAGTACATTTCATTTTTTTTAAAAAAGGAAAAATACAGTGCGGGTGGAGGGTGCGAGGAAAAAAAACAAGAATAGTGATTATTCAAATGGAGGAGGGGAATGAGGGGTAAGAGAATGAGAGAAAACACATAATAGCTTTTAGTCTGTCATTTTCCCCACAGAGTAGTAAATAAGAGCTTTGATACATAAAAGCAGTTATCAAACAGTAACAAATTAGCTCTTTGCCATCTGTGATCCACATGGGAAGGGAGGAGGGACGTTGGTGACAGTTTGGGCAAGATTTTAAAAAATGAAATCAACTATTTATGAACTGGCTTCAGAGTCTCGCTGTCTACTTTGCCTCTTCAAATGTGGCCACAAGAAAGGAATGGGGTTTCCAACTCTAACTAAAAGCAGCAGTTGCGGTCCTGGTTCTTTAAACGATGCTAATTGCCGGCTGACATTTGTAAACAAGATTTTTTTTCCCCTTCCTCCCCCTGTCAGTCTCGGCACGCTGTCACTCGCAGATCACTTCACCCCAAGAGACCCACCCCTGCACGGAAATGTGGTGGCAAATCACAGGCATCCAGCAGCACCATTTGTCATGTTCTGAGAAAGGGAATAGGGTCAAAATATACCTTAATCCTTTCAAATGATCAACTGTCAGCTTTGCCTCCTCGGGAGATCTCACCATGTCTGCAACCACAGAGGCTGAAATATTTCTTTTCAAGTTTGGAGGGGAAAAGGTTGTTCATCTCTGCAGCCATGGTGAGCTTAGCCATGGTTTCTTGAATAACTCACAGTGGCTGGGTTTGTATAACAAACTAACAAATCATATCATAGCACTGTATTTAAGATGCCACACAAAAGTCTGTTCGTCCTTCTCTCTGTAAATTAAGATCACAGACAATGTGGTAAGTAGGAAATGCATCAAAATAACCTGTTCTATTTGCTTATCAGAATTTTCTGACTCATTGTTTGATATCCTTAAATATTCTAGAAATACTCTCTCAATTATTCTAATGGTGACCAAAAAATGGCAAGAGCAAAAAGAGAAAATGCTAAGCAACTTTAGGGGCAGGCCAATTTGTATTTGGAAAAATTACTGCCACCTCCCTCCCTCTTCTTCTTCTTCTTCTTCTTCTTCTTCTTCTTCTTCTTCTTCTTCTTCTTCTTCTTCTTCTTCTTCTTCTTCTTCTTCTTCTTCTTCTTCTTCTTCTTCTTCTTCTTCTTCTTCTTCTTCTTCTTCTTCTTCTTCTTCTTCTTCTTCTTCTTCTTCTTCTTCTTCTTCTTCTTCTTCTTCTTCTTCTTCTTCTTCTTCTTCTTCTTCTTCTTCTTCTTCAAACAGCAACACCAATGTTTTTATACATAAATACAAATGAAATGTACAATTAATTGATAGTGGCATCCTCTTTCTCATGACATAATTCTTTTTTTTTAATCGAGCCTGTTCATTTTTAATTTCTGGGAAAGAGAAAGGGATAGTTGACATGTCTTTCTTTCTTTCTTTCTTTCTTTCTTTCTTTCTTTCTTTCTTTCTTTCTTTCTTTCTCCATTATTCTCAGAAAAATGTAATGCCTATATAATAAAACTGAGTTGCCACATCTTCCCTCAGCACCACTGTAGTGCCTCAAGCCATGAAAACCTTTTCTGGCACATTTAGACTAGATTATGAGATTCCCTCAGGATTGCCAACTAAATGTTCTATAGATTTCATCAAGCAGCAGTTCATTTATTTGCAAGATAAATTAAAGAAAGGGGTATAAAATAGTGACCAGGTGGTAGGTCTTTTTGGGGAAAAGTGAAGATAGTAAGATGGCCAATGTTGTTAGCACTCTAGTTTATTCCCCACTGATGGAAAGATTTTTGGCCCAAAACTATATGCAATATTAGCTGCTGTGTGGGAGGCTGTACATCATACCACATTCACACACAGCATTCAACAATCCCATTTATCTACTCACTGCAATTTGTAGGCTCTGAGGTTTGAATTCTTAAGTTAGCAATTGCCTTACCAGATGACTGTTTGAAAGCACATGGAGGTAGAACAATTTTAAAATAACAAAAACGACATAATTTATGCCATAATTAATTTGAAACATGTTTCTTATTCTTTTTTTACTAAAATGGGTTAGATTGTTAATCCTGGATTGTCTCTTGTAAAGTCCATAGTTTACACCCTGGATATTTACTCAAATAAAATGACCAGCACAGTAGTTTTCAAATCGCTGGGGAAAAGATTAATGTTCTCTGTTTCTAATAGCATTTGAGAAACAGTCACATTCCCTCTTCACCACTCTCCAAAGAAAGTTCAAATCCACTTGCTAATACAATATGACATTTCAGTTCCTAAGAATGTTACTGGTCGTTCTGGAAGCACATTGAAAGAATTCTATGATCAACCATAGAGCACTCTTATAGTGCATGATACAAAGTGGACAGTACTGATTTGAAAAGACTTGATACTCAGTCACAGAATCCTCTCAGAACAGATGCTAAGTCTTGCAAGGCATCAGTCTGAACTACTACTACTGATCTGTCATAGCAATTATAATAGCCCTTAGACACGTATACCCCTTCATAGTGCTTTTACAGCCCTCTCTAGGCAGTTTACAGAGTCAGCCTATTGCCCCCAACAATCAGGGTCCTCATTTTACCCACCTTGGAAGGTTGGAAGGCTGAGTCAACCTTGAGCTGGTCAGAATTGAACTCCTCACAGTGAGCAGAGTCAGCCTGCAACACTGCATTCTAATCACTGCACCACCACAGCTCACCATAGAATTTTCTTGAAGCAACTTTTAGAGCAGCTTTTAAGACTCCCCATGAGTTAACAATACCATTAGCAGCAGGAATGACAACCATGTATGCTGAGATTCAAAAGAGATATGCTATCTCTTGCGCATCAAACTAGTCAAATGGCCTTATTAGACTTGACAATTATAAAAACATTTAAATTTATTTGACCACAAATCAGTTATGAACTTTTAAAGGTCCCTACAAATTCTGCTTCTGGAAGTTTATTAGATCTTGATTGCATGAGATGGAAACCTTTTTATTCTGGAATAAGGTTTCTGTCCCACTCCAGAATCATGTCTCAGTAGAGTAAGAGAAGAGTATTGCACTCACCTATCCATGTGGTAATAGCTAGTTTAGTGTAGTGGATAAAGGCCACTTAACGTGGGGTAAGATGGGTGATCAATCAATCAATTAATTAATTAATTAGGCACTGAATTAAAAGACAGAGTTGTAGTCATGCCTTGGAAGAATGCAATGGCAAACCAGTTCCCAAAGTGTTACCATACAGTTGCCAAGAATCAACACTGACTCAAAGATGAGCACAACCAAAGAGAGACAAAAACTGGTAAAAATATTTGCAAGCATCCTGGACTTTATGAATTATTCAAGTGGGGAAAGCTTTCTAGGGTGGGTAAACCTGTTTTAGAGATAACCTGAAGCAGACAGCATGTAGACTAAAATGGCCAAGAGCGATGCAATATTGATTCTATTGGAGGAAGAGTGTGCTCTGTCTAAAATAAGGGTCGGTGTGGTTCAACCATTGCCAGATGTCACTTCATATGTCTTGGGATCTTGTGAAGCTTTGATTCTTTTGTGTGTTCTGCCAAGACTTGTAAGTTGTATTGTGCTGCTGAAGCAGAGAACATTAGACAGGGAGGAAAAGTAAGTGAGAAACCATTAATAAGTATGTGCTTATAATTCCTACTTTCACTGTTCCTCTAAAGCAGAGGTCCTCAACCTTGGCAACTTTAAGACTTGTGGACTTCAAGTCCCAGAATTCCTCAGCCAGCTGGGAGATGAAGTCCACAAGTCTTAAAGATGCCAAGGTTGGAGACCCCTGATCTAAAGGATGCACTTAGAGGAGGCCCTGGAATTCATTGCCATTTAGACCCATGCGGAGTAAACAACTAAGAGGAGAGTATTTAAAGGGTAAGAACCAGTTTGATGTAGATTTTAAAGCACTAGGCTAGAAATCAGAATATCATGAGTTCCAGTCCCACCTTAGGCAAAAAACCAACTGGATGACCTTGAACCATCATATTACAAACTGAAGACATTTTTTATTTTACTTATTAATTGTTTTTGCCGTCCATGTTCCTTATAGATATTACATGGCTGAAAAATAGGCAAATGTGATTTTACGCTGCATCAACAGAAATGTAGTTTTCAACAGAAGGGAAAATAATAGTTTCACCATTGGTCTGCATTGGTCAGACCACACTTTAAATATTGCATGTAGTTTTGGCTCTCACATATTAGGAGATTCTATGTCTAGAGATTGAAGAAGGTTTCACGATGGAAAGAGAAGATTGGGAGAAGCTATATTAGCACTTTTCAAGTGTCTGAAGATTTATTTTCCATCACTGGAGAATGTAGAACACTTAATAATAGATTTAAATTACTAGAAAGAAGATTTTAATTGAGTATTAGGGAGGGGAAAAAATCTTTTCTCAGCATAAGGGGAATTCAGCACCAGGATCTTTTCCAGAGATATAGTAGATGTCCCTTCACTTGAGTCAGGTTGAAGTTACAGAGCAATCTGTTTGAAATGCTTTACTTTGGATTCCCACACGGAGGAAGTGTGGGAATCCAAAATGTTAAGATTTCTAATTGTATTAATGAATGCTTACTTTAGTTCTTGGATGCTGACTTCTTAGAATCCTCTTCAAAAAGAAGCAGAGAAGTCATCTGTCTATTCCACATTTTATCCTTCTTGCTATTTTGCCTTTTATCCCTTTTTAGACCTCTGACTAGGCTCATATAATATATTAAGCCATATAAGGCTCATTGGCTTCTGACCAAGGTTAAGACTAAAACTCAATCATTGTGTTGATAAATCATGGTCTATCTTTTGATGTGTTGTATAAAACCATATCATTATGATTTTTTTCAAGAAACAATGATTAAGCAAATCATGGTTTCATGCTTTAATCTGTTTTTCTTCTCTCTGACTCAGTTATTTTGTCAGAACTTGTAAACCAGCAATGGGGACTCCCTCATTCTGTAATAGATATTCACAGGCCATTTGCCACATTGTGGCAAGGCAGACTAAGAGGCTTGATATGGCTTTAATGTGACTCCCAAGGATTTTACATTAACTAGTCATTAGTCATTAGGAAGCAAATTCTGGAATACCTCTCTGATGGCATATCCCAGCCAAGCTTATTAAAATATATTTGATCCAGTAATTAGAGGCACATGGGATTGTATGCATTTCTTTGTGAAAAAATATAATACAAATGTTTGCAAAAGGAAAAGAAAATACTCTACAATTGAATACTAATCCAGTTTCTTGTTGTCGGATTTGTTAATTACATATACAGGAAAGAAGTAAAACAGATATTACTGATTAACATTCAATTTGCCAAGAACTGTTTCCAGAATGACAATTCTCAGTCCAACATCCCTTTATTTTTTCCCCCGTTTTGGGCAAAATGGAGGCTCAGCCATTTGTCAAGCAATATAATGCACAATATATTTTAGTCGCCTATAAATAGGGTGTCATGTACACATTATGAGGGTCCTTGTAGTAGAGAGACAAACCAACCACGAGCATTAAAGTAACTTAACATATTCATTCACTGGATACAAGTTTATTGTAAAATACTACCCTAAGGCAAACAAAAACAACATAGTTTTCTTCATCTCTGCATTTACTGAAGTCCTATTGCGAAATCATCTCTACTGACTTCATAATAAGAAACTATTCTCTTTTTCCTTAGAAGGTAATATTATTAGTACTACTATAGGCTAATAGTATTATTAGCATTAGTATAGACTGAGACCCAGCTTGATGTACTGGTTAGTATAGAAACTGGTATACTGGGCATTCTAGTTTCTGCCTTAGGCACAAAGCCAGTTGAGTGAGCTTGGGCCAACCCCTCTTTCTCAGCCCTAGGAAGCAAACAATGGCAAAGCACTTCTAAAAAAAAACCTTGCCAAAAAACACTCTTGTCCAAGCAGTCTCCGAGAATCTGACATGACTGAATGGAGTGGGGGGGGGGAAATATAGATTGCTAGCATGTCTGCCCCCCTTGAAGTTCATTTTTTGGCTTTGAAATCTTTTCCTGGCCTCTAGTAAAGTCTGAGCACAGCCCGGTACGAATGCAAATATTCTATCCATCTTTTTTACAGATCTTTTCCAGATCTGTTAAAAAAAAAATCAGCATCCGTTTTTATTCACCAACATATGTAGCTTTTGAGAAAAAGCCTGGGTAAACACATGGTAGTAAGTCTGAGTGTGGGTATAGGTGGGGGAAAGAGAGCAGAAGAGTGCCAGAATGGAAAAGAATGAGAGGCCAATAAGAAGTAGATGGCAGAAATTAAACTGAAGGGAAAGATCGGGTTTTGCAAATCAAAGAAGATTGCTGCTACATCCTTAGCTATTAAGAAGCCTGAGGTTTAATCGTTGTGCATTCTCAATTAGGGTTTCAGTTCCTTTTTGTGATAGGCTGAGTTTTATCAGTTATTTGGTAGTAGGATGCAACACGATAATCCCCTATGAAATATGATCAGCGCAGATGGATTTGAATTCAGTTTGGTCCCTTTTTCATAAAAAGATTTCAGAATAATTATGTCAGTTATTCCAACAGGTTATTATACTAGTAAGCAGTATCATCAAAACCAGCAATGTGTTTTCTTTGTTCTCTGTGTTTTAGCTTTCTTCCAAAAAAGCATTACAGTATATCAGCGTCATCTTGCACATTTAAAAAGCTACCAGGCCAAAGGTAGGCACATATATTTTGTAGGAAGAACCTACAGTGCAAGCTCAATCTTATAACCCAGACTGATTTGCTATTGGCATAAGAACTGGGCAACAGATATCCAGCAGTCTTTCTCAAACAAGTTCATTTAATGCAGCCTAGCTGTTGGTCACATGCAACTAGACCTATATATGTAAAGTTCAAGCTCACAACTTTATTATATTCTGCCTATTACACAGGAATCTCCCCAAACTTGATCTGGGAACAGATAAATAAGATTCTATGGAGCTTGAGAGGTCTCAGTTCTGGACTGCTTGTGACTGCACAAGGACTCAAGGCTCAGTCATAGATTGAGGCCTTCCACCTGTCTAGTTGGGTGTTTCCCAACATCAGCATTGTTACCAAATTATTTATTTGGAATCCTAAGAGAAAAAGAAGATCATTCTATCTTTGCTACTGTTCCTCAGGAGTGTTTAAAGAGAGAGTGAGACAGAGAGACAGAGTAGAAATCTTCCTCACACGACTACTTGCTACTCTAAATAGAAAAAGAGAATATACAACAGGAACTCTCCTTTAATAACAGATCTCCATGAAATTGCTGCCCAGCACAGGATTTTCTCTTGCTGGGTTTCCACATTTTAAATATACATACTGGATGAAGTGCAGCTTGTAAACAGTAATTGTATAGGAGAAAATGCAGGGAGGGACTCTAGAAGACAATGTTTATGACTTCACTTACTGTGCATTTGGAGAACCAGTCTGGCTGCCTTTGGTGGCCCTCCACTCAGCTGATAAGGGCTTGTCTGCTGTCCCAGGGTCCAGTGCTGAATGTGCCACTGGATAAGATCTTCCTGTAGTGCCTAAATCAAAATGCTGTCTGAAGCAGATCTCAGAATGCTGCTACTCTGCTCACTGTGTGAGTATTTGATGTGGGGCTTTCTGAACTGAGATTTCTGAATGAAATTGTCAGAGTGGTTGGAAGGATCTTATAAAACAACCCCAAAGCAAAGAGGAACAAGCTTCTTCCCATGCCAAACACCACTATTTCTGAATTAGTTCAAAAAATCTGGACCCAACCACTTTTCAAAATGGATTCAAAAGCCTGCATCAGTTTGTATTAGTTGCCTGGATTGACTTCATGTTATTTTTTTAAACTAGGTGTGGATTAAGACTAATCGGACAGACACTTGTCTGAAATGGTATGGGGTCTTCTGCTTGAGCAGGGGGTTGGACTAGAAGACCTCCAAGGTCCCTTCCAGTTCTATTCTGACTCTTGTTTCAACACAGCAACAATATAACATTTTCTCTAGACCAATTCCTTTGTTTTTTTCCTTGTTCCCTATGGGGTGGTGTTATCATGGTGCCCTACTTAGTAGAAGGACCAGCTCTGCCACCTAATTTCAGCATTTCTTATTGCTCTGAATTTCAGCAGCATGCACCCAGTTCATTAGGCAGAGCTTAAATAAATAAAGGCAGTCTCTTCAGAGAGATAATAACTGATGGAATTTCAAGCAGAAAATTCCTCTTAAGTTCAAAAGTCAACCCTGCTCTACATGTGTCCTATATTATCATGATGTGGTTTGAGTCCACTCTAGAGATCAGGGATTTATTTTAAATTTTAAAATTGTAGCAATTTCTCTGAGTAAAAGAATTACATAAAATAGGGATCTTTTGTATTCAGTTGCCAGGAAAAGTAAGCTGAACTAAATAATTGTAGCCAGATTTCTTGATCCCGTCTATCTGCATCACTTCTCAAATCGTTTTCTTCAAACACTTCTTAGAATTTATGTGTAGATTAAAACTGTGTAGATTTTAAATAAGAGTCCATTTGTTAATGTGTTATAATCATGAACTGAAAAAACAGTAGTAAAGACTGTATACCCAAGGACCAGTGCTGAACCATAAGACTCTTTCTTTCTGTACTTGATTTATAAGATTGCTCAAATCAAACAACTCATTGTGACTCTATAACAATAAGCAACAACAACAAAAGCCCACATAACATTAAAACATATACAATACATAAATATAAAATATTAAAACAGTGATCAAATATCATAGCAAAAGAGATGGGAATTCCCATTCTGTTTGGGATTATTGTCAAATAAAATTTCTCAAAATTCTAATTTCTTTTGTAAGCAGAATGGGGGAAATGGGCTAAAAAGAAAGAAAGAAAGAAAGAAAGAAAGAAAGAAAGAAAGAAAGAAGGAGGAAGGAGGAAGGAGGAAGGAGGAAGGAAGGAAGGAAGGAAGGAAGGAAGGAAGGAAGGAAGGAAGGAAGGAAGGAAGGAAGGAAGGGAAGGGAAGGGAAGGGAAGGGAAGCAAAACTGCAGAATTCATTACAACTTTGAGTGGATGAATCATAAAAATGTACATTAATCTGCAGTTTTACCTTTAAACAAAATAGCAGCACTACATTGACATTTCAATAAGAATATGTACTTGGGCCTAGCAAGACACAGGCTCTGTAGGAGCAATTAATACAGAGCATGTCTACAAGTTCAGGGACTTTGTAGTTACTGGTCAGAAAGATAGCAGAAAAGAGAATTTCTCTGGTTTTCTGATTCCATCTGTAGATACAAAAAAAAAAAAAACCCTATCTACTACAAACAACAGGATCCAGTATCTTTAAACCAGCCCAGAAGTGTTAAAAATTCTCTCACTTTAAAGGCCTGGGGAAATATTTAATGGAGGACCACCTCGACCTAGCCTTCAACCTGCCCACTCTTTCCCTCCCCAGTGTTGAAGCTTCCAGTATCAGGAAGGAATCCCTGCAGATTTTACTCGGATAGTGGTTGCTGACTCTAGGGGCCAGTGCTCATCTCTGTTTCAAGACCATTGAGCCAGCTCTGTCCAAAAAATTTCCACCGTCATATGGCCAGCATCATATCATAGAGTGCTGTTATCCTCCCACCGAAGTGGTACTTATTTATCTACTTGTATTTGTATGTTTTCAAACTGCTAAGTTACCAGGAGCTTCGACGAGGATGGGAGCTCACCCCGTCACGTGGTGCTCAGGTTTCATCACTGAACCACTGTGCCACCCAATATCAGGAAGAGCCAAATTCAAAAGCCAACACAGAAGGCAGGTTGTAGTTTTTCTTCTCATAAATTGGTACCTCCTTCTAGCCTTGAGGTGGAAAAAGTAATGTTAACCCAGGAGGGCTAGCATTTCATCCTTAAACCTATTTCTCTCTACACATGGGTGCCTAAATGTATTTTCTAGGTTTTAACATTATTTTAGCTCTAAATTAGAATGGCGGCTCCTGCAAATACTTTGATGCTGTGAGTATTTTTACAGGAATATACTTTCAGGGACCACCTCTTTTTCATTTTTTATAGTAATTTTATTAAAAATTTTGATTAAAAATATAAAAATGAATACAAATTAAAAAAGAATAAAAAGAAAAATAGGAAGAGCAGAAATGAAAAAAATGGAAAAGAAAAAATAAGAAAATACTTAAGAAAAAAAGAAATATATAAAGAAATGATTTCTCCCTCCATCACTACAAGGAGCAGTAATTTTAGTAACTTATCACTTTCTCTTAAAATTCAACAAATGATCTCTTCTTCCCATATCCCATGTTATATCTATAAATCAATCTTTAAAACCTTGCCATTCAGTTTTGATCAGCCAAAGTCCATTAAGGGATACCAGAGATAAAACATATATATTTTAACTTTCATAAAATAAACCAACTTTATATTCCTTCCTTTTATGTTTAACATAATTTTGATCTTTAGTTCTTTCAAATAATATTGTGAAACTTGATTTGCTTTCATTTTTATTTGTCCCTCTTACAAAATTCTTCAAAGCTTAACAAGTCTCTTTTATAAACCCATCATAAGAAAATTATCCAGGTCACTCTTTTGACTTGTTATTTGCATATCTCTTTTAATAATTAAGACATCAGCTGGGTTTTTTTTTGTTTGTTTTTTTGCATGTACAGCATCTTTTTTCCATATCATTTTGTAGCTTGTCATTTTTAAATCTACTTTCACACTCAATCTTGTCAGGTAAAACTTGTTCCACTTTCATAGCACCTTTGAAACACAGTCTATCTATAAAGGCAGTCACTCTTAAAATTAAGTTCTAGATCCTTTGTTCACAAATGTTCTTTCCAAGTATGAGTTCAGGATAACCATTAGATAACTAGGAATATGGTTTTGATGGTGATAAAAACCACTGTGCTCATTGAAACCTACTGCTAGTAAACTGTGAAGAGGATTACAGCCATTAGAACATGCAATAAACTAGAAAGCTGAAGAATAGCTACTTTTGCAACTCAGTTCAGTGAGGTTTACATGAAATCTGATTCTACATCACTGCACTCATAGTACATTCAGTCTACAGCCTAGCTTACCAGAAATGAAGAAAAGAATCTGAAGTAAAATGGCTAATCTATTTCCAGGCCACATCCTCTGCTAGAGGTATTCTCTGAACTGCTTTAAATTATCCTGTCAAATTACTTCAAATCAAGACCTGGACTCATAACGCTTTGCCAGAAAGTCAGATCAAGTGTTTTTTAAAAGTCTGTTTTGAATGCTGTCACATGCTAGGAAATAGCTTTCTAACACAAGAGAACCGTGTGAAGCTTTTGAAAGAAGTGCCTCAGAAAAGGCCTTGACCTAAGCCAAGTATCCTTCTTCAAAGGGTAAAGCAGATGCATCCTCCAGAACAGTGTTTTTCAAATTTGGCAACTTTAAGATGTGTGGACTTCAATTCCCAAAAGTCCCCAGCTAGCATGCCAGCAGAGAGAAAATTTAGGACAGCCTATTTCAGGGTGGCTTTGCATATTTGTGCATTCTGGGGATATTGCCAGCAAAGCAGCTCTTCATGTATACCCCAAGATAGCCTCCACAGGCATCATATAAGACTTCTAAAGAATATGGCTGCATTAACACTTCAAGGAGGATTCTTTTGTTCAAACCAACATGCCTGAAAAGCCCCTTGTCTGAATGCTTTGCCCAGTCCTATAAATATATAATTTAATGTTTAGAAGGATAATTTAATCAAGCTTTCTAACTGAATTGTAAATATAGGTAGTCCTCGACTTATGACCGCAATTGAGTCAAAAATTTCTGTTGCTAAGTGAGACAGTTGTTAAGTGAATTTTTCACCATCTTATGGCCTTTCTTGCCAGTTATTAAGTGAATCACTGCAGTTGCTAAATTAATAACATGATTGTTAAGTGAATCTGTTTCTCCTCCTTTGAGAAACAGGCTCAATCAGCAATTTCCAAGAAGGATCGAGATGCTCTTATAAAGTGATATTATGAAATCTCCCCTCCAGAACTATAGATGGCAAAATATTAAATCTAGCCTACATTCCACTAATATAATCAGAGACCAAATATTAGCAAGGTAAGGTGAATTGGTTATGGTAAAAGGCATTCTGTATAGACTACTCTTACAGTCCTAGGGGGATAAGCTTCAGCTTTTCTGTAAATTGGAGTCAAGAAAACAATGCTTCATATGAGGTTGCTTTCCTGTACTCTACTTGGATCCAGCTGAGGGATCCAGCTGAAAAGATGCAGGAACTTAGGTCTGAGCTTTCTTCCAGGAAGAAACAACCTTATTATCAGGAATAGGGTAAGGGGCAGATATGCCTCTGGTCATAGTAACCAGTACTTTAACTAGAAAATGTTTACACAAGCCACTGCGGAGGAGAGACCAGAGGCCAAGTGTATCACACTTCTAGATTTTTTTTGAAGATCTCATCAACTCCATCCAACCACAACTTTAACAGTCATCCCTCCTACTTGACCTATTCACTTTTCCTCCATATATTTTTTCTGAAATTCGAATATGACCAAGATACTTCTTATATTTCTTTCATACTCTCTTCAAAATTCAATTCACATTCATTCGGCTCTCATTCATTCTTCACTCTGTCTCTTCTTGCTTACTACCCTTTTTATTTTTTTTAACCATACACACACATACATAAATTGCGATTCCAATTGCGCATATAATGAAGCAGGCTGTGACCTTTGCAATGCACCGGTTTTGTCTTCATTTTTTATTTGCAGGTTGTTGTTTTTATACTTTTTCTTCTTGTGCCATATTTGTTATCGGACATTGGTGAACATGTTGGCGATCCTGTTTTTATCAGCAGCCGCACAAAAAAGTGCTGTTGAGTTTTGTCCAAACCAGTCCCTTAGATTTTGAAGCCACAATGTTCTTCTTCTGCCTGGAGCTCATTTGCCTTCAATCTTTCCCTGGAGGATTAAATGGAGTATGCTGTATTTTTCTGGGTGTCGCATCACATGTCTGAAATATTCTAATTTTTGTTTTTTAATTGTTTTGATGATTTCCCTTGGCTTTCCCAGGTGGCTTATTTCTGATCTTGTCAACCCAGCTTATATGTAACAGCCGCCTGTAAATCCACATTTCAAATGCTTCTAGTCTCTTCAGGTGGCCTTCTGTCAGAGACTGTTTTTATACAGTCATGTCTAATACCAACACTTCTAGAAATATGAAATTTGAATAACAGAAGTCTGCTTGAAATATGCTCATTATACCACCAACTATGAATTGCTTTCCCTTATATAATCAATAAAAATCATGGTTTCCCTCTGTGAAAGGAAGGGATGGAGTGGCTCTATTTATGTAGTAGAAATAAATCAAAGCAGCTCTGTCTAGGAAATGAAAATGATCTTTTCTGGTGTCTGTATCATGTGACTGTTAGGAAAAGAGACCCCTGGTGTTCTCCACTTTTCAGATATCCAAATGCCATGTGGTCACTGAACATTTCCACTTGTGTGTGTTCTTACATTTTTTAGGAAACCATGATGGATATTTATGGGGAAAGGAGCAGAGCAATTACAGAATCCTATGTGATCAAAATTTTTCAGTGTTTTCTCTGGATATGAACTGCTTCTTTTTTACGATTTTGTCCTCTTACAATAGGAATAACAGCACCATGTTTTTATGAAAGAAAAATACCTTGAAAGCAATCGTGGTATTTCACTCTAAATATAAGTGTAATTATTATCATGGAAACAATATGTCTATGATTTAAAAAAAAATGTTCTAGGCCACATATATGCAGAATATTTTCTTCACATAAAATTTTTGGAATATGAACAAAAACACATTGTTTTTTGGAAAAGGGAATCTCAGAATGAGTATTTGTCCTAGTTCTTCCATTTCTACTCTTTCTTCAAGAAATATAGAAAGAAACAGAGAAGTGTCAATAAATTATTTGTAGCTCAGGGTTGAAATGAGGGGGTCCTTCGTGCTCTCTGAGCTTGCTTGTTTTCCTAGAGACATTTCATTACCCAAAGTAGGTAACATCAGTTTGGGTAATGAAACATCTGCAAGAAAACAACTAAGCTCAGAGAGCATCAAGGACCCTCCACAGAGAAGTGTAATAGTGAAAGTGCTTTAGTAGGGCCAGGAAGATCCAAGTCCAATTCCTCCTTCAGTCACAGACGCTCACTGGGTGATTTCAGCCCCCCCCCCATTTCACAGGATTCTTGTTGTGAAGGAAAAATACATCTTGTACTCTGCTTAAACTTAAGGACATTTGAAAACTACTACTAACTACTGTAATAAAATACTAATGAATTTCTATCTATAAAATCAGTTACTACACCATTAACTAAAACCTATCCACACTATAATTATTATTTTCTAATAATTGTAATACACTTTTTAAAAGAGTTTGGACATTCATCAAAATGATTGAGTCATGTCCAACAATACTTGCAATAACTAATTCTCTCGGAATGTGACCTAGAAAATCCCAGGAGGTTCAGATAATGTTCCTACTGATGACACTTTGGCATTATCATAACACAGTGGGTATCAAACAGAAAGGAGCGTGGGGGAAGTTAAAAACCTGGCTGAGCTAATTATTGTAGATAATTCATACAAGCAAGCCAAACCATGTTCTGTATGGAAAGGCAAAAACCTCTAAACCAGGGGTGTCAAATTGCTGGCCCACGGGCCAGATGCATCATGCCAAAACCACGCCCACCCCATTGCCGGAAATGGGAAACAAGTCACGATACGTCGCGACATGTCACGTGACATCACGAGTTTGGCACCCATGCTGTAGACTGACTGTATGATGTATTTTTTCCTGACCTCAGATACCAATCAGGTGGAAATATAAGGAAGGAAAGTTCTTCTGAACAAGGAGCCATGAATATATAAATTTCAAGAACTTTCAGCCATGTCTACTTCAGTGTTACTCGCGACAAAGAAGTCAGCATTCAGTTGCCTTGTTCAAACATTCAAGTGCCTTAGTGTAAATGAAATGAAATGAAAAAGCTTCCTCCACACTAAGACACACATTTTTATAATAACATTGTTAATTGTGCCACCACTGTTTTTGAGACCTGCACTCATTTACTGCAGCTTCCCTATAGGAAATAAAACATTATTTGGCAAAATGTTTCAAGACATGGGAAAACCCTTTAATGAATGGACTTTAAGCAATAACTTAAGTGCTTTCTTGCAAAACAAAGAGGCCCATGCATTTTCGCCTTTGTAGGATGAGGGCTGGAGAGGTCATTTCTGAAAAATAACAGGCTTTAGTTCTTAGAAGAATGTAAAAAAAGTAATGTTTTGCATGGCTTTCAGCTTACTTTTCATTAAAAAAAATCCACTTAACCAAAACTAGGACTCATCCTTCAGATCTAATCCAGGATCCATAAATGATAAAGAGATGGCAGCTGAAGATGAAATGTTTATGTTGTTGTAGGAGAGTGAAGAAGAAGGAGAGAAAGGAAGTTTTGCATTGTGCTTGTCAATGCCAGGGGTTCCTTGCTCCCTGTCTCCAGCTGATAAAAGGGAAAAAGCAGGGCCAGCGTGAAATAGGAGGGGGAGGGCAGCTTCCCTGTTGTTGGCTCTCCAGAACGGAGGGATCAGGAGGAGTCCCAATGGTCTGACAGCTGAAACAGATGATGCAGCACACCACCTATGTAAACAGAAAGGCAGGCTGGGCCTGATGGTGCTCAGAGATATGACCTTGCCCATAGAGCCGCTGAGTCTAGACTCCAGATGTGTTCTCACTGTTACCAGGCCAATTGCAGTCCAAGTGGTAAATATTTCTACCAGATGACAGTGGTCTCTGTTACAAAAATGAGGGGGAATGGACAGAAATGGGAGAGAAAATGAGCACTGGGCACCATTGCCTGCTTAGAAAAATACTCTGCATCATCTGAAAGAAGTTAGGGGGCAATTATTTAAATAGGTCACACACATTCCACCCCTCCCCTTTGCCATGTTCGGTTGACAGGGATCCAAGACAAACTGGAGGCGATTGAACTAAATTAGTCGCTTTAAGTGTACTGAATCGGAGGGCTTCAAAAAGGATCAAAAGAGACTTCTTTAACACTGGGATTGTAGTACTTTGAGGTAAAGTACAGAAGGGGAGGGGAAAGCAGAGTCCTGTTGCCAACTGCTAATGGAAAGGGAAGACCACTGTTTTTAGGAGACAATAACAAAACCACAGCAGACATGGGAAGGGAAGGCAGATCACCTGAGATTTGTGTTCCGGACTACAACTTATCATATTAAATCAGGGCAGCTTGATCTAAGCTTCTTAGATTTCTCAAGACTCCAAACAGGATCATGATAGAATCAAGCAATTTATATTTTATTCCAGTCAGGAGGTCATTGGGGGAAAGGTATACCGACTAAGGAAATGTAATCTCTGTAACTCACTCCTGGTTCCTTCTGTCTCTATCAAGCAGTGCTGCAACTTTCTGCCTCTACTGCACCCACATTAGATGCCCTCTAAAGGCTGAAAAAAAAACTGGGTGAGCTATCAGTCACAAACCAACAATTTAAAAAACTATTCACTAGGTTGACTCCTCAGTCCTCTTTTGCTAATGCTCCTTTTTCAAATGTTTCATTGGACTTTTAATTTGTTTCTTCAACCAATGGGCCAAATCTTCAGGAGGTTTAGGCCCAAATTCATATTATATTTGCTGAATGATGTAATCCTGAGGTGCTGAGACTATTATAAAGGCATGCTAAATGCCAAGCATCCAAATCACAACCATGTTGCTGTAGGGATGCTGCAACTGCTACAGTTTTTACAGCCGCTTGTAAGTCTCCTTTTTCAACACCATTGTAAGTTTGAAGAGTCAGTGGACAATGAACCCTTTTCCTGTAATTGTTTCTCTGAATTTCCCAGTACAGTTAAAATCTCAAGAGTAGCTGAGGTGCATGAAATGCAGCTTTTTTAAAACAGCAACACATTTTTGTATCAAATGGGAAACCTACATTTGCAGAATCCGCTTTAATATAGGTGGCTACTAGCATAGAAAGCATGTATAAGACCTGGCAGTGCATATAATGCAACTACAGCAATGGGAATAAGAAATGGACACAAAATGAATATTTGAAAGTGGGCATAAAATAAAGTAACTTAAACATCTTGCAACTTAAATCCAGTTATCTAGATGACAGAATTAAATATAAATACAGTTCTATAATCTCCCAAGCAGGTGCCCTCAGCCAGGTAAAAGTAATCAAGATGAAATTAAATGCAGGTTGATTAACATGCCTTTTACAATCCCTTTCTTCTCCTCCATTAAGTAAATTATAAGTGAATAATCTCAATGGAACACCTGCTAACTACTTCTAATATGAACAGAGACTGGTGTGTATTTATTACAGTTGGATGTAGATGTACTTGCTAATTGGCACTCTTTTCTTCCTCTCTGTCTTTTCAACTTCTTTTTCTTCTAAAAGCTTAAAAATAGCTTTTGTCATCATCAAATGATGAAAAAAAACCACCAAGGAAAGATGGGTTTACATACTTAACTTCTTCATGTGGCTACAGAGAGGCTACATTTGAGATCTCTAACATAAATTGAATATATTGCTAGGTTTCTTTGTGTGCTTGGAGCTCAAAAAACAATACAGATAAAACCTCTTTTTTAATCCGTTGAATTTACCATTTTGACTTTGACTGAGATGTTGTGAATGCCTCGAGGAACTGGGTAGAGCAATAGTAGACAATATAGTTATTCTGCCATATAACTATTACAATAAGTGGCTTTCTGTTGCAGTTTAAGAAGACATTAATTTGGGACTGAGGGGTTAAGATTAATAAAGGGATTTCAAGTGCCCGCCATTGCAGTTTTGCAAGTCCATATATCATTATGAAGTAAATTAAAAGCAAATGTCTTTAGATTCAAAACAAAATAAACAGGCGTTGAAGAAGCAACTCTATTTGGTTAATTACTGAAATATTAGGAAAATGTCAGCCACTGTCATAAGCAAGAAGTGTGTGAAGGGAACAATTTTGTTTGACATTGCATAGGAGATACCAAATGTTCAAAAATGAATCACTTTTGAATTCTTTTTGCTGGTCAAGCTAAACTGCATTGACATTCTAGAATCTGTGTTTATAAAGAAACAGCTAATTTTATTTGCCTGAAAAGATTGCAGAAAGTTCAGACGTGATACTCTTCATGTATTTTCAAATGCCTGAGCAAACCAAAGAGAAGCACATACCCATGGGACTTCTGTCAACCATCCTAACGGAATTGCAGCTTTGCAGCTTCTGCCTCGGCACACAAAGGCTTGTAAAGGATCACCAACACCACTGCTCAGACATCTGCAAAGCAATAGATTCTGGTACAGAAGCCAAAGCCTACTTCAAACTCCAGTTTTAGAGTCTGAAACTTCATAAAGCAAGTTCTTAAGAAATCATCCTAATCTAGAAGTAGTCTTCATTGACTGACTGTATTTAGGGTTGGCAATTACATCGCTAAGCAGCACGGTTGTAAAATGAAACATCATGTGACTGCACTGATTTACGACAACAGTTCCAGCTGCGGGATGTTCAGCAAAACCACAGGTCATTAAGAAGTATCGCAACTTGCAACTTTCTGCTGACTTCTCCATTGACTTTCTAATTGGAAGACATTTGTGAAGGTTGCAAATAGTAATCATGCAACTGCAGGACCAGTGGTGGGATCCAGCCAGTTCACACCACTTTGGCAGAACCGGTAGCTAACTTTTTGTTGCCCAGGCCCAAAACGGACTTCCAGAAGTGGCATCCACACAGAGAACCGGTTGTTCACATATTTGAATCCCACCACTGGCTAAGACTATTATAAAGACATGCCAAATGCCAAGCCCCCGAATCACAACCATGTTACTGTGGGGATGCTGTAACAGCCACAACTCTGACAACCGGTTTTACATTTCCTTTTTCAGCACCATTGCAAATTTGAAGAGTCACTAGACAAGTTGTTGGTAAGGAAGACTTACAGTATATGAGTGAAGGCAAATATATGTTTCCCAGGATAATGTTGCAAGATCCAATCTGTATTGGTCACTGCGACCAGAGGTTTAGCCTTCCGAGGTTTTGGATTTGTGCTGGAGCCCATCTTCAGCCCATCCTGAGAGAAATTTTCTGAGGATGGGCCCCAGCACAAGTCCAAAAGCTTGGAAGACTAAAACTCTGGTCCTGGTGACTGACCCAGATTGGATTTTGCAGGATTTATATAGCCCAATGTATCCAGCAGAGCTTAGGGCAAGTTCTCCACAACTATTGATTTCAGCCCATAGGTGCTCAGCATTGCAGCTCAAGGGTCCCCATCCTCTCATGTCACTGATCAGTGCAGTGTGAAATCAGGATCTGCTCTTCTCAGGAGAACTGTAGCAGGCAGCTTCATTCAGGGAACTATTAAAGCAAATGGCACCTTTTGCACCAATTCTTCAGAAAAGACTTACTTCCAGGCTGAAATAAACTTCACTTATTTTTCCAACATTGATTTTTGTTTTATTCTAAGTTAGGTCTACTTCATTGGGGGGCGGGAACCATTCCCAGTGTGTTGCACTAATTGTTCACCAAATCTGCAGGAAACGCTTTTCAGGATTAAAGTTGATTACCAGATTTGATAGGAGAAATGGTTTGGCAAAGCAGCAATGCTGAGGTTAGGGGATCAGGTGACCAAAGTGGTAAAAAAACCAACACCACCCAAATAATACATCCCCTTTTACTTTTTAGTACATTTCTAAACAAGCCTGGAAAACCACTTGCAGTGATATCTTAAAACATGTGTCACATTCACAATGGACCAGGTTTATGCCTCAGTATAGTGGCAATCTAGCGTTGCAAACAGGTTTGTTCAAGAACATCATTCCATGATTTGAGCAGCCAATTTAACAATGATTTATATATTTATATATCAAATTTAATAGTTGACCATCTCACTGAAGGTGACTCTAGGTGGCAAATAACCCCCCAATTATGTGGATTTTCTCCTTCTTTCCTTTAGTCCAGGGGTAGGCAACCTTGGCTCTTTTATGACTCATGGACTTCAACTCCCAGAATTCTAGCCAGCTCAGGAATTCTGGGAGCTGAAGTCCACGAGTCATAAAAGAGCCAAGGTTGCTTTCCCCTGCTTTAGTCTATGCTCTCTGTGCAATCTAATTTAGCTTTGTTTCATAGCACCTTCTTCCTTGTTCTTTTGACAACTTGATTGCGGGTGTGAAGACTGAAGGCTTCATGTGCATGTTGTTGATAGAAGACCCAAGCTGGAAAATACTGGGCCCTTGTGTTAATTACTCCCTCCTTTATCTGGCATTTCTTCATTCTCTGCTTCCCCCAGTTGCATTCTTTTTGACAGTGTGAGGCAGTGATGGTGACATAGAATGATCTACATCCATGGCAGTGTTGATTATTATTGCAAGACAGTGAAATTTGAAACTATCTGAACTTGTTATGAGGCTTTATGTGTGTGAGAGCATTCTTGGCGTACAGGTAGTCCTCGACATACAATAGTTCATTTGGTGACCGTTCAAGGTTACATCGGCACTGAAAAAAAAGGTGACTTAAGGCAGTTTTTCAGTTATGACCTTTGCAGCAGTCCCAGGATCATGGGATCTAAATTCAGATGCTTGGCAACTGACTCATATCTGTGACGGTGGCAGGGTCCCAAGGTCATGTGATAACCTTTTGTGACCTTCTAACTAGCAAAGTCAAGGGGGAAGCCAGGTTCACTTATCAACCGTGTTACTGACTTAACAACTGCAGTGAGTCACTTAACAACTGTGGCAAAAAAGACCGTAAAATGGGGCGAAACTCGCTTAACAAATGTCTCATTTAACAACAGAGATTTTGGGCTCAGTTAATGTCATAAGTCAAGGACTGCCTGTACTCCAACATCACTAAAGGAGCTCAGCCATGAGGGTTGGATCGGTGGAAGGGAAAGGCTTCCATAATATGCAAACTGAACTAATCAAAGCTTTCAGTCAAACAGAACGACTTTTAACAGAAATAAAGGCCATTTCCTTTAATATGCAAGTCTCAATTATGCAACTCTGCTTCCCTATTCCTTAGCCTCCCTCTTTTCCCTCTGGGTTCATGGTACAAACATAGAATATTAACTTTATAGGTAGTAATCTTCCTTTCATTCACTATTGCTTGCACCTGATTAAACAGAACTGCATGCATATTTCTCCATTAGCTTTTCTTTTGGTTTGCTCAAATGTGTTCATGTCATACTTCTTGAGGCGTAGCTTCATTATTCTGTCAAACGGTAGTGCATTTCTTCAAGGTAAATGCAGTTCTTTGGCACAATGAGGGTGACACTCCTTTGTTTAAAGATTATCAGGAAACCAAACACTGAAACCCCTTGCATGTTTCATTTTTTTTTAAAAAGAAAAACATACATTGAGTTGAAGTACTATATTATCATATTTGATTTATAAAGGCCTTAAGTGGAAACACAATTTCTATCATTCTCTCTAATATCATCACACAACAATGTATATCACTTTGGCTAAGCAATGTGGAGCATACACATCAAATATTGATTCAACAAAATGTTAAACAGAAGCATTTCAAAACTGAAATGAAGACCACTTTATCTGCTACAATGGGTATAGTTGTGAATGTGAAGCCTTCTTGAGGCAATCATAATAGACTGAGCTCTGGGTCACATTTTACACATTGTTTATTTTTTAAAAAACCCACATCAGTTATAAGCAAAAGAAATGCCACTGTGACTTCAGTTGAAAAGAATTGAAAGGTTATAAGATGAGGAGTTTTTAAAACTTTCTATAAAAAGGGATTACACTAATCTATCTTTGATATCTTTAGAAGTTAGACTATCTTCTGGTTGGTAAGATACAGGCAAGAGTATGTTGGGTCCCAATAAATGTATGCCATTCTAAAGAATGAATTCCAAGAAATTAGACTGTGGATCCTACAGGAAATCTTTACTCCTAAAAGCAGTCTCCTTTGCAATTCCAGCCAACCATCCTTCCAATCTGCATCCTGTTTTACTTTTCCAAATGGCACATTGTATATTTTACCTACTGGAATATATTCACCAGCCACTGTGTCTTAAATTCATGTTTTCAACCTTTGGTTTCCTCCATTGGTGCCGATATCCCCCTCTTGGTTTTTAGGGGTGCCATCCTGGCAACAATCCTAGTGGTATTTACTGTGGGTGGTAAGTCAGTATAGGAACGACTTGTAAATAGGAGCATCTAAATTCTTTCACGTTGGCAAGAACTGTACTTTTCTAACGAGAAGCAACTAAGCTGTTTTAAAGGATGAAACGATTGGTCGAACTCATTTTAGGATGAAATCATACCTTATGGATTAACAGCAGAGAGAAAAGTGACTCTTCGTGATAAGTATCAAGTCATATGTCTGTACCACGTAATAGACTTTTCAGAAGTGCCAACATTTTATGATCTTAATAAATGAAAGAATAAAAGAAATGTTGTATTGTGAGGCCAAACTCTTAGGGCTAGAGGTGGCAGTTTGCAAACAAAGGCTATCCTATAGCATAGCGAGAACTCTTTCGTCATTCTGGGAAAAAAAATCCCATAATATGCAAAGTAACAAATTCAAAAGAGCATCTGGCTTTGTTTCAGAGTGCTTAATGTGATTATTGTTTAGTTAGCATAATTTTATCTTAGGAACTGTCACTTCTGTTCTAATCCAGTGACTATTTAGTTCAGAAGCTTTACCAACCAATCCTTTGGACAGGGTTAAGATATTTTTGGAGAGCACGAAATGCACTTTGAACAGTGGCAGCGGTGGCAGCTGAATGACGGGAAGCTCATTTTAGACCCAAATTCAGTTTTGAAATGGCCCTTCCAGGAAAAGGCCATCCTCCATGACCAATTTTGACTGGCCTGCAGGAAAGGCTGGACATCTGGTATTTTCCAGCGGTATCGAATTGCATAATGCCTGATTTGTGCCATTGGCTCATCTTATACATTGATATATTGACCTATTTGGATGACCACTAGGCCTTTTGTTAAAATATCTCATTTCAAAACATTATTAAGGAATACGATTAAAGATTAAAAATTAAAGAATAAATTAAAAATTAAAATTAAAGAATAAAAAATAAAAGATGCTTCTAGTCAATTTAAATTAGGGAAATGATGTTTTGCAGGTTCATGTCCAGATTAATGATGATGATGATGATGGAAGGGACCTTGGAGGTCATCTAGTCCATCCCATTGCTCAGGCAGAAAACCCTATACCATTTCAGACAAATGGCTGTCCAGTCTCTTCTTAAAAACTTCCAGTGTTGGAGCATTCACAGCTTTTGGAGGCAAATTGTTCCATTGGTTAATTGTTCTAACTGTCGGGAAATTTCTCCTTAGTTCTAGGTTGCTTCTATCTTTGGTTAGTTTCCATCCATTGCTTCTTTTCCTGCCTTCAGGTGCTTTGGAGAATAGCTTGACTCCCTCTTCTTTGGGGCAGCCCCTGAGATATTGGAACACTGCTATCATGTCCCCCCCTCGTCCTTCTCTTCGTTAAAGTAGACATACCCAATTCCAGCAACCGTTCTTTATATGTTTTAGCCTCCAGTCCCCTAATCATCATTGTTGCTCTTCTCTGTACTCTTTCTAGAGTCTCAACATCTTTTTCACATCGTGGTGACCACAATGTAAATACATTGTGGGTTATCGGCCATTTTTGTAGCAATAAGTTGCTACAGTTTTTTATTACTTTGGGGGAGGTTAGAGAAAAAAATGCAATGCCATTTGGAATATTCTATGGGATACAATTTAGGGCAGAGAGTAAGAACAACAGCTGCTCACTCAGCACCACTGTTACCTTGCAACATGTAACCTGGTTGGGATATTTGGCAACTGACTGCCAGGACCAAAAGACTAGAAAATCTCTGTCCAAAAATATCCTAGTTAACAAATTGGTGGTGCAGAGGACAGGCCCGTGATAAACAGAAGGTATTCTCCCCAAAAGTTGCCTGATCTCTCTTCTGATGCACAAAAGACCAGCAGATCTTTGTTCAGAAATAAACAGAGTGACAGGTCGTTACGGAGAGTTCCTCTGTATGGCCATGTCTCACCTGAGCCACTTGAAAGATGACTAAGGCTGCCAGCTCAGGCCTTTGTCCAAGCCCACCTCGATTCATCTGAAGAAGAGTGATGGGTAATGTTTTATTATATCGGGTGGCGATATCGGGGAAGAGGGGAACTTGTTCTATGGGAATTCACTGATCATTCCTATAATTGTCCTACATAAAGTATAAAGACAGGTCCAGTCACAGGATTCATAACTGAGTCAGAGTAGATCTTAGAAATTGTAGGAAATGTAGTAGCTTTCCCTTGCAAAGTCTGATGGGTTGATAGCCTAAGGCAGGGGTAGGCAACATGGACTTCAACTCCCAGAATTCCTGAGCCAGCCATGCTGGCTCAGGAATTCTGGGAGCTGAAGTCCATGAGTCATAAAAGAGCCAAGGTTGCCTGCCCCTGGCCTAAGGCATGATAAAGCGTGAAATATAGTTTATGAAGGTTAGTCTGCATGGGACAGCCATAGTTCATGCCAACGTATTGCTAAACATAAGTATTCTTTGTATTATATACAGGTAAACATTCTTAAATGATTGCACTTTTACAAGCATCTCTGTATAAAAAAAGGTGTGTTTTCATAGGGGAAAAAAGTCTTCTGTGCTTTTTTTCCCTATCATATACAAATTTTATGCAGATCTTTGCCTCCTGCAGGCATTTCTGTGATAATTTTTTAGTTGAAAATTATCTTGCAAATTCATGTTTTTCAAAATTTTGCCGTGTATCAAAGCAAAGGAGATAGGCATTCATCTAAAATTTCTGATCTACTGAATTTCTCATCCATCTCTTTTTCATTCCAGTTCATTATATATCCTCTTACCGATTTAATTATAGCATTCATCTGATCATTAAAAAAAAGTTTCAATTGTTGCCAAGTTACTTTACATCTGTTACTCATTATTACTGAGATCTGATATATGTGGCCAGGACAGTTATAAGATGCCTTCAAAATTTAGTACTAGACTATAAGAAAAGCCCTAAAGAGACACTACAACTTTCTCTTTGGATATAGAATGCAATCGCTTCTCAGTTTTAATGTTTTCAGACAAGGTATTTGTTTTACTGTAGCTGCTTTTTATTAGCTTGATATTTATTGTTTGTAGCTTTACATCCTGTAAGTCATTTTATTTCTAGGGAACTATTTGTCTCAGCTGCCATAGGCACCAGTGTGATTAATTCTGTCTATTCTTAGATTTAAAGGTCAAGAAGTGACGAAATATACATTAGGCCTGTTCCAGGTCCAGATGCTAGACTAGCACTATACTGGCATACAGAGATACATGCTAGTCACTCTCTGATATGTGTTATGCATTTTGAGCTCTTCCTATGAGCTATTCATAGATGTAAGAGACATCTATGCTCTTCCCTTTACATGCAAGCAGAAGAATGGGGTTTGTAAGCCAAACCACAGCCTGGAGAATAGATAAATCAGACCATCATCCAAATAAACTACAGCAAGAACTAGCAAAGTGACATCTTCAACCCACCCACCCCCAACGACCAAGAGATGCCTCCCATGATGGATTTTAAATACCAAAATATCATGAAAATTTCAATGTGAGCATTCAAAGGATTTTAGTTGCCTTGAATAAGAATGTTTTACAAGGTCTTGCATTGCCTTCCTGTGACATTTGAAAGATTTTGTCAGGCTAACATTGTTGTTGTTAGTTGCGAAGTTGTGTCTGACCCATCGCGATCCCATGGACAACGTTCCTCCAGGCCTTCCTGTCCTCTACCATCTTCTGGAGTCCATTTAAGCTCATGCCTACTGCTTCAGTGACTCCATCCAGCCACCTCATTCTCTATCGTCCCCTTCTTCTATTGCTCCCAATCTTTCCCAGGATTAGGCTCTTCTCCAGTGAGCCCTTCCTTCTCATTAGGTGGCCAGAGTATTTGAATTTCAACTTCAGAATCTGGTCTTCTAAAGAGCAGTCGGGGTTGATCTCCTCAGGCTAACATTAGAGCTCATCAACATTCTCTGTTGGAAATCTGGAAATCTCACAAGGGTCCCTGGATTAAACTGAAAAATCTCATGATATCATCTGTAGCCTGAAAAGGTGGCTGTCTCTGTATAGTAGCAAGTTAGATGAGGCCTAATTTACTACAATTACTATATTGTCCGCAGTGTACTTCGATTTCCAGTTATGGTTATGGTTGTTATTTCTCCAAACCATAACCAAGCTTGGTCTTAAGAAATTCTTCTTAATGCTATTGAAACAAAATATATATATATTAAGTGAAAATACTAATGATATAAATATTGTAAGAAATTATAAAAAATAAGAACTAATCCAAAATAGTAACCTGTTCAGCTCATAGGATCATGAAGAAATTTCTTGGGATTCTAGTTGAAGGAAAATTTCCAAAAGGAAATAGAAGGCATGATGTCTACTTGCTTTTCAGTAATCATCCAACACATTTTGATCCATAAAGTGCATTATGGCTATCATACAGCAAGTCCTTTAAGCTCCTCGACAACCAGTAGACATGTACAACAGCTAATTTTAATTGGCTTCTGCAAAGGTGATATGGTTAATAAAATCCACCCAAAGTGTATCTATGGAGGAAATTATTTGGAAATGGGCACTGTGTCCCCGTGGAACTACCCCTCCCCTTGTCACATGCTGTTTTGACAGATACTGAATTTATCAGCAGAGATGACCTGTACCCAAGTTATATTATGACATACTTTTATTAATTGGATGTTAATGAACATCAATAGGATCTCTTTTTTTTCCCCATGGAAGGAAACTCATAGAGAGAGCAACATCTTAGAAAGAAGAAGTGAAGATTAGTTAAGGTATTTCCTCCAGTGATTAGAAGGGAAGAGTGGAGGGAGAAAAAGACTGCAGGTCTTTTTAGGACTCTTGGGGAATGCATAAGAACAAGGATGAAAAAAAAAACATAGAAAAACCAGAGAACACAGGGCTAATACACCAATCATTACAAAACATTGTAGCTTATTCAATCCCCATAACTGTGCCATCAGACATTGGCAAAAATGTGCCATAGGAAGAGATGCTGCTATTGCAAGAAGAACTTTTAAAAACATCTTTCTCTGCGAAAACCATTTGCCAGCAGTAAAAGAATTCACCAACAGTTGGATGATCTAACAGATATTTATTTATGTAATACCAATATTCATCCCGGGCTAAGAGTTATGAGAGGAAGCTGCTTCATATAAAAACCAGAGTCACCCTGAACTGATCTTTTAAAGGTTAGTTCTTTCTTTGGCAGATCCTCACTTTAAGGAAGAGGTCTTCTTCAGGAGTATTCCAAGAAGACTGGAGTATCAATAAATACCATTAAAAAGACTACTCCTGCATTCCAATCCTGTGGCTCCTGAGATAGGTTCCAAGGGCCATCAGGTTGATCCATAACTTACTGACTGCCCAATTTCAGAAGAGAAAAATCTGGAAACAGATTATCCCTCCAACCTCAGCCACCCATGGAAAGAAAAGATAAAGAGGAATCTTAGTTCTTTTGCTCTAAAGTTATTTACCCTACCCTCATCATTTTTAGATCTTTAAAGAGAATTGTATTTCAGAATTTTATTTCCCTAATTTAAATGTGTTAAAAATTCCCAGAATTTTTTTGAGGTTGGTGGGATATAAAGCCTGTTAAGTAAATAATAAGTGGCTTCTAATTCACCAAAAATGTAGACCACTGCTAGATCCTAGGAACAGCCATACACATTGCTTGCTTCAAAAATCATTTGGTTGACTAAAGTCTTTACAAAATTCAAATGTTCCAAACAGGGCTGGGAAGAAGTAGCAATTTGACTAACAAGTGAAACATTTTGGTGATTTTTTTTCTCTTTCCCCTTTTATTTGTCTAAATCCTTTTGTTAACTTGTCAATATATTTATTTGGAGTATGTTTGATCAAACTTATTTTGGATGAGACATACACAATAGAAAATATTTGAACTTTGATTCATTATTATCACCCAACCAAACACACACACCCAATTAGGTCTACTTGTGAATAAATGCACCTGGGATGTTACAAAATATTCCTCTCAAAGGAAGAATCCAAAATGGTTAACAAAGAGTTCCACTTTAAAAAATAAGTAGCACAAAATGGCACTCTGTCACTCTATTTTATTTAATAAATCTGCTTCAGTCACTGCCATTTTGTTAGAGAAGTATGCAATGGAGACATTTTCAAATTAAATGAATGACTGGAGAATAATCTGATTACACTGTGAAAGCAGTCACTTTTTGGTAGCTCATCTACAACTCATTGTTATAATGGTGTTTTTTCTCCTGGGCCAACTGACCCAAAGAAAAACAGCCATATTCTTCTGAACTTTTCCAAAATTAAAAATCCCTTCAGGACAAGACTTTTTGGGGCAGGAAAAATGGCAACCCTGCTAATGCTTTTCCTTGCAAAATAATTTTGGCTTAGCACTGAAATATAACAGAAGCACAGCAGATGGTTTCAGAACTGCTGAAATAGTTAGAAAATGGTCCATATCAAATTGTTAACAGCCCTACCTCAGAAAGGACTTTAAAAAACTTTCTACCATATGTTTACTTAGAGCTTTGTTAAAAGATACAAATAGAGCTCCATTTTATTTGTAAGTCCATCTTGCCTTTCCTGAGGTTAACTGAGGAAACAACATTTATCAAACACAAAGTATAAATCAGAATGGAAAATAGAATTTTCAAAAATGAAATGGACATATTTCAATTATCTAACAAAGAAGGGGAATGTTTCAATGTTTGTCTTAATAGTTTGACATTTTGTTCTCCGAAACTTGATTGTCCATAGCCTTGAACATTTCAAAATGAACTTTTGAATGGAAGTGCAGGATACAACTTGACATTTCAAACAGCATTTTATTTCCAAGCCTTTCAGATTATCTGGAATGTATAAAGGCATTTCTAATTTATGTTGGAAATGTAAACAATAAGAAGGGACATTTTATCATGTTTGATGGACATATTAAAAAGTTGGAAAATTCTGGATTCAAATATGTACATCAATTCAGACATTTTTAAAGATGAAAAGGCAATTGAGGCCAGAGGCTTTTCTTTTGGAATTGATGGCCAAACAGTTGGAAAAAGTTGTACATATATATACACAAAGATGGAAAGATTCAGCATTACTCACAATGGAGGAATGGTTGGTGAAGATGAGGGAATTTGCTGAGATGGTTAAATTGATGCGTTGATCAGAGAAAAGACAATATCTATGTTTATTGCTGACTGGAAACCCCTGATGAACTCTTGGCATAAAACAGGAAAAAACAAGCTTACATTTAGATGATTAGACAGGATAAATTATAGAAAGTTATGTGGCAACCATAGAATAAGAGGTAAATTTATAATTATACTTATAATTGCTATAAGAAGACAGGAAGTTTTTTTGGGGGGGTTGTTTTTCTTTCTTTTTTATTTTACTTTCCCCCCCTTTCTTGCATTTTTAGCCTTTTCTTTGATTTCTTTCTTTTTCTTTTCTTTCTCTTGCTTTATATTAGTTAGTATTATGTTTTATCTCTTTTTTTAAAAAAAAAAGTTAATTAAAATTATATTTAAAACAGGAAAGAGATATCATGTCTTCCAGAGAAGGATCTTATCTGCCTGGCTTAGGTAAGTCCTTCACAGAGGGAGGAGGAAAGAATATGTTTTGTTTTTTTGTTTGCAAGTGCCAAGGACAGCAATATTTTATATTTCCATGGTATTTAGAGAGGGATGCCTCTGCTCTTGACTAGTGGACCCAATGCACAATTAAAACAATTACACATTAAAAAAATATGCATTTAGGGCACAACACAGTCATTCAGATCAGCACTGGCAAGATTATGCATCTACTCTTGGAAGCATAAGTGAACAGAACATGTACACGCAGCAAGGAAGAAAGCAGAACTCTCTGCCGAAATAAAGGAAGCGACTTCACACATCCTTATGGCTATGCCAACACTCCGGCAGGGGGTCACATCCACTAGCTCTTTACCATCTGTTGCAGCACAATATGTTTGGAAAGACTTGAAAACCCTTGAGATAGAGTGCTGATCTGAGTAAGACAAAGAAAGAAAGCAGATTGATTGACATTTTTGGTGTGGGGGGGTTAGATCTTGATAGCAGGGCAGGCTTGAGATAGGAAATGATGTTTAAAAGAAGCTTTTGTAGGGTAGACCTAGGAATTGTACACTGTATTGCTAAATCACTGAACACTGACACAAGAGGAAGTGATGATCCTATATCAGAATGTTGTCCTCCATGTTTTCTCAGCTCTCAAGTCTGCTACAAATGTAATTTTATGGTGAATAGCCAGGCAGGCATAATGCAAATCAAGGATCATTTCCAAATTTCTCCCATCCCAGACTTGAACCAAAGCCAAACTTGAGTGGAGGTCTGAGAAAGTTTTAATTCCCTGCTGTATTTTCAGTTTTACAGGCTTTTGCGTGTTTTTTTTTTTCTGAATCTGAACAGCAAGGTGTTGAAACGGCAAAGAAAATTTATGGCCCAACATTTCAAGTCCAGTTACAAGTTATCAGCATGGGAAATGAATTCCTGAACTGCTACTTGTGTGTCTCGGAGCCTTTCAAGGGGGCTATAGGGGGCAGCAGCTGAGAATGGCTGAGAATGGCTGGATTCCTTTATTTGGGAAAAAACATCTAGTCCAAGGCTTGAATCAAACTAATTCAAGTCTATATGGGTCCTTGTCTGAAATTATGTTCACATACCTTACTTCGTACGGATATGCAACATCTGTTCAAAGTTATTTCACTTGAAAATTATTTCTAGGATAAGAAGTCATATCCTTAGTCAGTAAAAGATTTCCCTACTTAGAAATGTGTTTACTCTCCCCTTAATTGGAATATTTTTAAAAAATTGATTCCCATTTTTATAATTTAGACTCAGCCTCTCTACTAACTCTCTAGTGTAGCTTAGCAACTTGCCACAAAACCTGTAACAACAATAAATTGACCAATGGAGGTTTTTTTTTTTAAAATGCTTATAAGGACTGTTTGTAAGGAAATTAAGAATTTTTCATGTCTCGTCTTATCTCGTCTCATGTCAGAAATGCAGGAACTAGAAAAAGGGAAGTTATTAATTTAATTTAAAAAAATTAAAAGCTTGGATAAAAATATAGATTTATAGATTTCCAATCCAGGACCAGGCCATGTTAAAGGCAGAGATATTTCTGATGAACAAATCATTCTGTGTGCAAGTCAGTCTCAGAGGACACTGTAAAAGATGGATGGTTGTTTGAATAGTGCCACATTCACAGTGAATATCCTCATCCTCAGGGAGAAGCCCTCATTTTTCCATTTAAACTTTAGTTCCAGCCAGGCCAGTGTGCAGTCTGTTTAACCATCTCCAGACCGTCCATCCTCCTTCCCATCTCTAGGCAGCTCCTCAAACAGTTCTATGATTCTGTCCAATTATGAAGATGTTTTACTTGAGATTACTATCTTTTTAATTGTTCTGTTTGAGGTGTAGTAACAATATAATGTTTCACGTTATTATATATTTTTTTTTATTCATTTATTAAATTTATTCACCACCCATCTTGCTAATAGGTGACTCTGGGGCGGAGACCCTTACAATCCAATCAAATGATATTATAAAATATTACCACAAGGAGACAATAAATGCATCCAAATTAACCAGTTATGAACTCAGAACAAATCAAATATTCTTTCCAACTAGAAATGGGGCAGAACTTTTAGTTCAGCACATTCAGCCATTCGTTTGGGTTGGGTGTAAACTGGTTGAAGGAATATAAACACTCAGTGAAAATTTCCTCTAAGTCTTTGAACTGGCTGTGTTTAATCCATGCAAGATGTCCAGTGACAGAATAGGTTCTCATTTTCTAAAAAGTACCTGTAAGACTCCATTCTAACTAACCTCCTGGCTATATTTCCCAGACCTAACTGCTGTGGGAATGAGGCAACCTAGCACTGATCCATGGTACTCTGGTCCAGAAAATATAGCTGGAAAGCTATAGAGACTAGACCATCTCACAGATGTAAGACTTTTCAGTGCCAAAAATAAAGAATACTCAATCTACTCTTAAGACTTTGGGGAAATTTCCCTCCCTCTAAAAAAAACAGCTGAAAACACACCTCATTTTTAGGGACAGGAAGTATTCCACACAGAAAAATGCAAGTATAGCAATAGCTCTTAGAGTAATATATGATGGACCATCCTTTTTTATATATATATAAAACAAGACATATTTTTTTCTGGAGAAATCTGGATATATATATATATTATATATTATAGCTATAGTATAAAAAAGCATACAAATTAGGTTCAGGACAAATGACAAAAATTAAGTGAAATAAGCAGCTCCTTGGATAAAATGTCACATTTAAACCAAGTGCTCAGATACAAACATAGGAATGCATAACACATAATAGTTTTGCACCAACTCAAACCAGTGATCCAGCTTGCGCTGTATATTTTATACTGAGCAGCAGCAACTCTTCAGCATTTCAGACAGGAATCTGGTATTGAGAATTGGACCTCAAACTCTACTGTTGTTCATCAGCCTTTCCCACTTTTAATGACACAGAGAAGTCAAAAGTTAGAGAATACAACTAGGGGTAGGTTTAGGGGTTCTTCTCATGATTCCCTTAAGTTTAGTTATTATAGGAGACGGACTGGCAGAGCCAAGGGGAGGGTGAAAAGAGGAATCAGCCTAGAATCACTACATAGTCACAAATGAAGTGCAGCCCCCTTTGACTAGCATTGACCCTTATCTAACTCTAACCAGTGCTGATGGTTAGTTGAGAAGCTTCTTGAGCATACTCCTTTAGCAATAAATCAGTTAAACTGAATCTTCATATGTGGACCTGGTCTTTCGTCCCTGATATTTATAAATTGACAAGCACTAGCTCAGAATACGCATATTTTCTGTGCCACAAAAGGTATGGTGATCACTTCTAGCTTAAATTATTTATTTTGATGGGTTGAATGGATGAATAAATAGTAGGTTTAACAATGGTGGATTTCTATAGACGCTATATTGGAACTCCAGGTACACAAACAATGTAAGGGTGGTCAGCTGGTAACAAAAATATTGGAAGTCACACTCTGTTTGTGGCTTCCCAGAGGCAATTGACATTTACCTTTGGCAAAGGTGTGGAGAACCAAATGTTCTGATCTCTCAAGGATTTTTTAAAAAAATATTAATAAAAGGTTTATTTAGAAGAAGTCACAATTTAGTTGGTTAGAGAGTCAAGTGAAGGCTCATTAAATAGACAGAATTACAAGCTGGCTGTGTAAGGAGGTAAGTACTGTTTCAATGAACTTCAGGTTCCATAGCAAACCCACAAAACACATATTCTCACTTTAACAAGCAGACGGTATAAATTAGCCCTAAATTAATGCACTTTGCACCTTACTAGTAGCCTTCAGAGAAGATTAGAAAAAATGTGTATACCATGAACAGGGAAAAGCCTGTTGCACTGGCTTAGGTAGCAGGCATTCCAAGAGATACAGTCGAGTGACTCTTGGCTGTGTGCCCAAGACCCACTATTTAGCCAAACCTTTCTCTTTTATGCATTCAAGGCAAGTTTCTTGTGAAGTATCTCACAAACATCTGCCTTCGTTATAATTATATTTCTATTTCAGCTGTAACAAGCTATTTACAGATGAGCTTGTTCATAAAGAGCTTTATAATTAAGCAAATAGAAATATCTTTTTATAGGATGAAGATCTAGGGGTGATAATCACACACAAAATACACAGCAACAGTTGCAAATTGAGTGTTTAACACTGGTTATATAGTTAGTGATGTGCTCGATAAAGGCTGACATGGCCTTGTTCTTGTACCAGGAAATACAGTCTGTGCCTCAGACCAACATGCCCTCTCTTTACCTAGGGAAAGGTATATCACTCCTGATCAACCACAGTGGAGAAGTAAACCTGTTTTCTCCAGGTTTCTTTGCTTTGAAGCATAACCCATGCTAATTTTTTTGATCCAGTTGTCCTTTTCAGATAATGTTTGGTCAACTATTCCAGCAACTTCCATGGAGGCTTTCATCTCCCCTGAAACTGGGGAACATTACAAACGCCATGGAGCAAGTGATGTCAGCCAGCAAAGTAGCCACCATTCTTATCCAAGGGAAGTACCTTAGGTCACAGTTTAGTATTGTTTCCCCTGAGGTAAACTATTACCAGTTTCCGAAGAAGAACTTTTGGGTTACGGTGGATGTGTTTCTTCTCTCCTCTTTGCTTTTTTTTTTAATCAAAATTTTATTAAGTTTATATAAGTGAGGAAAAATAGGAACAATACAGGTATGGTAAAGGGAGGGGTAGAAGGAAAGGGGGAGGGGAAGGAAATAAGGAATTAGGGTAAAATAAGTACAATCACATATTTCAACAAACAAGCAACCATCCGGATCATAATAATGAGTAAATATCATATTCAACCATTTTTAACAAAGCTTAGACTGTAACATATTAAAAACAATTAGTAAACAAATACGTTGATCTATTAAGTAAACACTACTAATAAAATCTCAAAAAAAATCCTAACATTCAAAAGTAACAAATGAAAATCAGTAAATCAGGAAAAGTAATCATATCATCAAAATGTTAGTTAGAACTCGATTAAAAATCAGTCATCTATTCTAAAATATTGAATCCTTCAAGTTCTAACGTGTCTCTAACCATTAATAATTTTTCCCCAAGTTCTAAAATAAATTGAATCATCTTTTTCTTTCATTTCTAATGTTAGTCTATCCATTTCTGCACACTCTAAGATTTTGGTAATAATAATCTGGTCAGATGATAAATTCTCATGTTTCCAAAACTGGGCAAATACTATCCTTGCAGCAGTTAAAACATGCAATATCAAGTAGTCATTCTCTTTGCCATAATTAGGTCTTAATATTCCTAACAAAACAATTCTGGTTTAAATTCTATCTGTAGTTTCATCATCTTTTCCAACCATCTATGGATCTTAGACCAATATTTCTTAGCGATAGGGCATGTCCACCAGGCATGGTAATAAGTGCCTGGCTGTTGTTTACATTTCCAGCAGATATCCAAAAGATTTTTTTTAACATTTTTTATTAATAGATATATATTTGTACATGTAAACCAGGAAAAAATTCAAGTTAACTGCTATTCAACTTAATACAATCAATTTAAATTTGTAAACATTCTTCACTCCGTATATCAAGATTTAACTATAAGCCAGATACATTTTCTTTGATTGGTGTTTCTCTTGTATGTAGTATGTAGTCTATCCAATGTTTCCAGTCCAACATATATTTTTCATTTGAGCGATCCTTCAAATATGCCGATATTTTAGCCATTTCTGCCAAATTTATAACTTTCAAAGTCCATTCTTCAATAGATGGTATTTCTGGCTTCTTCCAGTATTGTCCCACCAACAGTCTCGCTGCTGTGATCAAGTTCAGAATTAAGTTTGTCTCTGTGGTGGTACAGTCTTTTATGATCCCTAACAAAAACAACTGAGGTAGAAATTCAATACGCTTTTTCAAAATGGTTTGGAGTGACCACCATCTTTTTCTCCAGAAGGCTTTAATTTTTCTACATGTCCACCATACATGAAAATATGTAGCCTCCATACTATCACATCTCCAACATTTAGGTTGGATGTCAGGGTAGATATATGATAGTTTTTTCGGATCTAGATGCCACCTATAAAACATTTTATAAAAGTTCTCTCTTAAATGTTGCGCTTGCGTAAATTTTACATTTTTCACCCAAATTCTCTCCCACGTTTCCATCATTGATAGGTTGCCCAAAATTTTGTTCCCACTTTACCATACAATCCTTGACTAGTACAGTTTCAGAGTCAATTTCTATCAATATACTGTACACTCTTTTAATATGCATGGGCCCTTTTTCTCTAACCTGTTCAATTAAAGTCTCATCTGTTAGTGATAAACCCTTCTTCAGGTCTTTTTGCCATCTAGACTGCAGTTGTAAATATGAAAGCCAGGTACACACTAGTCCTTCATCTGCTAGCGTATTTGATGGCTTTAACGATAACACATTTCCTTCTTCCACTACAGGTTTACTATAGGGCACCACATCTTGACCTTGTATTATGTTTATGTCCCCTATTGCGTGTCTGGGGATCGTCCAGATGGGAATCTTTTTGTGTAGTAAGTACTGATACTTCTTCCACACCCGCAACAGCGGGATTCTCAGTGGGTGCTCCTTGAAGCTCTTGTCCACCTTCTTGTCATACACTAGGTATGCGTGCCAGCCATATAGTAAACCATGTCCTTCAACATTCAGTATTCTGTCATTCGTTATATTAATCCAGTCACTCAACGCCACCAGCGCCGCAGCATAATAATATAACTTCAAATTGGGCATTTTTAAACCACCTCTTCTCCTTGTATCCTGGATGATTTTTTAATTTAACCCTCGGTTTCTTGCCATCCCAAATAAATCTGTTAATGCCCTTCTGCCATTTGTCTAGGTCCACATCCTTTTTGAGTATAGGTAGCATTTGAAAGAGAAATAAAAATTTTGGCAATACATTAATTTTTACTGCTGCTATCCTGCCAAGCAGAGACAGTTGTAATGTTTTCCACTTGTCCAGATCTGTTTGTATCTTGTTCCACAACACCTCATAATTATTTTTATATAATTTCCCATTTGCAGCTTCAATCTCAACTCCTAAGTATTTAACTTTCTTAACTATTTCACAGCCCGTTATTCTTTCTAAGTCCTGTTTTGAGTTGTTATCTAAATTTTTAACTAGCATCTTTGTCTTAGATATATTTACTTTTAAGCCTGATACCCTACCATAGTCTTTAATTATCTCCATCAGTCTCTTGGCTGATTGTGCTGGTTGAGTCAGTGTCACCAGTAGGTCATCCGCGAAGGTACATAGTCTGTAGTCCTGTTGTCTAATCCATATACCTTTTATGTCATCTGCCGCTCGTATCTTGTTCAGTAAAACTTCCAGCGTTAAAACAAACAGCAAGGGGGATAGAGGACATCCCTGTCTAGTACCTTTCTCTATATTAAATGAGTCTGCTAGGTCCCCATTCACAATGATCTGGCCTGTTTGTTTCTTATAAATTGCCAATATGGAATTAATAAACTGTTCTCCCATTTTCATCCCCCCAATCAGTTTTTCCAGAAATGGCCAATTCAGTCTATCAAAGGCTTTTTCTGCATCTACAAACATGAGAGTAGCGGATATGCCTTTCCAAATACTCTATTATATTAAGAAGTTGTCTTACATTAGTTTTCATCTGTCGTCCTTGTATAAATCCAGTTTGATCCGGGTGAATTATTTTTTGTAACACTGTCATTAATCTGTTAGCCAAGATTTTTGCAAAGATTTTGTAATCTGTATTCAATAGCGAGATGGGTCTGTAGTTTTCTGGTTGCGCGTTGTCTTTTCCCTCTTTAGGGATTAGAGATATGTAGGTTTTTTTCCACGAGGGTGGAACTTGACCACCTTCTTGTATGTTGACAAATAGTTCTCTAAGGGGTTCTATCATCTCCTCTTGAAGATACTTGTAATAGGTCACTGTTAACCCATCAGTCCTGGGCGATTTTCCCATTTTCAATTGTTTAATCACTGAAAGTATTTCTTCTTGTGTGATCAATGCATTCAGTCTATCTCTTTGTTCATTGGTAATTATCAATAACTTTTCATTTTGCAGAAACTTTTCTATCTCATTATCTTGTGTCTTCTCTTCAGCGTATAACTTGGAGTAGAATTCTGTAAAAGCTTTCTTGATTGTTTCTTGTTGAAACTCTTCCTTTCCTTTATACACTATCTTTTCAATTATGCGGGATTTTTGCTTTTTCCTTAATATATAAGCCAGCCACTGACCAGGTTTATTGGAATTATAGAATGTATTATGCTTTGCATATTGTATATTCCTTGCCACTTGATCTGCCATCAACAAGTCAAATTGTTTCCTTAAAATCTTGATTCCCTCTTTGGTATCTTTGTCCTCCGGTCTTTCTATTAATAGTTGCTCTTTCTTACTTATCTCATCTTCTAACTCCTTTCTTTTTTGTTCTTGTTTGCAACAGTGCCTTTTGTTCATGTCCATGAGAATCCCATGCATGTATGCCTTGCTAGCATCCCATATCATTTCTATAGGTGTCTCTTTATTCATATTTATGCTAAATAATTCCTTCATAACATTTTTGCATTCATCCACATTTATATCGTATTTAAACAGGTTTTCATTAATTCTCCAGGATCTCCTAGGTTTCTGTCCTTGTCTTAATTCCATCCACACCGGGTTATGGTCTGTTAGTACTTTGGGTAAGATTTTCACCTTCTTTAGGCTAACAAGCAAGTCGCTGGTTGTTAATATAAAGTCAATTCTAGAGAATGATTGGTGTCTGTCAGAAAAAAAGGTAAATTCTTGCTCTTGGCCATGTCTTTCTCTCCAAATGTCGATCAGGTCAAAGTCATCCTTTATATCAAAGAAGGATTTAGGCAACTTGGAGTGTTTTTGTGGATTTGGTGTTGTCTTCTTTTTATCCAGGCCGACCTCTATGACACCATTCCAGTCTCCCATTATAATACAGGATCTGTAGTCGAATTGTATTACCTTTCTATGTACCAATTTGTAGAATTTTCCTTGTTGTTGATTTGGTGCATATATGCCCATCAAAAGAATTTTCTTATCATCTTTTACTATTTCGATTGCTAGATATCTACCTTGAGAGTCTGACTCTATTAATTTAGCTCTTATATGCTTTTTCACATAGATGACTATGCCAGTCTTCTTCACTGCTGCCGCTGCAACAAATTGTGTGCCTAGCTTGTTGTTGGTTAAATATTTCTGGTCCGTAGTTCTGATATGTGTTTCTTGTAAGCAAATTATATCATTTTTACCTTGATTCAGATAATGAAATATTTTCTTCCTTTTCTGTGGGGAGTTTAACCCATTAACGTTCCATGTCAAATATTTACTTGTCATGATCGGCTTCGGGAAACTCTTGCCAGACCACTTCCGTTTTTCCCCCAGCTTTCTTCTTTGGTTTCCAGATTGGTATTTGTATTGCCTTGTGGGATCTTCTCTTGCTGTTCTATACGTTTAGTAGTAGCCCTCGTCTGCCTTTGATCTTTAGTCTTTCCTGCTTCCATGGTTTTATTGATCTCCATTCTCTGTGCAGTCACTTCCCGAGAAGCTCCTTTATCTTCTCCTGCTGCTGCAGCGGTCTGTGTCTCCGGGGATTTTGATCGTTGTTTTAAGTCCATTCCTCTTTCTTGTGGCCAATCTACATTTTCCTGTGTTGTGGGCAGGGGTCTCCCCGCCTTCAGTTCCTTTTCAAAAAATTATTTTGCTTTCCGGACTGAGTCCAGGTGGTATCTTTTACCGTTATAGAGTAATGACATTCCAATTGGGGCTTCCCATCGGTATTGTAGAGCGCGTGTTTTCAGTTCAGTGACCAAGAACTTGTAGTCTTTTCTTTCTCTTAACATCTTGGCAGGGATCTCCTTCAATATCACCACCTCTTGCCCCTCTACATTCAATCTCTTGTTATAGGATGTTGTAAAAATAAGATGTCGGAATCCCTTTGTTACAAAATAGATAACCACATCTCTTGGTAGATTTTTTTGTCTTGCGATCCATGAATCCTGTGGATTCTGTCAATTTGCCAAGAGATATTTTTAGCCTCCTCTCCTAGAAATTGTTCCAAGGCGTTTACAAAAATTCTTTTCAAATCTTCTTGCTTCTCATTTGTTGATTCTCCCAGTCCCATGACCCTGATTGCTGTCATCATCTGCCAATATTGCATCATAGTTGAGTGGTCCTGCACCTCACTTTTCATCTCAGCCAATTGTCCCTCAACTTGTCTCTCCACCTCTTCCATCCTTTCTTCAACCCCTTCCCAGACCCTCTTAAAATTTTTCTCAATATCTTCTCTCATTTTCTTATTGTGCGTTTGCATTGTTTCTTTGATTTGGTCTAGGTCTTCAGTAACAGCTTTGCTTTGTTCTTCCATCTTCCTCTCCAATTCTCTGCTTTGTTTCTTCAACTTCTGTTCTAGTTCTTTGCCTTGTCTCTCCATCTCCTTTCCCATTCCCTCCATCCTCTTTTCCACTGCCTCCATCGTTCTCTCTAGTTTTTCCATCCTTTTCTCAGAACTGTCCTTTATTGCTTCCAGCTGTCTCTCTATTTTTTCATACATTGCTAACATTGTGTCTTTTAAATCTTTCATCATATGCATTTCTGGAGAGGCCTGGGTAGGCAGGGGGGACTGGGATTCTGTAGGTATGGAAGGAGATTGGAGGACAGGTAAGTTGTTCCCTGGTATTTTAAGGAGCTGGCCTGGGGATGGTGCTGCCACCTTTGAGGGTATTAGTTTGGACTGCTTAGTGGCCATCCTGAGTTCAGTCCACTGTTAGCCAAGCTTTTTTTTAATATATATGCAGAGGATTAATTCTTACTCTTATATTGCCAAGATGTTTCCTCTTATAGTCTTCTTTATCCTCTTGTAGCCTTTTTTTAGGTATATTTTGTAAAGTTTTTAAGGTTTGCGTCTAGTCTGCCCTCTAACATTCACTCTCGCATTGCAGTCTCGCTTTCCACTTTCTCTCTCTTCTGGCTACTTTCTCTTTAAAGTAAAAGTAGTCGCCATCTTGGGTACTTTTTGTTTATTGTGAAAGTAGTTAATCAGCGGTATAATATAAGAAATACTTGCTTTTTTAAGCTCTTGTGTTCGGTCCGTCTGTCTCTGTGCCTCTTTAAAAAGTTTTTCTCAAGCGGAGGCTGGTCTTAGCGTCTGGGTCTGTCAGCCGACAGAGAAACAGCTCCGGGCTGGAGCTATCATGAGCGCCTGGGGAGTCCTCTTTCTTTCCTCCCGAAAACTGTTCCAGGGAGTTTTCAGAGGCTCTTGACCCACACTCACAGCTCTTGTCCCCTTCTCCGACCGAGGAGGGGTTTTTCCGCCACGAAAAACAGCTGTTTTGCGCTGTTTTTGCGGCTTTTCAAGTCCTGGAGTTCGGAGCCTCCGAAAGGGGCTCTATCGTCGCCAAGGCAGCCACCAGAAGTCTATTCAAAAGATTTTTAAACATTTTCGCTAAGTGAACTGGTGTCATATGCCATCTATAAAACATTTTATATATGTTTTCTTTATATGCTACTGCTTTTGTAAGCGTAATATTTTTATCCCAAAGTTTTTGCCAGTCTTCCAAATATATAGAATAACCAACGTTCTTTGCCCATATATCATTGTTTCTTTCACTTGTTCTTCTTCCATCTTCCAGTTTAAATGAAATTTATAGAGTTTTCCAATCAAATTCTCATCTGTTTTTAACAAAATTTTATCCAATGGGGTCTGTTCTTTGTAAAAACCTGTTGATTTTATATCTTTTTCGTATCTTGTTTGAATTTGCAAGTAGGACCACCATGTCAAGTCAATACCTTGTAGTTGTAAAGTTTGCCTGTCCTTAAGTTTTCCCTCTTTGTCTAAAATGTCTTTATAACTAACCAGTTTGTCATAGTTAATCAGATTTGAATAAGCAAATGCTTCCATTGTTGAAAGCCACTCAGGTATTTTCATGTATATTTTATGTTTAATTTTCTCCCATTCTGAAAGTAGAATGTTTCTTATCGCATGATTTTGAAAGTACTTATGTGCTTTAGATTTCTCATACCATATAAAAGCATGCCAACCTAGCTGAAGGTCGTGTCCCTCTAAGTAAAGCAATCTTTTATTTCTCAATACAATCCATTCTTTAAGCCAAAGCAAAATAGCCGCTTGATAGTAAAGTCTCCAATCTAGAAGTCCAAAGCCCCCTCTATCTTTAGATTCTTGTAACAATTTACATTTGATTTTCGCTTTCTTTTTTTGCCATATAAATCTTAGAATCATTGCATTTAAATCATCAAAAAATTCTTAGTAAGTTTAATAGGCACTGTTTGAAATAAGAAAATTAGCTTTGGTAAAATGTTCATCTTAACCATCGCTATTCTTCCTAAAAGTGATAATTGAAGATTTTCCCATCTTTTCAAGTCTATTTTTATTTGTTTCATTAATCTCTCATAATTATCTTGTTTTAGTGTAGTATATTTTGCCGTTAAATAAATACCCAAATATTTAACTTTTTTAATTTGAAGATTTGTCATTTTAGCGAGTTGAGTTTTCTGTTTGTCTGTTAGATTTTTTGTTATTACTTTAGTCTTTTCCCTGTTTGTTTTCAGACCAGCCACTTCTCCAAATTTCTCAATTTTCTGCAGAAGTTTATCAGCTGTTTGCAATGGCTCCTCTAGAATGAAAACCAAGTCATCCGCAAAGGCCTGTAGTTTATATTTCTGGTCTTTAATCTCCAGACCTTTAATTTCTGTATCTTGTCTGATATTTCTTGCCAGAACCTCTAATGTATCCTCTTTGCTTTAATGCTAGGAGAGAAACAAATCTCATAACCTTTCGGTTAGCTACATTTTGCAAATACACATACATATTATAAATGTTTTCAGTTTCCTTCCCCTAATCAAAACAAATGCAGTGTCAAGACATGAAATGAAGTTAAGAGACACATGTTAAGATAGGAGAAATTAAAGGTGTCACTGGTAGGGAGAATTTATGTGATAAAAGTGAATGTTTTGTGTAGAATGATGTTTTTATTTCAGATAATACCTGGATTCAAATACATACATCAATATAGAGGATTTTAAAGATGAAGACTTAAATGACGGCAGAATTTTCATTTTAGGATTGATGGATGATAAGCAGTTGGAAGAAAGTCATGGAACATTGTTTTCATACATGATAATTGCAGCAAAATTATTGTATGTACAAAGATGGCAAGATTTGGCAATACCTATGACAGGAATAGTTGATAAAGATGACAGAGCTCGCTGAAATGGCCAAACTGACTTGTTTGATTAGAGAAAAGATAATATCTGCATTTATTGCTAATTAGAAAACCCTTATGGACTTTTTGTATTAAAAAAATGAACTTATGGTTTACGGTTTGGATGATTAGACAGGATTGATAATAAAGAGAAGAGAGTCACAATGTAACTTAAGAGAGGTTAAAATATATTTGTACTTATAAATGTTATGAAGAATATTGGAAATCACTTTTATATATGTATATTCCTTTTTTAACTTCCTTTTTCTCATTGCACTTTTAGATTTTTCTTTTATTTCTCTTTTTTATTTTATCCATTGTAATGTGTATTAGTTCTTTATTAGTAGTACTTAAAACGTTCAGTAAAAATCATACATTAATACACATCCACGTAGACATACATTTTTCACAAACCATCTCTGATCTCTAATTCAGCCAACTTTGGAAAATGAACGTTGCTAGTCCAATCTATAAGTAAAGATGGCATAAATCCTAATAACCCAGAGCTATAAATATGAATCTAGAACAGGTTTTTGCATTTTTTTATTTAAAAAAGAGAGAGAGAGATAAAGCCCTTCATCTGGAAGTTTTAAATAGTGTAAAACTTCCTATGGTTTGGCTGTGGAGTTCTAAAAATTTGGAGCTGTTGTGCTTTGCAAATGGAGTTTTGCCAACAATTGGAAGTAGGCCAATACTATCAAATTCAGATCTTTAGCTGGGCCAATTTCGGTTTATATTCTGATAGCTGCCTCTTAAAAATTCAAAAAAAGGATTTTAACAAATGACAACCCTGCTTCTTCTTGTACTTCTTTTCTTTCTATTTTTTAAAACCATATTTAAATAGCACTATGTTGAAAAGAACACGGGGTATTCAGGCTGAAAGCAGCATTCCTGGAACTCATTTAGAATGGGCAATGTTTAGCCTATTATGTTAAATTCCAAAGGGTTTGACTATTTTTGAATCAGATTTCTCTTTTATTAGGTACAACTGTTTTAACATTGCATTTTTATTGTTAACAATGGTCAGAGGATTTTGGAATTTGATACAGAGTTATACACAAATGGCCTGGGCAAAATCTTCAGTAAATATGTTCTAAGCTTTTGGCAAACTTTCCTTGAGAGCAAATATTAACTCCAGAGAGTATTTATTGTCTTTTACAAAATAATTGCCATAATAGTGACATCTAATTGCGAGAGCTAAGAATACGTTCCGGCCAAGATTTTATCAGGGCTTGGTGGGGTTGGTGGGTTAACAGAAACACTTTTATTAAATCACATTTTTTCCCATTCTATATTTCTAACAGTCCATTTCTCTCCTGATGGCTTTGTAACATACTCTAGAAATATAGACTATAAAATATTCATCTGCAGAATATTATACTAGTTACATAGGTCACAGCTGAAATTACCGGTAGGTCAAAATGATGACACACATACTGTGATTCAAGACACAAATCCTAATGTGTCCTAATCTGTGACACAACTCACAGATTTTGCCTCATAATGTCACAACTCATCTTTCTTTGCTCCCCATGCCCATGGACACCCATGGATGAATCAAGGGGGCATCAAATTGTAAAGTGGACCCAAAAATAGACTTACTAGAGAAATGCTATGAGCATCAGGGCCATATCATCTCCTGCTCTTATACTCCTGCTTTGTGGTTTCAGTCCTGTTTTTAAAAACAAAAATAAAACTATAGCTTCTCAGTGCATCTGAAATACAAGATTTAACTTAATCTCATTTTATTAGTCTATGAAATCACATTCTGATCATCTCTCAATATTTAAAAAGGCACCATATTTCTTTGGGACTTTAATCATAACTTTCTACGCTGCCTCTGAGGTAGAGGACTTCTAAGACTAATATAATGCAGTAGAGTGCTATACAACTTACATAGGAAGACAGGAAACTAAAAAATATCGTAAGTAAAACTTATAGATAAAAATGTAATTATGAGACAACCGACTCCAATTCTAAAATAAGGTGAAGAAGTCAGCAAGTAGAGGTGAAAAATGTTTCTGTTGTTGTTGTTGTTGCTAAAATAAGCCAAACATAGAGCAATCTGAGTAGGCAGTCCATCATGCAAGACTTAGAATGAATGGAACAGAGCCAACAGACAACAGAATATCATCATTGCCCAGTCTTCTGCCATCCCAGCTTCTGCCATCTGTGCATATGTGTGTGTGTATTCCTCCCTTTCTCTTTGACAAACCAGTTAGTTAGTCAGCTAGTTAGCTAGTTAGTTATTTAGTTAGTTTCTATGCCACCCATCTCCCCTACAAGGTAATTTGGGGCAGCTTACAAGTTATAAAACAAGTAAAAACTAGTTTGTAGGAGATGACTAGGTTGAGCCTAAGGGAAGAATCAAATGCATCATCAATCACGAGTCCTTTTGCACCCACAAGAGATCTAAGTTCATCCCACCTTCCTTATCTACCACCAAATTGCTTTGACCGTTAGTAGGTCAGATTCTTGTAGAGAGCATAAGTTTGCAATAAATCTTTATACTCATTTGAACTGCCTGGATCTCCTGATTTCCCTGGTGCTTGACAGTTAAAATATTAAAAGGTTAAAACAACACAGATTAAAATATTATTAAAAACTGTATTAAAAGTGAACTTACCTCATATTCTTTCATCTTTCTTATTCTTTCTGAGTATGCCATCCACAGTTCTTGTCTGCTTTTATTTAGGTGAGCTTCAAGTGATCTAGTCTCCTTTTTTTGAACCCTCTATTGCTCCTCAATAGCATAGTCCCAAATTAACTGTCATTTAATCTCACTTTAATCTTTCTGATTAAAGCCTATACTGCAATCAATTATATCAAGCACCTTTGGGAACAGGATGACTATGTATCTTTATGAGGGCCAGTAGCATAAAAAAGAATGGCAGGGTATCCAGAGAAGGAGGAGATGGGAATCTTCAGGTGGTATAAGTCTTTGAGGGATAAGGAACCATTTTTCCAGAAGAAGATGAGAACAAGAGAATTCTATGCAGCAGAAAATTCTGGTGCATAGAATGGTTCTTAGGATATGATGCTGTCCTTCATTCTACAGGAAGTGGACTGCCTGTCATCAGATGTGTAACTTTAGCCTCTCTCTCCTTCAACACTTTGAACTATGGTATTTATTTCTTGCATTTCGTCCACAGTCTAAGTGGTTTCTGATCACACTTGCAACAAAAGGGTTACTATGCCCAGAAAAAAATTAAATCAACAGATTAATAATTCCGTGACATAATGGACAACAGCTCTCCTGTACATCAGGGGATAAACCAATCTGTAGCAGCTGTGGATAGCTATTTACAGATTGGGCACCAAGCCAAATTCTCGTTAAGTTTAATATTTTTCATTGCTTTTCCCCACTCCTTGGATCCCACTACACACCATTGTTTAGGAGCAAAGTGTCCATCTTTACTCATACGAAACGTGAATAGCCTTGTCAAACTCAGGATATATCCATGTTGAAGTCTATTCTCCGGTTCCCAATACACAAATTATTCACTAGGCAGTAACAATGTTTCAAATTGATTTGAAACTTACTAAAAACAGCCAACAGGAGGAGGCAGTTCATAAGGTTGCATGATTTCAAACAGTCAATCTCAGTAGGATATCACTCAGATGAGTAGTAAGTGGATAAAGCCAGGGATGAATTTAGGAGCAAAGTTTCTAAAAGCCAAATACTCAACTATTTGAACATTTGGAGCTTCTGAAGGTACCTGGAATTCCTTTCCTTTATTTCAGAGCACATGGTGTTAGATGATGATGTGGCCACAATTGGTAGAGAATGGGGCAGAGTAAGAGATTGGCAACAGGGATGCTCTGTTCCTTTCAGGTCTGTTAGCTTGCCTGCCATTATGATTTCACTGCCCATCAAGAGTCAGATGGTGATCCAATCCAGTCCAATCCTATCCTATCCTATCCTATCCTATCCAATCCAGTCCAATTAGTCTACTTCTTAGAAAACAAAACAATGGTGTTAGTTCATTTGGATGGCAACATCATACAAATCACATCACCTTTCCCAATGATTTAAATGGATTTTCACATCACCTTTCCCAATGATTTAAATGGATTTTCTCTTTATTTTATTTTCTCTTCTCTTCTTTTTTTTCTTTTCTTTTTAATCGGTATTTATGGAACATGTGCTACTTAGCCGTTTAACAAAAATTGTCTGTGCCATATGGTGACCTGATCCAATCCTTCTGCTTCTTCAACTCAGCCATCCTGCCTGGCCAACTTCTTTAGCTCTAAGGCTGAAGATAATTTGCATTTTCATATGTGAGAAAGACAGGTGTCCTTTTTGGTGGGGGTCTTTTCTTTGATTTGCCTGTTACAGAAGAACTGAAAAATAGGCATCAATGTGTACATGTCATTGGAAAATTGGCTTCTAAAACATGGTCATGTTGCCAACAGGAGCATCCTCTAACAATCTCCAACACTGCTCCATTCTCCTCCAGATGTAATGACATCACCTTCTAGCACTAGACAATTTCAGGTAAAGGAATGGACAATTTGGACTGATTTTGGCATTGAGCTCTGCTCTTTGTCTTTTACTTTCACACATTACCGAGATGAAATAGAAATGCTCAAATGTCCAGGCAAAACCCAAGAAAATGAAGTTGCATGATAGGTTTGTAGCCCTGATGTTAGAGTGAACAACACATAATCACTTGGATCAATCAAATAGCCTAACAATTACTTTGATGAAAATTTATAATCCTCTAACTGGGTGTCATTATTTCGAACCGTTGACAATTAAGAGAACCCTCCTTTCTCCAAATTGCACCCAATTTTGCCAGCTCCTCACCGCCAAAATAGATTTCCAAATCGTGGAAATGAAATGTAAGCTGCAAAAGTATACAAGCAATGCATTAAGAATTGGTTAAACAAAAGAATGTGGGGGAAAACATGTTGCTCTCTACTTCTAGTATCTCTTCTTTAGAGCTGTTAAAAATGCTTATTAAATTTTTGCAAGTATTTAAATTATATTAGTGCAAGTCTGTATGGAAACATTAACTTAGCCCCTTTTGTTTATATTTGTTTATTTATCTTAAAAGCAAACAAAATATCAAATAAAGGCGGGATATGAATCTAACTAAAAATAAATTCAATAAGCAAAAAATAGCAATAACAATAGCACTTATATACCGCTCACAGTGCTTTACAGCCTTCTCTCAGCAAATTGCCCTCAACAATCTGGGTCCTCATTTTACTGACCTTGGAAGGATGGAAGGCTGAGTCAACCTTGAGCTGGCCAGGATCAAACTCCTGGCAGTGAGCAATGAGTTAGCCTATAATACTACATTCTATGCCACCACCAAGGCTTGAAAAAAAATCTGATTTATTTATTTATAGGTCTCTCATCTCCAATTAATCTGAGTGGCTAACAATCAGACATTTCACCAAGAAAAAAAACTCTCAAAAATAATAAAAAACCACCCATAAAATAAACCAAATAAATAGTAACAAAATTATACAAAAATAAAATAAATACACAAAAGTCTGTCTCTGCTAATTTCAAATATTCAGTCCTATCGTGATCTTTTCTCTTTGATGACATAAAACCCAGAAGGGAGGCACACATACCAGATCTCCAGGAGGAGAAGAATCCAGAATACAGAAGCAGTGATCAGAAATGCTCACTTCCTTTTTTTTTAAATTGGTTTTTTAATTTTTAACAGAAAAAGAAAAATGCTCAAATCAAATCATAGTGTTGAAATAAACAATAAACATAATTGCAACATAAATACATATTTCAAAATCATCCATAAACAAAACATAAGTACTTATTTCAATACATCTAATAATAATAACTCAACTGAAAATAATCATAGACCACATTTACCAAACAATTAACATTACTGCTCGGTACCCCCACCACCACATCCCCCTAACCCTAACCTTCCCCCCTCACTTACCAACTAACTACCTACTCTCCTCCCTCCTTCTCTATCTCCCTCCTTCTACTCCACCCAACTATCCGTACTCTTCCCCCTTCTTATCAACTTTCTACTTACATCAGCCTTCACTCCTCCTTCCTCTTTCCATCAGATGTGGTGCCCAGAGGCCACCCGAGCAACCCCTTAATAACAATAATTACATATTCTTACATCAACCCCAATTGCAGTTGAGAAAACATAGGATATAAAATTATAAACCTTCCCTACCCCCCCCCTGACTTCCCAGAGTGAGTACAGGGTAAAACAAAAGAAAACCCACTACTTCAAACAAAGTTATTATATAATCCTAACAAGAATTTTAAACTATATACTAAATACAATCTCTACTTAACATTTATTCAACCTTATCAATTCTAATACATATCTAATCCCTCAATCAGTCCATCTAATATCAAACCTTAAATCATTTCAATCCACTAAACAAAACAGACAAATCATCTTGTTAAGAGTATTAATTTTCATTTACATATCTAAACCATCACTCTAACAATCAATCCATCACTTCCACTTCTTCAATCGACTTCTGGGCTTTCTCATATGTCAAATAAACCTAAATAACAAATACAATCATTTCTAACTTAGATTCCTTCAACCTTATCAAATCACATAATGCTTATCTATCCCATCAATCAATCAATCTAATGTCAAACCTAGATCATTTCAAAGCAAGTACATTCTTCTTCAATTTAATTATATCTTCCATTAATCATCTTCTTTTACGTCTTATTCATAATCTTAATATTATATCTTCCATTAATCATCTTCTCTTACATCTTACTCATAATCTTAGTCCTTAAGTCAGTCCATAGTTTTGAATTACCCATAATTCCTTGCATACAATTTTAAATTTCACTTCTTCAATCGTACTCTTGGTTTTTTCTTCTGCCAGGTAAATCTCCATAACGAGGCCTCCCTTCCAAATAATAAGTCTCTCTTTTTTACTTGCAATATCATTTGAATCCATATAAACCATCTTAACCTTTGCATTAGTCCTCTGTTTCTCTTGACCATAGACTTTCGTTGAGGTAACATTTCAAATCTCTGTCTTTGCTTTTCCTGGTCCTCAGCACCATAGATTGCTTCTTAAACTGGATCAATTTCTCTTTTTTCTCAATTAAATCTTCTTCTTGCTGCTTGTCTGAGAGGAATAGCCATCCCCTCCTGTCTTGAAACAAATCCTCTTCCTCCACTCCGTAAATGAACTGTTTATCAAGCAAGATCCATTTTCCATTATTCTCTTTATTCTCAATACTGTCTTCTTAGAAATGCTCACTTCCAAGTTCCTATCACAGGGTACTGTCGTATAGACAGGACCTGGGGGTTGCGGGTGGAGGAGTTGAACTTATTCAACCAGATTTAATAAGTAAATACAAGCAATGGCTTTCCTTCGGATAGCTCAACCAGTAAATATGTAGGCCCTTAAAGGTGACAACCAGCACCTTGAATTGTACCTGGAAGCCAACTGGTAACCAGTGCTGTCCTCAATGCAGCAGGTTCACCCACATCTATCAGGACATCATTGTTCAGACTACCAAACTTGCAGCTTCCAGATGCTTTCCAAAACAATCTTGTGCAGAGCAGATAGTAATCTAAGAAGGAGGTGACTAAGATGTTAGTGAATGTGAGCAGGACCTCCCAATCAAGGAATAACTGGAATTGGTATACAAAGTATAGCTGCATAAAAACACTTATAACTGAACAAGTGCTGTGAGTGCAGAAGAAACCACCCACCCCTAAATTGCAGACCATCTCCAAAGACACTCCACAGTCTGACTCTCTTCCTCTCCATCCAGACCCTGACAGCTTCCAGACACTGGATCAGTATTTCTGCCTCATCACCCCGGTGGCACGGTTTTCCTGAAACAGTAAATATCAGTTGTAGGTTGTATCATTTTCTATCCCACAGTGAACCTGATGTGATCTTCAATATATTATTGTCCATAATTACTTTGTGTATAGGGGTACACAACCTAAGGAACCAGAATTGCATGAAAATGAGACACCTCCCCCCCCACCAAAGATCGCTCTTGAACGAAGAAGAAAGAGAGTTATATGCAGAAGATGTGAGCAATGTCATTATGGAAAATGTAATTTGGCAATCAAAGCCTTATACTTTTTAACACTCATTTTGATACTGCTAACTTTCCCTGTGGACATTTCTGTTTCCTGGTTAAGTAATTCTATTAACTGCTTCCCATTAATCTAATTAAATAACCAGTTTGGTCTAGTTAGTGCCTTAGTTAACAGCAGACCATGAGTTAAGTCCCACCTTAGCTATGAAAGCTAACTGTGTGACCTTGGGCCAGTCACTCTCTCTCAACTCATAAGAACATAAGAAGAGCCATGCTGAATCAGGCCAAAGCCCATCGAGTCCAGCATTCTGTGTCACACAGTGGCCCACCAATTGTACATGGGGATCTTGAGCAGAAAGAGAAGGCAAAACCCTCCCTTTCCCTTGACCCCCAGCAAGTGGTACTCAAGGGAATCGTGCCTGCCTCAACCAACATAGAGGCGGCACATGGACATCCGTTTTAATAACCACCGATACACTTTGCATCCATGAATCTATCTAGCCCTGCCTTGAAGCTGTCAAGGCTGACAGCTGTCACGACCCCTTCAGGAAGTGAATTCCATAAATCAACGACCCTCTGGGTGAAGAAATATTTCCCTTTATTTGTCCTCACTTTCTTAGCTATGAGCTTTAGGGAGTGCCCCCTTGTCCTGGTATTGTGTGATAGAGAAAAGTATTTTTCTCTATCCACCTTTTCTATCCCATGCATGATTTTATACACTTCGATCAAGTCACCCCTTAAACTCAACCACCTTACAGGATATTGTTGTGATGAAAATAGGAGGAAGGTATATTGGATATGTTCACCACCTTGAGTTATTTGTAAAAATAATATAGGCAGGATACAAGTAAACAAATAAACAAACAAACAAATAATAAAATAGAAACCTAGGAATAAATTTTACTGTGGTATAAACTATTAAAAACATCTGCCAGTTCCACACTCAAATATAAATGACTGTAAATGATCTACTGAGTACAGAAGATCAGCCCACACGTATGGTCCTAGTGAAACTGAGAAATAAAATTATTTACAATTTTGGAGTTTGTAGCTTTGAATATCTATAATTATATATCATAAAGTTTATAAACATAAACTATTTAAAAAAAGGTTTACCACAGAATAAATAGTTTGAGGGTGAAGGTTGTTCTCCTAAATAAATAGTTTAACAGAAGTCAGCCATTTTGTGGCTGATTTGTATATCCATGTCTCAGAAAACACCATGCTTATATAGAGTCCTTCAGCTGTTTCTAATGTTTCTGATCCGGTCTGCCAAAACTCTCTCAAGCCATTCCTATTTTCCTTCAGGGGAAGAAGGAAAAGTGAATAAATTGCCTTTCTCAAGCTTCTCCCAGAGAAAGAGGGAGGGAGAGGGAGGAAGGAAGGAAGGAAGGAAGGAAGGAAGGAAGGAAGGAAGGAAGGAAGGAAGGAAGGAAAGAAGACTGATTATAGTTTTATTTTCAGTCTATTTATATGGAATCCCTCCTCGGTGAAGTTAAAGAGAGAAAAAATAACATTTCTGGCTTCAAAGCTGGAAGCTTAGATCTGAATCTGAATTCCCTTTGCCTTAACTCCATCACCCCTCAATTTGTTCCTTTCTAGGGTGAGAAATCACTGGCCCTGGAGGTCTCTGTGATACTGGAAGTTTCCAGTACACCTCAAAAAAATGAGAAGCCAAAGACTTATATAATTCTGAATGCCGTGGGTCAATCAAAGACATTCAGGAAGCTCACACATAGGACTTGAATGATTTTGTTTCCAGCCTTTTCAGAGCTGAATTGAGTTAAATTGCATATAATACATTTCCACGATACATTTATATCTATATATTGATTTATATATGTTGGCAAGTTAATTTTCAACATCTTTCTTAATGTTTATTTTAGCATAGAACTGTTCCTCTGGGGAAAAAAGAAGCAGTGGATGAAAACTATCTCCTTCAAACTTATAGAATTTGGCTTTCTTGTGATTTTACATTTTGGGCAAATCTGCCCAAACAATTATTTAAAAAAAAATCTACATACATCCTCCCCAAATGAAATAAACAATTTTCAGCCATCACTATTTATTATTTCATACAGAGATACATACACTTGCATATACTGATCCGGTCTAATATATGCAAACTTGATTAGCATGTTTTCTTACAAAACAATAAGCTACATAACTGTTTTAAAGTATTTTGGAATTAAATACCTGACCCTGACAAGTGAGGTTAAAAGAAGTATTTCCATTTAACAATAATCTGATGCAAGAAATATTAGAGTCCTTGCTGCAAAGTAGTATAATGAGAAATTCATTGAATTGAAACTTATTGTTCAAACTTATTTCAAAAATTTAATTTAAATTTGATGTATAGGTAATCCTCGACTTAGGACCACAACTGAGCCCAAAATTTCTGTGGCCAAGTAAGACAGTTGTTAAATGAGTCTTGCCCCATTTTACCACCTTTCTTGCCCTAGTTGTTAAGTGAATTCCTGCAGTCGTTAAGTTAGTCACATGGTTATTAAGTGAGTCTGGCTTCCCCAATGACTTTGCTTGTCAGAAGATCACAAAAGGGGATCCCGTGACACTGCAAACGTCGTAAATATAAGTTAGTTTCCAAGCATCCAAATTTTGATCATGTAACCACAGGAATGCTGCAATGGTTGTAAGTGTGAAAAACTGTCATAAGTCCCTTTTTTCAACGTCAACACTGCTAACATCGGATGTTTTTGCTTTGAGAACAGATGGAGATGCAACCATTTTCTTCTTATGTTTTACTCTTAGTTAGAGTTAGAGTTAGAGTTAGAGTTAGAGTTAGAGTTAGAGTTAGAGTTAGAGTTAGAGTTAGAGTTAGAGTTAGAGTTAGAGTTAGAGTTAGAGTTAGAGTTAGAGTTAGAGTTAGAGTTAGAGTTAGAGTTAGAGTTAGAGTTAGAGTTAGAGTTAGAGTTAGAGTTAGAGTTAGAGTTAGAGTTAGAGTTAGAGTTAGAGTTAGAGTTAGAGTTAGAGTTAGATGATGCTGGGGGAAAGAATATGCATGAGAGTTTAGCTAGACATAATAATACTGAACCTAGTGTGTGAACCAAGGTTATTGAAATAAGAGATGATAAGAATTGGTGGGCTGGAGAACTGGAGGGAAAGCCTGCATTTCAAACTAATTGGAGAATGTGATTTATGACTGTTAATTGAAGGAGGGAATTGTGCTTTGATACTACATGCTCTGGGGAGGGAATCCAGTTTTTGGCTTTGATTGTGTTAGTGCTGATGCCATGCTTCTCAAATAAAGATTCTTTAAAGTAAACAATGCCTCGAAGTTCTTTGAATAGTTTCATCTGCTGGAACCATGACAATGCCATTATAACTTTGGAGAGTAATTAAATGAACTGTTGTAAATCAAGGACTACCTTTACAAAAAGTATCTGATACAAAATTTCAACCCAAGTTCAAATCTTTGGGTTCTGACAATGTATACCAGTTTTAGTATGCATATTTTAAAATAATGTCAAATTCAACTAATTGAGCTTGGCAGAAATGTAAAAATGAGAATCTGTGGGAAACCACACTGACATATTCTCTTACCCTTAGGCTATTTGTTGTTGTTGTTGTTGTTGTTGTTGTTGTTCATTGGGAAAACATGCCTTCCTACATACAACAGATCTCCTTCAGATAAGCAATCACTAATTTCATTTTCTTCTAAATATGTATTAACCCCCTACAAAAGATTGAAAAGGGCTAAAGAATTATATTGAAAAACTGGAAAAGTGATATTATTCCAGTTCTTAAGGAATGACTTTCGGAAATGTGTAACTTTTCCAACCTGGAAAAGGCATTATTCTCTATTAATCGAAGGATAAAATAATATGCATTACTTGGCAGAGATTTTATGATATTTTACAATAATTTTTGTATTTAATTGCACTACAGTACTACATTATATTTATTAATAAACCAGTGGCTATTGATAAGTTTAATGTATAAGTAGATTTTTATTTTAGGGGGGGGGAGGCTTCTCTTTTCTTTTTCTGATTGTTTTCATTTTTTTACGTTTCAGAATTGTTCCATTTAATTTCAATTGTTCAAGTGTATTTTTAGTCTCATGTGTATATTTAATATTTTCTGTAAGCTGAAATGAAGTTATTTTAAACAAAAAATATGAAAACATGGATGCTCCCTGCTTTTTAGTGTACAGTAATTTGTTCGAATGATTATCCTAGTAGAATATTATTGTCCTGGTTTTTCATTTAAACAACAAAGAGGGCATGTTCTGATAGATATGTGAGTAGAGATTTTCAGTGTCAACTGCATGCTTGACTTGTATAAAGTTTGCTTGGCGCCTGCAATGTATGGCTTGGCACCAAGAATGTGAACAAGTGTTCACAGTTGCAGACCTAGTGCGCTGGCTGAGCAAGCACACGAATTAAGCCTCTGAGAGGCATTCTATGGTCTTTCCTCCATATTCTCCATGTCTATGAGCTCATGATATTCAAGAGCCAACTTCCATAGGTCTAAATTAAAGCAAATGGTGATATACAGTGCTTTCAGATCAGTATCTAGCTTCAGAGACAAAAGAGGATGGATAATAGAAAAAAGCTTTTTTTTTTTAAATTTTCAGCAGCAAAATTGCTGAGCTAAAAATTCAGCAATATTTAAGTCTTGACTGCTATGCTGTCTCTATTCACTGGTACAAATGTATTAAGTTGTTTTTTTTTTTTTTTGTATCTCCTTCAGTTTGATCTCTCCATCATCACTAGACTGTTGAGTTTGTTCTGGTAGATTTTCAACCCAGGCTCCAAGGAATGGTGTTTTTTTTAATCTACTGAGATTCTTCTTTATGATAGATGTAAGTCTGTCTAAATCTCATATAATCGCCAAGTCTGAATGGATTTTTGAGTGATGCTTGGAGAATGTAATCAGCACATATACCAGGTTACCAAGCAGCTCGAGATTATCAATGCTTGTGAGGAAATGGATAAGTGCTTTTCTCTCAAGTTCTGATGGAGTAGAATCATAGAATCACAAGGCTGGAAAAGATCTTGGAGGTCTTCTATTCCAATCGGTATAATAATTGCATGCCAGGTTGTTAAATTTGCACTGGAAAACCTGAAGAACCAATTAGGGGCTGATCATCATGGAGAAAATCTATGTATCACCAGGAATTAACATCAACCTGATGGCACATAACTAATCAATGAATCAGTTTTTGAAAGGTTCATATCATCTGACATAGCATCAACCACTTTTATGGATATGAATCAAGTATTACGTGAAACTTGCCCTGTTACTCCTCTACTGACAAACCTGACATTTTCTTCATTCTGCTCAATATAGCTGAAAACAAATAATGTCCATTATTTATTATAGAAACCAACCTATGCAATGTCCCTTCAACCAATGGCACCAATTATAATCAATGGCTTGCCTCTCACCAATGGCACTGATTACAATTAATGGCTTGGCTATCACCTGTGGAACAATGAGTGGGGAATGAAAGATTTATTCCAACATTCATCAGAAGTCTATTGTACAATACAGTAGAAGGTTTGTCCCAAACTTTTGGAGACCTTCCCTTTCTACCCCACCTCTAAAATAATGATTCAGGGAAATCTGGATGGAGCTACTGCTAATCAACACATTTTCCAGATCTTGGAAGATTGGAAATTGTTATCCAGTTGCAGGATCCCATCTGGGTCAGTCACTGGAACCAGAGGTTTATTCCTCCAAGCTTTCGGATTCATGCCAGAGCCCATCCTCGGGGAACGTCTCTCTGCATACATTCCAGTAGAGACAAGCTCCCTGAGGATAAGCTCTAGCACAAGTCTGAAAGCTCAGAAGACTAATCCTCTAGTCCAGACATGTCAAACACAAGGCCCGGGGGCTGGATGTGGCCCACAAAGTAGTTTCATGCGGCCCGCGAAGCCATCCTGGAAACAGTCAGGGAACAGCCCCCGCTGCCTTGGCCCTGGCCCAGGCCAGCCGGGAACCAATGTACAATTTTGTGGTGGCCATCTTGGCACTTGCCCCGGTCCCATCCCCTTCTACCAGAGACCCTCAGATCTGTCCCACTCCTGCACAGGCACCTGTCCCACTCCTGCACAGGCACCCTTGACGCGAATGGTGTAGAACTGGCCATGCCCATCCAGTAGGCCACACCCACTCTGGCCACACCCACCCAGCCTCCCAAGGGCAACTGCAATGCTGATGCGGCCCTCAGTGAAATTGAGTTTGACACCCCTGCTCTAGTCCCAGTGACCAGCCCAGATTGGATCTTGCAACATTATCCTGGGACACGTATATTTTCCATCATTCATATTATCCAATTATTTATTTATCTATGGAAAATGGCACCCTTCTATTCATTTTTAAAAGGGGTCCTGTTCTACTGCTCTCGACTTTTTACCTTTTTTGTTCTGGAACTAGGATCTAATTACAGCAGCCATTCTATATTATGCTTCAGAAAAACCTGTAGAGGCGAATGTCCTTTGAGTAGGTTAGTATTATCACCATGACCTTCATCATTATTTCTGAATGTTTAATTTCAAAGGGTTCAGGATCGTACTAAGAGAAGGCAAAACAGAGACTCTCCTTTGTGGCTTGTGATAATTTGAGTAAACAATTCTATTAAAGGTTTTTGCTCTAAATTATAGACTCAACTGTGTAAAGCATAAAGAGACAAGGATTACTTAGAACTGGGAAGAAAGGTGTGTTTCATTCAAATAATTCACTATCAACGGTTAACCAGTTCTTAACAAAAATTGGTAAACACTCACATAAACTTGCACAGATGGCAAAATCAAAAGCAATTTGTGCTTACTTCTAGCTAAAGAAAAAACAGGATTTTTACCTCTGCCGTCTCCATTTATTTTCCTCCCCTTGTTTGTGGCTGAATATTTTGCCTTTAATGTTCGATGCATTAGCTGTTATCTAAATTGCTACAGCATTTTTGATTGCATCTAAAATATAATTTTTCAAGATTTTTAGAAATATTTGCTAATACCTCAATGTCTTACCAGTCCTCTCTATTCTAAAGGAACATTATATCCATTTATGATCATGCCACTGAGATGAATGCTTGAAGAGGTCCATTTCTTTTAATATTCATCAGCACACATGATGAATTAATCCCTTCTATCACACACATGTTTTCAGAATCTAAAGGACCATAAAATTTATGGAAACAGAATAAATGCTACATGCTCATCAAATATGACACTTCTATCTTTTGGATGCCTATGCAAGCTTCCTTCTCCCTAAATATTCAAAAATTGTTCTATTAATGCTATAGAAATATCGCAAGCTCAGTGAAATGAGTGGGGCTCTGTGCAGAATGGATGAAATAGGACTATAATCTCAAATGCTGTGGTGTCCAATTAAAGACAAAGAGAAGTGTAGAAGGGGAAAGTAAGAAGGCCAAATAAGAAGTGAACAAAATGAGGAAATGGAGAAGAAAGAAGATCTAGGATTTTGGACTAGGCATTGGAATTTTCCGTTGCAAATTATCATCATAAACCGTCTGTCTGGGATCTTTTCCAACTTGGTGTTCCCCGTTTGATAACATGGTGTTTCTAAGCAACATTTTGCATAGTCCATGCATGCAAATGGTCGGTCACCATTCTGCGATATGAAATATTTTTTGAGAGATGCAGATGAATTTCACAGTTGTGGTTTTTCTAAAATAAATACAGCACGGTTTAAAAAAAAAAGATAGTAAAGAAAAGAAAACAATCCTTAATATATTGTGTAAAACAACCTTACCACAGTACAGAAGAGATAAGGGCATTTTCCCAGTAGTACATTAATACATCTCTATTCTTCCTGATAAACAGATGGGTATTCAAAGAACATGTGTCAGCACTGGGAGATGTATCTCTGCCTGGGGTTTACAATGAAATCATCAGCTCTATGCAGCGCCCCAAAACGTCATCACTAACAGTTCACCTGTTTTGCTCAGTTACCATTTAAAGTCTGGAGAGATCTTTGCTGTAAGCTTTTTATATATATATTTCATTCCATCAGTAAAATGGATAAATACCTAACCAGAAACCTAGAATGTCTTCATTAATAAATACCCTCATATCTAAGAAGTGGCTGATTACTACATTACTTTTTTTTCAACCTATAGGATCAGATGACTTCTATGCTAATTATATGCAGGCCTCCTCCCTCCATATGATCACATAATTAGTGGTCAAGAGTAGTAACGTATTTTGGAAAACCTGTTTCCCTTTCTGAAAGGAATGAAATGAATTCTTAATAGTTATCACAGAGCAGAATCTTAGAAACAGCACTGAGATTCATCTGTAGAGTCTTGTCTGCAAAATGTTAACACAGGCAAGATTCCTGATGCTGATGATAGAAAAGAAACAGTCTTATTCTAAAAGTCGGAAGGATATTTCAGGGAGATGTTATCCTGCAGGCCAATGCAATAGCTTACATCTTGGCAAAAGATTCAGGAAACTGACACGATCCCTCCCATCTCCTGGGCCAAGTTTGTATTAGATAACTTAGACAAAATCTCTAGTTATTCAACAAGAATAGCCGCATTTTAACTTTTGGAACAAAATCCTCCTTTCTCATCTGAGAATCCTATGGATTCAATTCCAATTCTCATCCAGTGTAACTAAAGTTGTTGCACATCTTGGAACTACCATATGGAGATTAATATAGAGAGGAAATTTAACAAAAAGAGCTATCCGTGAAAAGAATTTTAATTGAAATTGCCACCTTTCTTTCATTAAGTAGAAGATTGTTGCTCCTAGGCTTAAGATTTTGGAAACTGTTGTCAATGTGGATCTCAGAAACAAATTGTGTCAACTGTTCTGCAGCATGACATTTGGAATATGTTCTTCTAGTTTCTGTCTCTTCACGTCAAACATGCCTGAAAACTATATTTTAAAAAAAAATCAAGCAAATGGAACATTCATATTCCATTTGCTTGATTTTTGTCAAGACAATTGACAAAAATAAAAAGTAATATTTAATTACTTGCTAAATGGTGTTCTGCTTCTCTTTATCAATCTAGGGATTTTAAAGTTAGCCAAGAAACTAGGAGGCTGAGAATTCTCTCTCTCTCTCTCTCTCTCTCTCTCTCTCTCTCTCTCTCTCTCTCTCTCTCTCTCTCTCTCTCTCTCTCTCTCTCTCTCTCTCTCTCTCTCTCTCTCCTTCCCTCCCTCCCTCCCTCCCAGCCCACCCACTTCACAGGGTTGTTGTGGGGGGAAAATAGGAGGAGAGAGTAATAGGTATTTGAGTTATTTATGAAGTAATAAAGGTAGAATAAAAAAATAAAATAAAAATAAATAAATAAAAATAAAATGTACCCATCTTTTTGGAGGAGAAAAGATAAAATTAAGTCCCTTAAGCTGTTCCTGACACACCCATGGACAATACAGTAGACCTAAAAATATATTCAGACTTCAGTGGGATCATTTTCTTCTCACTATTTCCTGGATCCCTTTTATCAGCTAGCCTCTGAACTGTCTGGAATGTAGTGCAGAATGAGGTCAGATTCATGTAATGAATTTCTGAGGGAGGGAATGAAAAAATGCATGCTTTGAAGTCATGATTTTATTTACTAATCATCAGGGTCATCCAATTTATAAATGGCCGGTGAGGAGAGATATAAAGATGACTATTATTTCATGATTAATAATCACATGCAGAATTAATTTACCTTCAGAGGACACAAGGGGGTTATACAGTTTCAGGTCATTTAAATTTCATAGCCAATAGCCAAAGATCACCCAGCAAACACGATTCTAACATTTTAGGGCAACTCAGTATGAAAAGAATAGAAAGGATTTTGCAGTCTTTTTTTCCCCCCCTATGGCAAAATGTCTCACAGGGTAACCTAATTGATTACTGTAATGAAGGCCAGTCAGAACTTTTTTTTTTCTACCCTGTAGATGACTGAAAAATAAATGTTCCTATTCATTCATCTTCTCTAAATAAGTCAGACACTTGAATAGGGATTTGAAAAAGAAAAGGAATCCACTCAAAATCCAGATGGGAGAAAATGTGGTTGTTTTGCTTCCAGCAGGTCCTGAGTGGAAAGGATATTAGCCAGAACAAATTCCAGCTAGCATCCATCCTTCCTTAGGAAACAGAAACCCTATGGTGGGGATGGATGGAAGTTGTACTGAATCTTGCAAAATTGTCAAGAAGTCCTGTCTGGTTTTTCATAGGTTTAAAAGAATCTAGGGCATTAAGAGCAAAGCTTTTCTTCCTGCTGTTCCTTGTGACCATACCACATTCCCCTTTTCCAGTAAACCCCAATTTGGAATTGTTTAGCCTGACTCTTCTTTTGAAAAAGTTGCACTTTCCGTTCTTGGCCTTCTTCAGTTGATTTAAGAACATTAAAAAGCAGATGAGCCAATATTTGGTAGCAAAACATCACTTTTCATTCTGACATGGAAGCCAGACCGACAATCAGTGACTCCTCTGAAAATAATGGCAAACACATGCTGTGTTGTCTCCCCTGCCCTCATCCTTTCATGCATGGATCCTCCACTCCCTGCTGACCCTTGTGGTCTACGAAATTTTTACAAAGTCACCCTGGCACAAAGGCTCATTACTCAGAGTTCTTAGGGTGGCCTCAAAGTAAATCCATTGAGAGGCAAGTTGGCAAGTAAACTTAGAAAATGCACATGAGCCTCCCTTGCTTGGTGTGTTATCACTCCCTAGATGTGCAAGGCTATTAATATTTAGTTTTCTAAAATGTACAACTGACAGACAAGAAGGAAAAAACAGAGAACCACAAACACAAAAAAAATAGTACAATAACAATAATCCAATACAGGTAGTCCTCCACTTACACCCATTCATTTAGTGACTGTTCTAAGTTATAACGGCACTAAAAAAAGGCCACTTATGACTGTTTTTCACACTTACGACTGTCACATGATCAAAATTTGGATGCTTGGAAACTGGCTCATATTTATGATAGTTGCAGTATCCTGGGGTTATGCAATCACCTTTTGCTACCTTCTGACAAGGAAAATCAAAGGGGAAGCCAGATTCACTTTACAATCGTGTTACTGACATCTGCAGTGACTCACTTAACAACTGTGCCAAGGAAGGTCACAAAATGGGGCAAAACTCACTTAGCAACAGGAAGTTTGGGCCCAGTTGTGGTTGTAAGTCGAGGACTATCTGTATACTCTGAGTGAAAGAGATGTCTTACAGGCAAAATGAATCAAAACTCACATATAAGTAATCTTGAGCCATGGGGCTGGATTCAGTCAAGTGATTCATCAGGCGTTATCTGCAAGGATAGCATTCGGATTTCCCCACAGGGAAGGGCAGAGAATCAGGGGACATCCAAATATCTTCCCTTCAATTCTTATTAAGACTATCCCTTCCCTAGAAATAGAAATGGTCAGCTGGTTATCGCCATTCCTCGGATCAGTTGGATGACAGAGACTTCTTTAACACCAGAATAAACCAGCCACTTATTTGTGCCACATAACTGATCTTGTGTTCTTAACCTTGTTACTGAGTTAGCATTTCTGAAGCATGTATCTTCCAAGACTGAGCATTTTCAAAAAGTCACTCAGCCAGCATGTCTTCAACAGCAAGTGCTGTCGCTTCCGTTTAATCTAGCATAGTGTGGAAATAAACACCCTGCAAAGACTGCTGTCAGATTAATTAATTAATTTTATATTTTGCTTATTCAATTGTATGAATAAAGGAAACATTCACTGAGTACAGTAAGCCCAGAAAATTGGACAATAAACATTGAACAACAATGCTATTCAAAAATAAGAGACCCAGTTTGGTCTAGTGAGTAAGGCACCAGACTAGAAACCAGGAGATGGTGAATTCTAGTCTTGCCTTAAGGCGTGAAAGTCAGCTAGGTGACTTTGGGCCAATCACACTCTCTTTCAGTCCATCCCAGATGGTTGTTGTTGTGGAGAAAATAGAAAGAGGAGGGAGTACTAGGTAGGTTCACTTGAGTTAGTAAAAAAAATAATAAAGGCAGAATAAAAATAAATAAATAAGTAAAATAAATATTAAGGATGTTTTGATTAATGAAAGTGGCTGTGCAAATAATCAAAGTAGGTTAGCTTCTTTAGTGGCCTGTCAAAGTCTGAGGAAAACAAATACAATCCCCACACATGGAGGGCCTCCCCTGATGAATGTTGTGTACTCATATCCTTCTACCTCACCAAAAAGGACAGCTTTCTATTCTGACATAGCAGTCAGCTGCTTACACAATTCATCTTTCTCAAGGTTTCGGGAAGTAGGTACCGGTACATCCACCGTAGGGTCAAGATGCTGGCTGTGACAATGCAATCACATATACATAAACACGCCACACTTTTTTATGTGATCACACTCAGAAAGATCCAAAGCCCCATCTTGACTTTCTTTTTATCCACACATTTCTGGAACTTCTAAGCAGAACCTCTGGAAAAGAGAGAGAATTAGAACAAAATGGGACAACTTGCATCTTACATTTTTTTTTAAAAAAAAGTTCATTGTGATATTATCATGTTAAGTATTTACCTTTTACTTTTAGTGTTAGCTGCCTCCAGCATCTAACAAAAGAAAGACAAAGAAAACTATGACCAAAATTCAAAACAGGAATGGTTCCTTGACTTTGCAATTTCACTTGCTTCCGTAGCATCCTTGTTTGGGCTGTTTCCCAAGGCGTTCATTGTCACATTCATCTTGTGCAACGACTCACAGGTTTAGCAAGCATGCGGCCCAAAGCTGGATCTGAGGGGAAAACAGATCTCAGGATTTCCCCCCTCAGCTAGAGCCACGCTTCCTTGTGATGTTTCATGAGGTTGAGGAGAAAGAGAAGCACCAGATCTTCATCAGAATCATTTGGAGATGACCCCCCCCCAGGAATCTTTGACCTTTGAGTAACACTGACATAAACCACACAGGGTTATTTCACTCCGAACACCAGGCATGTCAAAAGTATGCTGATCTCAAACCTGGATCATCCTAAACGTGGAAGGAACGTGGCCTCATTTCTGTTCCCAGCAAGCTTTCCCTCAAAAGTGACCTGTTTGCCCTCCATCTTCCAACCTCCTCATTCACCTGGGGAGCCGATGCCTGATTTCCAGGGGGTGCAGCCTGTGGCTCAGTTTGACACCAACTCTTTTGTAATCTGTTTACTCATCCTAGACAGCCTCTCACATTCAAATAGATGGGGTTGGCGCCTGCAAGATTTATGATCCACTTCTGTACTTAGCAATGTTTAATCAGGGAGTTAAAATATTACAGTGTAAAAAAAAAAAACCCAAAAAACTTTCCCCAGCCTGCTGCGAGACCAGCCACTTGGCAGCCTTGGGCAGTATCAGATAGTAACCCCAGATAGTTTTAGAGTACAAAGTGAAATATTTCCTAAAAAGAGCTACTAACTTAGCTCACATGATTTGCAAACAACGTCAGGCTTCCTCTTGCCATTTAAGTTCTGGTGGTCCGGCTTTTGAAGTGGCAGGCTAATCGGCAGGGACAAGTGGGCTTGTCTGCAATGGCTGTGTCAGGCTGAGCGAGTGGGTGGGTGCCCTTTTGCCTTTTTTCTTTTAGCAGGAGGTGCTTTCTGGTCAGAAAGTTGGTGGATGCCTGTCTCTGAGCTTCGTGTGTTTGGATAAAACTGGCCAGGCCTGTAGGAGGATCAGCGTGAAGCATCACACCTGGAGGAAAAGACAACTCACTCCAGCCCCAGTGCCATAAGACTGGCTCCACAAAGTCTAGCCAGCATCTGGAATGGATATCAAGAGACACAGTGCAGTCCTGACTGGCGCTCTGCACTACCTTTGTACTGTTCTCTGCAAATTGAAAAGCAAAACAGACATCAAGGATATATTTATATAACTGTCTTCAAGCTGCTTTTTCTTCTCCCATCTGCTGCACATGATAAGTCTCGGGTGTTTTTCTAATAAGAAAACAGTTCTTACAATCTTGTGCCTTCTGTATACCAAACTGACCTTTTCCTCTCTCTTTTTTCTTCTTCCTGTTTTCTTTGCTCTTTAATTGTTTCCATTTTTTTAGGGACTAGTCAGCTTTCTGGAGCCAAAGACCCACACTGGTATATGAAGAAGTCCTCTTATGGAAATCACGAACATTGTTGCCCAAGCTATTTATAGGTACTCAGATAAATAGCTAGATGTCACCTAGTTCTATGATAGACAGAAGCACACACATACTCAGAGCGAGGAATCTATATAAACATATCCATATACATCCATATATAGAGAAACATTGATATACATAAACATAAAATACCACCCACACGATCATCATAGCTGTGTTCAACAGTGAGGAAGCAGCGTACATCTAGTTTTGCATCACAATTTTATTTCAAGAAGGGGGAAGGAGCCAAGATAATACACAAGCACAGAGCTCTACTGCGTTGGACCCAAGATTTCACTAATCTACAAATGGGCAAGAAAAAATGAAGGGTTTGCATTTCCATCTCTAAATTTACCAGTTCACACAACCCAAATGGATATGCAAATTAGAATATACCCATATGGCAAAAGCCACAATTTTCCAGTTTGGGTGATGCAGTTGTTCTAGTCAAATAGCATGTAAACCTTAGGAATCAACTACGGTATTTAAAATGAAAAAGTTCTTCTCCATTTATATTGAAATGCAGAGAATGGGGAGCAATTTTAATTGGCTTGGGACGAGGTTACTGGAAGGACCTGGTCATGTCCACCCAACCCACCAGAGCAGGGAGGCAGGGAATGCTACGGATCACCTCTTTTAAGGAAGTACAACTAGCGGGCTAAAATGGGTCTTTCCCATTGTGGCTCATTCCCTATGGAACATCATCCCTGCAGAGATAAGATTAGCCCGCACTTTGACACTTTTTCATAAGGTCCCGAAGACCTGGTTTTGCCAATGGATCTGGAGCCCCCAGAGTGGATGGAGCCCATCAATGGCTGATTTGATTGTTGTTGCTGGGAGGAGAGGTTATTGCTTTTTATTGTTTTTATATTGAGTTTATATTGTTGAAAGATGCCTGGCCATATAAATGTTCTTCAATAAATAAATTTCAAGGAAAAACACTCATCCATCTGGGAACAATGCAGGCCAAAAGTCTCTCCCATGTGAGTCTCCCCATGCAGGTCAAAAGTCTCTCTCCTATATAAAAAGATGGCCTCAAACAATCCTCTCAGATGTATGGATTTATAGCAAGGCAGACAATCTCTAAGATTGATAGGACTCATCATTAAAGATTCAATGATTAGATCCAATATCTTGAAAGTTAACTGGCCATCATACAACTATTTCAAGAGTAGCTGACCCTAGCATTATGTTGGCCAAATATAGCATAACTAAAGAATCAATAAGTTTTGCCACTTCCTGGCAGGCATGATTAATACAGTTGCACAAATATTATACTTGTCACCAACAACTGAGAATCCAAAATCAGTATAAAATTAAGGAGGTTTACTCAAGTTATAAAACTGAACTTTTTGAAGAACTATAGCAGCTATTTCCTGCTACTGCCAAAAGAACCTTCACTTTTTGGATATATCTCAGCTTGTTTGGCCTCTTCCAGATCATTATTAAATGCAGGCAATATCTAAAGTTTTTTTTACAGTGTTCAAAGAACTGGGTCCAATATGGTTGAGCAACCTCTATTCAAACTGCTTAGAAAGCCAATTTATCTCATTTTCTATTTTCAATATCAGCATGAAATATGGAGGTATCATCACTAAGGGATCCAGAGATGTGGTAGATATACCTGAATTAGGTTACACTGTTAAGTACACAGTTTCAGGTAGGGTCAAATCTCTCTCTGGTTTTTCCAGATTGAACTCAACTCAAATCAATATACTCATTATATCTCTTTCTGGGGAAAAAAATATCCTTAAAACTATAGTGCACATGCCAGTAACCTCCAGATTTACTCTGCATGTGACTGGTCTGGAAACGTCACTAGGTCCCAATTCTAGTGTTTAGGTTGGCCTCGGTAAGAACACAAAGAGACCATAATATACCAGTACTTAAAATCTGTCTCTGTCTCTCAATTTGTTTCCAAAACTGAGAATGGCTGGCATTCCTTTTAAAGCCCTGTAGAGTTTAGCTCCAGGCTCTCTGAGAGACCACGTCTTTCTAGATGGATGTTCACCAACAGTCCCTACAAACACATCTGGAGGCAACTTGGGTTACCTTCTCTATTGCCATCCAAATTCTTTGTAATCCACTTCCTGCAGAGTTGAGATGCCTGACATCTTTATTAGTTTTTTTTTAAGCTCCCATATAGTTTTTGTTGTGTTCTCCGTTCGCGTGCAAATGATGAAGACACATGGTGACAACTAACAATGCTTTATTCTCCTACTTCAACTCCAAGCAAACAGCAAAAGGCACGCAGGCCTTTTTATAGGCTTGAACCCTGGACAGTTTGAACCAATAAGAGTTCTTCTTTCTTTGCGCCTTGCGCATGTGCACAAGGCTGGCACCGCTCTGTCTGGTGCCGGGCAGCTTTTAGAATGCCCAGGACCATTTGCAACAATTCTGGATCTGCTGAGTTTCCTCATCAGGCCCAGGACACAACAGTTTTGAACAGGTTTTAACTGTTGATTTAATAATGTTAATAATTTGTGGGTTTTTTTACTTGGAGTTGTTTAACTTGCTATTTTCAACTTTTCAATTATCTGATTTTACATTAGTTTGTCCTGCAAAGCAAAAGACTTTAGCAACTGATGGTGTAATTAAATAAACAAAGAGTCCCTGACTCTTAAGGGCAAGGAAACTGTGCAATCTCAGGATTAGAGCCAGCATCACAAACCAACATATTTGGCTTTTTTATGAAATGCATGTCTGAAGAAGGGTGGGTTTATTGAGGAACAAGGCTTTGGATCAGAAGGGATATTGATTCTAAAGAAACATCTGTAAAATATAGCACACACCTGGTGGGGTACAGTTTTATGTAAAAGTGGGTAAAGATGGCAACTTTCCTATTCCTTTCCTATTCCTTCTTTTGTAGTAAACGTTTGACTAATAGTTACAAGCTAAAGGGAGTACAGTAACATGAAGAGGGTAAAGGCAAAGATGAGAAATCTCCAGCCTCAGGACAGCTATAGCCTGCAATCTGGTCTGCTAGGGTACTTCCTTCAGCCTGAAACCATGTGTCCCTTTTAAGTTACCACCACTGATGCCCAAATTCACCCATGCTTCTCTGTGCATGGAAAAAGAGGCAATCCATTAATTTTTCCATGAACATTATTCAGCCCCTCATTTCCCATCCCTGCCCCCAAATCTTCACTGATCGCAGATTTTCTCGCTCATGGAACACTACCACAAGAGAGGCCTTTTAAAAAAGTGTTATCTAACACAGTGTTTCTCAGCCTTGGCAGCTTAAAGATGGATGGTCTTCGATTCCCAGAATTCCCCAGCCATGTGGGGAGTTGAAGTCCAACCATCTTCTTCAAGCTGCCAAGATTGAGAAACATATTCTAACCACCTGAGCTGCTGCTGTTAGTATTTTTGTAGTAGCTGTAATTAGAATGAGCACTAACAGACACCTAGTATATGATGTATTCTGTCATTTGTAAATAGTACAATATTTGCTGGAGGAAGTGACTGTGGTAGCAGCCTTAGTGATTCCAGCTGGAGAGTCACACTACACAACAGGGAACAACATGTTGCACATGTTTGTTGGATTTCCAAAATAATTATTCATTTCATTTTATTTGCTTGCTGTCAACATGAAACAGGTTCTATTCTATATAGCTAATAAGAAGAAATAATGCTTTTAACCATCTAAATGGGAACAGTTATAGAATCCAAAATAACATTTGTTGTCATTAAGAAAGATATTTAAATTCTTCCAGATCACACTACGGGCATGTTCTCTCTAGCAACATCTTCTAATATAATTGTCTCACTAAAATAATAATAATAATCCAACTTATCACAGAAATCTTCCCTGTTCAGGCATCTTTGTGGAATTTCAGTTTCACAAAGGTTAAAGGAGCCTGGCTTGCAAGTCAAGTCAAGAACTGGAAGACATCATGATAATAATGCAAGGACAAAATAGCAATGGCCAGCAATAACATTTTTGGCATTTGTTGACACCATCTTTCTTTTTGGGGGAAAAAAATCTGATGTGGCTGTTCTTTATATTCCATATTTGATTCCCAAGAATCCCCAAAGTGTTATAAGAATGTAAAGATTATAAATTCATAAAAATCATTTTCGTAAAGATGAAATGAGATAAGGAGAGGAGAGGCAGAGCATTATTTTGCTAGAGCATTTCAGTTATCCATCATGACATGTTTGAGTAGAAATCCTGAGAAAACTGCAGCTCAGAAGCCATATACAGCCTCCCCCAACCTGCTTTTATAAGCCTGAGTGTAAGCTAAGAAGTAAAGATTGCAATGCAAGTCACCAACTTATGATTGCATGATTTCATGTTAATGCCCACCTGGAAATGAAAAGAAAGGCTAAAACACATAGAAACAATAACAATAAAAAAAAGAAATGCCCGAACTTCTGCCCATGTCCTTCGGTTCATATCATTTTATTGTCTGGCCCCAGATGGGAAGCCAACCTGCATCCACAGTATCCAAGACTGGCAAGAAGCCATGCTGGTTTTTGTGCAACAAAGTTCACTCTTTTATATGTTTGCTGGATGAACTATACCAGGGGTAGGCAATCTTGGCTCTTTTATGACTCGTGGACTTCAACTCCCAGAATTCCTGAGCAAGCCATAATGAGGGGAAAGGGAGAGGTTTCCAAGCTGAGCCATGCTGGCTCAGGAATTCTGGGAGTTGAAGTCCACGAGTCATAAAAGAGCCAAGGTTGCCTACCCCTGAACTATACTGTTCTCCTTTTCCATAGGTAAACAGTAAGGTTCTACCCTCAACATAAAGAGAGTTTTACCTTCAAGGGTGCTCCCTGAAAAGTTTTCTGGCAGTACCCCACTAACAAGGCCAAAACTAATTTAATTAGTAGATGTATTGGAAGTAAGAGTAGCCAAAAACATATGGTTTCTAGACCTAAAATTCCCCCAAGAACACTGCTTAAGCCTGAGTGTTGTCTTACTCTGTTTACTTTCATTCCACCCCCCTCTTTCTGTAGCTAATTAAAGCCATTATGTTTTAATACTGTATTTTACTGTGCTTTTCAGTAGTAATGTTTGCAATTGGGGTTTTTTTTAATCATAGACTGCTATAGTCAAACAAATATTAACAGGACTCATAGGAGACAGGAATTAATTGTATATTTGGTGATGAAAGCCTACATGTTTCACTCGTTTCCAGAAATATTCCAATCCTTTCAGAATCCATCTTGTTTTTCTTTCCCTAAGTAATCTGCTGTGTTATTCAAGTCTCAGTTCTGTGTGAGGGTCTACAATTTCTTAGAAATGCCGTCTGGACTTTAATGAAGAACAGCCATTGAGATCATCTGAACAACTTGCAGGCTCCAGAATTTGTACGAAATCTATAAACTCAAAACAGGGAGACAGAACGAATGGGTGCCAATAAGTTTAACTTCATTTATCTATATTTGGCAAAAATTGTGCTGCAGCTGGAGACAAAACGCTGAACTAAATAATGTGATGTGAGCTCCAAAACAGCAATTACTAAAGCGGAGCTGCCTTCTATAAGATCTTACTTTTATTTATTGCATTTAAAGCCCTTTGCAAGCTGTACAGTACAAGTGTTGCCTAATCAAATAATGCTCGCTTCTAAGGGTATTGTCTCCACTTCAATTACTAAAATATTATGATATAGAGATAAGGAACATTTCTCCCTTTGTTTCAGTTAAACTAAAATAATATGCTTGGCACTCCCTGTTCTCTTTTGCTCCTCACTTTTTCAAACAGTTTATTCCCATATTAAAACTTCAGCAACAGTTCTTCCATAGTATTTACATGACTATTTCACTGGGGATTAACCAAATCACAGTCATTTTTTTTCCTTTGCTCTAAGCATGAACCCTTCTCAAATCATAGACATACAATTCCTGTCTCAAATCATACTTACAATGTCCTCTATCCATGAATCTCAGAGATGCAGCAAATTATTGTTGTTTATTAATTTATGGCCCGAGACCAAACCAAGATCTAGAATGGACAAAGAGCAGTCCTTGGTACTCTCTGAGCCTGGTTGTTTTGCTGCATATGTTTCATTCCCCAAATTAGGTAACATCATCATAGCTAGCACTAATGATGTTAACTAGTTTAGGCAATGAAACCTCTGCAAGAAAACAACCAAGCACAGAGAGCACCAAGGACTCTTCATTTCAACCCTAAGCTACAAATATTCTCCTTTAATGATAAAAAGCATTGGGTGAAGATCCCCACCCTTTATGAGATATGATGGGAAGGGACCATATGAAGGGTGTTCTCTATGGGGACCTCCCCTCCTACAGAATTGCTTGGCCACAAGACAAGAATGGGCCCAACTTTTTGGGTCCTCCAAAATCTGGCTAAGATCTAATTCTTCCTAAAGGCCCCAAAGGTGCTTTTTTCCAAAAGGCAACTGGACTTTTTTGGTTTTTCTTTGAAAACATTCACTTCTCATAAGAAGCTTCTTAAGTTCTTGAGTTCTTCTCAGTTTCTTGGATGAGAAGTAAAATATTTTCAAAAGAAAAAAACAAGAAAGTCCAGTTGCCTTTTGGAAAAGCACCTTTGGGACAACCATGAACTGGATGACTGAGAATCTCCGTAGACATCTTCTAAAAGGCCTTTAGCTCTTAGTCTTAACCATCTAGGGCAGTGATGGCGAAACTTTTAGAGACCGGGTGCCCAAACTACAACCCAAAATCCATTTATGTATCATCGGGTGCTGGGTGGGCATAGCCCATTGGGTAGGTGTGGCTGCGGTGGTAATGGCAGACTGGATGGGACCAAAAAGTTCAATCAATCAATTCCAACTTTGCAAGATCCTTTTTTTCCCCACAGAAGTTGAAATTGACTGATTGATTGAACTTTTTTTTTTTTTTTTGCACACAGCAGTGGAGGCCTAAAGTGAAAACATTTTATAAAACCTGGCTGAAGGTCTAGGACTGGGGCGACGGCACGCGTGCCCACAGAGAGGTCTCTGCATGCCACCTGTGGCACCCATGCCATAGGTTCACCACCACGGATCTAGGATAGGCATATCCAACCAATGGCCTACAGGCCGCATATGACCCTAGACAGCTAGTAATCTGGCACCAAAAGATATAATAAAATATTAAAAATAAAGAAAGTTTGTTATTTATATACCTTAACTATGTTATATATTTTATATGTGGTCCAAGACAATCCTTCATTCAATGTGGCTCAGGCAAGGCAAAAATTTGGACACCCAGGGCAAAGTCGGTGCAAGATTTCAACAAGGCAGAATTTCAGATACAAAGTCCTAGGGGGGGAATGAGAGGGAAGACATACACACAAATACAGAGAGAGAGAGAGAGAGAGAGAGAGAGAGAGAGAGAGAGAGAGAGAGAGAGAGAGAGAGAGAGAGGGAGGGAGGGAGGGAGGGAGGGAGGGAGGGAGGGAGGGAGGGAGAGGGAGATGCAGAGAAAGAGAGAGACATCAAAGCACTAGTAATAGAAATTTGGCTCTATTTGAGTGAACCTCACCCACCCACACACACACACACACACACACACCTTACTTGCTAAAGAAACCCCATCAAGTTATTATGGAATTTAGGTTTCCACAAAGCACAATTTGAAATTTTTTTGATTACACATCTTATTTTTTATATTCCGAGTAATAAATAACCTTAGATCTGTAAGGGATGTTTTAAAAAGCATTTCAGCATTCCCCCTCCTCCCCCCCCGAAAAAAACCAATTTTTTTCCCAAGAAAAATGGGAAAAAGCAGGACCTGAACCTACATCACTTTTAATTCCAATTCAATTCTTAAATACAACAAACTGGCTAACTCTGTTATATAATTCCTTTACTGATATACTTGTTATTCCACAAACTGGTATGTTCCAATTTGGTTGGAAGTTTCTAAGAGATGTAAACAATGTCATGACTTGTACCTCACTGCAGGATTAAGTACAGGTAGTCATCAACTTACCACAGTTTCTTTAGTGACCTTTCAAAGTTATAACAACACTGAAAAAAGTGACTCATGACCAGTTTTTACACTTACAACTGTTGTAGCATCCCCATGGGATGTGATCAAATTTCAGACTTTTGCAATTGATTCATATTTATGATGGTTACAATGTCCCGGGGTCACGTGATCACCTTTTGGGACTTTCTCACAAGCAAAGTCAATAGGGAAGCCAGATTCACTTAACAACAATTTGAGTAATTTAACAATTACAGTGATTCACTTAACAACTGTGGCAAGAAAAGTCATAAAATGGGGCAAACTCACTTAAAAAAATTTCACTTAGCAATATAAATTTTGGGCTCAGTTGTGGTCGTAAATCAAGGACTACCTATATCAGCGGTTCTCAACCTTTTTCAGGTCGGGACCCCGACCTGCGCCGCACATGCGCGGCGCGACCACGACCTGCACCGCGCATGTGGGGCGCGACGGCCTACACTGCGCACATGCAACCATGCCCATTTAAAAATTTTTTAAAAAATGGCGGCCACGACAGGCGGATCTGTGCATGCGCGGATCGGCCCGTCGCGTACGCCGCGCACACGCAGATCCGCCCATCGCGGCCGCCATTTTGGTTTTTTTTGTTTTTTTAATTTTTTTTAAATTTTTTTAAATTTTTTTTATTTTTTTTCGGCGTGACGGGCGGATCTGCACATGTGCGGATTGGCCCGTCGCATGTGCCACGCATGCGCGGATCCGCCCGTTGCGGCCACCATTTTTTTTTTAATTTTTTTTATTTTTGTTTAATTTTTTTATTTTATTTTTTAATTTTTTTTCGGCGCGACGGGCAGATCTGCGCATGCGTGGCGCGCGCACCAAAAAAATAAAAAAAATAAAAAAATAAAAAAAATAAAAAAAATAAAAATTAAAAAAAACAAAATGGCGGCCTGCGGTGTCCGGCAGCCCCCGCGAAATCGTCGTGCGAGCCCAAATGGGGTCGCGACCCCAAGGTTGGGAACCGCTGCTATACATTTTCAGAGGTAATTAAGTCTCAACAGATAATGTGGCCTGTGATTAACTGATTAGCTCCTTATAATGCCATCATTCCTGAGGCATAGTTGTCTACCAGTGGCTTCATAAATAAGAGGCATTGGGTAAGATGAACTTTTGTTTGGTCTGTGAGCTTTCAAAAATACAGAAAACAGCAGCTTTGAGAGACATCTAACTTATAGCATAGTGCCCAGAACTGATTTTCATATGTAGAATTGAAATGCAGGGTTTCTTTTTAAAGTAACCCATGAGAATGCTGTCCTCGTTCCTTGCTCATTGTGACCATCGTAAGACAGGGATACAGACATTTTAAAGGACAACTTTGTCCTTTGACTTTGTGTTGCAAAATTTTTCAACAACTCACTAGCTTGTATTTAATTCAGGAGTCTCTGGTGCTGTTATTATTAGTACCTGTTTAATAATCAGACCATTCTATACTTAAATATGTTTTGTTTGCAGACTCAAACAATTAAGATGCCCAGTGATTAATATGAATGCTAAAGAATATATAGACATTGGAGTTCTTTAAATCTAATCAATAGTTTTAGTTTGTATATTAAAATAAAACACAATAAAAACCCTTGGATTTTCCTTTGCGTTTGTTGTCCACCTTTTTATGCATCTAAAAAAAAAAAAGACTTCCAGTCATTATTTTGAATAAACTGAAACTGATTGTTTTTTAATCAGAGACGACAAATCAGAATCCAAATATATGTTTTGAATCTGGTTTACTGAATTGTCATTAACCAACACACTTTTCCTTATTTGGCTATAATAAAAATGCATTGTTCTCAAACCAGATAACAAATGCATAGGATATTTGCCCCTTCTGCAAGAGGGAAGAATGGAAGTTGAAGAAAAAAACCAAGACTGCTGCCTGCTTCTCCATGTTATCAGTTAAATTCCATTTGTAGAAGAAATGGCAGAATCTAAAATAGTATGACTATGACCCTTCTGAATTCTAATGAATCATTGGGCATTGTTTAGCTAAAGTTGGCAACTTTAGCTCTTAGCCCTCCATCAGCAACTGTGAATTGATTGTGTTTGTTTGCTGTATGAATGTGATTAATTTTATTGTATGATTTTATTGTATTGTTTTGTAAGCCGCCCTGGGTCCTAGGAGAAGGGCGGCATATAAGTTTAAGTATAATATAATATAATATAATATAATATAATATAATATAATATAATATAATATAATATAATATAATATAATATAATATAATGTAATGTAATGTAATGTAATGTAATGCAATGCAATGCAATGCAATGCAATGCAATGCAATGCAATGCAATGCAATGCAATGCAATGCAATGCAATGCATTGCAATACAATACAATACAATACAATACAATACAATACAATACAATACAATACAATACAATATAATATAATATAATATAATATAATATAATATAATTAATATAATTAATATAATTAATATAATTAATATAATTAATATAATTAATATAATAACTTTAAAACTTGTGGAATTCAACTCCCAAAACTCCTCAGCCATAATTCCTCAGCCAGGAATTCTGGGAGTTGAAGTTGTCCAATTTGGAGCTCCCTGAGCTAGACCATGGTTCCTTCTAGAATATAAGTCATTTTTAAAAAAAAGAAAAAAAAGAATACGTTTTATTCTTTATTAAGATGCAAAGATGATTCATGAAAAAAACATGACCAAAATGTTGTTCTTCTGATGGGAAACTTATGTACCTCTACAAAATAGCAGGGAGTAACATTTGTTTGGAGAAAGGTGCAGTCATTATTTTTCCTTTGTTATGTAACTCAGGGGGGGTGATGCACCCTTGCAGGGTAGTGCTGAGGACTTTAATAAGTTTTTCGCAGATAAAATCGCCCAGATTTGGATGGACCTTGACTCCAATTGGAATGCAGTATCGGCTGATAATGATTCAGTCGAGATGACAGGGACTCATCTTGATCCCGTTGTGTGGGAGGAGTTTGACCCGGTAGCACCTGATGAAGTCGACAAGGCCCTTGGAGCTGTGAGCTCCGCCACCTGTTTATTGGACCCATGCCCCTCCTGGCTGGTTTCGGCCAGCAGGGAGGTGATGCGGGGCTGGGTTCAGGAGAGTGTCAACGCTTCTTTGAGGGAGGGGTCCTTTCCGGCTCCCTACAAGGAGGCAATTGTGCGCCCCCTCCTCAAGAAGCGTTCCCTGGACCCAGCTGTTTTAAACAACTACCGTCCTGTCTCCAATCTTCCCTTTATAGGGAAGGTTGTTGAGAAGGTGGTGTCACTCCAGCTCCAACGGTCATTGGATGAGGCCGATTATCTGGGCCCTCAACAGTCTGGATTCAGGCTCGGCTACTCCACGGAAACTGCTTTGGTCGCGCTGACGGATGATCTCTGGCGGGCCCGGGATAAGGGATTATCCACTATCCTGGTGCTACTTGACCTCTCAGCAGCTTTCGATACCATTGACCATGGTATCCTTCTGCACCGACTGGAGGGGTTGGGGGTTGGGGGCACTGTTTTGCGGTGGTTCACCTCCTACCTCACTGGTCGGTCGCAGTCGGTGTTGGCAGGGGGTCAGAGGTCGACCCCTAGGTTCCTCCCTTGTGGGGTCCCTCAGGGATTGGTCCTCTCCCCTCTGCTGTTTAATATCTACATGAAACCGCTGAGTGAGATCATCCGACAACACGGGGTGAGATATCATCAGTATGCTGATGATACCTGTTGTGAGTGTCCCTAGACCAGCTTGGGAAGTGTCAGAGGATGAGGATGAGCAGCCAGGCCCCTCTGGGTGTTTTCCCCTCCCGGCAGCCGAGGAAGAGCAGCCAGGCCCCTCTGGGTATTTTCCCCTCCCGGCAGCTGAGACAGACAGGGAGGAGATTTACAGGCAGTCTGGGTCAGATTCGCAAAGTGAGGGGTCAGATTTGGATCAAGAAGATAGATGGCTTGATCCGAGATTCCGAAGGTTTGATAAGCGAAGGTGTCAGTTAAGTGGAAAAAGGAAGTAATGGGGGGAAGTGACATATCGGAAACTATATTAGAAGGGAAAAGAGAGACTACGCCTTTGTCACGAGCAACGTTAATCAAGGAGTAGCCTGATATCTGGAGCAGTGCGTTTGAACTCAGTCTTCTGATGTTTTGGAAATCTACGGAAGAATAATGAGGTCTTGGACAATGTGATAAAGAAAGAGTGAGTTAATTGGAAGGTGTGGGAAGAGCATGTTTCAATCTAAATGTAAATAAATGAGACTTGGCCGTTCCTGCCAGCAAAATGCCAGCAGCGTGCTTTGAAGTGAATCCTTTTGAAATGTGTTAAATAAACCTCTTAAAGACATATTTATGTGGATTTTAATGAGCTGAGAGGGGCCAGACATAACAGATTGCTCGTGACCCAAAAGCAGAAAAGACGAAAAATTAGTCCGAGCTTTCAGTGACGTCATGGAGCAGCTGCTCGCAGATAATCCGGCTTTGTATCAATTAGTTCAAGCTCTCCAGCAACAAATTGGCGATTTGCAACAGCAGATTCAGCAAGGTGCAGGAGTCCCAGCCCCAGCTCAACCCCCCGCACCCAGACAAAGTAGATGTTATTTAGCATTGCCTGATAAGTTTACTGGAGAGCGTAGTAAATTTCCAGCTTTTTTAAATCAATGCAAAACATTCATTGCTTCAACTCCAGCAGATTTCCAGCTTGATGAAACTAAAGTGGCTTTCATTTTAAGTTTACTCTCTGGTCCAGCTGCTGATTGGTCGTCTCCTCTGATAGACGGACCAGATCCTGTTCTGCGCAATTATGCAGGATTCTGCCAGCTGATGGAAAGAGAATTTGCTGACCCCCTTCGTAGACAAAATGCCACCAGGCGGATACGAGAGCTACGTCAAGGATCGCGCTGCGTAGCGGAATATATATCAGATTTTCGCCGCCTAGCTCAAGAAATTAATTGGAATGATGAGGCTCTCATGGAAATTTTTCAAGATGGGCTGTCTTCCCAGATCTTGAATGGATTGAGACATACTGTAATACCCGCGACCCTGGATGCATTATACCAACATTGTTTGGCTATTGAGGCGCAAACGCAAGCCACGGATGCTCGCCTGGTCAAACAGATGGTTCCAGTCACCGGAAGTGCCAAGCCAATTCCTGCACCACGCAGAGGATTCCAGACCCTACCTATCACTTCACCCATCCCGGCACCCAGACGTATTTTCCAACCATTGCCGGCTTACACTGAGAGGCGTCCTGTACCCATGGCCAGAGATGAGCCCATGGATCTTGGTGCAGCCAGATCTCGCTTGACCGAGACTGAGAAGGCAAGACGGAGAGCTGAGGGATTGTGCCTGTACTGTGGAGAGATGGATCACTTCGTCATGGCCTGCCCCCAGAAACGACGGGGTACGACAGGTCCTACTCCTGTTCCAGCTCGGCCTCCCACTCAGCAGTTTCAAGCCACCTTGCCGGGAAACGGCCAGAGCCCGGCCTAATGGAAACGTTGGGTCGGGCAGGCGCCAAACCCAGTCCCAGTTCTGCAGACGAAGACCCCGGTCCTCCGAGACATCTGATCCTAGCAACCAATATACTTCTGGGAAATCATGCCCAGGGCATTCCGGCACACGCCTTGTTGGATTCCGGAGCCACCACTAATTTCATGGATGAAGCTTTCGCTTGTCAGCATGCCATACCTTTGTGCTCTGTGAAGCCGCCTATGTTGGTTGAGACAATCGATGGTCGTGAGTTGTTGTCTGGACCGATCAAGTTCATGACCCAGCCCATACGCCTGGTCATAGGACAACATGAAGAAGCCATCCAATTCTATATTACCAAGGGACTTCATTTCCCCGTAGTTCTCGGCCTAGCCTGGTTGAGAACCCATGATCCTTGTGTGGTGTGGTCCCAGAACTTTGTTTCATTTCCCAGTTTGCAATGCGTAGACCACGTACGCCAAGTTTGCGCAGCCCAGCTACCATCCCACCCTGACATCACCTTGCCGGCCGACCTAGCGGACTTTGCAGATATATTCAGTGAGAAAGAGGCAGACCAATTGCCTCCGCATAGACCATATGACTGTGCCATTGATTTGCTGCCACATGCCAAACTTCCAGGGGGACGCCTTTACTCCATGTCAGAACCCGAGTTGGCCGCATTAAAAGACTTTGTGGACAAAAACCTGGCCAGGGGTTTCATTCGTCCCTCTTCCTCGCCTTTGTCAGCTCCTGTGTTATTCGTGAAGAAGAAAACCGGAGATTTACGCCTATGCTGTGACTATCGCAAGCTCAATGCCATCACGGTGCGCAACCAGTACCCTCTGCCTTTGATTCCTGATCTCATGGATCGTCTCCGATCAGCGACCATCTTCACCAAGATAGATCTACGGGGTGCTTACAACCTGGTTTGCATCAGAGAGGGGGACGAGTGGAAAACCGCGTTTGGGACCAGGTATGGTCATTTTGAATATACCGTCATGCCCTTTGGACTCACCAATGCACCGGCCGTCTTTCAACAGTTCATGAATGACATCTTCCGGGATTTATTAGATCAATTTGTGGTGGTTTACCTCGATGACATCCTAATTTACTCCCCGTCACGAGCAACTCATCTCCAGCATCTCCGGCAAGTTCTGCAACGCTTGAGAGAGCATCACCTTTACGCCAAGTTAGAGAAATGTCAATTCTATCAAACCACCATTGAATTTCTGGGACATGTGATTTCTCCACAAGGCATCGCCATGAATCCTGGCAAGGTTGAGGCCTTGCAAACCTGGCAACCACCATGTAAAGCAAAAGATGTCCAAAGACTTTTGGGATTTGCGAACTATTACAGGATATTCATTCCGAGATTTTCTACCTTGACTGCGCCCCTTACTCGACTGTTACGGAAAGGCATTAAGTTCTGGTGGGGCGATGCCGAGCAACAGGCGTTTCAGACCCTCAAAAAGGCTTTTGTTCAGGAACCCATTCTCAAGTATCCAGATCCTTGTCGTCCCTTTGTAGTGGAGGCCGACGCCTCAGATGTTGCTGTAGGGGCCGTGCTTCTTCAAACACGCCAAGATGGCGGCACCCTGTTCCCGTGTGCATATTACTCCAGGAAACTGAGTCCCTCCGAACGCCATTATAACATTTGGGAAAAGGAGCTATTGGCCATCAAGACTGCTTTTGAGACCTGGAGACACCACCTGGAAGGAGCCCGTTACCAAGTTGAAGTTCGGACTGACCATAAAAACTTGGAATATCTGCAATCTGCCAGAAAATTGAATCAACGTCAGATCCGTTGGTCTTTGTTCTTCGCTCGATTCAACTTCAAAGTCACCTACATTCCGAAAGGGTACAACAAAAGAGCAGATGCCTTGTCCCGTAAACCTGAGTATCTACAGATCAAGGACCCCTTGCCGCTTCGAACCATTCTGCCTATCGAATCGATCGCAGCCGTGCGCGATCCGGTAGATCTACGACGACAGATTCGGGAAGCGCAACAACTAGATGACTTTGCGGCACAGAAGAGGCAAGAGGTGGGTCCCGACTCACCTTGGACCTTGTCCGAGGGTCTATTACGCTTCCGCAACCTATTATATGTTCCAGCAGGCCCACTCCGTGGTCTCATCCTGAATCAATGCCATGATAACCCTGCGGCAGGTCATTTTGGTTTCTTTAAGACTCTCCACTTGGTGTCTCGGACTTTTTGGTGGCCCAGATTTCGCCATGATGTTCAGTCTTATGTGAATTCCTGTGTACGGTGCCGTCAGGCAAAACATGCCACAGGAGCCCCTCCGGGATTATTACAGCCTTTGCCCATGCCGGAGAGACCCTGGGGGGCTATTTCCATGGACTTCTTGACTTGTTTACCTGTTTCTGCCGGCTACACCGTTGTCTTTGTAGTGGTGGACATGTTAACCAAGATGGCACATTTCATTCCTTGCCGAAGAATACCGACAGCCAAGGTCTCTGCTCAGCTGTTCATTCAACATATCTTCCGGCTACACGGTTTGCCTGACAAAATAGTGTCCGACCGAGGAACCCAGTTCACCTCGGAGTTTTGGAGAGAACTCATGTCTGCGCTTCAAGTCCAAGTTAATCTAGCCTCCACGCATCACCCAGAGACTGATGGGGGTACAGAGAAAGTGATTGGCATCCTGGAGCAGTATTTGCGTTGTTTCATCAACGACCAACAGAACGATTGGTCCAAATATCTCTCCGTGGCTGAATTCGCTTTCAACAACTCTCAGCACACTTCCACTCAGACCACTCCGTTTTTTGCCAACTATGGCTATCATCCCAGATTTTTCCCGCTCATGCTCCTTGATTCTCCAGTTCCAGTTGCAGAGGACTATTTAACCGAACTCCAGTCAGTCCAAGAGATGGTTAAGCACCATTTGACTAAGGCCAAGGAAGACTACAAGAGGGTTGCAGACCGCTCTCGTCGCGACACGCCGCCGTTAGCGGTTGGGGATCGGGTTTGGCTCTCCACCAAGTACTTGTTTCCAGGGAGAATTCACCGCAAGCTTGATCAACGTTTCCTAGGTCCTTTTCCTGTGGAGACGGTCATCAATCCGGTGACCTATCGGTTGACTTTGCCTAGGTCTCTTCGTGTACATCCCGTGTTTCATCGCTCCTTGCTTGTTCCTGTCAACCCTGATTCTCCGCTTCGACCTCCTGATCCGGGCCCGACAGCTCGCCGTGCTCACGTTCCCGTTTCCCGGTTGGACGTGTCCGGCATCCGAGATTCCCGATGGCTCAACGACCGCTTCCAATATTTGGTTGATTGGACCGGGGGTAGGCCAGCCACTGGCTGTTGGGTAGATGCTCGTGATATTGAGGCTCCTCAGTTAATTTGGGATTTTCATACTGCGTTTCCCTACAAACCACATCCCCTGCGACGGCCCCAGGGGGAGGGGCCTGCGGGGGGGATAGTGTTGTGAGTGTCCCTAGACCAGCTTGGGAAGTGTCAGAGGATGAGGATGAGCAGCCAGGCCCCTCTGGGTGTTTTCCCCTCCCGGCAGCCGAGGAAGAGCAGCCAGGCCCCTCTGGGTATTTTCCCCTCCCGGCAGCTGAGACAGACATGGAGGAGATTTACAGACAGTCTGGGTCAGATTCGCAAAGTGAGGGGTCAGATTTGGATCAAGAAGATAGATGGCTTGATCCGAGATTCCGAAGGTTTGATAAGCGAAGATGTCAGTTAAGTGGAAAAAGGAAGTAATGGGGGGAAGTGACGTATCGGAAACTATATTAGAAGGGAAAAGAGAGACTACGCCTTTGTCACGAGCAACGTTAATCAAGGAGTAGCCTGATATCTGGAGCAGTGCGTTTGAACTCAGTCTTCTGATGTTTTGGAAATCTACGGAAGAATAATGAGGTCTTGGACAATGTGATAAAGAAAGAGTGAGTTAATTGGAAGGTGTGGGAAGAGCATGTTTCAATCTAAATGTAAATAAATGAGACTTGGCCGTTCCTGCCAGCAAAATGCCAGCAGCGTGCTTTGAAGTGAATCCTTTTGAAATGTGTTAAATAAACCTCTTAAAGACATATTTATGTGGATTTTAATGAGCTGAGAGGGGCCAGACATAACAATACCCAGCTTTACATCTCCACCCCATGTCATTTCAGTGAAGCAGCGGAAGTGATGTGCCGATGTCTAGAGGCTGTTAGGGTTTGGATGGGTGCCAACAGGCTCAAACTCAACCCCGACAAGACGGAGTGGCTATGGGTTCTGCCTCCCAAAGATATTTCAATCTATCCGTCCATTAGCCTGGGGGGGAGCTTTTGACCCCCTCGGAGAAGGTCCGCAACTTGGGCGTCCTCCTCGATCCACAGCTAAATCTGGAACATCATCTTTCGGCTGTGGCGAGGAGGACATTTGCCCAGGTTCGCCTGGTGCACCAGTTGCGGCCCTATTTGGACCGGGAGTCTCTTCTCACAGTCACTCATGCCCTTATCACCTCAAGGTTCGACTACTGCAATGCTCTCTACATGGGGCTACCTTTGAAAAATGTTCGGAGACTTCAGGTAATGCAGAATGCAGCCGCGCGAGCAGTGTTGGGCTTGCCTAGAAATGCCCAAATTTCGGCATCACTCCGCGAGCTGCATTGGCTGCCAATTGGTCTCCGAACCCAATTCAAAGTGTTGGTTATGACCTATAAAGCCCTACATGGCATCGGACCAGGTTATTTACGGGACCGTCTGCTGCCTCATGAATCCCAGCGGCCGGTTAGGGCCCACAGAGTGGGCCTTCTCCAGGTCCCATCAGCCTGGCGGGGCCTAGGGGAAGTGCCTTCTCTGTTGTGGCCCCGGCCCTCTGGAACCAACTTCCCCCGGAGATCCGTGTCGCCCCCACCCTCTCCGCCTTTCGTAAATTGCTTAAAACACACTTTTGCCGGCAGGCCTGGGGCAGCTAACACCTTGCCCCTAGCCAGTGTATGTTTGTGGAATGATTGGTTTCTTTTTTAATTAAGGGTTTTTATATTTATGTATATAATGTAATTTCTATCATGTTGTGAGCCGCCCTGAGTTCTCCGGAATAGGGCGACATAGAAATTAAATTAATAAATAAATAAATAAACTCAGCAGATCCCTATCACAAACATTCACAACTGTACTTCTACTTCCCTCCCTCTGAATCCCTGAATCCTCCTGGACTTCAACTTCTCTAAGAGTTCAGGCTTGCATGGGAGAATCAGAAATATCAATCTTCCTGTCACTAACCTTGACTGAACATTAACCTATGTCTAAAGTGGTAGGTGCCTATTCATTACCCTTCTATTGGCATATGGATTGCTGGATGACTTTGTAAAACACTATAAATCTCTGGCCAGGAGACAGCGGGCACCTATATCATCTGTCTTAATCCATACTATAAATCATTCCCCTAAGATCTGATTCCTTCACTGATGGCCACTGAAGAGTCACACTTAATAGATTGAAAATTGGAGACATGATATACGTTCTGGCCAGTCTTTCAAGAAGTCCCTTTTCCCCAGTTTATCTCTCATGTAATGCTGGAGCCCTGGAAAGCTTACTTCATATACTTCATTACATGCCTCTCCAACTGCTGTATTCTATGTATGACCATCACGTTCACTTAATAACTGCTGCATTCACTTAATGACTACTGCAAAACATGTTGTAAAATTAGATCAGTCACATGGCTGCCTCGACTTATAACTGTCATGGCATATGACCGAAATTCCTGCCTCCATTACAGTCATAAATCAAGAACTACCTGTCCTTTAAAACCAGAAAGACTTGATAGTGGTGGCTGGTGTTTTAACTCTAAAGGAAGGATTCACAATTTTTGGAACACATTCTTTTTCCTCAAAAAAAGTCTCTCAGTAGAAGAATTTGGCAATTCAATTGGCTGGGGAGAATGGATCTCCAAATAAAATGAGTTAATTGACTAAAGTTTCCGCCTCTCTTCCTCCTCCTCCTCCTCCTCTTCCTTCTTCTTCTATATTTTAACAAACAGCAGGTGCATTATTAACTCCTTGCTGGCAGAAATCATGAATGCATAATTGGTGCAAAAATCTTCTGGTTCTCAAGGAGCAAGTTCATTCCTTTAAGATCAAGATAGCTGAGCTGGAAAGGCTAGGAGAAATAAGCACTGGTGATAGAGGTCTGTGGGGTTAAACTTCTCAATAAGCTTCAACAGTCATAAAGTATGAAGCCCTCAGGGTAGGAAGAATGGGAGACTTTCTCTTAAAAATTACCCTATCCTTAAAAGCCTCTTGCACTGAGGATGGTATAACACAGTAATGGCGAACCTTTTAGAGACCAAGTGCCCAAAAACTGCCCCTGCCCTGCTCCATCTCCTGTCCCGCCCCCACCCTGCCTGCACGCAGGGCCACTCACTGCCTCCAGGGCCTGCCACAGATCGCTCAGGCAGCCCAGCAGTGCCATGGCAGCCACGCCCTCTGCCCACGCCCCACAGCATTGACTGTGCATGATGGGGCGTGAGGGCAGAGTCTTGTCTGTGCTGCCTGGCTGCCATGTCCTTGGCTGCGCTGCTCCGCGTGGACCACACTTGGGGGTGACTTTCTTCCAGGGGGGCTGCTGGGGAGGGGGGCATGGGGGGAGGCAAGGCTGGAGCAATGGCACATGTGCCCACAGAGAGGGCTCCGAGTGCCGCCTCTGGCATGCGTGCCATAGGTTTGCCACCACTGCTATAACATCTTCTTACATGCTTCTACATTTAAGTTTCACAACATCCACATTTTGTAATTTCAGGGACATACATGAATCCTGTAGTCCCATGTCTTATGTATGAGTAGCTACACTTAGTAGAATGGGGCTTATTTCTGAGAAAGCCACATGGGCATTGTACTCTAGGTATTCTTTTCTGGAATATAGTAACTATATTGGTTTTTTCACAATTTACACATGCCTTTGCGGTCCCCTGTTGAGATCTGTGCAAGCAGAATTCAAACAGAAACAAGCTTTTCCTTTTTCCATGCCCTTCAGTTCTCTTTCTTTCATTGGCCAACTTGCTACATAAATAACCATGGTTAAGGACAGAACTAAATTTCTCTTCTTCTGTTTGACATAAACACCTGACTGCAAAATATTCTCAGAGACAATAGGCACTGAAGCCAGATGCATTGTCACAGTCACAACCCCACAGAATTAAAGTAGGTATTATTTATAATACAATTTTTCTAGGTAAATAATCATGAGTTTTTTGTGGTTTCCACCTGGGTATAAATCTGAACTGCAACATACCCAAGTTTGAAGGTACTCAAGTCAAATGCTTTCATATTTACATCCCAAACTACATGCTTATTCAGAAGGGTAAAACTAACAATTTTCAACAGACTTACTCCCAAGAAATATGTTTAGATGCCATTGCTTCTTTACAAAGAGAATTTTCCAAAAGATCTTGAATGGCAAAATATTCAGTTAAAAACATCCCTCACATTTGTATGAATCCAGTGTAGCCTCAAACTCCTGAACTATCAGGAAACAGTTTTGGAGATTCCCAAATCTACACTTAGTTTTTATGAACTGCAAAGAAATAGAATACTTTTTTAAAACAGACTTTGTTAAATGGGCTAGAGTTTCAAAGAATGTTAAATAAGTATTCTACAAGTTTAGCACACGGTTAATACTATTTTTTATATCCATCGAACTCTTAAAGAATATATAGTAAGCATTGGGTGTGTAAATTGGAAGTATGGTCCTTTGGAAATTGGATTTATATGTTGGCTTTGGTGATTTGCAGGAGATACTGCCTCATAGTTTGGGGGCTTGTTCTACATTTATTTACAATAAATATGTACAATTATGTAATTATAAAATTACAATTAAACCAATTATTTTTGTTTAATATTCATTAAACTTCTTAACATGTATTGGGGAAAAGAGTTAAGTGTGAATAGGATGTTAAATTATATTATGAAAATTTGGAAACCTATCTAAGAATTGTGGATTTACTGGGCATGAGCCACAGTTAAAACTAATAGACTGGCTCTTATAGATGGATCTCTCATTTAAAAGTCTGGATGGATGGTATGGGTTCAGTTTCATCATGACCTGACCTACTATCAGTGCAGAAAATCTCTCTCTCTATTCAATTTTTAAAATTGTACTATATGTTTAAAAACATAAGAAGAACAGAAAATAAGGAAAAAGAAGTATTACAACATTAAATAGATATTTCAAAGTAATATTAGTTTGATTCTACATATTAAAATATATTATGCATCTACTTAATTCTAAAACACCACTATTAAAATCAAAATAATATGTACTAATTAATTGCAACAATCAGTATAAATTATAAATCAAGATGAGAAATTAAAATAATTTTGGCCCAGTCGAAAAATTCTGTACTTATTTAGCAAGTAATAAAGAAATGTATACATTAAAATCTTGTGTTAGAAGAAACCAAACTTTAAAAAGGGTAAAACCCATATGTGGAATTTTAATCCAGGCCTGGTTCCCATATTTAATCCAGGCCTGGTTCCCATATTTTATTGAATTCAGTATCAGAGTTGTTTTTCAAGTACAAGGTTTTTTTTCACATCAGTACACATTCCCACAACATAATTAACCCTTGTTCTACAGGAGAAATTATAAATGATTCGGTGAGAAACAGTTATTACCATAAACAAATCCAGTTTGCTGTACCTTTTGGGAATGTGAGGTTGAGTAATGTTTAATAGAACATTAAATAGTTTCTATTAGAAATTTTTAGAATTATATATTTTAATACCGTAGTCAATACTGGAACAGTATATTATCGGTAAACCACCTTGTACAGTTTTCACAGTTCATTTGATATTTTTCTACCAGTGGTATGAGACTTTGGGCCCATCACTCTCCCTCAGCCCAAGTCACCTCACAGAATTGTTGTTGTGAGGAAAAAATAAGGAGAAGAAGCATTAGCTATGTTCGCTGCCTATGAAAATAATAACAAGGGGAGGATAATAAATGAATGAATGAATGAATAAATAAATAAATAATCTTTATTGCAGGTCAATTGTTCTGTATAAATTCTGTATCCACTGATTCACACATTCTTCTCTTTCTGATTATACATTAAACAAAAATAATTTTGAGATGCTATGAATTAAAGTACACAATCAAATTCATTTGATGTTCAAAATAGTAGCGTTAGACAAGCAATGTCAGTGGTTCTAAAAATGAATTTCCAAGACATTTTCCCATCTTGATTTACTGTAACCAATTGTTTATCCAACTAAGTTCCCTCCGATCCCACTGATATCTTTCCTGGATTTAGCTCCACATATTCCATAGGAGTCACCCATTTTTAGTTTTGTTCCATTTGCACAGCTGTCCTATCATCTTTTTTTTTTTAATATTCTTTACTGAATCAACATAGGAAAAACTGTTGTTTGGCACATGTAAAAGGAAGCCTGAAAGATCCACACTTCACTAATGTTTTCCTTTCCTAGCTGAAATGTTTGTGAGCCTCAAATACAGCTAGAATGAAATTCTCTAAGCTTCGCCAAGAGAGCCGAGTAGGATTTAATTAGTTTCATCTTTACTCTAGAAAAAGGTAGATTAAAACAAAAATAAGAGCAAAAGAGGGAAATCCTAACAAGAAAGAGAAGGCCCATTAAAGGCGAGGGAGTCCTAGGCTTATAGTGATTGGGCTTCTAGCCCAATCAAAAACATGATGGAAAAATAGATCCTGAACAGGAGATAATTTATAACTCCATTAGTAATATATCGACAGATACAACTTACACTTTAAGAATTTTCAAACTACTGTAGCATTTTCTAAGATGCCTAAATATAGCTTTTCTCTACTGATCTGCCTGCCCAGTAACATCGGCAAAGGACAAGCAATTTTATTTAGGAAAATAAATATTAATTATTAGAAGGAGCTTGAAGTTTTGCAAGTGTTTTTTTTTTTAAAAAAATGCAGGAAGCAACCTAGTCCCATACTAAGTGAAACCCAGCAGTAATTGCGTTTAATGCATTCAGATAGCGAACACCATTTTCAGGCTGAATCCAAGTCTTCAGAACTAAGCCTAATTGTTGATTTCTTTTTTTTCCCCTTCATTTCCATCTGTTAATTACTGTAACATCGTGCCCAATTAAGAATTCTAGGAACTCAAAAGCTTGCCATACTTTCTTACATTTAAGTAGATTGTAATAAAGGACATGAATAATAACCAATAGCAAACTTTGGGATTTTTTTTTCCTAAATGATTTTATATCGCAGTTTTAAATGTTGAGTATACAAAAGACACTGTATTTGATACAGACCCAGTATTTTGCAAATAAAATACGATTTAACCGCTAAATAATCTTAACAGCTAAAAACTTCACTCCTTTTAGAAGGGTTTTTTTTCCTTCAGCCAAGATATGTCCATTGCTTTAGATTTAGTTTGCCTACAGCCATGATAACTGCAGTGATGTTAAGCATATCTCTCAACCCAATTTACCTCACAGGGTTGTTGTTGTGAGGAAATTGGAGGAGGAAGAAATATTTGCCACCTTGTGTTTCTTATGTAGCAGAGCTGGCTGAGAGGCTTTGCGGGAGCCTGGCCAGAAAGAGGGAAATGGAAGCTCGGACAGCTGCGGATGGTTTGGGCATGGCGGGTATGGATGGGGGGGAGAAGAGAAAAGGAAAAGGAGAAAGGGGGTGGGGGTGGTTGTTGCTGTGGTTGGGGAGAGACCAGGTGAAGCCGAAAAGGAGTTTGAAGGTTTTAGCTGATTCCCTCTCTCTAAAGGAGAGGAAAGGAAAGAGAGAGTGAGAAAGTGGAGTTTTATTGCTTCTTTCTCAAGGGGGGAATATCCTGAGCAGAGGGAAGAGAGAAAGTGGACAGAGAGAAAGTTTGTTGGAGTGTTAGATTCAGATTTTAACAATAAAGGAAGGAGGGAAGGGGAATTGCCATAGAAAGACCTGGGACTACAAGCATCGACAGAAGGAAAGGAGAGGCTGGTTGCTGTGGTTTTGAGACCAGCGGCCATCTGAACTTTGCTTACTATCACCGGTGTGAGTGTGGATGCTGTGGGGAGCTGCCTCTGCAGAGCGAGCTGTGGCTGTGGACCATCGACCGCTCTCATTCTCATTCCCCGTTGCTACCTGGAGCCAGAGGATTTCCCCATCCCTTTTGCATCCCAAACGGCTACTATAAACTACTGACTATTATTCCCATGACTGCCTGGGGCTGCTAAGTACTGTCATGCACTGACTGTTATAGTTGGAGTGGGTCATCTTTGTTCCTGTGAATCCCTCGATGACGAGAACCTGTCATCTCTCCACTCTGCATGAGCTCCCGCTAAAAGGACATAGTTGCCAACATTTGAGGACGTGGCTGTGAGCGAGACTGAAGGGGGAGGGCTAGAAGGGCCTGGGCTTTGGTGGCCCTTGAGGGGGTGACACTACACTTATAAAGTAATAAAGATGGGATAAAAATATCTAATAAATTAAAACAAAAAAAAACAAGTGTAATATTGAAGACGTTGGAGAAGAGAGAGAGAAAATTGTAGCAAATATGTCGATTGTCTTCTTACTAGTAACCCCTATAGAAATTACCACACCCTCATTGCAATAGCCTGCCTGGAACATGCCATATAATTAGCCTCAGCTTGCAGCCCAGCACTGAGATCCAAACTATAGAACAAGACAGGGCTTTTTTTTCCTCATAGAACATCCAGAACAGAGTTCCGGCACCTTTTTTGGATGGAACCTTGTAGGGTAGGCAAGGTGGGTTGTATGATGTGTGTGAGTTCTGGCACCTTTTTTTTTTTCAGAAAAAAAGCATTGGGACAAGAATATAGGGATCCATTCTACTGATCCTGTAGCTCCTCTCTCTGTTGCTCTCAGCAGAGAGCAATGCAAATCTACAGCCTGGAAATTAACTCAGGCAGAGAGGAAACATCCCACAGTGTACATGAATACCCAGAAAAGGATAATGGGGACCTTGTTCCAGCAGCTGTGTCTTGCCCTCTGAATATTAGCACCTGTCGGTGGAAGCAATCAATGCTGGTCAATGGGCAGCTTCCCTTATAGCTCAATTCACACAATGATCATCAGTTGGAGTGGCACCCCACACTGCCAAATGGTGTCCTTTTCTTTTCAAGCTCAGCAAACAATGTCACTTCTAAATCGCTGGCACCACTCTGCAATCTCACTTATTTCTCTTTGTTATTTCATTGCAGTTTCCAAAGATGATATCTAGTCAAAGAATGTAGACACATGTGTTCATACGTGTGCGTATGTTCTATTTAATAATTTCTTTAAGAATTCCACTGCAGCATTTAAAAACCAGCCGACTTGCACACATCAGTGATATTTGATTGATTTCTTACTTATTACCGCTGTTGTTCGTTTCATTTAGTGAAATTGCTTGTCTTCGTGATAATAGGAAGTTACTTTTGAAAAATAAAAAGGAAAAATGCCTATATTTGATCAAGAGAAAGATCACATCCCTTGGTCAACTTTATTAGGCTATCATCTGCTTATAAAATAATGACTTCAAGGAGCTTGATTTGTCTATATCAATAGCGGAAATTAAGTTAAATTGTGTAAAACCTGGTGAATGAATCTGAAAAAAATGAATGACTAGTTGCTGTTGTAGTGGGTTATGTCAGGCACAAAGAGTCAGGAATGAAGGCAAATATACGTGTCTCAGGATAATATTGCAAGATTGAATCTGGGACCAGAGGTTTAGTCTTCCGAGCTTTTGGACTTGTGCTAGAGCCCATCCTCAGGGAACGTCTCTCTGGCAGAGTGTGTGCTTTGGGCTGTTCTGGGTGTGATATTTATGTGGTGCCTGGAAGCTGAGAAGATACAACCTCTGGTCCCGGTGACTGACCCAGATTGGATCCTGCAACAAAGAATCAGGACCATTCTTAAGGTTGAAGCCTAGAAGATTTAGTCAAGCCTATATGCAAGAATTTGGTCAACTGAAGTTCAGTTCTAAATTGGTGTCAATGGAATTCAGGAAGGGTTGAACTTGAAGCATTTGCAGGAAAGCAATGATTCTAAGCTCATGACATACTTAGCTTCACCCTCCAGCTCTGCCAGCTCTTCTCTTACAGATTGTGTGTATGCAGATGACTAGCAAGAAACATAAATAGCCAGACCAGGAGTAGATGCCACCAGATGGGGGAACAGTTGCCAAAACAATTTACAATTTTCTCTACTGGCTTACCATTGACCTTGCTTATGGGAAGATCACAAACGGTGATCATGTGACCTCAGGATGCTGCAAGGTTCATAAGTGTGAGCCAGTTTGCAAGTGCATCTATTGCAGTCATGTGACCTCAGAGATGCTAGTCTGGTCAGAACTTCAAGGACCAATCATAAGTACCACCCATTCAGCACTGTCATAACTTTAAACACGCGCTGAATGAGTAGTCATTAAATGACGATTACCCCATAGAAAGAAAAGGTAACAATGAAAACATATGCTCATTATTGCTGTAAAGTTTTTTTACTAGGATGTGTTCCACAGTAGAGTTCTCTTCTTTCCTTCAATATTCAAATTGAAAAATAAATGATTTTGTCAACTTGGTCCAATCAGTCTCACTGCCTAGTTACATTAACTACAATATGATATTTAGTATAGTCACCATTATTAATTTCTCCCTTATTTTTGTTAACTTAAAAAAGTACAAATTGAAGGGCTCTCCCAGCTCGATAGAAAGTTCTCTGCTCTTTTAAATGTTAATTTGTTTCTAGATTTGATCTCAGTGTTTCCAAGCAAACTTTTATAATGGTTAAAAAAAAAGTTTTACTTCTGGAGAGGTTAGAAATCATTTGGAGGAAATAAAAGACTTTACTATCTGAATAAATATTTTATACCTCCTTCTAAAAGAAAAACATGTTATTGTTTCCAATTCTCCAGATTAAAATATATATATATATAAATGTTTCATTGAATAAATAAGGAGAAACCACTCTTGACCCATCCAGTTCACTTTCATATCTGTACTGGGACTGGCATTATTTTTCTTTTTTCGCTGAAGCCAAAAAGAGGAGAAAAAAAATAAACAAATGGAATCAGGGGATAGAGAAAAGATGGATGGCTCTCCCCATGCCCTTTCCCCCTTTTTTGTTGATCTTTCAGACTGTATTCATCCTTCATATTTATGGAAGTCACATTCTATATTTAAAGCCCATGAAGTATAAGGTCGTATTCAAAACACATTTTAATATTCACTTTCAGGAGTCTATAAATTTGCTTTGTCTTATCCTGCATAGGCGGTATTTTTTTCTGAAAGTATTTTAATGAGACTTCCTTCATGTAAATTAGCAGAATCACAAACCAAAAATGTTTTTTTACTACAACCAAGCAGAAGTACAAAAATTAAGAGGAAAAAAAATAACATAGTTGGAAAAACTGTAGTAATTTCTTGTGTTCGGCTCTTTTTAAAAAAATTGTTATCGGTTTATCTTTCTAATAGTAGTAAAGCAACATCAACAAATTGACTGAAGCTAATTAACAAACCAGTTCTATGCATGTTCCTTTTAATACACAATTAGGGAGTTCATTGTTTACGCTTACCATACCAAAGGTAAATGTCTAGTAATTTAGATCTAATCTAGTCTCAAAATTAGATCTTCCTGGGATGCTATGGAGACATCTTCACTGGAGAAAGGGGCAAGAGCAGGTGTCAACTGTTATGAGTATTGCACCATTGAGACATTGTATATATGCATAGAAGGGAAGGAGTTTGCAATGCTGATTTCAGCATTGTGACAAAGTCATTAGATTCTGCAGATGCCTCTGGATCAGGCCAAAAGCTCATCTATAGAATGTTGTATTTTCAGTCCTATCAAGCAGAGAATGTTTGCATATTTTATCTACTAGTTTTCATTCTCTCTCTCTCTCTCTCTCTCTCTCTCTCTCTCTCTCTCTCTCTCTCTCTCTCTCTCTCTCTCTCTCTCTCTCTCTCTCTCTCTCTCTCTCTCTCTCTCTCCTCACATACACAAACATACATCTTTAAAATTTTATGGAAGAACTTTAAATTGAATTACATGTAAATTCTCATAGTTGCAGTCTGATGTTTGTGCACTTATTTAGTTCGGTAGTAGACAAGGGATGTCCTGTTCTATATTGTACAATCACCTCTCCCATGATGTGGAGTTTCTCTGGATTCAATTAAGTCCCAATCAGTCAACAGGAACTCCTCCCGTAGGTCTTCTCAGACTGACAAGGATAGCCTTCAAGGGAGGCTTAAAGAAGGATGGAAAGAGCTATAACAGTAAATGGCAATGCCGGTGGTGGCAATCTCTGCCACTATAAACAATCAGAAACCTCAGTCAAAAGGAACTCAAAAGAAATGATCAAATCTTGAGAATTACGTGGAAAAACTAAATCTTCTTTTTCTTCTTCAGTTGAAATTACAAAGCAATTTTTGCCCATTTTTTCAGAGGCAGCTAACTCAGTAACACTTGGAAGCTCATTAGGAGAGCAGAAAAGTAAATCCCTTCCTTTCCGCTAATCCCAGAAGAAGGATATTCTAACCATCAATCTATCAGTTATAGGAGCCATTGGGATACAGTGGTTAGAATGCAATTGTCATGATTCTGAAAGATGAAACTTTTCAAAGAACTTTGAGACTGCTTACATTGGGTGTTCTTGCTTTGACAGCAATATTGCAGCCTAACTCTGCTCACAGACAGGAGTTTGATCCTGACCAGCTCAAGGTTGATTCAGCTTATCATGCTTCTGAGGTCGCTAAAATGAGGACCCAGATTGTTGGGGGTAATATGCTGACTCTGTAAACCACTTAAAGAGAGCTGTAAAGTTCTGTGAAATATATATAGTAAATATAGTTTATAGCTGCATCATTGGCCACTTTGAACCTCTCCAGCACAACAAAGCCCCCACCCAAACAGAACACTCCCCCAGCCAATCAGAACACAGCCAACCCCCCAGCCAATCAGAGCACAGCCAAGCCCCTAACCAATCAGAACATACCTCCACCCAATCAGAACATAGCCAAGCTCCCAGCCAATCAGTTCAAACCCCCACTGGCAGTTAAAAGGAAGAAACAGCAGACTTCCGGTGGCTCCGCCGACGTCGCTAGAGTCTCCTCTGTGAGGCTCCGTTCCCTGGGTTTGTAAAGCCGCAAAAAACAGCGCACATCAGCTGTTTTTTTTGCAGTGAAAAATCCCCTCTTCGGGCAAAGAAGAGGTGTAGAGCATCAGGAGCAGGGTTGAGCACCTCTTAAATCCCTGGAAAAAGTTTTTAGGGATCAAGAGTGATAGCTCCCTAAGCTCCTGAAGACGCTCCTGCCCAGAGACGCTTCTGTCATCAGACAGAGAAAGACGCCGCAACCACTTCTGCTTATAAAAATAGAACACAAGAGAGACTGTAAGCAGACTGAGTGAATACAGGAGTTCTTATTGGATTGCAAGTATTTTTTTATTGTTTTTCTGGCTATATATTTCTAACTTCTACAATCAACATAATGCTTTCAAAATGGCGTATAGCTTTCACTGCTTTCACTGTTAAAGGAAAGTGTTTGAAAGTGAAAGTGAATTCTCCATTTTTTTCTCTCTCTCCTTGTTCTCGTAAGCGAAGCTAGAGAGACGGCTGTAGGAATTGTATTAAAGCCAGAGTGATTGTTTTAAATTTAAAATGGAGTGGAATTTACATTCAAATGTTAAACCTATTTTGGATCGTATTGATGAATCTCAAGAAGAAAGGTGTGCAATAGTGAAAGAGATTAAAGCAATACTGAAAGAGACTATTATAGAAATATTAACCAGATTCTTTCTTCCAAATGAAACTGATTTACAACCGACTGCTGAATATTTTATAATACAATCTAAACAAGAAGAAGAACAAGAACAAGAAGAAGAAGAAGACAGTACTGAGAATAAAGAGAATAAAGGGAAATGGATCTTGCTTGATAAACAGTTCCTCTATGGAGTGGAGGAAGAGGATTTGTTTCAAGAAAGGAGGGGATGGCTATTCCTTTTAGATAAGCAGCAAGAAGAGGATTTAATTGAGAAAAAAGAGACATTGATTCAGTTTAAGAAGCAACTTACTTATGGGGCTGAGGATCAGGAAAAGCAAAGATTTGAATTGTTATCTCAACAAAGGTTTATGGCTAAGAGTAACAGAGGACTAATGCAAAGGTTAAGACGGTTTATTTGGACTCAAGTGATATTGCAAGTAAAGAAGAGAGACTTATTATTTGGAAGGGAGGCTTCGTTATGGAGGTTTATCTGGTTGAAGAAAAAACCCAGAATTCGACTGAAGGAGTGAAATTTAAAATTGTATGCAAGGAATTATGGGTAATTCAAAATTATGGACTGATTTAAGGACTAAGATTATGAGTAAATGTAAGAGAAGATGATTAATGGAAGATATAATTAAATTGATGAAGAATGTATTTGCTCTGAAATGATCTAGGTTTGACATTAGATTGATTGATTGATGGGATAGATAAGCATTATGTGATTTGATAAGGTTGAAGGAATGTAAGTTAGAAATGGAATAAATAGATTGTATTTGTTATGGAGGTTTATCTGACAGATGAGAAAGCCCAGAAGTCAATTGAAGAAGTGAAATTTAAAATTAAATGCAAGGAATTAAGGCTAATCTAAGATTATGGGCTGAATTAAAGACCAATTTTATAAGTAAGATGTAAGAGAGGATGTTTAATGGAAGATATATTAAATTGATTAAGAACATATTTTTTTTTAATTGAGGGGTTTATTGATATTATTTGTTTATTTTTCTAAAAAGATGAATTTTTTTTTATTTGATGTTCAATGGTTTGAAAGAGGTTGATTATTGGAAGATGTATATAAAACTTGATTGTTTGGGTGATTTTATATAACCTCTCAATGGATTGAAGTGATTTAAGGTTTGACTTAGATTGATGGTTTAGATAGGTAAATGAAAATTATTATTCTTAACAAGATGATTTGTTTGTTTTGTTTAATGGATTGAAATGATTTAGAGATTGTATATAGTATATAGTTTAAAATTCTTGTTAGGATTATATAATAATTTTGTTTGATGTAGTGGGTTTTCTTTTGTTTTACCCTGTACTCACTCTGGGAAGTCGAGAGGGAGGGTTAGGGAGGGTTTATAATTTTATATACGATGTTTTCTCAACTGTAATTGGGGTTGATATAAGAATATGTAATTACTGTCATTAAGGGGTTGCTCGGGTGGCCTCTGGGCACCACATCTGATGGAAAGAGGAAGGAGGAGTGAAGGCTGATGTAAGTGGAAGTTGATAAGAAGGGGGAAGAGTAGGACGGAGATAGAGAAGGAGGGAGGAAAGTAGAAAGAAAGTAGAAAGAAAGTTGGTAAGAGGGGGGATGAGTAAGGAGGGTGGAGTATAGAGAAGTAGAGAAGGAGGGAGGAAAGTAGGTAGTTAGTTGGTAAGTGAGGGGGGAAGGTTAGGGTCGGGGGGATGTGGTGGTGGGGGTACCGAGCAGTAATGTTAATGGTTTGGTATGATTATTTTCAGTTGAGTTATTAGTATTAGATGTATTGAAAAATGTACTTATGTTTTGTTTATGGATGATTGTTTATTTTAACACTATGATCTGATTTGAGTAGTTTCTTCTTTCTGTAAAAATTAAAAAAACTAATAAAATATATTTTCAAAAAAAAAAAAAGGAAGAAACAGCTACGACCACACATTGCTCCTAGAAGCAGAAGCCAAAAGCACCAGCCTGAAGATGACGAATGAGACTTTGTCGAAACGTCGCCAAGACACACACACACACACACACACGTGTATGTATGTGTGTATATATATATATATGTGTGTGTGTGTGTGTGTGTCAAGTGGTTATTTTTTAGATTGCACCCTGTAAACCCAAATATGGGAGGAAGAAATCATTCTTTCCTTTGCTTGTTTCAGCTCAACCCAGAGCCATCTGCAAGCACAAATATATATATATGTTTTTAAAATTGTTAACAAAGAAATAAGGGATTTCTGAGATAGCTATTTCGAGTTATTTCACTCTCTTCAGTCAGAACTCATCTAGTGGAGAATCCACTAGATGACAGATGGTCATCTAGGCTCTTTCTGAAGACTTCTACCAAAGGAGAACTCACCACTTCATATGGCAGCCTCTTGCACTAACTATAGCTCATAATGTCCCAATGTCTAGCTTGAGCCTCCATCTTTGCAATTTTAATCTATTGCTTCCTGTATATAACAACAATGCATTGTGTGAGCTTTACTAATATTTGGAATAATTCATTTCAACATTTGTAAAGGAGTTAGATGAAGGGGATTTAAGGACTAAATAGTGACATGTGTAAACTTTCAATCATCAAATATCCAAAACATGTAATTAAATGTTGCTTAGAAGAAAAAAGAACATAAATCAGAAGTGTTAGGAGAATTCGGTGGTTTGGGCTACATTTTGCTATTCAGAAGAAAGAAAAAAAATACTTGCCTTTGTTGATCCATATTAGAAAGTCTTGGTTCATTCTGCTGTAAAAGTAAAACAACTGCTCTTAAACAGATTATGATTAAAATGGTGGTGGGTTCACAGATGTGGGTGTGGTTTGAGTAAGCTAATATTTGCACATGAAAATCATTTTATGGTTATAGAGGAGGGCCTTTGTGGTTCCCAGAATGATTGATTATATATCTGCAGCTGGAGATTGAAAGGAACCACAGCTGTAGCAGTAGCAACCTTTCGCTATTGTGTGAGAACAACAATAAACAAGAGCTCATGCCATTAATTGCTGCTAAAACCTCATGTTCTCCCGTCTTTGTGATATTAACAGCGCTGCGCTTTCAAAAACAAGCAATGCTTTGGCTCCAAAACAGTCACATTCCTTTAAGCAAAAAAGTATCAGTCAACTCCACCCACAGGCAAGGACAGCAAGGATGAGGGGGAAGTTTCTGGATACCAAAGAAGAAAACGGAAGTACATTTTGCTATGTGCAAGACAGCTGCTTCATGAGTGATCTGATTTGATAAAGTCCATCAGAAATAAAAATCAAAGTTATGGGCAGACCCATTGGGCACTCCCAATATACAGGCAGTCCTTGACTTATAACAGTTCATTTAGTGACTGTTCAAAGTTACAACAGCACTGAAAACAGTGACTTGGCTTTTCACACTTGTGACCAATGCAGCATTCCCATGGTCACATGATCAAAATTCAGCTGCTGGCCAACTGGTTCATATTTATGATGGTTGCAATGTGACAAGCAAAGTCAATGGAGACACCAGAGTCACTTAACAACCCTGTTACTAATTAAACAATTTCAGTGGTTCACTTAACACAGGGGTTCTCAACCTTGGCAACTTTAAGACTTGTGGACTTCAACTCCCAGAACTCCACAAGTCTTAAAGTTGCCAAGGTTGAGAACCCCTGACTTAACAAATGTGGCAAGAAAGATCATAAAATGGGGCAAAACTCACTTAACAAATGTTTCACTTAGCAACATAGGTTCTGGGCTCAGTTGTGGCTATAATTTGAGGTCTACCTATACTGCAAATGAAACTAGATCAAACAACCAATGCAAGATTCTTCCTTTTGATGCGCTGCTTTGCAATGTGGCAAAGGAACTGTCAATAAACATTTCACAAGGCCTTGATTAAAACTGTTAAGGTATATAATCTTATGTACCAAGGATCACCTGCTTTTCTTTCTTTTTTTTTTTTATTAATTTTTTTATAATTTTAACAGAGAAAAGAAACTAGTCATATCAAATCATAATATAAAAGTAAACAATCATCCATACACAAAATATAAATACATTTCAATACATCTAGTACTAATAACTCAACTGAGAATAATCATCCCAAACAATTAACATCACTGCTCGGCACCCCCACCACCACATCCCACCAACCCTATCCTTCCCCCTCACTTACCAACTGACTACCTACCTTCTCCCTCCTTCTCTTCTTTCTGCTTCCTTCTCTATCTCCATCCTCCTCTTCCCCCTTCTTATCAACTTACACTTACATCAACCTTCACTCCTCCTTCCTTTTTCCCCATCAGATGTGGAGCCCAGAGGACACCCGAGCAACCCCTTAATAACAGTAACAGTAATTATTTATTCTTCCTCCAACCCCAATTGCAGTTGAGAAAACATCATGTATAAGATTATCAAGCCTCCCTAACCCCCCCCCCGACTTCCCAGAGTGAATACAAGGTATAACAAAAGAAAACCCCACTACATCAAACAAAATAATTATATAATCTTAACAAGAATTTTAGACTATATAAAAAAGAAAGAATAATAATAATTATATTCTTATTCAATTCAATTTACCATAGTATATCTTAATATATATCTTCATTTAAACATCCTCTCCTAAACCTTACTTATAATATTTATCTTTAATTCAATCCATAATCTTAAATTAACCTTAATTCCTTTAAACAATCAGCTCATCTTGTTAAGAATAGTATTTATCATTTACATCTAAACCACCAATCTAAGTCAAATCTAATACATTTAATTTGTAATAATATATCTTAATATATCTTAATATATCATTTAAACATCCTATCTTACAACTTACTTATAATCTTAATCTTTTTCCATTAAACATCCTTTCTTACATCTTACTTGTAAAATTAGTCTTAAATTCACCCCATGATCTTAGATTAACCTTAATACCTTACATTTATTAAATTTCATCTCTTCAATCGACTTCTGGGCTTTCTCATCTGACAATCAATTTATTCCATTTCTAATTTACATTCCTAAAACTTTAACAAATCACATAATGCTTATCTATCCCTTCAATCAATCAATTCGATATCAAACCTAGATCATTTCAAAACAAATACATTCTTCATCAGTTTAGTTATGTCTTCCATTAATCATCTTCTCTTACATCTTACTCATAATCTTAGTCCTTAATTCAGTCCATAATATTAAATTACCCATAAATCCTTGCATACAATTTTAAATTTCATTTCAGTCGTACTCTAGGTTTTTTTTTCAGCCAAGTAGATCTCCGTAACGAGGCCTCCCTCGTTGATAATAAATCTCTCTTCTTTACTTCTTCACCTCCATAAGTAATTCGCATCTTGAACTGAATCAATGTCTCTTTTTTGTCAAATAAATCCTCTTCTTGCTGCTTATCAAAAAGGAATAACCAACCCTTCCTTTCTTGAAACAAATCTTCTTCCTCCAGTCCATAAATAAACTGTTTATCAAACAAAATCCATCCTTTATTCTCTTTATAGTCAGTACTGTATTCTTCTTTTTCTTGCTCTCCTTTTGATTTAGATTGTATTATAAGATGTTCAGCAATCAATGATCACCTGCTTTTCTTAAAAGCCATCTGCCTATAATATCTGGTGAACAGAGTTTTACTTGATGACAAGCACGCCAGAGTCTAAGTAATTTCAGAAGTGGAAGAACTAAAACATGAGTTTTAAACAATTGTTTATTACACAGTGCCCAGGGATGATTGATTGATTGACAGACAAACAGACAGATAGACAGACAAACGGACAAATCTATCCAAACATGTATCAAGGTAACAGCATTGGGGCTGGAAAGCAGATCTCTGAGAAATTCTGAGCAAATCTTCAAAAACAGAAAGGTACAAGTTTGCAAGATTGCATTTTAAATAAACTCAAATTAATCCTATAACAGTAATATGCCAGGACTATTTTTGGATGGATTATATCGATGAACAAGGCACTGGCATACCATAAACCTAAGTTATTATATAGTTTCCCTTGCAGGCCTCCATATCATCTTCTACAAATGATGTTTTGCATCTTCCCGCTCCATAAAATTCCAAGGCTATAATTCCCGGTTGACTGGCCAGAAGAAAAGAAACTCTGTTCCAAACTTTCATTAGGGCATTTTGTGAGTGTGTGTGTTTTAAACCCATTAAATGCTTCTGGGATGAACTGAAAGCTAAATCAGAGACTCTAGAGACCAGCAAACTGTAACTCATAGACCACATTCAGTCCCAAACCCATTTTGGCCCCACTAATATCCTTAGATTGCAAGTTTGTGGGCAAAATAACTGATTTGTGATGGAGGAGGGTATTTTTCCCCCTTTGTTTTCCAAAATATGAGCTAGAGAAGGCTACTGAAAGGGGGGCTAATTACCTCTATTCCCACTCTTGAAATATACCTAAAAAAAAAAAAAAAAGCTCAAATCTAGCTCCCAGCAGTTGTCAACAAAATGACAGTATTCCCACTGTGTAATTTTGGGGACGCTCAGACTGGAAATGGAAGCAGTTTGCTTCTTTTTCATTCCCACATTTAATCTCATTCCAAAAACAATGGCGGGGGGAGAAATCTTCCATACACTTACTGATATAGAGCTTTGATCTGGGCCTCAACCTTATGCAAGTTGTCTACTTGTAAGACTTGATCACTTCCAGGGTGAGGGGAGAGGAAAAAAATGAAATGAATTTGATAGTAGCATCTCCTGGCCCTAGAGTGTTAAAAAAAAGGGAGGGCACAAATACATCCCTTTGGGAGATAAACAAATCTCAGAAAAACTAACTAGAATAGTACCTTATTAATTCCTTATTATCATGCAAAAGCATTCACTGGTGGAAGAGATAAAAATAGAGAGCTGTTCAAACATAGTTTACAACATAAAAGCATCTCCCATTAAAAAAAATGTAAACGATAATATAAGGCTCTGGGATAAACCCACAAGATGAATTTGGTCTATTCATAATTAGAAGAAATTCTGCTGTCAAGAAATTCAAGCAACATAAAACAAACACGAAATGAATTTGTAAAGTAGATGGGGAAAAATCAGTTTCAGTATAAAATAGTTTCAGCAGAAGAAATTAAACTTAAAATGTATAATATTTTGCTAGAATGGTTACAGACAGTCACTTAGCATCCTTTCAAAGTTACAACTGACCTGAAAAGAGGGCTTTAGGATCCAGATTCAAAGTTCTGTGGTCACGTGACTGAACCTTGAGTGCTCAGCAACATGGCCACTCTTGCAGCTTCCTGCAGTCACATGAGTTTTACAAAGGTAATAATAATAGTAATAGTAATAGTAATAGTAATAGTAATAGTAATAGTAATAGTAATAGTAATAGTAATAGTAATAGTAATAGTAATAGTAGTAGTAGTAGTAGTAGTAGTAGTAGTAATAATAATAATAATAATAATAATAATAATAATAATAATAATAATAATAATAATAATAATAATAATAATAATAATAAAGTTGGAAGGGACCTTGGAGGTCATCGAGTCCAACCCACTGCTCAGGCAGGAAACCCTACATCATTTCGGACAAATGGTTGTCCAGTCTCTTCTTTAAAACTTCCAGTGTTGGAGCATTCACCGCTTCTGGAGGCAGGTTGTTCCATTGGTTAATTGTTCTAACTGTCAGGAAGTTTCTCCTTAGTTCTAGGTTGCTTCTCTCCTTGATTAGTTTCCACCCATTGCTTCTTGTCCTGCCTTCAGGCACTTTGGAGAATAGCTTGACTCCCTCTTCTTTGTGGCAGCCCCTGAGATATTGGAACACTGCTATCATGTTACCCCTAGTCCTTCTCTTCATTAAACTAGACATACCCAATTCCAGCAATCGTTCCTCATATGTTTTAGCCTCCAGTCCCCTAATCATCTTTGTTGCTCTTCTCTCTACTCTTTCTGGAGTCTCAACATCTTTTTTACATCATGGTGACCAAAATTGGATGCAATATTCCAAGTGTGGCCTTACCAAGGCATTGTAAAGTGGTGTTAATACTTCACGTGATCTTGATTCTATCCCTCTGTTAATGCAGCCCAGCACTGTGTTGGCCTTTTTGGCAGTTGCAGCACACGGCTGGCTCATATTTAAGTGATTGTCCACTAGCCCTTTTGTTTCTCAGCAAAATGCACCTACCCATTGTTTCACTTAACCGCCACTGCAGAAAAAAAGGTTTTAAAATCAAGGCAGTCACATGATTGATCCATTTGATGACCATTATGACATATGACTGGAAAGGACAGGCTCCATGATAGTCGTCCATCAAGGACTATTTCCTAGAATGACTTGATGCCTAAAACTAAAGTCCATTAGCATTTATGGGAAGAGGGATGGCACAAGGGAATAAAATTATAAAAGCTGTGTTGGAGTATCATGATGCAAGCCCAACCCTTTTGAACATTCATTGTGATGTCACACACACACACACACACACACACACACGTATGAAAGGGACAACTTACAGCAGGAGGCTGCTTTTATCATATTAATGAAAGTAGTAAGATCTCACAGACCCCCAGGCTAACATCCCTTGCTTGCTTTAGCAGACTTTTTCAAGCTCATTGCAGATTTTTCATTTATCAGGGACTCAGGAGAACATTATGCTCCTTTTCATAGTTCTGTATCCAATTTCTACCTAAAGTTCAAAATATTCTGTCTAGTGAAATGTGAGGGATTTGTGGATAATCTCTTAGCCTACCTGATTCCAAGCCAAACCTCATTGAGGGAGATCCAGCTTGAGACAAAGGTATATGTAAGTCTTATGCTGTCCATCTCTATCATTTTGGTGATTCCTGGTGAGATCACCCTCAACAAAGCTATATCACCCTCAACAAAGCCCTGTGTTAGGGCACATAGGGTTGGCCTCCTACGAGTCCCGTCTATTAGGCAATGTCATCTGGCGGGGCCTAGGGCAAGGGCCTTCTCTGTTGCTGCCCCAGCCCTCTGGAACCAGCTTCCCACAGAGGTTCGCACTGCTTCCTCCCTCCTAGTTTTCCGGAAACTATTGAAGACGCATTTATGCCGACAGGCTTGGGGAGTATGAACTGCACTCTGCCCCTGGGCCTAGGAATGTCCCTCCATCAGCGACTGTGTGTTGACTGTGACTGTATGCTGTATGAATGTAATTAATTTTATTGTATGGTTATTGTAAGCCGCCCTGGGTCCTAGGAGAAGGGCGGCATAGAAGTTTAAATAATAATAAATAAATAAATAAATAAATCTTAATTTTGCAATATAGTGGGTTATCGTCTTCTCAGATCCTTTTTTGACAGAAATGCAAGCATCAGAAAAACTAAATATCCAGCAAGTTTTGAATTAGAATTGGTGTCCTAGCTTGAAATTTCATAGCATGGAGCAGCTCTCAAAGGAAAGCTGGAACTGGTTTAGTGTTATGGGGATCTACAAGACTTATACATCTTTTTCCTAGCAGTATTTCTTTTCACTGTTGAGCATTATATAAAATCAAAATTTGGTTCAGTTTGGTTTTATACAGGTTAAAACCTATAAAGGCAAAACCCAGAACTAGTTTTATCATTGAAAACCAATTTTATAGTAGAGATTTCCATTTCTCTGGTCAACTTGCTTCCTTTCAAATTAAAGCCAGAAAAATTATGCCCTGTTATATGCTTGTTTCTCCCTGTTATGAGTTTCCCATGCAATGTGACAGGTCACTGCAGCATTAGCAAACATCACAGCAAAGGTGAAAGTAAGTACGTAGTACCTATATTTGCATATAAAGGGATTGCTATAAATTATGGTCATTATCATTTTTTCCTGTAAAGAGAGATCTGCACTGGCAGCGCATTTGTCATGACGAAAGCAATATGCAAATGCTGAACTAATTAGGATCCCCTGAGACCTATTTCAAAAAGTAAACAGTAGCACTTGGAACTGCTGTTAACACTAAGGAGTAATTCCAGGCCTGTTTAACCTAACGGAAACATCGTAATTAGCTTCAGTGGCCTGTGGATCAGGTTTGAAGGATTCCCAAATGACAGCCACGCTTTTATAAGAAACTAGGATAAAAAGAAGGGCTGTCCCTTTAATGTCAAAGACCAACATCTGCAAGGCTATTTGCAGGGGCTCCAGATTGCTCCCAATGTGCAGCAATCCAAGGCAATGTCTTTGTAGCTTACTGAAGTCACATCAAGCATTTTTATACAGGCAATTATCTCTGAAAACTTTGGCCTGCTTTAAAGAACCATTTTCTAGCCTGACTTCCCCACTCATCAAAACGCTCTGCAGTATATTTGATGTGGAAGACAGCAGGACAATCAAATTTTTGCAGGAGCCCTGTGTTTGAAAATAAGAAAATTCACTGTTACATGGCAATGCTCTGCCAAAATCTGCCTTATAGTTTGTCAAAAATTCTTTTGTGTTACAAAAGGGGTTTCTGATTTTTTTTTCTTGTTCTCAGGATGTTTGAGGAATTCTAACTCAAAAATGTAAAAAAGAAAAACCTGATTTTTTTAAAAAAACTTATTTTGTAAACACTGCTGCTGTTGTTATTACAATTCTATTATTCCATCATTCTAAAATATCTCTGGCTACTCATATTTTGAAGATAAATAGCATCCTGGCAAAACTTTTCCCTTTAACAGTGAAAAAGTAAAGCTCTACATTTAGGCAAGAAAAACCAAATGTACAGGTATAGTATAGGTGGTACCTTGCTCAATAGTAGCAACTGTGAGAGGGATCTCAGAGTCCTAGTGGATAATCACTTAAATATGAGTCAGCCGTGTGCTGCAGCTGCCAAAAAAGCCAACACAGTGCTAGGCTGCATTAATAGAGGGATAGAATCAAGATCATGTAAAGTATTAATACCACTTTACAATGTCTTGGTAAGGCCACACTTGGAATACTGCATCCAGTTTTGGTCACCAGAATGTAAAAAAAATGTTGAGACTCTAGAAAGAGTACAGAGAAGAGCAAGAAAGATGATTAGGGGACTGGAGGCTAAAACATATGAGGAACGATTGCTGGAATTGGGTATGTCTAGTTTAACGAAGAGAAGGATGAGGGGGAACATGATAGCAGTGTTCCAATATCTCAGGGGCTGCCACAAAGAAGAGGGAGTGAAGCTACTCCCCGAAGCACCTGAAGGCAGGACAAGAAGCAACGGATGGAAACTAATCAAGGAGAGAAGCAACCTATAACTAAGAAGAAACTTCCTGACAGTTAGAACAATTAACCAGTGGAACAACCTGCCTCCAGAAGCGGTGAATACTTCAACACTGGAAGTTTTTAAGAAGAGACTGGACAGCCATTTGTCTGAAATGGTATAGGGTTTCCTGCCTGAGCAGGGGGTTGGACTAGATGACCTCCAAGGTCCCTTCCAACATCATCATCATCGTCATCGTCATCATCATCATCATCATCATTATCATTATTATTATTATTATTATTATTGTTGTTGTTGTTGTTGGGTTAGAAATCATGGAGGCTATCAGCCACCAAACAGCTCACTATACCATGAAAGGAAACAATTTACAAATACCCATTGCCACCATGTAGCTAAATAAGTACATAAATATCCCTCCCCATCCATGAGAAATCATCAAATTCTCTTTTGAAATGAAGCATGTAAAGAAATTATCTTTCTTCAAATAGAAGGCATAATGTTCAAATGTCCAGTTTGTTTTGCAGTCCAGGCCCAAATAATCATGGACTACAGGGCCCTCTGACGGGGGAGGGGAGTAGAGGGGCTGAGGTAGAGGGGCTGCAGCAAAGTAAAGTGGCCAATTGGAGCAGGGCAGATCTTAGCCCTGGACTACCTCATCAGTGAAGCATGCTAGATGAGGTTCATGCCTGAAATTGTAGTTTAAAAAAAGGAATGTTTACTTTAAATTTGGAACAGTTGCCTTAACTGTGGTCTAGATATGAGATATGAAAGCAATATCACTAGGATATGTTGTATAAAAATGCTTTTCAAGATATGTCTATGTCAGAGAGAAGGGAGATGTAAAGACAAGCTCTTGAAGGTGTGATTCTGCCTGAGGGCTTTGAGTGACTAGTTTGAAGGGGTGCTTCACTCCCTGAAACACCTCTCCAAAAGATACTCACAGTTTTAAGACATATACAATTTAGCTGCAACTATTGGAACACTGCATCTTTATTTATGATTTGTTTATTAAACAGATTTGTAAGGGTACCCAACTCAAACAACCTGACTCTGGGTGGCATACAACAACCAAAAACAAATAATAAACTCAAAACCCTCATAACATCAAAACATATGCTATATGCAAATATAAGATACAAAACATAAAATGGCAATGCAAAGAGGACTCCACCTAACTGGTCCCTAATGCCTGGGAGAAAATCCAAATCTTAATGGCTTTCCTAAAGCTGACGAGAATTGGGGCCCATCGTATATTGCGTGTGGGAAAGAGATTGTGCCAAAGAACCGAGATAACCACAGAAAAGGTACATTTCTTAGATGCCATAAAATAGCCAGGTTTAAAAGAAGAAACCTGGAGCGTGCTCTCGGTACGGGAGTGTGTGGGACGGGCAGACATTCTTGGGAAAAGGGAGCCCCACAACTAACCTGGTCCTATGCCACATCTTCTGAACTTCAGACTGATGTGTAAACCTATGGGGGAGATAGCAGCATGATTCATTTTTCATTACAAATCTCTTGACTTTAGGTGAGCAGCTTTAGTTGGCAAACCCTTAGCGTTTCTGCCTTACTTGGGGAAGGAAAAGCAGTGGGATGATGGAGGAAGCAAAAAGAAATCGGCAACCTCTTAGAAAGCAAGGGCATTTTAACAAAACATAATATTGCAGTTCCAATGCAAACAGTGCATAAATGCAAAAAAAACTTTATTAAAATCCAGAACAGTCTTATTGTTTCTTCCTGTACGAGCATTGCAATCAGCCCTATCAGCTCACCTAAGAAATCCAAGGATTAAACTTCCAAAACTCCAGTGATCTGATGTATGTAACCTTTCTTTAAAATAATTTTTACAATGATTTGCCTTCTTTGATACTTTCAGGGCCTAAGCCGTTGGTAGTTTAAAATTTCAAAATCCCTTCTAAAAAAAAACACACGTTCCTTTAGCAAGTGGCAGTAGATCTTTTACGGTTTCAGAGCTTTGTTCCTGTTCTTTCTCCTATTTTCTCTCTCTCCCTCTTCCCCCCCATCCCTTCCAATCTCACATTTGCATCTAGCAGACATTTTGGAGAGGCTAGTAAATATCAAGCAAATGGTTTTTAAATTATGTGTCCTTCTAATTATGGGGTGTGCATGGCTCTCCAGCTCAACTGCCATGTGCACACCCATATGCTAGCATTTTGCAAAAACGCAAGCATGATTAAGGATTGACGCTGCTACTGAACGTTCCACTCTTCTGTCACATGCAACATCTTTAGATCAAGTCCTAAGTGTTTGCTAAATGAACACACGTGTGCAGGCGCACACGAACGCACACACACACACACACACACGAGTGTGTACTGCAAATACTGTGACAGACAATTGACTAATATAAGCCTGAAATATAAAAGTTTTGCAGCTATCTGATGAAGGGGACAAGGAAGATGATTCTTGTTTCCCTGCTGGAACAATATGACAAAAGAAAGCATATTGCAGATAAGTCCAGAGAATAACAGACTTCTTCATGTGAACTAGAAAATGGACAAAGTTGAAAGGGAAATTATTGCTGGCATGATATCAAAGTGTCCCCATCTTTGCAGAAACTCAAGGGAAAGATGCAGGCTGGGTTTAGGGCAATGGTGGGAATCAAACAGTGGTGGGATTCAGCCAGTTCACACCACTTCGGCAGAACCGGTAGCTAATTTTTTGTTGCCCAGGCCCAGAATAGACTTCCAGAAGTGGCATCCACACAGAGAACTGGTTGTTCACATATTTGAATCCCACCACTGGATTCAAATATGTGAACAACTGGTTCTCTGTGTGGATGATGTTTCCGGAAGTCCATTCTGGGCCTGGGCAACAAAAAATTAGCTATCGGTTCTGCCGAAGTGGTGCAAACCGGCTGAATCCCACCACTGGCTTAGGGTAGGGGTTAGGGTTAGAGGTTAAGGTTAGGTGTTAGGGTTAGGGCTAGCATACTGGCTGAGGAATTCTGGGACTTGAAGTCCACAAGTCTTAAAGTTGCCAGCGTTGGACACCCCTGGTTTAGGACATCAGTTATCAGTTAGCTTCAATCCAGTCCTGTTCCCATCACACAAACAAAAAAAGACTTTTCTCTATCAAAATACACTGCCACTTTGTTTTCTCTCTCTCCAGCCAGAATAGTTTGCATTCTTCCTTCTTCACTGGGCAGATAGGCCTGTAAACTCTTTGTTTATGAGACACGACATGTATTTGTTTATTGAAGAGGGGGTCATAGGTACAGTATTTATATTAGGTGCATTGTTCCATATGATAATAGCTTAATTTCGTTCATTGTTTAAAGCCCACATCTTGGTTAGTGAATGATTATTTACGACAAGTGAAGAGAGCAGTTCAATAATGAAATAAGCTATCAGATGATCTATCCTATCAAATAACAAAATAAACTACTGAGTAGGAAAAGTGCAGCTTGATAATAATTACAGGTTCTGTGCTTTCAGCCATCTCTCCAGTATTATTTCAGTCTTGAGTCTAGCAACCATCCTTTGAAGCACCCATCACAATTCTTCCTAGGTATTTTTTTTCCTTTTCCAAAACTAGAAGGTTTACAAGGAATTCATCTGAAGTTTCAAAGTTGACATGAAACATTTAGGACAGGGGTGTCAAACTCGCAACATCACGTGACGTGTTGTGACATACTGTGACTTTTTTTCCCATTGTTGGCAATGGGGTGGGTGCAGTTTTGCCATGATGCATCCCGCCCGTGGGCTGGCAATTTGACACCCCTGATCTAGGATATAGACTGCAATTCTGGTTGGTTCATTGGCGAAGGCTATTGGATAGAGAATTGCTCTGCTCATCAAAGGATACTCTGAAACTTAGGAAGCAGATTTAAATGGATGAAATCCCAGAGTTGGAATGAGGAACTGCTGAGTCATCTGCCCCACCTTATCCAAAGTCTTTCCACCACCACCACCACCACCCCGAAGTTTTTAACTTTGCCTGCAGATGGAATTAGTGGAGAGACACAATAAACCCACAGCTTTCCTCCAAGGAACCCTGATTGAGATAATTGTTTCCCAAACAATTATTTATTATTTATTTATTTGATTTGACTTCTATGCCGCCCTATTCCGGAGAACTCAGGGCGGCTCACAACATAAATAGAAATCACCAGTTAAAATACATATATAAAAACCCCTAAGTTAAAAGAAAACCAATCATTCAACAAACATACACACAAACATACACTGGCTAGGGGCAAGATGTTAACTGCCCCAGGCCTGCCGGCAGAGGTGTGTTTTAAGCAGTTTACGAAAGGCGGAGAGGGTGGGGGCGATACGGATCTCCAGGGGGAGTTGGTTCCAGAGGGCCGGGGCCGCAACAGAGAAGGCTCTTCCCCTAGGCCCTGCCAGGCGACACTGTCTGGCTGACAGGACCTGGAGAAGGCCAACTTGCTTCATTTCTAGCTATTACTGACTATTGTGAAAAGATAGTGTCTCCTTCAAGTCAAGTTCAGTTCCTATAGCATCCATGGAAGTGGTCTACCATTTCATTTTCCCCATGTTTTTTTTATTTTATTTTTTTGTCTAATCCTGCCCCTAACACTTCTGAATAGTCTCCCTTCTGAGTACAGTACTTATAGGTAGTCCTCGACTTAATGACTATTTCATTTAGCAACCGTTTGAAGTTAACGATGATGCTGAAAAAAAGTGACATACAACTGGTGCTCATAACAGACACATGGTCTCAATCCAGGCACCTGGCAACCATCTCTGATTTACATCAGTTGCAGCATTCTGCAGTTATATGATCACCTTTTGTGACCTGGCAGTGGGCAGAGTTAGCCAGCAACACTGCATTCTAATTACTGTGCCAAATTGGCTCTCCCTAGAAATACTGGTTTTGTAGCCATCTTTGGATTCCTTTATTTTGAAAAATCTTATTGTTCTCATTATAATAACCTCTTTGTTTTTGTCAAGTATCGAAGCCCAGGCTCTATGCTAAAATTCTACTTGCCTTTTTTGCCTTTGTAGGAGGAGAACCATGTGTGGTCGTTTATGATGGTAAAAAATCAGAAGGTGTCTATAGCACAGTGGTGGCAAACCTATGGCACAAGTGCTAGAGGCGGCACTCGGAGCCCTCTCTGTGGGCACACATGCCGTCACCCCAGCCCCACCTCCCCCCATGGCCCCCTCCACACCCACAGCCCCCTGGAGGAGAGTTGCCCCCAGGCACGGCCTGCCTGGAGCAGCACAGCCAAGGACATGACAGACGGGCAGTGGGGACAAGACTCTGCCCTTGTGCCCCATCGCAAAAAGTTGATGGTTTGGGGCACTGGTGGAGGGTGTGGCCTCCATGGCGCTGTGGGGCTGCCTGGGCAATCTGCAGTCGGCCATAGAGGTAGTGGGTGGCCCTGCGGGAGGGTGGGGGCAGAGCAGGGGTAGAGCGGGGACAGTGCAGGAGTGGGGCAGTTTTTGGGCACTCGGTCTCTAAAGGTTCACCATCACTGCTATAGCATCTTTTTGGACAAAAAAAGTTTATTTAAAGGAATAATCTTTCTAAGCTGCAGAAGCTGATGAAACAACATGAAGCTCATGAAAGCTCATCCTTTTAAATAAAATTTGTCCAAAAAGGTGCTACTGGACTCCTGATCCTTTTCACATTTGTTGCTTATTCTCTGAAGATACTTTCTTCCCAGACAAAGCATTTGCCATTTAGACCAAAGTACTGCAATAGCAATAGCACTTAGACTTATATACCGCTTCATAGTGCTTTGTAGCCCTCTCTAAATGGTTTTCAGAGTCAGCATATTGCCCCAACTATCTGGATCCTCATTTTACCAACCTTGGAATGATGGAAGGCTGAGTCAACCTTGAGTCAGTGAGAATTGAACTGCTGGCAGTCGGCAGAATAACCCTACAATATTGCATTCTAACCACTGTGCCACCACAGCTCATAATCTAGTAAGACAACAAGACAAAACCTGGATGCGTTCCCAAATAACATATGAGTCTGTGCTTCAAAACTAGATAGCATGATTCTCTACACATGTCTTCCAATGCTATTTAGTTAAATGCAGGAGCAAGTGATTTTCTTACCAAAAGGTTTGCTGCCTATCAGAGACAGTTTATTTATTTATGGTCTCCTATAACCAAATGTTTAATCTTCCTACAAACTGTTACTAAAGCAATTCATTCAAAGCACTTTCATTTGGAAAAAAGTAGAGAATGGGGGAGTCATGTCTCCAATACCTAATTCCTGCAATTTTTACTTTCCATATGTTAAACCTAGGGCTGTTCCAAGATTTTAAACAAACATTTTAAGCAAACAGGACTGGTTTTTTATTCATGTGCTAAAAACACAGCTTGGAACAGGGTCATTGTTTAGTTTAAATTCTGCAATAAAATGAAATTTTAACATGCATATGAAAAGCATCATAGATTGACATGCTTTTGAAAAGCTTTGAGAAAACTGTATTTTGATAATATGCATTCTGCATTCCACATTAGAAATCATAGCACCATACAATAGGCATGTATCTACAGTCATTATTGATTCAATTAGGACTGTAGATTCAATTCAATTAGAATTGGCAATGAGACCCATACAATTAAGTCAATTTGATTCAGATCTATGAACAACATAAAAAAGGGCTTTTGCTCATATGCAAATGTTCTTCCAAATTGTTGAACTGATTCACAGGCATCTCATTCAGATAATCAATCCTGACACCTGGTTTATTTCGGAAAGTTGAGCTATTAATTTTCAAATCAAGTCTCAGATTTCAACTTCACATATGGATAATAAAATACATGTAGATAAAATAGATAAGCGAGCTCATACTAAAAAGAAACTTTCCTCTGGTATCAATAAAAAGGAAACATGCATCAAAAAGAAGTAAACCTAAGGTTTCTCAACTATTTCCTTGCTTCAATGCTTGGTATTTTATATTTTATTTTCGGTACCTAAAGACAGACCAAGTTGTTTGGATACAACTAAATGAAGCTTCCTCTAGCTCATGGGTGCCCAATCTTTTGGCTTGTCTGAACTACACTATGTGAAGAGGAATTGTCTTGGGCTAATGTATAACATGTATAATATAGTTAATGTATATAAATATCAAAAACTTATATAATGTTAAATGTTTATGCAGCCAATGGCCTGGGGATTGGATATGCCTGCTCTAGCTGGTACCCTTCAGCTATTTAGAAAAGAAAGCTAGCTACCCTCTAGCTAGCTAGAAAAGAGATGTAATACAATACATGGAAGGACATGGAGATAGGACACTGATGATGCAAATCCAGGTAACATCCTTTAGCTATTATGCTTGACTACCATGGAAATGATAGTTGTGTTAGCCCCTAGATGTTCAACAGACTAAATCTGGAAATTGTTGAAGAAAATGTATTCTGAAGAATCCAGATTTTTCTCCCAATCAACTGTGCTCCTATGTAGCAACAGATCTCGTTTCAGCTTTTTTTTTTTATTGCATTGTACTTTGCATACAAATGGTCCTGCCTTTATATCCTGGGGCCTCCTAGTTCCACCTCCAGTCTTGGAAAGCTACTCATAGTAAGTTAAGGTCAGTCTTCCCATTGTTATTTCTTCCAAAAAAGAGTTGGAATAGATCAGATATTAGTTACAGTGCAAAACATCTGGAGGATACCAGAATAGTTGATGGCTAACCTAGTATAAAACATCTTTTTTTCTGTAATGTATTGAGGAGAATTACTTGGAAATGTTGAAAAAACGGTCATAAGACTCTGTGTGTTAAGGGCCAGACTTTCTGTCTACAGCAGCGGTTCTCAACCTATGGGTCGCGACCCCATTTGGGGTCGAACGACCGTTTTGCGGGGGTCGCCGGACAACGCGGTCTGCCATTTTGTTTTTTTATTTTGTTTTTATTTGTTTTTATTTTATTTTTATTTTTTCCGTCATGCGCACGTGCGCGCACATGCGCACGCAATGGGCTGATCCGCGCATGCGCAGCGCGTGTGCGACAAAAAAATAAATAAATAAAACAAAATGGCGGACCACGACGGGCCGATCCACGCATGTGCGGTGCGTGCACGACGAAAAAAAAAATTAAAAAAATTTTAAAAAATGGCGGACCGCGGGTCGGGGTCGTGGCGCGCATGGGCGGCGCAAGTGGGGTCTCAACCTGAAAAAGGTTGAGAACCACTGGTCTACAGGCTCATTAACTTGTGTTAAAACAAGAACTAATACTTGAATCCTATTGGCTGCCGCCTAGTGGCTGAGTGTATAAATAGGGGTGAAGTGGCAGTTAGTCAGGCTTCTGTTTAAACTGTTAATAAAGAGTTGTCATTCACCTGCTGCCTCGTGAATGCCTCGCCGAGCACCAAACATAACATGGTGACGAGGATGGGATGTGCTGCCAAACTCGAAGAGCTGAGTCACTAAGGGAGAAAGCCAAGTGATGCTGCCTTGGTTGGGGCCATGTTCCCTCCAATTCCTGCCAGTATGAAAACATTGGAGGAAGAGCGCTCCCAAGGAACCATCCCTGGAAGATTAAAAGAAGCCTTAGCAGCACAAGGCATTGCGGGGCCGAAAACGCCAAAAGCAACTCACCATGGCCAAACTCGGGAAACTCTCAAAATTCAATGTCGCACATCCAGAGAGGTGGAGTTCATATGTCGGGAGAGTCGAGAATTATTTGAGAGTCAACAAGTTCGTGGAGACGGTTTGAAGGCCGCAACGCTGCTGTGTGTCTGTGGCCAGGCGACGTTTGAAATTGCCGAAAACTTAATAGCTCTAGCACCGCTTGAGTCTGTTGCTTATTCCGAACTTTAAAAAATGCTCAAAGAACACTTTGGGCTGAAGCTATTGGTCATCGCCTGGAGGTACACCTTCAAACAAAGAGACCAATGACTGGGTGAGTCAGCTGCAGAGTTCATAGTCACCTTGCACCAAGCGGCCTGACCCTGCGAATTCAAAGACCTCGAGGAAAGACTGTGAGACCGCTTAGTGTGCACGTTGAGAAGCAGGGAGCTCCAACAGAAATTGTTCGCTAAAAAGACTATTTTGTTCCAAGATGCCCTAAGGGAGATCACAGCCGATGAAGCTGCTGAGGGAGCTGTCAAGGCCTTATGGCTCTCCAGAAGCACTCCCTGCATAGAAGCCGTCCACCAGGAGGGCGCTGAGAGGATTGAAGATTGAAGGTCAAGAAATCGATCGGTTACAGCAGCTACCAGAAAGATGGCCACAACACCCAGTTGACAAGGCAGTTTGCTTCTCTCAATGTGCAGAGTGTGGAGGCTGACACAAATGCGCAGAATGTAGGTTCCACACAGCAATGTGCTGGGTGTGTGGCAAACAAGGCCACATTGCCGCTGTCTGTCAGGGTCATCAGAGAGAAAGCCCACCAGAAGAGTTTCCTAGGAAAGATACCGAGGCCCCGGGGCAACACAGGGTTGACTATTGCACCTTAAAACAGGTGCCCATCGCACACTTAGGGAGAAGTTGCAGCTCAAAATCAAGCTGCACTGAGTTCCATGCAACATGGAACTAGATATGGGGTCAGCATTATCCATAATTTTCCAGGGAACCTTCAAACACATTTGTAGTTGCAGCGGCAAAAGAGTTAAGCTCAAGCTGTCAAACCTTGGGTTAATGGATTTCCAAAACTCTCGAGTAACAGTTAGAGGGGAAGCTACACTCAGGGTTCAGTTCAAGGGATTTGAGGGCCCCTTGGAAGTTGTAGTAGTTGACGGCAACCACACAAGCCTCATCGGGCTTGATTGGTTTGATGCATTGGGAATCAATGTGACTGGAATAAACAGCACACATGCAGTGGATTTATTGGCAGTTTACCAAGAGTTCGTTGACGTTTTCAGCCCCAATTTAGGGAAATATAAGGGACCTCCCATAGCCCTTCGGCTTGATCCTGCATAACTCCAATATGGATCAAGCCACGCAGAGTGCCTTTCGCCCTCAAGCAAAAGATCAATGAAGAGCTGGATAAGCTGGTGCAGCAAGGCATCCTGCAGCCGGTTGATAGCAGTCAGTGGGAAACCCCCATAGTTACACCACTTAAGGCCAATGGAGAGGTGCAAATATGCACAGATTACAAGTGCACTATCAACAGAGCACTCCAACAACATGCATATCTGGTACCTGTAGTCAGCCACATTTTGGCGTCACTACAGGGAGGTCGCATATTCACCAAGTTACATTTGGCTCAGGCCTACCAGCAACTGCTGGTGGACGAGACCATGGCAGAAGTTCAGACCATAGTTACCCACAGGGGAACTTTCAAGGTTAAGCACCTACAATTCGGGGTCAGTGTCACTCCAGGGCTTTTCCAGGGAGTGATGGAGCGCACACTCAAAGGTATTCCAGGTGTGTGCCCATATTTCGATGATGTCCTCATAGCTGGGGAATCAGTCAAGAAATTGGCAGAATGGCTCAAGGCCGTCCTTCAGTGTTTCCGAGAAGCGGGGCTGAAGCTGAAACAGGAAAAATGAAAAATTGGGGTAGCTCTAACCGAGTTCCTCGGATTCTACATAGATGCCAAAGGCATTCATCCTGCTGAATCCAAGCTCAAAGCAATTCAGCAGGCCCCGAGTCCTAAATCTAAAGGCAGTTTCAAGCTTTTTTAGGACTGCTCAATTTTTATCATGCCTTTCTACCTCACAAGGCCGCAGTGGCAGAGCCGTTACATTAGCTCTTGGACAGACATGCACAGTGGAAGTAGACCAGCGTCCACGAGAGGAGTTTTTCAGCAGTCAAATCACTGCTGTCTTCAAACTCAATTTTGATGCATTTTAACGAAAAGCTACCTGTATGCATTGCTTGTGATGCATCACCATATGGGGTTGGGGCTGTGCTGAGTCACTCAATGGCTGACGGAAGGCAAATTCCAATAGCCTATTACTCAAGGACCTTGTCCTCGGCAGAGCTTAACTACACCCAAATAGATAAAGAGGCCATGGCCATAGTGGCAGGGATAAAGAAGTTTCATGACTATTTGTATGGTAGGCCCTTTAAGGTCTTCACAGACCACAGGCCACTCCTGGGATTGTTCACAATGAACAAGCAAACACCCCAGATCATATCTCCTAGGATGTTGAGGCGGTCAATATTCCTGTCAGCGTATAATTACAGTTTGATTCATAAACCAGGCAGGCAAATGGGCCACGCAGACAGCCTTAGCAGACTGCCCCTGCCACAGTTAGAGCCCGACCCTGCTCCAGCCATGCACATCCTGGCTATCCAGGACCTGCCTGAGTCCCCCCCCTTAACGCAGGGGATGTGGCTGGCAAGACAGCTTCAGACACAACGCTGAGCCGTGTGCTGAAATGGGTGCTCACAGGATGGCCGGAAAATAGTCCCGGGCCTAACTTTCAGAGTTTCAGTAGGAGAAAGGATGAGCTGTCAGCTCATAGGGGGTACGTATTGTGGGGTAATTGGGTGGTAGTCCCAAACTCACTGAGGGCTAAAATCTTAGAGTCGCTGCATGAGGGACATCCAGGAATAGTCCGGATGAAGGCATTTGCTCGAAGCTACCTTTGGTGGCCTGGGCTGGAGGCTCAGGTTTACAGCTGCCACATTTGTCTGCAATCTAGATGCCCCACGCCTCAGTCCATCGATGGGAAACCACACAAGCCCCGTGGTCCAGGATCCACATCAATTTCGCAGTGCCCTTTCATGGGCAACTTTTCCTCATTGTGGTGAACAGTCACTCCAAATGGTTAGAGGTCGCACCTCTCCCTATTGTAACTACTGCCAGGACCATCCAAGAACTGCACAGGATTTTTGCCACACATGGGTTACCCAATGTGATAGTTTCTGACAATGGGGCCCAGTTTATTGCTTCACAATTTCAGTCCTTTTTGAGGGCTAATATGATTAGGCACGCCACATCTGTTCCCTTTCACCCGGCCTCAAATGGTCAAGCAGAGCGCATGGTCAGGATGACCAAAGAGTCCTTAAAAAGGATTGTAATCGGCAGCTGGCAGCATAGGCTAGCCAATTTCTTACTTTGCCAACGCACGACTCCCTGCACTTCCCTGGGCAAAAACCCAGCAGAATTAAGATGGGGCCGGAGTTTGGTCACAAAGCTGGATCGCCTGCATCCTGACAGAGTTGCATCACAAAAATGCAGCCAAAGACACCATGGCACTTGCAAGTTGGCAACCTGGTTCGGGTGTGGAACTACAGGCAAGGTACACTGTGGGTGGTATCTGTGGTTTGTAAGGTGACTGGGTCACTTTCTTACGAAGTGGTCCTGGAAGACGGTTGCGTGCTATGCGGACACATCGACCAACTGCGGCGGAGATTAGCAAACCAGCCAATACCTCATGACTCCAGTGACAGTCAAACTCAGGAGCAGCATGATTGCAGTAGTGCATTAGATTCTGCCAGCGACGGCAGAACCCTCCGACTAAGGGACGAGACTCTAGCGTCTGGTGAGTCAGTCCCAAATACTATTTTATTATTTATTTTTTATTTTACTGATACTTCAGTCGATGGAAAATGCCAGCAGACGGCTCCATTTTCTGGACTAGTGGACTCTGTTCCACCTGTGGACACTGGCTTGGGTCTACCAGGAAGACCAATCACAGAGACTCAATTCTACCCGTAACGGACAGGTCCCATAGCCCCGGTCTACCAAGTCTGGCAGGTGAGCTGACAGACCAGGGGCCTCCAGCAGTTCCAAGGCGTTTGGAGCGGGCGAAAAGGCTACCAACATATTTAAGGGAATATGTTCAACAATTGGCCCTATGAACTATCTAGGGAGAAGGGGTGTAATGTATTGAGGAAAATTACTTGGAAATGTTGAAAAAACAGTCATAAGACTCTGTCTGTTAAGGGCCAGGCTCATTAACTTGTGTTAAAGCAAGAACTAATACTTGAATCCTATTGGTCGCCGCCTAGTGGCTGAGTGTATAAATAGGGGTGGAGCGGCAGTTAGCCAGGCTTCTGTTTAAACTGTAATAAAGTATTGTTCACCTGCTGACTCATGAATGCCTCACCAAGCACCAAACATAACATTTTCATTCTGGACATTCTCAATAAGTGGCATGCCATATCACGGAGCCATTCTAACATAGGATTCCATCTGGGGGAAGATAAGCTATTGAATGAGGGGACTGTTAATTAGCACTGAATCAAGGCAGCTGCCTATGTAATATTAGGAAAAATAAATGTTATTGCTGTTTTTTATTTCCTTCTGGAAGCATCCTCAATTGATTAGTTGCTAGGAACTGCCATAAAGCACAGCTGGAACACTTTCAGACATTCAAAATAATCTTAAATATTTCTTGAACCTCAGAAAAAGATGACCTATCTGAAACTAGTCCAGGTAGTGTCTTTTTGTTCCCATCTTTCTTCCCTCCCCAAATTTTCAGCACAGCTTTCGGGAACTACAAAGCACAGGTATAAATGTTGAGCAAATTACACATCCGGTTTTATGACAACAAGCTCCCTTTCTTTCCTTGGCTTCTGTCCATTAAAAGCAATTTGGAAGGATCATCAAAACTTGAAAGGGCAGATCAAACAGCAGTGGAAATCGCAGCTGCATTGGCCCCAATTCAGAGCAAACTCTAAGCAGAGAGCTGATAATTTATTCCATTTGAGACCTATAGATATTCTGCAAGACTCCCTTTCTGCATGTGGGCTTCCTTGCTTTTCTTTAGCGTACAAGAATTCAAACATGTCTTTAATTTTTTTTAAAAAAGTATTTTATACGTTAGTTGCAGAGGACATTTATTACAAATGTTGTACATATGTTTACATACATAATGATGTATTGTTCCAAATTTGGCTTTCATTTTGAATTGCATTTTACTTAGCAATTTCCATAACCATCAGGAGCAGTCAACTTGGAGAAGGTAAATTATCTTCCATAATTTCAGGCCTTTTCATTTTGCAGGTGGAGGGCAGCTGGGATGAGATTGGAAAGAAAACAACATTCAGACAAGAGTGTTGGCTCTGTACTTTGGCGTCTGTGGTGCTCCAGCTGTAACCTGATGTTTCAAAATGGGGGGGGGGCAGGCTGAAGCAACTTAATTTAAGAGTCTGAGGGCCATCAGCAATTGCTCCTTCAAAGTAACCAAGGAAATGGCTAGCAAAATGCGGTGCTCCCAAGAGCAATGCTGAATCCCAACACCTGACTTTTACAAATACAAGAAAAATCACTTGTCTCCCAAATAGAGCACACTTCAGGTGATACAGTCACCACATATATATTCAGCTTTCAGATATATTGTGAATTTTTTTTTTGCTGGGCTTTCTTTTCTTTTTTTTTAATCAATAAAGTATTTTAGGAATGTCCAATAGAGATAAAATTCTGAAGAATATCATCTCCATATGTAGCTGCTTTGCAAAGATAAAAAAAGGGAACAAGTAGAATGGCATGAATACAAAACTTCTGGTACAAATGCTTTGGTTATATATGAGCAAAAGATGAGGGCTATTTTAAGTAACTGGATTTTTTTGACATGATTGCTAGTAGTGGAGAAGACATCTGCTGACAGTTGAAGGTCATCTTTAACATTAGATTAGGAATAAATTCTCAGAGAAGTTTTATCTCTAGGAATAGTCTCCTGCTTCTGGCCTTATGCTATGCTATATCCCCCACACAGACAAATGCGCAGACTCATGCACCGAAATATATCCTGTCTTGTTTTTCTTAAGCATTAAAGTAGATGTTGTGGCATTGGTTATGTGATAGTCCTTTTAAAAGCCCATGGTTTTTTTTCCCTGAAATTTTCTGGCTTTCACATCTATAGAAATGCCTACAAAAATCTATATTGTGATTGGTGTCTTTTAACTTATTCATAAATGAGCTAGGATTGGGAATGAGTATATGGTGATTTCAACACATTATTTAGAATAATAAAGCCCAAAAGGAGCTTTAAACTGGTAGAATGGTAGCAAAATGACAATTCTATATTGTTGAAGCAGATATAAAGAGCAAACAAGTCATATATGTGCTCAGGCTCCAATTCTTTCGTGTCGGTGATGCACAAAGGGAGAGTATTTGTACTCCCAACAAGGGTTTAACAGCTTTAAGAGCTAGTGTGGTGCATTGGTGAAGGTGCCAGCCTAGAAACCAGGAGACTTGGAATTGTAGTCCTGCCTTAGGCATGAAAGCCAGCCTGGGCCAGTCACTCTCAGTCCAAACTCACCTGACAGGATTGTTGTTTTGGGGAAAATAGGAGGAGGAAGGAGTATTAGGTATGTTCACCATCTTGAGTTACTTAGAAAGTAATAACGATAGGATAAAAAATGAATGAATGAATGAATGAATGAATGAATGAATGAAGCTCCAAATAGGAAATTTTGCTCTCGCTACACACCCTCGATATATCATCATTACCATCTCTTAAAGCTATTGTTAGAAATTGAGCAGCATAAGACACATCATGCATGATAGGACATGCTAAAATACTGTTTCACTTTTCAGCGGACCTCTTGAGGTCCCTATCCAGTGTTTTGGTCCATCTCATGCCATCCATGGGTAGAGCAAGTCTCTATCTGAAGTACCAGAGCTCTTTCATTAATAAAAAAAAAGTTGGCCAGAGGAAGATGTATGTAAAAAGTATACAGGATATAGTGAAAGTGGATAGTTAAATGTTTGGGGCAATTCAGTGGGACTGAGTGATAGAAAATTCAGGGTAGGAAAAACAGGAAGAAAACATTTCTTCCCACAGTGATCTGTTTAAATCACAATCAGATGTTGGATTAATAGGTGTCAACAAGGGATTGACATCTTCATGGAGAATAGATAATTTCAATACTATTTACTGGAGAATGTGATCTGAAGAATGCTTTCATGCTTATGTTCTATTTGTGGACTTCTCAGAGACTTTTGATTGAGCACTGACAGTGTAGTTAGTATCATACATCATAGATTTCAATTGGTTATCTCATGTTAAGACAGCCAGTTTGGTGCAGTAGACAAGACACCAGTCTAGAAACTGGAAGGCTGTGAATTCTAATCTTGTCTTAGGCACAAAAACTGTTGGGTGACCTTGGGCCAGTTACTCTCAGTCCTGGAAAGGACTGAGGCAAGGGCAAACCACTTCCCAAAATGTTGTCAAGAAACCTGCCGGGACTTGTCCAAGCAGATATCAGGAGGCAACAGTGATTCAAAGGCACCCCCCCACACACACACACACCAGAAACAAATAATATTAAATTCCTTAATCCTTTCTCTCAAAAATATTCATTGTGGATGGATGGATGGATGGACAATTCTCTTAGATTTTTTTTCTGTGTCAGACCATGAAAAAGCTGAGATATCTTAAAAGAGCAACCTCTTTGGGAAATTATTTTGCTACAGAGGAATGGAAATGATAGTGAATCTAGCTGGTAAATTTCTAGAAGAAATGTGATAAGCATAGTAGTTTTAAAACACATAATGTTGTTCTTGATTATTATTCCTGATTATCTGGTATTTCTGTCACAGTTAATTGGATTTTAAAAAAAAAGAGCCACCCTAAGCACAGCAGATGCAATGGTAAAACAGGAAGTAGCTATTTCTAATACAAAATAATTGGAAACCTGTCTAAGTTGGAAAATCTTTGATCATCTGTGAATTCGGTTAATGCTTTTCTTAGTAATGTTGTAGCACATTCCAAAGATTAGAAAATCAATTTAAAGCTCTCACCATTAATGGCCATAGAGTATCTCAAAACATTTATAATCCATTTTCATTTAAACCTGTAAAAAAATGGGATGATTTTAAGTAAAACATAAAATAATACAAGTAGTTTTTCTTGCTGAATCCTACCAACAACTGGTGCCTTTCATATATGCCAGTTTTTTAAAGTTCAAAAATATAAAACTGGGAAGTATGTGCAAATGTGCACTATTTGCAAAATGCATTCTTATCAGCTCTGTGAAGCGGTAACCCATGAAATACAGTTGATATCTCAGGGGCCCAGTACTCTTTGCCTGCAAACATTTAAAATTGCACTTGTGTAACATAAAGGATTTATAATGATCTCACCCTCGTATATAAACTTTATTCCACATCAGAGAGGAAGAAAAAAAGAGAGAGAGGCAGAAACAGTGAACAGCTGAATATGAATACAGCATTGTAAATTCATAATGTTTAGAGCTTTTTAACTACTAGTGATAAATTTGACTTATTTAATTTACAAGCTTTTGTGCTGGCATGAAGAATATCTATTTTAAATACTTTCTTCATTCAGGAACAGGTTGGTTTTAGGGCGCATAGGGTTGGCCTCCTACGAGTCCCGTCTGTTAGACAATGTCATCTGGCGGGACCTAGGGCAAGGGCCTTCTTCGTTGCTGCCCCAGCCCTCTGGAACCAGCTTCCCTCAGAGGTTCATACTGCTCCCTCCCTCCTAGCTTTCCAGAAACTGCTGAAGACACATCTATGCCGACAGGCTTGGGGCGTATGAGCTGTGCTCTGCCCCTGGGCCCTAGGAGTGTCCCTTCATCAGTGTCTGTGAGCTGATTGTGTTTGTGTGTTGTGTGAATGCAATTGATTTTTAAATTTTTATTATATTGTTGTTGTGAGCCGCCCTGGGTCTTAGGAGAAGGGCGGCATATAAATTTGATAAATAAATAAATAAATAAGGGCAGAACTACCAGTAGAGTTTAAGTCAGGGGTAATCAACCTTGGCTCTTTTATGACTTAGATTTCAAGAGTTTAAAAAAATGAAATAATTGTGGTGTTGACCCAGATTGCTGGGGGCAACAACAAGGCTAACTCTGAAAACCACTTAGACAGGGATGTAAAGCACTGTGAGTAGCATATAAGTCTAAGTGCTATTACTATTGCTATTAAAAACAAGTGATATTCACAATCCACCATCCTGATTCTTCATGAAGCACATCACAATTATATACAAATCCACTCAGAAATAAAATCCTTTTTGAGTTGAAACTGGCTGACTCTCAGGTAGGTCAGCATTGACTTAAAATCCCAATATATTTCTACTGGAGAGAGAAACATGCATTTCTGTGCCTATAATATCCTCTGGTGTAGCACATGAATGCTTTGCTTGCAGTTGGGGTCTCCAGATTCCTGTACTTACTCAGCTTACTACTTTATTATACTAATACAGTCGTGAAGGATAAACTGACATCTGTGTGATTTTGGGATATGCATTATCTCAGTTCCAAAGCCTCCAACCAAGAAAAAAATAAATAAAGAGGCCTCGCTGCTATCTCCTACCATCAAAATAAAGCTCAAACTTAGATTCCCTCTTAAATGATAAGCTGCAGTGCCCATTTACCTGACTCAGAATAATCCCTGCTTAACAGAGTTCGCGGTTCTCTTTCTTAATAGCTTTAGAGACTGGAAAAACAGCAGTTGCAGAATCTTTTTGGAGAGCTCAAACTGCAAAATAGTAAGCATGGAATAGGGAGGACAGAAAACATATTTTTAAGAAGAGATTGGACAACCATTTGTCTGAAATGGTATAGGGAACTATACAATATGGAAATTTTGAGGGCTTGAGCAGGAGTTTGGACTAGAAGACCTCCAAGGTCCCTTTCAGCTCTATTCTCTAATCTTCCAACTCTTATTATTCTGTCATTCTGATATTTGAAACATTTGTATATTTTAAATATATCTTAAGTTTTTAATGCAAAGGTTTAATTCCGAGAGTGGCAACGGGAGTGTTGAGAATAGGTGATAGTTCTGGTTTGACACATGCCACAGTTAACACATATATGGAACCTCAAAAGCTGTGAATTGTCAAATGTGACCTGCCATTTTTATGTCAACAGCGATAGCCTGCAAAATACCAAACAGTAGTTCACAATTTTAATTATATGCAACCAAATCCCACAATACCATTTCTGGCCAATTATAAACACTCTCATAACCACAAAACAAAACAAACAAAAAACAAATATGAGGTTTCTCATTTTAAAACTTTATAGTAAATAATTAACTCAGAAGAATTTTGCAAAGCTTTGGTTAGCTTCCATTCTGCTACGAATTATACAAAATTCCTATATTGTACGGTAAGAAATGCATATACAGAAATTGGCTGAGGCCAACATATTTGTAAAGCCAAAAAGGGAGTGGAAACTTTAAGATGTTGTGTCTCATGGTTAAATTTATATCTTTGAGCTATTTTTTTATTATTATTATTACAAAGCAACAGGTAATTGGTTCTGAGGGGAGAAGCAAGTTCCTTAAAAAGAATCAGAACTTTTAGCACTTTTATTTATTTATTTTAATTAGCCCTGAGCTTTGGCAAATAAAGCACTCTATTTATTTTCTTGGACATTGAGATAGAAATTTATTCTGAGTCTGGCAAAAGAAAACCTTTGAAACACTCGCGAGAATTAGGCGTTTGCCTCAGAATGTAGTGTCTACACCTGTCAAAAGCTTGATTTTCTTCTGTTGCACATGTTGGCATATTGGAATGCTAACAAATAAACAGCCTGCTTGGGGGGGGTTAACCCCCTCCTCCTTTTCAAATTTAAATTCCTATCGAGGAGGGGGAATAAGTTCAGATTTTATATTTTAGGCATTTCTTTAAGCAGCCAGCAGACCCAAGGGTTTTTGAGAGAATGGTAGAGAAAGTGGAAAAACAAGCTTTTCTGGAGGATTCCTGTCTGCCTGTCTTATATGATGGGGAGAGCAGAATGCAGATATTTCTCCTGGCTATACCATGAGATCCTTTTTAAATAAGCTACTAATAGTATAATTGGTATGCAAGGACTTGATCCACATTGTTTTTGGCTAGAAACACATAAGTTGGGCATTCAACATCACCAGCTAATGAAAAATCTACTATTAGGTACAGGATAAATCCAGGTGTGCCACTCGGTTGATTACAAGGGAAGTGAAAATTAATCCATTCAATAAAATACATTGTGAAGACCTGGTCTTTCAGGGTGAAAGAAATCCAGTGCTGTGCCACCTGACTTCCTCTCGTGTGAGGGGAATTTCTTCTTCTTTCCCTCCGTTGTAATCACTTCCCCATGACCACTAAAAACTGCATGGACAGGTCTGATAACATCCTTGTCCTGGTTTTCCAGCTATCTTTGGGACAACCATGCCTTTCCCGTTTTACCAATTTAGACCTGGAACCCCAGAAGAACCCAGACTCCCTTCACTCATATGACTGAATTTCTGTGGCAGGTAAATTCCAAAAATTGACATCACAATCTCCTACTATTTTGGGGCAGGAAACACTAACAATGACAATATAAGTCCTCAAGTAGAATTATTTTCATTTTTAAAACAAAGGAAATTCTCCCTTCCCCGATGTGGAAGTAGAGAAAAAAATCCCTGTCTTACCATAGATGTGGTACAGCCCCTCTCAATTTATTGCATTTCTGCTCCCACTGTGAGTTTTACCTTCTCTGAAAAAGTAATGTGGCCCTAGCAGCAAACCAATATCCAGGATTCATGTAGCAACAGACCAGTAGAGCAGGGGTTTTCAAATTTGGCCCTTTTATGACTTGTGGACTTCAATTCCCAGAATTCCTCAGCCACCATGCCTGGCTGAGGAATTCTGGGAGTTGAAGTCCACAAGTCATAAAAGGGCCAAGTTTGAAGACCCCTGCAGTAGAGGTTTATTGAAGGTTGACCTGAATATCACACCAGCAGACATTAGTAGCTTAGAACTTGCCATATCAAGTTGTGTGCAAATGCTGTTTCAAAAGCTTTTCCTGAAAGCAGAAAATTATCCTCCAAAGGCCATATGAAAGACCACCAACTGGATTGTCGTGCCACAAAACAGAGTGTTCCAAAAATGGTTTTCTCTTTCATGTATGTGTACATAGTCCTTCTTAGCCGAAAGAAGTATAGGTAGTCCTTGACTTACAAAAGTTCATTTAGTGATCATTGGGAGATACAACAGCACCAAAAACGTGACCATTTTTCACACTTATGACTGTTGCAGCATCCCCCTGATCACATGATTTACATTTGGATGTTTGTCAACTGGTTCATATTTATGACAGTTGCCGTGTCCTGGGGGAGTCATGTGATCCCCTTTTGCGGCCTTCTGACAAGTAGAGTCAATGGGGAAGCCAGATTCACTTACTAACCATGTTACTAGTTTAACAACTGCAGTGACTCACTTAATAAATGTAGCAAAAAAGGTCGGAAAATGGGGCAAAATTAACAAATTTCTCACTTAGCAGCATAAATGTTGGGCTCAGTTGTGGTCATAAATTGAGGACTACCTGCATTCCTTTAAGATAGATCAAATTTGAGGCAAAATGGCAAGATCCAGCAAAGGGGAATCTGTAGACATACAAGCAGGGAATGAATTCACCAAATCTGTTTTGTCCAACCCTCCAGACTATGAACAAAAATGTGTGTGTTTATGAAAGTCATAGTGAAATGCCTAATTTTAACAACTTTGGATACCCTTCCTAGAATGCTACATCTCCACATTTTCTTTTGCTTGCCCATATTTCATTTCCCAGTTTTTCTGTGCCGTTAAAACAAATCTATCATCAGCTGTGTCCTGAATGCCTACGCAAATCCCTATAATAGGAAAGCTTCAGAATATGAAAAGAGGAGTTTAACAAGACATACACCTTATTGTTTGTTCAACTGGCAGATCTAATTGAGCGATGGTATTCCAAGCCATGCTTGTGTTCGTATTGCAGAAGCATAATTTCTCTCTCATTTGCTACCATATCAGAGAATTAACCCTCATTTAAAACACTCCCATTTGGAACATTTCTTCCTGCCATGTTGCTTCTGTTACTCTCAAAAATTTCAAAAGTTAATTTAACGGCCGATTCTATTCAAATTGAAAGACCTGCATAGCTGAGCTGAGGAAAGTTAATTTGCAATCAAATAAAGATATGCACGCCACTGAAATATCTGAAAGTCTTCCCTTGTCAATTAAATTAGTCTATAGAATAAAGTAACAAGGTTTTTGCATCGGGAGAAGCGTTCTGAGATGACTCCTCTCATCCTTGAAAACAAAAGGTGAGTATCCATACCATAAATTCATAGCTCAGTTTTAAAACCCAGGTTTGTTTAAGTTCATCTCTTTTATGTTTAGTCCGAATGTGTTCTGGGGCTCCAGAAATCAACTGGTTGATCCTGCCTAGCAAGGTTTTTGTTTTTTTTTAAACTACATTTAGAACAGTCCAACTGAGGTTGCATGTTTTTAGGACTTTGAGACAGTGGGGCCTACCCATAGCACAGGGGTGAGCAAATTGTACATCTATGCAATTACAAATTTTCTGGTGTCACATCCAATTTTTTTCTCTCTTTGCAGCCGTAGACTGCAATAGTGATATGATGATATCGCCAGAAACAGAGCAGAAAAAATTAAGTTTCTCACCTCTTTTTTTTTATGGAGAGGGATATTAAAACCAAATTGATTTTCTAAGCATTTTGGAGACTTAACACATGTAGTTAAGAGCCATGGTGGTACAGTGGTTGGAATGCAGTATTGGAGGCTAACTCTGCCCACTGCCAGGAGTTCGATCCTGACTGGATAAAAGTTGACTCAGCCTTCCATCCTTCCAAGGTCAGTAAAATAAGGACCCAGATTGTTGGGGCAAATATGCCAACATTATAAACAGCTCAGATAGTGCTCTTGCTAGTTTGCATCATATTTTGTAGGGGCAAAACATCCCAAATTACACAGCCAGCAATATTTTACCAAATTTTGTCATGGGTATCTCAAAAGAATAGCATCAAAGAGGCTGTGAGACTGAATGTCTCTTGTGGACTATTTTGTTACAAGGCTATGTTCTCCATGACAAAATAAGTTCTTAAAATTAGTTAGCCATAAAAAGAAAATCAGAAGCCCAGGAGGTTTTCAAAGAGAGTTCAAAAGACAACAAATCCTGCAAGAGATTAATACAGTAGTGTTGTTTCATTTCTTGCATATATAGTTGTTTAAAATATGTATGGAATGTTAAACTATGTTGTGTCAGTTTTCACTGGAGCCAAACCACATGTTTATGAAGGCCATTAAATGTTGGGATAATTCTAGATTATATTTATTCGCTCTATTGATAATAGCAGATTTTATTTCCTTCCCTGATTCTTTAATTGTTGACTGCAGTGTCTCCATATCCTTGCTCATGAGTATTTTAATCCAATGGATTAAAACATAGAAGAATAAAAGGAAAGATTCCAGAATCATCTCTATTGAGTGTTCCAAAAAATACCTACAGATCATCTTTATAAAGAGCTTTTATAAACTCTGAATTTACAATGCTATATTAACTAGGGATCATTGTTTCTTTATATTGTTCAACGTCTTATTAAAGTTGAGATTCAGTTACAGTTTATGATAATACTTCTACAATATTGGAAATGCCTGACTGTAAATAAAATAGAACTACCAAACTGAATGAGGTTGTCTTATTTTTTTAATTATTTTATTAAAGCTAAATTTGACTTACAATTGCAAGGCATAATACCAATGGTTCTGATTTCAAAGAGATTGCTATGTATGCTTGAACCATAAGCCAGACCTTTGTGCAACTACAAAATAATTAAGACTAGACTGCAAAATCAGTATTTATAAAGATGATAAGTAGCTGCTTGAACAAATGAACCATGGGAGGTAATCTGAAATCCATAGTTGGCTCTGTATTGTGTTTTTTTTAATGTAGAACAGCATTACAAAAAAATATTGAGAAATTTAGAAAGCTCTTCTATGATAAAAATATATACCTTAATCACAGCATAAGAAACAATATTCTTGTAAACACATACTGTAGATATACCAACTCCTAGGTTTATTAAGTTGTCAAGGATTTACATCTGGAATAACATAAGGTGATAATCACACATTAAACAATAGCGAGAATGGACAAATAGTGATATTCCATATATTGTTAAACTATAATTCTGACCATTTTTAGAAAGCACAGCCATTACTAAGGAGTGTTATGACTTGTAGTTCAGCAATGTCTGAAGCATTACTTACTGACTATTCCTTATTTGTATCATATAAAGATGCAATTAAGTAGTGCGAAACTAAGAATGTGGAAGTGTGGTAACACCAACTCCATTTATTAAAAGCTTCAACCAGCCCCGTGCATACATGCAAGTACACATGGCTGCTTTTTAATAGTTAATTCTATCATGTAAAAACCTGCGGTGCTTTAGACATTGATGAACTTTTAGCATCCATCAACATTGTTGCCTAGAGTTGCTAGGTTTTGTAGTTTAGATGCTTGATTTTCAGCGTTTAGCTACTTCCGATTCTCCCTTCTCAACAAAGCAGCTGAGCTGTAGTCTAAGCAAAACATAGGTTCAAAGGCTCAAAGATAGAAACAATAATTCTTAATTATCTAAATGAAGCATACACATCTAATAAAATCTTTTTGTGTGTGTAAAATAAGATGGTGCTTTAATAAATCTCTATAAAAATTCATTTTGTCTGGGAGATATTCCTTAGCAGAACAGAGGGATGTCTGCAACAGTTACGGTCTAGAAACCTGGTGAATATTACAGCACAAAGAAAAAACAGCCTATTATCCAGTAATTTCTGGTCTAGCAGCTGCAGTTCTTTCAGAAACTACCTCCAGCAAGACATAAATGTAGTTAAAAGCCAAAAAGTATCCCAAGGTATTGTGATAAAAACATTAATGTAGGGTTGGTGATGTCCTATGACAATGTGAAATACTTTATAACAGATTTGTAGTTAATTAGGGACATGAACGCAGAAAGAATATTAGGCATAAAAATCAGGAAAACTGATATAAGCAAGAATATTTAGATACCATACACCTGTACGCAATTACAACACCACAATTATTTCATTTTTTTAAACTCTTGAAATCTAAGTAATGAGCAACATTCAGATAAAATTATATAATACAGGCAGTCCTTGAGTTACGACCACAGCTGTTGCTAGGTGAAACATTTGTTAATTGAGTCTTGCCCCATTTTTATGACCTTTCTTGCCACAGTTGTTAAGTGAATCATTGCAGGTATAAGTTAGTAACACAGTTAAGTGAATCTGTCTTCCCCACTGGACTTTGCTTGTCAGAAGTTTGCAAAAGGGGATCACATGACCTCGGGACTCTGCAACCATCATAAATATGAGTCAGTTGCCAAGCACCTAAATTTTGATCATGTGACCACAGAGATCCTGCAATGGACATGTGAAAAATTGTCAAAAGTCACTTTATTTAGTGGCATTGTAACTTTGAATGGTCACTAAATGAACTGTTGCAAGCTGAGGACTAACTGTATCATCAATGTATGCTTAATTTATTTTGAATAAATAAATGGATGTTACAGTTTGCAGGTGTAATGCAAAGCCTGATATTTGAAAAATGTGGAATTGGAGGGGGGAGGCAAATGCTAAACCAGAATAGTCTACACTTTCTAAATCTACTTACCTGATTTCCTCCATTCAATCAATCGCAGTTTTGCTGCAACAGATCTCCCAGTTTTGTAGGTACTTCTGTTTATGTACAAAAAGAAATTAAACTTCTTATACAGTTTGCCTGACAATAAAAATCCCATGCCATTAATCATAAAATAGGTTGCATAGCAAATATCTTTAGTTAGTTAGTTAGTTAGTTCCCTGCTTTTCATTATAACTACAATAATACAAACATGGAGTACAAGATAGGATTAGAAGCATTAAAATATGTTAAATATACCTCCTAGTTATTGAAAGATTTCCTGCACCATCTTAAAACATATTACAATGTATTAACCAAAAAATTCTAACATATTAAAAGCATGACAACCATGAAAGCAACAAGAGACAGAGCAATATGATCAACAATTAAAGCTCAGGATAAATAAGTTTTCATCAGACATTAACATTGTACAGGTTTTGTGCCAGCCACAAGTGGAACAAGAAATAATTCCACAACTGGGAACTCTTTATCAAGATTGTTCTTTCTCCGGTAGGGCATCCCCAGTAAATGCAACACCAATGGGTCCTAAAGCTTGATGGAGTCCTCTGATTTTTCAGATGAAGTTGAGATTTGGATGGATATGTTGGCTACAGTAGAAGTGAAGGCTGATGTACCAAGTCGAAGATCTCATCCCAGTTTGAGTTCTGAATAGTTTCCAGTTAAGGGACTGCCTCCCTCTTTCTCTTCCTCTTTCCAGAATTGAGACAGGGCTGAATCTTGGACAGGTTTTCAGATTTGTAGGGTACTGATAAGGTCTTGCATTTTAGAATACTTCAGGTTCTTTAAACTGAGTAACACTCTCTGACTATGGACTCACTCAGATCTCCTTGAGCCCTACTTCACCCAGCATGACTGCTAGACTTAAACCTGACTTTGTACTTAGCTCTTGGGAATTCCCGATTGAGCAACTCTGTAGTCCATGCTGTAGCCAGCATGCCTGGCTGAGGAATTCTGGGAGTTGAACTCCACAAGTCATAAAAGGGCCAAGTTTGAAGACCCCTGCTGTAGTCTCCAACAAGGGCAGGAGCCCTCTTTATTTAGGAAGGGAAAGTTCTGCTTTCCACCTCCTTGACTTTGCATTCAGATGTTGATTCTTCAAGGTGATCCTTCCTCTTATCACTAAACTGAAGAATGCAACCCACTCTGAGCCCTTCTAAAAGCTGTATAGTTCACATGTTTCTTCTTTCCAGATTTTCTTACAAAACAACTCAGACCTGCTATTTTACTATCCTAAAGCCTTCTTCATCTTCTTTTTCATTGTTTAGTAAGATGAACATTTATTCACTGGGTCAATCAAGGTCCATTATGTTACACTGGGGAGGGGGAGAAAAAAAAGATAAGGGGGGAAGTACCCTAAAAGACAGAAGATAAAGTTAGTATTGAATGAATTCATAGCGGGCAGGTGGTTGGGTGGGTGGCATGGCAGATAAACAGTGTGATGGAGCCAAGGTAATTATAATTATAATCTGGCCAGCAATGCTTTCAGCTGAGGGGTGTATAAACCTCCCTAAGTTAATTCTGAGATAGTCCAGACTCCACCTGCTCCTTGCCTCCACCTTTTTGTAAAGCAACAACATTACCCGCAATCAAACCAGTACATCTGCTCTTGATACAATATAAACTGGGTTATTTTATAAAAGGTTGCAAACCCTGGAGATTAAAAACAAGATCACAGCAATTTATAGCAATCTGAGTTTCTTTCCAAACCACCATACATTTCTGGACTGCATTCATTTTTTCAGTGCTGTGCTATTCACAGGGGTCTAACATGCCCAAGCTAACAGAAGTCAATGGCAGATGTGTCGGCAACATTCCTTTCTGCAATTTTACTAAATGGATGCAGCCCATAAAAACAGTGTTAATTAATGAACATTTTAAAGGCACTTATATTTGGGGGATGCAGTTGCCAAAAACAAAAGTTTGTGGGGGAAAATGTTAATCCAACTTTCCTGAAGATAATGAAAGCAAAGGCTGGTCCATCCAATATATAACGAAATTTGTTTCACCGCTGGACCACCTAGGAGAATACATCACTCTGTAGCCAATCCACTGGCTGTGCAACAGCAAGTAATATTTTGTCATTCTTAAAGTTGTCTTCTCCAATTAATCCTCTGTTTGGTGGCCAGCACTGGTGTGATCTTCTTGCTGTGTCTAAAGGAATTTGTTCAGATGGGACAATGTGAGCCTGGTCAGTTAAGCATTGTCTACACACTCCCCAAAGGATATGCACCCATTAAACAAAGAACAGAAGGGGACAGATATGCATTAACACCATATGATCAGTTTAGAAGGGAGGGCATGCTCCATATCACAGTGGTTGGTGAGTTTTGATTGGCGGGACTGAGGAAGAGGGCCTTCTCAGCTGCTGTTCCCGCCCTATGGAACATCTTACCTCCCAAAGGCAAGGCGAGTCCTCACTCATCTGGTTTGTCAGAAGGTTATTAAGACCTGGCTTTGCCAATTAGCAGGGGCGTCTAAAGGTGCAAGGCAGCCCTGGAGATAGCTGGTGGCCTGGTGACACTCCGGTTGCCTTGTTAACTTCCTCACCTTTAAATTTTAACCTAATTTATTTTTATTTGCAAGTGTTCACTGATTTTAACTCTGTTTTAAGCTATGCTTTTATTAATGCATTTATTTGGTTTTATTATGCCGTTGTAAACTGCCGGGAGCCACTTAGGTGAAATGGGCAGTGTATAAATGTAATAAAGAAAGGAATACATTTGCATGTAATTGTAGAAATAATTATAAAAATGAAATGGAAATATACCGTACTACCTTGCATGATGGGGAGGACTTTGTCAAGTGGAATTGTTTATGGACTTGGTCTGCCGGGGAAATGCCAAGAATGATTAATAGCTCTTTCAAAATCCCATGCCTTCTTTTTATGATTTTTGAGCCCTAAACTGGCTATAGCCTGAACAGCCTTGCTAAGTAAATACTGCCCTCTAATTGCTCATTCAAAGTAAAATTTACTTTCACTGGGGGGGGTGGGATCCAGGGTTCCTGTCTCTGGATGAAGTAATCATCTCATAGATGTTCCTCTGTGGGAGACGAGAGAAAGTCATGGAAAAGAACATGCTCAAAAGGTGTGTTGACTGCTTTGATTAAAGAAAAAAAAAACACAATTGCTTTTGTTTCTACTTGGAAACTGCTTCTGGACTTTGTGATTGAGGTGGGGAAAAAATGAAACTTTAATTTTGGGTTTTAGAAATGCTATTATGTCAAAGTAAAAAGTTGAGGTTTGATGTTATCATCTCATTTTACTGCACCAAAGAGAGTCGGAAGTCGGAAGTCAATGCCTTTTCTTTCTTTTTCCCCTTTTCCCTACATTTTCCCCTCCCCTTCTTCCTCCCCTATTTTTTCTACTATTGTCTTTTAGATTTTTTTGTTTTTATATTATAAACTAATAAAAATGTGTCTCTTTTTAAAACAGGAGCATTTCCCAGGTATGCAGACTTTCCACAAAGTGCCTTAAAATTAAAAACCCTTCTCTTTATTTGTCACAGCGGATTCCTTGGAAAAATCAAATGCAGGTCATCAGTGATTACTTTTGCAGCATTTGGGGAAAGCTATACAGTCTATTGAACCTTGGCAAAATAAATCTATCTATGCATTCATGCTACACTTTAACTACTGGCCATTTTTCATATTACCTTGTTATTAAACCATCATATAGCAAATGTCTTGGGACAACAAGAGGCCATTTATCACGAGGGAAGGAATCTCTTGCTTGTAATCATATTGGGGGTATCAGGTGGCAATGTGTGATAATTTGCTACCCTTTCACCTTTTCGGTCAAAAAGAGGGGGGGGAAACTGGTTCAGATTTTTCTATATTCCCTCATCAACATTTCCACAAAATTACCTGTAAATATCTTCTCTTATTCTTATGTAGAATCCCAAAAAGAGTTGGCTGTCAGATTTATATTCAAAGAACTCCACTACTTATCTTCAAATAGTAGTAGTAATAATAGTAGGAACTAGGAGCAGCTTTAGAAAATGTTAGATATATTCATGGAGGATTACCATAATTAATCGCACTTGCTTGTTATTACAGGGAAAAGGAGAGGGAATATAGTAAGTAAGTAAGTAAGTAAGTAAGTAAGTAAGTAAGTAAGTAAGTAAGTAAGTAAGTAAGTAAGTAAATAGTTCATTGAATAACTCTCTAGAGCATTTAAATTATGTTACAGGTAATAGAAATACATACATACATGTTATGACACTCTTATTAAAAATTTGGAACTAAATAATTACAAATGTAAAATTTAAACTTAAAATCTGAAGAATAATCATGTTAAAATCTTTTTCATCTTTATCCCATAATACTGTAAAATTATTAGACAGAATCTACTATGTCTTTACTTCCTTAGTCTGATTGCCTTACCTGCAAATATAGCAACTTTCTGTGAAAGATGTCTATGGAGATAATCAATCATCTGGATCATGGTTGTCCCAAAGGTGCTTTTTTCCAAAAGACAACTGGGCTTCCTTGCTTTGTTTTTTCTTTGCAAAACATTTCACTTCTCACCCAAGAAGCTTCTTCAGTTCTTCAGATATTTGAGATTGCAGTGAAAGATGATAGATCAGACAGGAAGAAAATGGCTTTCTTCTTGCATTTTCCCTGATATATGGACTATACCAGGACTTTTCAACCTTTTCACCCATTGTACCACTTTTAGGATATGGCAACATCTGAGTACCACCAGTTGCCTAGCAAGGTGTCAAAAACTTGATGACCCCTCCCCCAAAAAAGTGATAAAGTACAGGTAGTCCTCGACTTACAACAGTTCGCTCAGTGACTGTTCGAAGTTACAATGGCACTGAAAAAAGTGCCCCCCAAGCCACAGCCGAGCAAGACACCTGCCTGCCTGCCCGGCCGCGTTCTTCCTTCTGTCCGAGGTTTTCACTGTTGTGAGCATTTCTGTTGAGGATTGGCAGCGGAGGTGTGGTGGGGGTGTTTGGTTTTTATTCCCCCCGTCTGCTGGGTGAGTGCAGCAGGTTTTGGTCACTTCACATGACCCTGGGACACTGTGACCATCATAAATATGAATCAGTTGCCAAGCATCTGAATGTAACTCACCAAGACCCTGGAGATGCTGCAACATTCCAGCTGATCGGTGCTTCTTCTTGGCTCAGCAGAAGCGCCAGGATCAGTGCTGCTTTCCAGCTGATTGGTGCTTCTTCAGGGCTTAGCAGAAGCACCAGGATCAGCACCAAGCTCCAGCTGGAGCCTGGGGCTCATCCTGGTGCTTCCGCTGAGCCCGGACACCCCTGCAGCTCCAGCCATCTCTCGCTCAAGCTTTGCAGTGCTATCACCGGTTCAGCTCATTCCCCTCCCTGCTACCACTTTTCTAGGATGGTCGCGTACCACCTGCTAGGTGCCATTGTATCACAGGTGGTACCTGTACCACTGGTTGAAAAGCCCTGGACTATACTTCCTTATTGGTAGGATTTGATCCCATTCTCTCTCTAGAATTTAGAATTAAAGACTTTAGCAAGGCTTTTATTTTATTTTATTTTTAGATATATAGCCCCCTTTTATCCGTACTGTACAAGATGAACACCCATAAGATTATTTCTTCATCTTGTCTCCACAACCGCAACCTTGTGAGGTGGGCTGGGCAGACAAAGGAGTAATCAACCCAAAGTCACCCAACCAGTTTTCACGCCTACAGGAAGACTAGAACTCCGAGTCTCCCAGCTTCTACCTCAGCTAGAAAAGCTCCATGATATATTTGTGTTTGAATTTACTTATTTTGAAGCATAAACCATTTGAAAAGAATAATATAAATTGAATAAGTAAATAAGGGAACACTTATTTATTTGAAATACAATTGGACTCTTCTTGGTCTCTTATCCAGGAGAATCTTCAAGAACAGCAAAAAAAAATGCACCTGAATTTATAATGACACATGTGAAGAAAGGGACTGTTAATGCTAAACTCTGGATACAATCCAGCCAACAGTTAAGCACTTTTAAACTCTATAAAACGTTGGATTGACTGTGTTTGATTAAAAGTTTTCTGGCTTGAAATTCAGTAGCAGCTGGCCCAACTCCACCAGCCTGTCTTTGCCTCTAGAGAGAAAATCACTAATAATAATATATTTGCTATTCATGTGGACTGCTTGAAATATTCTCAGATGTAAAGGACTACTTATACTTTCCATGGCATCGAGTCTTTCCCAGAGCAAATAAAAATGCTTTATAGAAAGTACCATGTGTCATTGTAAATGGCAAAGTATTTCTACAGTATTTCTTCCACAGCTACAAATTTGCAATATCAGAGGAGCTGGAAGAATCAGGAACGAAATTGTATAATCACACTAGAAGAATCATTTTTATAACAAAAGTACTATTTTCATTCAAAAATGTAAATCAAAATGGCCATATTTTATTGAGTAGGGCACAACATCTAATACATTAGCCTCATCTGAAGATGATTTTAAACGAATGGTGTAAAAGCAGGATAGTTTAGATTAAAACTAGAGCTAAATGAAGAGATAACACTTTCACTCTTTACATACCAGTGAAATTAATACGAAAATTAGTGTAATAGGATTAGCTATTCACCTCCACAGAAACAATAGGAAACAGTGATGCATTATTTTGTACAACAATAAAGCCAGCTGTATCTGTTTTTAACCCAAAAGAAAATGGAAATTTACACATATAGAGGTTTCAGTTGAGTAATGGGAAGTAATTCAGTAATGGAAAGATAGATGGTATAGCTTGGGTCTTTAAGAGGCTCTTTTAATTTCAAGGCTATAACATTAACTTTGTCTAGAGATCTTTACTAAAGCCATCAACTCAATGATCAACATGAAAATACAATACAGAGAAAGCTTTGTATTCAGGGGTTCTCAACCTTGGCAACTTTAAGACTTGTGGACTTCAACTCCCAAAATTCCTCAGCCAGCAAAGCTGGGAGTTGAAGTCCACAAGTCTTAAAGTTGCCAAGGTTGAGAACCCCTGAGTTAGAGATTGAAAAGCAGACAACTCAAAAGCAGATGAATACTGCATATTCTGTGAAGAAAACGGCTGCCATTTCCAAGTTAGCCTCCCTCATTCATCTCAAGAGGTTATTATGGATCTTCCAAAAATGTAATAAGCTTTTAGAAAAACAGCACTTGTGTCACTTCACACTTTACGTATCTTTTCACAAATTCTAAATGTATAGTTTTCTCATCAGAATAGCAAATTTAATTTACACCTTTCATTTGAGTTCTCATGGGAAATATAGATCATATTTAACAAGTTTTAAAAGTTAAAAACTTTTTTAAGGAATGTTTCTCTTTTAATAATTAAAATTGGTTGCTTAATGTGAAGACAAATAATTCAGCAACAGAGAGAAGTGGTATTCTAAAAATTATATTTTCTATAATATTAGCACGCACTGTGATAAAATTTGCCACAACCACCTTGAAATATAATCTATATAATATAAATATCTGTTCTAGACCCAAGTGCACCAACGCCTAAGGCTTTCCATAATCCTGAATCTTTGTTTTGTTTTTTTTTCTCATTTTTTTAGTTTTAAAATCCTTTCTGTTCAACTGTATTTATGAAACTGTTAAACATGATAAATTCTTATGTTTTAAAAAAATATAATCAAAGAGATCTCTCATCTATCATTATTGGTCAAGTTCATTTTCCAGTTGGGATATTCTACATGAATTGCACAGTAATAAACAATACTGGCATAAAATCAGTTATTAAATCTAGCAGACATTTTTCTTCCCCAAGGAAGATTTTTAAAAGATCATCACTAAAAGTTCATTAAAGAAAATTACCTATACATAGAAGCAGTTATATTTAAAAAGAGAATTTACATTGGAGGAAACTGCATCTGATTATCTGCATTAGGAAAATGTACATGTCAGAAAATAAAAAACAGGCAATTTCCATTTAATAAAGGAGGGATATGAGCAATTTACATTAACGGTGAAGTAAATTAAACTAAGATATATCAAAGACCACAATATATAATGAGATACTATGAAGGTAAATAGTTATGAAATTTTCTACAATTTTCAAAATTGTTAGAACAAACAGCAGAATCAAATAGTTCCATAATAACAGGGAGTAAAAAACGGCAAGACTTTTAGCAATTTGTACATCCTTAATGTCAACAATCCTTACCGGAACCTTGAGTAATGAAGAACACAAGGACAATGCCACTCAGATAGCAACGGTTTAATTGAGGCCCTTAAATCTCAACCTCTGGAGGTTTGTAATAGTTTGTCACAACCACAGGAAGCAAAACAAAACCTTTAATTCAACACAGGGATTCCAATCCACATTTTCAAAACAGATCAATACGGCATTGTTAAAAGCAATCTTGGGAGAATATCTAGAGATCTGCACCTGAAACTACTCAGTCCTCTTAACTCTAGACTCTTTACATGTGCACACCCTATCTAAAATGTCTGTGATAAAAGTCATCATCATGTTGAAATCAAAGCCAAGCAAAAAAAGGTCCTAAAGAGATTTGAGTAATGAGCTAAAATGAATATGAAGGAGTTTAATGGAGATATGTCAAGTTCTGCACTTAAGTAGGAAACCAAATAAGACCCAAATACTGAATAGTTTGGTGATGCTACATGGGAAAAAGAAACCGAATGTCCTTGTTGACCACAAGTTAAATATACCACGATATAGCTGCTAAGGAGGTGAATGCAATTTTGAGGTTCCATAACAGGAGCATGAGTTCAGACCATGAGAAGTAATATTTTCCTCTACTCTGCTAAGGACAGAATCCATTTGAAGTATAACTTGAGTAATGTGTCCAGAAAGGACAGTGACAAATTGGAGCAAATTCAGAGGAAAGCTACCAAATTGGTAAAGTGTCTGGAAACTAAGCCTTATGACAGGGATGTCAAACTCAATTTCATTGAGGGCTGCATCAGCATTGCAGTTGCCTTCGGGGGGGTGGGTGGTGTGACCAGGGTGGGTGCAGCCTACTGAGTGGGCGTGGATGGAGTGGGTGTGGCCTAATGGATGGGCGTGGCCAGCTCTACATCGTTCACATCTAGAGGGCCTGTGGGGGCCTGGGCAGGAGTGGGACAGAATTGAGGGTCTCTTGCAGAAGGGGGTGGGACCAGGGCAAGTGCCAAGGCATGGTCCACTGGAGGAGCCTCACTGTTCCTCTCAGGCCATGGGGGGGCTGGATGGTGGCACGGACTGCTCGGAGCCCTGGGCAGCAAAGATCAAATGCCCAGCCTGGCCCTCAAGCACCTGCAGCACCAAGCCCAGTCCCACTTCCCCAAGGGGGCGCCCAGCTGCACTTACCTCCTCCTCAAGGCTGCTGCTGCTGTGCTTGCTCTCCTTAGCCAGGCTGCTCAGATGGGTATGAGGGCAAAGTCAGAGGGAGGCCCATTCCCTCTCCATGGGAGGAGGCCCAGCTTTGTATCCAAAGCTTCCTTAGCAATAGGATGGGAGACCCCAGGATAGGCCAGGAGGAGGGGGCAAGGGGATGGTGAAAGGGCAGCAGGGCAGGACTAAGGCAGGACTTCCCTCAGACCCTCCCTCTCCTTCTTTTCTTCTTTTCTTCTTTCCTTCCTTCCTTCCTAAGTACAGAGTGGTGGGAAAATATTTGAGATGAGGGAGGGAGAAAAACAGGCAAGAAATGAAGCTGGGGAGGTGTCACCCTTCGTGAGGAATGAAGAAATGCACCATCACCTGGAAGTGGCCAGCACACAGCCCTCACCTACTTCACATATCTGGCTAAGTGGGCTCTGGGGGAGGGGATACCATGAGCAGCGTCAGAGTCAACGTTACCTGCGCAATGCTGCCCAACCCCCAGCCTGCCCAGTTTCAGCAGGCAGTAAGGTGCTGTCCTCATAGCGCCGAGAGGCTGAGCCGGGAAGTGCAAAGCTCACCAGCTTTGCACCTTGCTCCCTGCTGAAACTGAGCAGGCTGGAGGCTGGGCAGCATTGCACTTCTCATCAGATTTGCGCCATCCAGCTCAGCACTCGGCGCTGTGAGGAGAGCACCCCGCTGCCTGCCAAAACCCCTCCCTCAGAACCCATCAAGCCAGATATGTGAAGTAGGCGAGGGCCATTTGCTGGTCACTTCCAGGCGATGGTGCATTTCTTCATTCCTCACAAAGGTTGACACCTCCCCAGCATGCACCCAGGGGGCAGAGCCGATGCAACAGGGGCTCGTTCCTCGTTTTTTCTAGACTGCCTTGTGGAGCTAAGACTGAATACATTTCAGCATAGATGGCCACCACAAAATTGTACATTGGCTCCCGGGTGGCCTGGGCCAGGGCCAAAGCAGCGGGGACCGTTCCCTCACTGTTTCCAGGATGGCTTCACAGGCCACATGAAACCACTTTGCAGGTGACATCCGGCCCCCGGGCCTTTTGTTTGACATGTCTGCCTTATGATGAATGGTTAAAGGACCAGGGAATGTTTAGTCCACTTCCATCCCCTGCAACAATGATGAGAAATATGATAGCAGTCTTCAGCTATATGAAGGACTGGCACAGAGAAGGAGTAGACTTCATCTTTACTGTCCGACAGGCCAGAATTAATGAGTTAAAACTACAAAGAAATAAGTTCAGGCTAGACATCAGGAGGAACTTCCTAACTGTAGAAGCTGCCAGCCACTGGAAGAAGCTGCCACATGATATGATAAGTTCTCCTGAAGAGAGGTCTTCAAAAAAAGGCTGGATGGTCACCTGTTAGACATAATCCATTGGATACCGTTCTGAGCAGGAGGTTGTATTATGATTATAATCATTTCAATTACGTGCATCTAAACCAACTTTGATTATCCCTAGGATCCCTTCCATGTGATGCTATGACAACCAGAAGAGACAATGGGCATACTGAAATGGTGTGTCAGTTGTCAACACTTGGATTACAGGGTGAACATGCATATAATTTACCTCTAGTATTCTAGTGTTCTCTATTATGGTAAAATATATTTGACACAAACCTGTATTCTCCTTTTTTGACAATACATTTTTTTCTGGGCAGTACCTGGGTGAACACCCAGTGGGTTCATTCCAAAATTGGGAGAGGCTAGTCTGTATTCTCAAAGATTTTCACAAAGACTATAATAGATTGATGCCATTACTGATCTAGTTCCCCTGATTTTTAAGACAGCTTCTGAGATAATATCCATAAGGTTTAGTAAGGCTAGAAAAATTCCACGTAGGGTGGCAGAGCAGGAAGTCATACTCACTGCAAAATTTCTTCTAGAAAGAACAAAAGAAATCCCTACCAGACTGAATATAGTTTTGTTTTTGACAAATTGAGAAAAGCTAAAACTTTCAAGAAGTTGAGAAATTTCTCAGCAGGGTTAAACACAACCCACTGCAAGCCTTAAGATACCCATCACACACAATCTCCTTTCTCATCTGCAAAAATATAAACAGAAGGCAGCTAATAATAAGCTAGTTTCACCCTACCCTCAACACAAAAGTTCTGTAGCAGTGCCCATATTATGCGATCTATGAAAAAAAAAACTGCTGTTGTTGTTCAGCTTTGATCTGTGGGCAGAAAATGGTTTCATCAAATATGTCAATGTTGTCTGAGAACATTGTGAAATCCTGTAGTCCTGAACGGGTAGCAGGGTATCTGCAGCTGAACGATAAGACTGTATCTGCTATAAATATAACAGCATCTTTCACCCACATATATACAGATGGATATGAAACACTAACAAAGAATCTTGCTGTACCAAATATAGAGCCCCCTTAAAAACAATGCTCTCTAGGTTTCAAATTCTTTCTGAAAATTTGACATGAATAAGAGATTTTGGAAGGCTTTTGTTGTTGTTGTAGTTGTTGTTGTCCAACCCTTTGCCAGGTCTTTCTCCATGTTTTGATTAAGTGGCTATACAGTTCCTCCAAGAACACCAAGATAGAGTGCAAACTCCAGATGAAAAAAGATTTCTTATCAGGCCATAATAGGGCCAGTTGTCATGATCATTCATCAAGGATAGGAAAGAATCAACTCTGTGATGTTAGATAGCTGTGTGAAGCCTGAAGCCACATGTTGGACCTGGACTTTTGAAGAAGTAAATGTGCCCTTGAGGTAGGCTTGACTGCTAGAGACACCATGGACATACCCATGCAATTTGCTTTGATACTACATAGCTAGAGCATGAGCATTTAGGCTTATAGCACTTTACAGCACTCTCTGAGCAGTTTACAAATTAACCCCAACAATCGGGGTCCTCATTTTACCAATCTCAGAAGGATGGAAGGCTGAGTCAACCTTGAACTGGTCAGAATGCATTACTGCATTCTAACCACTGTGCCACCAGAGCTCCCTCATAGAAGTTGGTTGCCACTGCTTTTTCTGAGGTTGTCTTTTTTAAAATTTCCCAGGCCAGCATACGGTCCTGGGAGTTTATGTTGGTCTCCCATCCAAATATTAACCAAGTTCAACTCTGCTTAGCTTTTCCCAAATTAGTTAAAGTGGATTTATTGCTGCTTAGCTGAGCATATATTGTCCAGATGCTAAATGAGGATTATCTATAACATGGGGAGAGGGAGGGGAGGGAGAGAGAGAGAGAGAGAAAGGGAGAGAGGGAGAGACTTTATACACATAGGAGGAGAACCAAATTCTGAAGTTTGAACTGAGGACAGGGAAGAGTAGAAAAGATTTGAGTTTTGTAATAATGTTCATTCTTTTCCCTTTTCTGTGTTTCTATCACAGGAAGAAATGAAGACCAGCTGCATTATCCCATTTGCCTTCCACTGCTGGCACTTGGCATTTTGCTTTAAAAAGCAGGGACAGGAACAGAGAGAATCCATCTTCTCTCCATCCTTATTTTCCCCCTGACAGGTTACAATCATCAGAGTATTTAGATTTCTCAGGATTCTCTGAACAATTGATAGGATTGTTCTGCTAGATTTATAACTCAAAGTTATAAAAACAAAATCCTGTTAAATTTCTTAAGAACATAAAAGGCAGCTTCATGGTCCTTCACGTGGGAAGGCTTTGGATTAAAAACAAAATCCCTTAAAAATACAGCCAAATAGCCAGACATAAAAGAAGAGTGTACTTGAGGAAAGGGAATGCAGGCAGAAAAAGGAAAGCCAGAGTTCACAAAGAGAAAGTTTATAAAGTTGTAGAAAAACAACAACAACAGTGAAGCAAGTTATACATTATCTATATTTTTTAATAAAGTTGAATCTTCAGTGTTATAGCATATAAAGAGTAGATTGTTTTCAGAGAGGACAGCTTGAAGGAAAAAAAACATTTTTGGTTGACTAGGTATATGCTGTTAGGGAGATTATGATTAAGAAAAAATCTAGTATATTTATGGAGGATAAGAGAAAGTCGACTTCAAAACAGAGTTTGATTTTCATGCCGTAGACCAGTGTCTCCCAACCTTTCTGGGTTAGCAGCCCGGCGTGGCAGAAAGAGGGGATGGTTTGGTGTGAGGGACAGATGAGCACACGCACACAGCTCCATTTGTATGAGTGACAGACCCAGTTGCGAGTAGCCACAGCCCGGTAGTGGGCTGTGGCCCACAGGTTGTGGACCTCTGCCTTAGAGTATTAAATTCAGTGTCATGGAAGACCCTTTCTTAAGTGTTTCTGGTAACTAGTGAGTCTTTAATTTCTCTTTTTAGAAACTTTTTTTAAGAAGTCACATGACAAAGAGTTCTTAGCACCATTTTCTGTGATTTTAATGTCAGATCTTTCACTCTCCTTTCCTTTCAAATCATCTCACATAAATGGAATCGGGTGGGAAGACAGCGAAAGATTGACCCATCATTATATAGAAATAGGAGCACTCTATAAAAGTATGTTTTATGCAAAATATATGCATTTCTTAAATACCAGCATCATCTACCTTGCAACTTGAGGTAGAACAACCAAGGGTATTTCCCACCCAGCTGGCCTACAGTTTCAATGTCCTTCAAATATTTCTTCCCAAACCAGATGGCAAAAAGTATTCAAATACAGGTAGTCCTCAAGTTACAACAGTTCATTTAGTGACCAATTCAAAGTTACTGAAAAAAGTGACTTATGACCATTTTTCACACTTACAACCATTGCAGCATCTCCATGGTCATGTGACCAAAATTCACACACTTGGCAACTGATTCATATTCATAATGGTTGTAGGGGTCACGAGATCACGTTTTGTGACCTTCTGACAAATAGCCAGTGGGGAAGCCAAATTCACTTAACTGGGTTGCAGTGATTCACTTAACAACTGTGGCAAGAACGTTCGTAAAATGGGGAAAAAATTCCCTTCACATATGTTTCACTTAGCAACAGAAATTTGGGGCTCGCATTTGGTCGCAAGTCAAGGATTACCTGTAATCATTCACTGTCTTTTCAAGGTCGCAGTATTTGTTCCTTCCTTTTGCATGAGAGTGGGGTCACCTCTGAGATCTGCCCATTCCTGAAAAAGAGCTTTAAAAGATGCGGTTTGTGGGAGGTGCTCAGCGCGGACAATGAGTGTGCGCAATGCTGAAGACGTTTTGAAAGTGCTAAAAGAAATTCCAGGACTGGAAAATGCTTTCCCCCCCAGATTCGCCTGGCAAGTTTGGCACCCGGTTCCCACCAATTCGATCTGTACTACAGATGGCTGACTCAACTGCCTTTCTACTGCAGTGCATCATATTTCTCCCACTGCGCTGCCAAATCATCCACCAAATTTGTAAACAGTCTCTAATTAGGCAGTGGGCACCAGCTCAGTTTCCCACAGAAATACACACATGCACAGACCTGCCAATATCAGATTGCCAAAAGTCATAGCAGGAGCCCTCGCAGTCATTTAGTTCATCGTACCAAATGATCGAGTCTATGGGAGTTTGCAGTTGAGAAGAGATGGCTTAAGTGATCTTTTGGCTGACCTCAGATATGTGTTGCAGCTCAAAGAATGCCTCAAGATCCCTCTGGCCAAGACTTTCTATGTACGTCAATTATGCAAATTTAGATCACAAGAAGGTTGATCCATGTTTCTCACTTCCATGGGATACACAGTCTCATCTCTGAAAAGAGGGAAGAAAACAGCATGAACCACAACATTCCTCAAGATATGTTATGTGGATACCGGCCAAGGAGTAGCAATATAGCATTCATATTAAAATAGCACTAGCAATAGCAATATCACAGTGGTTTATAGCCCTCTCTAAGCAATGTACAGGGTCAGCGTATTGCCCCCAACAATCTGGGTCCTCATTTTACCCACCTTGGAAGGATGGAAGGCTGAGTCAATCTTGAGCCGGTCAGGATCGAACTGCTGCCAGTCGGCAGAATTCCTGCAATATTGCGTTCTAACCACAGCTCCTAACAGAATTCTTTAAGGAGATATTTCAAAGAAATAAACATGATTCAAAACTTGACATGATCATTAAAAATCATGATTCCCGTACAGGTAAAGATTCCTAAAGATCAGCTGCTCTCAGATTAGCCAATAAATGGATTGTACAACAGCCATCCAATGTGCAGTGTTTCTGGATGAGACTGAGCAAATGGTTGCCTTCCAACAGAGAGTCCTGCACTTCTAGAGGTACTTTCTCGTCAAGCATATCTAGCTTAAAAAGAGGCCATTGTTTTTGGCATTAGATCGATAAGCATCCAGTCAAATCAATATTGGCAGATATTAACTAAATGTTGCTGCAATGTCTTGGAGAATGGTCTTGGAGAAGGCATCTTAGAGATAGGAAATAAGCAGATTTCCCCTTCCACCCATGCTCACAAAATGAAAACAGGCCATGAAACGTTCCTTGTTTCCAGTGTGCAAACATCCACCATGGTGCATTCTGTCACTGAGCTGCCAGTGGAAGCCGTGGGAGCAGCAGCTAAAAGTGTGCCCACAGAAATACGGGGAGATTTTGGAACTTTGAAACAAGTCATTCCTGGAACAAGAGGGACAGGACAGTGAGGGTGAATGACAATGGGACCACTGACCACTTCATTGCTTTCTTTTTTGCATGTGTTGATTCATTCATCAGGGATGGTCCCCCTCACATTTAATAGGTAAGGTTGCTCTGCCTACTTACAATTCTATAGCCACTTTCCTAGGATTAAGCCACCTTAACAGTGTCAGGAGAAGGCAGGTATCAAAAAATAAAAAATAAGGTGGTTGTAGCAGCTCGGTTGAAGCCCTACCCTTTGTACATGTGTACCATGTTGGTACATGTAGAAAAAGGAAGGGGCTTCAATCACACTTCTGCAATCATCATTTTAGCTTTTTTGATTCCTCCCACCTCCAGGGATCATACTGTTAGTTTCATTTTAAAAAAAATATCCCCAAAGAAAGGCAGATCTACAGCTTTCTGGGGAGGGGGAAATAAAACAGTGACTAAGGCCTAATTTACCAGGGTGGGGAGTCCAAATCTCCTTGGAACAGCAGCAGCAAAGAAGTAGGGGATGGCAAGGTGTCAAGTCTCTGTCAAGATGTCAGGTTCCTTGAAAGCAAAAGAGGCCACCTTCACCCTGTCTTCGGGCACTGGAGGGTGAGATCAGGAGAAGGGCAGAGGGCCACTGAGCCAATTAACTGAGGTTAATTGAAGCCACTTTGCCCTCTTTTGCTTGTTTGGTTGAAGATTTTGATATCTGCCCCTCTCTTGATTGTTTACATGAATGCATGCAATTTTATAAAACATTTCCCCTACAAGATAGTTGATTAGCATCAAGCGTGAAGCATTAGTGAAGAGACATCAATAAAAATGGAGGCCCCTAGCAAGCTGGTGATGTCCCTTCAGTCCAGGTCCATGTGAGCTGAGAATTTGCTTCTTCCATTCAGTGAAGGCTGATAAGCATATGATTTTTCCCCCCACAAGGAGGCCTGTTTATTACCTGAGATCCTAGATGGTTCCCAAGTCATAAACTAGGATCGCACATTCAAGACCATAGGGTGGAGCAATGGTGGAATTTGGATCCTGGCACAATACCCTACCGAATCTTATGCTCTCTATTAGCCAGCATATGTCCCCTTCCTCCAAAGCTTGTCATCTTATATCCTAGTGATACAGCTTCCCCTTCTCTGGTCACTTCATTTAGTGCTGCCAGGCAAACCACCATGTTCACAGATTGCAAATCTTGTGTGGGGGATAATATTTTTAGAACTTATGTTACAAGGGAAGTGATGCTGCTTGTGATAGAATTATATTATTAGGCAATTACATGTGCACTATATATTATCACCACAGCAACATCTACTTTTAAATGTGTACCATCTGTATATAACGCTGGTCTTATGCGTTTGCTATTAATCCTGACCTTATGTTCTACCTGTGCTGCGTTCCCAAGGAAAGCAGAGGTAAACTGATTAGCAGCAGGTACATTCAGGTGTGCAGATGGCTCGCTCCCTTTCCTAGGAAATCGTGTTGCTGGCTGTTCAAGTATGGATGTAATTTTAGTGGAACGGTGTCATTGGAAGCCATAAAGTCCAAATTTTGCTTAAAAAATATAATATTAAAGTAAGTTTGAGCTGTCTCAAGCACCTGTTCTTGGTACTGAGTTCCATTTGTTTTGGAACCAGCGCTGCAGCAACACAGTGAAGGGAGACCACTTTCCAGTTGAAGAGAACCATCGGTGAATCAAGCTAAAAGCCAAAGATCTTGTCCCACTGGCCTCAAGAGACGGTGGGAATATCTGCTGTCAGGCACCAGAATTACGCTTACAGTCTCTGCCTATGGTTTGCTCAAAATCCCACTTCCTTGGCACTATAACTGCTGTTCCTGATGGATCCTGCCCATCCTACTAGATCTGGCAGATTAGGGATGCTCCGAATCCCTATGACGAAAGAGGGAGAGGTCTTGGAAGTATGCTTTCTCTGTCATTGTTCCTGCCTTAGGAGACAGCCTCCCATCAGAGATGGCTCCAATCCTTCCAGAAAACAGTGAAGACTTGCCTTCCTGCCCCCAGGCACTGGGGCAGGATGTTCATGGGGCTGGGATGGAGTGGTTGGTGAATGGGTGCAAATACATTGTTCATTGTTCTAAATAATCATGTGATGGTATTGTGTTTTTATTGTATTCTGTTTGTTGCCCAGAATTCTGGTATGTGGATGGCATAGAGATAGATAGATAGATAGATAGATAGATAGATAGATAGATAGATAGATAGATAGATAGATAGATAGATAGATAGATAGATAGATAGATAGATAGATAGATAGATAGATAGACAGACAGACAGACAGACAGACAGACAGACAGACAGACAGGCAGGCAGGCAGGCAGGCAGGCAGGCAGGCAGGCAGGCAGGCAGGCAGGCAGGCAGGCAGGCAGGCAGGCAGGCAGGCAGGTACAATGAAAGAGAAGAGAACTCCAGACAAAGGAGGATTGCTGTCTCAGCAGCTGCTTCTTGAAGGTTTCCTTTTACTATAGGCACATAAGAGCTCTTTGGGATTTCATTTATCTTACTTCACTTTTTAGGGTAGTGGATAAAGAGCTTTCTTCCATTTTAATCTATTCTCTTCCTACCAGAAGAAAAGAAAGCACATGGAAGTCAAATGCTGCATTCATAAGAAAGATAGAGAGTGAGAAAGAAAGAAAGAAAGAAAGAAAGAAAGAAAGAAAGAAAGAAAGAAAGAAAGAAAGAAAGAAAGAAAGAAAGAAAAAGAGAGAGAAAGAGAGAGAGAAAGAAAGAGAGAGAGACAGAGAGAGAGAGAAAGAGAGAGAAAGAAAGAGAGAGAGAGAAAGAAAGAAAGAAAAAGAAAGAAAGAAAGAAAGAAAGAAAGAAAGAAAGAAAAAGAAAGAAAGAAAGAAAGAAAGAAAGAAAGAAGGGGGAGGGAGGGAGGGAGGGAGGGGAGAGGAAGGACACAAGAGGGGCAGGAGGAGAGAAGAGAGAGGGAAGGAAAAAGAAGGGAAAGGAAGGGAAAGAAATGCAAGAAAAAAGAGAAAAGGAAAGGGAAAAAATATTAAAAAGTAGTTTCTATTCTTCTTCATAATAGTTATGATACAAATTTATATCTTACTGTATAGTTACAGTATAACTTTCATTTTTTCTACCGTCTATTTTTTACCATCATCAAACCATATACCATACGCTCATTTTTTGTTTCACACAAAAAGTCTTAGTAGTTTACAGTCAGCCATAGCCTAAAATAACATCTTTTCTTTGATCAAAGCTATCGGTTTGGCCATCTCAGTTTGTTCCATCCTTTATAACCTTTTTCAGAGAAACAAAGAAACGGGCTAATACATTTTTATTTTAGAAATCTGTGCTTCATATTTATTAAATGGAGTGCAATCAAAGAATGCCAGACTCAACATTGCTGGGATCTCATTTTGGCTGGGGAAGATCAGTTTAGATGTGCTCATAATATGGAAATAAAACAAAATTTGGTTTTTCTATTGAATGGTTACAGCTGGATTGCATGATTGTTCTTCCATATTGGGCAATCTCTACTGTGCTCATGTATTTACACAATGCTGCCCTTTACTTCTGTTCCAGCATCTGTTCTCTTACTCTCCTTCTACAAGTGGAAGGAGCAGCATATATCTGGCTTAATTTAGACATCACATGATCTTTCAAAAAAACTGAAGAGATGGATAATCCTTATATGAGGGAATTGAGATGGACCTAATATTTTAAGGAGAGGCAGTTTGGTGTAATGGCTTAAGCACCAGGCTAGAAACTGGGAGACCATGAGTTTTAGTCCTGCCTTGGGCCCAAAGCCAGTTGGGTGACCTTGGATCAGTCACTCTCTCCCAACCCTAAGGAGGTAGCGGCAAACCACCTCTGAAAAACCTCGCCAAAAATGCTACAGGCATTTACCCAGGAAATCTCTAAGAATCAGACACAATTGAAGGGGGAGAGGGTTTTGGTCTAGTTCCAGATCCTTTACACCAGAGTTTGACAGAATGGGCTCTCAAACCAGGTTTAGATTTGTATAATGAACTAAGATATCTATAAAACAGCACATCTAATAATAACAATAACAATAAAGTTGGAAGGGATCTTGGAAGTCATCAAGTCCAACCCCCTATACCATTTCAGACAAATGGCTGTCCAGTCTCTTCTTACAAACTTCCAGTGTTGGAGCATTCACAACTTCTGGAGGCAGGTTGTTCCACTGGTTAATTGTTCTAACTGTCAGGAAGTTTCTCCTTAGTTCTAGGTTGCTTCTCTCCTTGATTAGTTTCCATCCATTGCTTCTTGTCCTGCCTTCAGGTGCTTTGGAGAATAGCTTGACTCCCTCTTCTTTGCGGCAGCCCCTGAGATATTGGAACACTGCTATCATGTCCCCCCTCATCCTTCTCTTCGTTAAACTAGACATACCCAATTCCAGCAGCCTTTCCTTATATGCTTTAGCCTCCAGTCCCCTAATCATCTTTGTTGCTCTTCTCTGTACTCTTTCTAGAGTCTCAACATCTTTTTTACATCATGGTGATCAAAACTGGATGCAGTATTCCAAGTGTGGCCTTACCAAGGCATTGTAAAGTGGTATTAATACTTCACGTGATCTTGATTCTATCCCTCTGTTAATGCAGCCCAGCACTGTATTGGCCTTTTTGGCAGTTGCAGAACACTGCTGGCTCATATATATGAATGGGGGGGCAGGGTTCTAAATTCTGTAAAATGCCAGAATCTGAAGGTCCTGCTCCTTGAACTCAGCCTTCGTCCAAAATGCAGAAGAACTCTGGTGGCACAGTGATTACATGGCAGTATTGCAGATTAACTCTGCCGACTGCCATCAGTTTGAGCCTGACCGGCTCAAGGTTGACTCAGCCTTCCATCCTTCCCAGGTCAGTAAAATGAGGACCCAGATTGTTGGGGGCAATTATGCTGACTTTGTAACCCGCTTAGAGAGGGCTGTAAAGCACTGTGAAGTGGCAGATAGGTCTAAGTGCTATTGCTAAGTGCTATTGGGAGCATGGTGGTCCTCCCCAAGCTTTATCCTTATTGTACAGGTGCAGTGTCCTAGTGCATGTACAAAAAAGCAAGGATATGGCAGTGCATGGATAAAAGAGGTGGAGCCTGCCACACTGCTTTCTTCATGCTCTCCCCTTGCTTCTTAAGATGCCACCAGCTCCCCAAATTCCAAGCCATGTTAGGTATTCCAGAAGGGCAGCAGGTCAGGCCAGACTTTTCGTTCTGGGAGTCCTAAACATACAATGAATGCCTAAGGGAGATACAGTCGGGAATAATAAGCTGCCTCCCCACACAATTAAAGAAAAGCAGGTATTTATGGAAGCAGTGATGTATTTGGTTTTGGCTTCTTCCTGCGCCTCATTTTAATTCACAAGGAGAAACGACAAGGTCGTCTAAAAATGCACGACAATGACTTCCACCTTTCTCCAGCTGTTATATTTACAAGACAAATGGAAAACAAAAATCAAGAAGTGTAACATTATGCAAAAGAACTCCAACATGATTATCCTTGTCCCTGTTCTGTTTTCTTCTCACATTCACATTTTATAGCTCATCTCAAATTATCCTGCACATTTCTGGAGCATATTTATTTATTTATTGTAGGGAGGGCTGTCAACCGACCGTAATATTTTCAGAAGATTGCTAGCCTCTCTTTCAAGTGATTGACTAATTAACTCATTAAAATTGATAGCATCATCTCAGTATAAGGTAGCATTTTAGTTATAAAACAATGGGAAGAACTATTCTCCTGACATATTATATAAACAGCTCATTCCTTTGGATTTTCACTTGGATGGAAGCCCCACAGTTTGCAGCAGAGTTTCCTCCCAAATCTTGAAGTTTGTAATCCAAGAGAATGAATTGTTAAGCGCCATCTGAAGACACATCTCTAATACTTTGCACTGCACAAAACAGCTTTCACAGAAAAAAGCCTTAGAGGTCATAGCATTTAGCCCTTAAATCCACATTTTGAATCTGATTACTCTCTTAATGTATACTTCAGCTAGATTATAATGCTGTAATATTTATCTGCCTTGCCAGGAAATCGCTATATAATTAGAGAACAAAAACAAGGAAAGGGTAAAATATATTGAGAATAAAAGCACTGTAATGTATTGGTTGTGATCACTGCTATTTTCGAAATCTCTATTGTCTTTAACATGATACAGATATTCTTCTTTCACATTAGCAGGCATCAGATTTAGTGTTTGCTTTTGGTCTCTGAAGAGCCCTATTTCTCTTTTCTTATCTGCAAAAGTCAGAGAGGTACCTAGCAGGAATTTGGATACATATCCTCCCTCCCTTTCAGCTGCTAGAGAAAAAAGATCTACAAAACAGAGGTCTCAGGTCACAGCTGTAAATAGCTATGGCTTGATGAAATGGAATTTACTAGTTATTATTTAATACATTTTTCTACACATTTCTATGTTTAAAGAAAAAAACTAATTTTTTTTTTTTTGCAATAGTGGAACAATCTGGCTTGTCAAGAATTCTAGGATGGCTTCTGTTCCAATGAAAATGGATGTTTTATTGCCACCCAACAATCCTTGGGATGACATCCCACATTTTCCATCACTATGGAGTAAGACCTTTGAAAAGCAGTAGGTCATCTAAACAAGCATGCGTTGGATTTCTTTGTTGCCTCTACCAGTCCCTTTATGTCAATGAGATAATGGAATAAAAGGAAGGAATGATTACAAAGCAATGAACAAGCATCATGAAATAAGAATGATCCTTATCTACCCTTGTACCTTATCTTCATCTCTGCTCTAGTTCTTCCAACACATATTTAAAATAAAATAAAAAACAGAATCTGGACTAAGGGAGAAAATATCCGTAGAATAACGATTCAGATGGCGATGAAAGTATCAGTTTGGATCTAGCAAGAACAAGCTATATTACTAAGAATATTTTGATGAATTTCACTGATTAAAAGCAGCCAATAGAACTTGGTATAAAAGGAAATCGGGCAAGGATAATGCTATATGCATGAGGCATCTATAGTAAGATGCACACGTAGCTCTGTGCATGAAGCATTTATCCATTTAAGAGCATAGAGTCAGTTCAAGACCAGAAGATTTTTGAAAGGAAGGGAGAGGATTGCGTCATTGGTATGATGAGCAAAATTGTATCACCTTAAGGAAATAGAGAAGACTCCTAAATCTGCAAAATTCGGGGTCAGACAACATCTTTACCGGGGACAGCTTTCATTAGAATTAATCAAACATGCTCTAAATTGCAGCTGACCTTTTCAAATCTTCACTTCTTTGGAGACCAAGACAATTATAAGAAAAAGATTGGAAGGAAGGGGAATAGAGGAGGGAGGATGACAGAGGTTGAGGTTATGAAGTTTACACAATTAGTCAAAAAAGGGAATGCTAGAAGAGGTGTAGAATTGAGCATGTTCTCAGGGGATCTAAAAAGATGGCCCACATTTTTAACATAAACATTTTCTTATTGTGGATCTTGCATGTCTACTTCCATTGCAGCATTCCTTCTGTTGATTAATTGATTGCAATTCCCAGTATTATGCCATTCTATTCATCAGATTCGCCCGTAGAGCAGCTAAGTTTAAACCAGATACAATATAACATAAACAAAATTCTCAACAACTTTATCAGTGCATTGTCTCACTCTCATCCAGTGTCCTGGTACTACTTCCTGTGGAATAGCATTTACAATTCTGTTCCCTATCTAGAAATTCTACAAAAGAACCAGTTCTTCATTGCCTTCCAGAACACTAATAGGATGTGGTCATTTTTTAATCTCTAGGTGCCAGCTAGCCCAGAGGAGAGGAGAAATCACTGAAAAAAAGTTACCTTCAAGATCTCAGACATCAACATTTCTTCAGAGCTGGGACCCTTCTACATCTCACCTGATGAGCAGATTGCACAGAGCAGGTGGAAAAATACTTAATCTGAGAATTATTCACACTGATAAAATGACTAGCAGTTATCAAAAACAGTGAAATGAAATGCAGAGTGCCCTGTCTTCGTAAAACAAGCATGGATCTTTAAAACAGAAAAGCAGGAGGAAGCATATAGGCGTTATACCATCTTAAACTGACAATGCAGACAATCCTAGGTAAACTAGATAAATGAAACCAGCAACTCCATTGATAAGCGATATGATCATAAAGTATAATATCAGATGACTGCACCAATTTATGACAATCATTCTGTTGTGATATGGCCATTAGGCACATCTTGCACATTCATTTAGTGTGTCATCACATATTTAAGATCTCCTACCTTCACTATTGACTTTGTTTGTTGAAAGCCACCAGTGAAGATTGCAAATAGCAATCATGTGAGCAGTGGTGGGATTCAAATACCTTAACATCCGGTTCTCTGCGTGGATTTAGGCCTGGGCCTCCGAGGCCTAGAATGGACTTCCGGAAGTGACATCAATGCACTTACTGTGGGGCTGTTCTAGGCCTGGGAGGCTTCCTCAATTAGTGCTGTCATAACTTCGAATGGTCCTTGAATGAATGGTCAATAACCAAGGACTATCTGAATAAAAATAATATTTGAATATAAGGTACTTGCTGGAACTCTTGTGTGCAGCTAACCATTATTTCTGGTAAAATTCTATTCATCAGAGTATGTACAATCTTGTTCCTTGGATTAAATGTTCCCAGTCAAGTCCGCCAAGAGGGAAAGCTGTCTACCAGGGAAATGGCCACCATTTTGAGTTGCATCCAGAAACAAACTAGTAACTCTTCTTATTCTCTTAATGGTGATCTCATGTCAAATAAAATATTGATTACAGTCATAGACCAGCATAAATGGGGGCCTCACATGAGCAAACCAAGACCAATTTCTGCCTGATCTTCAAAAGCAGCTCTGTGTGGAGCAAGCCGCAAATATCCGATGCCTCATTGCCTTTCTAGCATATGGTTTAAATTTCAGAGTAATGGTGACAAAACCTGTTATTCCTCCCATCTTGGAAGATAACAAGATAAAAATAAAAAACCTGGGAGTAAGGGGAGAGAGAATGGGAATCCTGTCTTCACTGGGTGGATTTTGGTTTGTTGGTTTTCTATGCTTACGTTTAATGTGTCTTAGTTTTATCACCTGATTGGATCATTTTGCTTGGCAGCTCTGTGCTTTGGGAGTCATGCTGAATATTAACCATTCAGCTACATCCGCTCCTGATGGGGGTTAATCTCCGTATCATAGGCTGCCACCAGTTTCCTAAGCAGCTTAAAAGGACATGTTATAACTTTGACAATGACCCGCTAATGGTTTGACATTTCTCAAAAGTATTATGAGCTGTCTTTGTCACTGTTATCTTCTAATGAGATCAGTAAATTTAGGGAGCAGACATGGCTGATGCAAATGGCAGTGCTGCAGCCAAGGACAAGACATATAATTGCTATACTATAAATAATAATCTGCAAACTGTTTAGACTCTCCTTCTCCTTTAGGGAGTGATTCCATTTTGGGTCCTCTAGAGCAACCAAATCTGTTCTAGGATCGCCTCTGATCTTTCTTCCCACATTGAGCAAAGCTCCTAATAACAAGGTGCACCCCAAGAAATAGTTTTTGTCCTCTGGAATTTTTTTGTGGACTTACTAAAGGGGGATTTTGCCCTTTGATCACTGTCAGTTCTTTTCTGTGTCAAATGTGATATATAATATTTTTAAGGCAGTTCATATAGATCCATCTACGTGAGACAATGACAAACTGGCATTTTTTGAAGGAGGTCTAATCCAGTCCCCTGTGGAGGAAGGATGAGATTTAAAGGGCAGTAATAGTGATTTCTCCCCAGCCAGTTTCACTTTGGGAGATTAAAGAATGGGATCTTTATCATTTCTGTTATTTACTAACTTGGACTACTTCTCCCAAACTAATGTGGGTTTAGAACTTTTTATTCCCAAGCATTCCAATGCATTTCTAAAAAAAAAATGTCAAAATTTATCTCAAATAATGAATTCAAACCCATTGCATTTAAAAACCAATTGCATTCGAAAACAGATATCTAACTCTTAAAATGGATAAGGTATATTTATAGAGGCATTTGTGTAAAACGGAAACAAAGAACTCCACTTAGCCATATCTGCAAATCTGTTTCTGCAAGTAAAGGGAACATAGAATAATAGAGTTGGAAGTACAATGATGTAGTTCAGTTGAGGACTACACCTTGAGTATGAGCATCTCCCAGCAAAGATGCCACAATAAGAGTGACTAGCAAAGGCACCTAGCTATCTCCTCCTTTCTGCACCATCCCCTCTTCTTTTGATCCCTGCACTTTATATCAGAACATAGAAAACATGTATGTATTCAATGTGCTCCCATCATTCCAATGCATGTGTACCTTTGCCTTCTGTTGCTTGCTCTATTGTTTGTGAAACCTCACTTCCCAGGCTGATTATAAGAAAGAAAGATAGAAATATTCCCAAGACTTCAGATTACTGAAGTAGTTTCAGTAAAACTATGCATACCACACTTTCCTACTATTTTGGTTACTCATAAGAGGCAGAGTTAAAGCATTTTGGATTACTTTTCTGCCTGTAGCAAACAGGTACCACTAGCTTAAAAGTAGATTGCTGAAGGACAACTTTAAGGGGGCTTAGCTATGGAATGAAGATGAGAGAAAGTCAATGCCGGGAAGACATGATCCTGCTGCCATCAGAAGGATACGACAAAGAGCTGATTAGCAGACAGAGCCTAAACTTTCCCAAAAGCTCCAACAAAACAGGAAGGTATTTGCAGTTAAAAAAAAAAAATCAAGACCCAGTTCATACTCTAATTTAGCTGTATAGAGCAGCGGTTCTCAACCTATGGGTCGCGACCCCATTTGGGGTCAAACGACTGTTTCACGGGGGTCGCCGGACACTGCGGTCCGCCATTTTGTTTGTTTTTTTGTTTGTTTGTTTTGTCGCACGCGCGCTGCGCATGCGCAGATCGGCCCGTCGCGGTCTGCCATTTTGTTTTTTTTGTCGCGCACGCACCGTGCATGCGCGGATCAGTCGGGGTCGTGCCGCGCATGGGCAGGGCAAGTGGGGTCTCAACCTGAAAAAGGTTGAGAACCACTGGTATAGAGAAAGCCTGCTGGTCTAGTGGTGAAGGCATCAGACTAGAAACCAGGAGACTATGAATTCTAGTCCCACCGTAGGCATGAAAGCCAGCAGGGTGACTTTGAGCCAATCACCAGGAGACTGAAAGTTCTAGTCTTGCCATAGGCATGAAAGCAATCTAGTGACTTTGGGCATGTCACTCTCTCTCAGCCCAAACCACCTCACAGGAATGTTGTGGGAAAAATTGGAGGAGGGATGAGTTCTAGATATGTTCACCTTCTTGAGATATTTATAAAAATAATGAAAGCAGGATATAAATAACATAATGTATTGGAAACCGCACACATATCCCAGCATAGAAGTCACATATGTCTCTGGATACTTCATAACGGGTTCATCTTAAGTAAGCTAGAGCAATCACTAAATAAGCTCCAAAGTCCACAATGGGCTATTTTTCAATAAGGCACAGCAGCTCCTTCAAGGTAGAAAATATAAGGGGTGGGTTGTGAATACAGTCTCATCTCATCTTCTTATTCCAGGATCAAGCTGCAGCAAGGCTCTCAGGACTTCTGGCATACAAGAGGGGAGATTAAATTCTGAGTGTTCTAGTACCAAAAAAGTCAATATACATGACAAAAGGGAACATTCAAAAGGCTTATCTTCAAAGCAGCAGCATACATACCTAATGCTTTAAAATGAAATAATAACATTTATGTTCTTGTCATAAGTGGGGGGGGGGGAAATGCCATGTCTAGGAAAGAAAAATATAAGTCAGGCCTTTGATGGGTTGTGCGGTTAATTTATGAATGGAACAACAGTCCAATTGTTACAATCAACAGATACAAAGAGGACCCAATAGTTTTGCCCCCTCACACACCCAAAAGTGTTTGGAATATGGATTAATGGCTACAATGCCCTCCCAGATGTTGCTTCAGCAGTCCAAAGTGGGAAGAGAAATGGGCAGCAGACCAAATCAAATTTTTATATTCCTCTAAGATTGTGCCAGACTCTAAGATCTCATCAGTATAACATCTGAGGCCCAGAGACAGTGAGGTTGGCTTAACCCCCACAATCAATCCATTTTGCTGAAAATGGGACAAATAAACTCAGAATCAGAACAGAGCTCATGTCCAAAAGTATAAATTGAAAGTCAACACTTACAGCGCCTGTAATCAAGCCAAAGAAGAATTTATGGCCTAACATTTCTGAGGCAGAAAACTTGTGGTTTTTACAGATAGACTACAAATGCTTGTTTTAAAAATCTCTAGCCTTTCAATTTGGGAGCCTGTGCACACTTCTAGAAATGGAGAAACAAACTGCAAGAGATTCCGTGCATTTTTATTTTATCCATAGATCTGAGCTGTGCAGAACAGGGGATTTTGTCACTGGTATCATCATTGTCATTATCAAAATTATTATCCCCATTTTGGCCAAAAGGGATTACTTATCTTCAATTTGCCTTGATATGGCTTTGCTAAATAGTGTGCCATGTAAATGTTATTCATGTAATATTTGTATATTATATTAGAAGGTTCTATAAATCCATTTTAGGTTTTTCCAAAGGCTTTGACACACTCAGTGGATTTGTTGTTGTTGTTGTTGGCTTGTTTGTTTGCTCTTTCCCCACACTGTATCATTCAAGTTACTAACATTTTATCAGTTGTCTTTTGAAAGTTGAGAGACAATATTTGTTCATTAAGTCATAGATTTGACTGCAACTATATAGTCTCTCTTATGTTTTGTCAAAACACTAATCTGGGTGATGAGACTGTCTCACTTGTTACAAAGAGTTTCTCTGATTCCAGATTATCCAAATTCAAAAATACAGTATGTGGTTGTCGCACAACAATCCAAGAACCTCACCATCTGAGCCAATGTTCACCTATTCCATATCCTGGTGCCACTCTGACCAATCAGATGCCATTGGGAATTGCAAAGGCAGAATATAAAGGTGATAGTGCTTATCCACCCACATTCCTCAGCACTGGCATTCAGATGTTACAAACTTGGTTCCTGGAGGTGAGCTATAACAGTCATCATGAGCACCAGTAAGATAAGCAAATGAGTGCAAAGGTGTATCTTGATGCCATCATACAAATGATGCACATTACATACTAAACATAATTGACATCTTTGTGCCATAGGTACAAATTGCATACTTTTGCATGTGTTATTTGCACAATGGCCTTATGATGGTTACAGCTGCTTTGTGGTTTCTATCAGATACATCTATTAATAACTAGATTTATTGCCCATGAATTGGTCAAATCTTCTTTTAAAGCCATCCATGTTAATGGGTACATTTTCAATTGGTTAACTGTTCTGCGTAGTTAAGTTTATTTGTTCTTTCTGGGCTAAAATCTCCCATTGGATGACCTTGATTTGTAGAATTTTGGGACAAAGAGAAAAAAAAAACCTCTTCTGTTCCACTTTCCATATTCCATGCATATTATATTTTTGGTCATTTCCTTAACTACATTTTTCTAAGCTGTAGAGTTTCAAATATTCTCATTTTTCATGTGAGAGTTACTCTACAGCATCAAACCTTTCAGTTGCTTCTTGTTTCTTCCACATTAATATGAGTCTTGAGGGGGGTAAGAGAAATAGTAATTTTTTAAAAAAAATAATAATACTGCTTTCAATCCAGAGCTTCAGTACCAACAGGTGAGAGGAGAAGACTAATTTGATTTCTTTGCATTCTAAATTCCATTTCCAATTTACTAAAATGGACAAGCCAACTGGCAGTAGTCCCGCAGATATTTTTTTTTCTTTTGACTGCTGGAATAAAGCAGGTTCTAAATTCCAGCAAATATATTAAACCTCTTTGTTGTTCACAAATCCATGTCTCTGTAGGCGTATGCAATGTCATGGGCACATCATTATGTAGAAGAATCAGTATCTATAAACTGTGCTTTACCACCAGCAGTGTTCCAGACTAGGTCTGATAAAGCCTTGTGGGCTGGCTGCATTGATCAAAAGCCTTTTAGGCTGAAACATTAAAAAAAACATGCTTCGCTTGGCAAGTACAGGCCTTAGATTTTACCATTCTACTTTGAGATCATGTTTTATATGTTTGTGATATTGATCTCTAAACTATTGGGGGTCAATGTATCCTATGGCAATTATTAAGCTAAAAATATAGTTGTATATCCTGTTATTAGTTTGTAATCTGACCATATATTTCTGTATGTGTATGTATATATGTACATATACACATACACTCAATTGTTAGTGAAATGAGAATGAAAGTATCGTCTATCTATCACCAGTTGCTCATCCTCTGGGTGTGTCATGGCTGAGCACTCTTGATCACCTGAAAAAGATGTTCTACTTATCCTTTGCACCCCACTATTTTCCCAGAATTTTATGACAGCTATGGCAGGACTTTCTTCCATGAGATTTTCTTTGATAATCCTGGCCTGAAATAGAGGATGGAGACCATCAAAGAAGTATAGCTCCTGTTCCTTCTGAGTTAGGGGCCCTTAGGTTTTGGCATCATTTGTATATGCCAATGTTAAAAGAATGAGGTCAAGATACCAAGCTCTGTGTAAACCATTTCCTATTTAATCTTGAGGTTCTGGAAATTACATTTGTATCTGCATCGAAATGTCCCAAAGGTAATGGTATGCCTATTCCAGCAGGTAGCCTATCATTGTCTTGATTTTCACTTCAGAGTTGTTGTGGCAGATTACTTTATTTCCTTTCATTCCTGCCTTTCTTAAGAAGCTTTATGCCAGTTTTCTAGTTTTTCTTTACATTTTTCAGTTTCATATATCTCAATTGGTGGGCAAAGCTTTCTAATGTTATTTTACCATTTGTTCTAGGTGATCTTAGCGCTTACATTCTTCAGCTTTGTATCTAATTTCCCTGTCTTATTGGTCCATTTAAGCATTTCAGCACTGGTGTTAAGCTTAGAACCCTTCAGGAATCTTACTTTTAGGGTCTGCATCCTCATTTCCCTGGTGGATTGTTCCTGAAGAATAATCACTATTAGGGCTGGTTCTGAAAGAATAGTCAAAAGATCTCCTTATTCAGCCAGATATTTTGCTCTTCCGGCTGCTGATAAGATTGTTAGTGTTGGTTACTTGTCTTTTCAATGTGTTACAAAGTAGACATAAGTCGGATTTTAGTAGTTGCAGCCTGGTGAGAAGTGACAGTGAATCAGTCTCAAGAGAGTTGGCTCCGGTGTCATGGGCTTTCAGGATGTTATCAGCACGACAAAATTGTAATGGGTTTACTAAAGGTTCAAGATCAGGTAGTTCAACCAATTCAGAGGCTAAAGTATACTCAGGAATCTCTGACTCTTGGAAATACAGACCTTGGGGGTCCACAGTCCATTCTTCAGGTAGTTAGTCTCAAGTATCTTTTTGTTGGAGACTAAAATAGGGCTAGTTATTTTGGAGGGGAAAAGAAGTCTGCTGCATATGGCAATGTCTGGTACCTGTCATGGGAAGACAAGGGCCCCAACCCTCTTTGTATCCAAATCTGTACCCATAAGGCTGCCCCTTGTTTCTCCCACTTAGAATATCTAAGGAATGAGAATCATGCACTTACTACTTTCACTTGCAAAGATTTCTTTCTTTCCTGCATTACTTATCGCCAGTGTTAAGCCTTGTTTATGAGTTCTTACTTGTATGGAGAAATTCAATAAGTCTCACTATGTCAGGCCGTAAATCACCTTTCTGCCAGGAAGTAAATTAGGTCTTACAAGCAGTATAGTAGCAAGAGGGAATATATGCTCCAGGGAGGGTACTTCACAAAGGAATAAGCTGAGGTTCCTCACCTTCGCTTCAAGTCAGCAGTTAATCTTCTCTGATTCAATCTCGGGAAGACAGGCTGAAGTTAAAAATAAAAAAGGTGTTTTATAGCCATGTTTGCAGGAGCTCAAAGCATACCTCCTCTCATTATTCTAATCATTCTAATAATTATTCTGAGGGTTTATAATTATTCAATAATTATAATAATTATTCAAGGGTCCCTTGCAGATTCATTGGACCGTATCTGCCTTTATTTTTGTTAGGGATATTATGGAGACTGCAATCAAGTACATCTAGAGATCACAAGTTAGATAAAACTAGAACTATCAGATCTGAGATGCAAGAAGCCGGGTGATCTTTATGTGGAAACCTAGAGATATAACAAAGCCTATTTTTATGCCTTTGGCAGTTCACATGAGTTTTGCAGCCCTAGTAGCCCTGGGTAAATCAGCTCCAATTAGATCTCCAATTTGTTGCAATTATACATTAGTTACTCTGGTGAAAGTAGTAGCTATCACATGTGTTTCTGGATCACTTTTCTAGTAAGCAATGTCCAAACAAAATAAATACAGCCATAAGAACAAAATGCCATTCCTCTAATCTGACTAGAGATAATAAGTTTTTAAAAACCACATCTACCAGTAGGAGAGATCTCTGTCAGGATTGGAAGGCATCTGCCCTAGAAGTCCCATTTGCACTTATGGATGCAAATCTATGTTTTGCTAATGACAGGCTCTAATTTGAGGTATAATGGAGATAAGATGAAGATGGTTTTGAATATTCAGCCTGCAAAGTTCCTCCATTCTTTGGTAAGGCTGCAGGTTGATATTCTACGTATATCTATCTCAGCATTCTGCATTCTATCCATAGCTCCAGTTCAGATACTTGCAATAAAGCTTCCCCTTGAAACAAGAGATGTTTAAGGGGGAGGGGGAGAGACCTTAAGGCCCATAAGATGTTTTCAACAAAAGTAAAAAAAAAAAAAAGTTTTCCAGTAAAAGAAATGAAAATGCAGAAGGTACAGGAATAATTTAACGAAGTCACTTTGTTAAAAAGAGAACAAGTAGATTTTTTTTTCTTTTAGGAAATTAATCTAAATGTTCACAGAATAATCCAAACATTCACAGATCCCTGATTCCTCTTAAGAGCAGTTTGGGAAGGGTGTCAGTTCAAGGTCTGAATGTGTCTTCAAAGTCAAGAGATGAATGGGGAGTTCTCCAGCATGTGGATTCCGAATCCACACCACTGGGTTCTTTTCCGTCCTCCTGCCCATAGACTAGGACCAAATCTCTTAGCTCCACCTCCAACCGGGGCTTCCTGTCCTCCGACCGGACTTCCTGTCTCCCAGTTTTTTCCTAGTCTTCAGCCCATCAACAGCTCTATGAGCAGGCTCCAGAGTAGGATTTAATTTTTAAAAGACTAAAGTTAGGTTAGAGTTTATTTAACTTGAAGGGGAACACCTGATAGAAATCAGAGCCGTAGAACCGGTCCCGGCAGGACAGGAAAGACAGGGGTTCTACTCCATCCTGTTCGTTGTACCCAAACCATCCGGGGGGTGGAGAGCGATTCTAGACCTCAAAAGGCTCAATCACTTCATAGTATACAAAAAGTTCAAAATGCAATCCCTCAGATCCATACTGGCCAGCATCCGAAAGGGGGATCAGATGTCATCCATAGACCTCACAGAGGCCTACCTACACATACCCATAAGGCAGGAACATCGACGCTTCCTGAGGTTCTGTCACAAAAACAGACACTACCAGTACAGGGCACTGCCATTCGGCCTGTCATCGGCACCCAGGGTATTCACAAAGGTGCTGGCCGTATTGGCAGCACACCTGCGCATGCTGCCGGTGCGCGTCCTCTGTTACCTGGACGACATCCTGATCCTATCAAGGTCGCAACAAGCGGCCCACTCAGACCTGCGGGTCACGCTAAACACACTTCAAAAACACGGTTTTTCCGTAAATTACAAGAAGAGCCACCTCACACCATCAACACGCCTATTACACCTAGGGGCGATCATAGATTCAGAAACAGGATTAGTACACCTTTCGCAGGAAAGGCGAGACAGCATACGAAAGCTGGCACGCCTCGTCCAGGGGAAGGGTTCAACCACAATAGCGCAACTTTCCCAACTCTTGGGGAAAATGATCTCATGCCTGGGCATCGTCCCATGGGCCAGACTTCACTCCAGAAGGCTCCAGTGGTTCCTTCTTCCCTACCAAAGACTAAACCAGGGCGCATCCCTCCGAAAGGTCAGACTCCCTCCCCAGGTCCTGTCATCCCTCCGATGGTGGACGACTGCTGCCACGGCCAAGGGGACTCTGTTCAGGGAACCAGACAGGCTAACGGTGACCACCGATGCCAGCCAGTTCGGCTGGGGAGCTCACTTCCTGGATCAGATAGCGCAGGGCAGATGGTCACCCAGGGATCTGACCCACAGCATCAACTGGCTCGAGCTAAGAGCGATTCACCTAGCTCTCCGCCAATTCTCTCCCAGCCTGAAGGGAAGACACATGCTGGTTCTAACGGACAACGTGACAGCCAAGGCACACGTGAACAAACAGGGGGGAACGAGGTCAGCAGTTCTTATGCAGGAGGCCCGAGAACTGGGCCTCTGGGCAGAGTCACACCTAGGGTCCATAAGAGCAGAACACATTTCAGGGGAGGCAAACAGCCAAGTGGATTCGCTGAGCAGAGTCACGGTGAATCACGCAGAGTGGAAGCTGGACCCGGCCCTGTTCGAAGCAATCTCGAACAGGTTCGGCCGTCCACTAGTGGATCTCTTCGCTTCCCCCAAGAACAAACAGCTCCCTCGCTTCATAGCCAGGTTTCCGGCCTGGGGAGCGGAGGGGATGGATGCCCTCAGGTGCAGGTGGCCCCCGGGGCTGATGTACGCATTTCCTCCTCCTCCGTTGATACAGGCAACCATTCGCAAGGTCATCCTGGAGGGAGCGGAGGTGATCTTGATTGCCCCACATTGGCCGAGACGACCATGGTTTGCAGACCTCGTAGACCTTTCAATCTCGCCAGTCTGGGTAATCCCCCCACATCAGGTGTCGCTCACCCAGGGGAATCTCCACCACCCAGATCCACAGTGGCTACAACTAGCCACCTGGCACTTGAAAGGGAGGGCCTAACCAGTCAGGCCTTTTCAGAGGACGCCATAAAGATCATCCAGGCCGCCCGTCGCCCTTCCACTAACCGGGTGTACGAGGCCACGTGGAGGAGTTTTGTCAGCTGGTGCGGCAAACAGGGATTAGATCCCTTGGCCGTTACCATTCCCAAGGTCATAGATTTCCTGGTAGAGGGATTTAAGAAGGGCCTGGCTCTTAACACTATTCGCAGGCAGGTGGCAGCCATACAAAATGTGATCTCCTGCGACAACAGGGAGTCACTATCACAGCACCCGGCTGTAAAGGCCTTCATGAAGGGAGCAGCCGCAGTAAGACCTCCGGTGGTACATCGCTACCCGTCCTGGGATCTTCCCAAGGTGCTCCAGGCCTTGACAGCCCCTCCGTTCGAACCCCTGAGACTCTGCTCACTCCGGCATCTGACATGGAAGGTAGCCTTCCTGGTGGCCATCACATTGGCTAGGCGGATCTCGGAGTTGGCAGCCCTCTCGGTTCGAGCGGATCTGATGATTTTTTCAGAGGACACGGTCACATTACGTCTAGATCCATCCTTCATCCCGAAGGTCAATTCCTGGTTTCACAGAGCTCAGGAAATAGCATTGCCAAGCTTCTGTCCGAATCCATCTGATCCACGGGAACGGCGATGGCACACCTTAGATGTGCGTAGGGCCTTACTTCTTTACACCAAAAGAACGTCTGTCTTCCGGAAATCGGAAGTGTTATTTGTCTCTTTCCAACCAGCAACCAGGGGTCACAGGGTTTCCTCCTCGACCATTGGCAGGTGGATCAGGGCATGCATAGCAGAGGCTTACGGGGCACAGTCACTACAGGCCCCAACAGGGATAACGGCGCACTCCACCAGGAGTGCGGCTACCTCAGCGGCCTGGCACACGCAGGCACCAGTGGAGGAGATTTGTAGGGCGGCGACATGGGCGTCCCCAGTCTCCTTCATTAAAAGTTACAGGATAGACCGCTTCGCTGCGGCAGAGGCCTCCTTCGGGAGGCGATCGCTGCAACAGGTCATTTCCTCAAACGAGACTTCAGCCTAGACCCCCACCCGGGGGGACATGGGAGGGCTTTGGTATGTCCCAGTGGTGTGGATTCGGAATCCGCATGCTGGAGAAAGGGCGTTGTCTTACCTGAACACCTATTCTCAGCATGGGGATGAAGAATCCACACACCCTCCTCTAACAGTCTAGGCAGATATTGAGTTACAGGATTGTGAACAGGAGCCACGAGGACCAAACTACGTTGAAGGAGCTTCGCCGGAAGAAAAAACTGGGAGACAGGAAGTCCGGTCGGAGGACAGGAAGCCCCGGTTGGAGGCGGAGCTAAGAGATTTGGTCCTAGTCTATGGGCAGGAGGACGGAAAAGAACCCAGTGGTGTGGATTCTTCATCCCCATGCTGAGAATAGGCGTTCAGGTAAGACAACGCCCTTTTTATTTAGTACCCAGCTGACTTTGATGGCATTCTAAAAAATTAAGGCCTTCAGGATCAGAACTGGTTAGTACTTGGCAGGGAGATCACCAAGAAATTCCAGGGTTGTCAGATAGTCTGGGAAGACAATAATAAATGGTGTTCATATTTTGCCAAGAAAACGTCAGGATCATTGTCAGTGAAGTCACCAATCACTCAGAAACTTTCATGTTTATTGTTCTATGCCCATGCACACTTTGCATACATATAATCAGTGCTTTTTTTGTAAAAAAAAAAAAGGTGCTGGAACTCACCCATGTCATACAACCTGCCTTGCCTACCCTACAAGGTTCCATCCAAAAAAGGTGCCGGAACTCCGTTCTGGGCGTTCTATGACAAAAAAAAAAGCCCTGCATATAATGAACTGATCACTTCATAGATTAAATCCAGAGGATCATAGATCTTATTTTAGAGATAACATTTAACAATACTTGGAGCAGGCACACAAAGAATTGTGTTATCAATAATTATTTCATTTATTAGGATCCAGTGAGTCAGGCCTGCCTTCTGGTATCAAATAACTGCCATCTTGATATGCCCCCCCAATGATAATTTGTAAATAATCCGTAGGTTTTCCAAAGACTGGTGATCCAATGAACTCTTTAGTCCTGTCCAACTGTCTTTGCTGGTGCCGTTTGTTCTTCTACTTTACTCACTCTTGCTAGCTATAGTAAAAAAAAATCTAGTGTTTTTTTCTCCCAAAGGTGCTTTTTCAAAAGGCAACAGGAAAAAGCACATTTGGGACAGCCATGACCTGGATAACTGAGAATCTCTATAGACATTCTAATTCTTTATTGACTTATATTGCATGTCCAGAGTAACTGAATTTCTGATTCTGATCATCATCTCAGAGAATCAGCCACTAATTTATTGGGTGTAGAACCTTAGATTAGTTCCTTTCTGTTTCCAACTCCATAATTGTAAGTATATATCTTTTTTCCCTCATGCTTTCTTAATATCCAGAACTTTGCTAAACTTTTCAGTGTCTCTGGCATCAAATATATCTCAGTCAGCTGCTTAAAACTTTTCTATTACTCCTATGCAGTTATCCAAGCTCACAATAGATTGAGCAAGTGAGAGCAGAAGATTAAGAGGAATTTACAGAGGAGAAAAAGGGACAGTAAAGTCAATTATTTTAAGGATAGGAGGCCTTGCTTGAAGCGTTGGTTCTAATCAAGAATAGAATAGAATAGAATAGAATAGAATAGAATAGAATAGAATAGAATAGAATAGAATAGAATAGAATAGAATAGAATAGAATAGAATAGAATAGAATAGAATAGAATAGAGTAGAGTAGAGTAGGGTAGGGTAGGGTAGGGTAGGGTAGGGTAGGGTAGGGTAGGGTAGGGTAGGGTAGGGTCGGGTCGGGTCGGGTAGGGTAGGGTAGGGTGGAGTGGAGTGGAACGGAACGGAACGGAACGGAGCGGAGCGGAGCGGAGCGGAGCGGAGCAGAGCAGAGCAGAGCAGAGCAGAGCAGAGCAGAGCAGAGCAGAGCAGAGCAGAGTAGAGTAGAGTAGAGTAGAGTAGGGTAGGGTAGGGTAGGGTAGGGTAGGGTAGGGAGTGGTAGAGTGGAGTGGAGTGGAGTGGAGTGGAGCGGAGCGGAACAGAATGGAATGGAACGGAACAGAACAGAACAGAACAGAACAGAACAGAACAGAACAGAACAGAACAGAACAGAACAGAACAGAACAGAATAGAATAGAATAGAATAGAATAGAATAGAATAGAATAGAATAGAATAGAATAGAATAGAATAGAATATTTTTATTGGCCAGGTGTCATTGGACATACAAAGAATTTGTCTCCAGTGCATAAGCTCTCAGTGTACATACAAGCAACAAAATAATATAATCATAAGATACCAATAGGATACAGTAGTAGAAAAAATTAGGAGGATACTAAAATTAATAGGTTTTCAGCATATAGTGAACGAAGTAAAGCATATATGGACAGTGTTCTGCTACACTAGCAAGTGCCCATGCCATTAATTAATTCCAATTCAGAATGGAGAAGGAAAGAAAAAAGAAAAAAAGAAAGAAATTAGGAAATTATTTTGAAAAATAGCAATCTGGCTGGACAAAGTGTACAGACTTTAGAGGCGGAAACAATTTTTGGCAGGAGGGTAAAAAAATCAAGCTAATTATCATAGCCTGAATTTCTGCTTTAATCTTCATATCAGTTTCAACATGTCAATCTGTAGATTTTTAAAAGGGAAAGGTTGCGAAGCACACGATGTCAGCATCTTAACATTAGAATTATAATATAATTTTAAGCAGCTGTAGAGGTCATCTCTGAAAAAAATAATTGTTGAAAAGAGTGATATTTCTGCATTTCAAAATGGCAGCAACGTGTTTTATATTAAAAGACCAAAAATCAGTTTCAACAGATTGTCATTTAAGATAGAAGCATACAAGAGAAATCAATATTACTATCTCCAGGATGAATTTCTTAATCCAGTTTGGGGGAAATATACGATGTCCCAAACTTCCATGCATTTTTTTAACTAAATCTAGTAGTAAAGTGGCAGAGAGCAAAGAACAAGAGATAACATAGTTATCTGATTTATCATCACCTGCCTGAGATAATTTTGAAGTTTACAAATTATGGACTTTGTTCAAAGAGAAATCCATGAAGATCACTCCCTAACTTGATCCTTTGGGTCTTTCAGTGGTCTAATGGTCATCAAACTCTTTGCAATTGGATCATAATTATACCATCAGAACAACAGAAATAACCAGATAGAAGAAGAAGCCCCACTGTCAAGAAAGGCTGAGCATACTCTTCCAACATATGCACTGTAAGATAACTTCCTACATGCAAAACAAAGCTGAACTACTGTTATTCCTGAGTGCCTTATTTCACTGTACCCAGAGCAGGCTCAAAAATATATGGTGCCCCTAGACCATATTGACTGATATCACCACCTCCTGTGATGTGAAAATTAAATAACAAATAAATTAAAAGAAAATTAAAAAACCCCTCAAAGGCCAGGCTTGAAAAGACCCCCTTTTCTGCGGTCAGTTTTCTATGTTTCTGTGTTTTCTACTCTACCCACCATGAGTGTCACACCTTGTTTGTGAGCTGTCCTTCTCTTAGAGGAGCAAAATAAAGCAATAGGAGAGAAATCAAAATATTTCCAGATTATTTAAAGACACACAATATAATGTTAGCATAAACAAAAGCATCCTGTTTGTTGCTGCAGTGTGTCAGAACAAACAAAAACAGTCTTACCTGAGAATCTGGAGCATGAAAACAAACACTTGGATGTCTGACAAGATTTTGAAACAGACTCAAGAAATAAAGCTCAGCAAAAAGTCTTCACTTTTTCTTGCTGTGACTGAAAGTTTCCAAGTGTCGTCTTCCCTTGGTGTGTGATGTGCAATCTGTTTTCCTAGCTACTGTGTTTCCCTGAAAATAAGACCCAACCTAAAAAATAAGCATGATTTGTCAGGATGCTCCTAATATAAGCCCTACTCCAAAAAATAAGCCCAAGTGGTGGGGCAGGTGGGTATGGGCACATCACTCATGTCAGGGGCACCTGTGGGGGCCCAGGCATGGCTGGGGGTGATCCAGAGGTCTACAGCAGAAGGGATGGGACCAGGGTGGGTGCCAGGGCTTGATTCACCAGAGGAGCCTCGTCAAACCTGTCAGGTTGCATGCGACCCTCACATAGCAGCACAGGCGGTGGGTGCCCATCCTAGCCCTTTAGCTCCCAGGGTGCCAGGACTCCATGGCCTAGCCATGCTTCCTTGAAAAACCATCTGTCTTTCCTATGGCTGCCATGGCTGGGATGAATGCATCCAGCAGGCCGGATCATGTGTCTCCCCTCTGTGTCTTTGCCTCACCTGCTGCTTGGAGGGCTGGCCTGGCAGTTGTGGTGCTCAGACACACTTGTGTTGCACAGGCTGCATAGTCCTGGTTGCTTCTTGGGGATTGGGGCTCCCTGCCCTTCCCGTTCACCAGGGACATCTCAAGTGAGATGGCGGCACTGGCAACAGGTGGAAGAAGAGGCATGGGGGAGGGGAGGAGTTGCCACCATAAGCCTCTCCTGCGATTCAAAGGTGAAACGTTGCTCCCTGCTTTAAGATCCACTTTCTCTGATGTTTTGGGACCATCCTATTGCATTGGCAATGAGTGTTGCTACCGGTTGATTTCAGTGACCATGGATTCTTCTTTCCTGCAGGTTTGTTGGAAACTCTGCTCCTTCCTTCCTTCCTTCACTGGTCCCCACTTTCTCACTGCCCTGCAGGTTCCTTCTCCATTCTGGAAGTGGCAGCTCCATTTTCTGCTGCTTCTCCTCCCAGCATGTGTTCCTCCTTCGTATGGAAGGACACTAAGCTCTGGGAAAACTAAACCAGCTGGAGATCCCCTTCCCCAATGGTTCTGCAAAGCCCTTGAGGTTTTGCGTGGAGGAGTGGACCCACTTCCCGCAGGGCCAGGCTGGCTCATGCTGAGGGGGGTGGACTCACACATACACTCAGCTTCCTACAAATATCATAGCTATCCTCAGCTGATCAGGAGAAAAATGTGTCTGCTCTGGATTTTAAGGCAGAAAAATGAAGCGATGGGGGAACAATTTCAATGGCCCTGGAGAAAAAGAGCAAACCAAAGTGGGTGCCAGGGCCAACCCTGTGGGAAGCGCTTCCGCTTCTCCATGTAAAACCTCAAGGGCTTTGCAGAACCATTGGAGAAGTAGAGCCTGGCCTTCCTTGCCCAGGTCCAGCCGGCATAGTTTTCCAAGAGCTTAGAGTCCTTCCATACAAAGGAGGAAAACAATGCTGGGAGGAGAAGGGTAGAAAATGGAGAAGGGAGACACGGGGTGATGCAGGATGGTGAGAAAGTGGGGATCAGCAATCGCTGCATGGTGGAAGGAAGGAAGAAGCAGAGTTTCCAACAAACCTGCAGGAAGAAAGAATCCATGGCCACTAAAACCAAGCAACATTCATTGCCAATGCAATAGGATGGTCCCAAAACATCAGTGAAAGGTGGAGCTTAAAGCAGGGAGTGACACTTCATCTTTGAATCATAGGAGATTTTGGTGGCAGCAACTCCTCCCCTCCGATATGCCTCTGCCTCTTCCTGCTGCTTGGAGGGCTGGCCCAACAGCCCCTATGCATTTGCTGCCTCCTGTACATGAAAAAATAAGACAACACCTGAAAATAAGCCCTAATGCAGCAGTTCTCAACCTTTTTCAGGCCGAGACCCCACCTGCACCACCCATGCATGGCACGCCGGCCCGAACTGTGCATGCGCGGCGCGATGGCCCGATCCGCGCATGTGCAGCGCACGCGTGATGGCCCAAATCATGCATACATGGCGCGAAGGGCCGAACGGGGGAAAAAATGGTGAACTGCGGCGTCCGGCGACCCCCACGAAACGGTCGTTCGACCCCCCAAATGGGGTCGTGACCCACAGGTTGAGAACCACTGCCCTAATGGATCTTTTGGCGCAAAAATCAATATAAGACCCTGTTGGGATATTCATGAGCAGGAAGAGTCATGTGGTAACTCAGTCAGCCAATGTGAAGAAAGTGCTACTGAGTCTGTGTAAAAAGGGTATTGAGTTAGGAGCTGGATTTTTCCAGTCTCAGGTTTGTCTCTGTATCTCTCTGTAAGAAGTCTTCATTGAGCAATGTTGCTATAAAGAAGAATGTATGGTATTGTAAATATTTTGATATGAATGTAAAGAAATTTATTTGAATCAGCTAAATGCAGTCAACTGTGAGAGTTTCTGATTTATTTTCACCAACAGAGAAATTAAAATTCTCTAACAGACCCGGTCTTATTTTCATGAAAATATGGATAGTTGGTAGATACAATATATATAAATGAAAAAAATGTGCATGCTAAATAATAAATATAAACATAAAAAATGAATATATATTATTTATTATGAAAATTTATATAAATATTGATACCTTATAGCAGGGGTCCTTGACCCCCCATACCAGAAACCAGGCCATGCAAACAAGCGAAGCGGGATGCAGGCAGCAAGCAAAACAACCCACCTCTGGTCTGCGGAAAAAACTCTCTCTGTGGAACCGGTCCCTGGTGCTCAAAAGGTTGGCGGCCGCTGCCTTATATGCGACAAAGGAAGTTGGAACTAATGGAATTCATTTATTTATTGGAATTGTTTGACACCCATCTCACTTTGAAGAATTTTGTAAACCTTTGTCCAAAGTGAGTCAGGGTTAGGAAGGGCAGGAGATTCCTTCCTTTTTTCTCCAGATTATGAGAAACAGCCTGCCCTCTGCCCAGATGAACCAGAAGGGTGGGGCCAGTCCTATAAAGACCTGTTGGCTGAGACCTTCAGCCTTTTGGAAAAAAGCAGTGGAGAAAGGAGCTTCTACTCCCTGGGTTTCCTGCCCTAGAGCACTGCTGGATGGGTGATCTGTCCTGCAGGCTGTTACAAAGGAATGTGGGGAACCAGATTTGTTGTCCTTGAGGAATTTGTTGTTGTTTTTTCCTGGTTTCACTGAGTTTCAGGCTTTTCCTTTTAAAGTGATGCGGTTGGAAATTGAATAAGGTTAGGAGCAAACTAAAAACTACAACAGGAAGTGGGAAATACGGTAGGAGGTTGAGATTTGCCACCACTCTTAAATATTGCAGTTTTGGTGGGAAATAGCAGGATGGGTCTTTTGAAGTATCTTCACACACCCCAGGACCAGAGCTTTGCAGTCTACTGGAAAGGACCCTTTCTCTGATGTGCCTGCCAGGGGATGCTCATGGGCCCCACTTTCCAGGTATTTAGGGACAAGCTAGGAATGCATCTCTTTTGCCGAGCTTTTGTTTTCTGAACGATTCTCTTGTGTAACTTTAAGAGCAATTTTAATTGCATTAATGTTATGTATAGATTACATGTTAGTGTTTTTCTGAGTCTCTTAGATGGTAGAAGAAACAAAAGCTGGGTAGATATAAAGCAATTTGGAAATAAGTGTACAAATGTAAAATTAGAAATAAATATAAACATAGATTATACTTTAAACCTTAGTGTACTAAACACTAGGAATAAATATAACTAGCCTAAATTTTGAACATCAGTGTAAGGTTAATTGCTGCCCACGGTTATACCATAAAAAACACTGAAATGTAGCCATAACAGTGTGTCTGCAACAACACCAGTACTTTTTTAAATCAAGGTGCTTTGATAAAAATACCAGTTGAAAATTGGAGCAATGTTATGCCATTGAAATTAGTTCAGATTAAGCATTGGGATAAATTTCAGGTGATAGCTCTGTCAAAGAGATGCACAGATTACCCTACTGTTAAATCCTCCAAGAGTCTGACAAAGAGCAGCTCTCCAGGGTCCTGTTGCACAGTCCTGTAGCTGTACAGAAAAGGCCCTTTCCTATGGGCCTGACACTTTCATTTCTGGACCAGAGGGGAGATTCAGAAAGGACCTCCAGGGCCATCTTAGCAGCAGAATTCAAAAGAGAAAAGGGAGAAATGGGAGAGGGAGGTGGGTAGCTTTGTGGCAAGCCGGTGGCCGATGAAGCAGAATTGTTCCAATATTTTGGGGGCTATTGAGTTGGCACTGTTTTTCTGAGCATAGGGTCAACTTCAGTAGCTGTTTTGAATTTGTCTTTAGCCCTCTTGGGGGGCAAGAAGCAGTCTGTGTAACACCTGTTTCTCCCTTTTCTAGAATTAGGCTGCTTGATGGATGCAGGTTAGAGCCCTTCTGCAAAGACCTTTCACCAGCCTGCCTTTTGGGAAAGAGAAATGCCAAGATGCCTTTTCCTTTGTGCCGGGGGACAGTGAGAGCTTGGAGTTTAGAGGCAAGGAGCGGGTGCTTTGTGTTACATTTCTTAATGGGTGCCACTGGGCTGGTGATGTAGATACTGGCCCCTCAAGCTATCGCAAGCTTGTCTTTTCCCACCAGGGCACCACTTCAGTTGATGTTCTCTGGGAGAGGCAGAGCTGAGGAGTCTAGTGAAGTTCCCCAAGCTGTACCTTCTTGAGAAATGCTGAGAATAACTTTTGGTTTTGTTTGGGGTGTTTTGTACAAATGTATCCAGCTGGAGTCATCCTGCTTGGAAGACATTACATCTGCACATTTCTGGGATGAAGGAAAGGGGTGTGCCCTAGGTCGTTGCAGGTGGAGTGACTATGTGCTGCTGCTGTTGCTATGAAGTAACCCTGAGAAAGAGTTTTGATATGCCTGATGAATTTGCTTCTTTCCATGATTGTCTGGGTGCCCTGAAATGATTGAGATAGGGGAGGAGAGCAGAGAACAAGAGCGGAGCTTGGAGTCATGGTGCGAAGCTGCAATCTGGCCATTGCAGGACAGGAGGTTGGGTGGGAAATTAGTTTCCTCTCTCTATGGGTTGGAGTCTGACTGGGATTCTTTGAATGGAAAGCTGGCACCGCTTCTCTCAAGTTAGGGGTCCCCAACCCCCAGTCCATGGACTGGTACTGAGCCATGGGCTCTTAGGTACCGGGCTGCGCAGCTGGAGGTACACTGAAAGCACGTCTTCCACCTCCAGGAATGTGGCAAGTCTGCAGGGGTCTGGGCAGGAGAGTGGCAGGGCAGAAGCCATTTTGCTCAGTGCAAGGTCCTCCAACAGCTGCACTTGCAACATCTAAGCTCTTTGTCCTTCCTCCTCTCCCTCCTCCTGCTTCTTCTGCTATCTCTCCTTCTGCCTCTTCCTGGTCCTGCTCCCTTTTCCTCCTGCTGCTTTCCTCCTCCTCTTCTTCCTCACTTTCCTCCTCTCCCCCTCCCAGCACCCGCTCCCTTCGTGCAACTCTCCAAGTTTGCAAGACAAACATGCACTAGCTTGCAACCAAGAGCTTCCCCAAAGCCTCATTGGAGGGAACCCCCCCAAGGTATGTGTGTGCAAGCGTGTCTTTCTCAGCGTGCAAATGGGGGCAGGAGAAGCTACCTTTCACCTTAAGCACTACATCTCTCCTCTGCACCTTTTCTAAGACAGCTGGGCTGCACTTCAACTGGAGTTTTTTGCTTTTATTTTGATGTTCCAGGCACCTTGTGTTTTGGCAACATCCTGCCTGCTTTTCAAGGTTTAATTTGGTGTTTTGTGTGTGTGTGTGTTCCTCCTTTCCTCCTGCAGCTCTCCAAGTTTGCAAGCCAAGCATGCTCCTACCTGGCTTGCAATGGGGGAAGGGAGAAGCTACATTTCCCCTTCAGCACTGTGTCTCCAATGGAATCCCTCTCTCATTTACGCCTTTTCCAAGACTGCTGGGTGCTTGCGCAGTGCCGAGTTGGTTTGGTCTCTCTCTCTCTCAGTTTTCTCAGCACTTCCTCAGTATGCTGGGTCCTTGATTTGTTTTGCCAGGAGGCTGAGTTTAGGATTGTCTCTTTTCCTTCCCACTTTCTTAGAAGCAGAAAGTCACTGGTCTAATTTAATACAATAATAGAAATAAAGTGCATTATTTATTTGTTTATTTAGAACATTTACAATAATGCAATGCACTTGAATCATCCTGAAACCTCTCCCCACCCTCCCCATCCATGGAAAAATTGTCTTCCATGAAAACCAGTCCCTGGTGCCAAAAAAGGTTGGGGACATCTGCCTTAAGTGTAATCTGTCTTATCTTTTTGTTCCCTTCCTTGACTTTGGTGCCGCCATTGTTTTTCCTTGCCACCAGCTTACCTGCCGCATCTTCTCTGGCTCTGATGTTCCCAGAGTCTGTGGGCCTCAATTCTGATGTTCCCAGAGTCTGTGGGCCTCTTATCTGGCTCTGATGTTCCCAGAGTCTGTGGGCCTCAAACAACATCTGTTGTTTTTGTTCCCTTTCTTGACTTTTGTGCCGCCATTGCTTTTCTTTGCCACCAGCTTATCCGCCGGTTAAGCAAAGAACAGAGAGGAGCTTTTGGAACCACGGTGGGAGGCTACAATCTGGCCGTTGCAAGGAAGGAGGTTAGGTGGAAGGTTGGTTTTCTCTCTTTATGGGTTGGAGTCTGAGGGGTCCTTTGAATGGAAAGCTGACACTGCTTCCCTTAAGTGTAATGTGTCTTTTGTTCCCTTCCTTGACTTTGGTGCCGCCACTGCTTTTCCTTGCCACCAGCTTACCTGCCAGATATTCTCGGGGTGGTGCCTACACTCTGCTCTGATCCTCCCAGCAACGCTCTCCTTTGCTTCTGGCTCTGCCGATACTGTAATGATCTGTTTTGTTGTTGAGATATAACTGTAGAATCTGTCTTTTTAATAGAGGGTGTGACTGTAGAGTCAGTCAAAACCCCACTCTTGTTATATGTGGGGAATGATTTTTTTTATGACCTTAGTTATAACAGATTTGGCAGTTTATTGTGTGGTGTTTATTTTAATTCTTTTAAGATAAAAAGACAGCATTGCCTTTTTATTTTAATGAAGTTGGATAAGCTGGGCTTATTTTGAGGTCTCCTATACAGGTGCAAGGGAGGGGACAGAGCAGGAAAATAGTTTGCAGGTTCCAGATTTTTGTTTTAATGTAACATCCTAGCTATCATTTGGCAATCCCACTTTTACACTTTGAAAAGTTAAGGTGAAGTATAAAAAGTTCTTTGTAATTTGTGGGGAAAGACCAACACAGCAAGGTCTTGCTCATTTCACCTTGCCACTCTTCATTCCTCCTAAATGCATCTGTCTTAACTTTCTATTTGGTTTTCTTTGTCCCCCAACTTAACCACTGGATCTTACCAGCACCTGCCTCCATCCCCTCTACCTTCCTTTGCTCATAGCCCTTTCCCTGAATTTATCTCAATTATACCCTTTCATGGCAACATGTGGTCTGTGCAATCATCCTTGCATCTTCCCTCCATTGACACAAAAGCAGATATGCACAGATGGGTAAGCCTTTTTGGGGAAAGCCACATCCAATGACTTTTCCTGAAGTTGTGGAAAGAGCTCAGTTGTTTCCACAGATTTTGCACTTGCAAAGCAATGTACAGTGCAGTTCTGAAGCAAGAAGAGAAGTCTTCGATTTGCCAGGGAGACTTGTGTTGAACAACTAGATTGCCACGTTGTACAAGAATGGTTTAACATGTGGTTTTCCAGAAACAACATAGGTATCAATCTAGCATTTGAAATTCTGTTCTGGTCATATGGACTTTTCTGTACTTATTTGTGCTTTTGTTGGGTTATTTTAAACTTTGTGAAGAAGAGGCCCAAAAGCCACTCAGTATTATCAAGTTGGGATATAAAGTGCAGTCATTATGAAAATAAAAGGCAATTCACCCACCTTTCACATTTTACAGACCTGTCTGATCTGATCCCAGAAGACCAAAGTTGCCGCCTCAACCATCTCAGAAGAGCTTTATCACTTCAGAGTTTGCCTATTCCAGATGAGTTTAGACTTAATATACAGTTGCGCTTGATTTGTAAAAGAGTCCTTGATGTTCCTTTATATGCAATTTTTTTCATCCCAGCTCTTCTGCAAGGAACCCCAAAACGTCCTCCTTTGCTAGTGATACAGGAAGGGAGGCCACCTTTTTTCAGTAAGTGAGAGTCCGGGTCCTGTGATCAAAGAAGGAATAGCAGCCAGAAAAGGAAATAAAACCTTTTAACGGGATTTTAAGATTATTCTGTATCTATTGAAGCTACCGTTTTAAAGTGCCCCATTTGCAAGCAGACAAAGCTTCCAGTCTCCCTCTGGGTGAAAAGGGGGCACCTATGAGATGCTTGGAAATGGAGCAAATTGCTCTATTTCCAAGTGCCCCATAGGCACCCAAACACTTTCTGCCTGGATAGAGAAATGACGGAGACTGGATTAGCTCCATTTCAAAGCGCCCCATTTACAAGGTGACGAAGTTTCCAGTCCCCGCCATTTCTCCATCTGGACAAAAAGTGTGTCTGCCCTGGGAAGCCCTATAAGCTGTTGGGGCCATGGGCAAGCAGATGGTGGGAGGAAGCGACCAGCCAGCCGCAAAATAAGACATCCCCCAGAAAATAAGACCTAATGGGTCTTTTGGTCCAAAACAAATAATAATAAGACCCAGTCTTATTTTGGGGGAAACACGGTATGGTGTTTGCATCTCAGATTGGTTAGAAGAAAGAATTCAGGTAGTAAGCACACAAAACAGACAGAAATAGAATGACTCTACATTCCCAGACAGTTGCAGCCTCCCTATCTCATTTGCGGGGGCCATCATAAAAGGAACTGGGTCACTGTTTATCTTTTGGGCTAGTTCTCTAAACAGCTGCCATGTTTATCTGGATGCCATTTACATTTACCAGAGTTCTTTCAGTGTAGCATCACTCTCAGGCATTCAGGGAATTTGGAGAATGAACTGAAGCATCAAGCAGGGTGCCACAAAGTTCAGTCTGGGTCCTCTACTCCTCCACATGTTTATCCATGACTGGGATGAAGTGGAAGCATCAGTATGGGTATTAATAGGCTAGGAAAGAAACTGAAAATAAAAAAGGGAAAGTTAACATTGAGAAATCTAAATTTCTTCACTTTGGGAAAGTGAAATGGAATGCACAGGCATTGCTAGTTTAGCAACAGTCCTTGTGAAAAAGATTTTGGAACAGTAACTAATTACATACCAAGTTATGAGTCAGCAGTGTGATATTAGCTGCACCAAAGGCAAATCAGTTTGAAACTACATCAACTGGAACAGGCTTTCTAAATCTGTATTTGGCCAGTTCTCACCTTGCATCGCCACCAGTTTTGGGTGCCAGTAAGGGTTCAATCAAATTAGTCCACGGAATTGATAGTTAAAGGGTGATCAGAATACTAGAAAGGAAAATCTACTAAAGAGAAAATGAAGTAAATGGGAATTTAAAGGCTTAACCTTGAAAGAGGTATGAGACCATTTTTCAAATATCTTAATTCAGTATTTCTGAACCTCGGCCACTTTGAATTCCTGGGAGTTGAAGTCCACACATCTTCAAGTGGCCAATATTGAGAAACATTGCCTCTAATCATGTGACAAAATAAAAAGATTGCGATATGGTGCAGGAAAAGTCTAAACTGTAGGGCACTTCATGTGTGTAAAAGAAATCTGAATTTGTCTGGAAGTGGATTTCTGAGATCTGTTTGAAGGACAATGCCTTCCTTGCTGTTGAAAGCAGCAGAACAGAATTCAGACAGGGTTATTTGACCCCCAGATCAGCAATCTCAACTATCCTGATAAGAATCTATGGGTTCCCTTGGTTTAATGCCATGTCATGTTTTTAAATCTTATAATCATTTTATATTTGCATACAGAAAATAAAATGCAGAAAGAAAATGGGGGTTTTCTTCCCCTCCATCTCACCTTCTCCTCTCATCTTCTCTTTCTTCCCCCACTTCCAGCTTTAAGTAATGAAACCATCACACAGGGAAGAACAAATGACCATCATAGAGGAATTGTTTCATCAATCCCCTTTTAGAATGGCAGCATTATTGGCACTCCACAACCTCCTAATCAACACCAAGATATGTACTAAACTAAAGCAGCTAGTGGGCAAATGAATGCAGGCAAGACTGTTCACAAGTGTTTTTCAGGGGATTATCCCCCCAACCATCCAGAAATGCAGATTATGCACTTTACCTGCGATCAAAAGATCTGCTACAAGGCATTCTTCTGAAATCAGTCAAAGAAACAGAGTCGGGAAAAGAGCAAGTACTTATGCTCACTTGGTAAGGTTGAGCAATGATTTAACTGGAATAAAAACTTGGCCTAGTGTAGCAGCCAGAGTTATAATTAGAAAATAAAAAGGTAAAATTTTCTCCTTTCCAGTTGAGTCCAACTTCATACTTTGTGAGTTGCTCATATGAAGAGGCATCTGAATGAATTATCCCCATTACATTCCTTCTTGCTTAAACTGCAGGTTGTGACAATCCAATAGGTTCCTTTTTGTCATGGGTTCTATGGCAGGATATATCGCAATGTTCACATTGTGCCTTGACACAGACTGGCTGAGGGTGCTTAAATATAATGGAACTCCCTTTAAACAGCAGCAAAGGACAGCTAGTCCAACAGCATTGACCTGCCTCTGGGAAGAGATCCCCTGCTGTAGCTGTTCTGCCTGGGATAGGAACCTCAGCGGAATGGAGCAAATTGCCACACCCAGCTCCCCGCTGCCAATTTCCCAAGGTCAACTCACCATGGCCAACTCACTATGGCCAAGTTGTTGCAGGACAATTTGATAATTTTATTTAATTATTTAAAATAATTTTTAAAAATATTTTAATTTTTGTCATTCACGTTTCATTTTGTTCCTCCTTTTACATCCTTTCTTTAATGATTCTGTTGAAAGAAAAATCATCAGTCTCCAGTCCAAGCTGGGAATAATCAAAATGGAGACTGCTTTAGAAAGAAGGTTGCAGTTTATTGAAGAGGAGAGCCAGACAGAAAAATGGCTCTGGAAAAACTGACCACATGTAGCAAGGTATGGTGAGTTTTTATACCTTCTGGGGCTCTTGAGGTTGTTTCCTGTTCCTGTTTGAGGCTTTGTATTTCCTGTGTCATGTACTTTGACCTGAGTGTGCCCTTTTGACATCTGTGGATTAATCCTATTATGTCTCCTGTCCTTAGAATTTGGGTAGGGCATGTAGACTTTAGATTTCTTTGTCTTCCTAATACCTTCCTGGCTCCAACCTTCCTGAATGGATTATTACATCTGCATTTTTAAAAGCTGGTCTCTGCCTAGTTTCTGCTTGGAAGAGAGGGGCTGGGGCTAGTTTCTGTCTTTTTTAAGATCTTCTCTATTATTCCTTCGGGGAAATATATTCTGCCTTTTTAATATTCCCCAAAATATTTCTTTCTCTGGATTCTTCCCACAATTCTATTCCACCATTTCTTTATATATTATGAGTTGTCCCGTGGCGAGTTTGGTGCTTGTTATTTATTTATTGGTGTTCTGTTTCAAGTGCTCCTCTGACGTTTCCACCATCACCCCTCTAAGTAGCTCACCCCAATAAGAACATAAATACAGGGTAAGCAAAAGATAAGTCCTAACCACCTGGGTTTTGCCAATTCCTCTCCATTCTTAATGACAGCACAATCAAATCAAAGACTAATAATTACAAAACAAAACAGGGGGAAAAAAAGTATCCAAGACCATTGCAGGTCTTGTAGGTCTAAATTTATTTAATTATATAACATGCCTACAACTAAGAGATATCTGCTACGTTTTCAAGGCTGGACATATTAGACCAGCAGCAGAAACCCGATGAATGCTTTTATAACTTGTTATAAAAAAGGGAGGGGTGAGCTACATCCAACTCACCATGGGACAACTTGCTATGGGACAAAACTTACAGAGATATTGCTGTTTTAGAACTTTTTTTTCCTGAACATTGTGTTATGTTACCCATGATTACTTTGAGTAGTAGAAATTGGGCAGGGGAGGAAGAAGTAAAGTTATTCCTGCCAGATTTTTTTTTTTCATAAATCATGGAAACAGAAGCAATGTGGCAAAACTAAGGAAGAATCTGTTAGGACCATTAATTTTCTCTATTCGTCCTCCCCATTCAGTGTTTTAGCTAGAAAGATTTATATAGTGTACTTTTTTTTTACCCACTAACCGTTCAAGAACATTTAGCCTCTGGGTTGAATCATAAAATTCAGATTTGGAAGACATCATAGAAATTACCTAGTACAACTCCCTGCTCAGTGCAGGGTACAGTAGAACATCTCTGACATATCACCTTCCAGCCTCTGTTGGAAGACTACTACTGGAGGGGACCTCACCATTTTCACATGTCTGCCAATTCTGGGATTCCTCCTGATGTCAAAGCTTGAACTTTCTTCATTAAAGTTGTAACCTGCTGGTTCTGAATCTGCCCTCTGGGGCATAGGGAGCAAATCTAGGCCCCTCTTCCATGGGAAGCCCTTCAGATGTTTGGAGATCACTATCATATTTCATCTAAGTCAAATTTTCTGAAGCTCAAAATAATCCTTTCCTTTAACTCTTCCTCCTCATTTCTAGACCCTTCAGCATCTTGGTGGCTTCTGCCCTGAATCTTACTCTGATTGTTCCCTGTCCTTTTTGAACTCTGGAGCCCAGAATTAGATTCGGTACTCCAAATGGGGTCTGAATGTTTGCTTTAGTTTTTGCTTGTTTCATTTCTATTTCCTTTGATTCCTGTTGCCAAGAGCTGCCATTACCAACTGCTTTCACAGAAAAGGTCAATGCTATGCCAGGGTGATATCAAACAAAAGGCTCAACACCTAAGTCCATGTCCTTGGAGACAAGTTCTATTTATCTCAGTGGGATTCGTGCCTTGGGAAATGTACACACAGCTGGGGGCTGATCAAGGGACTAAGAGCTCATAACATAGGAGCAAATACCACATTTTCCTAAACAAGTGAGATCAGTTGTGCTAATGCAATTTCAGATAAATGCAGCACGCTTTTTACTTTGGCTGGTAAGACTGAGTTTGTTAGAATGCAAACAAAGGCAGTCTTCACAGTTGCTTGCTGATACCACACTTGATAGGGAAAATGACTCCCCAACCCTCATTTATTTGCATCTTGCCTTTGTAGACTCTTTTGAATTGGCTATGTTTTCAGTTAATTCAGGAGAGATGGTATTTTTAGCCTTGATTCACAGTTTCAGCAGGATGAGAAGCGGCAAAAAAAAAAAAAAGGCAAATGCAGAAATCAGTATTTGCATTGTTCTGCCAAATAGTCTTGAGGCAGGCAGGGAATCCAAATCATTAAGTATACATTCAGACATACATAGGATTGCCAAGCCCTTGCCATAAAGAAGAGGGAGTCAACCTATTCTCCAAAGCACCTGAAGGCAGGATAAGAAGCGATGGATGGAAACTAATCAAGGAGAGAACCAACCTAACACTAAGAAGTTTCCTGACAGAAAATTAATCAGTGGAATGGCTCACCTCAAAAAACTGTGAATGCTCCAACACTGGAAGTTTTTAAGAAGAGACTGGACAACCATTTGTCTGAAATGGTACAGGATTTCCTGCCAAAGCCAGGGGGTGGACTAGAAGACCTCCAAGCTCCCTTCCAACTCTTTTATTCTTTCCTGCACTGAAAGAAAAAAGTTTTTTATATTGAGGAATAGAATTCTATCAACATAGCCAAGTTCCCTCAACTTGTTCCCATTCAGAAAGACTTTAGGTTTGTTTTGGAATGTCCCTAGATTTCACTCAGCAATTTAACCTCAGAAGAAAAGCATCCATTGAATACTCTTTTAAAAAAAAATCAGACGGTGGCTTGGTGGAGGTGAAAACATTAGAAAAACCAAGAATGTAACTCAGTTGTGAATCAAACAGCTGTGAGCAAGCCTAGGTATGCTAGCACATCAAAGTCTGTTTGTAACTTCCTAGGGTGGGGCTGGCCAGGTTTATGCCCCCCCAGATGACCTTGTAACAAATGAGAGATGCGGAAGTCAGCCTGTGAAACCTCCACCTTGAGTACACATTCGCATGCTTAAAGATCACCTTTGATACTTCAGAACTGAAAAGGCAGAAAAGCAAATAACAATCGTAAACCTTTGTCCCAACCTTGGTTCTTGTATCTTTCTCTTTTTTTACATGGATTACAAAAAATATGCTCTATGTCCACCAGCTGAAATACTCTCTCTGCCTCTTTACTGACGGTTGTTTCGTGCGCCCTCGGAAATATCACGTCTCTTCAATAAATTCCAAGAAAGAGTTACCTGGTACTTGCATGTACAGGTAGTCCTTGACTTACAACCGTTTGTTTAGTGACCGTTTGAAGTTACAATGGTGCAGGAAAAAAGCAACTTATGACCGTGTTTCACACTTATGACTGTTGCAGCATCCCCATGGTCACATGATCAAAATTTAGGCCCTTGGCAACTGGCAACTGGCATGTATTTATGGCAATTACACTGTCCTGGGATCATGTGATCACTATTTGTAACCCTCACTTTGCTTCTAACAAGCAAGGTCAATGGGGGAATCCAGATTCGCTTAATGACTGCATGATTCACTTAATAACTGCAGTGATTCACTGTGGCAAAAAAGGACGTAAAATGAGGCAAAACTCACTTAACAATTACCTTGCTTAGCAACAGAAATTTTGGACTAAAGGGTGGTCATAAGTCTACAACTACCTGTGTAATACATGTATGTCCTTATGAAAAATATTTTTGTTGCTTTGCTACTTTGGCCATACAGATTACTTAGAATTTAAAGCCCTTTCATATATGGCTCCATTTTTTTTTCCTTTTCCTCCCTGTCCTAAGAGAGATTTCAGGAAGGAAAATGATCTGAACAAAATATTAACAAAAAGATAGGGAAAGAATTGAGATCCAATTCTGCTTTTTAAGCAGATGATACACGAGTTCCCTTCAAAATGTGTGATAATATCTATGCGGAGTGGTAACATACGATTCATTCTTCTCTGGCTTGTTAAGTTTATATATTTCGGCTGTGTGTTTATGTCACTCCATAAAGAGAACTGCCAAAATGACAAAATCTAACTTGTCAAAATGGCAAAAGTTAACTAAATTACTTGTAAGGTTAAAAAGAGACCCTTTAGAAGTGAAATTGGGAACTAAGTGAGATTGTATTTGCCAGATTTAACAACATGTGAACTGCACAACTGCAATAAATGCTAGAAGGAATTATAGGTTCATTTTCTATTCCATAAGTAGACATGGAATAATTTCTGACTTGTTTTTCATTCTTTGGGAGGGGGGAATTTGGAGGGTGTTTTTTTTTTCAATCAGAACAGAGCTGGAAGGGACGTTGGAGGTCTTTTAGTCCAACCCCCCTGGTCAAGCAGGAGACCCTATACCATTTCAGATAGGTGGTTGTTCAGTCTTTTCTTAAAAACCGTCAGGGATGAAGCACCCAAAACTTCTGAAGGCAAAGCTGTTCCACTCATTAATTGTCCTCCCTGTTAAGAAGTTTCTCCTTAATTCCAGGTTGCTTCTCTCCTTGATTCGTTTCCATCCATTGTTTCTTGTCTTGCCTTCTGGTGCTTTGGAAAATAAGTTGACCCTTTCTTCTTTGTGGCAGCCCCTCAAATACTGGAATACTGCTATCATGTCCCCCCCCTAGTCCTTCTTTCTCTAGACTGGCCATACCCAATTCCTGCAACCATTCTTCATATGTTTCATATCTTTTATTAAGTGACTATCAGGACTGTTTTCTTTTCATTGAAGTTGGGGGGAAAAAACCTATCAGAAATGTTAATGTTTTCCCTGTCATTTGGCCATGTGTAACATTACACTTGAGCAATATGATCTTCAGAACTTCCCCAGAAACTTCTCCCTCTCCCCCTCCCTCGCCCACAGATGGTGTTTCCCATTTGTTGCAAAATAAACACCCTTAACACCAGAGCTGGAAGTAGCACCAGAAAAACCACCCAGTATTGATGTCCTTTGATCACCCTTGAAGAAGGTCAACTCTATCTATGACTGAATAGACAGCCCTATCTGGAAGTCACCTACAACTACTCTATCTACAGAGGAGCTGCTAGAGCTGATTCACTTATAAATATTAGTGACTTTTTTCTTTTCTTTTTTTTATAAATGTATTTTATTATATTTTTATATGGGTAGGGAAAAGATGGGATCGGGGGGGTACAGGGAAATCAGGATAAAGGGGACAGGGTGTGGATAGTTACAGTAGATATGTAATTCAGAGAACAAGCTGTCGTCCGGGTCTTCATATTGAATATTATTATTTATATAATACTAAACATTTATAAAAGAAGATCGGTATACTTACAACAAATTTTTGGTAAAACAGTAATATTCCTTTAAATAATTAGCATAGTTAATAGCATAGCAACTATTTCCAAACATCAAGCTTAATACTTAATATAATAAATCTCTAATATCTCTTCTTATTCTAACGTGTTTCAACCCACTGATAAAATTTTCCCCAGGTTTTATAGAAGATTGAATCCTCTTTCTCCCTCATCTCTAACGTTAATCTGTCCATTTCTGCACAATCTAGGATTTTCAAAATTATAATCTGATCTGATGGTAGGTTTTCATTTTTCCAAAATTGGGCGAAAACTATTCTTGCAGCTGTCAATACATGTAGTATTAAATAATCATTTTCTTTACCATAGTTAGGTCTTAATATACCTAACAAAAACAGTTCTGGTTTAAATTCTATCTGAATTTTCATCATCTTTACTAACCATCTATGAATCTTAGACCAATATTTTTTTGCAATAGAACATGTCCACCAGGCATGATAATAAGTACCCGGTTTTTGCTTACATTTTCAACATGTATCTGATAAATTTTTAAACATTTTCGCTGAGCGAACTGGTGTCATATGCCATCTATAAAACATTTTATATAAGTTTTCTTTGTATGTTACTGCTTTAGTAAGTTTAATATTTTTATCCCACAATTTTTGCCAGTCTTCTAATTCTATAGAATATTCAAAGTTCTTCGCCCATACTATCATTGCTGACTTTTTTCATATGGTGATCATCATCTGGAGAAAAAAGATATGTATGTTTGATAGATGATGGAGGAGAGAGAGAGAAAGAGAGAGAGAGGGAGGGAGGGAGGGAGGGAGAGAGAGAGAGAGAGAGAGAGAGAGAGAGAGAGAGAGAGAGAGAGAGAGAGAGAGAGAGAGAGAGAGAGAGAGAGAGAGAGAGAGAGAGAGAGAGAGAGAGAGAGAGAGAGAGAGAGAGATCCCAGATCTTTATTACTGCATGAAAATAATGCATAGATTATTGCATGGAACTCCTTGTAATTCATATAAAATGGCACAGATATATTTGGGGAAGTAACTTAATTGAATATTATTGCTAGTGGCCTTCAAAAAGCATGCATTCTTGAAAATTGGATTACAATCAAATATATATTAGGTGGATCATTGTGAAATTTATTAAATATTGCTTATATGAGGGATCATTCAATATATAATTAAACGTACAAAAGAAAACTGCATAGAAATGTTCTTTCCTTATGTTTCAATAAATTACAAAGGAAAAAAGTGATGGTATAAAATCCAATATTAATTCACATGTCTTTGATGAGATAGACTGATCTGCGAGTTCTAACGTGATTAATCCTGACTTCTTGTAAAATACCAGATAATCTGAATAAATAAATAATATTATTTCAATTTAGATGTCCATCTTTTTGTTTTGCAAGACTCACTCCTAAGGAAATGTACACATGATTTCAATCTAAGATTTCCTTCGTTGTAGAATTTTTTTTGCATTCAGTTGTAAACATGCACGAGACTAGGCAGCATGTAATAAACAAGGCAGGTAGACAGACCTGTCCTTTAGCCAAATACTGAAAAATGTGAGCAGTCATTCATATCCAATTTTTGCAAACTGATGAATTAATGTGGAGAGGATTGTGTAACAATATTTGTTTTTTACTTTATCTACACATGCACACAATGCACAAAAAACCCACAATTAAACAATAGTTTTAAAGTTTATCAATCAATAATATGTGCCCCATGAAAGCGTTTTGGAAAAACATTCCATTATGTTAGTTTTCTTTCCAAAATATTTCCTTCTAGAAAGTAAATATCAAGGCTCTGATGAAACTCCATCTCAAAGCATGCTGCTTTTTGTGTGGTTTGTTTGGTTTACCATTTTGTTTCTATTTTTTTGCAGAATTCAAAAAATATATTCCACATAATGCATTCTAATTCTGGATTCTATTTTGAAGATACCCATGTGATGGGACATCTATGCTCTTTTTTTCCTATTTATTTCCTCCCACAGGCTAATCAGTAAGTAAAAGCATGTGTGTGTGTGTGGTGGTTTTACCAGGATCTGCACACCTATTGGGGGGGAAAAGTCACGCAAGACAATTTTTTTGCAAAGTAACCAATTGTGAAGGCTCATTTGTATGTTATGTTAATAATGAATAGCTGATATCTCAATTGTCCAGACCAGTGTTTCTCAACCTTGCAACTTTAAGATGGATGGAATTCAACTCCCAGAATTCCCCAGCCAGCTTGTTTGAAGTCCACCCATCTTAAGGCTGCCAAAGTTGAGAAGCACTGGGGTAGGATATCGCAGTTTGGTGCACTAAGACCAACAGGCAGGACACTCTAAACATCAGACAAATGAGGCAACTCATTCTAAGAATCAGCTGCCTCTCTGATGTCAATATGTGGAGTAGAGGGAGCTGAAAAGTCTATGTAAGCCATGCCTGACTAGGCGGTCCTTAGGAGTGCTGCCATTGTTGATCTATTTTGTACCACCCTGTTCACTGCTTTTGAAACAAAGTTTATGGACCAACAGGGAGAAGAAAGTCAGATGAATCCTTAAATCTTTAATTCTACACGATAAATTCTCTCCCCCGCCAAAGTCTTACAAACATAGCTGCATTTCTTGAACAGAAAAACAAGGCTTGCATTAGGGCACTTGTATCATATTTTCAAACATCAGCCAGGATAAACTGCATCCAATTAAGTTGAGAAAATATGGCACAGCTGGATGCCTGGAGATCTGAGCCACGTTCAGGAGAAAAAGTGGGATATAAGTCAAGTAATAGCTTATAACAGTATGTACTTTCTTTATATTACTATAAGAATTAATTAAAGTGCATTTCTCCTCTACGGAAGATTTCAGAAGTACCATTAAAACAATGTTCTCTCTGTAATGTACTTAGAAGAACTATTCAACATCTGGCACCGAAAAGGAAATGGTTTTTTGATTATGCAGATTGGTTCCCAAGAGCCCTAATAATTTTGTTAGTCTTTATGGCAGCCATGGACAATCTGAAGCCCAAGGCCAGAAGAGACTGCTCATGAGATCAGCCACGGATGCTCACACACACACACACACACACACACACACACACACACACACACGTGGTCTCAGGAAGCAGGCTGATAAGAGCTGTGGCAGTCTCTCTGGCAGGACTCCAGAACAGCCTCCATTAGCTGGAACGATGGAGGATGCAATTCTGCTGCTTAGTTTGGCAACCAAGAGTTATAGCTGAGAGAAAAGGATGGGCAGAGAAAGGAATGGTACACTCATATGCCTCTTACATCCAAAGGTTGGTGAAGAATACATGAAGCTCCCTCCCTAAATATAGAAATGATGATGGGAAAGCTTTCTTGGGGAGCGGGAAACAGTTTAATGTGTTTGCCATTAAAGTGGCAAACAAGAATATCCATCTTTCCTCCCAGCCCATAGCTACAGGGGAATATTTACAGAGCTTTTTACAGTTGATTTAACGACGAGAACCATATGATGTCAGTCTGGCTTATTTGCAGGTCCCACCACGTTTCTGTAGATCTTGGATTTTTTTGAGGGTTCCCAAGAGCCAAGCATCTTGGCATTCAATCTTAGCACAATTCTACTCGTAAGACAGCTTCACAAACTTTTCCAAGGGCTAATTGCTAGATACTCTTTTGCAACACAAAAATTATCACGAGGATCCAAAGTTATGCAAGGTGAGAAAACTGATCAGAATGAATTATGGGGGGGGTGTCAGGCTTTGAGGACCAGCAAACCATATTTTTCTCCACTCTCAGTGCAAGCAACCACTTTCCAGGAGTGAAGTTCAATAGAATTAGAGAAAAAGTTAAACTGTCTCACATCTTATCATTACCAGCCATTGCAATGGAGAGAGGGAGAGAGATTATTGTATTTGATTCATATATGCTTTTAAATGTAAAGATGCTTTAGAACAGGGCTCTTCAAACTTGGCCCTTTTATGACTTGCAGACTTCAGCTCCCAGAATTCCTCAGCCAGCATGCCTGGCTGAGGAATTCTGGGAGTTGAAGTCCACAAGTCATAAAAGGGCCAGTTTGAAGACCCCTGCTTTAGAAGCTGAGCCTAATTTTATTTATCCAGAATTCACCTGGGGGGGGGTTGTTGCTGCAAATAAGTGTGTATGGAATCTCTGCTTCCATGACATTTACCAACCTCCTATTGGGGTCAAATTATCATAAAAGTAAAGCCAAAGCTCATTCAGTCCTCACCTGGTCCTTAACTGTTTTTACTTACATAATGCCTACTTTGAAATAAGCTTCTCTGTAACAAATAGTCATCGGGTTCCCTGCAACTATTAAAGGTTAAAATGGAGGCATCTGGGGGAAAAGGGCTGGAGAGCTCCCTTCTTCTTTTCCATCAGAGGCACTAGAAAGATAACTATTTTGTAAAAGAATGAATGGATGACTATTTGATTGATTCATAAGCAAAGTCAAGATTGGATGGAGAAATTCCATAATAAACAGTATGGCTGGCTATGCTTCAGAAATAATCAGGAAGAAAATATTCAGCAAACTCTTGAAAGCAACTCTATGAACAGTTGCTTCCCCCCCCCCCATGATTCTCTATGTGTAGGGAAAATAACATGGCTGCTTTGATTGATTCCATCAAAGAGTTAACCCATTTCATACATGTGTGAGTTGGGTGGCTATACAAATTTGTTAAACAAACAAATAAATAAATAAATAAATAAATTTAAAAATTTCTAAGATTGAGTTGAGACATCAGAGTGGCTTGACTTATGACTACAATAATTTACAGTGGAAATTATGGTCCCAATTGTGGCTGTAAGTCTGTATAAGAAGCCAGAAGAGAATCTAAAATAAATATCACTGCAGAATATAAATAGTTATTATTGCAACTTTAATTATGCCTTATTATTATTATTGTTGTTGTTGTTGTTGTTATTATTACCTAACCTTAAACTGTTCCATAATGTGTATCTTTATTGTATTTGATAGACTTTATCCTATGTTTCTGACTCTTAGCAACTTTAAGATGTGTGGACTTCAACTCCCACAATTCCCCAGCTGGCTTGTTCACTGCTGTCATTAACTTTGAATGTTTGCTGAACAAGTGAGTGTTAAATGAGGACTACCTGTACCTTTAACAGACCTTATTGCATGGGCTACTGTGTTTGAGCCAAAAAAGTGAGACAAATGCTACCTAGAGTTAGAAATTTTTTTGTATCTCTTTGCTGACAGGCCTAAGCATCCAGAATTTTGCAGCCCAGATTTGGCAATTCAAGCATGGAGTCCTCATGGAAACTATAATGGAAAAGCCTTGTAGAGCAAATAAAGCAACAAGAGAGGGGGAAATCACCACCACCACTGCTTTGCCTTGCCCTCCTCTATTGCCACTGCCAAGTCAGCTATTATCTCAGCATCAGGAGCATGCACCAGAAACAGCACACTTAGGGGCTCCTCACAGTTTCCCTGGCAATCACTGCTGCCATTGCTGTCCTCTTCTTGCCCTTCTCCTCTGTCCATCCACAATGCTTTTGCTGGTGTGCCCTGGGTAGTGTTTGTGTCCACTGAGTCTAGCAGGGAAGCAGAGGAGAGCAGAGAAAGGATTGTTTGGATGACTGAAGAGATAAAGAGGAGAACCATGTGGGATTCAAGCCTCTTCTTCCCTTTTTGTTTCCACTTTCAATTGTCACTGCCAAGGTGGGCGGAGAACTCAAGGCTTAACTCTCTCACCATTGTGGGACCACAGCTCCAAGGTCCAGAAAGTATTGTGTACACCCCTGCATAGGAATTAGTTGGATTGATAGCTTAATGTTGTTTCAACATTGTTAGTAATATGCTTATGTTTATTTATTTATGCCCCGCCTTTATTTGATTTTTTTAAAAAAATAAACAGCTCAAGGCAAAGAACATATCTAATGCTCCTTCTTCCTCCTATTTTCCCCACAACAACTCTGTGAGGTGAGTTGGATTGAGAGAGAGTGACTGCTCCAAGGTCACCCAGTTGGCTTTCATGGCTTAAAGTGGGACTAGACATCACAGTCTCCCAGTTTCTAGCCTGGTGCCTTAACCACTAGACCAAACTGGTTATGCTAGTGTTTACCCTTCTTACTGAAGGGAACAGATTCCTGGAGTGAGTACAAGTTCTTATTGCTCTTGAAGATCATATTGCTGACTCGTTCATTCTACAGGCAGTGGGGGAGAGGGGTTCTCATTCAGGCCAAATTCGGTTCTCTTTAAAATGGGAAATCATCTATCATTGGTAGAATACTGTCAGCTCCACTATGCAGACCCAAACAAGAAGTCAACCCACATGAAGGCAAATGCTACACATTAATATGTGGACTTACACCCATGTGAATTAGGGTGGTGTTCGCCTGACTCTTTTGCTCAAGCCTTCCTCTTGGTTTAGTTATAAGCCTTGTTTTCCCTTTCTCACTTTGGTAATGGATTTGGCCTATTTCTGTCCCAATCATCCTCCCTTTTCTATACAAATGCAGATAATATCTTTGCCGTACAACCACAATCAAGCCAGAATTTTCTATTGCTGAGCAAGATAGAGGTTAAGCGATTTTTGCCCCATTTTAGGACCTTTTTTTGTCACAGGTGTTATGTGAATCACTGCAGTTGTTAAGTTAATAACATGGCTGTTAAGTGAATCTGGCTTCCCCATTGATTCTGCTTGTCAGAAGGTCACCAAACATGATCACATGACTCTCCACCCATGATAAATATGAACCCAGTTGCCAAGCATGCAAATTTTGATCATGTGAATAAAGGGATGTTGCAATAGTCGTAAGTGTGAAAAATGGTCATAAATCATTTTTTTTCAATGCCATTGTAAATTTGAACATCACTAAGTTGTAAGTTGCAGATTACCTGTACTGTACTTATATCTTTGAATCCAAGGTCAGAAGTAGAAACACAGAAGGCATTTTCCAATTGGAGGGGGGGGAAACCATTTGCCATTTCAGCCACCCTCTTCCAATCCCATTTTTAAATATCCCAGTGATAACTCTTGATCCACATCTCCAAAGTGGGCCCCAACAAAGAAAACTCTTGTGTTTGTAGAAATCAATTCAAAGAAGCACACAAATAGGCCTCACGTTCGCTTTTCTTCGTGCCACAGAGCTGAGCCGGCCCAATGGCAACAAATAACTCATGCTTTTGCGAAATAAGTGGAGCCAAATTAACCCCGAACACATGCTAATGTTCTAATGAAGTCAATGGACTTCAGATGAGAAACAAGGCACATGTACCAATTAGCTGACACTGAAGGCATGTGAAGAAATAGCACCAATTGTAATGAAACAAAGAGCGGTAAAAGTCACCATTTAAAGTAATTACCCGCAGGGCCTTTGCCAAGCTCTCAAAATGCCCTTTTTGCACAGTGAGAGGTCAGGGGACTTTTGTTTTTAAGATGTGGCCAATTCACAGTCTCCATTGTCTTTCCGGGCTGCCCCCATGCCTCATTTTTCTGAACAAAAAAAACCCACCACATCTTATTTACCTACTAAAGCGAAAATCCACTTTAATAGCAAATGAGCACTGAGGTGTCGACTTGAAAAACGCCCCTCCCCAAACGAAAACCACCCACCCTCCTCCAACTTCGTTTGAACAGCTGTGGAGAGTCTGTTATTTATCAGAAACATTTTTAACAAAGGCCAAAAGGGGGGGGAAGCAGCAGAGAACAAGGCAGCCCCTACTATCCTCACCCAGCTGTTACCCGATATGGAAGCATCAGAAAGGGGGAGTGAAGCAGAAAACGGCCCCACATTCCAGCAAAATGGATGCCTTTGTCTTCGTTCAAGACAGTGAAAGAAAATTTTTTAAATGTCTGTTAAAATATTCCCCCAAACAACCATTTTCCTCAAACAATAGCTGTAAATCCAAGTGTTCTATCCACGAAAGGGATACAGTGGATTTCCCCAATTCAGAATCTTCCAGATGATGGAACATAAATCCCAGCATCCCCATCTAAGGATTACCTATACTGGCCAGGACAGTGGCAGCTGTAATCTAGAAAATGCCTGTTTGGGAAATGATGAGGTCTATCATTATACAATGGAAAATCTCAATATGATTTTATACAAGAACACCAGTCCTTAACACCAGCTAAAGTAAGTTCATAGTAAGTAAAGCAGTCTTCGGAGTATCAAATAATGAGAAAAGGCGAGGGTTTGAGTCATAAACATCCAACTTTATTTCCAATAAATTGTTAATTAACACATGTACAAGGAAAAATAAATTCTCTGAATTGAATGTAGTATGTGATTTTTGCCATCCATTGCTATTTCACTGGTAAGCCAGCCTGGGTGGGAGGTGGGACGTACATGCTGAAGCCCAACCCCCAGTGTATCACTCCGTCATCATTACAGTTGAGCCACATTTGGTTGGATTTGTTGTTTGGTTGGAAAGCGGCTGATCCCTGCGGAGTGGCAGTATCTGGGAAGAGTTGGGGTTTGGGGGTGAAGTATCTTGAGTGGACCATTGATGGTATCCAGTTGTGTGCAGATGATCTGTCCATGAATGGGTCATCAGATGCAGCTTTGGCCCCGGGTGTTGGTAAGTTGCCATCGAGGTCTATGACAGTTGTGCCTCTGGAAGCTTCCTCTTGGACAAGGGCAAATGTAGGGAAGAATTCAACTTTGACCTTTCTGATCCTATAGTAATCCCATAGGTACTTGTTTCTGGTTGCATTGTTGTCTGTAACATTACCACTCCATGCTCTGGCTAGTGTGAATGTTATTCTATCAGAGTACCATCCAGTGGGAGTGGCATCCTCACCGGTGGGTGGGATCTGAATTTCAAGATTATTAACAAATCTTAAATTGACAATTCCATTCTTTCTCTTCCATCTGTATCTGTGTCTCCTCCTTCTTTGTCTTTTCCTCCCGCCTCTTCCTCCTCTGGTTCGGCCCCACCTCCTATGGAAGGACTGCCCACCAAACCTCCAGCGGAGGTTTACTTACTTACTGAGTCTTCGGAGAGGAGCGGCATACAAATCCGAATAAATAAATAAATAAATAAATAAGGAAAATGTCAGACTTTTCATGCATGTTTTGAAAGTACAGAAGTCTGTAGCCAATCCATTTCTTGGAAAGATCTGCTGGAAGCATATATGTTCCTTTGTTTTCACCCAGTTTGGTTGATGGCACGTATCTCCCTGCCTGATTGATCACCATCAGTTGTATCTCCATGCCTGCTATTTCTTACTAAATCTTTATTTTTATTTATTTATTTTATTTCCCATCTGTATTATTTTGATAAATAACTCAGGGTGGTGAACATACCTAATACTCCTTCCTCCTCCTATTTGCTCCAAAACAACAATCCTGTGACATATGTTAGGCTGAGAGAAAGTGACTGGCTCAAAGTCACCCAGCTGGCTTTCATGGCTAAGATGGAACTAGAATTCACAGTCTCCTGGTTTCTAACCTGGTGCCTTAGCCACTAAACCAAACTGGTTTAACCACCTACAGTCTCTTAGATTACAGAGGTAGGCTCTCTTATAAGTAGAATGTTTATATCTTCCCAGAGTTTTCTCAAGGTTCTCAGGAGCACCTTTCTCCTTTGGTTGTCATGGAGTACCCAGTTAGAGACCTTCCTCTTCTCTATCCATTGAACAATCGGAAAGTATAACACAAGCTATAGATACAATACTATTATAATCATTGAGTATCCAGTATATGTAGAGCGCAGGAAAAAATGCATGTACAATCTTGGTCCATATATAAAGCATAATTGAGTAGGTTCACAGAAACTAAATCATTATAAGCCATAATAGTTTTCTACAACATGTTTAGCAAACTAGCAAATATACAATGATTTGTGCAACGTGTAAACTAGGTCAATGTCACATAATGTCCCCTTAGTTGAACTGATTTGAATTAATGTTGCTCATTTTCCCTGTGCCAATTATTTACAAGCTATCAGCTGATCTACTTTAGGGATCCATCATTCCTTATGGGAGACTATCTTGAATTCCTAAATTCCTTTCCATGCATAAAGCAGTATTTTAATTGCAGATTAATCAACAGAAAAATTAATAGCAATGAAATGAACAGATTTTTACTTTTTTCTAATCAAAATAGAAAACATAAGGTAATAATTAACATTTTTTAAAAAAATTAATTTGTCTTGATTGAATATGCCAATTATTATGACCAAAGATTCATACAGTAGGATTCTAAATTCACAGAACCAGATCTATACACCCAAGGAAGCTTCAAGCATGTTCTTGAAAGAGTGACATCAGCGTTATTATCCAGCTTGCCATTCTGCAATGAAATCACTTCTAAAAAAATGAGAGATAGTTAAAATGATACGGCCTGAGGGAAATCATAGTTGCTGATATTGAGGCATACAGATGCATCAGTTGCATTCTGACGTACTTGAAATAGGAAAGATGCTTTCTACAAAGACAAATGTTTATCAATCTAAACATACAAAGAAGAAAATATCTGTAGCTCAGAGTTGAACTCTAGGGTCCTTGGTGCAGAGCACTGAAGATGTTACCTAATTCGGTAATGAAATGTCTGCAAGAATGCAACCAAACTCAGAGAAACATACAAAGCAATACATTTAGGCTGAAAATATTTTAAAAAAAATAAATAAATTCACAGTGCAAGAATCCACATGAGCATTCAAAAAGTCATCTCACTGAATTCCCAGAAGCTTACTTCAAGGGAAATATATCTATATAATTAAAATCTCCATGACTGAAGCTGCAGACTTCTTCATTCTTATCAGGAGAAAATGTTGCTTTTGACCTCAGAGAATACTGCTTGTAAAACCATCACCCTGGAAAAACTGGACCAAAGGCTCATTGGGTCCAAGGCAATGTTGATTTTTTAAATCATATAATGTAATTTTTTTTAATTTAATAGTTTCCCATATAAGAACTTGATGATATCAGGATGCTAATTAAATCACTGACAGAACCTGCTCTTGTTCATTAACTTACTTATGTATCTTATTCCAATATCCAGTGAGGGATTTCCTATTATATCAGAAAAATCTAGGCATTTGGTCTCTCCTCATATAATCAAATGAAACTTGTCAGCTTATCTATATCTATTACATCCCATGCTTTATTGAACCTATTACAAAGATCAGGTGCATCTTTTTGCTGTGCCAGATTTTAATCAATACTAAGTTCATTATGATTAATAACTTCATGCCAGTCTGCTGCTTTATAATGCTTTTAATTAATCCAAACCAGTGGTAGGACTCAGCCGGTTCGCACCGGATCGGAAGAACCGTTAGCTCATTTTTGTTGCCCAGGCCCAGAATGGAGTTCCGGAAGCGGCATCCACACAGAGAACCAGTTGTTCCCATATTTGAATCCCACCACTGATCCAAACTATATTGTCATGGGTTTTAAAAGATAAATTGGAGCCAAGGTTTTTACCTTCATTTACTGACCTTTTAATCCAAAATATACCTTTCCACCAAATACTGTATACATGCAGATGTCCTCAATTTTGTTTTATCTCAAAGAGCTACCGTATTTTCGAAGTTCATATCACAGAATACGTAAGGATGCTTTTCTGAGGTAAAACATCAGAAGAATTTGTACAGACATGCTGGATGAGATACAAATGGCTCCCGACTTACGACCACAACTGAGCCCAAATTTTCTGTTATGGAGAGTGAGTCATTTGTTAAGTGAGTTTTGCCCCATTTTATAACCTTTCTTGCCACCTGGTTGTTAAGTGAATCTGGCTTCTCCATTGGCTTTGCTTGTCAGAAGGTTGCAAAAGGGGATCACATGACTCCAGGACACTATAACCGTCGTAAGTATGAGCCAGTTGCAAAGCACCTGAATTTTGATTGCATGATCATAGGGAGGCTGCAATGGTTATATGTGTGAAAAATGGTCATAAGTCACTTTTTTCAGTGCTGTTGTAACTTTGAATGGTCACTAAATGAAGAGTTGAAAGTTGAAGACTACCTGTATATTTCTCTGCCATATTTTCTTTTTACCCAAGACTCTTCTAAGTAACTCACTCCCATGCCAGCCCCTGAGAAGGGATACTTGCTCAGCCCCGCTTGACTAAGATACCGGTGGCTTGTTCAGCTTTTTCTAGCTGCTCATTCTAATAACGAGGTTTGAATTGCAACTTCGACGGTACCCGGAGAAGGTGGTGGAGGTGGGTTTTGTCTGGTATTCCTAGACTATACTTTGTAGTTAAAATATATAATTACTGAAGAAAGCATAATGAAATCCACGGCTGTTAGACAACACACAGCTCTTCCAATTAACAGAGGAACTGATTAAAAGAATTTACAGTGGCAGAGCTGCAAGGAAATGCAATTTTATTATGACAGTTCTTTTCCTTCGTGTTCCTTTTAGGGCGCAGGGATTTTTTATTTTATTTTTTTGTATTTGTGGGGGCACTGAAAAGCCTCTTATTAATCCCAAATGTGGATTTTTTTTTTTACAGTGTCCCCAACCTCCTTTGCAGAATTTTGTGGAGGGTCCAGAAAACAACAATTTCCTTTGTAATCTTCAATTTTTTTCCTACCAATCACTGCTTCTTCATTCTCACCATGGACATCTTGTAGAGGAGAAAAGAAATTGTTGTCAGTAGTTGCTTGGTGGTACTAAGACTTGTCCTTGTTAGAATCTCATGAAATACTATTTCATGCCTCTTGGCTTTTTTCTGTTGCTATTTTTTCACGACCAGAAGCGATAGAGCATTTGAATACAGACAGTCCTCAACGACCACAACTGAGCCCAAAATTCCTGTTGTGGAGTGAGATATTTGTCAAGTGAAATTCGCCCCATTTTGTGACCTTCCTTGCCGTAGTTGTTAAGTGAATCACTGCAGCTGTTAAGTGAATTGGCTTTCCCCTTGACTTTGCTTGTTAGAAGGTTGCAAATGGGGATCACATGACCCTGATCGCCAGGACACTGCAACGGTCATAAACATATGTCAGTTAAATATAAGTCAGTTGCCAAGGGTCTGGATTTTGGTCGCATGATCGTGGGGTTCCTATGAAGGTCACAAGCGTGGAAAGGGCCACAAATCACTTTTTTTTTCAATGTCGTAACTTTGAATGGTGACAAAATGAATGGATGACCTGTATTCTGATGCTTCAAAATGAGTGCAGAGCAGAGACTATTAGCCCTTTGAGGTAGTCCAGACAAGAAGCACAACTGTGAGTTCTAACCCTGTCTTTATAGTCAGGTTACATTGAGGGAATCTTGCAAGATTGAAAATATTTCTGCCTTCTGCTCTTTTTACTCTCTGGAAAACTAGGAAAGGTCCCCCTCCCTTGTGTGGTCTGACATATCTTTGACATGCCAATTGTCCAATCTGTGGCTCTGCCTCCTGACTCCCAAGATCATGCTCCCATACCATGGCAGAGACCTTCCCAGTAGGTGTGACCCAAAACTCCCTTCCTTTTGCATGACTATTTTGGTACACATTTCATATGCACTTTTAACTTTAGCGAGAATTTTGAAACACCTCTGCCAGGATGGCTCTCAAGTACCAGTTTCAAATCCTGACTTAGTCCTGGAGTCACTTTGAACTTGTCAAACTAACTGGAGAAGGGTATGATGTTAGTTGAGATATGGTGCAAGGGACTTGGAGATTCACATTCAAGCCTATTTGCAACCACGGTTGGTTGAATTAGTGATTTGGGGCCAGTGGTGGGATTCAGCCAGTTCGCACCAGTTAACCGGTAGCTAATTTTTTGTTGCCCAGGCCCAGAATGGACTTCTGGAAGCAGCATCCACACAGAGAGCCGGTTGTTCCCATATTTGAATCCCACCACTGTTTGGGGCCAACTATTGTCTCTCAGCCCAACTTAACTGCACAGGGTTATTATTGTGATTTTCAAAATAAAATAAGAGTACCATGTGAATACCCTCGAATGCCTGGAGAAAATATAAAGTCTCAATCTAAAAATAAAAATACAAGATCTAAAAAAATAAATAAAAACTCAAGATTATTCTAAACATGAAATGAGATGAGGGAGAGTCACACATATCATCTTAAGTTCCTTGAAGGAAACAGAGTTAAAAACCATAACAATCTATTGTTATCAATGTTCGTTCATAATCCGATAAACTCAAGAGTAGCTAGAGTACAACTGCACAAGGTTGTCATCTACAAATCACGTAGCAATAGAGAACCCGGAGATCTGATTTTAATGGGGAAAAAAAACCCAATGATGTCTACATCTGTTCCTCAAGTTATCACAAAGCAATTCATGTCATACTTAATAAATAATGGGGCAAGGTTTTTAAATGGAACCCTGATGCAGACTTAACCAAAAGAATGAAAGAGGAAGGGATGAATATCTAACCACTGTTTTTAAAGCAAAGGGGGTGAAAGGGGGGGCTCAAAACTGGCTCCTGCTTGGGTAATACATGGTCCCAGCTAATCCTGAGCCAGGACTGAAGGAAAAGGTGCCTGGATGGCCACGCAAACCCAGAGGCATGCACAGACTGCAGCCCCAAAGCTTGCTGCTTTATTAACATGCCCTTTTTTTCACCTGCTTCATCCCCTCAGCTTGATGCTGAGTCTGGTAAGTGGGCATTGTGTGAGAAGTGGGCAGCTGGACTCCTCTGAGAATCTTCACTTGTCAGAGATGAATCAATCATCTCGAAAGATGTCAGCATCTGCCCAAACCATTTTGTATTAGAATAAATGGCAGATGGTGGTGTTTTTATATTTAATCAGTTCCACCAAATGCAGTTTCATCTCTTATAAAACTAAACCATCTGCAGCATGTAGGTGTACACTTCTAGCTAAATGCCCGCTATACAACCACCTTTTTTTTTAAAGCAGGTAAACCATAGAAGTGAGTGGCAGCATTTTTAAATGCCGTAAGCGACCGAGTGGCAGGAAGGAGGTGGCGAGAGTGGCTTAATTTTTGCTTTTAAAACACCGGTCTTTTCTCATAAAGGATTGTCTTGTTGCGATAGCCATAATTTATGTGCAGTTGCAAAAGCCCAGGTTTAATTCATAATTTAGATTGCACATATTTGTCTGAACTTAACCCTGGATCCAGTGAAAAAAATATTCCTCTCCTTCTGGGGGCAGTTTTAATCCATCTGCAATCGAAATTGATACATCTTTACTTAAAAACAAATCTGTCCATTGTTAATGGGCTTAAACTGTAATGTCGTACACACCTACTCGTGAGTGGGCTCAATCAAAGGGACCTTAGGTTTGAGTAAAATATAACTCACTGCATTTAAAAAGATAGTTTTGTAATCCTCAGATAAATCAACAAAGAGATACTTGTTTTAAAAATATTATTATTATTATTATCCCTGTCCTCCAAGCAAGGAGAATGACATTCACAAAAGAACGTCATTTCTCTTCCCTCAAAAATAAAATGGCCTACTAAGATCCTTTAGTATCTGCTTGCTTGCAAAAGAATGGTTTTATTTCTGCCACTGGTGGATTAATCTTTATTTAGTCACCATTCCCAACGAGAGCAGGATGGGGACGTTGCCTGCATGGTATTTTAACTAAGAAGAAAAATAAAAATAGACACCCACAACTTTAATGCAGATTATCTTTTGAACACATACGTTCAAGTAACACCATCTGGGTGGGGTTTGACCAACAGCAGGTTAGAGAGCTGATTTCAGATGCAAGCAGATGGATTTTTCTTTACTTTTGGCTGTGTGAAGCAAGTACACATCTTACCACCAACTGGACTCATTGCAAGCAAATCACATTGTGGAGAAATCAACTATTTCAATCTATTGGATGATGTTCCAGTGCTTAAAATATAAAGCACAGATTTAGACTACAGCCTAAGAGTGCAATTGTCTATCTGGAAGCAAACTTTTGAGAGTGTGCTACATATTCTGAGCAGATGCTTTCAGGATCGTACTCCAAAGGCACACAAAAGCTCCTGCCCTTAAAGGATAATAATGCAGTCTCAGGTCCTGTCATGCTTTGTGATATTGAGAGGCTTTGCCTCCAGCCACTTGGTTTCTGCCTCTAAAAGGGGTTTGAAAGGCAAGAGAATTGTGATAAAACAGAGGAAGCTTTTCAAGACGGAGAAAAATGTGAACATTGGCAAGCCCTACATTAGCAAGCAGAAGTTCAGAACAGAGGTACAGAGACTTGGTAAGATGTGAGCCACACTATTTGAACTCTGCCTCCAGCTTCAGTCTTGCTTGTGCCTAATTTTGCATTTCTGACAAGAGTATTCCTTCCATTAAGACTTCTTTGACTATTCAGAATTCTGGATGGTGATTTCCTACACAGAGATGCAGCAATGGGGTAAGCACCATCATAGTTAGTCCTACTTTGTTTTCTTATAATAGTTATAATATATATAATTATAATACAGCGGTTCTCAACCTATGGGTCGCGACCCCATTTGGGGTCGAACGACCGTTTCACGGGGGTCGCCGGACACCGCGGCCCACCATTTTTTTTGCCCGTTGCGCGTGCGCCGTGCATGCGCGGTTCGGCCCGTTGCGCGCACGCCGTGCATGCGCAGATTGGCCCATTGCGCGCGTGCCACACATGCGCGGTTTGGGCCGTCACGCCGCGCATGCGTGGATCGGCCCGTCATGCCGCGCATGCGCGGATCGGCCCATTACGCGCGCGCCGCACATGCGTGGTTCAGGCCGTTGCGTGCATGCCGCGCATGCGTGGATTGGCCCGTTGTGTGTGCGCCGCACATGCGTGGTTCGGGCCGTTGCGCGCACGCCACGCATGCACGGATCGGCCCATCACGCCGCACATGCGCAGATCGGCCCGTCACACCGCGCATGCACGGATCGGCCCGTCACGCCGCGCATGCACGGTTCGGCCCGTCACGCATGCCGCGCATGCGCGGATCGGCTCATTGTGCGCACATGCGCGGATTGGCCCGTTGCGTGCGCATGCGCGACTCGGCCCGTCGCACCGTGCGTGCGCACTGCGGGTCGGGGTCGCGCCACGCATGGGCGCCGCAAGTGGGGTCTCAACCTGAAAAAGGTTGAGAACCACTGTTATAATATATAGAGAACCGTGGTGGCACAGTGGTTAGAATGCAGTAATGCAGGCTGACTCCGCTCGCTGCCAGCAGTTCGATCCTAACCAGCTCAAGGTTAACTCAGTCTTCCATCCTTTCCAGGTCGGTAAAATGAGGACCCAGAAATATGGGGGAAATATGCCAACTCTGTAAAACCGCTTAGAGAGGGCTGCAAAGCACTGTGCAGAGGTATATAAGTCTAAGTGCTATTGCTATAAAATTTGCAAAAACTAAGGTTTTGCTGAAATAAAAATATTTCTCAGTTCACTCTACATCCTGCAAGCAAACTCAATCACTAGGTTCATATACTAACTAGACTATCCTGTTATCTGATTTCCTTGGTTTTTGCTTATAATGTGTCAATTTCTTCATTGTGGCTAAGTGTTATTTTTGACCTGGGACTTCTGTGGTTTATTTGGCAAACAAAGCTAAAACTCTAGGCTTAGCTCAATTTTTGAGCCTATGCATTCCTCTCTCTCTCTCTCTCTCTCTCTCTCTTTCTGTGTGTGTGTGTGTGTGTGTGTGTGTGTGTGTGTGTGTAAAGAGATATTAAAGAATGCACTACAGATTTCCATTATTCTTGGCACAAACATTTCATTGAAAAATATTTTAGAAAGTTGCATGGAAAAAAGTGTGTTTTAAGAAAAAATGAGGAAAAATGGGCGCTGGGTACAATACAGACAAAGTTTAGGACTGGGTGAACATTACTGGACTGCAAAAAATTGGGTGATCAGTAGGTGACAGCAAAGGATTAAGAGTTTTATATATCTCTTTGCTGCCTTCTAGTGAGCAGTCCAGACATGGTAGCCTTAGGAAAGTACCATGCATACAATTATTACATAAATGTATAAATAAAATCAATATAGCAGGGACAGTTGTATTTAAAAAAGAAATGCAGAACTCTATTTTTTAATAATTTGCAAAGAAAAAATGACATGAATACATGGGAGAGCATCGTGGTGTAGATTTTCACAGAGCCTTATATTCCTAATGGGTTGCCATCCTGAATAGGAACACTTTATACTATATCAATCTGTTGCAACTCCCACCTGTAATTTCTACACACTAAGGCAGGGGTAGGCAACCTTGGTTCTTTTATGACTCGTGGACTTCAACTCCCAGAATTCCTGAGCCAATATGGCTGGGAGTTGAAGTCCACGAGTCATAAAAGAGTCAGGGTTGCCTACCCCTGCACTAAGGTATTACTAAATGCAACCCTGAATCTGAAATATACAATATGATTTGCACTGTTATACATATTTGGTGTTAGTACTTTTCATGCATTGCCTTTTTTTAAAATTGAGATGTATTTTACTTACCATGACAGTGCATTATGGAAAACATTCAGTAAATATAGTTTTTTTTCCAAAAGGAAATAAAGCAGATTAATATCTATATTGAATGTAAAGAATATTTGCTGTAAAAATAATCAACCTAATGCAACATACAAGTTAGACTTAAATAAAAAAAATTGTCAAAAATCTGATAGAAGAGCATTAAGAGCATCTAATTGCTGTTATCAATTATTAAAAAATATCAGAATGAGTTTTGTCTACCGCATTTTGATTTAAAATTAATATAAAAAGTGAGTACAGTTTTGGGGAATATTAATTGCACAAACTCTAGATTAAAGAGTTGGAATATTAACAAATCAATGATTAAGGCTCCAAAAGAATACAGTACTATTGTACAATATTTTCCTTCTCGAGATCTTATGATGAGATAAATTCAGCATCATCATCAAAAAAAAAAATCCACGTTCATTGGACACCTTGGAGAATGTTTAAAATGTGTTGGCTATCAACCATGTATATGTGAAAGTATAAAATAAGTAATAGAACACTTATACTATATAAGCTTGTTAACATATCATTACAAAGATAAATAAAATTGGGAAATGTAATGTACTTTTGAATTATGAGCCAAAAATGTGAAACCTATCATGATGTAAGGAATTACATATTTATCAAGCATAGGAGCAGCAAAATAAAGTACTAGTCATTGTTGGAAAGGCAGTACAACTCCAGATTTACAGTCTTGTGGATATTGTGTCAAATTCCTGTTTATAAATTGATTTTCTATCAGCGCAATGGAAAAAAAACTATCAGAATTAGGCTGAAAATTTCCTGTATGTAACATATTTTTGTTGTTTGTTTCTTTTTTTCACCTTTATGTAGTATCTCTCTCTTTCTCTCTCTTTAATCTCTCTCCTTTTTGATAGATCATAAAACTGAAATGAAGAGAATTTTGTTGTGGCACAAAGAAGGTGCTTGCCCTTTTAATGCAGATTCAATATAACTGAATGTAATTATTACATTAGAACAGTATCTCAGCAGGTGAACTTTAAGATGGGTGGACTTCAACTCCCACAATTCCTCATCCAGCATGCTGGCTAGGGATTTCTGGGAGTTGAAGTCCACCCATCTTAAAGTTGTCAAGGATGAGAAATACTGCACTAGAGCACGGGTGTCAAACTCGATCGTGTCACGTGACATATAGTGATGTTTTTTGCCTTTGCAGAGCTGGGATGGGCGTGGCCTGCACGTGATGCATCCAGCTCGTGGGCCGCCAGTTTGACACCTCTGCACCAGAGGCTTATACAATTGTTCTTTTTTTTTTTTTTTTTATATAAATTCTTTTATTAAAACAATCAACATTGAACATAAAAACATATTATGCAGCAATCATCATGGCTCCTGATATACAATACTAAGTATTAGTCATTGAAAACGTCTGAGTTAGTAAGCCTTTTCCCCCCCACTCCCCGTGTCTAGCCTCAACTATACTCCTGTTACATTTTATTTTGATTGGTGTTTCCCCTATCCGTTTCAATATTAAAGTGATCAACATTAAACATAAGATCCTATTGCTAAGCAATCATCCTGGAACATAGCATACAACATTAGGTGTTAATCTTTGTAAACATCTGTTTTGGTAAACGTTCTTCCCTCCTCCCTTACCTCTTCAAGTATACTCCGAATACATTTTGTTTGATTGGTGTTTCTCCTATATATGGTCTATCTACGGTATCTAGTCTATCGCATATTGTGCGTTTGCGTTTCTAAGTTGACTTCCTCCCATTACTAGTGCAATCATTTATGGTCCCCAACCCGAGATCCTGAGGTAAAAGTTTCATATCCTGAGGTAGAGATTCAGTCTACTTTAACAATATTAAAGCAAACAACGTTAATCATAAGGTTATGTTAAGAGGCATTAGTTAAAGAACATATACATTCAACGTTGGGTGTTAGTTTTTGTAAACATCTGATTTGTTAGCCCTTCATCCCTCCTCCCATCGATCCTTAGCTGGACGCCAGCTGCATTCTGTTTGATTGGTGTCTCTCTTGGATATAGTCTATCCACTGTTTCCAGTCATTCACAAATTGTTCATTGGAGCGGTTTTTCAAGTATGCTGATATTTTTGCCATTTCTGCCAAATTTGTTACTTTCACAGTCCATTCTTCAATAGGCGGGATTTCCGGATTCTTCCAGTACTGTCCCACCAACAATCTTGCTGCTGTAATTAAGTTCAAAAATAAATTTGTCTCTGAGGTAGTGATATCCTTTGTGATCCCTAACAGAAAAGCCTGAGGTAGAAATTCTATACGCTTTTTGAAAATAGTTTGGAGTGTCCACCATATCTTCCTCCAGAATGCTTTGATTTTTCTGCATGCCCACCATATATGAAAGTAAGTAGCCTCCCCGTCTCCGCACCTCCAGCATTTGGGCTGGGTGCCCGGGTAGATGAGTGATATTTTTTTCGGGTCTAGATGCCATCTATAGAACATCTTGTAGAAGTTTTCCCTTAAGTGTTGCGATTTCGTGAATTCTACATTCCTCACCCAAATTTTCTCCCACGTGTCTATGGCGATAGGGTGTCCGAAGTCTTGCGCCCACTTTATCATACAGTTCTTGACTAGCTCGGTTTCAGAGTCCATTTCTATCAGAGAGCTGTACACTCGTTTGATGTGCATAATCCCCTGTTCTCTGATCTGTTTAATTAGGTTCTCGTCGTTCTGGGAGAAGCCCTTCTTCCTGTCTTCACGCCACCTTGACTGTAGTTGTATATATGATAGCCAGTTACTTCCTATTCCTCTGTTTGCTAGCATTGCTTGAGGTTTCAAGAGGAACCTGTTTTCTTCTCCCAGTACAAGTTCACTGTAGGGCACCACTCCTTGCCCTTGGGATGTGTTCATATCCCCTGTTGCGTGTCCAGGGATCGTCCAGATGGGAATCTTGTCGTGTAGGAGGTGCTTATATTTGTTCCAGACCCATAGCAATGGGATTCGTAATGGGTTCTCCTTGAAGTTCCTATCTGCCTTTTTGTCGTATACTAGGTAGGCATGCCAGCCAAATCGTAGACCATGCCCCTCAACATTCAGAATTCTATCATTTGTCATATTGATCCAGTCGCTAACCGCCACCAACGTTGCTGCATAGTAATATAGCTTTAGATTAGGCATTTTGAGACCCCCTCTCTCCCTTGCGTCTTGGATGATTTTTAGTTTCACCCTCGGTCTCTTGTCGTCCCAAATAAATCTGTTGATGCCTTTCTGCCAATTGTCTAAGTCCGCTTCCTTTTTGAGTATGGGTAGCATTTGGAAGAGAAATAAAAATCTGGGTAATACATTCATCTTTACTGTCGCTATCCTGCCGAGCAGGGACAGACGTAGCGATTTCCACCTTTCCAGGTCTGCTTGTATCTTATTCCACAGGACCTCGTAGTTATTCTTGTATAATTTCGCATTTGTTGATTCTATCTCCACTCCTAAGTATTTGACTTTCTTGACTATTTCACACCCCGTTATTCTTTCCAGGTTCCGTTTTGCTTTGTTGTCGAGGTTTTTGGCTAGCATCTTTGTTTTTGATATATTTACTTTGAAGCCTGACACCCTACCATAGTCCTCCATTATCTCTATCAATTTCCTTGCTGATTGTGCTGGTTGCGACATTGTCACCAGCAGGTCATCCGCAAAGGCACATAGTTTGTATTCTTGCTGTTTAATCTGTATGCCCTGTACTTCCTCTGCCGCTCTTATTCTGTTCAGTAAAATTTCCAGCGTTAGTACAAATAGCAGGGGGGACAGCGGGCAGCCCTGTCTCGTGCCTCTCTCTATATTGAATGAGTCCGTTAAGTCTCCATTGACAATGATCTGACCTGTTTGTTTCTGGTAAATTGCCGTTATGGAGTTGAGAAACTGTACTCCCATTTTCATCTTCCGGACCAAGTTCGTCAGGAACGGCCAGTGCAGTCTGTCAAAAGCTTTTTCTGCATCCACGAACATAAGAGCGGCGGGTATCTGGTTGTGCTTTTGCAGGTATTCTATTATGTTCAGCAGCTGTCTCACGTTGGTTTTCATCTGGCGTCCTTGTATAAATCCCCTTTGGTCCGGGTGTATTGTTTTTTGTAGTACAGTCATTAGTCTATTGGCCAAAATTTTTGTGAAGATTTTGTAGTCTGTGTTTAGTAGTGAGATGGGCCTGTAGTTTGCGGGCTGTGTGTTGTCTTTCCCCTCCTTTGGGATTAATGAGATGTAGGCTGTTCTCCAGGATGGTGGGACCTGACCTCCTTCTTGAATGTTGGCAAATAGTTTTCTGAGGGGTTCTAGCATCTCCTCTTGGAGGTGTTTGTAGTAGGTCGCTGTTATCCCATCCGGCCCGGGCGATTTTCCTGCTTTCAGCTGTGTGATCGCTGAGTGTATTTCCTCCTTTGTGATTAAGGCATTCAGGGCTTCTCTTTGTGTGTCGGTAATCGCCTGTATCTTTTTGTTTTGTAGGAACTCATCTATCTCTTTGTCTAGTATCTTATCCTCGGTATATAGTTTCGAGTAGAACTCCGTGAAGGCTTTCTTGATGGTTTTTTGTCGGAATTCTTCCTTGCCTTTGTATTCTATCTTTTCAATTATGCGGGACTTCTGTTTCTTTCTTATAGTGTAGGCTAGCCAGCGGCCCGGTTTGTTGGCCTTGCAGAATGTCTTATGTTTTGCATATTGTATATTCCTTGCAACTTGGTCAGCCATCAACATGTCGAATTGCTTTCTTAAGATCTTGAGTCCTTCTTTGGTGGCTTTGTCCTCTGGTCTTTTTATTAGTAGCCGCTCCATTTTGCTTATCTCATTTTCTAACTCTTTTCTTTTTTGTTCTTGTTGGCGACGGTGCCAGCTATTCATGGATATGAGGATCCCTCGCATGTACACCTTGCTGCCTTCCCAGATCTGTTCTATCGGTGTTCCGTTGTTCATATGTGTGTCGAAGTATTCCTTCATAGCTTTTTTGCATTCCGCCACATTGTTTTCATGTCTAAACAAGTTTTCATTGATTCTCCAGGACCTCCTCTGTTTCGGGCCATGTCTTAATTCCATCCTCACAGGGTTGTGGTCTGTCAGTGTCTTGGGTAGGATTTTCACCGCGTTTAGACACGTTAGCAAGTCACTAGAGGTTAGTATAAAGTCGATTCTGGAGAATGATTGGTGTCTGCCGGAGAAGAAGGTGAATTCTAGTTCTTTGCCGTGCCTTTTCCGCCATACGTCTGTCAGTTCGAGGTCTTCCTTCATGTCGAAGAAGGATTTAGGCAACTTGGAGTGTTTTTGCGGGTTCGGTGCAGTTCTTTTTTTGTCTAGAGCAGTCTCTATGACCCCGTTCCAGTCGCCCATGATGATGTGAGATCTGTAGTTAAGTTGTGTTATTTTCTTGTGTAGCTTTTTGTAGAATTTGCCTTGTTGCTGATGTGGTGCATATATGCCCAGTACTAGGATCTTCTTGTCTTCTTGTGTTATTTCAATTGCCAGGTATCTACCTTGGGGGTCGGACTCTATTAGCTTAGCCATTACATGTTTCTTTACGTATATAACAATCCCATTCTTTTTTCTTGGCGCTGCTGCCACAAAGTGCGCGCCTAGTTTGTAGTTGATCAGATATTTCTGGTCTGCTGCTCTGATGTGTGTTTCTTGTAGGCAGATTATATCGCTTTTACTTTGGTTTAGGTAGTGGAGAATTTTTCTTCTTTTCTGGGGGGAGTTCAGTCCGTTCACATTCCAAGTCAAATAATTAGTAGCCATCATATGTTGCAGGATATTTTTGCGAGACCATTTCTGTTGTTTCTCCTGTTGTCTCCTTTGGTCTCGTTCCCACGATATCCGGATTGGTGCTCATTTTGGTTTGTGAGGTCTTGCCTTGCTGGTCTGTACGTTTGGTAGTGATGCCTGGTAGCCTGCCCTCTGTAGACTGTCCTGCCTCCTTGTTTTTGTTGCTCTCTGCTCTCTGCGCCCTCGCCCCTAGAGGTAGTCCATTCATTTCCTCTGCCTCTGCCCCGATCTGTGCTTCTGCGCGGCTTGCTCGTTGGCCTCTATCCCTCCCGCTTTCCAGTGGTCTATCTGCTTCTTTTCTCGCGGTGGGTTGAGGGCCTCCCGACTTCAGTTCCTTTTCGAGGAAGTCCTTAGCTTCCTGGACCGAGGTCAAGTAATGTCTCTTGTTTTTATAAGAAAGTGACACTCCTGTTGGGGTTTCCCACCGGTATCGCAGTGCACGCGATCTCAGCTCTGTGGTCAGGAATTTGTAGTTCTTTCTGTCTCTCAGCATCGCCTGGGGGATCTCTTTCAGAACCTTCACCTCCTGCTCCTCTATGTAGAATGCCTTGTTATAAGAAGTGGCAGAGACGTGGTTCCTGAACCTCTGTGTTGTGAAGTGGATGACCACATCCCTTGGTTGGTGTTTGTTCACTTCCCTCCAGGCGCCCACTCTCTGGATTTTTTCGACATGCCACTCAATCGCATTGGCGCTCGTGCCCAGGAATGTTGCCAGGGCCTCTACAAAGGTCTTGCGCAGTCTTCCCTGGGGTTCGTATGTTGTCTCGTTCCACCCTCTGATCCTGATTGCAAATGCCATTTGCCAGAATTGTATCATGGTGGACTGGTCTTGAACCTCTCTTTTCACCTCTGCAAGCTGACCTTCTACGCGGTTTTCCACTTCTTTCATCATCTTTTCCGTATTCTCCCTTGTTTCTTGGAGGTTTTTGTAATGTGTTTGCAATGCCTCCTTCATCTGTTCCAAATCAGTGGCCGTCGCTTTGCGCTGTTCTTCCCACTTTTTCTCCAGGTCTCCACCTTGGTCTGCCAGCATCCTCGTCATGTCTTTGTATCTTTCCTCCGTCTTCCGTTCTGTTTCTAGGCATCCTTTCTCCGTCTTCGCGTCCATTTCCGCCAATTTTCTATCCATGCCATCCAACCGTACCACCATCGTCGCAATCGTCTCATTTAGTGTCTCAATCGTCTCTTTTAGTTCTTGGATCATGCGTGCTGTTGTGGAGTCCTGGGTTGGCGTGTGGGTCTGGGGGCCTGCAGTTGGATGGGGTTGTGTGTGGTTGGGTGGGGTGTTCCCTGGCAGATTGGAGGGGTGGGCCGGGGAGGGTGCAGCTCCCTTCGGGTCTGTCAGTTTGGACTGTTTTGTCTTTCTGGCAGTCATTTTGAGCTTCTCCTCCTGATGGCCTGCCTTCCCTTAAAACCTCCCCTTAATGCCAAGCGTTGTGGGGGAATTGTTCCTGTGCAAGATTATCAAGCTGCTAGGATAGGTTGGATCAAATTCTTCTTTTCCCCCCCCCCCCAGTTTATATTTTGACAGCAGAAGAAAGGAAAAAAAAAAATCCCCCCCCTCCTTTTTAGTCCACTAGGGGGTGCTATCCGCTTTCCAGTAAGCTTCGCCGTGCTGGCAGGGATGAAGCAGGATGAGAGGAGCTGGGACCTGCGCAGATGGCCCTTTCCCCCCCAGGTGCAGTACAACTAGCCTTATCGGGGTCTGGGGGGGTCTTCTGAGGGTCTTGTGAGGGTCCTCCCCCTGCTGCTGGGCTCCCCCTGCGTCTGCTGTCCCTCTGCGCTCTAATCGGCCCCCGTTGATCTTACCACGGTCGTTGGCCGTCTTCTCCCTGCTCCCGTCGGCTCTCCTTCTGCGCTCCCGCCGGCTTCCTCCAATTTCGGAGCCTCTCGGCCAGTGAATATATTTTAAGGAAGCAGTCCCTCTGCCGACCAGGGTGCTCTTTTCCTGTGTCTTCCCCCGCCGTCTGTTTCCTTGCCTCTTCCTTCTTGAGTCCTCTCTCCTCTTTCAGCTCCGTTTGTTTGTCTCCACCTCTGTCTGCCGCTCCAGACCTCTCCGCCACTCTCCCGGTGTTTTTCGCTTTCTTCGGCTCGTCTGGGGGTCTTCTTTGGGTTAGCAGTCCCCCCCAGCGGCCCTCGCTACTCTTGCCGGCTTCCCTCTCTTCTGTGGCTTCGCCTTATACAATTGTTCTTAAGGGTGGCCCTTTAGTTCTTATACAAAGGATCATCTTCTGTTTCAGGGCTTTTCAAATTGTGTTCTGCAGAAACCTAGAATTCCTGGAGAACTTGATGGGAGTCCTCAAGAATTATTTTTCCCCCATATTCATAGAGGAGAAAATATATCTCTGATTTGCAGCTGATCAGAAATAAGCTCCTTCTCCTTGTGCAATTTTTAGAAAGGGAGCCTCTCTCAGCAGGACAGGATAGAGGAGAAGAAACCTGACCCAGGAGAATTGACAGAATCCATAGAAAAACGTTTGCTGGAATTAGCTGAGTAATTCCTGTATACCATATCTGGGCTGCACATCAGGTAGTACCCAGCGGCACTTTCACAATGACTGGAGACTTCCTGAAATTGTGAATACCCAACTCTTTTGTGTTTTATAATCTAACCACAGCAACCTGCCAAATTCAAAAAGAAAATCAAAACCTATAATACTGTCACTGGAAAACCTGATTGCTTTGCTCGGTGTAAGATAGATAGGCCTGGCATTTTTGGGGTTTGGCCATTTTTCTATTGTCTTTCTTTTAGTTAATTTTAGTTTCTCAATGTTTTGTTCTCATACATAAATCTCATTTTAAGTCCTGTGAATATTTTTTTTAGGTTGAAATCAGTTCAGATGTTTCCAGGTTTAAATTTAATTAAATTTAAATTAAATTCCGGGAGGAAGAACATTTAAAATGATGCATAACACTGAAGAAATATTTCTCCATTTCTCATGGTATTTTCTCTCACAAGAAAAAAAAAGTCATGACAATTTAAATTGTTTTAAAACAGTCAACTACTACATGCTCTCTCTGAAGACCCAAACAAACATTTGCCATCACATGCTGATGGTGGACTTCACAGAAGACTTTTGTTGGCCACTGTGCAGATATGAATTACAGAATAACAGAAGAGTTGGAATAGACCTTGGAGGTCCTTTGGTCCAGCCCCTGCTCAAGCAAGAGATCCTATACACCATTTCAGAAAAATTGCTGTCCAAACTCTTCTTAAAAACCTCCAGTGATGGAGCACCCACAACCTCTGGATACAAGCCATTCCACTGATTAATGGCTCTTATTGACAGGAAGTTCGCCCTTAATTCTAGGTTGGGTCCCTCTTTGATAAGCTTCTATCCATTGCTTCTTCTCCAGCTTTCAGGTGCTCTGGAGAATAGGTCGACCCCCCCTCCTTTTTGTGACAGCCCCTCAAATCTTGGAATACTGATGTAATGTCATCGCTAGTCCTTCTCTTTGTTAGACTAGACATACCTAGTTCCCACAACCATTCATTGTACAGTTTAGCCTCCAGTCCCCTAATAATCTTTGTTGCCCTTCTCTGCATTCTTTCTAGACTTTCGTAGTTATTAGATTTTAGTGCTGTGTTTCCTTGAAAATAAGACCAGGTTTTATATTAATTTTTGCTCCAAAAGACCCATTAGGCTTATTTTCGACTTAGGGCTTATATTCGACGAAATACGGTACTAAATGTGTCCGTCTGGCTGACGGTCTTAACTGGGGCTTATTTTTGGCCTGCAGCTTCTTTTATGAGCATCCTGAAAAATCATGCTAGGGCTTATTTTCTGGTTGGGTCTTAATTTGGGGGAAACACAGTAGTTGTTAGGTTTTAGCTTCTAACAGTAGTTGTGTTTATACATTCTCTTAAACATGATTTCTTGGGTTTTGGCTTATTGTGATCATGTAAGTCAACCTTTCCCAATCTAGATGTCCTTCAAATGAATGAACTTCAGTTCCAGAATTCTAACCGGTGACTATGGCACGCTACTTAGGGAATTCTGGGAACTCAGGTCTATGTATTTGAGGAACATCAACTTGGGGAAATCTGATATAAACAGAAAGCAAACTAAGATTCTCCATATCATTGTGCTACCAGATGTGAGTCAAAAACTGATTAGACTTCTAAATAGTGCAACTCCAGCATTTTCATAGAACAAAGCAAAACATTGTTAGCAGATATGCTTTAAGTTTGAAAGTAAACTTAAAAGGCACAGGATCAAGCAACACCGAGTGTGTTTTAAGAAAATTCATAGCTTCCAGCTTTTGATTTCTACCAGCTTATTTTTAATTGAAGCAGTCGAGCAGGAAGGCTACCACTGTGCAGAGCTGTGATTCCTTTAGCAAACGCTACAAGAAAGCTATGAAAATATCCAGGTTACTCCTATAGTATTTCTGTGTCCCCTTAGACCCTAGCTGAGAATGTGATCTTATTACAAAGTTTGCTGGCCACCTCAGGTTAGAGGCGCAACAGTTCCCGAGTAGTGGGGTTGGACTGGAAGACCTCCAAGGTCTCTTCCAACTCTCTTATTCTGTTAATCTGCAGACAACCAGATGCAGGAGAATAAAGGAGTGGGACATCATCAGCATCTCTTCCTTAAGACTATATATAAAAGAATCCAGGATGAACTGAGAGGAGCCGAATTATATTAAGCGCATGAGAAAAGAATAGCAATGACGGGGAAGCTGCAATGAAGACAGTCTTGAGCGTATTCTAGTTTCTTACAGGAACTAATATCCATTCATTTGTATTAAGGAAAACAGGAAAGACTGAAGTGGCCCTGCCTCATTCACACCCGTCCCCTTTCCCACTTATAGAATGGCTACAGGTGGTGGTGTGCCTCCGTCTCCTACAAAGGCCTTGCCACACAATTTAAAGATTTTGAGTTTTTAGGGTCCTTGCATGAGTGCTGAGCTTTCTTGGATAGAAGATGTTCTCCACTGGTCATACTGCTTATAGAAGAGAGGGCAGGGAAAGGGGGCAGGTCTAACCTCAGCTCTACTCTCTTTACGAAGAGACTGTTGCTGAATTTCTTTCTTTAATTACATAAAGTAGAAAATAAATACTCCCCCCAGCATCTCTCTCATTGTCCTTTCCATGGTCCGTGTCCCCTCCCTCCCTCCCCCATGTTTCTCCTTATGTCTTTTGATTTTTATATATTTTATATATCCTCAGTGATTCACAGCAGGTTTTAGCAAACTCTTTGAGGTTTCAAACCTATTAATTTTGGGGGGGGGAGGAGAAAGTTTCACAAAACTCTTGATCAAACTCCAGCAATAGAAAATTGGCCAGATTCACATAACCTTTTTGTTTGTTTGTTTCAGAGGGTTCTCCTTCGCCTCTCATGGAATCCCCATCAAATTCATCTGGAACCTGAGAGTTCCAAAAATACAGTTTGACAGACCTATTTTGCAACCTCAAATATAAAAACATTGTAAAAATACAGACGTGATAGGATACTAGGAAAATGGTGATCATTTCAGTCCTTCCAGATTCTTGTGGAGCAAAACTGTTTAATAGCCCCTGGAAGGCTAACAATAAGGGGAGACAGCCTAATTTCTAAAGAGACGATTCTAAAATGTGGAGGCTGTCCCTGAAAAGCATTGTCTTTCTTCTCCTTCATGTGGCACCTTTGCAAGATAGTCTATTGTAAATAGTGTTTCTACTTGGTGCTTTTGGTTTTTGTGGATGTAAGAGCTGGTTTGTGTGCCAGATAGCTGAAGGGTATATTTAGCAGAAGCCAGAAGCATCTGCAGGATTTCAGACTTTCATCACAATGACAAAAGCAGTGCCACAGCATTGTGATGCGAGCTCTACATGCAGTGTCACAATGCATGGCCCAATGTTAACAGTGGGCCCCTGAAGGAGACCACCATCTCTCCGCTCCAAACTCATGGGTTTTTTTTAATTTGTTTTAATCTCTTGTAATTTGAATCTGTTTTTATATTTATAATTGTTTTTATTTCCATATGTTTTGTTATGTTGTAAGCTGCTCAGTGTCGCCTCGCACCGCAAGCTGAGCAGTAGAAAAAAATGATAAATAAATAAACAATAGCAATAACAATAACACTTAGACTTATATACCACTTCACAGTGCTTTACAGCTCTCTCTAAGCGGTTTACAGAGTCAGCATAATTGTCCCCAACAATCTGGGTCCTCATTTTACCTACCTGGGAAGGATGGAAGGCTGAGTCAACTTTGAGCCGATGAGAATCGAACTGCCAAACTGCAGGCTGCAGCAGTATCCTTCAGTACTGCATTCTAACCACTGCACCACCACAGCTCATAATACTAGTAGTAACGTATGCAACATTACCTAAGAACATCATTCTGGAAACTGAACATTACTCAATTGATGTGAACATCATTGAGCAACATTCTGGGATTTCCCTCCTGCATTCTAACCCGAATTTAGAAGCCCGTCCCATCTGATGAAGTCCTTTATCTCCAATCAGTTTTTGATTGAGAGATTGGGAATTATTCAGTCATTTATGATATAGGTATTCCTCTACTACCCACCAATGTTCCCTTGCAAGGCATCCTTTTTATGATAGAATATCAACCAAATTGTTCAGGGATTAACAATGTTTCCTGTACCTGGAAAACTATTATAATAATAAGGGGCCAAATCTATGAGAATTCAACTGACATTGCTTAAAATGCTTACCCATTTTCAGTGTGCTGGCACAAGACCATGGCAGAGATATACCCCAGCAGTCCAAAGCATATCAAGTAGCAATCTCATTTTTACATTGGTGTAAATCCTCTCTAATTCGGTGGAAATTTATTTTCCCACAGACATGCCTGGGGCTCAGCTAAAATGAGCCTTCATTATAACCTGTTTCTCAAATGTACACTGCGAAGAGATTCTAAATAAGATTTCTTATTACTTTCCAGGTTCAGCACATTGCATTTTTCATCTTTGCCCCTGCATGTAAATTGATCTACTGCATCAAAACAGGACCATTTAAAACAAAAAGATTTGATTTATAGCTGGTTCCTTGTCTCATAAATCACACCTGCAGTGTGTGGAGTGCTTAAGATCCTTGAGTTCTGCCAGCATTTACCTTTTATAAATGGTTGAAGTCTACCTCCCATTGTGATGGAGTTTAATGCAATAGCATTCTTCTCTCTCAGCATTCATTCTTTCCCTTGCTCGTTATTCCCACTGGGAAATTCAGACCCAGTTTTTGCAGCCATGGCAGGTTCCCCTTCTCCTTTTTTAGCACGCAAAGAAGGAAGAAATAAATATTGATTTAAATATGTACATTTATATTATATACTTCTATCCTGACCACAAATTATCAGATATGTTTGGCTGGGCCTTTTCTCCCTCCTCTCAGTTGCCTCAAAAGAGAGAAAATAAATACTATTTTTATTGGTATAGAAATTATTTATAAATTGCCGTGTTTGTTAGGTTGGTGATTATGCTGTAATGCCTATAAGGCACTTGTTGTAGCTTTGATTCTTCTAAAAAGAAAATAGATCTTCACATTTATCTTGAGTTCTTTTTGCTTTCGTGAGGCATTATTAAGCAGCTCTTAATTATGAAATATTTAGAGAGGGTCATCGTCTATAAAACCTCTTTAATCCTTTCCTAGTCTATGGATAAAATGCACACACAGAGAAAAGATTGTTGTGGGAGATAAAAATATATGCTCCAAATAAGACAGTGTCACATTTACATGTTTGTAAAAAAAATAAAATTTAAAAGCAGGAAATTATATTTTGCACCTATTTTTCTATAGATGTTTTTATATATAATTTTATACTGTGTACATTTCAGGCATTATTATCTGTTCACAACAACGTGAAGTCACAGCTGCCAGTTCTTTGGCTGGCATTGGCCTTCACAAGCGTCAAATTCTTCCCAAGAAGCCATATTATTGTGCTTTGTTGCATTGTCAGCCAGATGTTTAGACTGGGTTTGGCCTTTTTAATTCACCTATTGAGTCTTTCTCAAGGACCTGGGATAGGCAGATGTTGTTTGATGGTGTTAAAGGTATCGCTGCAGGATATAAGCTGTTCCAAGTAAAGCTACCTTTTGCAACTGATGGTGATTTTGTCCATACCAATGGTGTTCACGTGGTGCTCCAGATGTTCTAAGTTGCACGCAAGTCACTTATCACTATTGGTGCTACCTCTGCTTTCTTTTTTGCCACGTTCTACTTCTATTTGCAGGACTTTTTATTTTGCGATCTTCTCCAGTTCTGTTCTGCTGTCTCCAGGCACTACCACATCCACTGTCCAGACTTTTTTTTATCTTTCTTATTGACAGTTATTAAGTCTGGGGTGTTATTGGTAGGTGCTTGTCTGTTTGTATCCTAAAGTCCCAGAGCTCTTTAGCTTCTTCATATTCTATTATTCTGTCTATTTTGTGGTCCCACCAGTTCTTCCTTGCAGGGAAATGATATTTTTTGCAGATCCTCCAATGCATTATTTTTTCTCCTTTGTCATGCCATTGTTTGTAGTCTGTTCACCAGAAGCATCTCACACCAAGAGATAATTATTCCATCTGAGGAGGTTTGACTGTAATTATTGCTTCAAAATCAGTTTGAACTTAGTTGCAATCATTAAAAGCAGCTTTAGTCCAAAATATTATTTGATATTGAGATTATCTGTTGATGTGCAAACTTTAAATAGTTGCTCATTATTAAACTATACGTACTAATATAAGGATTTTCTAATCGCAATTTTGACAAAACTTCTCTCAAGTGTGGTAAAGTACTTGAGTTATTTTTATTTTTGAAATGAGATATATTGCTGTTAGAAACGGAGATGCTCAGAAGCATAAAGGGTAAAGCTATTAAAGGTTAGGGTCAGCATCAATATAAAATTAGGATGCATAACCAACAAAATGAGTTCAATCTTTTCAATGTCAACAAAGTTCTTCTAAAGCTCATTTTCATAATCTAAAATTATTTGGGGAAAATAACTAAATATTGGCTGTATGTTTAAAAGAACTTTAATTAACCTTTGTGTTAACCCCAATACTAGTTATATCTACTCCAGAAGTAAAGCTCACCAGAACAGTCTTTAGCAAAACAAGATTTAATTCTCAGTGCTTGTCAGACCTGCTACAACTTAAACCCCTAATTAGAAATGATACTTGGCTGAGAAGGTACAGTTGAGAAGGTACAGTTTTATTAGAAGTCAAGTGTATGGCAGTAATGCATAGTCAGAACTGAGAATCGCATGCCAAAATCCCTAAGTTCAACTTTTCCCTCTCTTAACTGCCTCCCATCACTGACACCACACCACCCCCATGATCAGTCAGGTTCAAGCAAAATCTTTTCAGAATGGCCAGTGCAAGTGTTGGTTAGTAGGCAGCTCATTCTTCTCCCAGCCAGGTGACCTTGAGGCAGTGTCTCAGGGAGATACAGAAGTTACTTTCATTTCCCCCAAGTATCCCCCCCTCCCATCCACCCTCCCCAGAGTTCATGGCAGACTGTCAGCACATATTAGCGAAGCACAAGCAAGTGTAAAGTGGCAGCTGACAGCGCCCCATTTCCATTATAAAATCTGCATTAGCTTAATTTATTTTTTCAACTATACTAATGGAAATATATCACTAATCTAGCCCACACAGACTTTTCAATAAAAAAAAAACCTCATTCCTGGATTTTGTATTTGGTCTTCATATTTGCTGTGCTGATACAAATTTATTTTTTCTATTCAATCATGTCTAAGTCTCAGGGACTGCCTGAACGAGTCCCTGTAGTTTTCTTAGTGAGTTTTTTTCAGAAGGGAGTTGCCCTTCCTTCCTTCCTAGGGCTGAGAGAGAATGACTGGCCCAAAGTCACCCAGCTGGTTTTGTGCCTAAGATGGTATTAGAACTCACAGATTCCCAGTTTCTAGCCTGTTGTCATAACCACTAGACCAAACTGGCTCTGAAGTAAATATTTCCTGTATTTTATAGACATTATTTAACAGGATTTGGGGCTTTTTAGAGGCGGATGCCCAAACTGCATGGTATTATCAAAATATCTGATGCATTTCATTCTGTATAATAAAACTATGAGGAACCTCATAGTATTAATGAAAATGGTGGTTATTAAAACGGATGTCCATGTGCCGCCTCTATGTTGGTTGAGGCAGGCAGGATTCCCTTGAGTACCATTTGTTTGGGGGTCAAGGGAAAGGGAGGGTTTTGCCTTCTCTTTCTGCTCAAGATCCCCATGTACAATTGGTGGGCCACTGTGTGACACAGAATGCTGGACTCGATGGGCTTTGGCCTGATTCAGCATGGCTCTTCTTATGTTCTTATGTTCTTATGGGAAAAAAAAGGTTTGCTAGGTATATCTGGATAGCACATACCGGTATAATATTTTTTAAAAAATAAAAATAGTGCATAACACTTGGTTTATAAGTAGGGGAAGTACTGTCCTAATTCACACATTATGCACCAATGTGGCTTTGTTTTGCTTTAGGATTAATGGTATCTATGAAACAGGCTATTATATTTTCTTTATCAAAGCATAGTTTAAAATTCATAGTGTACTGTGTGACCTGAGCCAACTCTGCCCTGGAGGCACCCAGATTTAAGAGAAGGGAGATCGACAAATTGTACTTTTTCACCTGATGAAGATCCACAGACCAACATCTGCATTAACTCCAGAAAAGAAATATGTTCTGTGTAAAGCTTGCTATTAATTTTAAACACTTGCATACACCGACTTGGGGATTATGCCATCAGTTGGGATCATTTGTTTCTCCATCATTGTCTTTTGTTTTTATCCAACTCAGATAAGAATTATTTTTCATCCACTCACCTACCTTTTATCGAAACACTAAACTTTGGCAACATCTCTTCTTTATCATTTATGGCCTAACTTCAGAATGCAGAAATCAGGGTGAAGTGTAATCATCTCTATAGCTATAATTTGGGTTTATGAAGAGCAAGGCTGGCAAATCAGAGAAGACTTTAATGATGAAGTGTAGTCTGCTAATCACTGATGAATGGAAGAAAATAAAATAAAATGGCTGCCTCTTAGGATCATTGGTGACCAGCAGAGTTGATGGTGTGTGGCTGACACAAAAGTATCTGGGTCAAGCGAGAACAATGCTAAGATGGTAATGAACAACAGCTTCTCTGCTGAGCTCCTTATGATATTTTATTTGTTCTGTTTTACAAATAGCCAAGCTTCACATCTTAATTTATATATTTTAAAATTAATGTTTTCTTTAATACATTCTCTGTGAACAGTATTCTAAATCTAAACATTAGATCCCTAAAATATCATGAAGTCTTCAGACATGATCCATCAACACTTAAGTGAATGGGAGGAACAAGAAATGTAATAAGAGCAGTCCAGGCTCACAGACTCTACCTAACCCAAGAAAACAGCCAAAAATTGATGATTAAATGATGGACAAGGAAACTGAGTAAAAATAATAACATCTAGATCATATATTAGTTGCATCCTCTTAGATATAATGTCAAAAAAGCCTATCGGTGTCCAGTTGGATCAGTTCATGTAAAGTCAACCAATGATTTGATTAAATGGTTGCCATCTTTGCCAATAAAGACAAATAGTTTATATTTATTATATGTAGTATTCCTTTTTCATAATAGCTTTATTAGATTTTAAATAAGATAAACAGAAAATAATATTTAAGACAAAGAGAAGTAAAGAGAAAAGGAAAGAACAAAGTCAAAAGTGCAAGGAAAACAAATAAGAAAATTACTTTGGATTTTCTTTTACAATAGTTACAGATATACATTTAAATTAAACTCTCATTCTATGGATACAGCATAACTGTTATTTTTTTCCTATCATGTCCTGCTTTTTCTACTCATCAAACTCATCATGATTTCTATTTCATGCAAAATATCCAAAAGAAATTTCCAAGGGACATTAAATTTAGTGTCTTTTCTTTAATCAAGGCTGTCAGTGTAGCCATCTTTGGAAGCCCCAACATCTTCACCAGCCTCACCTCCATTGTGGGTAATATCAAATCTTTCCATTGTTGTCCTGCTGGAGTACTACATTTAGTTCCACACAAAGCAATAAATATGGTAGAATCAGCTTACTTCATGACTATTTCTTGGTCTCCAGATCACCTGTGAAAGTGGGCCAATGAGACTGTAGAGAGTTAGATAACGCCAAGCAGATGTGCTTTTACTCAGCCTTAGCTGGAGGCAGTATCATGTTTTCTCCCACAGAAAGAGAATTCCTTCCCTTCTACAAGAATGATGAGGCAAGATGAAAGAAGTGACCTAGAAAGCTTCAAATTCTACCCTACCTGACTCTCTTAAATTCCAATGAGAAGTATGAAGTATCTAAAACTAGCTCTGATGATGTTACCTAGTTTGGTAATGAAACATCTGCAAGAAAACAACCAAGCTCAGAGAGCACCAAGAACCTTATAGTGCCTTACAGGCCCACAAAGATATTTTGAGGATATCCCCATGACTGGAGCAATTATATTTAAAACACATTTTATTTTATGCACCCAGGAAACTCTGACCTTCATTTAAATCAGTGCTGATTTGGGCCTTTCAGACAATCTGTGAAATACCACAGGTTTACATCTAGAGCCCAATTGGTGGCTCAGTGGCTTAAAGACAGTGGAGAAGGTCTGTACTCCAGTGGTTTAAGTCCCAGCACCATGTGACAGAGTGAGCTCCCTGTCACTTGCCTCAGCTTCTGCCAACCTAGCAGTACCTAGCAGAAATAGGTACCACTTGGTGGGGGAAAAGAGGTGCTTTAAACTGTAGTATGAATTCAAGCATTGCCAGACCTGCCCAAACACAAGGTGATATTGATGGTGGGAAAAGCCCTGTGTGATGCTGCAGAATGCCATCAAGCCTTCTGAGTATGAAGCTAGTTTGCCCCCTGTGGTGCACTCTGGATTGCACACAAGCATTAACTGAACAGACTAGCAATCGTCAGCAGTCACACAACTACTTTGTCTGAACTCTACGGTCTCCTGGCTAATGTAACATCACCATATTCTAAATAAATAAGTACATCTAGAACCCAATAGTTTATGATATAGTGAATATTACTACCATGGTTAAGTTTACTTCTTTTTAGCATGGATGTAAAATAGCAGAATAATCATATGAAAGAGCAGGAGCAAAGACTCCACAACTATTTTTAGTGCTGAGGTCTATTGCTCCTCTCCAATATGGTCTTCTTTCTTTGAAAATAAGAAGTAACTCTTCTGGTTTAGATCAGGTCTGCACACCATATGGTCCATGGGCTTTATGTGGCTTGCCAAGCGAGCTTTGTGCTTACTTGCCAGAGTTTTTTAAAAACTCAATAAATTCACCGCCACTAAACATCACTGCCATCAGGAAGGATCCACTGACCAATGCCAAGTGCCTCCAACGCCTCCAGGCCTCACCAACACTGCCAGCTCCATTGTTGCTGCTGCTGCTGCTTCACCAGCTGCTGAACAGCTGATCAGTACCCCAGCTATTCCTTTATGGCCCACAATTATTTTTAATTTATCAGTCTGGCCTTTTTCCTCTACAAACTGCGCAGGTCTGATTTAGATCATGCAAAAAGTAACAAGAACGCTGTTGTATTCCTATACTTTGCCCTTCCTTCTATAGCATATCAGCTTTAGCAGCTGATTACATATTTCTCCATTCCTGGATTTCAAGAGAAGCAGGATTAAACCAAAAATGTCTCAATCTCTGGCACTGAGATTCAAGGAGGACTATATTTTTAAATTAAAGGCAGCGTATAATTTCTAATTGCAAATTATAGCAGCAGAGCAAGGATATCCACTACATTGTTATGACTCTAATTAGGAATGCAAATCCATTTCATCTATGCCTTAGTTAACAACTTGTAATTATACATTATATATTACATTAGGGACTATATCCAATATTACAAGAGTGGACTTTTGCTTGCTCAACAAGGTTTCCTATCTCACCTTTTTTTTTCCTTCCCAAATCTGCTTTACAAATCTAACTAGTGCTGTACTAATCTGCCTTACAGCTTCTTCAATCTATAGATTCTTAGGAATGCTTATTTCTTTTTTTTAAAGCTTAGTGGTTTTATTGCTGGATATGTCAGAGAATATGGCATATCCATATCCATATTCTCTGGCATATCCAGAACTGGTGGCTCTGGTTTCTGCCACATATTTTTCTATAATTCTGAAATCACCCTGACTTTCCAATCAGAACATATATGGCCAATAGGAGGATTTCCTGTTTGATACGTTCCTTGCGATTCAATTTGGTTGTAGTATGGGAAACCAGAAGGCTAGAGACATCTGGAGAGATGATTAAACAAAGAAAGATAGGACAGATACAGAAATTTCTGGGCCACCATGTCATATCATGGTCCACCTAAGAATTTCATTGAACTGGGAGGAAATGAAATTAAATTAACTGGCAGCAAATGGGCAGGAGAACTTCTTTGACCACCAAATGATAGAGATGTGACCAGAAGATAAAAGGGAAAGAAACAATACCATTAATAAATGATATTCTGGCACATAAAATCTGCTTTGGATAGAATGCTAGTTTTGAACATGCTAGAGAATGTATACTATGCTAGAAGCAAACCCTTCCCGCCCCCCCACTTCAAAAACATTATGACATGGGTGAATATTAAAAATAAAAGATAAGTATAAATATTTTACTTTTAAAAACTAGTGATGTTTAATTAGATAAAGACAAACCTGATGGAGTACTGGACTTTGAATAAACACTATATGAAGAGTATTGACACTTCTGAACTTTGGTGTTAGAGAATATTCCTGGGAATACAATGGACAGCCAAAGAAACAAAGAAAATGGATAATCAAGCAAATCAATCCAGAATTCTCACACATGGCAAAAAGGATCCTACTTCATACATTATGTGAAGAACCAGCTTTCTGATAAAAGTGGAAGAAAAGAAAAGATGACAAGAAGCAAGGTAGACAGACTCAGTTACAATGGTGATGAGTTTGAAGTAATGAGTGATTGAAAGACCTGGAAGACTAGGTTAGGGACCAACCAACCTGAAGAAAATCTATGCGGTCACTAAGAGTTGACACCATCTTGATGACACATAATTAATAGAATAAGACACAGAAGACAGTGGATCAGAAAGAGTCTGGTTAATCTTTTCCAAATGACCAATGGTATCAAAAGGCATAAACATTTGTAAGCTCATCTTTTTGGAAGTGATTTGCAGCCCATGAAAGCTTATGCTTATTAAAAAAAAGATTATTCATAAAAATGCTAGCAGACTCCTGATGTTTTGTTACTATTGACCAACATGGCTCTCTTCCTTAAAGGTCTACCAGAAGACAATAGATAGGCTCATAGATAGAAAAATATTAATCTCATGTAAAATCAAAATGACTATGGCTCACGTACAAACTGTTAACAAATATTTAGACTGATCTTTTGACAAAAGCTGTTTCCCCCGGTGTGAATACAATAAAAGCTATTTATTTTAAACATTGGCTTTTAAGGAAAAACTTTCCCAAGGCGTCTTATAATAAAAAAAAATTGACTACAGTGTCTCAAAGAAATGTGAAACAAGATCGGCAAATTAAGGACTGAAATGGCACATGCAAAAGGTTTCCTTAAGCTTTCCTTCCATAAGCATGGAAAGCTGATGCTTCTTTTGAGGGGAAGCAGAAGATGAAGGGATAGAACTGAGTACTTGGGAAGATGTTTCCTATAAGAGTGTCTGGCTGAGAAGAACATTCCATGTAACATACTTTATTGCATTTCCTACTGTCCATTCTTACAGACTGATAGAATTCACTCTCCGTATGCATCCCTCATGTTAAATAATAAAGCAATACTGTGAGAGTGAAATGTTACACTAAAACTGAGGGAATCTAGACCAAAATTCACTCTTCATCATAGAATCCGAGAGGACCCAGATGCCATTGTGGCAGACCATTAAGTCCAACCTCCTGCTCAGTGCAGAAATTCATACGAAAGCATCTGTCCCACCTCATCCAATGAGTGGAGCATAAGAACTTAAGCGGTGCCTGCTGGATCAAAGCCCTGGCCCATCTAGCCCAACAGTCTGTTCTCACAGCGGTCAATCGATTGCATGAGGAAACCCTCTAGTCTCCCAGCAGATGGTCTTCAGAGGCAGTATTACTGCCATCAAAGTTCATCACCCTGTTCCATAATTAATACCTGCTTTTATTGAAGTACTTAAATTCCACTGGAATTCGCCTTTCTGTAACGTAAGATTTATTTCATGGCCTGGTCTGGGACAACTGAAAATAGAGCAATCTTCTTTTATGTAACATCCCTTAGTGCTATCATACCCTTGGGTATACTTTGCCCAGCTAAATATGCCCATTCCAACAATTTCTCCTTGGGAGGTTTACAGTCTTCGGATCATCCTCACTGCCTTCCCCCCATCTATTCCACTTTTTTCATGTCTTTAGTAATATTTAGGTGGGATCTGACCAATGCAAAATGAAGTGCCATGCTTCTCTTAGTGCAGTCTAAAATTGCATTTCCTGTATAGCAATCACATTTCACAACTGACTGATATTCAATGAGATCAACTCTTCCAAGATTATTTTTCACACATACTATTGCCAACCCAGGTATCCTGCATCTTCTAACAACCTCATGAATCCCAGTGACCGGTCAGGGCGCATACGGGTCCTGTTCATCAAAAAATGTCATTTGACGGGCCCTAGGACAAGGGCCTTCTCCGTTGCTGCCCCAGCCCTCTGGAACCAGCTTCCCTCAGAGGTTCGTACTGCCTCCTCCCTCCTAGCTTTCCGTAAACTTTTGAAGACCTATTTATGCCGACAGGCTTGGGGGGTATGAACTCTGTTCTGCCCCCAGGCCGAGGAATCTCCTTCCATCGTTGATTGTTTATTTGACTGTGTTTGCATGTTGTATGTGTGGATTTTTCGATTGGATCTAACTATTATTATTAATTTTTATTTATACCTGTATTATTGTTGTGAGCTGCCCCGAGTCTTGGGAGAGGGGCGGCATACAAATTTGATAAATAAATAAATAAATAAACAGTGTTTTTTACCTTGTTTTTCTCAGTGAATAATTTTGCATTACATATTCTTTTTATGTTCACCAATCTTCTCTAATCTATCAAGGACATTTTAATGTTGCATCAGTCTTCTAAACTATTTACTATCTTATCCAGTTTTGTGTCATCTGAAGATCTGCTAAGCATTCCTTCCACCTCTTCATCCAAGTCATTAATAAAAATGTTGAAGAACAATGGCCCCAGGACCCCAAATAGAGGCACCTTACTTGATACCTCATTCCAGCTTAATGAGGAATCACTAAACTTGATTATTATGTCTAAGCCAGTCATGTATCCATTTAATTATCATGCCATCCAGATTATACTTATACCGTTTGCTAATCAGAATATCATAAAATCTTTTGCAAAATATTGCATTGAACTCAAGAATTATTATATCTATAGCATTTCAACAGTCTCCCAAAAGTAGTCTGTCAAGGCTATGATTTACTTAGAGAGGGGTGATAACTAACAATCTGGCTTGGTCTCTTCATACATTATCTTTAGTGAAATGTGCATTTCTTGTCTTGGATGAGGAGAGCACATCTTTCTCCTTCTGTCCTGATCACTTTTTGCAGAGGCATGATTGAGAGCGCTTTAACAAACTGCATCACTGTTTAGTTTGGTGGCAGCAGTGCCTCAGATAGAAGGTCCTTACAGAGAGTGGTAAGGACAGCTGAGAAAATTATAGGAAGCTCACTTCCCATGATTCAGGATACTGTTTACAAGCATTACATGCTTAGAGCTCAGATCATTGTTAAAGACCCCACACACCCACTTCACAGCCTGTTTCTGTTGCTCCCCTTTGGGAGGAGGTTTTGAAATATTTATAGCAGAACTACTAGATTCTGCAATAGCTTTGTTCCTTATGTCAACTGTCTTGTAAATTCGCAGGAATCTTTTTTTCCGCCATATATATTGCCATATATATGTATACATTCAAACTAGACAGTGATGTTTCTCGGTGTCCTATATGTGTGTGTATATGGGTATATGCATAATAGTATTTTTTTAGAGCAGAATGGAACAAAATTTCATTGTAATATATGCTGATTAGTATACATTTAAAGTGACAATAAAGTTTTTGTTCTATTCTATTCTTTAGAGTCAAAGATGGCAAAGAAATCTACCACAGATTTCGATGGCAGAACGCCATCCACAAAAACAGACTAAAGGTGGTCTTCAACTTACAACCACAATTTGGACCAGAATTCTGGTCATAAGTCATTGCAATTATAAGTTGAGGCACCACATGAGCAGGCTCAGTTTTTCAATCATTTTTATGGCAGTTGTTAAGTAAATCTTGCAGGAAGTTTGAATCTTCTCCCAAATGGGCATTTTTTGTTATTAAACATGTGTTAATAGTAATATTTAGATGATGGTGATGGTGATAGTGATGGTGATGATGATGACGATGACGATGATATGCATTCTCTGAAAATGAATCGGAGGAAGGGTTTGAGAATATGTACCAATATAGTATCCTTCTGCTACTAATTAAAGCATCCATGTCTTTTTTCAGGCTTTGGCATAAAACTGTTCTACTTATGCTCATGTGAGTTCTAAAGCATTACTTCCAAATCATTTTCAAAATGTGCTCAGCAATAATAGATAATACATAAGAAAGAAGATGACATTGTTCTCTAAGCAGGGGTCCCCAACACCCGGTCCATGGACCAGTACCGGGCTGCAGCATGCCAGCAACTGGGCCACACAAACAAGCAAATCCCCATCTGGAAGATGCAGGCAGCACACAAAACCACGCACCTTCTTGTCCAGTGGTGGTGAACCTATGGCACACATGCCAGAGGCTGCACTCAGAGCCCTCTCTGTTGGCACGCACACCACCAGCAGCAGCAGGTCCATCAGGCCGCCACCGCCACCCGGAGGAGGAGCCCCACCCAGCACAAAGGAGGTGAAGCGGCCAACTAGCAAGTTCAAGTAGAGGTGGTAGAGCAGAGGTCACCAGCCATTGTTGATTGGTGGACTGGAAGAAAAGGGGGAAGCATTTTGCATGCGTGCAGGCACGCACGGGGCCGTGAGCACACATGCACTGCAAATGGGGTGGGACTAGTCCCTGCGTGATACTCACTAGGCCTGCCCTGTTCTTGCGTGATGCAGAGACTTGTATGTGCACCCCATGGTGCGGCGGTGGTCTTTTTTGCATCTTGCACCACGGTGGCCCATTTTTGTGCCCCCGGGTTTTGCGTGCCATAGCCGGCAATCAGAGGTGCCTCCGTGCCTCCCTGAGGGCACCACAATGCTGATGCAGCCCTGGCACTTTGCAATAAATAAATGGGTTTTGGCTTGCGGTTTGGGCACTTGGTCTCTAAAAGGTTTACCATCACTGCTCTGGTCCATGGAAAAACCCCTCTCCACAGATCCAATCCCTGGTGCCCAAAAGGTTGGGGACCTCTGCTCTAAAAGTTTATACTAAACATGCTATTCTTCCACACTGATTCAGAAGCATGGAAGGCTCTCAAATATTGAGGGCCATGGTGGCACAGTGGTTAGAATGCAGTATTGCAGTCTGACTCTGCCGACTGCTAGGAGTTCGATACTGAGTTGCTCAAAGTTGACTTAACCTTCCATCCTTCCGAGATCAGTAAAATGAAGACCCAGATTGTTAGAGGGAATTATGCTGACTCAGTAAACCACTTAGAGAGGGCTGTAAAGCACTGTGAAGCAGTATATAAGTCTAAGTGCTATTGCTAATTCCCCTAGCTTGTCACCCTTCAGATATATTGCATCCCCAACCATCATGGCCATTGCAATGAAGTGAGTTAATGAAAAATAATCAGGCAACATGAAAAAAAAATCCATAGATTTTGCAAGCTTAATTTGACCTGAGTTTCTCTTATCAGGTTCTATTTCCAGTATAACCTGATTGTGAAAGCCAAGGAATTCCTAAAATAAAAGGAGGAGCCCTGTCACATGAAACAATCTGTCTCCATCATTCTTTCCATCTCTCTACACAGAATTCATGTGAAGAATTCATGCAAAAGAGGCTGCTTAAGACACATCAGAAACACACCTGAAAACATGCTGCCCATGGTTCTTCTGTCTCTTCCTGTGGCATTATTAGAAGGACCAGAAATAGCTAAATGGGAGGATGTTTCATCAAATATCTTTACTTATGTCAATGTATGCTACTCACGTCTTTTCAGCGTGTTTCCTGTGCTTAGGATTCATGGACAGTGAATCCTAAGGTGTGTTCTGACAGCAGTGAGACTTGGTGGGTTGTTCCCTTGATTACCTATCAAGAAAGGTAATCTATTAATCTATTAATCTTGTGCGTGCAGTGCATACAATGCTTCAACAGGGGCTTTTAAGCAAACTTGTACATTCTTTCTCGCTTTTCCAAGATGAATGCTATCACTCAGGACATCATCACTCTCAGGACACAAGGGCATCCTAAACTGGTATGGTCTGAAGTCATGCTAAAAAAAAAAGGTGGTTAGGCATCTAAATTTCACACACAATCACTAACATACTTCCATCAATGATATTTTGGTAAATTTAAGTGGGTATGCTAAGTGATGGTTGCTGTTATCATTTCCCATGGCACCCTTAAGTGGCTAAATGTTAAGCTCTCTAGTGGTATTGTTCAAAATACAAATGATTGCACAAAAATACGATGAAACTTACAGTGAAACACGCTACTATCAGGTATACCTAGAGTTGATCTTCAGACCGAAGTTATGAATCTGCAGTACTTTCTGTTCCTGATGTTTGTAATCAGGATCAGTTCTAACGCATTGACCCACTTTGTGGAAGTCAGTGGCATAAATAGGGCAAAAGAAAGAGCATGCTTGAAATCAAAGGATGCAGCTATACTACAACTACATACAAACTCCATTAGCTACCACAGCTTATGCCAAAAAAAAAAAATCTGGAAAGAGTAGAGAATATTATGTGATAGATTTTTCACAGAATTGCTATCCCCAGAATTCTCTGAGAAAGGTGAATTTATTGTTAAGGTGATTAAAACTGTTGATGCAGAGAAACCCTTAATGATTCCTATCTTTTTAAAGATTGCAAATACTGAAAAATAACCATTAAGTGGGAGGGAGGGAAGGAGGGAGGGAGGAAGGAAGGAAGGAAGGAAGGAAGGAAGGAAGGAAGGAAGGAAGGAAGGAAGGAAGGAAGGAAGGAAGGAAGGAAGGCTTTTTTTCAGTGACAAATTTAAGAATGGAAACATTAATCTCTGTTGGGCCAAGCTCTCTATTAAAATATTAATCTAATATTAGTTTGCAAATTTCATTTTGTTCTTATCATTCTTTCCCTCTTCCCCTCCCTTTTTGTTGGCATCTCATTAGACCCCATTAGTCAGTACCTGTTACAGTTCATTTAGGAAGGAAAAAAAATCATTAAACACATGTCACTTCAAAACTCTGTGACATAACATGAAATCGAAATGACCTTCGTTCAAGCAGGGCACAGTGCTGAACTAAAGAGTACTCCTGAATTCTAAAAATGTAACTTAGACTGATAATCACATTCCAACATGCCAAGGCAGTGAGCAATAGGATATACAGTATTTGAGGCCAAGCCTTCTGCAGATGTAAACCACAACAAGGAGATTCAAGGTCAGTAAAATGTTCATCATAAGCCTGAAGAGAAAAGGGGAGGATGGGCTAAAGAGAAAACTGCACTGCATAAAAGCAAGAATGTAACCTAAACAAGGTGAGGATTTCCTTTAAGACAGGTTTATAGGCTGCAATTTTAAAATTGTTTTATTGCTGTTTATTGTTTTTTATTATTACATTTAAAAATAACTCTTTCTCTGAAGAGCTAAAAGTAGTGGTTATAGTTGTCTTTTATTAATTCCCACAATAATCCTATGCACTGGGCTAAATTCAAAATAGTAGTTTCCTTCCTTCCTTCCTTCCTTCCTCCCTCCCTCCCTCCCTCCCTCCCTCCCTCCCTCCCTTCCTTCCTTCCTTCCTTCCTTCCTAAAATTGAACTGATTCAAATTCTGCAGTCTGTGTTTCAATATTCTAGCCATCAACAACTATGTTGTTGACTTTTGGAATACTTTTAATGTAGACTGCTCTGGGAACTAGAAAATGGGAAAAGATGGTGCATAGCTTTAAACAAGCAAATAAATCCAAAACCAGCACTTTGTTGATGGCTAGAGTAATAGCTAATTGCTTGTTTAGAGTAATGTTACTTCCAGTCTGTAACCTTTAGCACTATAGGCCTACATTTTTTCTCTCAGTAAGTTGGAAATGAAAACAATATCACAGAATTTAAGGGCAAGGTCCTTGCATCCAAAGATCTTTTAGATCCTATCTTTGTCACCACCACACATCCAGGCAAAAAGCAAACCCACACGGATGATGAGGCATGACCACAAACCAGAAGCCAGACCACAGCTGCATCATTAGCCACCTTAAACCCCTCCAATCCATACATGAAGCAAACTGACACCCACCATGAAGATGAGGCACGACCACGTACGCGAAGCCAAACAGCTATGCATCTCACCATCTCTAATCGCCCTGTAACTCAGACTAACCTGAGCACAACAAAGCCCCCACCCAAACAGAACACTCCCCCAGCCAATCAGAGCACAGCCAACCCCCCATCCAATCAGAGCACGGCCAAGCCCCTAACCAATCAGAACACACCTCCACCCAATCAGAACACAGCCGAGCTCCCAGCCAATCAGTTCAAACCCCCACTGGCAGTTAAAAGGAAGAAACAGCTACAATCACACATTGCTCCTAGAAGCACGAAGCCGAAAGCACCAGCCTGAAGATGACGAATGGGACTTCGTCAAAACATCACCAAGACACTTCAAATTCTACGTGGGAGAAAACCCGAAGAACCAAAGACCTACATGCAAACACCCGCGAAAACCTCAGAAAACAAATAAACATTGCCTGGTGCAATGTTTATTTATTCCTGTAATGGGTTAAATGTATTAAATATAAAATATATTAGTATGATATTTTGGCATATTATATATTAGCCAGGATTGAAAAAGAGGCAGGTGAGAAAGGCATGAGCCAGATTCCGCCTCCTGTTGAACAAAAATTATTTGCTGTATTTGCCTATATCAGGGATGTCAAACTGCTGGCCCACAGGCCAGATGCGTCATGCCGAAACTGCACCCACCCCATGGTCAGTAATGGAGAAAAATTCACAATATGTCGTGACACATCACGTAACATTGCGAGTTTGACATCCCTGGCCTATATGAACAGCCCTTAGAGTCGACAGGCAAGTTCTCTGAAAATGAAGAATCATCCCATATCTGCAGCAGCAGCAGCTGAGTTTAGTCCAAATCTACAGCAGGACTGCATTTGCAATTACAGTGGGAAAAAACAGCAATGAATATTCCACTTATGTATTTGGACACAATGCTCACACAATCCCCTTGTTAGGAGGTGCACAAAGGTTAGTTGGCTGAAGAGAAAGAAATAGGAGCTGAAGCACAGGACAAATTACTGTAGGAAGAAATTGATCAGAGGAAGAGAATGACTGCTGTCATTGAGGTAGAGAAAGAGATGGAGATGGGAGAGTGATTGAGAGCTAGGAGAGTGAAAGCAACAGAAGAAGGAATGCCAAACAATATCATCCCTTTGAGGTAGTCCAGAGGGAAACTAAAACCATGAGTACTACCGTGTTTCCCCAAAATTAAGACCAGGTTTTTTGTTTGTTTGTTTGTTTCTTGGACAAAACACCCATTAGGTCTTATTTTTGGGGAATGTCTTATTTTATAGCGGCCCACTCGTTCCCTCCCACCAACTTCTTACCTGTGACCACAATGGCTTACAGGGCTTTTTGCCCAGATGGAGAAATGATGGAGACTGGAAGCTTACTCTACTTGCAAATGGGGTGCTTTGAAATGGAGCAATTAGCTTAGAAATGGAGCGATTTGCTCCATTCCCAAGTGCCCCATAGGTGCCCAAACACTTTTCACCCAGAGAGAGACTGGAAGTTTTATCTGCTTGTTTGCAAATGGGGCACTTTGAAATGGAGCAATTAGCTCCATTTCAAAGCGCCCCATTTGCAAGCAAACAAAGCTTCCAGTCTCCCTCTGGGAAAAAAATACATGGCGCAGCCAGGCAGAGGCATGGGGAGGGGAGGCAAGAGATCCCAATGCCCCACCCACTCCATTCCACTGTCTCTTGACTTGCCCACAGCCATGCTGGGAATCGCCTGCCTCCCCCCATGCCTCTGCCTGTTGCCAGTGCTGCTGCGCAAGCCTCCCGTGAGCCTCTTATGAGCCAGGCAGCTGCGCAGCACATCTAGATCACCTCCCTCCCCCCTGCCTCTGCCTCCGCGGTCAGACATATCTGCACTGTGCCAAGGGGCCAGTGGGATGCAGCTGCTGCCGGATACCATTGGCCCCCATGCACTCGCTGCCTCTTGTACTGGCCATGCCCATTCCCCCCAGGCTTATTTTGGGGGTATGGTTTATATTAGGCCCATCTCAAAAAATCAGTCTATTTTTGAGGGGGGTCTTATTTTCGGGGAAACACAGTAATATGAACTTTATGGTAGCTAACAGAAACAAGATCTTGTAAGTCGGAAAGCAGTTCCTCCTCCTTCTCCTGCCTTTACATTCCAGAGAATGCTTTCTCTACTTCTGTTGCTTCTGTGGGCTGAGATATCACTTATCTGACCATTGCCCTGGCTGTGGCTTTTCCTCCTGTCTCCCAAGGTTCTTCTCATATCCCAGTACACATAGTAAAGAAACATCATGGCAAAGAGCACAAGGCAAATAGGAGGGGGGAAATGCACAGCAAATGGGAATCCTGGCAAAGAAGAAGTGGAGCTGGAAGAGATTTGGGGAACAAAGGGGAGTTTGAAGGCAAAGCTACTGAAAGAAAAAGACAAAAGGAGGACACATTCTCAACACCTTATATGAAGCAAGGAACTTTCCTCTCCATCGGGGTGACAAGGAGATACAACCTAGGAGCATAGCAAAACAGGAGTTTTAGTTGGCAGGACAGCAGCTAGCAGAGCAGCCAGCAGGGAATTGCTTAGCTGAAAGGAACCAAGGCAAGCAGCAGAAATGTTAGAGGAAGAACAAAAGTCAAGCAGTAGAGAGGCCTACTGGCAAGAAAACACATGTTTCTGACAGAAAGAGAGAGAAGGCATGTGGGTTGTTTACCAAGGAGAGATGAACTTTTTCAACATGTATTGTTTCTTTACCACACTGGGAGAAGCCAATTGCAAAGATGAGGGAGAGAGAGAGAGAGAGAGAGAGAGAGAGAGAGAGAGAGAGAGAGAGAGAGAGAGAGAGAGAGAGAGAGAGAGAGAGAGAGAGAGAGAGAGAGAGAGAGAGAGAGAGAGAGAATATGAATGCTCAGTCACAAGATCCTTTACTGCCAGCCCTACCCAGAGAGAGAAGAATGAGATTCCCTCCCCCAATTCCCAATCGGAGTTATTGCTAAAGAGCTTGAAGACAATTCCCCCATAACTGTTCTGATTCAACTCTTTGATTTCTGTACAGCAGTTTGAACACATTTTTATTTGATTTTCCTTAATCATTTTCCTTAAATCGCTCAAACTGTCTGGAGATGCACAGTTCCCAGAAAAACTAAGAAGAAGTAAGGGAAAGTCTAGCTCAATTCTTGGCAAAAACACCTCCAGATTCAGTCACTGATTTTAAAAGGTGTCTCTGTGTTTGAACTACACTTGTAGATAACCAAAACACTTAAATATTAGTAATAACATATTTTGCCAATCTGAAACTGCTGTTGTAACAAATCCATTCCTTGTGAAAGTACTAGTTTTTAACAATTTTAAGAAAAGTAGACTAGAAATAGAAATAACCAAAATGGAATGCATCAGAAGTTGTGGATATGATGTTCAGGTTGTCTTCTGAAGAAATTTATTTATTTTTTCTTACCTGACACCTGCAATCAGGGAAAAATAGTGTCTGGGTCAGCAAGTCTAACAGCCTCCCTAACTTTCAGCAGGATTTCTTTTCTTTCTTTCTTTCTTTTCCTTAGCTAGGTTGAACTGATGGAAGTTTTATGAGTAGTCAGCCCATCCTTTGCTTTTCTACAACTATTATTCACACACGGGGACTGGGAAGGAGAAGAAAAGAGTAAATAGATAAAAGTAAAGAAGCCCTCAAGTCTAGCTTGGTTCCTGCTGACACATCTGTGAACTTTTTTTGGCTGTGGTATAGAAGTGTATTGTCACTGTCTTCTTGCAGGATTTCTTCCAAACTTCTCAGTCTAGTCAACAACCCTGGCTGGTTTTCCTGCTGGTTTCCCATCCAAATATTAGCTACAGTTGAACCTGTCTCATCAAATCAGTCAAGGTCAACTAGATGTTGCCATCTTTGGAAATATATGGAGCCATGCTTATTTTAAAGCCCCAGGAAAATTCTAACAAAACATTGACTCACAAATAAGAGCAAATTCTTTCATTTTTTTAAAAGAGTGGTTTCTTTTTTAAGAATTGCAAAATAAGAAGGGTGCACACCTTTAGCTTAAGCAATTGCTTTTTTTTCTGAGCCAAGCTAACTATTAAAAACATTTGAGAATTCTTAGCCACCCTAAACTGCCATATACTGCTCATGCTGTAGTCTTGAAAAAGATTTGGGGGAAATACTTGCCATACTTTCCCTGTAACTGGTAACATAAGAATTGAGAGCCAGTTTTATCTAGTGCAGGCATGTCAAACTCCCAATGTCACGTGATGTCGCCCAATGTATCGGGCCAGTTTTGCCATTGCCAGCAATGGGGTGGGCACGGCTTCCACGTGACGCATCCGGCCCACGGGCCAGCAGTTTGACACCCCTGATCTAGTAGTTAAGGCACCAGACTAGAAAGGAGGAGACCATGAGTTTAAGTCCCGCCTTAGCTATGAAAACCAGCTGGGTGACCTTGGGCCAATCACTCTGTCTCAAGCCAACCCATCCCATCTCACAGTGTTGTTGTTGTGCAGAAAATAGAAGGTGGAAAATGTGTTGGATATGGGGGTGGTTTGTAAATAATAAAGGGAGGATACCAATAAATACATAAAATTGTTTTCCAATACTACCAGTACAAATTAGAACAATGGTATGGGTTACTCTGCCATCATTGAAAACAGTGAGCTGTCAGTACTCTCTCTCAAGAAACTATTTGGCTCTATCAAATGTTATAACAGTTCATGTTGTATAACCACATCAATCAAAGAAGAGTAGAAATACCTGGAACAAAAAGTCAGTTTCTCTTCTTCTCCCCTTCTGCCTTGTGACTACAGAAAACTTATTTTATACTTTGCCAACTGTCTCTTATCTGCTGGGTTTGGTCTGCATTATTGATTACCTTATTGGAAAAAATAATACCCAAAATATTGTTATTAAAATACTAGTTCCTTAAGTCCCTGAAACTATAAAAAGTTATTTATCAGAAAGATAAATTCATTTTATACACATATTTCATGGAATAAAATTATATTATCAAGCCTGTTATTATTCTCAAGAATCAACTTTGCTACCTTTTCTAGTAAATCAGATTCTTTATCTGGGTATCTGTTAGAAGCATTGATTGTACAGGGAATGCCATATGTACTGTTGGACTTGCCATATGTACTGTTGGGCTTCCCAAACTCATCTCTAATACCAGTGGTGGGATTCAGGCAGTTTGCACCATTTCGGCAGAACTAGTAGCTAATTTTTTGTTGTCCAGGCCCAGAATGGACTTCCGGAAGCGGCATCCACACAGAGAACCAGTTGTTCACATATTTGAATCCCACCACTGTCACATACCATACGTTGAGCATGGACATCTACAGAGGAAAAGCCTACACACATCTAGCCACTCTTACCTGTAGGCATCCAGAGAAACTTTCCAGAAAGCTTACAGAGGCTTCTTCAATTTAGACATAGAAATGTGTGAGGGAAGTCAAGCAACATTGGCTTAAACTGAGTTATGTCAGTTCTCTTTATACTGTGTTGATGTGGGACCACCTTGAAATGCTATGTCCAATTTTGGTCACCACAATGCAAAAAAGATGTTCAGACTCTTAAAAAAAGTGCAGAGCAGAGCAACAAAGATGATAAGGAGTCTGGAGGCTAAACCATATGATGAATGATTGAGGGAACTATGTTTAGTCTAACCAAGAGAAGGACTAGGGGTGATATGGTAGCAATTTTCCAATACTTGAGGGGCTGCCACAGAGAAGAAGCAGTTGACCTATTCTCCAAAGCACCTGATGACAGGACAAGAAGTAACGGGTGGAAGTTCATTAATGAGACATCCAACTTAGAAGTACAAAAAAAATTCCTGACAGTGAAAACAATTAATCAGTAGAATGGCTTACCTTCAAAAGTTGTTGGTACTCAAAAACTGGAGATATTAAGAAGAGACTGGGCAGCCATTTGTCCTGGATGGTACAGGGCAGTAGTGGGATTCACCTAGTTCGCAGAAGTGGACTTCCAGAAGTGGCATCCACACAGAGAACTGGTTGTTCACATATTTGAATCCCACCACTGGTACAGGGTCTCCTGCTTGAGCAAGGTATTGGGCTAGAAGACCTCCAAAATACCATTCAACCCTATTATTCTATATTCTATATTTTTTTTTGTAAAAAATGGGGTTTGTAGCACTGTGAGGGAAATTTTAGTGGTGCAGTATAACAGCCTTCTTCAAGTGGTGAGCTCCAGATGTATTGGAATTGCAAGCCCTATAGTTGCTTTTCCAAAACATCTGGAGAATATAAAATTGGGGAAGGCTAATTTAAATCCATAATCTCTCATGAGCTTTATGAAATCACTAGAAAACCAGCTGAAGGCAATGGTCCCATAGGATGACTAAATAACACAAGAAAGCAGCTGGTCTTCAATGCATATGGCAGAAATATGTGATTAGATACAATATCATTTTTATCATCATCTTTTTCCTAACTTTTCCCTGGTTTTTTTTCTAAAGAATAATGCACAGTACAAAAAAAAGATTCAAAGAATCCAACTCTGAACTGTTGCCACAATGCAAAAATATGTATTGCTTAATGCTTACTTTTTCTTAATAATAATTAAATGCACCAAAGTTACAGTTCAAAACTATGAACTGAAATAGGAAAGCATCACTTGATTTGTATTTGTAGGCACTAATCACTGTTAAATGTGACACCTACAGTGGGCAGATCATTGCTGGGGTTATTTCTTTACTTTGAACATCTGTCCCTTCGCGATCTTCTGGTGTTGAATGGAACATTTCTATCGGTTTTGGTGCTGGAATTGATAGGTTTGCACGAGTTGAATGTGGCTTCATCGAATTTATCTTCAATCTTAAGATACGGTGATTGCATGTATGTGAAAATAAGTTACGCATTGGATGCAACCCTCTCTCTTTTTAATTGCTTGAAAGTGACCTTGCTATTTGCAAGAACTTGATCATTTATAAGAAGTAGCCATCATTAAACTCTAAATCGGTTTTCTCAAACTTGGTGCTCTCCAGATGTTTTTTGACAAGATGTTCCTCTTGTAATATTGGCAAGGATTTTTCAATTGGAATTCTTGTGCACCTGAAAGGCACTAGACTAGAGAAAACTGCTTTAATGTTTTAATTCCAAGCATAGGATCGAAATCGCAAGCATGTTTTTCAAAAGGTAGTTATTTGGGGAACTACATCTGCCCTGGGTTCTGAGCCTTATTCTTGCTAACTACATTCATAATTCATCCTGGATGACAGTTACCTGCCTGCTGAAAGTTTCTCTAGCCATGCAACCACTATTCAGTCTATTTAACCATTACATAGGAAGTGCATGGATGAAAAATGCAAGCAAAAAAACAGGTTTGTCTGCTGTTGAACAGATTCATGTCTGAAAAATCATATATTCTGCAAACCAAGAAAATATAAAAAGAATACCAGGGTCAGCTTTACATGTATAAAACTATTCTTTAAAAGAAAAAGTCTTGGTCTCCCTTGCTATTACAGTTTCTTGCTCAGGCTTTATTCTGGGGATCATGAAAATAGCTCATTTTATTTTAAAGCCACTTAATATTGGAACTTTCAATTAAAATGCTAAATCAAGGATCTGATGCTAACTGAATACAGAATAACAGAGTTGAAAGGGACCTTGGAGGTCTTCTAGTCCAACCCCCTGCTCAAGCAGGAGACCCTATACCTATACCAGTGATGGCAAACCTTTTAGAGACTGAGTGCCCAAACTACAACCCAAAACCCACTTATGCATCGTCGGATGCTGGGTGGGTGTGGCCAATTGGATGGGTGTGGCCCATTGGGTGGGCATGGCTACGGTGGTAACAGCAGACTGGGTGGGACTAAAAAGTTCAATCAATCAATTCCAACTTTGCAAGATCTTTTTTTTCCCGTGAAAAGTTGAAATTGACTGATTGATTGAACCTTTTTTTTTTTTTGCACACGGCGGCAGAGGCCTAAAGCGAAAAGGTTTTATAAAACCCAGCTGAAGGCCTAGGACTAGGGCGATGGCGCGCGTGCCCACAGAGAGGGCTCTGAGTGCCGCCTCTGGCACTCGTGCCATAGGTTCGCCACCAATGACCTATACCATCCCAGACAAATGGCTGTCCAATAACTTCTTAAAAACCTCCAGGGATGGAGCATCCATAACTTCTGCTCCATCACTCCATCACTGATTAATTGTTCTAGCTTCCTCTCTGTTTTCCTCATAAGTACTGGGAAGAGCACACTATACAAACTCAAGAGAAAGAAATTAAATTAAATTTAATTCTTTAAATTAAAATCTGATATGTCTTTGCTAATCATTTTAACAGTAATGCACCTGTAGTTGTTGTTGATCCTCGTCTTCATCGTGAACTTGGACATTGCCCCAATTTTGGAGGAAAAAAAACCTGCCATAACAGCTGTGTTTTGTATGTAAAGTGGTATTTTTGGTACTTGTTGCTGAATCCATATTTAGTGGTGAGGCAGTCTCAGCAGGATGAAAATTAATTCCATTCTTTACTGAAAATTCTGGGAGATAAAATATGCTTGTATTTTTATCTAGTAGAAATAATAAATAGCATTTCCACTACAATCCTATAGGATTCTCCCTCTTTTCAGAGGGAGAAAAAGATATGGTGTTGGTCAAGCTCCCCATTACTTATTTTCATGGGTATTTTAGTATTCAACCGATTATGGCTATTATTATTTTTACAGCATCTCTGCACAAAAGCCCTGGTCCTGAGAACTAAAGATGACCTTGGAGCGGGTTCCTAGATGCTACGCTGACAAAAACAAATGGAGGCAGGAGAAACAAGTGAATGGGGCTGCCCCCAAACTATGAATTTAACACAATTAACTCAGTTAATTCAATGCCATGAATATGGGTTGGAGGGGCTTGGAGTGCGGGGCACCGTTTTGCGGTGGTTCGCCTCCTACCTCTCTGACCGGTCGCAGTCAGTGTTTGCAGGAGGTCAGAGATCGGCTCCGAGGTCTCTTCCGTGTGGAGTCCCTCAGGGGTCTGTTCTCTCACCTCTGCTTTTTAACATCTACATGAAACCGTTGGGTGAGATCATCTGTCGACACGGGGTGAGTTATCATCAATATGCTGATGATACTCAGCTTTACATCTCTACCCCGCATCATTACAGCGGAGCACTGGAAGTGATGAACCGGTGCCTGGAGGCTGTTGGGGTCTGGATGGGTGCCAACAGGCTCAGACTCAATCCCGACAAGACGGAGTGGCTATGGGTTCTGCCTCCCAAGGACAATTCCATCTGTCCATCCATTACTCTGGGTGGCGAAGTTTTATCCCCGTCGGAGAGGGTTCGCAACTTGGGTGTCCTCCTCAATCCACAGCTAAGTTTAGAATACCATCTTTCGGCTGTGGCGAGGGGGGCATTTGCCCAGGTTCGCCTGGTGCGTCAGTTGCGGCCCTATTTGGACCGGGAGTCACTCCTCACAGTCACCCATGCCCTTGTCACCTCGAGATTCGGCTACTGTAATGCTCTCTACATGGGGCAACCTTTGAAGAATGTCCGGAGACTCCAAGTAGTTCAGAATGCGGCCACGCGAGCCATCTTGGGTCTCCCAAGACATGCTCATATCACTCCAGCCCTCCATGAGCTGCACTGGCTACCTATTGGTCTCCGAACACAATTCAAAGTGTTGGTTATGACCTATAAAGCCCTATATGGCAATGGGCCAGGATACTTACGGGACCGTCTTCTGCCCCATGAATCCCAGCGACCGGTTAGGGCACACAGGGTTGGCCTCCTACGGGTCCCGTCTGTTAGACAATGCCATTTGGCGGGACCTAGGGCTAGGGCCTTCTCTGTTGCTGCCCCAGCCCTCTGGAATCAACTTCCCTCAGAGGTTCGTACTGCTCCCTCCCTCCTAGCTTTCCGAAATTTTTTAAAAACACATCTATGCAGACAGGCTTGGGGTGCGTGAGCTGCGCTCTGCCCCTGGGCCTTTGATTGGGACTGTATGTTGTATGAGTGGGTATAGTTTTATTGTTTTTTATATTGTATATTATTATTTTAACTGATTTATATTTTGTACTTGTATTATTTGCTGTGAGCCGCCCTGAGTCTGAGGAGAAGGGCGGCATATAAGTCAAAATAAAGAAAGATAAAGATAAAGATGATCACTCCTCATTTCACATTGAGCCTGGCCCAACAGCAATGTCTGGTGGAGAACTAAGAAATAGAATAGAATAGAGCTGGAAGGGACCTTGGAGGTCTTCTAGTCCAGCCCCCTGCTCAAGCAGCAGAACCTATACCATCTCAGACAAGTGACTGTCTAGCCTCTTTTTAAAAATCTCCAGTGATGGAGTGTCCACGATTTCTGGAGGCAAGGTGTTACACTGGTTAATTGTCCTCACTGTCAGGAAGTTTCTCCTTAATTCCAGGTTGTTTCTCTCTTTGATCAGTTTCCAACCATTGTTTCTTGTCCTGCCCTCTGGTGCTTTGATGAATAACATGACCCCCTCTTCTTTGTGGCAGCCCCTCATATACTGGAATACTGCTATCATGTCTCCCCTGTTTCTTCTTTTCTTTAGACTAGCCAAACCCAAGTCCTGCAGCCGTTCTTCGTATGTTTTAATCTCCAGGCTTTTGATCATCTTAGTTGCTCTTCTCTGAATTTTTTCCAGACTCTCAGCACCTTTTTTGTGATCTGGTGACCAAAATTGGCTGCAGTATTCCAGGTGTAGTCTTATTAGGGTTTTATAAAGCGGTACTAATACTTTGTGTGTTCTTGATTCTATGCTTCTGTTTATACAACCCAGGATTGTATTAGGGTTTTTTTTTGGCTGCTGCTGCACACCGCTGGCTCATGGTCAAGTGATCATTCACTAGGACTCCAAGGTCCCTCTCACAGTTACTGTTTTTAAGCCAGATCTCACCTAATCTATACTTGTACCCTTGATTTTTCCTTGACAAATTGCCTGTCTGTATATTAGGAATTTGAGATGATGCACATTAAGATGTCTACTTTTTCAGAACAATTATTCTTTAAAATCTTTGAGATTAGAAAAACCTGGAATAAGCTGACCCTTAATCTACAACGTAACACTTTCACAGGGTTAAATGGATCTCTGTTATCGAAGGCCAGGCATCCAAATGTCCAATTATTAATACATTCTCCTGGTAAATTTCATGTATGGTAATAATAGCATATGTGAGAAAATAGTTTATTTATGTTCCAATAGTAGAGTAAAATGAGTTAATAAAATTTAACTAAAATTATATTACTTGACAGCTGAGGTTCTGGGCATTATCATTTTTGATACACATTTCTCAGTACTTTATGCCTATGAAATTAAATTTTATTTTCAGATTGTTTGTGATACAGACACTTTCCTTTTTGCTGAAGATTTATGAAGTCCTTTCTAAATACCTTTTCAATTTGCCTTCTCTGAGGACTGGCATTTAACAATTACGCTAGCATTTAATTATTATGCTTCAACTTAAAGTTGATGTAGAACATAGATATAAAAGTTCACAATTTATAGTCGTGCAGCTGGGGAAATAAAAGCAAGGCAAATTCCATAACATAATTTCTTCTAAGATTACATGGCAACATCAGTATCTCCAAAGCATTCCTTCCAGGAAGGAAGTGAAATAGGAAATAAGGGTTTGTAAAGACTGAGAGCCAAACCTGGAAGAGAAATTTACATATTAAACAGTAAAATAGATTCCAAAATAGATCTTATTTTCATAATTTGATACAAACTCAGAATTTAAACCCCAGTACTGAAATTCATATTTCAAGTTAAAATAAGTTTCAAGAATAATTGAGAAAAATAAACCTTAAAACTGTTTTTAAATGCACCATTGTTATAACCGCATTTTAACTACACTGACTTTTTTTATTAAGACTGATATTCCTGTTTTAAAATGTGCATGTACTTTACTTGTTCTTAGAAATATAAAAAAAAATAAATTCAGAAAAATACTAGAATTTAGCAGTTAAATTTGAGACATAATTTGGTAGCAAGTACTGTATAGAGCAGGGGTGTCAAACTCGCAACGTCATGTGACATGTCATGACATACCGGTAGCGCAATTTTTTTTCCCCATTGCCGGCAATGGGGTGGGTGCAGTTTTGGTGTGATGCATCCAGCCCATGGGCCGGAAGTTTGACACCCCTGGTATAGAGTAAAATCCAGTGTTATTCATCCACCAGTGGAACAGCTTTTATTGGTATCAGATCTTCTCAGCTGCAGATCTATTGACAGCAGATTTGATGTTCTAGAACAGTGTTTCTCAACCTTGACCATTTTAAGGCATGTGGACTTCAACTCCCAGAATTCCACAGCCAGCAACGCTGGCTGTGGAATTCTGGGAGTTGAAGTCCACATGCCTTAAAATGGTCAAGGTTGAGAAACACTGTTCTAGAACAGACATGTCAAACTCGCGACATCATGTGATGCTACACAACGTACCTGTTTTGCCATTGCTGGCAATGGGGTGGGCACGACTTCCGCGTGACACGTCTGGCCCACAAGCTGGCAGTTTGACACCCCTATTCTAGAAGGAGAAGAAAGAAAATTCTTGGAAAGGAAATTCTTGTACAAAGTCCCCATATCTAATTCTTGTACAAAGTCCCCATATTGATTCAGAACCTAATTTCCTTCAATGGTGGTCCAAAACCAGAAATCATCTCAAGGCACTGCAAAGTCATGGCTGTTCATCTTGCTAAGGTGCACCCATTTCATGTCAGTCTCCAGCCTCCTGCTATACATCCAGTAGCTGGAAGCATGAGAAAACAAGTAGAGGTACCAGAGGAAGCTGGAGAAACAATGCAAAGCAATGGTGCATAGCAGCTTCACATCACTTTTTAGAAGCAGGGAACCACAGTAGGTCATCAAGAGCTTTGAAGCAACTTTGAACTTCAAATATCATTGGAGCAAAGAACTCCTTCAAAGTTCCAAAGGTGCTTTTTTTCAAAAGGCAACTGGACTTCATTTTTCTTTGAAGACGTTTTGCTTCTCATCCAAGAAGCTTCTTCAGTTCTGACTGAAGCAACTGAACTCAGAACTGAAGAAGCTTCTTGGATGAGAAGTGAAATGTATTTAAAGAAAAACAAAGTCCAGTTGCCTTTCAATAAAAAACACGGACAACCGTGATCTGAATGACTGAAAATCTCCATAGACACTCTTTCAAAGCTTTGCACAGCTGTAGGAGAAATTAGCAGAACCTTCAACCTAATCCCAACTGCTCTTGCAAGAGAGCAATTCAAATCCCTGAGAAAAGCAATCTGTCCTTAAGCTTCATCTTCCACTATGCAACTCCTCTGCTCAAGGAAAGGCTTGCCCGTTGCTACTCTACACTTTGCTTCAGTTCATAAGATGATGGGCTTATCTTGCTTCTCCAAAAGTAAGCTTCCTTGTTGCAGGTGACTTATAGTAGCATTTGATCACAAAACATTTTTTTGTGTCCTTAGCAAATCCCAGGAGAAATTGAATGTCACATATAGCACAATCCGGGGACACCATTTTGACCCACTGATTCCTGATGTCTGTTTGAGTTAGTTATGCACATTGACCAGGATGGTGAAGGATGATCATCTTCAGGGATCACCAGCTGGGAAATGAAACCATCATCTCTCATTTTGCCCCTCTTTTCCTGCCTATTGAATTCCCAGGAAGTCCAGTGACATGATTTCTGAATGCAGTCAGTTACATTTCCCAATATGAATATGCACAGCAGCCAGATAATGCACAGTAAATATGGTGGGACTCCCAAATGGCACCTCACATATTATTTCCTTAAAAAAAGAGAAAGAATCCTATGTGTGTACAGATATTTTATTAATTTTTCTGACTCTCATTTCTGGAAATTATATTCAAAGAATCATACTTAGCTATATATTATTACAAACTTTACATAATAAGTCAGACCAGACAATCTAATCAGTGAAGATCTGTCGAACAAAGTGCATTAGCCCTTGAGAAATCCTTTTGCTATCCCTTTCCCAACAGGAAAGTATTTAGCAAGAAGTGTCCAAATAATCAGAGATGCAATTCTTGGAGCCAAAGGTGATGCCAGAAGTTAAAAACAGGTTTGGGAATGTGCATTTGCTCACAGCAGAAACCCTGTTCACCGTATGTTGAAATCTGTTTCTCTAGTTTAGGAACATTATGCTATTTTTATTTTTCCTTGCATAGGGCTTGTCCTGTTTTTCCAATTTCCTTTACAGATCACAAGGCTTTCCTCATGCATATCTTCACTGATTATATCCAACAAATCATCCACAACGTATCAAAGGATTCTGTTTTCTAGGAACTAATCACATGAGAAACAAAGTCTGGGTTTGCCCATTTCTGCACTGTTCTCCCACTCTTTGGGATGTAACTCAACACATCTCCCCAGGTTAAAGCAGAAAAGCAAGGGCTCTCCAATAGCTCTGAAACTACCGGCCCTTCACATGCACAGGGCTACTTGTTCTCTGTTCATAGCCTGCCAAAGAGTGATCAGAAGTCTGGTGTGTGCTAACAAGAAAGGAACAGTCATCCACTTGATCCAGTCCAGGCAAGCATCTGGCGTGCTGCTGATTTCAGCAGGAGTGACTGGAAACGGCCCTGGGCCTTCCTTGCAGTGGCACTGCACTCCCAACTTCCCATTTTGGCATCCTCAAAGGGCAGCCCAAGATTATTTTTTTCTGCATAAAAATTTGCAAATCCCCACCATGGAGGAAGGGTTGGTGAAGATGATGAAACTAGTAGAGATGGCAAAATTAGCTGGAGAAAGAACCAGCGCTACATTTATTAACAACTGGAAACCTCATACAGACTTTTTGCTGGGACAAAAAAAAAATTGATGATTTATGGCTTTGATAATTTAGAAGGGGTAGACTGTGGGGAAAAAGTTAACTTGGATGTAATCTTAAAAAGAGAGAGCAAAGTATACATGTATAATACAACTGCTGTTAAGAGGACCAGAAGCCACTCTTTTATCATTCTTCCTTTTTTTCTTTTTCCTTCTACGTCTTTTTCTTGATTTTTTTTTTTACTTTTCTGTTACTTCTCTCTTTATCTTAAATTTGACTTATAATTTGTATTGTTTTTATTCTGTGGGGAGAAAAAATATTAGATGAGAGAGATAAAGACAGAGGCAGAGACAGAGATACAGAGATGATAGATGATAGACAGACAGACAGACAGACAGACAGACAGACAGACAGACAGACAAAGATATGCCAGGAACTCCTACCAAATTTTTATTTCCCAGCTTCTTGGCTCCAACCCTCCCCTGAACCATGAACATTTTAAGCACTGTAGTGCTAGGAATTTCCTCACTGTTGTTTTCGGGAGGGAGAGAAGAGCTGTTTGCCATGAACAACATTGGTAAGACAAAGAAGTCCTGAACAAACATTAGTAAGACAAAGAGGTCCTGACCAACTGCCACCTTTGATGGCATCTTTTTCATAGGGTGGGGAAGCCCATATAGCTGTGGCTTTTCTCAATGGGCAGCCATCAGGATGACCACAGATTGCTGTGCAACCCTCTATGTGGCCTTTCCTTTGAGTGCAATGGGGTGTGTGTGTGTGTGTGTGTGTGTTGGAGAACATTGATCCTAATGAAGCTGAAGTGACCAGGAATATGTACATCATTTCAGCAGTTGGTCATCGTGCTGCACTCTTTTATTTGTTTGCTTAAATGCTTGGTCCCACTTTCCTAGCAGTAAAAGCCACTCAACGCAGCATAAGTCAAAAGAAAAAAACAGTAAGAAGTTTCACAAAAAGGCCCACTTGGCTGTAGATCTCAGTCTGAGTTTGAAAAGTAAAAAAGTAGGAGGAAGGAGTTTTAAATGTGATCACTGCCTTGAGGTTTTGTGTGTGTGTGTGTGTGTGTGTGTGTGTGTGTGTGTGTGTGTGTGTGTAGTTCAGTCCTGACAGGGCTCAGGGTTGACTCAACTTTCCATCCTTCCGAGATCGGTCAAATGAGGACCCAGATTGTTGGGGGCAATATGAAAATAATGCTAACTTGTAGACCACCCAGAGACTGCTGTATAAGAGCTATGGGGTGTTATATAAATCTAAATGCTATTAGTATTGGTGCTATAATAGAAAGACATAAAGGATATTGTTATATACTTCGTTCGTGTGCGAATGATGAAGACACATGGCGATGCTGAACAAACACTTTATTCGCCTTCTACAACAACCAAGCGAAAGCAAAAGGCCTTTTTATATGGCCAGAAGCCCGGACAGTGACAACCAATAGGAACAGAGCGTTTTCGTGCCTTGCGCATGCACGCAAGGCTGGCACCGCTCTGTCTGGTCCCGGGCAGCTTTTGGAATGCCCGGGACCAATGCAAAGTCCCCAGCCTGCTTTTGCAGGCTCAGGACACAACACCCCTCCCCCTAGATGGAACATACTTCGCATACACACATGTACGTCATGCATTGGGAAGAGTGGCATACAGTTGCATTGTTCAAATGCAAAGAGTGTGGAATACTTGAGTCTGCCCTCAGGCAAACCCCCTTCAATATTTATTAATACAAATAAATGTATCCGAAATGTATCCGAAATCAAAAAATAATATAAAATACTCTACCCACGAGTTACTCCCATTATTCAGGAGCCTCATGAACAGGTCCCTCATGATTTGACAGCAACCTCACAAAGTCTCTCAGATGTTTGAGTGGACACTTGGCCCAGTGCGACCTTTCAAGGCCCAGAGAGATTGCCTGGCCCACCTGCTCGCCTACCAGGCTAGGCAGGCCAGGGCGTTGTTGCCCTAAATACCCAGGTGACCCTGGTGAGGGTGCCTGGTCTACCTGCTTGCCTACCAGTCTAGGCAGGCCAGGACTTTGCTGCCCCGAATACCCGGTTGACCCGCCCCGCTGCTGGCTGGCTGGACCCTTTAGACTTAGGGCTTGGGGCCTGCTGGATAGCTTGCAATTTAGTTTCAGCGGGATGAATGCCTTGAGCATCAATCCTGAATCCTAAGAAGTCAGTAGAAGTGACTCCTATCTTACATTTATCCTTCTTTAGTTTAAGGCCTGCTTTTCGAAAACGAAGCAAGACAGCCCTTAATCTTTCTGCTAAATTTTGAGATGACTCCCCAGCAATGAGGACATCATCGAAGTAGGGACAGACCCCAGGAATACCTCGAAGTGTGCTCTCCATGACACTTTGGAATATTCCAGGGGCTACATTTACTCCAAATTGCAGTCTCTTGACCTTGAAGGCCCCCCTGTGAGTTACAATAGTCTGGGCTTCTGCAGCTGCCACATCAACAGGTAGCTGTTGATAGGCCTGTACCAGATCAAGCTTCGCAAAAATGCACCCCCCCTTGAGAGAGGCCAGAATGTGACTTACCACAGGTACTGGATAAGTGTGCTGTTGCACATATACATATGTCCCCATTATCCTTTAGAGGCATTACTATGGGGGTTTCCCATGGACTAGAATCCACAGGTTCTAGAATGCCCTGCTGGAGCAATTTGTCCAGCTCAGCATCAATCTTGCCTTTAAGGGCAAAAGGTACACTCCTAGGCTTAACCCTGATGGGCGTGATGGTTGGGTCTAACCGTAGCGAAATTGGAGGCCCCTTGTAGGATCCTAGCTCTGAACTAAACACATCTGCAAACTCCTTGCAGACTTCTGCAAGGCTGAACGTTTGCAAATGGTGCAGCCCAGTTACCTGGATTCCCAGAGCCTCGAACCAATCGAGTCCAATAAGCGCAACCTTTGCACTGCCTGCCGGGTGCAAAGGTTGCGGACATCACGAGGCATCTAGACAGGCTGATAGACAGTGCTGGGGTGGAGCCAACTGTTGTGGTACATGTCGGTACCAATGACATTGAAAAAGCTAAGCGGAAGGTCCTGGAAGCCAAATTTAGGTTGCTAGGTAGAAGATTAAAGTCCAGGACCCCCAAGGTTGCATTCTCAGAAATGCTACCTGTTCCACGCGCAGGGCCAGCTAGACAGGAGCTTCAATGCGTGGATGAGGCAGTGGTGCCGGGAGGAAGGGTTTAGATTCATTAGGAACTGGGAAACATTCTGGGACAAGCCACACCTGTACAGAAGGGACGGGTTACATTTGAACCATAATGGAACCAGACTGTTGGCGATTAATATTAAAAAGGTTTCAGAGCAGCTTTTAAACTGATTCATAGGAGCAAGTCGACAGGAGCTGGGCAGCTTCCGGTTCGAGAAGGCGCACTGCCTAATATGGAGGGTGGAAGTTATGCACACATTGGTGAGTCAACAGGAAAACTAAATTGTAATAGTCAAGCAGAAGGACATGGTAGACCATCTACAAATTCTACAACCAAATTCTACAGTCAAAATCCACAGTCAAAGTTGAAAGTGCACCAGAAAATTACATATAAAGGTCTGTACACAAATGCTAGAAGCATTCGAGCAAAAATAGGGGAATTGGAATGCTTGGTGAAGGAAAATAATATTGATATTATCGGCATAACAGAAACCTGGTGGACAGATGAAAACCAATGGGACACAAGGATTCCAGGTTACAAATTGTATAGGATAAACAGGAGAGGGAGAAATGGTGGTGGCGTGGCCTTGTACATAAATGAGGAGTTAGAATCTCATGAACTCGAAATTCAAGAAAATTCAAACTCACCCACAGAAACATTGTGGATAAAAATCCCAGGACAGGAAACTAATCTGACGTTAGGGATCTGCTATCGCCCTCCCAACCAAACTCCAGAGGCAGATTGCTATTTGGAAAATGAATTTAAGGAGGCCTCAAAAAGAAATAGGGTAGTCATAATGGGGGACTTCAACTATCCCCAAATAGATTGGGTAAATTCTTGTTCTACACATGAAAGAGAGACAAGGTTCCTCGACATGTTAGCCGATTATTCCCTTGAGCAGATGGTCATGGAACCTACCAGGGGAAAGGGGATCCTGGACTTGGTTCTAACTAACGCACAGGATTTGGTTCATGATGTCCTTGTAACCGAGCCCATAGGAACCAGCGATCACAACACAATAACCTTCAACTTAACCATGGATAGCAAATTGTCAGTGAAAACTAACACAGAGACCTTAAACTTTCACAGAGGGAATTTTGACAAAATGAGGAAAATAGTAAAGAAGAAACTAAAAGGAACAATAAAAAAAGTCAAATCCCTCCAAAATGCTTGGAAACTGTTTAAAAATACGTTACAGCAGGCTCAAATAAAATGCATTCCTAAAAGAAGAAAGAGGATTGGAAAGTCCAAGAGGATACCAGTATGGCTTACGAATGAGGTAAAGGAGGTTATTGGAAAGAAGAAAAACTCATTTAAGAAATGGAAGGCTCTTCCTACCAAGGAGAACAGGAGGGATCACAAACTCTGGCAGACCAAATGCAAGGCGATAGTCATGAAAGCCAAGAGAGACTTTGAGAAGCATATAGCCAAGAATATTAAAAATAACAACAAAACCTTTTTAAGTACATCAGAAGCAGGAACCCAACCAGAAAATCAGTTGGTCCACTTGATAACAATGGTCAGAAGGGGATAATCAGAGAAGACAAGGAGATTGCTGAGAGGCTAAATGACTTCTTTGCCTCCGTTTTCACCGAGGAGGATAGAAAACATTTGCCTGCCACTGAATTAGTTTTCCCAGGGAGGGAAATAGAAGAATTAAACCTGATAGAGATAAACAAGGAAGATATTCTTGCATGCCTTTCTAAACTAAATGTCAACAAATCGCCGGGTCCAGATGGCATCCACCCTAGAATTCTCAAGGAACTCAAGTGTGAAATTGCTGAACTTCTAGCTAAAATATACAATCTTTCTCTAAGATCAGGCACTGTACCGGAGGATTGGAGGGAAGCAAATATAACCCCGATCTTCAAGAAAGGATCCAGAGGTGATCCAGGAAACTATAGACCAGTCAGTCTAACCTCAGTTCCAGGCAAACTGATGGAAACCATTATTAAAGATAAAATTACAGGGCACATAGAAAAACAGGCATTGCTGAAAGAAAATCAACATGGTTTCTGCAAAGGCAAATCATGTCTTACTAACTTGTTAGAATTCTTTGAGGGTGTAAATAAATACATAGATAAAGGGGCCCCAGTTGATATTGTATATCTTGACTTTCAAAAGGCTTTTGACAAAGTTCCTCACCAAAGGCTCCTAAAAAAGCTCTCCAGCCACGGAATTAGAGGACAGGTCTTGTCCTGGATTGGTAACTGGCTAAATTGTAGGAAGCAAAGGGTGGCAATAAATGGACAATTCTCCAGATGGAAAGAAGTGAGAAGTGGTGTACCCCAAGGTTCAGTTTTGGGACCTTTACTTTTTAATTTATTCATCAATGATCTGGATGTAGAAGTTAATAGTGAGGTAGCCAAGTTTGCTGATGACACTAAATTGTTCTGGGTTGTGAAAAGTGAAACTGATTGTCGGGAGCTCCAGAAGGATCTCTCGAAATTGTGTGAGTGGGCAACAAAGTGGCAAATGCATTTTAACCCAAACAAGTGCAAAGTTATGCACATCGGGGCAAAGAACCCCAATTATACTTACCAACTGATGGGGACCAAACTTTCTGAGACAACCCAAGAAAGGGATCTTGGGGTTTTGGTGGACAGCTCAATGAAGATGTCAACCCAATGCGCAGCAGCAGTAAAAAAAAAAGCAAATTCCATGCTTGGCATGATTAGGAAGGGAATCGAAAATAAGTCAGCAAGTGTTGTATTGCCTCTGTACAAATCAATGGTGAGACCACACTTGGAGTACTGTGTACAGTTCTGGTCACCGCACCTCAAGAAGGATATAATGGAACTGGAAAAGGTGCAAAGAAGGGCAACAAGAATGATCAAGGAAATGGAGCGCCTCCCTTATGAAACCAGATTGCAACGCCTTGGTCTCTTCAACCTTGAAAGACGGCGTTTAAGGGGTGACTTGATCGAAGTGTATAAAATCATGCATGGGATAGAAAAGGTGGATAGAGAAAAATTCTTTTCTCTATCACACAATACCAGGACAAGGGGGCACTCCCTAAAGCTCATAGCTAAGAAAGTGAGGACAAATAAAGGGAAATATTTCTTCACCCAGAGGGTCGTTGATTTATGGAATTCACTTCCTGAAGGGGTCGTGACAGTTGTCAGCCTTGACAGCTTCAAGGCAGGGCTAGATAGATTCATGGATGCAAAGTGTATCGGTGGTTATTAAAACGGATGTCCATGTGCCGCCTCTATGTTGGTGAGGCAGGCAGGATTCCCTTGAGTACCATTTGTTTGGGGGTCAAGGGAAAGGGAGGGTTTTGCCTTCTCTTTCTGTTCAAGATCCCCATGTACAATTGGTGGGCCACTGTGTGACACAGAATGCTGGACTCGATGGGCTTTGGCCTGATTCAGCATGGCTCTTCTTATGTTCTTATGTTCTTAAGATTCGTATGTTCACCCCCAACAACCATCACATCTAGGGGGCCCTCAAAATCCTTATGCTGTACTCTAAGGGTGGCCTCCCCCTTAACACACACCATAGAATTCGAAGGCCACTGCTGCTGCATATCCTTTTGAATGTATTAATTGAAATAATTGAGAGAGCGGACCCAGTGTCCAACTCCATTGATAGGGGAACCCCTTGCAACCTTACATTAATGGAAAGTTTCTTCTTAAGGGGCTTGTGTGTCCCTGTCTCAGAATACTCCTGCGCGATGTACAGAAACCCATCCTATGTTGGCTGGGGACCCTGGTACCTTTCAGACACAATTCTTCACGAGGTTGGACCTTCTGGTGACCCAAACAGATGGATGCGATGAGGCCTTGCCTGCCACATGCTCTGCAAATGGCGGAGCGGAACCTGCAGTCAGCTCGCTTGTGGCATCCTCCACACCTGAAGCATTGAAGAGATGCTGGGGCCTTGTCCAGACATTCCTTCTGCCTCCTTTCAGCTGGCTGGTGAAGTCTGTCCACCTCCTCTTCAGGATCCGCTTCCGATCCTTCTCAAGCGTCCTCTTGATGGACGGTAGCTGTGTCTGGAGGGTTCCTGGTGAGCCATAAGGCCTTCACTGCCCCACCTGCTGCTTCCTCAGCTGCCACCTCTTGTAGCGTGTCTTGGAAAGAGACATCTTCTTTTGCAAAAATCTTCTGCTGTAAGTCTCTGCTCCTCAAACCACATATGAAGCAATCTCGCAGCCTCTCTTCCAGATCCTTGAACTCACAAGGTCTGGCTGCTTGCCTTAAGGCCACAATAAAGTCCGCAGCAGATTCACCCGGCCTCTGGTCTCTCTGCTCGAACACGTGCCTCCAAGCAATAACAGACAACTTTGGCTGGAAGTGTTCCTTCAACAGTTTCTTCAAGTCAGCATATGTTACTGACTCCAGAGGTGCAGGGGCCACCAGATTCTCTGCGATGTCAAAAGCTTCCTGTCCACAGGCACACAAAAGATTTGCAGCCTTCAGGCCGTCTTCTCTAATCTGATTTACCCTGAAGTAGTTCTCCACCCTTGCTACGTAGGAATTCCATCTCTCTGGGTGTGAGACATCGAAATCAGATAAGCGGCCAATCTTCGACATCATACAGTTCACCACTCGCTTCCTCTGCAAACTGCTGTTTGGGGAAAGGGTCCTTTAGCCGAGCTCACTCTCCAGCGATGCTATACTGGCAGGCTGGGATGCTGATTCAGATGCCATCTTCCCCTCTTCAGGACTTCCTGGGTAAGTCCTTAAATCTTTGGTTTCAGCTTGCAAAGGATCCCAACTTCGTCACCAGTGTTGTATACTTCGTTCGCATGGGAATGATGAAGACACATGGCGATGCTGAAAAAACACTTTATTCTCCTTCTATAACAACCAAGCGAAATCAAAAGGCTCGCAGGCCTTTTTATATGGCCAGAAGCCTGGACAGTGACAATCAATAGGAACAGAGCACCGCTCTGTCTGGTCCTGGGCAGCTTTTGGAATGCCCAGGACCAATGCAATGTCCCGAGCCTGCTTTTGCAGGCTCCGGACACAACAGATATCTAATCCCTCGGCGTTGCCCAGCTGGATTGCACTGTGCCACTACCTGAATGATGGAGAAAAAGCAGAAAGACCTGTATGAGAAATAATGGCCTTTAAAACTGATGATATACTTGCAATCTCTATCACACACATGAAGCTTTGGGGAAAGGTTTCTGGCCATCTTACCTGTCTGACATTCTCCTTGACTTGCCTTCGAAACGTCCAATTGCTCAAAAGTGTCTTTGCTGAGCTTTTTATAACAGGCAGGAGGACAAAGATAGATAGATAGATAGATAGATAGATAGATAGACAGACAGACAGACAGACAGACAGACAGACAGACAGACAGACAGACAGACAGACAGACAGACAGACAGACAGACAGATAGAGAGGGGGGAGGGAGGAGAGAGAGAGAGAGAGGAGAGAGAGAGGGAGGGAGGGAGGGAGGGAGGGAGGAGAGAGAGAGAGAGAGAGAGAGAGAGAGAGAGAGAGAGAGAGAGAGAGAGAGAGAGAGAGAGAGAGAGAGAGAGAGAGAGAGAGAGAGAGAGAGAGAGAAGATGAACCAATGGCAATCTATGGTTGGATATTGCTTGTTCAAAAATATTCTATGCATTTCTAGCCATGCAGCTTCAATTTTTGCATTCTAATATAAGAGCTCTTGGTAGACAAAATCAGTTTCAGAAGAAAATTCTACCACATCAAAATAGCATTTAGAGTAGGTTGAATGTGATTTAAGCACTGTTTTCTGCATATAAGTAGCTACAACTGTTAGATCTGCAAGTAAATTTCTCTGAAGGTCTGTTTTCAGTGGCTTGCAGTTCTATCATTTACTTGGGAGGAAAGTCCAGTGAAAAAAGTTGGACGGATTTTGAAGAATATGTGTACAGAATATGGCTGCACATTGACCATCCATAAAGCTATTGGAAGCAAATGTGAAAGTTTCTGATAGGTTTTCAATGTAAAGGAAATGGATCAACCCCAAACCCTTCACTTCTTTATGAGTGGGCAGCCTCAAGGCACAAAGGTTAGGGCTGTTCAGGTTCAGCAAGGACAGAATCAGGAGTAACAGATTGCACCGGCTCCTTCCCACGGTTATCTTCCCCACCCAAAAGACTCTTACACTTTCCTGGCTCAGCCAAAGTCTTTTCCCCAGACATCCCTTTCGTGACTGTATGCAACAAATAATCAAAAACATATGGGGGGAGGAATTATTTCCCCAGAAAATAGATTTGCATGGCTTATTTGTTTATTTCTTTACATAATGGCTATTCCACTTGATTCTACAGACTCATAAGGGTAACTCAAGCTCTCCGTCTCAGCCTCTTTCAACCCGTTTCAACCCCATCCCATTCCTTGCTGTCTCCCCACATTGGATGAAAAGGTACTTTTTGCATATTTCTTTCAATCTGATTCCTATATCAGGTGTGTGTGTGTGTGTGTGGTCCTCGACTTACAGCAGTTTGTTTAGTGAGTGTTCAAAAGTTACAATGGCACTGAAAAAAGTGATTTATGACCATTTTGCACAGTTATGACCTTTCCAGAATCCCGATGACCAGGTGATCAAAATTCAGGTGCTTGACAACGGGTTCATATTTATGACCATTGCTGAGTCCCAAGGTCATGTGATCCCTTTTTGCAACCTTCTGACAAGCAGTCAGTGGGGAAGCCAGATTCACTTAACAGCCGTGTTACTAACTTATCAACTGCAGCGATTCACTTAACAACTGAGGCAAGAAAGGTTGTAAAATGGGGCAAAATTCACTTAACAAATATTTTACTTAACAATAGAAAATTTGGGCTCAATTGTCATCATAAATCGAGGACTACCTGAAGATAGATAGATAGATAGATAGATAGATAGATAGATAGATAGATAGATAGATAGATAGATAGATAGATAGATAGATAGATAGATAGATAGATAGATAGATAGATAGAATCTATTATGACTAGTGTGGCATTTAAGTATAAAACAAACACCCAGATAGACTGTAGTATTTCCCAATCTTGGCAATCCCCTGTCAAGGATTCCACCTCCCAGAACCCTCAGAAATGCCCACAGCCACTATAGAAAAGGGTCATGTATGGGGCAAGTAATCAGGAGCCAGGATAGAGTTAAAAAATATTGCAAGTTTATTTCATGCTACTTATACACAAGAATCTGATCTACTAATGGTCAAAGGCAAATTGGCACCAGATAAGAATCAATGGACTTCAAGGGGGGCTGGACTTAGGTCTCTTATAGAGTGTAGAGATTCCAAACTGATGGTGCATTTGACCCCACCCTCCGGCTCAGCCCTGTCAATTCCTACAGGTCAAAACACATAACATGGCAGGGGTGACAGCACTTCAATACTGCACACCTAAGGGGCACAGCTTTATTTTTCTTTTTTGACACTGGGACCCACAGACGTAGTGACCCTCTGGATGTTGCCAAGAGTGAGAAACATTGGCCTTGAGGGCCAGTAATTGGAACTTTCTAATCTTGTTTTTTGCCACAGGAAACCAAATTTCCAATACACCCGTCAAAAGAAGATCCTATAACAGGTTGGTCTTTGTCTTTCCAGATCAGTTCAGCTGCAAGCTCAGTTCTTATCTTAGGGTTCTGTAAAAAGGTGTTCCAAATTTTCTGAACATTTCAGAGGGCCTGTTGTTTACTGCTTTGCTCTGTATCTCTCTTGCTTTTATGAGATGTATTGATTGGCCAGCTGGCTCCCAGGATTCATACAGCTTCATAATGTATCTCAAATTCTTTAAGAAATCACAAGACAGATCTTTTTCCTAAAGCCTGGATGTTTAGGGAATAAGGATAAGGAAGTTCACCTTGACAGAGATATGCAGGCTCTGTTGCTTAGGCAAGAGGGCTAAAACATGTTTAAAGTCCAGATAACTTTGCAACTGAGACCTCCCTAATTCACGGAACTATATGAAGGAGGCAGTGCAGCATAATCACACTTGCAATATAAGAACATAAGAACATAAGAAGAGCCATGCTGAATCAGGTCAAAGCCCATCGAGTCCAGCATTCTGTGTCCTGTTGTTACATCCAATCTTAATAAAAGTCATTTAGCCTTGCTATGATTTCCCAGTTTGGCCTACTTAGCGAGGTTGATGGTGGTGGGATCAGAGTTTTTTTTTTTTTTCATTTTTCTCAGCTTCTAAAACTCTGTATACATTTATCTATATTCTAGTCATATTTCATCTGTTGTTATGGTTTGGTTTGGCTGCTATTTCTATACAAGTGCCCACATGCTTTCAGTAATCTGGAACAATGCTAAACCTGGGACATTCTGGAGGTGACAAAATAGTGGCCGGGCAGAGGGGGAACCCAACACATTGTGGGTCAGCACAATAAAGAAAGAAGCCAATTCTTATGGAAAAGAAAGAAGCTATGTCCTGCACGTTTGAAATGGTTGTTCCCATCCCTGAGAAACTAATGTAGCATTTCTTCACCTCCTGACCCTGATGACTTTGCTAATGAAAAGATTGGAGAATTGGCTGAGATCTCCCTCTGATTCTGTTGCCTCAGCAGCAGCAGGTCAGTACTTGCACCTCCTGAAGTCAAATCAAACAGATGTGCTTTATGACCCCTTTCCCTCCGTCAGCCTTTGGCAAGGATTTGAGGAGCTCCGAAGGATGACATTTACGGTTCTCTCCCTCTCCAGCCCAGCTGTATCAGCCCTTCACCAATAATGTTAGGTTAAAAATTGCCTGCTCTGGCTGGGCAGCCCAACCAGACCATGAGAAAGCAAACGAAAGATCAAGCAAACTGTTATGTACGCCCTTCCCAGTGACAACAATAAAGGCATAAAGGTACCATAAAAGTCATTAAAGTTACCTTTTATGACAGGGAAAGCTAATAAGTGATTTATGCACCTGTTTACCACACCCATCATGCTTATGGTTTAGTAAGGTGGACCTTGTGCTGGGTATCTTTACTGGTACAGACTTACTTGGGGAATAGCTATGTTTGTTCAGGTGCAGTATCTTAGGTGATCTTCCCTAACTCTAGCATAAGAGCTATTTTTAAGACTAACTAATAAAAGCCATTTACAAGGTCAGCTGCCTATGAATTTTTCAATTTCCTTCTACGCACTCCTCCACTCTTCATAAGCCCCTGTGATCTTCCCTGGCTTCAACATTCCTCTGGAAAACACCTAAGTTGCAATATAGTCATTATTATTTTTTTTCTCTAAATTAGTGAAGTTCCTGAAATGCCACTGCGACAGTGCATCCTTTCAATAATTCGATATATTCCATTAACTTTTAAATAATTCCCAATGAGAATGTATTGTTTATTGCTCCCTTTCTCAGAAATTTGAACACAGTGAATGGCTATGTTTAAGTTTTCATCATCTTGGTTCGTGTCCTTTTGTTGCTTTCCTATCAGGCAAGAAAAATCTTACCAGCAGCAAACTGATTTTTGTTCTTCAAGCAAGAACTTAATTAACAATAGAAATCTCCCAATCCCCCCACAATTGTTCCCGATGTTACATCATAAGTGATGAAGGAAACCCTCCCCATATCACCCATGTCCCATTCATCACTTTAAAGGAACATTAAAGCGAAGAGCCAAGAAGCATCCCAAATCTACCCTTTGAGAGAAAAGCCAGAATACATCCCAAATACATCCCTTAATCACAGATTGGGACTTTTTATCACAGCTCCTCAGTTACATCCTCTGTAGGTGGAACTCCTTCTGAAATCTGTGTCCCTTCTGACTTAAATAGAGCTCATATATTTTGTATTACTTATCCATGGTGTTACTGCTGAGCTACAACACCCAGGAGCCCCAGCTATTTGTTATGTGGAGAGGACTAGCACTGATGGTGTTACGTAGTTTGGGTAATGAAATATCTGCAAGAAAACAACGTAGCTTAGAGACCACCAAGGACCCATCATTTCAACCCTCCTTTATGTGGAGAGTTGTAGTTCAGCCACAGATTTGCACCCCAGCCATCAAGTTCCAGCTGATTCTACTATTAAAATGGGAAGCCGTCAACAAAGCAGGTCTGAACCTTTATATACCATGAGAAGAGCCCATTCATGAGTAGCTGTTGGAGGAGTAGAAGAGCAGAGACTGCCATTGCCTCAGCAGTAGTAATCCTTGGTAGAACCAAGATAAGACCTGATATACCCTAACTCTGTGGCTGTTTCTAACTGTCTTAGGCTGGGTGCTTGTTTCACCTAGTCATTGTTCCTGGGAAATTGCATACCTGGGCCCTGCCAGAGTTGCTGCTGTGCAACATTTGACTGAACAGGCAGAAAATGAGTACCAAGCTGAACAAAAGGTGACAGGAATGTGCCAGAGTGTAATACAGTTCTCCTCAGCATTGTGCAGAAAGGTAGCTGTTCAACTCAAAGAATTCTCAAGAACAGCCATACTGGATGAGCAGTTGCAATTACTGAAGTCCATTTATTTAAAAATGAAGAGGAGAGAGAGAGAGAGAGAGAGACAGACAGACAGACAGACAGACAGACAGACAGACAGACAGACAGACAGACAGACAGACAGACAGACAGACAGACAGACAGACAGAAGTATGATGAGATGGATGAGGATACAATAAATCAGAATGGATGAAATAGGGTGTATTCTATATGCAGCTTACCTGTCATACTTTAGAGCTCTTTGTGGGCTGTCAAAAAAAGAAAGTTCTGTTACTTCTGGCTTAATAATTCTTAATTGGATGTCAATCATCTTTAGTTATTATTGTGTTATAGGCATTTTGTAATTTAATGTCTATAGAACTATTCTGAATACCACTTATTGGTGGAAACACTAAGTGGCATATAGAGTCCATAAATAAACAACTCATCAAATGCCAATTATTTCTTTTTACAGAAATTTTCAAAATGTATTTATCATGAGTAAACATGATTAAGTTAAATCCTTCCTTTCCACCCCACCCCACCCCTTCCTTCCTTCCTGAATCTTATCCTGGCCTAAAGTGTAATGTTGCCTCTACAGTGTGTATCTCTCATTTCTTTCTCCTTATCTAGGGAGCCACAAACATGACTTCTCTTAGTCAATCGCCTCTGTCACAAAGATTAATGAAGAGTGGAAGATAAACACACAAACCAACTTAAGGATTCTTTCTGTGTCAATGCAATGAAGCCACAAACGACATTTGTGGTAGGTGATATCAATCTGTCCACTATTTTATTAGTAGAAAGACACCAGGCACACAAGCAGATATGCACAAATACAGAGAAGATCCTAAGACCTACGTTAAATATTCAGCATCTCCAGTTCAAGGAAGCAGAAATGCTAGCAAAGGACTGGTAGAAGCCCTTATCGGTTAGATTAGAATTAGATAGTACTGGACAAAGTGGAGGAATGACAGAACTGTCTTGCAGGGGGCTTCCTACAATCCTTATACTAATGCTAACCCTAATCCTACTGCTATTTTTCTCAATATTTCCATCTGATCTCAAGAGAACTGCAGAACATCAGTACCAAAGTGAACAGCCAGAAAACTTCAGATGCCTGCAACCTTTAGATCAGGGGTGTCAAACTTGCAACATCACGTGACGTGTCGTGATGTATCATGACTTTTTTTCCATTGCTAGCAATGGGGTGGGCACGGTTTTGGCATGACGCCTCCGGCCCGCGGGCCTACAGTTTGACATCCCTGCTTTAGATGGAACCATTGACTTGTATGTAATGTTCAATGTTCCAGAACAGGAAAATTGTTAAATATTTAAAAGTGGTAGAGAATTAGTTTAATTCAGTGTAAATTGTTTTTTGAACTTAAACCAAGTTTTGTTTTCAATAGAAGAGAGTATTTGTAGCTTTGGTGCTCTCAGAGCTTGGTGGTTTTCTTGCAGACATTTCATTACCAAACTAGATAACATCATCAATGCACCCCACATTTTGTTTTCATCCTTCCCCAGTTCTTTGTCCTGCTCTTGCAGGAATATGGATCCCCATGTGCCACTCTAAGGCCAAGAATCATCCATCACCCCTATTAAATTGTGCAAGGTTATCCCATCCTATACTGACCTCTAAATTCCTTCTGGATTAGGAAATTGAAATTTCAGGCAAGTCTGAAGCCCTGTTCAACCCATATCTTCATCCATTCCTCCATATGGATAAAAGGGGGGCATGTATGTATAAAATAATAATTGTTACAAGATGCATATTTTGATGGGAGAGGCAGAAGAAATAATTTACTTTAAATAATTTTCATTTCATGATAGTGAAATAGTTACTAGATTATTATTTTTAAAAAAAATTGTAAAGGCTACAGATTTTGGAAAATATTCATAAACTGTTATCTTCTCACTAAGTTTTAAAGTTCTAATTGAATAAGAACCAAGTTTTATAAGTTGCATAATTTTTCAATTCATCAAAATAAAAGTACATCAAAGTATTTACATTGCTGTTCCATTCAAAAGAGGGCATCATACACTCCGCTTCCCCAATACACACATTGTAAGAAACAATTAATATTCATTAATATGATATAAATGCCAGTATATTTTGTAACCCAGAGATTATGTGTAACCTTTTCTCCATATGTGCAAATTCTGCAATATATGCTGGCTGGGGAATTCTGGAAGTTGAAGTCCACATGACTTAAAGTTGCCAAGTTTGGTGACCCCTTTCCTATAACAAGGAGAACTAGGCTTATATTCATTTCCTAAACAATCCCTGTTCAGTCGACCAGAAAAGAAGTAGCAAACATTTAACCTAGAGCTGATAAAGCTTCTTTCAATGGTGATTGACAGCTGTTGTACCACTACAGTTCACTATTTTGTGCCTAGCAATATCCAGTTTATTTTTCATCATTTATGTTTCACATTTCTGAATCTCCCATCTCCCTCAGAGAGGGACTTTGATGTACAACAAAGTGTTAAAATATAAAAACAGTATATAAAAGATAAAACACTGCTAAAATTAATTAAAAGGCAAAGGAGGGCACTAGCCAGCCCTACAGCTGTGTGCTCCTCTGGATTCCCCACAAGAGGCCATGTTTTAACTCCATTTTGGAAGGAGTCTTACCTCCTGGGGACAGTTAAATATGTACATCTGATGAATTATTTCCCTTCAAGTTTATGAGACTGGATTGAAATGGTGTGTTAGAAGAACTCTGTTGCATCAAAGCATAAACAGTATAATGCTGACATTCCCTGTTATGTCTTGATTATCTAGAATCAAGAATCCAAATAGAACTGAAAGGGACCTTGGAGTCTTTTAGTCCAAACTCCTGCTCAAGCAGGAGACCCTCTACCATTTCAGACAAGTGGCTTTCCAGTCTCTTCTTAAAGATCTCCAGTGATGAAGCACCCACAACTTCTGAAGGCAAACCATTCCACTGGTTGATTGTTCTCACTGTTAGGAAATTTGTTCTTACAGTAATTCCAGGTTGGTTCTCTCCTTGATTAGTTTCCATCCAAAGTTTCTTGCCTTGCCTTCAGGTGCTTTGGCAAATAGGTTGACCCCTTCTTCATTGTGGCAGCCCCTCAAATATTGGAATACTGCTATCATGTCACCCCTAGTCCTTCTTTTCTCTAGACTGGCCATTCCCAAATCATGCAATTGTTCTTCATATGCTTTTAACTCTATCAGAATCAAATAATCAACGTATTTATACTCATACAGAGGTATTATTTCACTATCCGGATATTCAAAGTGCTCACAAATGCTTTGTGCTTTAAAATGTTTTGTAGGTATGATGAAGGTATTGCTCATGAAAGGGACGTGTTCTGATTTATTTCATGCAATAAATTAATGTTTAAAATAATGGATTAAATATCTCTGCTGGCTACTGGGAAGCTTTTTATAAGATCTGGCACATGATGCTCAGCACACAGTTAACAGCTGCGCGGCAGTCAGATATAAACTCATCTAGGAAAATATAGAACCTTGCTTAATGCTTAGACCAGAGCTGCAATCTGGGGTCCTTGTGCCCAGTCCAACTTTGAAAAATTGCTTGCTGAAGCACGTATACATACGCACACGGGCGCGCACATGTTAAGTTGGAATTGCACATTGCCATAAAGACAGAACGGGAGGCTGAAAATAACAGCTCCTTGTCAAATTCTACAGAAGAGAGCATTTTTGGAGGTTTTTTTACATCTGAATCTGAAAGTGTTGGGTGTTTTTTTTCGCTCTCCTGTTCCTCATCATGGGATGCAGTTGTCAGAGCTAAAGAATTATAGAAGACACAGAAAGCAAAGATTAATGCTGATTAGACATGAAAAGAGAAAGAACTTTAAACAGGGCTGCCATTTTCAGTGACAGTCTTGTATATATTGAAACATATTGTTCCCAGCATATGGGCTTATCTCGAGTTCCTTACAGCTTTGCTTTTTAAAAAAAAAAAAGAAAGAAAGAAAAAGATGTCTTTGTGTGGGATCTGTGCATTAGAAGACAAAAAAAAAAACAACCCCTAAGTATGGTTTACTGTAATGCATAAGGGCAGTGGTGGGATTCAAATACCTGAACAACTGGTTCTATTATGTGATGCAGGCCTAGGCCTCCGTTGCCTAAAACAGACTTCCAAAAGTGACATCATGCACTTCTGGTGGACCGTTCTAGGCCTGGGAGGCCTCCTCCAGGCTTCCGATGCCTAGAACGGATTTCCAGAAGTGGTATCCATGCACATCCGGTGGGCCATTCTAGGCCTGAGAGGCCCCTGAGGCCTAGACTGGACTTCCAGAAGCCAGTTGTTTCTCCAAATTCAGATAAATTTAGCTACAGGTTCTCCCGAACCAGTGCAAATCAGCTGAATCCCACCACTGCATAAGGGGTGTTAGGTTTCAAATTCCTACCCAGCCAGGAAGATTAGAAAATATCCTTGGCCGCCATTATCTTTCAGGGTAGCCCTGGGGATTGTGGGAAGTAGAGGCCAAATACAACCAGTCCTTGACTTACAACCACAGATGAGCCTAACATTTCTGTTGCTAAGCATGACATTTGTTAAGTGAGTCTTTACCCCATTTTATGACCTTTCTTGCCACAGTTATTAAGTGGATCACTGCAATTGTTAAGTTAGTGACACAGTTGTAAAGCGAATCTGGGTTCCCCATTGATGTTGCTTGTCAGGAGGTCGCAAAATATAATCACATGACCCCGGGGACACCGCGACCGTCATAAATACGAGTCAGTTGCCAAGTGTCCACATGGGGATGCTGCAGGGTTCGAAGTGTGAAAAATGGTCATGTCACTTTTTTCAGTGCCGGACAGTCACTAAATGAACTGCTGTAAGTCAAGGACTATCTGTATATCTGGGGAACACCCAGGAAAATCTACTCAACAGATTCACAAAAAGAAATACAGGGAATCCTCCATTTACAGCTATTCATTTAGCAATCGTTCAAAGTTACAACTGCACTGAAAAAAGTGACTCACGGCCAGTCCTTGCACTTGCGACTATCACAACTTCCCCAGGATCATGTGATCAAAATTTGGGTCCTTGGCAACTGGCATGTATTTTTGATGGTTGAGGCCTCCAGGGGTCACTAGATGGCCATTTGAGACTTTCCACCCAGCTTCCAGGAAGCCAAGTCAATGGGGAAAGCCAGATTTGCTTAACAACTGCATGATTCATTTAACAACTACAGTAATTTGCTTAATAACTGTGGCAAAAAGGTCATAAAGTTAGATGATTGTCTCTTAACAGCCACCTTGCTTAGCAATGGAAATTCTTGTCTCAGTTGTGATTGTAAGTTGAAGACTTTTTTTTAATTATATTTTTATTAATTAAGTTGAAGACTTTTGTCTACGGAGGTGTGGGGGAAAGATCCACGTGTATACTGATTTAAACCCCAAACCAGTTTATTTGTTAGGACTTCCAGATCTGAACTGGAAAACCCTTGCTGCCTTCCAATTATCATCCAGAGCTTTGCAGCTAAGATCTGGTAATTCAGTTGTTTGTGCTGACCCATAAGCTCTGCATCAGGCAAAGTTATATAAAATTAAAATTAATACTGAAAACATACCCAATTAACAGACTGCAATTGTAGCACTTCTCCTTCCAAAGAAAAATTGAGACATAAGCAGTTCCTTAAATGAATTGGACTTTATTCTAATTTGTATAATTTCAAACTAGAAACAAAGATTGATGAAGAAATCGAATTCATTTTTCAAATGCCAGTATAATTCTTTGCCCTGCACTTATCACTGCAGGGATCTAAGAAAATATAAGAGCTTTTTCTGAGCATATGTTTCGTACCTATGAGTTCTGTTTCTGCCTTAGCCTGTGACTTTAAAAATAATGACACATAAATTCCCTAAACTCCACTGATGATGTTATCTAGCCTGGTAACAAAACGTTCGGAAACCAACCCACAAGCTTGGAGAATTTAAGAATTTATGTATTTAAATATATATTCCACAATTTAAAATGCTTCTTTCTGAAAATACGGGTGGTCCCCGACTTACGACCACAACTGAGCCCAACATTTCTGTTGCTAAGCAAGACATTTGTTAAGTGAATTTTGCCACATTTTATGACCTTTTTTGTCACAGTTGTTAAGTGAATCACTGCATTTATTAAGTTAGTAACACAGTTGTTAAGTGAATCTGGCTTCCCCACTGATTTTGCTTGTCAGAGGTTTGCAAAAGGGGATCACATGACACCAGGACACTGCAACCGTCATAAATATGAGACAGTTGCCAAGCATTTGAATTTTGATCACGTGACCATGGGGGATACTGCAATGGTCGTAAGTCTGAAACCGGTCATAAGTCACTTTCTTCAGTGCTTTTGTAATTTTGAAAGGTCACTAAACAAACTGCTGTAAGTCGAGGACTACCTGTACACATTTGATGTTGATGATGACACTGAATAAATACAGTCAAAATGCAGGAATCAAACTCTTTGAGCATCTGCAACCTATGATTGAAAAAGAGCAACAATCTGAACTGGAGTTGAAAGCAACCCGTGCATTAGATCCCCAGATGTTTGGAGGCTTGGTTTCACTAATCAGCTTTTTTATTCATCTGGGGGCTCTCAGAATTGTCAAAACTGAAGTCTTCAGACCTTTTAGTCAATTTAGACACAGTAGGACTTTCAGGAGTTGCACTTCCAATCATCACCAATTTGCTGAATAAAGGAAGGTCACATGACATTACCTATTTGATTTTTTTTTTAAAGTTACAAGTGATACTGGTCATCTCACATTAAGAACAACTTGCACTGCCTCTTAAAAAGACTCTCAGGTCTGTCTAGCAAAGTACAATCTCCCCTAATGCTAGACGCTTTCTGAGATGACTGATCAGAATTGTTACTATTCCTTGCTTTTGTGAGATGACATTATGCCTCTAGGATATCTTATCTACCCAAAAATTAAAGCTCCTTCTCTATGACTCTAACCATCCCCTTTCACCTAGAATGATTGAGGCTCTGTACTTTTCTTTGGATAAGTGTTGTATAAAGTTAATGAAGATCATAGATTCAAATCTCTGCAATTGGTGCCAAAATGTTGTGAAGCTTCAGGGTTGTCTACTACTTCCTTTTCCAGTTGTTTCGTCTCTGTTCCTGCCAAGTGTTGAAATATATTCATTCATTCATTCATTCATTCATTGTGATATCAGGAATGGAGCTTTCATAGTAATAAATATTGAACTGGTAGCATCTCTCTTTGGGATTTACCCTTCTCACTTCTACTCAAATCTGCCCAAGGAAAGAAATATAGCAAAAATTCATGGAAGATAAGGTTATCAGTGACTACTAATTGTGTCTACCATGTGCTGTATCTATTGACAAAGTTACCAATTTTGGGTGGATGTAGGCAAAAAGGAGCTAGTCCACTCATGCCTTGCTTGTTGATTTCCTTAAAGCAACTGGTTTATGACTGTGGAAAAAGGATGAGGATTATAAAAGTGGCAAAGCTGCATACATCCGGACCCTGATAATCTTATAAAGCCAGACTCCCTCCCAAGTCTAATTTTTAATGTGACAAATAGCTAAGCTGGGGAAAAACTTCTTACTGAGATTTAATAAATGCATTTTAATGATATTTACATGTTTATTTAAATTACATTTTAATTTTTGTGTCCCGTCTTTGTCCTGCACCCATTGGCCAAATCCAGTATACAGCCAGAAGAGAGTTACATACCCCTGATTTAACCCTTCAATCAAATCCAGCAGGACTATTCTTACATTTTTAAGATTGGTCACAGCTACCGTATTAATTAGCATAAGAATCTGTTAAAAGAAGCAATTTGGCAGCAAGAATCAATCACAGGCATGAAAGAATGATAATATACATATAATTCTAACATAAATTATCTGGGTATCTCTACTAAAAAGTATATTTTGAGCCCCAGCTTCATAATTTAAGTTGCATCAGACTAAATTACTGTATCCCTTTCTGAATTGTTGCTTAGGAAGCCATCAGAAGATGCTGCATTTGTTTGGGTGGTAGGGGTTAATTAAAACAGCTTAACAGATTCTTAACACAATAAAATCAGTTCAAATTAAACAAAAAAAAGAGAGCTTCAAATGTTAAAAGTGAGCTGTGTGGGCTGACAGCTGCTCCCATGACAGGGGTCTTTAAGATCTCCATTTCAAAAGCATCATTTGCTAAAACAGCGTGGGAGAATCAGGCTCAATTAGAGCTGTCCAACTCTGTGGGAGGCACTATGGAAGAAATGCTAAGAAGAGGTTAAGGTAAAAAAAAAACAAAAAACAAGGTCTCTTTATCAAATCAAAATAGTGAATATGAATGAGAGAAAGAGAGACATTCCTGTGGGCTAAGATGATCAATGGCTTGTGTTCATGATGGCCAGCTATGCCCTCCAGGATCTGACTCAGTAGGCCTTCCAAAGAAGATGGTGTGTTACATTTTGTTTTGCTCAGTACTGCTTACAAGCTAAGATTTTAATGCAGAATGTTTAGGCCTCTTTTTAGCAAAATGAATAGTAGAACCCACCAAAATAAGCATTCTGATTTTGAAATATGCTCCTGTGGATCTGAATTCTGGGTTGGAGAGATTTGATTGAGCAAGACTCTTTCTTAATAGCTGAAGGACAATCTGTCTCCATCTGATTTTGCCCTGTTAGGATCATCTTCTAACTTCTGATCAAAGTGTCTGCACCAAAGGATGATAAAAGATACATTTCAATTAGAAAACATTTCTCTGTATTTGTCCAGTGATACTTTGATGGCAGCTAGAAAGCAGCTGCTAATGCTATTCTTTTTCCAGAACGTGAAAACAAAAATGATAATGACATATAAAGTCAGAATTAAAACCTAGGTTTAGCAAATAAATGTAATTAATTTTGAGAAAATTATAATTGACAAGAATGTTGTGAATATTGAGGGGGAACTAAGCTTAAATCAGAACTTCGAAAACAGGACCTATAGTGATTTAATAAAAAGATTTTTTGCAAATACAACCGAAATATAAGATGATTAGAAAATAGTGTTATATATTGATGTTAATGTTATTTATGTAAACACTAGAAAAATGTTTACTGTATATTCAATTTTGTATGTATTGAAAGTACTAAGAACTGTATTTACTCAATGTTGACAAAAGGAAAATACTATTGGAAGAAGAGACAATCAAGGAAATGTATCACTAACTAGTATATTGATTATGGAATCCTAGAAATTAACTATTATTGATCGTTGTTAAATATATGAACCCAGACAACACGCTGTTTACCAAGCACTAAAGACTGTTATTGTAAAAAACCAATAAAATATATTAAAAAAAATAAAACCTAGGTTTAGCAAATAAAAACAGGGGGCCCTCAGTCCATATGATTTGGCGACTTCTTGTAGTCATTGCTAACCCAGCTTCATATAAGCTTGAGTGTATTTTTTTTTCTAAATTGAGAAGCCTAATTAATTCTAGGATTAAATTAGCATTTAGCAAGGGATGTCAGAAAGCAGCATTGTGATGTCATGACATAAGCCACTCCCCTTTTCTATGTGCATGGGTAAAAGGGGCAGATCTTGTGGCCCAACACCACAAGATGGCTTTTATCATTCGGACATAAACAGTTAGATCCATTGCCCCTGCTACAACTTAAATTAAAAATGCCTGTTTAGTAACAGAAGAAGTTGCTTTAACCTAGAAATTATGGGAGTTGTAGTTCCAATGTACCTGAAATGTACCAATTTGGGGAAGACTAGGCTATTTTTTCCCCCCAAAAAGGAGTCTTTCTCACATCTATCTAGAAATACTGTGATTAAATTTGAATCTAATGTTCACAAAGCATTGTTCTTATATTGAGCTATCACCATTTTTTTTCTTTTTCTCTTCTCTGTTACAGAATAGGATGTATGCAGTGGTGGGATTCAAATATGTGAACAACCGGTTCTCTGTGTGGATGCTGCTTCCAGAAGTCCATTCTGGGCCTGGGCAACAAAAAATTAGCTACCGGTTCTGCCAAACTGGTGCAAGTTGGCTGAATCCCACCACTGGATGTATGATGATGAAGAGTTTTGCACTAATTTAATAAATATTTTTTCTTAATATGTTCATTAGTTCTATGCAACCTTTCTCCTTTATAGCATTATGATAGAGAGTCTATGAAGCTCCAGCCCAACAGAAATAGTTCTGCAACTTTAGATAAGCAGTAGTTTTCTGTTCTCTCCTCCTCTTTTAAGGACAAAGATAACTAAAAATAAGAAAAGCAATAGGAATCCCAAATCTAATCATGGATCATCGTGGTAGCATGCGTCTCCCAGTCTTTCCCTTTTAGTCTCTGAAATCTTAACCATTGATGTTGCAACCTTTTGACACACACTAATCGCTGGTTATGATTTATGTGTGGGAAGCTCAGAAACTGCAGTTGTTTTCAGTAAAGTCTTTCAGCTTTTGATGTACTAGATCCTCCAGTTATATGACTGCCATCATTTTCATGACCTGATAATCAGTTTATTACAGCTATCGTAATCAAGTGAAAGTATAAAAAGTATAAAGGTCTCAACAGCCCAAGGTGTAATGATGTCCTTAACTGTGGGAATGTTTATTTTTATTATTGTGTTTGCCTGCTGTGGAAACCAGAGGTCAAAACAGGTGCTTTTCAAATTGAAAGTGCTTTTACTCCTCCAGGTCTATTGGATTAAGTATCCTTCCCAGTTTTGTTGTCTAAAACATGGCATAGGGCAGGGGTGTCAAACTCGCAACATCATGTGATGTGTCGCGATATATCGTGACTTTTTTGCCATTGCCGGCAATGGGGTGGGCGCAGTTTCGCAGGCCGGCAGTTTGATACTTCTGGCATAGGGCCTACAGGACACATAGGTAGGTTACTTGCAGAACTGCCTCTCTCCAAGGACTGCCTCTCTCTACCCATCCAACCCGATCAGACAGTGTGGGCACATTCCTAATCCCTTCTCTTAAACATTGCCATTTTATGGGATCTAGGAAGGATGACCTTTTTCATGGCAGCTCCTAGCTTACGGAACACCCTTCCCCCTGAATTTCAGCAGGCTCTCACCGTCCTACCCTTCCAAAAAGCACTTAAGACCTGACTTTTCACTGAAGCTTAGGTATAGGGCAGGGGTATGCAACCTTGACAACTTTAAGACTTATGGATTTCAGCTTCCAGAATTCTGGGAACTGAAGTCCACATGTCTTAAAGTTGTCAAGGTTGCAGACCCCTGGTATAGGATGATGAGGGGACTTAGTGATGCATTTGAAAGTTCAGTTTGGGTGCTAGGTTTTAATCTTTGTGGGGTGAATAGATACTGTATGTGCATGTATTAATGGTGCATCGGTGTTGTTTTAACTGTTAGTTGAGAGCCGCTCACAGTTTGATATAAAATGGATAGCCATGTACATGTTTTAAATAATGCAACTTTTTTTTTAGCAGAGTCAAATATTTTATTGAGGGACATATTAATGTAGTGATTTAAGGCACTGGGTTTAGAAACTAAAACACTGTGAATTTTGGTCCTGTTTAAGCCAGCTGAGGAAGAACCTAGAATAATAGAGTTGGAAAGGGCCTCAGAGATATTTTAGTCCAGGGGTGTCAAACTGCCAGCCTGCAGGCCAGACGTTTTCATCTGGAAGCCATGCCCATCCCATTGCCAGCAATGGCAAAACTGTCCTGCTATGTTGTGCGATGTCACATGACATCGTGAGTTTGACATGTCTGTTCTAGTCCAAGCCCATGCTTGAGCAAGAGGTCCTATTTCAGACAAATGGTTGTCTAATCTCTTTTTGAAAGCCTCCAGGGATGGAGCGCCCACAACTTCTGAAGTAAAACCATTCCACTAGTTAATTGTTTTGAGACTGTCAAGAAACATCTCCTTAGTTCTAGGTTACTTCTCTCCTTGATTAGTTTCCATCCTTTCATTGCTTCTTCTGTTGCCTTTTGGTGCTTTGGAAAATAGTTTGACAGCAAACCATTTCCCAAAATCTGACCAAGAACACTGCAAGGATTTATCCTGGCAGACACAGTAGTGACTCAAAAGCTCTCACACACATAAAACTGCTTCACCAGGTTGCTGTTCCTTTAACATTGTCTTCTACAGATGTTAGAAGAAATGTTGTTTATTTCCATCACGTGAAAGGTTCAGATGCACCAGGGTTGAGAACATAGTTTAACTGGAGGGTTGCCCGGATGTGTCCCCAGGCTTCTCTCCAGGATCCCAGAGTCTCTCTCACTGAGAAATGCTTTTTGAACGCTCTAGGAGTGCTTTCAAGTAGGATTTTAGGTGTAGCTCTCTTTCATTTCTCAAGAAGGAAGGCTGGAATGGAACCACAGGGAGCTATAGCTTTCTTACAGAGGAGTTTTCTGATTAATTGCTTTTTAAAGAGGCAGGAACTGGTAGATCCTACTCCTCTTTTCCTAGTCAGCTGAGAATCATTACTATTTCTGATACCTTCAGGCCCCAACTTCAGCTACTCGAAGTTGCTGGAAAGAGCAAGCATGGTTGTGTGGCTGGTGTATGATGTGTGTGTTTTTAAAATATTTTGCTCCAGCTGACTTGCCACTTCTCTGAAAGCTCAGGACTCCCTAAACCAGCCCTACCTGGCCATTTGCCTGCTACAAGGTGTTGATTAGTAGCATCGGTGGGAAGGCACAGTGTGAAATCAAACTTCCTCTGGCACCCAGTGCAGCACAACAACATCATTTCTGCACAGGCAGAACAAAAGGAAATAAACAACAGGGCAAGAACAGTCAAGTCTGGGCTGGATATCCTGGGTAATTAAGAAAACAGACTGTGAGACCATCAGAAGGAAAGGCAATAGATCAAAGCCAGGGTCAAGCAGAGGAGGAGCAGATAAGTTGCTACAATGCAATATGAGGACATTGTATAAGGTTTGGATCAGTATCTAGACCAGTGTTTCACACCTTACGAGGTAGGGGCTTCAACTCCCACAATTCCCCAGTCAGATGGGAATTCTGGGAATTGAAATCAACACATCTTAAAGTTGGTAAGGTTAAGAAACACTGGACTAGACCAAGGGGTCTTCAATCTTGGCCCTTTTATGACTTGTGGACTTCAACTTCCAGAATTCCTTAGCCAGCGTGCCTGGCTGAGGAATTCTAGGAGTTGAAGTCCACAAGTCATAAAAGGGCTGAGATTGAAGACCCCTGGTCTAGACTGTTTGCCAGATCCAGGATGTATTTCCAATGCTATAAAATGTTCTGTCATATGTTCTGCCAAATCACTTCCCCCTATATTTTAATCACTCAGGGCAGCATTGTGTCTACATACAGAGATAAATCTTAACATAAACAAACAGCTGGCAGAGCAGTTGGCTATAGCACCTCCTAAGCTGGCTCAAAGAAACAAATTAACCTAAGCATTAATAAGTTAATGACCACTCTCCCCAAAATGCATAGTGCACTAGCACTTCTTGAAGGAAATGTAGAAATTATATTGCCTTAAATCAGTGTTTCTCAACCTTGACAATTTTAAGGCATGTGGACTTCAACTCCCAGAATTCCACAGCCAGCAATGCTGGCTGTGGAATTCTGGGAGTTGAAGTCCACATGCCTTAAAATTGTCAAGGTTGAGAAACACTGCCTTAAATGATGGTAATTCAGCCCAGCTATCTGATCTATTTGTTTGACAACTTTTTTTTTATTAAATATTTCCATCTCAAGGCTCTCTTTGTTTCTACCCATTGGCAGCCTTTGCAAGAGATCCCTGCAGGTTCTGGAATGATGTGAAGGAACTTCAGTTGCAGTTTTTAAACCTTTTTCTGGACCCCACATAGTCCATAGATTGAACTGGAATGGTGTTTTCCTTAGCACCCCACTGCCAAGATTTGCCTGCACTTACTCTTGGATACGAAGTGAAAAGTCAACAAGTGAAGCTTTGCTTAAGGTTTACTAACTGTTCCTTTCATAATCCCCTTTATGTTAACTTGATCTCCTTTAACTGTAAGCAACTCATTATATCTGTGTGATTCTAGGTTCACGTATCATAAAGAGCTTGGAAGATGCCCATTATTAACTGGGGGAAGCAGTCCTTAGCTTATATTTCCTTGGTGAGTTTAGCTATTTAATTTCTGGATAGGTGGCAAATTGATGGCTACTTTTTCTATAGCTGATATCAAGACACAGCTGAATTACAATTACAAATCATGCTTGGCCTTAAATGACTTTTATTTGGTTTACATCAGGGGTGTCAAAGTTGCGCCCACCCCATTGCTGGCAATGGCAAAACCGTCCTGATACGTTGCACATTGCCTTTATGGCAATGGACCAGGATACCTGCGGGACCGTCTCCTGCCTCATGAATCCCAGTGACCGGTCAGGGCGCATAGGGTTGGCCTCCTACGAGTCCTGTCTGTTAAACAATGCCATCTGGCGGGACCTAGGGCAAGAGCCTTCTCCGTTGCTGCCCCAGCCCTCTGGAACCAGCTTCCCTCAGAGGTTCGTACTGCTTCCTCCCTTCTAGCTTTCCGGAAAGGGCTGAAGACACATCTATGCCGACAGGCTTGGGGCATATGAGCTGTGCTCTGCCCCTCGGCCCTAAGAGTGTCCCGCCATCAGTGGCTACGAATTGATTGTGTTTGTGTGTGGTATGAATGTGGTTAATTTTAAAAATTGTTGATGTATTCTTGTTGTGAGCCGCCCCGGGTCTTCGGAGAGGGGCGGCATATAAGTGCAAATAAACTTGAAATTTGAATTGTGAGTTTGACATGTCTGGTTTACATGAAAGGGAAGTGAGAGCTCAAGCATTGTATCAGCTCTCCATTTCTACATGAATCATTTAAAAATTAAAGATCTGTTCCATGGGATATTGAGTAGGATTATTGTAGTAATTATAGGGAATGCTTGAAATACTCACAAGGATTCTATAAATTGGATGTCAGCAACTGTTTTACTGTACATCCTTTTGCAGGGCTTCAGGGCTGTAAGCAATAATATTACGACGTCATCCAGGAAGTGGACTCGAATTTTCAGAGCCACTATTTTTTTTGTCGGTCCACACTTTTGGTCCTTATACCTAGGACCTAAATCTGGATCACCACTAGATGGCAGAAAAGGTTTTCTTTAAAGTCCATTTAGCCACTTGTTCAGTTTTATGTAGCTGTCCAGTAGCCTCATTAAACTGTTGGTGAGAGGAGTTAAGCCTAACCTTTGAATGTTTCTAGGATTTCTAACAGGCCTTAAGATTCCCATCTTCATCAAAAGATAGTCTAATCCTTCAGCCCCACCCCTCGGGATAGCACAAACACAGGACCACATGTGGGCCACTAAGAGATTAGTTACGGAAGCTTTGTGTGAGCTTTTGCATGAAACAGGCTTTTGGGGACCAACGTGAATTGAATAATCTTTTTATCCCAAATGCTTGCTCACAATACAAATGTTTTTTTTCCCTTTTTCTTTTACTTCTAAAGAAAAATCAGAAGATGACAAACAACAAAAGAAGTTCAAACACATTTCAGATTTGCAAATGATAAAGAGTCCTGTATTACCAAACACCAATTATTTAATAATAATTCAGGTCAAGGGTACAATAGCAGCAAGCAGCAAGACAGACATTGCTAACATGCTTAGGCCTGAACTGTGTTAACATGCATAGCTGTATATGATGAACTAGTTTTACTCATATTATCTGTACACTAAACTGATAGCATAATAATGACACCTTGAACATGGCTTCTTCAGATACATACATTGTAGACTGCCTGGTCATTCAACCTGGCCAGATGCTTTCGTGGTGATTCAGCGGTGATGCTAGCTGGTCACCAGACACAGAGCCTCATGAATGGTGATATCCTACTTCAGTGAATTTCCAGCCACAGAAGTTCACCTGGCACCATGACTGATTGCCTTTACCTGGTTAAACAACCAGGTAAATGATTTTTTTAGTTCCCCTTAGAACAGGCATGTCAAACTCGCGATGTCACATGACATCGTGTGACATATCGCAACTTTTTCCCCATTGCCGGCAGTGGGGTGGGCGCGGTTTCAGTATGATGCATCCAGCCCGTGGGCCAGCAGTTTGACATGCTTGCCTTAGAAGGAGAAGACTATAAGGAGGTCCCTTGGGATTAAAGGTTTATTTACTTCCCATCCACTTTTCTTTTTTTAACATTTGTTGCTTTTATTACTCATTTGGAGCATTACAAGGTAATCTGATGATATATTAAAATCCCTACTTTCATCTATGTACAAGACATGCTACCTCATTCCAAAATGTTTTTTTTGTAAATTTTTTTATTAATTTTATAATTATAAGTATAACAAAAAAATTCAATATAAAAAACAACTCAACTGAATAAAATCGTTTACAACTTTTTCCAACCCAAAAACAAAGCATAAAAACTTAACTAAAATAGCTAAAATAACTATGGGTATTGCTCGACGGCACCCCCCACCACCACATCCCCCTCTTCCTCCCTCCCTCAACTTCTATCCCCCCACCCTCTCTACCTCCCTCTCTCTCCTCCCTCCTCCTACAGCCTCCCTGCTTCCCTCCAACCTTCACTCCTCAAACTCCGCCCCCTCAGATGTGGTGTCGAGGTGCCGCCCGAGCAACCCGTCTTTTATCAAAAAATATATCATTCTTATGTAATACCAATACCATGTTACAGTTGAGGAAATTATAAAACCCCCCACCCACCCTCCCCGACTTCCCAGAGTGAATACAGGGTAAAAACACAAGAAAACCCACTAAACTACACCAAATTATTATATAAGTCCTATTGAAGATTTAACTATATTTTCCAGTCCAACATATAAGTATTTAATTATATGCTAAATACAATTTCTTAGATTGATATTTCCCTTGTATATACTCTATCCATTTTTTCCCCATCCACTTTTCCAAAGCTCACCTCAGAATCCCACTTTTCAGATGGATGCTTCAGTAACACGGCAATACCAATGCAGGAGATTGGGGCCCTAAATAAGCCCTTCAGACTTTATTTTATCTGAATGTCTTTTTAAAAAGAAAAGAAAAGAGAAAAGGCAAGGAAAGGAAAGGAAAGGCAAGGCAAGGCAAGGAAAGGAAAGGAAAGGAAAGGAAAGGAAAGGAAAGGAAAGGAAAGGAAAGGAAAGGAAAGGAAAGGAAAGGAAAGGAAAGGAAAGGAAAGGAAAGGAAAGGAAAGGAAAGGAAAGGAAAGAAATATCATATATCCCATCTTTCATTTGGGAGCAAAAGGCACCCTATGTATAGAGTGGCCCTGCATCCTTTATTATAAAGGACAATGCTTTATTTCAAAAAGCTGCCTTTTATATTTATTCAATTTAACTAGTTATTTGCTTGGTTTGGCTCTTGAATTTTGCCTTTGCAAAGCAACTTTTTTTTTTTTAATCCGTATGAACCTCTTTCAGATTTGTCCCTTTTCCAGGCAACTTTGAATGGTCGCTAAATGAATGATTGTAAGTCGAGGACCACCTGTAGTCTTTTCCTGCAGAGACGTTGGTATTTTAACCTTAGATGAGTACAGAGTTGTAATATATTTCATGCTTTGTGAATCACTAAGACATTATGAATTGTCTTATTTGTACTGATCTGAATAATAGCCATTAATATGTATATTTATTTATCTGCATCCCACCTTTATTATATTTAGAAATAAGGTGGTCAACATATGTTTCTGGTATGTAGCAATGATAATCAAGATCTACATTGGGGAGTTAGTTTTTTGTTTTGTTTTTTTAAGGAAAAATCATGGCATAGAAAATAAATGAAGGAAGGGTCAACAATGGCTGCCAATCTAGTAGACATTTGCATGAATCAGACAATGTGTGTGTTTCATGTACAAAGCAAACGGGTTCAGCAGGGCCATTCCAGTTGGGTCATAGCCTGGCCGAAATGAAGCCAGGAACATTTTTGGATTCATTTGAGAAAGATGTTTATGGGATTTTATAGGAGGTGCGTCCCATCCCTCTGCTTATGCAGCAGCTCCCCCTGCCACCATGCTTGATTTGAAGCCCACCATCCTTCCCATCTACCCACTTCTCCCCCTGGCCTTCCTTCCCCAGAGCCTCTAGTGCTGTACCCAACCAGCTCATCGGCCCTCTCCATGACTAGCCCATGCCCAGGTAGTTCCCCTCAATTTATCCTCCCCTTCCTTCTTTCACTCTGCTGTCACCCACTCCATAGCCAATGGGCTTGCATTTTCCCTGCTGTCTCCCAGCCCTGCGCATAAATGTTTGATCTAACCATGGCACCAGAACATGCATGCTGGGCTTCTACGACTGGACCAACCATGTATGTTCTGAGTCTGTACCTTGATGTGTTTTGGCACACCTCGTTGGTACTGGCTATTCTGTGCCTAGGAAAGCGGATGCCCAGCACGTGTTTCACATTTCTGCAATTTAACAGTGCTCTGATACAGCAATTTGGTTGTATATTTATTCTCCCTAAGGGACAACATGGACTCAGTGATCGGTGGCTTTAAACATAAAATATATTTAAAGCAACCGATCGTTCAGTCCATGTTGTCCCTTAGGGAGAATATACATACCGAGTATTTATCACTAATCAGCAGGCGGGTGAGAAGTTAACGCTTTGATTTTAGGATTGCTAGACCTGGTTTTGCAAAAGAGATTTCTACGCATATCAGCAGGAGCTTTCTTTGTGTCAGCTGGCAACGAAGGTACTGAATATAGGGAACAAAGGTGTTTAAAAGGAGTGGAAATACACTGTCATTACTCTCAGATATACTGAACCAGTATAACTACCGTATGTAACAAATTCCAGCAGCCCGCAAGGAACTAGGGAGAAAAAGGCCCTCAAATGATTTGGGAGGGGGGGATGAGGGGAATGTGTATTTGTGTTGCCTTCTAAGGCAACTGCTGAGGACAGAGAGGAGAAACTGAGTTGTGAAAGTTGAATTTTCGTCCTCTTGTCTTCCGGGTTTGCCTTTCAAACAGCGGCAAACAGAGAGTCAGCCTTGAGGATTGTTGAGGTTTTTGCCAAGCATATCATCAGTGGCTGCCTGCCATCTCCCAAACCAATCCCTAGTGACAATGAGACAGTGTCTTGGCCACTCCAGAACACATGGAAGACAGGCATTTCCAAGGGGGGGGGTTCAAAAGGCTGAAAGCAAACGGCAATTGTGCTGCTTAACCTTCTTAAGTGCTTAAACACTTCCAGCCTTTCCAAAACAGCTTTGGTCCCCAGTAATCTCCTGAATCTTCCTTTTTTTTCTGTCCATCCAATGCCAGGGATGACCATGCTCAAATGAATATCTCTTGGAAAAGCATTTTGTGGAGCAGATAATGGTGCCAACTGGAATAAAAGTGCCCGTTTATTGGATAGCTCAATGCCAAATCTGTTTCAAGCTGAAACCATTTCCAGTAGTTTCAAGATATGTAATGGTTGCTGATTTAATATATATATATATACACCTTGAATAGAATACAGAATAACAGAGTTGGAAGGGACCCTGTGGGTCATCTAGTCCAACCCCCTGCCCAAACAGGAGACCCTATACTATTTCTGACAAGTGGTTTTCTGGTTTCTTCTTGAAAGCCTCCATTGATGAAGCACCCATAACTTCTGAAGGCAAACAGTTCCACTGGTTGATTGTTCTCACTGTCAGAAAATTTCTCCTTATTTCTAGATTGAATCTCTCCTTGATCAGTTTCCATCCATTGTTCCTTCCTGGCCTTTGGGAAATAGATTGTCCCCCCTCCTCTCTGTGACAGCTCCTCAAAATATTGGAACACTGCTATCATGTCATCCCTGGTCCTTCTCCTCACTAGACTACCCATGTCCAGTTCTTGCAACCGTTCTTGATATGTTTTAGCCTCCAGGCCCCTAATCATCTTTGTTGCTCTTCTTTACACTCTTTCCAGAGTTTCAACATATTTTTATAGTGTGGTGACCAAAACTGGATGCAGTAATCTAATGCTGTTTTTCTCCCCTCCAAATTGTTCCTTTGCAACACGGCAAGAATCACAGTATTAGCTTACCCTGACTAACTTTGGAATGCCTCTCTTGTAATAACTCCTTCTATCATTTAATAGAAAAATGAAAAACTGGGAGGGCTACAGATTGGGAAGAATATTTTGCCTTTTGCCCTTCCTATCATCTGCAGGAGGCAAGGTTAATGTCATGATTTTATTTGTGTATTTATTTATATCCTGCCTTCATTTTTATAAATAACTCAAGGTGACGAACACGTACAATACACTTTCTTCCTCCTGTTTTCCCTCCAATAACAACCCTGTGAGTGAATATTTTACTGTACCTGTTATTTCTGGGAGATTCAGGGAGGAGTTTGAAGGAGATTTAAGACATAGGTTCAAAGAACTTATCTTGCACAACCAACTGCAAATTTCAGCCTAACTGGTGGACACTGAAAATTTTAAAGGTAGAAAAGATAGTCATAGATTCTGCGTGGCTGAAGGCTTCTGTTTTGCCCTTTTGAAAAGCAGGCAAATGCAAGAAAGAAATTGCAAATTTCAGCACTATTCACTCCAAGGCGAATTTTAGAGACTACACGTAAGGCGTCGTGTGACATTCCTCCAGCAAAAGTGTTTGTACAAGGAAAAATCTTTCACAAATATATGGAGTGTAAAATCTCACTGGTCACATCACATGCTGATTTATAACCTTTCCAGAATTGAGGTTCAGGTATAAATCCCATTGGGGTTGATGGCCATGAGATCAATTCATGCATAGGCACAGCGTTTTCAAACCTCAGTTAGAATTGAGCTCTTGCTTCAAAAACACAACAACAGCCTGTGATTGGCTGCTTGATACAAAATGAAACATGATGTTCTGCAGTGTTGTTGCGCAGAGGGGGGGGAAGCTTGGAAGAGAAGAAGGATATGCGCCAACACTGGGACAGAGATACTATCTCAAGGATACTGTTTTTTAAGCAACTAAATAGGTGGTGTGTATGTGTTAGGAACTTGGGAAGGCTTCTCTGTTTTGTGCATACATTAATTACTTCTAGCAACCCTTGAACAAGGGCTCAATCCCAAGGAACACCTAATGCAACACAACAAGACTCTTCCTACCTAGAAGAGAGCCCTGAAGATGTTACCTAGTCAGGTAATAAAAATATCTGCAGGAAACAACCAAGCTGAGAGGTAGCAAATCTTCCACAGAGTCCACAGAGTAAGAGCACTTTCAAAAGAAATTTCACAGTTAGTTAATTCATATAACTTTATGGAGGAGGGGGAAAGACTTAGATTGATTTATGTGATTAAACTGCCTCGGGATACAGGCTTTATGTAATAATGCCAACAGTAAATTGTAACTTGACAATGCTGCCATAAAACTAGCAAGAAGGAAGAATGCCTTTGTCTTACCATTATCTGTGAGATTTAATGTTTGGTTTGACATATGGGGCTTGATGCTTCCTCGGGACTACGTCTCTGAGGGGTAACTTTTTTCCTCCAGTCAGAACACTAGGACATGTAAAGTAAAAGCAAAATTATGGGAGAACAAAAAGGTGAGCCATTTGTGACCTAAAATTAAACAAATAAAAAGAATGGTATTGCTTTGCTGTTTGTTCACCATTCAGACAATCCTTTTATTTCATAATTAGTGGCGTGGGGACTAAATAAATCAGCTGAAGACTCCTGATGATAATGTTAATTTCAAATCCTCATCGAAGTTCACATTAAAATTCCTGGGTTTTCAAAACTTTAAGCCAAGGAATGGTTTTACTTTGTTTACTGGTGTTGGCTTTTTGGGGCATCAAAATTAAAAATAAGGGCCCCAAACTATAGCAACTCTCTATCCAGTTTTTACAAGTTTGTATCACTTACAAGTTTATATCATAAGCATAAACTACTACACATTTAGACTGCATTGCTAAGGACAATTACTGAAGAGTACATTCCATTCCACTTGGAGGGATTTACTACTGAATAAATATGGTTAGGATTACACGGTAATAGACACAGTTAAAGTATTTAATGGGACTCTTTCACACATTATAAGCTGACAGTTTTGAGGGACTATTGCCAGCAAGAAATGAGACATCAAATGTTGTTTATATGAACCAGTCCTGTGTTTGATTTTGAAGAAAATATATAATTTTAAGATTGTAACTTGTCTAAATTAAGACTGGCTGGAAAGCACCAAAATGAAGGCAATAACTGTTAAGATAAACCATACCTGTACTCAGAAGAGTGATTCAAGGGAAGTAAAGTTTTTCAAATCTTGTCATGTTTATTAATAACTTTGTTAGACACTTAAGTATAGATTATAACATTACATGGAATTACTCCTCTGTGCAAGATAAGCTTAGAATTCTAAGTAACTTTAAAACACTAAACTTCAGAATTTTAAATGACTTCAGTATACTGGGCAATTTAAAGATATTAATGTTCTGAACATTTTAAGAAAGCAACCACCTTCAAACCCAGCATCACATGGAAGAGGGCAATATTTTTGTGGATCCCTTAGGGACATTTTTGACAGAATTTAATTTCATAAGTGAAGCACTTGTTTATCAGGTTCAGAAAACAGCATTTCTAAAAACGACTGAAGAACTATGGCAAATCACTGTTAATCTAGCACAAGTGAACAATGAAATCCGTTACAATGAATCTGAGCAGGAACAGGATAGCATCTTTGCTCCATCAAAGAGATTGGAATAGGAGAGGGAGAGCAATATTATATTGCACCGGCAGGGGTATAAATTTACATTAAATGAAGTTTTCTACCGTAAGTGAAGGCAGACAATGGAGCAAATTGTTAGAGAAAGTGAATAAGGTCTCTGAGAGGGACTACTTTAAAATAAACCACAGATTACTATCTGCTGCAAACACTGGACTGGTACAAAAATACCAGTCCAATATCATACAGTTAAACTAGAACATAGATAGTCCCAGAGGTGCTTTTTCAGGAGGCAACAGGACTTTCTTGTTTTGTTTTTTTTCTTTGAAGGCATTTCACTTCTCATCCAAGAAGCTTCTTCAGCTCTGACTGGATGGTGGGGAATGGAAGGATTTATATTCTTTGCAGACAGCCGGTCATTTGCATTTTTTTAAAAGAGTCGTTGAAGCCATTTAGGGTAGTGGTTCTCAACCTTTTTAATGCTGCGACCCCCAACCAGTCATAAGTCGAGGACTACCTGTATTTCCCTGCCTGGAAGTGCCGTGCTTGCGTGGTGCCGCCCCCTGCGCCAGCCGAGGCGTAGCTGGCAAGGGGCAGCGACGGCGCAGGGCGACCACCGGCTGGGCCACCAGCTGGCCCAGTCCAAGGAAGGTAAGGCACCCGTCGGGCCCCACGTGCACCAGCAACCGTCCCTGCGCCCGCCGGCCTCCCACCTCCCACCCCTGGCCCTCTTTTACTTACAGTTTTAGTAGTTGCTCAGCAGGGAGGGGTGGAAACTTCCAGACTGCTCGCCTTCGCTGCAGACAACTTGCAGCACCGTTTGCAGACTGGGACTTTTGGCGGGCTCAGCAGGGCGGAGACAGCCTGGACAATTCCTATTGGCTTTCAAAAGCCAATAGAATAAGAGGGAGTAGCACAGCTAAGGAAAAGGGGGGGAAATGGCAGACTGCATTGTTTGGTGACCCCTGTGAAATGGTCGTTCGACCCCAAATGGGGTCGCGACCCACAGGTTGAGAACCGCTGATTTAGAGGTTTACCTGTGTCCTCAGGGTCACCTGAGTAGTGCAAATCTGTGTGGAGCCTTTTTGGTTGCAGGATGTTTTTCTGCCCTGTGTCCCTTCCTTATTGAAGACAGGGGCAGGCTGTTGGAGATAAGTCTGTGTTGTCTGCATCTCAAACTGAAATGCAAATGGTTCCCGTAGTCTGCAATGTTTTCTGAAAATCCGTTCATATTCCCATGCCATTCAAAGAGTATTCAGTAGAGAATCTCCACAGACATTTAGCCATGCAGTTTGGGATGAGCACCCTTGATAGTGGTCACTGACCATTCTTAATCTTTGGGGAGGGGCCCATGAATAGCCAGGGTGAGCTGAGCTGGGTTGCATGTGGATGTGGGTTGTAGCTTAGTAGCACTTTTTTTTTCTTTGATTTTTAAAACAGTGTTAAGAAAATGTTAAGGCATAGACTACTTCCCTCCTACATTTTCAGCTTCCAAACCATGGGAAATTGCACACACACATGCACACACAAATCCCACTACAATTTCATATTAAAATTTGTCCAAATAAATGAAATAGGGCTAAGGAGACCCCCCCCAAAACAGGTTCAGAGACTGCCCGAACTAGAGGAAATCTGTCTTAATAGGTTGCATTCCCTTCAAACCAGTTACTAAAGGCAGATCAGATTGTGCCTTTGGTTTTCACACCTATGCACAATTTAGCCATATACTTAAAAAATGCTGTTTCGCCTGCTTGAATCAGGGGCTCCCAATCAGGTCTTAAAACCTACAGCTGCAGGTTTTAGCACCAGGCTCAGCCCCCAGATGTTTTGATGAATCTGCTGAAAAATCACATGCAGTTGCTTCCACCAGTGACATTTCTGGCAGGAGGGCTCTCCGCCCACACAAAACTGTTGCCCAGTCATGATTGCAGATGTATATTCAGCTGTCAAAATCTCATTGCATGCTTCAAGTCAAACGCTTCGTCGTGAGACTACCAGCAGTCTGATTCAACTTTAGACACCATCCCTTTTTTTTTATTTGTTGAGGTTGCTAGGCCAGCAAGCAGGTAAGAGGTTGCTGCCAGTTGGGGGAGGAAATGATGGGGTGAGCAGAGTGTAGTGCAGGAAGAAGGTGCAGGTGTGGGAGATGTGTGCATGGGTAAGCCCATGGGGGGAGCGACACAAGTTGGAAAGGATGCCTAGGGCAGTGGCCCCCAACCTCTTGGGCACCAGGGACCGGTTCCATGGAGAGAGGTTTTTCCATGGACCGGAGGGAGCATGGTTTCACTTACTGCCTGCATCCTATGGATGGGGCTTCACTTGTTTGCACGGCCTGGTTTCTGGCATATTGCAACCCAGTGCTGATCCACAGATTGGGGATTGGGGCCTAGGGGATGCTTGGGAGTGTGCAAGAGATGCAGGCATGTCAGGGACAGCACACAAGGGGCAGTATAAGTTGAGAAGGGTGCATGGGTATATGCAAGAGCTGCTGTGTGAGTCAGGGAAGACACATGGGTGGCATTTTGGATCAGGAAAGGTGTACACATGGGTCAGAGAAGGCATACAGGGGGTGATGTAGGTTGGGGAAGATGCATGGGATAGGCTAGGGCTGAGATTAGTGCACAGGGGTTCCTCCCTCCTCCTTTCTTCCTCTTTTTCTTCCTTCCTCCTTCCTTTCCCCATCATGTCCCTTCCCTGCTGCTAGCTAGGGGAGGAATCAAGGAATTGTGAGAGTGGCTGGGAAACTGTCACAGGACATTGAAAATGAGGATCACATGACCTCAGCGGCAGTCTAGCACTGAAGCAGCCACAAGTTTCTCAAATTTCATTCCTGTGGGAATCATGGGTCCCAGATTTTAGACACATTCTTTAAATGAAATACTTAAGTATGTGAGCTACTTTGGTTCAAAAATTGTTGTCTAATGAAGCCGTTTCACCCCATTAAAGATTACAGACATGAAACATTTTTGTCGTATATATATGTGTGTGTGTGTGTTGAGTCTCAGTTCTGAAGCTTTAGAGCAGGACTCCCCAGTCTTCAGCTCGTTGACCCCTTCATGAAGTTTCACTTTATTCATTGACACTCCCCCCCCCACATTTATTATATGAAAATAAATAAGTTTAGGTAATAGCACTATGAATAATAATAAGAACAGCAACAAAATGGATAGTCACTTTGACCTCTGGGGGAAGTATTGACCACTTTGGGGAAACGTGCCTTAAAGTTTCTTTAATTCAAATGCATCTGTCCCTGAGATCACACAGCTACATCCAAGCCTAGCCAAACATATAGCTATGTTCAAGAGACATGTATCTTTCTCTCAGATACCATTTTGGCCTTGGATCCAAGCACAGCACATTCTTAGTCTCCTTTGTCCTTTTTCATTCTGTGATGAATCAGCCAATGTTTTTAATGACTTCAGGAAGTACTTTTGTATTAATGCATAGCAACTGCAATCTCTGAGTAGAGGTAGAAATCCATTCCAGTTGTAGTGGGAAACTGATGAATATCACAGCGTGGGTAAGAATGTGTATTTGATCAGTTTTACATGTGAAAATCTGTACCATCACATGTATCTCCCTTACTGCATTGAGATGAATAGTTCCTAATAGTGCCAAGGAAGCCAGGATTTGATAAAAACAAATATTCATTCAGCCTATGGGAACCAAAAATGGCCTAGTACTTAGTCATTCTCTAGATTAAGCTCAGACTTCATTCAGTTGTCATTGACTATCTTTATTTATGGACTGAAAAGGTCCCAGTGTGCCCTTAATTATTTCCCAAAATATATTTTATTAACCTCAGTCAAAGTAAACTTACTGTTTAAAGTTTCTTGATGATAATTATCATTAAAAAAAATTGGATGTAGACCATAACTCATCAACCCCTGGGAACACTTAATTCAACCACAAAGGAAAACTAATGACTCAAATCTCAAGAGACATCTATGGGGAGGGTAGAACCCACGATAGCCATCTTTCTCAAGAAAGACTGAATTATGAGTTGCTTGGATAAGTTTCCCATTAAAATTCTGCAGCCATGATCTATGTGGATTCAAGGTTGAGGTCGAGGTTGAGCATTAATTCAGAATTAATTCAGAATTACGCTTACTTACTAATTTGGAATTAGACTTAATTATATGTATTTTTGCCAACAGAGATTATTTTTCATTGCTGTGGGGTATCTGCTAGGTAGATCTCCTGCTCTATGTTGGTCTTTTCCCCTTTATTTCAAAGAACCCATGAGAACATTTATCGGTGGAATTAATTGCAATTAATGCTGAGGTTTGTTTAATGGAAGAGTTCACAGCAGACTTCTGGGGGGATATCTTGGCACTGAAATTTGGTTCTACATGGTTAGATAGAACAAGATAGAATGAGGGTTGTGCAACTAAGCAGGTGTGAAGCAAAAGAGAGGAATTGGAAAGAGCGTGGAAACTGTTACTGGACTTGTCTGGACAGCAGGTATATGGTCTCAGAAAAATATGCATTTGAGATATGGAAATGGCAAAGGACTGGGTACCCTGACCTTGTTGCACTCTGGTGGGACCAGTTTAACTCAAGTAGATGAGACCTATCATTGACAGATGACCCAGTTTCATTCCTTCTCTAATATGTTGCCAAAGGCGCAAATAGCTGTTTGGATTGTTTCATATCCAAATAGCTGTAGATCACTTAATAAGAGTATAGGGAGCTTTCTTATAGTAAGACAGGCATGAATCTCTTTACCTCCATATGATTCACACCGATTAGAAACATTACTCCATGATCTTAGCTAAAGCTGTTACCTGAAAGTGCCAAGGACTGGATCTGACGTGCAGTGATGTGTCCTATAGAGATTATAAGGATTCCATCTTTTTAAAAGATTTCCACAGAAGATTTTACACTGTGGAAATTTGTTTGAAAGCATGAATCAGGGAAATGTGGACAGAAAGAAATATCTGTCAAGTACAAGCAACCAGGTCCACATGTGAAAGGTTCAGGTTGACTACTTTATTGTATTCTACCTATAGTATAGGAATCTCCCCAGACGACTTGCATTCTCTTGGGAGCAAACAGAAAAGATTCCGTGGAACTTAGGGAGACTCAGGCTTAAGTCCTTTATGACTGTGCAAGGACTCAAGGCTAATTCCCCTCTTGATCCCTGTTCCCTGCTTGGCTGGGTGTTTCCCAACAATATCTGGGCAAAGAAAAAGGAAGAATGAGGAAGGAGGGACCACTAATGATATAGCGTTCCCCAACTCTGGGGAGTTTAATGACTACCCAAAAAAGATTATTTTCTATAAGATTAAGAGGAGACAATCCTAACCTTAATCTTTCATGGATCTAAATTGCATAGCCAGAAATGTACAGCTCCTGTTGATGGAAATGTTAAACTTCCTTTCACTTCAATCTGTTTTTTCAAACCAGAAAAGAGAAGACAGATTTGGTATATTTCCCTGAAGTGTGAAATATATCACTCATCTTAATCATATTCCCACAAAAGTTATCTGTGTTGACCTATGAAATTAAATATTGGCGACACACCTTTTGTCATAAATGTATAATCTTATGCCCACCTGTTCACACTGTAGTTATTATGTACAGCAATATTACATACCGCAGTATTCTATTGCACTTAAACATTAACCAATTTATACCTAAGCACTTTTAAGAGGACTATACCTACTTCAGTGGATGCATTATTGGTAGATGGAATCAAAGGCAGCAAGGCCAGACATCAATAAATAATGAGATATCACTAGGTTGTGGTTTGCTTTAAACTGTAGCTATTTCCAGCTATCTTCTGCATTCTTTCGATTCAATACTGAGAAACTTTTTCTTCCATAAAATGGGGACAAAGCAACATAGGTCTGATAGAGTCTCCACAAATATCTCACTCCAGAACACATTAGTTTTCAAGATGTCAGAAGATGATGTGTTCTTTGTACTAAAACAACTGGTCATTATTATTGCTTATATTTAAAACGTTCAATTAAATCCCTTGTATGCATGCTGGCCATAGAAAATTATTCACCTAATTGTTAAGCTTAATTCTATGTCAGACTCATTGTTTTTCAGAAATCCGGAAAGGATTTCTTTACTTTACTTCTTTACTTCACAAGATGTTACTGGAGTCATTTAGCTGTGTTTTGTATTTTATTTACTGCAAGACAGTTCCCTACAGCCTGAATTACAAAGGCAATCTCATTCCTATTCGATCTGATGAACCTCTTTGACTTTTATTAGAATCCACCAAGATATCATCCTGTATTGCAGGGGTCCCCAACCCGCGGGCCACAGACCAGGGTCAGTCCATAGCCTGTTGGGAACCAGGCTGCGGAAGTGGCGGGTGAGCGCGTGAAGCTTCATTTGTGCCATCTGTGGATCTAGGTTGCACGTGCGAAACCATTCCCTCCCCCACACACACTGATGCCACTGCCGGTGCCTGGAGCCAGAAAGATTGGGGACCACTGCTGTATCACATTGCTGGAAAGGACACAAATGAGAAAGAGGGAGAACCTTTTTAGGCTGCTGCTGAGGAATACTTCTAGGATATGGTGCAATACACATAATTCCTGAAAAGGTTCTCTTTATCTAGAATGGTAGTTAATCCCATGACTAGCCCCAAGGAATGGTCCTCTAGAGTTTTAGGTAGAAATTCTATGGCTAGCCAAATGATGCCTAATTCTAGGAGTGTGTTGAAGTTCAGGCAGATCTAGACTCATTAATGAATTGGATGAACTGAAAGTCTATAAAGCAAAACAATGATGCTCTTGATTAGAAAAACTGTTGCTCTGGACATAATTTAACATGTTTTATAAGGGGTAGCATTCCATTGAAATCACACATTTGCAAACTGGAACTACTCCTTGATCTAAGTTTGACTCTATCTAATGGTCATGTAGCCTAGAATATATTTGTTCAAGATATCAATTATGCTTATTTGTAGGAGGAAAAAAACTCTGTCCATGATGATCAGTGCTTTAATTAAATCATCGTTGATTTAATTAAAGTCAATACCCTGGACTCTTGCAGTGTAAAAAATGAAGTCTCAAAAATTAACCACACTGTTCAAAAATGTTGCCTTTATTTTTCTTCTTTATTTACCTGGTCCAAGTTCATACGTGTAACTATGAGTTTTAACAATTTGGGTTCAGGGTATTTAAAGAATCATTTCATTTCCTATAATGCTGCTTGTTCTTCAGAACTTTTATAGAAATTCTTCTAGCACTTCATCAACATCTGAAGTATAGAGTTTATTACTTAGTACAGTATATATTGGCTATAATAAATAATAAATGCCATTTTCTTTTTATAATTATTCTAGCATAAACATATATCACCCGTTTCAGCTGGGGCCATGACATTTAGGGACAAGAAATACAAATTTGCTTTCTTTTGTTTTGAAAAATTCACAAGTACAAATCTATAGAGGGAAAAGAGTCAGAAACATTCCTAGTTGCACCAAGAGTTTCCTTTGTTTAAAACTGTGCCCATGTATAAGAGTGTGCTTTTTAAAATACAGAGGCTAGAAAAAGAAGATTAGGGAAGTTTATTTCATTGTGGTTCCCATGTGACTATTAGACAACAAGGTATTTCTGCCTAGAGGTCTCTTATAAGATCCACCCCATCAATCTTAACTACTGTCTCTCTCTTAACGACCATCCAGCTAGACTTCTCCAGTCCGAATGACATCCCAATATCCTCACTGTAGATCTGTGTCAGGTGGATCAACAGTCAATGTCTCATTCATTCTTAGAATGCATACTTGATGTCATCCATGCAGAGGATGTGACTAACGGTAGTTCCACTCTTAAACTTGTATCCATATTCAGTCTTTGTGATTAGCTGTCTGAGGAGGTTCAAGCCTATGTAGAACATCAGCAGGGACAGTGTATCACCTTAGTGTATGCTGCACTTGATGGCCACTTATGTAAACTGTCTTGAGTTGACTTCTAATGTTCCTCAGCCCCATTAAGTTCTAGAGGAAAATCCTGATTTTTATACAGACCAGAAAATCCTGACTTTCACAGATCCATGTTGGTGACATTGAGTTGTAGACTTTCCTGTAGTCAATCCAGGCTATGCTCAGACTGGTCTGTCTAAAGAGTCTTGGACTACTGCTCTATCTATGAGCAATTGATATTTTGAGCCTCTGGTGTTGTTTTCAATGCCCTTCTGAGCTAGGCTCATGTACTGGTCCATATGATCTTGTATCTTGGTGTCTATGATGTCTGATAGGACTTTTCAATGTTGTGGTAAGCAGGTTATTATTTGACCATAATTTGGCAGTGTTGTTCTCTTTTGGGAGTCTTTCATGATCATCCATCTCCCTCCTTGTGTTAACCAGTCTGGGTGGGAGCCATTTTGACCAGAAGATGTGGATCAAGTGCTGTCCAGCTCTTCATGTTTTGACCTGTTGTTGGATTCTGCTACTGTGATGGCAACCGGTTCCTGTCCTGGGAGATTGCTGTGTCTGCTCTCAGGTCCTGCAGCCACTTTGACTGGAGTTTTATGTCTTCTCTTTCACCAATCTATTCTTCCACCATTGTTCAGTTTCTTGGTGGCTCTGCTGCAACTATGTTATTACACTCCAGTTGAGAGGACACTTTGGGTGATTCTTTGAAGTAGAGTGCATTTATCTTCTTGGCATCTGCTTCTCTAATGTATCTCCTTAACCTGGTAGTCAGTGATGTGAACCTTTGTTTAGCAATCTCTAAGGCTTCAGATGTAGTCAGGTCCCTGCTGAGTCTTATTCTTAATCTTCACATCCTTCTGTAATTCTACCAGCTGACTAATCTCTCTCCAGGTTGCCTTGGTTTTAGCCTCTAACCTCATTTTCCAGTTGGAGGGGTATGTGCTGCTGTTCTTCTTGATCATGTAGCCAAATGTCTCCAGGATTACAGTGGTTGTAGATATACTAGTTCATTGGCTAGAGTTATGGTAGTAGTAGCAATTGTCGTGAGGGCTCTATTGGCATCTTCTAAATTCTACCTGATGATAATTTTTTAGTGTAACACAATGTGGCATACAGAAAGTGCTTATCAGCTCATTCAAAGGATGGAACTGTCTCTGCTCTTCACAAGCATTTATTGCATTCACCTAGAGCAGCATTCCCCAATTTTGGATGTTTCTAGCAGCTACGTAGATATTTTCCACCATGGTCATGCTGTCTGGGAAGTTCTATAAGTTGGTCCATACATCTGGAAGGTGCCCAGTGGAAACACTGATCTTGGGCAAGGTAGGCCCTAACAGAGCATCCCACAAGAGTAATACTGTAAACTCATTGGATGTAAAAACTGTCCCCCTTAGCACATTATGCAGCATCCTGCTCTCAATAGCAATTAGTTACAGATACAAACATCTTCCTCTGAGAAAGAGGTTGCAGAAGCATCTTGAGGGTTGCAGCTATAAAGAAAACAGCCTCAGTCTGGAAGGCTGAACTTAGCAGCTTTGACAGCTGGAGAACAAGTTTCTCTGCACTAATATTATGCTATCAGTTTTGGCTCCTTAGCATACCCATCACCTGTGTCAACAAGGACTTTCCTCTTGTCTGTGTCTAGAGCCATCTCTGGTGCACCTGACTGGAGAGAGGAGATTGAGGTACCCTGCCATCTTTTCTGAGTAAAAACTCTCACACCCATCAGAAATAAATTTCTGCCCCCAAAACCGTTTCAGAGAATTACCCAAGGAGACCTTGAGTTATCATTTCAGTCATATACAAATTAACCAAAAGGTGGAGGTGGGGGAAAACCCTTTCACAATTAAAGTTTGACAACATAGCTCAGGAGGGGAGAATGAAGAGAAGCCTGTGGGGCTGTTTGCTTATCTCCACACACCCACACCCACTGGGATTTTTTTTTCACACCTGCAGTGGCACCAGGCACAGAGAAAGCTCTTTGTTATTTGCAGCCTTCTGGCCTTTGTTTGGTTGGGTTTCTCCCCCTCCCCATGCCCTTATCTCTCAGCTGGGGTGAGGAAACAGACCTCTGGTGGAACTCACGTGACCAAACATGTTGAAATATGTTGGTTTCATTCACTGAACGGGGCCACAAGAGACAGTCATTAGCAAACAAACCTCTCAACAACGTTCCAAGAACCTTGACACCTCCCCCCACTTTTTGTAATATGTCACCTTGGAGGAAAAGAAATGCCCAGAGGCCAGGCTTATATGCTGGGCTTCCTCTCTTGTTAGTCAACACAACATGAGAGGAAGTCGAGCCCAGCCCAGCCCAGCCAGGAAAGTTGATTAGAAGATGGGGTTTGCAGAAAAATTCTTACCAACTCTCCTGAGCTAACCTTGTGACCTGAATGGTGTGGGAAACATAGAAATTAAAACATCTGCTGCTTTAAAAGTGGGAGGGAGAATTGGTGCTGTAATACTAATGGGCCACTATCCATTGGTTGGTGGTGGTACATAAAAGTTTCTTCTCATAATTGACTTCTGCAAGGAGATGTGTCTGAAGGCCAACCAGTAAACTGTGAATGCCAACTAGCAAAGGACAGATTTATTTTTTTAAAGCAGGTTTTGAATACTTGGTGTCTCCCTGCCAGAAGGTCTCTAGGCTGGTTTCAATTTTCCCCTTTCTTGAGCTATAATCTACTGATTAATAGCAGTTTTTAAAAGAATAAACTCATTATTCAGTTCATGTTTTTATATGGAGAACTGGTAGAGGTTTGTTTCCATTTCTCAACCCCCAAAGAGCAGGAAATCGCCCTCTTCGTCTGCTGCATCTCTCACAACATTCAAATAAAATACAGATGATAAGGGGTTGAATTTTTGAAGCAGGTTCTGAAAAAGAAGAGGGAGGATAGTTTACAGACATGTTGTAGAAGAATATTATAGCTCAAATGATAACAATCCCTACATGCTCACGTGAGCATTCAAATTTATTTACAAGACCGCCTTCTGCCAGTAAATACCTCCCATCGACCAGTTCGCTCCCACAGAGAGGGTCTCCTCAGGGTGCCATCGGCTAAGCAGTGTCGGCTGGTGGCGCTCAGGGGGAGAGCCTTTTCTGTGGGGGCACCGACGATGTGGAACGAGCCCCTCCCAGAACTCCGGACATGTCATGATCTCCGCACCTTCAGAAGAGAATTGAAGACTCATCTCTTCAATCAAGACGGCCTGGCCTAGACCTCCTCGGGTTTTATGTAAATCTCTATGTAAATTTTTTAAACAAGGTTGTTCGGGTTTTAGAATTGGGATTTTAACAGGTTTTAGTAACAGCCATGTATTAATTTAATTTATTTTTAAATATTTATTATTATTATCTGTTTTAATTGGGCTGTAAACCGCCCCGAGTCCTATGGGAGAGGGGTGGTATAGAAATTTAAGAAATAAATAAATAAATAAATAAATAAATAAATAAATAAATAAATAAATAAATAAATAAATAAATAAATAAATAATTTAAAAAGGAGATGCAGCCCATCATTTAGGTTGAAAATAATGCAGAAACTTGGGCTGGGGAGAAAAGGTAGGGAGAAGATACCAGTGTGATGCCCTTACTCAGTGCCACTATGATGGTGTGTTGTGCAGAGCGTTGATCTTTAAACTCCACTGCAATACGACAAGTACAGCACCAGTGTATATGATTGTGCATATCCTTTTGGGTGTATCTACCTCAGGGGGTGTCAAACTCGCAATGTCATGTGTCAAACTCGCAATGTCATGTATCACAATTTTTTTCCCCATTGCCGGCAATGGGGTGGGTGCGGTTTCAGCATGATGCATCCGGCCCGTGGGCCGGCAGTTTGAGACCCCTGATCTACCTTATCATGGTGATTGAATTATTTCTTTTCCTTATATAGAGATAGAACATGTAGCTGATGACATAAAACTTAGATATTTTTTTTTAAAAAAAACTGTACTTTATGCATTTTTGTCCTGTCAGTATCCCAAGTACACTGTTAGTAACGGTTCTTAGAGCACAAGCCTAAACATATATTCTAAACATGTTAATCAGTTTATTAAATTAAATTTGGCTGGATTCACACAAGCATAGTCTGTAAGGCTGTGCACAATGCCTTGCAATCGACACAGTTTGTGTGCAATGTACAACCTTATTTTGGTTTAGCCACTAAAGTTCTACATATTATGGATTGTTCTGTTTTTTATTCAAGGTGCTCTGTAGCCAGCTATTGTAGTTTATATATCATGATTTATAGCTCAGTATTGTATGCAAATTCAGACAATAATGAATTTTAAAATAACCCATAGTATAAATCATGGTGCAGAGTGTTGTATGAACCCATTTATTGAATTCCCACACTTTAATCCCATGTCACCAGATATAGGATTACAGTCTCCTTTATAAGCATTATCTAAATAATTTAGAAATCTTATTATCTTCTGGAGAGATGAGATATTTTCTATAAGGTTTACGTACATCAGGGGTGTCAAACTCGCAACATCACATGACATGTCACGACAGATCGCAACTTTTTTGCCATTGCCAGCAATGTGGTGGGCACAGTTTCGCTATGATGGGCCAGAAGTTTGACACCCCGACCTGCATTCTTGATTTTCTCTTACCAAAAGATGATCAAGCTGATTTATGCTAATTTATCAGATAACTTTTTATTCAAGTAGCTGATTGAAACAATGCAACCAGGAAAAACTAAACGCTACCTCATACCTACACATTATCGTATTTTTCTGCCCATGTGCCTAGATTGCAATAAATTCATAATGTCAAACTTGTGGGTAAATTCAGAGCAGAAAGGAAAGCAATCCTTTAAATATTTAGCAATGTTGTGATCTTCACGCACACCAATCCTTTTAAGATACAGCTACAGCTTTGTCTATGGTTGGTCAGATTCAAACATATTAAACTGTTGTTTGGTTAACAAACTTATAATTTTTTTCAAATGAAGTGCCTCTTTATGATTTGATAACTGCAGACTGCTGCAACCAAGAATTTGTTTTCAGCTGTGCATGAATTCACACAGAGTGGCTAGTCTCTTTAGGTTTGGCCTAGTTGACTTAGTATAATCACAGCCATTATGAGTTATAAATATTGGTTACTGCTGTTGGGCATCCGGCCACTATGACATATTCAACAAACTAATATTAAAAGACCCCTTAGCATAACATGACCGTGAAGCTCAGCTTTACCTAAAGTTGCACAGATGTTGTCAAGATACAGTGGGAAGGACTCTGGATGAGGTCCTGTGCAAGAACAGAGAGATTAATGTGTAATATATAAGATATTATTTAATTTAACCCTCTTCTAGTTCTGAGTACCATGACCATGATCTTAACAAAGGGTAATTTTCTTCCGTCCAATCCAAATCTGCATTAAAAAATACATCATTGCCAGGAGAGACAGCAAGGCCTTTGAAGTGGCCTGCCATGAAACAATACCAGAGCAGGGAGCTCACAACTTTGTCATTGCACTAATTCTGTGGATCATCTTAGATTTCCCAATTTTTGATACCATTGACCAGGAACTGCATGGTATCAAAGGCACAATTCTTCATGCTTCTGCTCCCACCTGCAGTCAGGTCCAGATGGTGGCACTGATGGATTTCCACTCAGTCATTTAATATCTGCATGAAGCTGTTGAGTGAGATCATTGGGATTTAGACTTGGATTCCACCAATATGTGAATAATACCCAGCTCTTTTTCACCCTGCTTATCGAAGCCAGGCAAAGTGCTGGACTGTACTGGATGTTGTTGTAGATTGGATGAGGGTCAATAAGCTGAGTCTGAATCTTGATGACTCTTTGGCTCTGGAAGCAGTTGTACTTCCCCCTGAAGGAGCAGATGTTCTCCTAGATTCATTTCTGTTATATGGAGTCCCCATGGCCACTGTGGTTTGGAGGGCATTCGATTCACTGTGATTAGCCAACTAGTGGCAACCTTTCCTGCATGGAAATGGCTTGACCATAATTGTCTATGCTCTGTTCGCTTCATGGTTAGATTACTGCAATGGGCTTTATATGGAATTATCTATCAGCTGGTGCAGAATGTAGCAATGAAGCTGCTCTCTGAAACATATAGAAGCTTCTGGATCCACACAACACTGGCCTTAAAGGAACAGCATCGATAGCTTTTATGTGGCCCATGGGCTTCAGAGTTTCCATAGGCCAGACTAATATTAAAACTGTTTACTTTTCCACACAAGGTGAAAACTTGGTATTCATGTATTTGATGGAACCATCATCATTTGACCATGTCCTAGCTGTGTCTCTTTACTATGATACTAGCTATTCCTGTTACTATTATTATAAAATGTTTACTTCATTTTATTGTTTTGGCATATGTATTTTATGAACTGCTACTCAGTCTACCGGTAGGATCCAAAGGAAGGAGGGAAGGAAGGAAGGAAGGAAGGAAGGAAGGAAGGAAGGAAGGAAGGAAGGAAGGAAGGAAGGAAGGAAGGAAGGAAGGAAGGAAGGAAGGAAGGAGCAATAAAATTATACTGCTGAAGTGAAAGAAATTTGGAATAATCAAGAATCAATTTTGGTATAGAAGTTATTTTTTTTATTTCTGGTACCCAGAAACAATTTATCAGAATTTCTTTAACGCTAAACATATGTCATTAGCGCCAGCTGCAAGCTGGAAATAAGAAGAATCAAACTGAATCAGACTATAGCTTATCTAGTTCAACAACGTGTTCCTATAGTAACCAGACAGGTGGCTGTGGGGAAGGCACAAGGATAGGAGCCAGTGTGGTGCAGAGGTTAAGGCATTGGACAAGGACTAGGAAGCTGTGGGTTCAAATCTATTCTCATCTGCAGAAGCTGAGGGACTTTAAGACAATGGATTTCTCAACCCAACTTGACGTATGCAGGTACTGATGTGGAAGAGGAAGTGCAACATACAGTGCCTTTTGCTCTTGGAGAAAATGAAGGCTGTAAATCTACCAACTAATAAAATAAAACCTCTCTTCTAGCTCTGCCCACTAACAATTGGAATTAAAAAAATGCATTGCTTAACTCTGAAGAGAGCTATTTATAACTCCATAAAAGCAATTTTGCACCTGCGATTATGATCTGCAAAAATATATCTTGTGCAAATTGCTGGCCTTTGATGATCTGTTTTTTGGTAATCTGGAAAAGACCCCTCTAACTATGAAATTCTATATGCAGGTAGTCCTCAACTTACAACAGTTCATTTACTGACCATTCAAAGTTACAAGAGCACTGAAAAAAGTGACTTATGACCATTTTTCAGTTATGACCTTTGAAACATCCTCATGATCATGTGATCAAAATTCAGATGCTTGGCAACTGGCTCATACTTATGATAGTTGCAGTGTCCCAGGGTCATGTGATCAGCTTTTGCACCTTCTGATAAGCAACCTCAATAGGGAACCTGAACAATCAGATTATTAACTTATCAATTGCAGTGATTCACTTAACAACTGTGGCAAGAAAGGTCATAAAATGGGGCAAAACTCACTTAACAAATGTGTCACTTAACAATTTGGACTCAATTGTGGTTGTAAGTCAAGGATCATCTATACACTTGGAATGTTGACATCTCAAGAAAGTAGAATCCATTTGGCTCTTGAGTCCCACACTCCATTTGTAATTTCTGGAAGTGCTGTTTTGCTCTGGAAATGTGCAATATCCTTGTGAAAATGTAAGCAGTTCCATAACTCACCTGCTCTTGCACCCCCATATAATGTTTAGGACACATATTTCTAAATGTGCTATAAACAAGCAGAAAACATCCAGTCCAACTGAAAGGGGTAGACCTGATGAGGATCTGACAAAGCACTACAAAGCACCATAAATTCCTTTGAGACCCTGAGCTGACTTAACTTATCTGCAGATCCTGATGGAAAATATATGCTCTGCTTCTGAGTCTCCACCACTAACAGCATCCGCAAGCTGACAGTTCTTCTTTTTCCATTTTGACTGGAAAAATAATCTGCCCTCCGTTCTGTGTTCACTTCCTTTTCTTGAAGACGATATGGTCTTTACAAAAGATTACCAAGTAAGGTTGAGAGAACTCAGCCTTTTGAATGCTTCCCACCCTCCCACCCCATCCCCAAATGTTTACCTGGCAGACATATCAAAATATGTCTTTTTGTTTCTAAAAATTTCCCCAAGCATTTTTGACTTGTTTGGCTTTTCGTTTTAATGCTAAAGCTGTATTGTCATCCTCAACTGATTGTTATTAGGTGGTTTTTTTTTTCAGGGAGGCAGGGGGGTTTTTTTTGTTTTGTTTTGCTTTGCTTTGCTTTGAATATGGTTTCTTTGAAGCTGAAGGGCAGGGATGAATGCTCACTTTTAAAGCTAATAACCCAATTCAAATCTCCCTTGCTCAGTTCAAAAGTAAAAGGATCAGGATTGAATGGGTTACTGCAATGAAGCTATCAAAAATGTTTGTCATTTGTATAAACATTGTATTTCAGTCTTCCCAGGCTCCCATATCACACTAGCTTCTCTCTTCCCTGTGCACTTTTCATTAGTATCATGGTAGGCAATCCATGAACCACACTACCCCTCATCCCCACCCCAACATTATGCTACTAAACTCCCATTAGATTTTTTCCCCCAATTTGTTTCCAATATGTGTGCTAACCCAGTGGTCCCCAACCTTTGCAGCTTGGCAGCCCAGCTCAGGGGAGAAAGGGGAACCAGGCCGTGCAAGTAGTGGGCCGATGCACAGACATAACTCCATTTGTGCGAGTGGCAGGCTGGCGCACATCGACATTTGCCCAGCGCTCGCATGGCCCGATTCCGAATAGGCCACAGCCCATTAGTGGGCTGTGGCTTGGGAGTTGGGGACCCCTGTGCTAACCCTCTGTTGGGCTTGGTACACCTATTTTTCTCTTTTTAAGAAAAATCTTTGATCTTCCCACGATCAAAATACTGTAGTTCAGCCTTGTCGCTTCCATTGCATTCAGGCAGTGGTGGGATTCAGCCAGTTTGCACCACTTCAGCAGAACCGGTAGCTAATTTTTTTGTTGCCCAGGCCCAGAATGGACTTCCGGAAGTGGCATCCACACAGAGAACCGGTTGTTCACATATTTCAATCCCACCACTGGGTTCAGAGATATCAGCCAATTACTGCTAGACCTCTCTTACAAAACAGGCAATCTTTGTTTAGCAACCACAGTTGGAACTGGCAACTCAGTCATTAAATGAAGCAGCCACTAGGTGAAACCACAAATGTGTTTATGATCTTACTTCAGCTTTCCTTTGCTTTACAGACCTGTTAAAGTGAGAACTGGTTTTAAAGTTACTTTTTCAATACCATTGTAACTGGGAATGGTTGCTAACTGAGGCTGTCATTAAACAAGGATTAGCTGTACTTGGAAGGTTAAAAAAAGACCTATCAAACCTCTGCAGTCATTTCTTGTATTGCCTGTGAAACACTCTCATTTTTGTTTATCACTCAGACATGAAGGAAGGGATGACTTGGGATACTTCTTTGTTTTTAAATCACTGTAAATAAATGTTTAAAAAATTGAAAAAAAAAAGAGGCCTGCCCAATCTATTTTGTTGGAATAGTGGAAATTAGAAAATTCAAAGTGGTTTCTGGCTGTGAGCAATCCAGAGCACCCTGCATCTTATTACTGGAAGGCTGACAAATTAAAAATCCAATTGGTTTGTGGCATGCAAAGCAGCCTTGATAATGGTCACAAAAATTACCCAGTAACATATTGATTTGGGTCATTCTGTTTATTTCAAACTTTCATTATGAATTGGAGGAGGAGGAAGAAGGAAGAGCAGTAACACTTGTGAATTCCAGGGGAAATTTCAATTGCCTGTACTTTAATATATATCAAATAAGGCGCCGAGGATATAAATCTTAAACTTAAAAGACTGCTGGTGCATGACATGATTGAGAAGTACTTTCAACCTGAAAACAATTTCACTTCCTGACTGTGGCCACAAAGAAGCTACGTAATGAACTTCACTTTTTCTCTTTCTCACTCTTATTTGTCTCAGTAAATGTTTGCTGAATTTCTTATGCAAGTCTGGAGTTTATTGACATCCAAATATTTTTTTCTGATGGGAGTATGTTTCCTTTCATTAGTCTTCGCAATTACTAAATGAGTATCTTTGACCTAAAATGAAATGTTTTCTTTATACTGTCTGCCTAGATGGATGTATGGTCGAGGAACAGAATATAGCAAAGCACGGCGCACCTAGCATCTTGCCATGTAGAACTAGAGAGCCAGGGGGGGGGGCAGGCCAGAAGTACTGTGAGAATTCTATCACAGCCATGTGTTTGTTTTGTGCCTCCAAAGCATGAGTGTGCAGTACAATGGGTACACAATGCAGTGAGGATGCAATGCAGAAGCAGAGATCAGTCAATAAAATAGATGGGAGATGTCCCCACCCCTACCCCTCTGAAAGCTAAGCTGTGAATCTTCCAAGCTTTTCCAGACCAGCTGAACCCCAAAGAGAGGCACTTATCTCTAGTTTTCACTAGGCCATAAATTTCAAGATAAAATTTGGAATACCAGGGGCCATGGAGAAAGGGGATTGTGAGACCAAACCCACCTGTATCCAAGACAAATTTATTTTGCTTCTTTTACTTCTTTTTATTTATTTATTGCATTTGTATCCCACCCATCTCACTATCAAGCAACTCTGGAGGCTTGCATAATCATAAATGACGATATAAATAGTTTACAGTTTTAAAATATTGAAGTATTGAGCATTAAACATTCACCTTTCACCTAATAAACAACTTCCCCTATCCCGTTCACTCCAGGTTCTCAAAGTTTTATCAACTCTGAAATTCTGAATTTCTGAACTTCTGTCTTCTAATCCAACTAATTACAACAACCTTCCAAGGTATTTTTTTTTCATTTATTTTCATTCCCCCTCTGTAACATTCTCTCATTTTTAACACCTTTTGGAGCATATCCAGATATCAGACATATAATACAAGTCTTGAGGATATTCTTTCCTCTAAAGTACATCATTCCTTCTTTGTCCCCAGGCCCTGTGAACCAAACTTAGTTGGAAATAAAGATTGGTAGATTTCTACGTAGGGAGACATAGATTATTATTATTATTATTTATTAAACTTATATGCAGCATTTTTATTGTATTTTCTTTGAGGCCAAAAATTACAATACTCTTATTGTAAGAGACAGTTGTATACAGATAAATACAATAGTGGGATGGCAAGCCATACTTGTTTAGACAGCAGGTGAGAAGGGAATAATTTTTCCCAGGTTTTTACAGCCTTCCCAGCTAAAACATTTCCTGCATGTAGCAAAGTTGTCTAGAAGTCATACTCTATTACATCATTTTCCTTGGTCCTAGTAAAACACCTCCATGAACTTTCATTTCATATAGGAGTAGGCAAAATACAAATCTTCTTTCTTACAGTGAAAAATTGTATAATTCGCAACTCTAAAAATTAAAAAAACCTCCATTCCCTCCTTCAATTTTATGACTCTTTTAGAAATTGGTTCTCCTTTTTGAAAATTGAAACATCTTGTTCTCTCTCTCTTAGGGCACATGTAGACCTTCCGTTGAACAGTTCCTGATACAAACTATGCCTTGGAATTGAGGCAGGGCAGCCCTTCTATCTTAACAGGCTTCAGGTAGGATAAGTTAAGGAAAGTGATTGGTAGATTTCCTGCTGGCAGGAAAATCATCAGCCAATTGATCTCTCTCTCTCTCTCTCTCTCTCTCTCTCTCTCTCTCTCTCTCTCTCTCTCTCTCTCTCTCTCCCTCCCTCTCTCTCACTCTCCCTCCCTCCCTCCCTCCCTCCCTCCCTCCCTCCCTCCCTCTCTCTCTCTCTCTCTCTCTCTCTCTCTCTCTCTCTCTCACTCTCACTCTCACTCTCACTCTCACTCTCACTCTCACTCTTTCCTCTCTAACAATGGTGGATATTCCGCCCAGACAGAACAACTTGCTTCTATGTTCAATCTAAGGCAGATAGACAACTCAATAGAAATAATTATAAAACAGATAAATGTTTATTCAGAGTAAATACTTGCTTTTACAATGTTACTTCTGTATATTACATCTCTCTGTTCATTTCCATAGGTAAATTGATCTGCATAAGCATCACATGTTGGCATAAGCATAAGATCTCCAAGCCGTGTGGTTAGGGGCCATGAGGCTGGATGAACAAAGGCATTCCCATGTGGCTTGTGTCCAGGAAGTCTCCCAATGCCCTTTAGAAACTCCTCCCACTGACCCATTAACAAACCAGCACTTAACCCAATAACTGTCAGATAGTCTAACATACTGATACATGCTCTCTAGTTAGGGTTACATAGAGCTATATGATTCAGAACAGTGGAGCTAGGGAAAGAGATGAGTTTTGATCCAGAGGTTCAACTATTCATCAAACCTTGATCCATAATACGAGGCTTCAGATATAAGTTCCCTCACATGACCTAGAAGTCTCTTCTCATCCTAGCATCATCTGTGATGCCTAATATATGAGGGCAGGGTATCAGGCTGAACACTGGAGAATCCCCACTTCCTTCAATCCACTGTATCAGCTGCTTTTCAATCAGAACATTTGTTTTTAATGTGGATGAAGAAATTTCATGCTTGACCTGCCTTGTAATGTTTAGTTGGTGCTTTGTGAAGTGCTGATCAAGCATTATTTGGAGATTGATTTATTTGCTGGGGCTGATTTGCCACTCCAATTCAGCAGGACTCTGAGTAGGTTACATTCCCTGTCTTACAATATGTGGGCAGATGTCTGGTACCTGGTCAACCTGTTGTCTAAACCTCACGGAGAAAGGAAGCAAGTTGCCACTGACCAAGGGAAGGGAGAGAGGCATACCTCCAGTTTGGATACCTTCCAGCTGCTTCATTACCCCACCAAAACCCCACTACATTAATGGGGAGATGGTGGAAAACATCACTTTAACATCAGAGGTGGCATTCAGCTACCAGCTGGGGATAAGAAGAAGCAGCATCCTAAGGACATGTCCTTAAAAAAGGTTAGCAAAGCATCTTTCAGCTGCTGCGTGGATGAGCTTTTAGACTGTTATTACTGTTGCTGTAGATGTAGCCTGCTTTCTTTTTAACTTTCAAAAATTCTGTTTAAGAAATAGTTTATGATGAAATATCCACATTTTTCCTCAACCTCCTTTCCCCCATCAAATAATTTTATTTAAAAAAGAAAAGCCCTGGTCACTGAAGTGTAACTAAAGCACACTCTGATATATACAATCCAGATATCTTTCCAGTTATCTAGCTCAAGTGATAAATAAAAATTCCTAAATAGTACATGTCAACACACATACACACACACACAAGTCCCAGCATTGTTTTTGTACAGATTTAGATTTTACAAAGAATAGATCTGTGGGGGTGGAACAGTAAAAAGATAAAGATAATACCTAATAGAATGCAATGCATATAATTTTCAAGCATGTTGCAATTATGTGAGTCCAGGGCTTTCTTTGTGATTCAAGTTCAGCTTGGCCAGATGAATGCAGGTGTCTTTTCCCCTCATTTTGATCAGATATTTCATTGTTCTTAAAAACTGTGGAAGTATTTCTTGTAAATCTAAATAATTTGTGCCAAGGCAAAGAGCCAATCCACCCATCAGAAGGAAGAAATGAAGTCATGAGTCCAATGTGTGGAACAGACCCAAATACATGATAGCCACAAAGCAGAGTCTCTACCCAAAGAAAAATATATCTATGGTCATCTATCTCAAAAAGGTCCCAGAAGTTAATATGGATAGACAAGCTAGCTCTAGGAATACTATGTCCTTCAATTCTACTTAAAAATATTAAAAGCTGATTGATTAGAATGCTATACATTCTAATCCCTTGATTAGAATGTATAGCAAAACATGATACGAGAGTATTACTGCTTCGGTTTATTCTTTTACAAGATTGCTATTTAACTTGGTTATAGCAGCCATGGAAGATGCTCTGTATGGATGTGAAGAAGAATAATCCATCTCACATATGTTACGGTGCATATGATGTCCTTCAACATGCACAGAGGAAGACTTCATGCTGGTAAGAGAAAATGTTGTCAATGTAGCCAGATATTGAGAGAATGTCATTTAGTTTTAATCCTATTTTCATACTTCTTACATGTGCTATATTTTATGACCTATTTTATACTTATTTTATTTGAATTTATAAGTGCTTCTGATGCAAATAAAGAAAGAAAGCAGCCAGGCGTACATTATCAGAAGATTTGAAGGGGCCAGACAGATGGTTCTGGAAAAGGTCTTATTATTCAATAGTTGATATTGGGTGGTGATCTAAACCATCAAATTTGCTTAAAGAATTTCCCCCCAAGCTTGTAGTTCTAGAATCACCACTGCTTATCTCAAAATGGTTCATGAGAAAGGAGACAGAGAAAGTACTTTCCCTAGACAAAGCCACAAAAGGGTATTAGCCATCAATAATACCCACGGAATTATTTTAAAAACTTTTTAAAATGCTTGACATTTTAATAGTTCTCTTTCTTAGCGAGAAATTGCAATCTTCCCTATAAAATCCAATGACATTTTATTTTTTCTATCATAATTACCATTTTTTTGTAAAATATGTTAATTCAGCTCTTGGAGTCATTTTGGCTCCAACTTGCAAGATTTTCCCACAGATTTTCATTGATTTGTTGAATGATTAGTGACACAATGGAGAATGCCCAATAATTCAGTAAAGGCTATTTGAACTTCAGATTATTCTAAAGCATCATGTTTTTATAATGTTGGCCTACGGAAGGCTCTCTGGCAGCTCAGCCCGCCAGAAAGGTCTGACAAGCTACTATTCCATTTCTAAATGAACTGTAACTATGGACAATTTTTCCATCACCAGTCACCACTTACCAGGAAATTTACTCAGAAAAATATGACTCTGAAAAGCACACACACACGCACACACACATTTTTTCCCTTGCAAATCCAAACCAATACATTTTTAGTTTTCCCATTTACAAAGATGTGGTTAATTATGAACCAGCAAGTAGCAAGAATTCTACATTTTCCATTTATGAGATGCATCAGTCACGGTCAGCAATTGCAACTAACCCTCGTGTAAACATGGCCTTGCAGCAATTTTTTTTTGCTGGTCCTCATGATTGTGTATTCATCCCCAGCAGATAAGTGAGGCACCTTAAGTCCTGCTTAGCTGGCTGCTGTAGGTAGTCGTCCACTTACGACCACAACTGAGCCCAAAATTTCCATTACTAAGTAAGACAGTTGTTAAATGAGTTTGGCCCCATTTTAGGAACTTTCTTGCCACAGTTGTTAAATGAATCACTGAAGTTGTTTAAGTTAGCAACACGATTATTAAGTGAATCTGGCTTCCCATTGACTTTGCTTGTCAGGTCGCAAAAGGTGATTGCATCATCCTGGGACACTGCAACTGTCGTTAAATACATGCCAGTTGCCAAGCATCCAAAGGATGTGGAACAGTCGTTAAGTGTGAAAAATGGTCATAAATCATGTTTTCCAGTGTCGTTGTAACTTTGAACGGTCATTAAATGAATGGTTGTAAGTTGAGGACTACCTGTATTAAAATGCTGCTTTCCCCCTTGTTCTGACAGCCTCAAGATACATCAAATCTGTTAGGCTTCTCAGCACTGGAAAGGGAAACACGTGACTGCAGTATGTGGGAACGGAGGCAACAGAAACAGGGTAGAGACCAACAATGGGGGTTGCCAATTTCATACTTGTTTAGCTTTCTGCCATCTCAACAGGACCTTTCCCTACTGCTGAACGGAAGTGTATTCTCTGCGCCATCTATGCTTACGACGAGGTGAAAAGTGCTGTAGACATTTGTAACTAAATGGTCTTGACATCCTTTTGAATTCATCTTTCTATTATTTATTAAGATAGTGTTCTAGTATTTTATTATATATATATATATATATATAAGCATATATGTATTATTTGTTATTACTTTATTCTAGATTTTTTAATTAGATACTCCTTGAGTAGTTTTAATTGTACTGGTCTTTGTAATAAACATTTGACTGTTTGAATATATATATATATATATATGTTTTTAAAATTGTTGACAAAGAAATATATATATATACATACACATACACATACACATACACATATACATATAGATCTTTTTGTATTGTTTTATTCTTTTTCTCATTGTAAGCTGCCCAGAGTCACTCATGATGAGATGGGCAGCAAATAAATTTAATAAATAAACAAGCAAATAAATTTAATAAATAAATCAGGACTTTCGTCCAACATTATTCCCTGAGCATCTTGCATCAATATAAAAACAATGGATGCCTACAATCTTTTGAGAAGCTGAGTATCCCCAAGAACCAACCTCACATATACAGTACGTTGGTTAAAGTGCCATATGAATGGGTCATGTGGAATTATCATTGTGTTCGTTGCATAGAGGTGATTGTCAGTCTTTTCATTCACCCAAACTTTCCTGTTTAAATTTCATCTTTGCCTCTCAACTTGGTTTTAAATAAATAAGAGAGATATGGAATTCAACATCCTCTTTTAAAAAGAGAAAAGCAGGGAGACTTTTTTGGGGGGCAGGTCCCAGAGAGAGGGACCTCAGCTGACCCAACTTACACGTTATCGTATCACAATTTCCACTGCAGTATTTCTAATACAAAGAGAGCAGCTGATTATCCTTTCACACAGAAGCAGTAGAAAACTTTGCCTTCTACATTAATCAACCTGATTAGCATATGGACTAATTGGAGCTTCATCCTGCTCTTGTTTCCCCCATATAGCTCCTGTTCTTTTCCTGTGATTGAAGGCAAGGATACTCTACCTATTTTTGTGCTTATTATTAGCAGCGCTTCTATAATCTCCAAGCCATGCTGGATCTCTCTGCTCCTGATCTTCCAGGGATCTAATCAGATCCCTCATTGCATCCCTCCACCCCCACTCAGATATTGCTATTATTATTTTAATTTATGAAAGCAGCTTGCTTTAAAATGCAACATTTTGCAAAACAGTATTTTACTGGTAGAATGTCTTTTACTTCCCAGAAGGCAAGAAAACAATTGTTTCCAGTAATTGGACAGTTTGATTAGAGGCAGGTGGTGCAAAGCTGAGGAAACTGGAGCCACGAAGCCAATTTTAGCGTCAAGCACATTTCCTTTCACTTTAAGATCCAGCAGCATAACATGCAAATTGCTTCCAACAACAACAAAAAGAGTGGAAATGTAAATTTAGTTCCTATTTATTATCTCAAAGTAACTGGCACTTTATTCAAGATATGATGCACCTAGTTACTGCATTGAGTGTGTGGGCTTCACACAAGGGCCAAGAAAAGAAAAGAAAAAGGTTATGAACTCGCTTCTGTATGATCATCCAGTACATCAGTCTCCAAAGCAGATTAAGAGGAAATTTAGGAGCCAAGCCTCTGTGTATGTGTGTGTGTGTGTGTGTGTGTGTGTGTGCATGTGTGTCCATGCGTGCATGCTGTTTTCAAGTCTGTTTTCAAGTCGATGTTGACTCCTGGGGATATCTAGAGAAGTTCTTTCAGTTTTCTTGGCAAGATTTCAGAAGTTGTTTGTCCTTGCCTCTTTCCTAGGGCTAAGAGAGAGGGATTGGCCAAAGATTAGCCTTTCAGGTCTGAGATGGAACTAGAACCTATCATCTCCCAGCTTCTAGCCTGGGGGCTCTATCACTACACAAAACTGGCTCTTGAATATTAATAATCTCATTGACTTCAGATGATTCAAAGGAGATCTCATTAGAAAGGGTTGCAATGAATTCAGTCCCATATTTACCTTATTACAAGCTCCCCCATGCAGTTACAGTTTGTTTGTTTGTTTGTTTGTTGTTTATTTATTATTTAATTTATATCTGCTGTTATTTTTACCTATAACTCAAGGCAGCGAACATATGCTCCACCTCCTATTTTCCCCACAACAACAACAACCTCTGAGAAGGCTTGAGCTTAGAGAGAGAGAGTGACCAGCCTAAAACCACCCAGTTGGCTTTCATGGCTAAGCAGGACTTGAAGTTACAAGTCTTCTGTTTTCTAGCCTAAAGCTTTAACCACTACACCAAACAAGCTTGAAACATTAAATCTTTCATAAGCAACAGTACTAAAATAGTGTGTCATGGTTCTGATAGATAAAAGCAAATAAATCAGAACTCCAAGGCTAGAGGCTTCCTCAAAGAACATGTTTATTGGATACAAAATATTGGCACGATCAAAAGTGAAACCAAGTCTGAAATTCCCTCCAAAGAGTTACACTATTACAAGTCAAACTTCCCATCCCAGTGCTATGCAATCATCCACATTCCCCAATAGAATAGTTTGGCGGGCTTTCTAACTAAATACCCAACCCTCTAACATAACCACTAGAATGACCTTGGTTCCCACAGGACACAGAATTGTTTAGACTAGCAAAGATACTCTGCACCCCCTCCCATCCATGTGGCAACCTAGAACGAGCAAGATGGCTGCAGCCAGGTTCGTTGTAGAGTTGACATGGTGTGTTTCTCCACCCTTTAGATGGGGTGTAGTGTCCTATGGAATACCTTCCCAATAAAGACATCTTGATACAGAACAGTTTATTCATTTGGTTGTGAAAATATTAATATTCAAGGGCTAAACTGGCACATCAAATACATTTAACAGAGGCTATTTCAAAAGGACAGTGTAAAAGATGCCTATCACCTCCACAGTGTGAAGGCTTGCCTAATCTACAAGGTACCAAATGCTTATTTATCACATGCTCATTTGCAGATTTAGGATGTATATATCCCAAAGTAGCCATGCCCATAGCTTCAGTTCAAAATGTAACAAGTCTATATATTCCTTATTCTAGGCCTGGAGCTATGTTTTTTCTAGCCGCCCACTGCTGCAGCATTATCTTGCACTGAACGTCACATTACACCACTCCATGGAATTTCAGTGGCAAAATGATGATTTTTGTTGTTGTTGTTTAGGTTTAAGCAACAAAACAAATATAAAGTGAAATAGATTCCCTGAGTTTCCACCAGGCTTAAAATGTATTATTATTATTATTATTATTATTATTATTATTATTATTATTATTATTATTATTATTATTATTATTATTTCAAATTATGTCTATGAAGATTTTCAGCCATCCAGGTCATGGTTATCTCAAAGGTGCTTCTTTAAAAGGCAGCTGGAGTATGGTTTTCCTTAAGGAAAAACAAAGTGCAGTTGTTTTTTTGAAAAGCATCTTTGGAACAATTTCAAACGATCCATACCTCCAAAAAAAGCAATCAAGGAATAAAGGAAAAATCTGCAGAGCAGTAGGAGTGTCTGTTTGGGCACACTGACCAGGTGGGAGGTGAAAGGGGCATTTAGAATGAAGGACTGGCAGCATTTGGAGCACCTGCTCAGTCATTTTGTACCAATTGAAACTTCCAAATGCTTTTCAGGGGCAGCCCCATGTAAGATGCATTACAGTAACCCAAATAAGAGGGCATGAGGGTCACTTATATGGCTGCCTGTCCCATACAATGACTCTAGGTAGTTCACAAGAATCCATAAAACACAGTTAAAAATGAAAGTACCATTCCTTCCACCACCAAACCAACATCTTCACAGTTCAATCCCCATCCTAGCCCAATTCTTGGGGAGAGAGAGAGAGAGAGAGAGAGAGAGAGAGAGAGAGAGAGAGAGAGAGAGAGAGAGAGAGAGAGAGAGAGAGAGAGAGAGAGAGAGAGAGAGAGAGAGAGAGAGAGAGAGAGAGAGAGAGAGGATAACAGAAGGGTAGGAAAAGGAGATTTCTTACAGTTTCTTTCTTTCTTTCTCTTTTTCTTCCTTCCTTCCTTCCTTCCTTTTTTTCTTTTCTAACTGCTGAGAAATTTCCTCTTGCAAAGCCATTTAGCATCCCCTGCAACTCATTCCTTTCTCCCCTTTGTCTTAAATCATAATGATTTCCTTAATCTATTTTTTTTTTCAATACCTACACATGTACTGGGTGTGATATCCTTCTGGTCCCATTATCCGGATTTCCTGGCCACTTGATTAATTGCTTCCTTTACTACTTGCCTCCTGAAATGCCAGCTCCTAAATCTCACTACTAAATGGGCCACTGAACTTTGCCATTTGCATTAAGGAACCTAATAAAGCCATGCCTGTGCCATGTTTGAGCGGGGGAAAGATTTTAGAAACAGTTAAGTGATCTGGATGACAGAGGGCAACGGAGGTTTTTTGAAGCTTTTTGACCCAGTTCCGAGCAGAGTGAGATCTTCAGGTCTAACAGGCAAATGTTTGCCATTGGAAAGTCCAGCCAGGGGTTCTGACCAAACAGCTGTGTTCACCACTGAAGAAAAGAAAGGACAGAAGACTTTTTTTGGTAACCACAAAATGGAAAAGCCCCTGTGCTTCTTTCAGAGCATGAAGAAAAATGGCTGTTTTCTTGCATTTACTTCCTTTTTGATATCACATCCAGGGCAAGAATAAAATCATTGTGCCAAACCGGGTATGAAGTTCATTGTGATAATATGAAGTTCAAAATTGACCCTTCGGGCATCCTAATCTCTCACTCATTGATTTGTGAGTTACAAGGGTCACAGAAGTGAGAAATTTCCTTTATTGGCCAAAATAAATACAAAGCGCTCTCTCTCTCTCTCTCTCTCTCTCTCTCTCTCTCTCTCTCTCCCTCTTATTCATGCACACTAGACCAAAAAGCTGAAACTTTTTAAAAAGAACGTTTATGGTTCTTTCACAATTCTCTTTCACTGAAATGGAGCCTGCACACTTGCATTTAACAACCAGCCACACATGCTGTAAAATTAAATGGTCAATTTAAATGCTGGTGTTGACAACATTTAACCTTGGTAAAAAGTCCTTACCAAAGTGGTTAAGATTGCCAACTCCCGACTTGGGTGCAGAGAGGAAGTACTGTGGAAGGTTCACTGCAATTCTGATGGCAACTTGCATGGAAAAGGAACATTTTTTCTGCGAGAAAAACTTCGTGAGCTTATTTTTTGTGTGTGTGTGGTTGTCCAAAAGCTGGGGAAATCATTAGAACAGTATTTTCACACCAGCAACAGAGCTTTAAGGATCACCCTTGAGTTTAGATACAAATTCAGACTTCTTTATCATTCTGGACTTTATCCAACATTTTTACCTAAGAAGAAAGTAAAGCAATGTTGTACAATACATATTTCTTCTGTGAAATGATTCCTTACCAGACAGTTGAGTGAGCCAAATGAACTGCTGCTTGGATCTTTCTCTGTAGAAGAGAAACATCAATATATGAATAAAGGCAGGAGAGCCATACTCAGTAGGATTTGATGCAGGAACAAAACTATTTGTGTTGTTTCACTTTAGACTTCTTTGCCAAGCTGCAAATGTGCACCGTCTGATCTCATAGTCTGACTTGCTAATTTTTAACTTGTCAATTAAGCTGAGAATGGATGTTATGTCTAGAACATTAGAACAAGCAACAAGAGGCCACAAATGGTTGGGCCATTCCTTCATAACTGCACATAAAATACTCTTCAGATGGATATTAGGTGATAGTCAATGATGCTGAAAATTCCAAGAACTAAGATACAGGTCTAAGATACATTTTGTTTAGCAAATAAAATTGCCACATTGCTATGATCCACATTTTCTCTTCACATATTTTTTTTTATTATGCACAACTAGCCCTTATCACATAATCTAATTATTTTATCACTTTTACAACAATGCTTACGCTGTTTGCAATTCACATAGGCAGCTGCTTAATGGAGTGTGCTCTGCATTTATATTGTTGGAAAATAGATAGTTCAGTCGCAGTGAAATTCCATCTTTGGGGTTCTCTTTTTCTCTGAGTAATTCCGAGTAGAAGTCTACATGGAGCTTACCAAAACCTCAAAGTGCAAAGCTGAATGGGTGTGCAAAGCACAAAATAAATGAAATTCTATCATAATTGGAGTCAGTTATGTAAACCCTACCATGCTGCAAAACATATCATTTCCACTTCATACACTTTGCGCCTTATGGAATGCTAAAACCATTTTGTAAATTGTAAATTCGACAGTCTAAGGAGCTGCTGGTCATAGCCGAGGGAAGAAATGACAGCATTACAGTAAGTCCTCAAAGTTTAAATCCATGTGTCTCAATGAAGATGAGTCCATTTTGGAAGTTTCTTTCCAAATCAGAATTAAGGCTAGAAGAATCAAAATGCTAACTACTAATATAGTGAGGAAGATTCATTTCACTGCTGTTTTTCTAAAAATTAAGAGCTAGGCATTCCTGTCATTCAGGGTGTCAATCTCCAGATACCCTCCATCAAGTCAAACTACCTGTTCTGGATTCTTTTTATTCTTTCCAGAAAGTTGGAAAGAAATCTGTCAGAAGGTGGAAGAGAAATCTATCTGTCCACCCAGAATAACAGAGCAACAGAATAACAGAGTTGGATGGGACCTGGGAGATATTTTAGTCCAATTCCCTACTCAAGCAGGAAACCCTGTACAATTCCAGACAAATGGTTGTCTAATCCAGGGCTTTTCAACCTTTTCACAGATTGTACCGCTTTTAGGATATGGCAATATTCGAGTACCACCTAGCAAGGTGTCAAAAACCTGATGACCAAAAAAAAAAAAAATCTGTTCAAAGTTGCAATTGCACTGAAATGACTTATGACCATTTTTCACACTTATGACCATTGCAGCATGCCCAGGGTCATGTGATTTATATTTGGATGCTTGGCAACTGATTCATATTTATAATGGTCACAGTGTTCCAGGGTCATGTGATCCCCTTCTGCAACCTTTTGACAAGCAAAGTCAATGGTAGAGCTGCTGGTGGCCAAGTGCTAAGGCGGGACTTCCTTTCCTCCCTCCCTTCCCTGCCTCCCTTTCTCATTCCCATCTCCTTCTGAAGGAAGAATTTGACACCCCCCCCATATTTTCCCTCTTCCATATATTGATCAAACAAGGAAAGGCCTCCAGAGACAGAAAAGACAAGCTGCTGAGTGAACTAGCTTAAAAGGGCACATTCCCCTTTAAGAATTAGTTACTGGCTAGAAAGGAAAGTAAGGAGCGCAGCTGGCACTTAAGGAAGAAAAAAAAATTAAGTACTGGCTGCCAGCTAAGGCAACCTCCCCAAATGGCTCCATTCATAAGTAAAGGAATGCTACAGGCAAAATCCATTCAGGACAAAAATACTTCAAAATCCCTTGCAGCAAAACTTACAACTAACAACAGCACAGCAATAAAAACTAACACCAGCCATCAGCCAGATAGAAATTGCCAAACACTCCTTAAGAACACAAAGCCCTCATTGCACAAATCCCAGACCTTCAAAGTCACAAAGAATGTGACATAAGAATCCTTCCACTCTCCATCTCCTTCCCTCCTCCATGCCTCACCTCCAGCCATTGCTGCCTTTTTTCATTCCTCTTGGAGGGCAACCCCTCCCCCACTGCATTTCTTGCCTGTTTGCTGCTGCCAGCACAGGTGGCTGTCACAGCAGTTGTAGATCAGCTCATGGCCAGCCTGCTTGATCTCCTCTCCCCCCCCACACACACACCCTCCTTGTGTCAGTAAGATGGAAGGTATAAAAATAAATAGATAGACAGACAGACAGACAGACAGATCCATTCATTCATTCATTCATTCATTCATTCATTCATTCATTCATTCATTCATTCTAAGCTTCCTTCACTTCTTCTTTTGGTCAAGTGATCTACAGCAGAGCTTTATAGCTTTTCTTGTATTTTCCAGCACAGACATAAAGATAGATATAGATGAATTATTTTGGGGGGAGGGGAAAGCAAAAATCCCATATAGATATTACACAGGAGAAAATATAGGTGTCTTCCCCATACCCTGCTCTGCACATTTTCCCTAATACTTGCATCAAAGAAATGCATGGGGCAGAATAAAGTTACTTTCTACTGAGGCAGCCAATGCTGTAGTGGTGGGAAACTTCTGCCAGTCTTGAACCAGAGGCTATTATACAAACAAGCATGAATAAATTAGGACAACCTTGCAATGTGGAAGGGGGGGGAGAAGTGAGGACAGAATGACAAGTCATAGAAGAAACATTAATTAGATTCCAATGGCTTGATGTACCTTGTTTGATTAAAAAGAAACTAATTACCCCCAAAATGGTAAATTAGGACTAAAAAGCTCCCCAGAAGAGGCGACAAAGGTTTTACCACTAGAATCCATGACTGGTATCTGAAAGAAGGCTTTGCATCTAATTAACTTTATTTTATGTCACTCTAATTAAGATGACCTCATATTATAATTAGAGATACGCTAAATTACTTGGAAATAATGAGGATGATTGGATACCCACTGTGTATGCCAGTTTGGAAGCTTTAGTGCTCACACTAATTCTGTTCACCTCAGTCATTTTCAATCAGAGAGTCTCCCTCCCTGTTTTCAATTCCAAACAGGTATTAGCTTCGAAGGTAGAAGCAGACAAGGATCACATATCCAATGATGTCATTTGATTCCTCATTCATTTAGTGTCTCCAGGACTCACAACATAACAAGATGGAATAATTCAAGTATAGTATTCAACCCCAGAAAATAGACTGATTGTGATGATGGGGGGGGGAATTTGCATTATCCAAAATGTGCCTGCCTACAATTTTATATATATATATATAGTATAAAATAAATAATTTACGACCACCAGGAGATTCCAAAAAGGAAAATGCTTTAATAAAACTAAGCTTTCGTTGGGAACTTCCAACATCGTCAGGGTTAAAATGACAGAGGAGGGATTAATGCAGACGTCAAAGAAACATCCAGAATGCAAATTAACCGGCTAGGACCGGTGATGCGGTCTAGGAGCCGAGTGCAGGTGTTGGCTAACCCTATTTAAGGTATCCTTGTCATCTGGCTTTTAACCCTGACAATGTTGGAAGTTCCCAATGAAAGCTTGGTTTTATTAAAGCATTTTCCTTTTTGGAATCTCCTGGTGGTCGTAAATTATTTATTTTATACTATGAATATGCCCAGGAATCGCATTTTTACATATATATATGTGTGTGTGTGTGTGTGTGTGTGTGTGTGTGTGTGTGTAATGATATCTGTAAAATTAAAAAAAATTGTATATATATATATATACAATCACCAGAAGATTGTGAGTTCTAATTCTGCCCTAGGCACGAAACCAGCCAATCACCAGGAGACTGTGCATTCTAGTCCTGCCAGTCCAGTCACGTTCTGTGTCAGCCCAACTCACCTGCCAGAGTTGTTGATGTGGGGAAAAAGAGGAGAAGAAGAGAGTATTAGGTATGTTCACTGCCTTGAGTTACTTATAAAAATAATAAAGACAGGATAAAAAAATTAAATAAATAAATTTAATTAAAATAAAATAAATATTTTTTTTAAAATGCAGAGAAAGTTGAAAGTGAAGCATGATGACATTCAAAAAAACAATATATGTGAGTAGGACTGGAATTAGCAATACAGAAAGTTACACTGGAGTCAGGGAGGACGTTAGCTGCTGCACAGAGGTCCTTAGAAAACCAAGACTGTGCTTGAAAACATTAGGATAGGAACTGAAAAAAGAAGAGCAGATGAAATACTGCCCTTATGCAAATTTGTGGTGAGACCACACTTGAAATATGGTCTCCACAGGTGCAAAAAAAAGGCAAGTAAAATGATTAGGCGGCTGAAGCAGCTCCCTTGGGAGGAAAGGCCTGAGACATTGGGGCTCTTTAGCTCGGAACAAAGGAGGGCAAGGGGCGGGGGGGGGGAGGCGTGACTGACACATGCACAAATAAGCACAGCAGAGAAAAAGCAGAGAGAACTTTTTTTTCTCTCTCCTCTCACAACATCAAAGCTCAAGGTCAGCCCCTAAAATTAAATACAGACACTATTTTTGCATGATATTAAATTGTGGAATTTACTTCACTGCCAGAAATTTAGTAACGGCAGCTATTTGGAGGCATAAGCCACTAATGCTTGCTATTATCGATGGCTGTTTTAACACGTCCTGGATCATAGGCAGCATGGCTTACACGCTGTTGCTGGGAAGTACCAGTGGCAAGGGGCTATTTCTGCTACTTCCAGTCCATTGGCCACTGCATGACCTACAGTGCCGGACAAGATAAGTCCATAACGTGATCCAGCACTTCTTAAGTTTTTATAATTTTCTTAGAGTATCATAAAGGTAGATTATAACCCAGTGATTTGTTTAGAAGTGGGGCCAGCTACCTGGAAAAAATAGGACTTCTTCTTTTTCTAAAAAGAAGGACTAGGGGTGACATGCTAGAAGTGTTCCAATATTTGAGGAGCTGCCACAAACAAGATGGAGTCAGCTATTTTCCAAAGCATCTGGAGGCAGGACAAGAAACAACGGATGGAAACCTATCAAGGAGAGAAGCAACCTAGAACTAAGGAGAAATTTCCTAACAGTGAGAACAATCAACCAGTGAAATGGCTTGCCTTCAGGAGTTGTGGGTGCTCCATCACTAGAGGCTTTTAAAAGAGACTGGACAGCCACTTGTCTGGAATGGTATAGGGCAGGGGTCCCCATCCACTGGTCTGTGGACCGGCACCAGTCCATAGCCTGCCAACAAGTGGGCTGCACAAACAAGCAAAGCTCCATCCTTGGGATGCAGACAGTATTCAAAACCACACTCCCTCTGGTCCATGGAAAAACTTTTCCCCATGTCACCGATCCCTTGTGCCCAAAAGGTTGGGGACCTCTGGTATAGGGTCTCCTGCCTGAGCAAGGGAGTTGCACTAGAAGACCTCCAAGATTCTGTGATGACCCAGGGCACGGCACAGAGGTAACGCAGTCAGCTGGCAATTCAAACCGCCCTTTAATTGCTCCAAATTTTCCCCAAATGCTCCCATGTTTCTGGCAAGCCCACAAACAAAGTAAGACACACACACCTTCAGCAGCCTCTGGCTGCAAGTAATTTTACATACAGTTAGATTAGAAGAGTAATTTACTCAAGGCCACATAGATAACAAGGAATGAACCGTACATCCAAAATCTAACGAATCTGTGGAAATACAAGCTTGCCTGAGCAGTTTCAGAAGAGAAGCCAAAATACAATCCAAGGTCTTTGAACACCAAATCAAGTTTGTCAGCCAGTCCAATGGTCAGAGTTTCAGGGTTTCCAAGCAGAAATCACAACACAGAACAAGAAATCAGAGAGTTGTTTCCAAGATCAGCAACAGCACACAAAACTCCAAGAAATCAGCATTTGCTTCCGACAAATGCCCCTCCCCCAGCGCCTCCTTAAGTCTCAGTCTCCAGGTGTGTCTTGTGGAGAGGGGTAGGCGCTCTCCTCCCGAGTAGTTGAGCCTGCCTGCGTTGTTCCCTCCTTTTCTCCACTCTCCATGCTCTAGGATCAGGAGGGGGCAGCCCTTGCTCATCCCCTGAGCTCTGTCTCTCATGTTCATCCTCTCCCAATCCTGAAAGGCCCTGGCCTGCCTCGGCCTGCTCTTCCCCACATCCCTTTGAAGCCACAGACACATCTCCCTCAACCTCCATAGGCTCCAGTTCCAGCTCATTTTACTCAGCAGATTCAGGCTCCAACAGAAGCATGACAGATCCCTTCCAACTCTGTTATTCTATTATTCTGTTAAATATATGGATAATTAAGGATAATGGGGGACATTTTGCAGAGGTTGTGAGGAAGAGGAATTTCTAACCGATTTTCTCCCCCCTAAACATAATTTCTGGATGGCCAAACCACCATCATATAGCCCTATGTGATAAGAACATCCACAACCGTTCTCCAAATTCCAAGCATTCCATCAGCTCAAAAAGGAGGAGGATCCCTCGCTTATCACGACCTTCCCTAAGCTAACATAATTATGGGATAAAGTGGATAGTGCTATGCATTGACATAATAATCACTAAAAAAAATGCAAGACAATCAGCCATTCACAACCTGTTAGGATTTATTTCTAATTTTAATGGCCAAGCACATATAATCAGGAAACTTACAGCTTTAACAAGCCCATGCTCGTGCCTCTGGGGTTGCTGGTTTCTGTCCAAGACCACACCACTGAAGCACTTGCTAAGACCCTCGGTCGCCAGAACATATTTTCAGTAGGTGCTGGTGGCATATCACCATTGTTATAACTACAATCCAAAATAATGGATATGGATGAGTCTCCAGAGGAGTATTAGAATGAATGGTGCAATCATTAGTATTATAGTTTTATTCGTGCAAGTGACTAGGGACACATCCAAAAGGCGTGCTTAATTAGAAGATCATATAAATGCTAATTCTTTATGGCAACATGGGGCATGGAGTTGAATAAGTAAATTTCAGGAGCCAAACGTTACAGAAAGCTTGTGAGCAAGGTCTCCAGCATTCCACCTCTTATTCTTCGGTCATGGTTCTATAGCACCTATGCCAGGGGTAGGCAATCTTGGCTCTTTTATGACACGTGGACTTCAACTCCCAGAATTCCTGAGCCCGCATGACTCAGTTGAAGTCCACGAGTCATAAAAGAGCCAAGGTTGCCTACCCCTGACCTATACAATAAGATGCTGAATGCTGCCCTATACCTTTGTTGCCCTCTGCTTGAATTGTTAGGCTCCAATCTTACTCAGAAGCTCCTTTCGACAGGAGGTGAAATGTGTTTCAAACCACCATGCTGGTTTCCCAAGGCATATTGGCCGAGGGTCCTGACGGAGATTGTCATACTGGGAATGGTTAATGGACTGAGATAAGATTTTTAACTCCACTCCATGTGCTATCTCACTCCCTTCCTTGCCATCTTCGTTAATTTTAATGTTAATATTTAATATCAATGTAATAGTTAATATGTTAATGTTAATATTTATTATTTTAAAGTTACAATCTTCTATCTTGTTGCTTTTACTTTGTTGTAAGCCTCTTAGAGTGGCCTCTAAGCAAGATGGGCAGGCCTTGGGGCTCTCTGAGCTTGGTTATTTTCTTGCAGATGTTTCATTACCCAAACTAGTGACCAGCACTGATGATGTTACCTAGTCTGGATAATGAAATGTCTGCAAGAAAACAATTAAGCTCGGAGCACTAAGGACCTGGCATTTCAAGGACCCCTAAGCTACAAATATTCTCCTTTATTGGTAAGATGGGCAACATATCCATAAATAAATGTAGCATCTGAATTGTAGACATGCACCTCTCCTGGATGGCACTGCAAAGAAAGAGTGGATTATTAAATACAGCTCCCTCCCTGTGGCCATTGTGTGCTTCACCAATCAACCCCTTAAAATTCGCTATTTCATAGGTGTTTTCTTCCTAAGCTGTGATGTGGCCCTGCCATTTCTTCAACTTTTTTTTTTAATGAGAGTGACTTGCTGTATTTGAGTCCCTTTCTGTAGTGACATTTGGACCTACGGATAATCTTGGAATAAAATGGAAAGAGGGGAATAATTAGTATTTCCCTTTGCCAGAGGGATGTACTTAAGGGGGAAAAAATGTCTTTTAGTTAGGAGCAGCTGATATTTGTCAGCTGAAGGACGGGGCTAATTAAATGCATCAGGCAACAGTGACAAGAAGCTGAAAAACAGCCTGGCAGTTCTAAAATGACTTATAGCACATGATTAAATATAAGAGGCTTTATTAATATACACACGTGCACAATGCAAACAAACACACACAGGTGTGCCCCTCATTTGCTAAGTGTACCTCCTGTGCTTTTTGTTCTGGTGCTTAAACAGGTGCAGAGCAGATTCCCTGCTCATCAAGATACTTTGCTTCCATGACAGCACGTTGGTTGCTTAGCAGGTGCTTGTCAGAAAAGTCCTCCTGCCTTCCAGAGACCTAGAGACAGACAAAACAAGAAAGGTCAAATTCAGGTGTCTCATCATTCACACATGAACCATCTTGGAAGGCAAAGGATGGAAAAGAGGGAGCTAATCCATTTTTTTAAAAAAAAAGAAAAGAAAAGAAAAGCAAAACACCAATCCTGGTGATCAGTTCAACAGAGGCTGGAGGTGCACAACTGGTGGATGGGATAGGAATCAATCTGTTAGTTTTGTCCTAATTATGGGAGGAGAAGGAAGATTAAGCCACGGAAAATAGTGAAAAGTTTTCTGAAATATTTCCATAGTGATATACTACCATCATTCACAGTAGCAAAGACTGCATTTTCTGGGGAGGGGGGAGAATATAACTTTGTCTTAGATATGGGAAACATTCCGCTACTTAATTTTTTTTCCCAATTTTCCATCAAATGATCTCCAAGTAGCTTACAACCACGTCATCGGCAGGCCAGATAAGAAAAGTTGTAGAGGCAGAAGGAAGCAAGTGGTGGACTCTTAACATAACTTTCCCAAGGTTCTCTCAGATGCTTAATACCTCTGCATCTAGGTATTCATTTCTTGTTTGAAAAAGAACACCTTTCTCTGAGCCTCTTCCAAAACTTTGTTTACTTTTCTGCTTTTCTAAGCTAAAAATGCAGAATGTTTGAGGGAACATACAAAACACTACTTCAAGATGGCTAAATTTAAAAAAAAATGAAATACGGGTAGTCGATTTACAATAGTTCATTTAATGACCATCTGAAGTTACAACGGCACTGAAAAAGTGGCTTACAACCATTTTTCGCACTTATGTCCATTGCAGCATCCCCATGGTCACATGATTTACATTCAGATGCTTGACAACTGGTTCATATTTATGACGGTCGTAGTGTCCCAGGGTCGTGTGACCATCTTTTGAGAATTTTGGACAAGCAGGGGAAGCCAGATTCACTTAACAACCGTGTTACTAATTTAACAACCGCAGTGATTCACGTAAGAAATGTGGCAAAAGTCTTAAAATGGGACAAAACTCACTTAACAAATTTCTCACTTAGCAACATAAATTCTGGGCTCAGTTGTGGTCGTAAGTTGAGGACTACCTGTATTATGTCATATGTAAATCATACATATGCTTGTAGAACAACAAGAGTAAAATAATCCACAACCACACTCATTATCTGCAGAAAGAATGAAGAGAAAGAGAAAAAGATGAAAAAGTACAGGTGGGTGTGGATGGAGGGGGGGATACGTGCAGGCATGCTCAAAAAACACAGGTCCTATCAGATTCTGAGGGTGCACAAATTCGTCAGAGAAAGAGACAGTTGTAGTTGTTCAATCATACAATTCCACTGACCATACAGGCTTGCTCTCAGGTCATGTTGTATTTTACCCACGTACAAACTTGTGGTTGGCTCATTTGATTTATAAACTCAAACAAATAACCATCATCTCAATTTAAAGGAAAATCCCTAGTTCTAAATACTTCTTTCCATTTTCCAACAATGGGAAATATCTCCATTTCAATTCTATGATTCTCTTGAGATAAGCGTTCCTTTTGTATACCCAATACTCTGCACAGGAAGGATAGTTACATACAAACATGCATGTCCATGACATTAGTGGTATCAATATACCCCCATTAAAAATAAGATTCAGTTTTAACTGCCCAAAATGCATCTCAATCTTCCTAAAGACAAGGTAGAGAGACTCTGAACTGCTAATGAAAGGGTCACCTGAAGCCATGATGACCTACACAATGAATGTAATCTGAATTCATGTACTTAAGCCACTTAAGTACAATCCCCAATCTGTCATTCTCCAGCCTTCAAATTCCCAAATTCTCAGTTCTGGACCTTATTGTCCAAGACATCTGGAGGACAAAGACTGATGTAGTCTTTTTCAAACCTGCTCATCCATATCCAGAACGGTTAGTTCAATGTCAGTATCTTTTGACTTTCTCAAATTTATAAGACAATGTGTGAAAGAAAAGCAAACACATTTTTTATCTCTGCAGGCGCATAAGCTTGGCATCAGAGAATTCTGAAGCACCTATATAGCACATTGATATATATTTATACTTTCCTAGTGCAAACATTTTCAAAAGAAAAATAATTTCCACACCCAGCACCTACTGTTCCTCCTTATTATTCATATGGGAGAAGGAAGGCTCTATTATACCGGTAGCTCTCCCCTCGCTTCTTCTTCATTGATGGGTAAAAATACATTTCAGCATTTTCTCTAAACGGAACTAAAAGGCTAAGGAGAAACAGGCAAAAGAGGTGTCAGATTGTGAAAAGGAACTGAAAAGGCCATGTGGACTGCAGTTTCTATTGCTAAAAGCAAAAAGAGAATCCCAGATCAAATATTTTCTCCCAATATAAATGGTCCTTACAAAACAGAAAAACGTTAATACAGGCATGTCAAATTTGCGACGTCACATGACGTCACGCGACGTATGGCAACTTTTTCCCCATCGCTGGCAATGAGGTGGGTGCAGTTTCGGCATGACGCATCCGGCCTGCGGGCTGGCAGTTTGACATGCCTGCTTTAATAGGTCTTTTTTTAAGGTAGGATGTGAATAATTCCTCTTGGAAACCTAAATTATGCTAAAATGAGAACACCAGGGTGATTTCTTTCTGATTCAAATAGTAGCTTCAGAGGTTGAACTATAAGCAGGAAAGGGTTACATTCCTACTGCTCATTTGCTCAAGTTCCAATAATCCACACACACAAACCAAAAAACCTGCTTATAGCACTTGGGGGGAGGGGGAATGTGCACGTTGAAAGGAAAGGCACAATTAATGTCATTTATCTACTTTTACTCCACCCAAGTCTATTTAAAGGGCAAACTATACTGTGCCACTCTTCTTGTTGTTATAAGAACTTAAAAGATTCTTTCTTTGCCCTTGCAAATTTCTTTCAGAAGAAACAGTGGACTTGGAGACGAGAGGAGTGGTCTGAGTGCTTGGTTCTTTCCTCACCAGTAAATTTTCCATTGAAATAAGAGATAGACAAGAGGTCTTCAAACTTGGCCCTTTTATGTCTTGTGGACTTTAATTCCTTGAATTCCTCAGCCAGCATGCCTGGCTGAGGAATTCTGGGAGTTGAAGTCCACAAGTCATAAAAGGGCCAGGTTTGAAGATCCCTGAGATAGACCAAGACACCTTGCTAATTTTGCCTATTCAGAAGCTATGACAGTTGATGTAGAAAGTTGTTAATGGTTTAGAAAGGACAAGGCTAGGTTAGGAAGCAACTCCTTTTCAAGCATCTTGTGTGGAAACTGGGAAAAATGTAGGCCTGCTTTATGAATAGCAGAGAGATGGTGCACTTATCTGAGGTTCAAAGCTGTTTTTCCAAATTATTTTCAAAGCACTCACAGCACTCGATGCTACTTCATCTCGGGCAGTGGAGCAGTGTCCCCTATCATACTTGAGAGCAAGGGGCTGCATTCACTATGTATTGTCAACTTTTTCAGAAGCCATTGTTAGATCACCACTCTTACTGTAGAGATAAGTATAGCGTTTCAACCTTCTCATTGAAAATTAAAAATCCCATTGGAATTTGGACTCTAGTAATATTTCAATATTTAAACAAAAATGTAGGGGTTTCATAGACCTTGTTGGAGGCATCACATCAGACATGGCACTATGAGTACTGGACTGCTTGCTCTTTGCTGAGGGGACAAAGAGATGTTTATGGTAGGAGGGGGGAACTATGGTCCTTTTATGACTTGTGGACTTCAACTCCCAGAGTTCATGAGCCAGCCTACTCCAGTGGCTTAGGAATTCTGGGAGTTGAAGTCCACAAGTCATAAAGGAGCCATAGTTCCCTGCCTCTGGAAGTATAAAGTTTTTTTCTCCAAAGGACATCTGTTGCTTAGGGCCAACAAAGAAACCTTGAGGGGTATTTTGATGCCATTTCTCATTTGATGCCTAAGCTCTCATGGTAAGATTAGCTCTGTTTAACATTTCTTCTTGTTCAGCCCATGTACTTGCACAATTAAATTCACTGTCTCAGGCAGCAATGACACTTTCTTTTTAAGAACAGTACATTGTCTTTGATTTTTAATTTTAAATAGATATATAATTAGGCTTATATAGTTTTAATACCAACCCGTATCTTCCTTTCCCCCCCCCCCATACACACCAGTTCAAATGAAGCCATTAAGACAAAACAGCAGTAGGAACTTTTTTTGGAGTTTTTCAAGAGGGCGTGCATTACATCCAGTGGTGGGATTCAGACGGTTCGCACCACTTTGGCAGAACCGGTAGCAATTTTTTGTTGCCCAGGCCCAGAATGAACTTCCAGAAATGGCATCCACATAGAGAACCGGTTGTTTACATATTTGAATCCCACCACTGATTACATCTGTACTGTTCAAGTGCACTTATTTGAGATCATACTCAATGGATTCCTGTGCAGATATCCCAGACCTCTTGTGACTGTGTTCACCTATCACTTTAAGCCAGCGGTTCTCAACCTATGGGTCGCGACCCCATTTGGGGTCGAACGACCATTTCGCGGGGGTCACCGGACACCGCAGTCCGCCATTTTGTTTTTTTGTTTTGTTTTTTTTTCGTCGCACGCGTGCCGCGCATGCGCGGATCAGCCCATCGCGGTCCACCATTTGGGGTTTTTTTTGTCGCGCGCGTGCCGTGCATGCGCGGATCGGGCCGTCGCGGTCCGCCATTTTGTGTGTTTCTTTCTGTTGCGCGCGCTGCGCATGCGCGGATTGGGCCGTTGCGCGTGCGTGCACGCACGGGTCGGGATCGCGCTGCGCATGGGCGGCACAAGTGGGGTCTCAACCTGAAAAAGGTTGAGAACCACTGCTTTAAGCCAAAGAGTTGAATGAAACAGGATGCAAAGGAACTGTGTGCAGGAATATGCAGTCTATTTCCTCACTTTTCCATAAGAGCCATAAACCAATAGGAAGTGGCAGCCCTTATAAGGTAGACCATAGTAAGAAACATACATCATGTGGGCCCAAAGCTACTTTTATTAGAATAGCAATAGTAACAAAATCTTGCAAATCTCAACATGTTCTCCTCCTTGCATATTCATATGAAAGGCCCAGGGCATGTCTGCAGTGTTTTCATAACTCTTTTTGTTGGCATGGAGTTAAGCCACATTTATCTGATTGTTGCTTTGGTAATAAATCTTAGCTGTCTCCTCTCCTCTGCTCTCTTCACTGTGCAGAAAGGTGCTATGTTCTTGTGATAGTCCAGGGGTTTTCAAACTTGGCCCTTTTATGACTTGTGGACTTCAACTCCCAGAATTCCTCAGCCAGCATAAGTCATAAAAGGGCCAAGTTTGAAGACCCCTCTGATAGTCAAATTCAGAATTAAGGTTTAAATGCCTGCCAACTCATGAATCTAGTTTATTAGTACCTTTCCATCATTCCGTATGGTCAGCAAGAGACAAACCATAGTCTGAATCAGATAGCCCATTCCATATGCTCAGATCCTTCACTTAGAGAAGATCCAGAAGATCTTCCTCACCCCACACATTCCAGTAACAACTTTGTGTTGTGTTGTTTCTTTAAGAGGAAGACCAGAAGGCTCATCAGAAGCTAAGCATGTGCATGAAGGGGGGGGGAGAGGAACCAATTACTTGTGCTGAAAATCTTATAAGGTAGTAGGATGTGATTAGAACCAGGGTAACCCTGGGTCTTGATATGCCAAAGGGAGAGTTCTCTGTTGTGCCTTATTGGCAACCTTTTTCTTTTTGCTTCATCCAGATTGTAGAATTTTCCAGTGAGGGTTGACTATTTTTTTTAAATCAAACACACATTCCCATTTATACTCCTCCAGACTCAAAACAAAAAAAACCTTAGGCAGATCTTACCTTAGAGCAGGGGTGTCAAACTTGCAATGTCACGTGACGTGTTGCGACATATTGCGACTTTTTTTTCAATTGCCGGCAATAGGGTGGGTGTGGTTTTGCCATGATGCATCTAGCCTGTGGGCCAGCAGTTTGACACCCCTGCCTTAGAAGGTAAGATGTTCCAAAATGCTCTCCTGTTCACTTGAGTTGCCTATCCTTGCTCTCACCCTGTCTTTTAACAGAACTCTGCCCCCCAATATCCACGTCACCTATTCCAGTATTGACTGCCCAGCCAATAAGGCCAGAAGATGCACTTCCATGGCTTTCTTGGTCAGGGCAAGCCCCCACTGATGTGGAGTGAACTAATAAATTCCTTCTGTTGCTACAGGTCTATCTTTTCAAACCACTATACCAGGGGTTCTCAACCTTGGCAACTTTAAGACTTGTGGACTTCAACTCCCAGAATTCCTCAGCCAGCTTTGCTGGCTGAGGAATTCTGGGAGTTGAAGTCCACAAGTCTTAAAGTTGCCAAGGTTGAGAACCCCTGCACTACATAGACCCAACTTTTTTTTTCTTAGTAGGCATTGCTTGCCAAATGCTTCACGTTAGCCTGAGTTTTTATGTTTGCACCACAGGGACAATTTTGGATTAAACTGGGTTTTAAATATTCTCACCATACATGAATCCTTCTAATAACCCAGTTAAGCATGCCACACAAGTATACCTAAAGCGTGTCAGCAGCACATGGGACCCAGGAATCAGTGTCATCAGCTTGCCTTTGTACAGTTTCAGTCCAGATTCAGGCCCAGCTTTTGCAGCAGAAAGGCTCTCAAGTAGAAGGGCAAAGAAACTCCTTGCTTGAGGTCTGTAGTGCATTAGCATTCTGGTTTGGCAGTATCTGGAGGGCCATGTGTTTCTTGTTCCTAGATTAGGTGAATCACTTGTCAGATTCACCACAAAGCAGTTCATATGCCCAGACCTTCATCAGCAAGGATTTTCCAGCCATAATTCAGGAACAGCAGGGAGGAGGAGGAGAGGAGGAGGAGGAGGAGGAGGAGGAGGAGAGAAGGGGAAGGGGAAGGGGAAGGGGAAAGGAAGGAAAGGAGAAAGAAAAGGATTCCCCTGCTTACTGCCACCTTCCCACAAGGAAATTCAATGGGGAAACCAACACGAAAAAGGAAGTGGCTCCTGGTCCCGTTGCTTTGCCCACCTCTGATAATTCATTTCTCTGTTTAGGTAAGAAAATACTTCTGAAAAGACCAAATGGGGCATTGATTATCTAGTAGGACTTAAAGATCATGTTCATTCTCCAACCATTTCTCTCTAATATCTCTACCAAGAAGAGGTACAAGATGTGTAGGTTCACAAGGAAGGATGATCTTCTGGCTATTTTTTTTTTACAACAGTTCTGTTTGCAGCTTTGGACCAAGAAAGAGAACTTCTTGAGTCTCTCCATCCCCATCCCCCACCCCCCAAATTGTGACATGAAGTTATTCTAGCCAGAAAATTATTCTATATAGCAACTTAGAGTCTCGGGTGTTTTTTTCTTTTTTTCTCTTTCCAGCAAGATAGCTTCTTAACAGTAAAACATTTGGGCAACAGACCACAGTGTCTACAAAGTTGTGCAACTTCCTTCATTAGCAATTTCCTAAGATGTGCTAGATAAACAAGACAGGAAGTATAAAGTGAATACTATTTGGCTACATACTGTAGACAGAAAAGGTAATTGATGAAATGTCTTACCGACTTTTTTGCATTACTATTATTTACTACTATTCTTCCAGGTCCCATAAGAGTGAGTGAGAATGTCCTAGAAAGCTATTGAGGACTCAAAGGGAAGAAAGGGGAGAATGAGAAGGAGGATTTTGCAGTATCAGATCAGAGCTCTATCTAGCTCAGCATCTGGTTTCTCATATAGCTTCAGGAGGCCCAAGCAGTCAGCCCTAGGAGGAGATGGTCTCTCCCCACCATTCTTCTCTAGCAGTTGTAATTCCAAAGTCTGCTTTTTTAGTTATTTAGTTGAATTTGGACACAACACACACACAGGCATCCCGGCCTCTAACCACACATAGTCCAAAGGGAAAGGGGAGCCAAAGGGGAATTTTGACTAAGCCAAACCAAAGTCATCAGTTTTTTAAATAAGCATTTGAGAAACATGAAGACAAGTTTCTAGAAGTATTTCAAAGACAGAAAGAAGCAGAAAAGCTGAGCTCTCCCTATACAATCAGCAACTGATATACTAGTCAGCCACCAACTGAAGCAGCGCATGAAAAGTATGTCATTTACTTCTTGGTACAGCCACAACTGACTACATGAGCTAAAGATAAAGAAAACTACATGTCGTAGCAACTGCACCCTTTCACATGTAAGAATTGTACCTGGAGCTTCACCAGTATAGTACTACTGTATTTCGGGCCAGAATTATTAAAAGGACATTGTACCAAGCTGAGGGAAAAACAAAAAAAAAATCATTATGATAATTTCTGTTTCTTCAATAATGTTTTATCATTTCCTGTCTTAATGTACATATCTAGCCTCCATCTTTCATAGTTTTTTTTTTTTACATTTGAGGCTCAGAGCCTTTTCTTTCCCTTTAATTGCAAGATATTTTCTATAGAGATTGTAGTAACCACTGAGGAGATGTGATGTATTTAGTAGAGGTTTAAGGCCTGCAGAGAAAAATGGCACCTTTGTCATACAATAGGTTTTTGTAAGAATAATATCAAGTAAGTGCTGGCTCACTTGGATTGCAGTTTAATTTTTAAAAAGAAGTGCAAGTCAAAAACCTGCCTGGGCACGTGCAGAAGCATTCTAAAGCGACGTTACTGGCTGGGGAATTCTGGGGGTTGAAGTCCACACATCTTCAAGCTGCCAAAGTCGAGAAACTGCCCTAAAATGCCAGAGTCTCAGTACACACACCACGAAGTAATGCAAGCCAGCAATCTTTAAACTGGGTAGCTTCACCAAGCACCAAGCACATTCAAAAGGACACTTTGCCTAAATCATCTCTAAAGATTTAAGCAGCCATATTTATGAATCCCCATATCTAAAGAATCATCTAGTTCAGTGTTTCTCAATCTTGACAATTTTAAGGTATGTGGACTTCAACTCCCAGAATCCCACAGCCAGCAATTCTGGGAGTTGAAGTCCACATGCCTTAAAATTGTCAAGGTTGAGAAACACTGATCTAGTTTTAATACATCTAAAACTTTCATGGTAATGATCAAACCATGACAAGAAGAGGTCCTTCATCACATGATCACTATTCCGCCAATGGGGGGGGGGGACATCCAATGGGAGCCAAATCTCCATGGATATCTTGAGGGCTCTGTGAATATGTTGAAATCCCTTAAAACAACTAGACAGGAACTGCAACATCCCTTTGAAAAACTACATGAGGTGGTTTACGAAAGAAGCCCGTATTGTCACATATAGGCATCTTCAGATATACAAATTGTGGGGTGGGGCACTTGACCAAGAGAGATAATCTTGTTAAGACATGTACAGTGCTGCTTCCCATTACATCCAAGAGCTGTGAAGAATTGAAATATGTGCTTCCTGAGCTTGATTCTTGCAGATGTTTCAATTACCCAAAGTAGGTAACATCCTCAGGGCTAGTAAGGGGTGGGGTTTGCTCTCAGTTAATATTCTAGTCAAGTGGCTTGTCCTGTCAGTGTTAGAGGGAGTGGTCTTGAAGGTTCTTTGGTCAGGCTGTTCACTATTAATTTGTTTGTCAGTTCCTTGATTGGGGTATTTTTTATTTCTTGATTGTTGGCCTGATGTTATGAAACATCAGGCCAACAATCTTCATTTTGTCTTAATAAATTCAGGGTACCTTGTTTTTTCTTTCCCTAACCTGGAATTTTGCACCAGAAACGCTAATCCCGACGGCTGTTGCTACAGTAGAGCAATTTACATTATCTCAATTGAGGTACTTTGTTATTCACTTATTCACTGCATTTTTATTTACTTATCCATTGAAGTTTTGACAACCCCCTAACTAACAGGGAATTATTGGTGGAAACTGCATACTAGGAGATGTGAGCAAACAGATTAGGAATTTGTTCATAGAATTACAAAATGTCAGGGCCTTGGAGATAAACAATTCATCAAGCAGCTGATCAGGAAAAGATCTTCTTCAGACAGTTCTTATCGATATTATACATTTGGTAATCAAATCCTAAGGAAGTGGAACAAAACTGAATTTTTACCATAGTATATTGAACAAGCATGCAGGAGTTAATTCTGAAACCTGCTTGTTTTGGTTACTTTCCTAAACGTGAGTTCAAGCCATCTTTTTTTTTTTAAAAAAAAATGTTTATAAAGGAGAATGCTATTAGTTATTCTTGCTTAAAAGTCTGGAAAAAAAACTCTTATGAGAGAGGATTTTCTAGGGCTGTGCAGACTTTTGGAAAAGTGCCTTGTTTCCACAGATTTTCATGCAGTGCCTTTCTTCAAAGCTGTTTGGTGACACAAGACATTTCCCCCCACACTCCTATGGATAGCAAGAATGCTGTTTTGCGTTGGGTTACTCTGAGGCATCAGTGGTAGTTCTAGATCCTCACAGCAGCTCCTGTGTGCTGTCCCATCCCTTAAGGAGGCATGCAGTGTTTCTGTAGGAGATGACCAGGCTGAGCCCGAGGGAGGGGTCAAACACATCATCAGTCATGAGTCCCTTTGCACAAGAGATCTAAGTCCAGCCTATCTTTGCACAAGAGATCTAAGTCCAGTCCACCGTGAATTCCTTCTACCCTTATCTACTGCCAACTTCCTTTGGCTATTAGTAATGGGGATTCTTGTAGAGAGCTTAAGCTTGCAATAAATCTTTATACCCATTTGAACTGCCTGGATCTCCTGATTTCCCCAGCACTTGGTAGTGCCCCTCTGTGGTGCAAGGCCTTCTCTGCAGCACAGATACAGGGTCTATTCAAGATCTAAATATACTTGTCAGTCCTAGTTGCAATGTCTGCCTTCCCCATATTCTTTTCACAATCTCCCATGTGATGCAATTTAGGCAAGGGATTATGATTCGCCAGAGGCCATCCCATGAGCAGCAGATGTGCAAAATACTTTGATCCTGAATGACCCTGTCCAAACTATTTGGGTCATGACTTCCTCCTTCCATTTCCTGTGGCTGCTGACAGTTTTAAGTCATGCAAGTTACAGGCACAAACCTTCAACATTTTGTTTCTCGAGTTCCCACTCTTCCTGCAGAGTTGAGACAATAAACTTACCTACCGGTATCTCTATAGGATGTTGATGGGGCTTAATTACTGTTTGCAACAAAAAACCAAAAACCTCCACCCTTCTGAAATGTATAAATGAGTACAAAAATAATCATTTTGTATTTCAATTTCACTCTTTTAATTAACAGACTGCCAAAACACATTTTTCAAGCCACTAAATTGTCTAACATGAACAGTTTAAAAATACCCAAATGAAGATTTTTTTTTCTTTAAAAAAAAATGAGCTTTTAAAAATATGACCACTACTGAGTTTGGTTCTCTGCTCAGCAAACAAAGCTTCAGAACCAACTCAACTTTTGGCTTTGCTTTTAGAGGATACCTACCTTGACCTTTTAAAGATGACTCTGTAATTGGAATGCATTTATCAGTTATAACATACAGCTACTGATTTATTTATTTATTTATTCGGATTTGTATGCCGCTCCTCTCCGAAGACTCGGAGCGGCTCACAACATATATATAAAAACAATTGCAACAAATCCGAACAAGAAACATTAAAAATAAAAACCCCATACATACTCATCAATCACACCACAATCAACAATCATCCCCAGGCCTGCCGGCAGAGGTAGGTTTTTAAATTCTTTCGGAAGGCTAGGAGAGTCGGAGAAACGCGGACTTCAGGAGGCAGTTGGTTCCAGAGGGCGGGCGCCACAACAGAGAAAGCCCTCCCCCTAGGGCCCGCCAGACGACATTGTTTCATTGACGGGACCTGGAGGAGGCTGACCCTGTGCGCTCTCACCGGTCGTAGAGAAGTATGTGGCAGAAGGCGGTCCCGTAAGTATCCTGGTCCCATGCCATGAAGGGCTTTATAGGTAATAACCAACACCTTGAATTGGGCTCGGAGACCAATAGGCAACCAATGCAGCATGCGGAGAGTTGATGAAATGTGGGCACAATGAGGAAGACCCACAACTGCTCGCGCAGCTGCATTTTGCACTAATTGTAGTCTCCGAACACTCTTCAAGGGTAGCCCCATGTAGAGAGCGTTGCAGTAGTCGATCCTCGAGGTGACAAGGGCATGTGTGACTGTGAGGAGAGACTCCCGATCCAAGTAAGGACGCAACTGGTGCACCAGGTGAACCTGGGCAAATGCCCCCCTCGCCACTGCCGACAAATGATGATCCAATGTCAGCTGTGGATCGAGGAGGACTCCCAAGTTGTGAACCTTCTCTGAGGGGTTTATAGATTCACCCCCCAGGGTAATCGAAGGACAGATAGAAGTGTCCTTGGGAGGCATCACCCACAGCCACTCTGTCTTATCGGGGTTGAACCTTAATCTGTTAACACCCATCCAAACCCTCACAGCCTCCAGACACCGGCACATCACCTCAACCACTTCACTGATATGGCCAGGAGTGGAAATGTACAGCTGAGTATCATCAGCGTACTGATGGTATCTCACTCCATGGCAGTGGATGATCTCACCCAGTGGCTTCATGTAAATATTAAAAAGTAGGGGGGAGAGAACCGACCCCTGAGGCACCCCACATGGGAGTAACCTAGAGGTGGACCTTCGATCCCCCACAAACACCGACTGCGACCGACCAGTGAGATAGGAGGAGAACCACCGCAATACGGTGTCCCCCACTCCCAATCCCTCCAGCCGGCGCAGAAGGATACCGTGGTTAATGGTATCGAACGCCACTGAGAGGTCAAGAAGCACCAGGACAGAGGACTGGCCTCTATCCCGGGCCCGCCAGAGATCATCCATCAGAGCGACCAAAGCAGTTTCGGTGCTGTAGCCGGGCCTGAACCCTGACTGCAGAGGGCCCAGATAATCGGCTTCCTCCAGAGACCACTGGAGCTGACGCGCCACCACCTTCTCGACAACCTTCCCCACAAAGGGAAGGTTGGAGACCGGACGATAGTTGGTCAAAATTACTGGATCCAGGGAAGGTTTCTTGAGGAGGGGGTGCACAAGTGCCTCCTTTAAGGGAGCCGGAAAGGACCCCTCCCTCAAAGAAGCGTTGACAATCTCCTGGATCCAGGTACGTGTCACCACCCTACTGGCCGAAACCAGCCAGGAGGGACACGGGTCCAACAAACAGGTGGCAGAACATACAGATCCAATGGCCCTGTCCACTTCCTCAGGCGTAACAGCCTCAAACTCTCCCCAGATGACCGGACAAGAACATGCCCCTGTCCCCTCAACTGAATCATTATCAGTCGACTCTGCTACACAATTGGAGTCTAGGTCAGCCCGGATCTGAGCCACTTTGTCTGCAAAATAGTTATTAAAGTCCTCGGCACTACCCTGCAAGGGAGGCCCCGGACCCCTTGGGTTAATAAGGGATCAGGTCACCCTAAACAGGGCGGCCGGACGAGATTCCGCAGACGCGATCAAAGCAGAAAGATACAAAGATCTTGCCGCCTTAATCGCCTTCAGATAGGCTTTAATAAATAAGCCCAATCTGGTTCGGTCAGATTCGGACTTACTTTGTCTCCATCGCTTCTCTAGACGTCTCTTATGGCGCTTCATCCCCCTGAGCTCCTCAGTAAACCAAGGAGACCTCCTGGGGCCAGTATCATGGAGAGGTCGCAAAGGCGCAATCCGGTCAATAGCCCCCTTCGCAGCCGTATTCCATGCCACTACCAGGGACTCCACCGGACTGTGAATGAGGGAGCTCGGTAATTCCCCAAGTGCCGTCTGAAAGCCAATTGGATCCATCAGGCGTCTGGGACGGAACCACCTAATCGGTTCTGCCTCCCTGCGGGGAAGGATTGGGGCCGTAAAATTCAGTCGAAGCAGAAAATGATCGGTCCATGACAAAGGCATGATATCTAAGCCCCTTAAAACCAGATCATTACCCAACTGCTCCGAAAGGAAAATCATATCCGGGGCATGTCCACCCTCATGCGTCGGACCCTGCACTACTTGGGTCAGGTCCATGGTTGTCATGGCGGCCATGAACTCCTGTGCCAATCCCGAGGATTCGCCAAGCGACGGCAGATTGAAGTCCCCCAAGACTATAAGCCTGGGGAACTCCACCGCCAGCCCAGCAACCTCCTCGAGTAGCACAGGCAGGGCTGATGCCATGCAGCTGGGAGGCAGGTACGTAAGCAATAAGCCCACCTGAACCCCTAGGTCCAGCATCATAAGGATGGACTCGCAACCCGGAATTTCGGAAACAGTGAGTCTACATAGACTGAAGTTCTCCCGGGACAAAATAGCCACTCCTCCCCCCCTTCCCTGGGGTCGCGGCTGATGCCATACCTGATAACCTGATGGGCACATGCCCGTGAGGGGAACTCCCCCCTCAGGGCCCAACCAGGTCTCAGTCACACACGCCAAGTCGGTCTCCTTATCCATGAGAAGATCATGAATGAGGGGAGCCTTATTGTTAACCGACCTGGTGTTAAGCAGCAATAGCCTGAGCCCAGGGCCCGAGCTACACCCATCACCAGAATCGTGGGGAGAGCAAGTTTTTTCAGAAGGGCCAGAACAAGGAACTGCTACGAGACAGCAGGACCGAGTTCCCCGTGTGCGGCCTACCCTCCTGCTCCCGCCATACCTGCCTCTTCCCTGAGTGACCGGTATATTCCAACCCTCATTGACTCCAGAATCCACATCCCCCCAGTCCCCGGCCTCCCTCAAGCTCGGCAGGCCTGTCCATTTATCTATCATACATTCTTCAAGCATATCCCCATCCTGTACATATATCACTCACCCCCCTCAATTTGATAAAAATTAAAAATTTAAATTTAAAAGTTTAAAAAAAATTTTTTTTAAAATATAAAAATTCCTTTATTAAAACAATCAGCATTGTACATAAAATCTTTGTATGCATCAAACATCATAGTATCTGATATACAACACTACGTATTATTCTTTGTAAACGTCTGGTTTGGTAAACCTTTTTTCACTTCTCACTTCAATCCTCTATTATACACCTGTTACATTTTTTATTCTCTATGATCCCTAACAATAGGTCCTGAGGTAGTAGTTAAACATTAAATATAGGATCATATTAATAATCAATCATCATAGAACACAACATATAACACTAGGTATTAATCTTTGTAAACGTCTGGTTTGGTAAATATTCTTTACTCCTCACTTCCAGCCTCAACTATATATCTGTTATATTTTATCTTTTATGATCCCTAGCATAAGATCCTGAGGTAGAGATTCAATAACCTGGGGTAAAAATTCAGTCTACTTTTTCATTATTAAAGTAATCAGCATTGAGCATAAGATCATATTAAGAAGCGATCATCGTAGAACATACCATACAACAAAAGTTTAAAAATTTAAAAACAGACGTATAAACATATTAAATTTAAAAAAGCCACAGTATAAAACATATTAATTAAAAGAACCACAAGCAGAGATACAAGAAATAAACCAGTCGCCCCAAAATGCCTTATCAAGCATTCAATATTTTGAATGGAATTTCAAACAGCAGACGCTTGGTAAATGCTCAGCAAATACTTGTCATAATTTGTTGCATTAATTTGATAACATGATTCCATTTCCTGGAAGCAAAAATACATTGATCGTGATTATATTAGAAATGTAACTGCCACAGTTACATAAATAAAGGAATAAATAATCAGGCTCATATTCACATGTAGCCAGGATTTCTAGATCCTCTTGGGTTTTTTTTTCTTTTTTTATTTTAAAGAAAACGGGGAAACAGAAAAGAAATAAAACACAAAAATAATTATAATGCAAATCTATATAAAAACTATACATACTGTAAAAAGTGCTTAAAATGAAAAATAAAATACAACAAAAAGAATGACATGAAGTCTATCCTCTTGGCTTACTGTAAGAATCTAAGAGGAAAGCCATGCTGAGCACACAGTTTGTTCACCGAAATGTAACTTTTACCCAATAGATAAACATGAATTCCTGATTGTTCCCAAATAATCTGGCTACTTGCCTTGTAATCATTATGATTATTGTGGAAATGTCTTTCCTCAGGCAAATAGCAACCTTAATTATGCTAAATTCTTGTTAACAAGTGTCTAACATTACCATTATTTGTTCAGCTTTCTGCATAATAAATATATAAATAAATAGCACTCTCTACTGTATATACAGTAACTGATCTTATAGTATCCCACCAGAGTTAGTTAATTGATTAGACTTTTGAAGCAAATATGACACTCTACTCATGCAGCCCTTGATTTTAGCCAGCTTAGTTCTTCTTAGATTCCTCCACAAGTCTCTAAATAAATAAACAAAACAAGTGACCATTTATCTTGCTTTTTATTATGTCATGAGACTTTGGATTGCGTCATACAACACTTCTATATGCAAGCTCCTGCTTCAGAGCTGTTTCGGGTCCTCAAAATTGTATCATCCACCTTTTACCCTCCCTGAATTATCCACTGCTTCTGGCACCTTTTTTTCATATCGTGAACAATTCTTGCTAAGGAGGGAAAAACCAACAGCTACACAATACTTTTCACTGGAGATTAGTAGGACCCCTTAATCTGAAAGCATCTCAGCTGTTTTCTTCCAATCTCAAGAGCTTTCATTCCCTTCATGACCACAACCATCACCACTACAATCACAGCTACAAAAGAGGACTCTTATTTAACTGCTCATCAAACAGATGAGTGAGAAGTAGCCAAAAGGAACAAGCAGGCTCTTGTCTTTTAACTGGGATGAGTAGAGGAGAGATGCAAAGGGTGTAGCTAAGGAAATCACAAGGATCCTCATTTTCATTTCATCATATGGTCTCTCTCATCCAAGGTGCCTTCGTAGGATGGCTGGGTGAATGCCAAAGAGGATTTTTTTAAAAATCTGATTGATAGGTAGGAGGATTACATAGGCACTTAAGATTGGTTTGAAAAAGGAGGTAATAAGGAAGGACAGTTTAATTTATAAACAACTTGTGTACCCAATATATTTGTAAGATTGATTCTGTACTATAGTATATAGAAATACTGTGTTAATGTCACAACATCTTCATTAGTACAGAGGTTAATTACCTACCCTGTCATAGTTTTGCTGCCTATATCTGTGTCATCTCATTGGTTTGCTTCATTGGTTTTTAGAGTGGAACAGTTAAAGCTCGGTTTATTGAAATAACAGGTGCATTAACTGTGCTTGTATGGTGCTCTTCGCTTACGGCTGAACTGATTAATCACCACCATTTTCAGTGGTCCTGGCCTTCCACCTGGAGAGGAGCCAGGAATATGGGTCAATAGAGAACTGTGGTATCAGCATTTGGCAGTCACTGTTCCAGGAGAAAATTGTTTTATTATACTTGTATCTTCTTTAAAATTGGGACTTCTCTTCCACGACCTCTACCCCAAAAGATCTGCTTAGCTTGGCTAATTCTTCTATGTTCATTAGGGACAGAAATGAATGTGCTGGAATCTAAAAAACATAAGGTTTGATGGAACAAGATAGTTTAAGTTGTACCTGTGGAATCTTAGTCATAGTTGTAAAATTACAACTGGGGTTACAATTAACCATAGATGCCTTCACCCATAAAGAGCTAAAGGATTCCCAGTATAAACTTGAAACCTCCTAGCCACCAGCTACAAGACTACCTGTATATATTTTGGGAAGTAATTAAAGGACTATTTCAATAATGTTTCAAAAGAGCAAGATACATTTGCTTCTGCATCAAAGGCTATAGATTTGCTGGCTGAAAGTTTCAATTCAGAAAAAGCTTTACTTTTGAGTAAATAGGCTCAATATATCAACAGCACTTAATTATTCTTTCCTTTTAGGATAAACATAAGATGGATGTCTGCATATACTGTCCCTTTTATCAGTTCTTCACAGAATGCAGCAATCATATTTGAAGTGTCAATCAATTCTAGGGATGTGCAAACCAGATGAACATCACGGAGCTGCACTGAGAACAGTATTATCTTGGAGGAAATGAGAGGAATGGAATGTTTCAGAGATTTCCAAAACAAACCATTTCTCAAGCAGTGAGTTTGGCATATTCCTATAAACCACCATTCTCCTTGTTTCATCCAAATTATGATTAGCTGCTTGTAATCAGTGTTAAACATGGCCTGTCTCAAATTTCATAGCTTTAATTTCCTATTTTGGCAAAAAACAAGGCTGTTTGGAGATTTCCTAATTTGATTGCTCAACATCATAAAGGGAAAAGGGGTAGATGATACACTGATGAAAAGGATTGTCTGAATCAGGCCATTGCTTCCTGTTTCTCAGTTCAGCTGCATTATGTCTTTTTTTTTTTCCACAAATGAAGGCAAATATATGTGTCCCAGGATAATATTGCAGGATCCAATCTGGCTCAGTCACTGCACACTCTGCTTTGAGAGAAGTTCCCCTGAGGATGGGGCTCCAGTATGAGTCCAAAAGCTCGGAAGACAAAACTGCTGATCCCGGTGACCAAGCCAGATTGGATCCTGCATTTTTTTTTAATGTCTCCTGCTACCTACTGTTGACTTTTCTTTACTCAAAGATTTTTGTTCTTCACTGATGCTATAAAAAGACATTTAGCACACTGCAGGTTTAACTTTCTCACTTTGGTGTTTAAAATGCAAACTTTCCAATCCCCATTTTACAATCAAATGCCACATTTTCTTTGCTTCTGTATTCTGTATTCTTCTGTATTTCTTTCCCCTCAGTAGTCAGACAAATATATTTGGGGAGGGGTTGGCTTTATTATATATTCTATTGGCATATAATTGCAGTTTTGGATAGGATAATTATGTACGAAGGGATTCTGTCCTTCAGAAAAGATTCTTCATATGTTCTATTGACTTCCATTCTTTCTCAGCTGTTTCTTGTACCTGCGCCTTTGTTCTAGAGAACTAATCATTTGCTCTATGCTGTGAGCAAGAAACAAATAATTACACATGCTGTATCTCGGACCCTTCATAATTACACTTTAAATTGGTTTGCTCTGAATCTTTTAGCTCATCACTCTTACTCAATTCTAATCAAGCCTGAGTAGTAAAGTCAGTGCAACAACATCCCTACCTTTACAGGTAAGCATCAATGCTCACATCAAACTCCAGGAACTCAACATGCAATACTAAGTCATTATCACCTAATCTGAATTTTTTTTTAACCATCGTATAGCAGAACTGCATTTTCTGAATTAACTATCATGTTTTTCAACATCTGCACAGAAGGGAAAATGTTTGGCAGGGACAGCAACCTCACTGTTTCTGCTTTGAAACAATTTTGTGTTTCCATTTTCCTTGATTATTTAGGAATATGTAAAATCTGCTCACATGCTTAACATGATTGAACCGCCCTTTTCCATCTTCATAACTAAAACTCCTCAAGGGATTAATAACAAAAGCAAGTGATGCACCTGATAATTAAATGACCTAAAATGTCTCAACGAGAGCATAAGCAAATGAGGAAAAAAAAACCTCAGATGAGGAAATTATTTCAATAGTAAATGCCTTTAAAACCAGAGGTGGGGCACAATCAGAATTATAGGATGAGGGAATTTCATAAACTGAACGCAACTAAACAGAATGTCTGAATAACACATTGCACAAAGACAAAATGTGGTTGGCTTGGATGCTGTCTGAACCCAGCCATTTGTTTGGTTTGTAAAGCATGGCTTATTGTGTACTACTAGGAGCAAAACTGGCCATTTGTGGCCTGCATGAGCCATCAATAATGGCTTTGTCTGAATCAGTAAGAGAGAATCTTCCATGACTCAACCAATACTCCATTTTCAATATGGCCTAAAGTAGGAGTCTTCAAACTTGGCCCTTTTATGACTTGTGGACTTCAACTCCCAGAATTCCTCAGCCAGGCACACTGGCTGAAGAATTCTGGGAGTTGAAGTCCACAAGTCGTAAAAGGGCCAAGTTTGAAGACCCCTGGCCTAAAGGAACCAAGGGAGCACTGGGGGACCCTGAAGCTCCATCCCAAGATATGTACAATTTGAGGAAATAGTATCTGTCCCCTTTCAAATTTTCTATTTTTTTTTCTTCATATGTTTGCCACTGACTTATCAGAGCATCATGTATGTCCTTCTGATATGTTAAAGGGATCTGAACAAAAATGTAACAATGTTTGGTGCTTGTTTCAGTTACTTCAAAAGCAAAGTTATTAACAGCTGGGTGACTTTGGGCCAGTCATTTTCTCTCAGCCCAATTCACCTCACAAAGTAGTTGTTGTGGGGAAAATAGGAGGAAGAGCGTGTGTTGGATATGTTTGCTGCCTTGAGTTATTTGTGAAAATAATAAAGGCGGGATATATAAAAAAAGTAAAGTAAAACATGTAAATTAACTCTGTGAAAAAGGAGTTCAATTAAAGGGTTCACTAAGGCTAGTTGTGACAGCAATTATTAAATAAACAAGGCTGACTACCCTATATAAATCTCACAAATTTTGACCCCACTTACCATAGTCAATTTCTTACTGCACAGATTGTTAAAGTATGTCATACTTCATTCAAATTCCTGAAATTTCTTTTTAAAAAACACTAAAGTTCTGGGGCTTTACTAATCCACAGAAAGAAATCCAGATGTTTCCATAATAGCTCAGCAACTTTTTCAGGAACAGGTAAGTTGATGACATTGCCGTCTATTAATTTGGAGGGGGGGAACATTTATACCCCAGAAAAGTGGGGAAATGACAAAACAGCGTATAGCATACAGTTTAGGACACTCAATATTGTAATAGTTTAAAAAGTTTCCAACAGATTTCAGAACACCTTGTTGATGCATGTGACTTGTTAAGGCAACTGTTATAACCATTCATCATAAAGGTAGTTGTAAAGGGCACTAGAAATCAATAAGGGATAAGAAAAGCAAAAACAATTTGCTTGCATATACACGCATTTTAAGGTTGTAACTTTGTTTGGACAGAGAATGAATGCACACACTTATGCGGGGAGAGATTGCTCAGTGGGAAGGAACTGGCTATTGCTTTCCTGGTGCAGTAACAAAACAATTGATTAAGTTAAGGTGGTTGCATGCAGTCTAGACTGCAACATGTTGTAAATTATCCGAGTCCTGACAGAATTTTCTTAAAGTGGCCTAGAGTCAAGGCCATACAGTATATAATACATGCACATACCCATAGTCTTGAAAGGAGTTTGGAACCATCTGTCAAAGTACACCTAAGGGACAACTCCAAATTCCCCCTGGAACCCAACAGCACCCATTAGAAAGCTGGGAATATGGAGCTTCCTGTTCACCGTATAAGAGAAGAGATACAACTCCAGTTATATTTTTAAGTTTAAAAGTGAGTTGGTAACTTGCACAAATGCTTCTTTTAGAGTGGGCAGTTGTCTAAATCCAATGCTTCTTCTCTCCCTGTATAATAATCACAATTCCATTAGCTAAATACGTCAGCTGAAATTCTGTAAAAAAAAATATATATTTGAGATTGCATGGGTCTCTAGTCATGAAGAGTTGCCTAGAAAACATTCACCATTTAGCATTTCCACAGTTTGAATTGCATGTTCATGTAGAATCATTCAATTTTTTAAAAAACCAAATTGGGGCCAAACTACACCAGGCAGGAAGCAGTAACACAGCCTCAGGAAGAGACAGGAGTCTTGGATAAAACCTTTTTTTCTATTACAGTCAGCTATTTCCTTTCATTTAAGCTACATAAAGTATGGCTGATGGCCTGTTTTATTTGCTTCCCCGTGCAGACCTGGAATGTTCATCTACTGAAACAGAAAGCTGGAAATTAGGGATGAACAAAATCAAACCATACCAAAATTAGACTATACCATGGAAGTTCTAGCTAAGCAACATGGCAACTACAGTATAGATTTATGGTGTCCAGAGCACAAAGTTTTTCTTCTATCATTAAGAGCATAAAACCAGTGAATGCTACATAGTATTTCTCACATAGCCACTAAACAGCTTGCCTGAAATATTTATTGCCATGTATTTAAAAAATGGCCTTACATAATTTAAAATGTTTTATTTTTCTTTAACTATCTGTGGGAAGAATCCAGAGAAAGAAATATTTTGGGAAATATTAAAAAGGCAGAATATATTTATCCAAAGGAATAATGGAAAAGATCTTAAAGGCAGAAAAGCAAGCCCAGTTTTCTTAATAGCCCCAAGCAGAAACTAGGCAGAGGCCAGCTTTTAGAAATGCAAATTTAATAATGCATTCTGGAAGGTTGGGGCCAGGAAGCTAGAAGGTATGAGATTAGGAAGACAAAGACCCCTAAAATCTACATACCCCACCCAATGACCTTTGGGGATAGAATAGGATTAACCCACCAATACCAAAAGGGCACACTCAGACTCAGGTCAAAGTACATGACACAGGAAATACAAAGCCTCAAACAGGAACAGCAAACAACCTCAAGAACCCCAGAAGGTATAAAAATCCACCACTCCCAGCCACATGTGGTCAGCTTTCCCAGAGCCACCCGTCTGTCTGGCTCTGCTCTTCAATAAACCATAACCTTCGTTCTAAAGCAGTCTCTATTTTGTTTATTCCCAGCTTGGACTGCACTCTGATGAAGATTTTTCTTTCTACATATCCAGAATGCTTTTTGTACATTCCACTACTTTCACACTGTAATTTTTGTATTTTAGGTTAAGAAGCTTCCAAGGGAATTTAACAAAAGCATTGTAGATCCATACTATTCCATACACAGCACATGCAATCTAATAGAAAAGTTAAATCCAAATCTGAACCACCACCACCATCATCTTCCCCTCATTTGCAACTACCTTGCAGTAAGTAGTTAGTAGGTTAGTTAAGAAATAGAAGCACTGAGCCATTGATAGAAATGTTCAATCCCTGGCCATTTCTGACATACCATACAGTGTTTGTGGCAAAACTTTAAAGGCAATTATTCAACTAAGTGTTAATTATTTAGCAATCCATTCAGCCTTTTCAAAGCTAAAGGTGAACAAGGTTTGACCACAACTCAGAATGAAAATTATTTGTCAAAGCCTCATTGCCATCTATAGTTAAAACGTTCCCAATTTTTGTCAGCTTTGCAAAGAGGTAGAACTGTTTCCTTTTATTTTTAACAACTAGCAGACAAGCTATCATCTAACCTCTCTTGGCATGATGATAACAGTTTGGTAAAAAATGTTATCTGCTGAGTTTGTGCTGACCACACTAGTTCTGAAAGACAGAGGAGCATTGCAGTGAACCAGTGGCCATTCTAGCTGCAGCGTGCAGTCGCGTTGCACTCTGTAGCACTTATCTATTCTATCAACACTCTCTTTTCTCATTATGTAACCTTTTTTCCCAACAAAAACACTAGTTTTATTCATTTGAATAATGTGGGTCTGGGACGATTTCTAAACACACCCATTTGGCCCAAGACTTTGCTTGAGGAAAGAGTTCCTATTTTTCCCCCTCTGTATGCCCTATCAACAAATCATGTTTGTCTATGATAGGCACAGTTGCTTGGATGGAGGCACCACTGGTAGGCAATTGGTATGGAATTGGCAAGCAGTTGAGATGGAGGCACAATGGGTAGGATCCTCTGGCTAGGAGTATCAGCTATCTGAACAGGGAAAGTAGGACAGGGGTAACTGGAAAGGAGGACCAATGTACTTAAGCCTAAATATATATGAAATTACTTTTTCCCAGCATTAGAAAAGCTGGTTTTCCAATCCCGGGAATGTGCTAGACCTGGTTAGGAGGCAAAAGCCTTCAGCATGTAACTAATTAAGGTCTCGTCCATTTCAGGCAGTAGCACAAATCAACTGGAGGGTACAAATCAAGTAATTAAGGTCACAGAGCTGGGCTTCTTTTTTTCACATTTTTATTATACACAAGATGCAAATAACAGCAAGTTTTCTACTGAGGGGGTTGACCACGCCCACGTCCAAATCCACCTCTAAACTGAAATTCAGTAGCTGACCCAGCACCAGCTTCTGCCTTTTTGTCTGCACCAGGAGGAGCTGTACTTCTTCTATAGGTATCCCTATCAGCTTCTCTTCGTGTAAGACGAGCAGGACGTTCACCCTCTAAACCTTTGGGCCTGGGTCTGCCTGTTTCAGGACGGCTGCGGTGCAAAGTGGCAGGCACGATTTCAGGTGGTAGGTGGAGATAATCTCGCAGGTACTGGATACCCTCATTGGTCAAATACCAGTAAAAATGCCTCCAGGCAAACTGTTCCTTCACATAGCCTAGAGATTTCAGGGACTGCATTGCTTTCATGACATGGAGGTTGGGCACATTTTTGTCGGCTAGTTCTGGATGCTTAGGCATGTGGACATCCTTCTTGGCTACCATCACACCCTCCTTAAAAAGGAGTTCATAGATTGCAATGCGATTTTTTTTTAGGCATCAGCGTCGTTGCAGCACTCTCAGGACGAAGGCTGAAAAAGCCTCAGGACGAAGGCTGAAAAAGAGAGCTGGGCTTCTTAACTTGTGGCTAGCAGCTAGGTAGTAGGGGAGGGCTGCACTATGGAGAAAAGCTTCTCAGGATAGCTGATACATTCTCAAAACAGCTGGAGAGCAGTGGATTTTAAGGCTGTGCTTGCAGGATGGAGAACATGAAGACAAAAAGGAAGACATGTTAGGATCAGTGTATATTTTCTCCAACTTAGGTGTTCACTGGCTTCCTTTCAAAACACATAAGGGTTTTTTTTTGCCAGACACCTGGTAACCTAGTCTGTGGCTGCTTTATAATGTTTACAAAGACAGACACATCCTAACTCTGTTTAGGTTTTTGGAACTGGAGTGACTGAATCTATATAAGAGAAGAGGAGAACAATATAAGTAGTCCTTGACTTACAATTGGTCACTTAGTGACCATTCAACATTGTGACAGACCTCCCAGGGTTACTTATGACCCAGATTTGAAGTTCTAAGGGCCGCCCTCCCCAGTCACATAAATTGTATCTGGAGCACTCGGCAACTGGCTGTTTGCAGCATCCTGCAATTACGTGACCATGATTTATGGCGTATTTTGCAGGACACCAACATTTACTTCTAGTTTTTTTGGGCAAAAAACAGCCTTTGCAGACAATGGATTCACTTAATGCCCATGGTATTTCCTTTATGAGCATGCCATTCAGTTAACCACCACAAAAAAAATCATAAAATCAGGCACAATCATATGATGAACCATTTAACCAGCATGATTTAAGAACGTAATTCCAGGCTCAATTATGGTCAAAATTCGAGGATTACCTGTAACATATTTCAGAGACATGGAGCGGAGCCACATTTTTATCCAAATGTCTTTGAAAAGCAGGTCACTTAGAAGTTTAATTAGCACAGAATTTGCGGCATTAAGGGATGGAGACACAGGGTTATTCCTACCATCAATCAAAGCATAGATTTAAGTAAACCTATGGTTCTTTCTAACTCTGTGAAAAGAAGGGAGGGTTACAATAGTAAGGTGTACCATTATAAAGAAGCTACCGGTAGGTTCTTTATATTGCAAACATGGGAATGCCTGTCTGCCTTTAAAAAAAAAAAAAAAGCCTGTATTCTTTTAGTAGATACAGCAGGCCCTGCCAAAATGTTGCTTGTCCAGTTCCTTGGCTGCCTTCCTTGTGAACCCTTGCAACTTATTTGCCCTTAGTCAACTCTGAGTTCTGGGTTCTGATAGGAAAGGGAAAGTGTTCATGTAGAGTACTATATATCTAGGAGAATGTCACGCTTTGTACATTTAGTTATCAACCACTCTGGCAAGTGCTTTATGTTATCTCCAAGAAGCAGACTGCAGAGGGGGAATGAACTGCAGCAAATCAAAGTATATTACTAAGAAAGAGGGAATAGCAGCCTCCCAGGCTTATGGTGTTCTTCCAGCTGTAGCCACAACTCCATAAATAAATTTGCCATTTTATTACACAGACCAATTAACAGTTGCCTAGACCTGACATACACTAGCAGGCCTTTGAGAAGCTGCCATATTTTTCCTGGCAAGGTTATTGTGTTTCCAGCAACTGCCTGAGAGGCAGGCATTCAAAATAGGAAAGCTGTTCCCATGTCCGTGATAGAACTAAATTGCAGCCCGAGTTGTCGTAATTTGTCCCAAATGACCCAGTGATCTTTACCTCTGAGCAACAATATTGGCATCTTTTCCTTTTTTTTTTTTTTTTTTAATCCTGGGCTTGCCATATCTTTAACTACTGTTCCATGCAGCAAAAAGCTTCACTTTTTGAGTTCTGGGCACATTTACTTTCAGAAAGCACCAGGGTATGCTAAGCTAGATTTTTGGATCAGTTTGCAGGTTTACTGTGAGCAAATGAAATTGTATCAGCATCCCAATTTACCACCTCAAAAAATTAAAAAAGTACCACCACAAAAAAAGAATATGCGGCTGAAAGTGAGGGTGGAGGCATCTTATTTATCAACCTTCCCCATACTTTCACTATTGCTTCTTCACAACTGATTGCCCCAACCTCTTTTGGGGCGGGGGAAACAGCAATAACATTCCAAAACACATACTTGTACCAGGAGCCTTAAAACATAGCTGATACAAAAACATAGAAAGATAACTATTGAGCCAGAATGTTCTGGATCTCATTAATCAGACTGCTTGAATTGTCCCCTTCTTCTGAGACGGTATAGGTTCTCCTGCTTGAGCAGGGGGCTGGACTAGAAAACATCCAAGGTCTATTCTATTCTATTCTATTCTATTCTATTCTATTCTATTCTATTCTATTCTATTCTATTCTATTCTATTCTATTCTATTCTATTCTATTCCACTGTCACTCCAGTTCCAAAAACTTCTTCATTCTGTTAACTTCCTAATAGACCAAGTTTCATCTCATTTGAAAGACACCATGTTGGGAAAGATCACCTCAAGTCAATCAAATCACAACATATCCTTATACCTGCCAGTAAAGATCCTTAACAACCCATGAAAAGAGAACACAGCATAGGATATCCTTCTACAAGTTAGTGATCTCCATACTGTTGTCTGGAGAGCCAGGAAACTACAGACCCAACACATTGGAAGGGCTTCAGATTGAAAAAGATGGCTCTGTGCCATTGGATACTTAGGCAGACCCAGGACTACCTAAGATCACGAGTGCCCTCGGTCTTGCCAAGTTGTCTAATTTGAAGACAATGTTAAGAACAGAAAGAAGGCCAAATGATAGGAGTGACCAATAATAATGCTGTTCAGTGGTAGGCAAACCTCTGCCTAGATGAAGTTCCAGTGACTAAAAGTTGCAGTCAAAGCTTTCATGCTTACATGCTAATATGATCTGACTAAAAGACCAGTAGCAGCTGGCAGGAAATGGGTAAGAAAGCTGACCACAGATAAACTGTAGGACACCGAGTAGCAGTAGAAGATAGACTCTGAGGGAGGAAGCAGCACTTGCAGGCTGCTTCATCAAGGATTGCATGCAGTACATTCACCCTGTGACTGAAGGATGAAGCCAGCCGATAAAGGCAAGGGGACACAGCTGTCAGGCTGTGATGAAGTAACTCCCCAAGGCCTGGCGCCTGCTGTGGTGCAGCTGCGGATGTTTCTGTTAAGAAGGATAAAGGCTGCCTGTCACAAGAGGGCTCCAGCCAGTTCAGGATCATGTGATAAAAGATCATACCATACAGACACCTTGAAATTGCTTTTTGGAATTCCCACTCATCAGAATAGACAGGCCCCCCAGTCCAAGTGTCTGGGACAAAAAGTCTCATTGTTTTTCATTCTTTCTGCATTGGAAAGAGACATGATATTTTCTGGGACACATGTTGTTGTATACTTCATTTGCGTGCGAATGATGAAGACACATGGCGAGGTTGAAAAATTCTTTATTTTCCTTCTAACAACACCAGAGCAAAAACAAAAGGCACGCAGGCCTTTTTATATGGCCAAAAACCTGGACAATGTCAACCAATGCGAACAGAGCATTTTTGCGCCTTGCGCATACGCACAAGGCTGGCACCGCTCTGTCTGGTCCCAGGCAGCTTTTGGAATGCCCGGGACCAATGCAACATCCCGAGCCTGCTTTTGCAGGCTCAGGACACAACACATGTGAACTTTGGATGGTTGAGGGGCCACTCCAAAAAAATAGTGGTTGGGACTAGGGGAAAAAAAAATCCAAATTTGGTTTGATTTCAATTATATGTATAATTGAGTGACTCCAAGTCCCCCAGATTCTAGTGTACTCTCATTCTCAGGTATTTCATGGAGGTGCAGCCCTATGACACTTAACAAGAATTTTCCGCCAAATGCATTCCAAGTCAAGAGCAATCACATATATTGTATATTTAGGGCAAAAGAAAGAACTCATGACTTTGACATCCTTTCAAAACCAGCTATTTCTGGCCCAGCCTATTGGATGTTACAATGGGTGGAAGCTCATCAGATCTACCCTGGAAATAAGGAGCAATTTCCTAACAGTCGGAATGATTAATCAGTGGAACAGCTTGCCTCCCAGAGTCATGGATGATCTTAGGTTTAATGTTGATTGCTTTGATATTGAAAAAGCGGATTGAATTTCCACCTCAGGTTATTGAATTTCTACCTCAGGATTTTTTGTTAGGGATCATAAAAGATAAAATGTAACAGACATATAGTTGAGGCTTGACGTGAGGTGTGAAGAATGTTTACCAAACCAGACGCTTACAAAGACTAATACCTAATGTTGTATGTTGTGTTCTATGATGATTGCTTCTTAATATGATCTTATGTTTAATGATGATTGCTTTAATATTGAAAAAGCGGATTGAATTTCCACCTCAGGTTATTGAATTTCTACCTCAGGATTTTTTGTTAGGGATCACAAAAGATAAAATGTAACAGGTGTATAGTTGAGGCTTGAAGTGAGGAGTGAAGAATGTTTACCAAGTCAGACGCTTACAAAGACTAATACTTAGAGTTGTATTACAGGTTCTATAATGATTGCTTCTTAATATGATCCTATGTTTAATGTCGATTGTTTTAATAAAAAATTTTATATATATATAAAAAAAGTTTTTAAGAAGATATTGGACAACCATTTGTTCGAGAGGGTATAAGGACTCCTGCCTTGGGCAGGGGGTTGGACAAGAACAGCAGCCTCCAACCTTTTGGGCACCAGGGACCGGTTCCATGGAGAGAGGTTTTTCTGCAGACCTGAGGAGGCCTGGTTTTGTGTGCTGCCCTCATCCTGCAGATGGGGCTTCGCTTGTTTGCATGGCCCAGTTTCTGGTATGGTATGGACAGGTGATGATCCATGGACAGGGGGTTGGGGACCCCTGGACTAGAAGACATAACACACAAATGCAAAACTTAACTGAAAGTAGATTAGGATCTACAGACACATCTTTTACTTCTAAAGTATTTCAATAATGATTTCTGACACCCAAGTGTTTAACAACAGTAGCAATACTGTACCAATACAATTCAAGCAACTAGGGAATAATTGGGAGCGGGACCTGATGGATTTATATTATATTTGCACCACACTCCTCATATAGCATGTTTGGCTTCTAGTTACAACAGCTATAAAAGATCTGGAAATCTGAAGTCTGCTCATGTTTACAGTAATGGCCCCTTGCATTTACCAGATCTTTAACCTACTGTGCACTTTATTCAACAGACAACATGAGGTGTAATCCTGGAGAAAAATCCCCCCTTGTTCACAGGTATTTCTAAAGTTGCCCACTGCTGCCCCTCATTTTACTGTCCTGAATTTCAGCCAGTTGTTCTGAGTTTGCTCTGTGTCAGCTTGAACACTACAGAGGAACACTACCGTATCATTTGGACTCTGGCTGACCCAGAGCAGATTTAACTGTTGCTGTTTTCAGTGAAACAAGTACAGCAGCGTTCTCCAGGGCTTAGAGAATAAGAAGCTCCCCAAACTCTGGATTGCGGAATCAGTCCATGCAAACATTGTGGTGTCTGGACATATTGCCAAATACCAGCTAGGAGAGAGAGAGCTTGGAGCGTTTCAACAATAGGAAGAAGTCTCTGAGTGGATTAAGAGAGGCCTTTCCTCTCCTCCTCCCCAGATTCACACTCTGTGTGGTGGGGGAGGGGTGAGAGACCTAAGATGGTGACCTGGTTACAATTCTTACAACAAGATCTTCCTAAAAACCTTTCATTTAAATTTAAAAAATGGTAAGATGATCAACCGTCCTCCTTTAGGGAGGACAGTCCTCCTTTTGTAAGTTTTGTCCTCCCTCGAAAAGTGTCCTCCTACATGTCCTCCTTTTTGATATTTGAAGATATCAAGGGCTTTTTTTTCTCACAGAACGCTCAGAACGGCGTTCCGGCACCTTTTTTTTATGGGGTTTTTTTTTCAACTTTTGCATGAGCTGTGCTACTCCCCCTGTTGGCTTTCGAAAGCCAATAGGAATTGCTGCTGAGCGCGCCAAAACACCCAGCCGGCAAACTTTGCACATGCAGGTTGTCTGCAGCAAAGGTGAATTGGCAGAAACTTAGCACCCCTCCCTGTTACCCAACTACACCATCTCCTAGTTAGTTCCAAAGATACCTGGAGGAGACTGGAGCGGTAAGTTTCTCTTGATCTTCAGCTCTGCTAGGGCAATAATGGCTGCGGGCACAAGAGGCAGGGGCAGCTGGGGTGTTGCAGGCAGGGGTGTGAGGGGTGGCAGCAGCCGGCTGCCCCCGTGCTGTGGGAGCCGCGGGGCCCTCTCTACACGGGGCTGCGCAGGGTAGGCGGTGATGCTGGCAGGGAGGCTGCAGGCGGAGTGTGTTGATGGCAGGGCCAAAGTCGGGCCAGAGTCGGCACGGCTGGTGCTTTGGGAGCTGTGGGGCCTGCTGTGGGGCCTGCTCTACATGGCAGGGCAGTGGTGCTGGCAGGACGGCTGCGGGCGGGGCGCGGCGGGAGGTTGATCTTCCATGGGCCAAGCCAGCTTTTGCGATATTTTTTTCTTCAATTTATACGTGTCCTCCTTTTCATTGTAAAAGAGTTGGTCACCTTAAAAATGGTGCCCCCTAGGTTAAATAATCTGGCTGGCTCAGGAATTCTGGGAGTTAAAGTCCACAAGTCATAAAAGAACCAAGGTTGCCTACCTCTGGCCTATAGCTAATTCTCTATTGTGATTTGATCAAATATTTACTGTCCTTCAGAGGAAACTGAGAAGTAAAACTCTCTCTGACTAATAGGACAAGGGATTCAGAGGCAGTTTGATGAATTCAGCCTGACTCCAGGATGGGTGAATGTGCTGCTAGCGAAGCCATGGAAGGCTATTCAGGAAGTTGCATTTTACGTGGCACAAACCTGGCAATCATCACCCTTTCATGGCTGCCTCTCAAACTGCATCGATGAGGGCCCTCATCCCCCGTTATCTTAAGGTTTAATAGCCTCCACTTCCCAGGGCAACAATCCAGATTACAGACCTGGGCTATGCGCAACAGGGTGAGCTCCCGTTACTTGCCCCAGCTCCTGCCCACTTAGCAGTTCAAAAGTAAGCAAATGCAAGTAGATAAATAAGTACCATTTTGTAGATTAGATGACCTTTATTGTCATTTTTTTTTACTGAGGGCACATTGGCACACATTAACAATGAAATTTAGTTGCTTGCTCTCAAAGTGTACACATGCGTAACACACATTTAAACATGCTACATACAACATACAACATACAATATATATATTTGTGTGTATATATATATATAACCTGAGCACAACAAAGCCCCCACCCAAACAGAACACTCCCCCATCCAATCAGAGCACAGCCAACCCCCCATCCAATCAGAGCACAGCCAACGCCCTAACCAATCAGAACACACCTCCACCCAATCAGAACACAGCCGAGCTCCCAGCCAATCAGTTCAAACCCCCACTGGCAGTTAAAAGGAAGAAACAGCTACAACCACACATTGCTGCTAGAAGCACGAAGCCGAAAGCACCAGCCTGAAGATGACGAATGGGACTTCGTCGAAACGTCGCCAAGACACTTCAAATTCTACGTGGGAGAAAACCCGAAGAACCAAAGACCTACATACAAACACCCGCGAAAACCTCAGAAAACATATATATATATATATATATATATATATATATATATATATATATATATATATATATATATATATATATATATATATGTGTGTGTGTGTGTGTGTGTGTGTGTGTGTGTGTGTGTGTGTGTGTGTGTGTGTGTGTGTGTGTGTGTGTGTGTGTGTGTGTGTGTGTGTGTGTGTGTGTGTGTGTTTTAAAATTGTTGACAAAGAAATAAGGGATTTCTGATATAGCTATTTCGAGTTTCTTAACTCTCTTCAGTCAGAACTCACCCTTCCGGGATTCGAACCTGGGCAGTCTGCATGCTAAGCAGATGCTTTAAGTTCTGACTGAGTTCTGACTGAAGAGAGTTAAGAAACTCGAAATAGCTATATCAGAAATCCCTTATTTCTTTGTCAACAATTTTAAAACAACATATATATATTTGTGCTTGCAGGATGGCTCTGGGTTGAGCTGAAACAAGCAAAAGGAAAGAATGATTCCTTCCTCCCATATTTGGGTTTACAGGGTGCAATCTAAAAAATAAACACTTCACACACACACACACACACACACACACACACACACATACATATATATATATATATATTCATGTGTACATGTTATTGTTATTTGTATGTAAGAGTGTAGCTTTATATATATATATATATATATATATATATATATATATATATATATATATATATATATATATATATATATATATATATATATAAAGCTACACTCTTACATACAAATAACAATAACATGTACACATGAATAATTTTGGTGGCAAGTTAACATACAGTTCCATGTGCCTTTGACATATAGCCATGCTGGCCACATGAAAATGGAAATCGTCTTCGCACAACGCTGGCTCCTTTGGCCATGAAACAAAGAGGAGGACTGTGCCCTAGAGTCAGGCATAATTGGACAGGGAAACCTTTACTTTTACTTCCCCAGGGCAGGGCTGTGCAGGTTTTATTGGACCCAGACCCACACTAGCCTTGGAGTAGTATGTCAAAGGCTGCACTTCGGAACAAGGCAGGCGTAAGGCTAGAAATGTTTTAAAAGTGGGTAGGGTATTCAGACAAAAACTGAATAAGTATCACTATTTGTAATTAATTCATTTAACACTCTACTTTTGCATCCCAGGGGGCAAACAAAAGAAAAAGTCAGTGAACAACCACATTCTGTACAAACCCTATTTATTCATATATAGTTCTTCCCAGCCATACACACTGAACATAAACACAAAGGCTGTGCAAAATATTTGAAAGAGGTGTTTGCAAAGCACTTTGGCCCAAGCAAAGCAAAGGTCTTGGAAGTGTCCTTTGCTAGCTCCAAAAATTATCTCTGGTCTCACAACCAAGATTTCTATGGGGGCTGCCAGATGAGGCAACAGGACAAGGCAAAGGAAGACATACCAGTTTGTCTGATGTCTATGGAGATTCTCAATCATCCAGTCATGATTGTCCCAGAGGTGCTTTTTCAAAAGGCAACTGGACTTTCTTAGTTTTTCTTTTTCTTTGAAAGCATTTCATTTCTTCAACAGAAGAAGCTTCTTGGATGAGAAGCGAAACATTTTCAAAGAAAAAAAGAAAGTCCCGTTGCCTTTTGAAAAAAGAACCTTTGGGATAGTTGCCTGATGATTTGGGGATGATGGGCAACAGACTCTGGGAAGCATGTACTTACATTCCAGGGCATCACTTCGCCATCCATCACAGCTCCTACTGAGCACAGTCTCTAGAAATCAAGCATGAGGCTTTATGTGTCAGTGTGTCGAGGAGGAAAGACTTCAAAGGGTGCTGAAAATCTCAGGCTTTTTACACAGAACAAATTATCAGTAATCTAAAATGTGAGGAGAAAACATGAGCCAACCAGCAGCCTTCCTCATCCTTAAGCAAAAGATAAACCACTATCGTTTCCAAAGTTTTACCTTAGCCAGGGACTCTTAGTATCCTATAGGTTTGCATCCTTCTGTAAGGAGTTTCCCAATAAATTTTTAAAAAGAATAACTCTCTATTCTAATTCCCTTCTTCCCAAACTACACATTCTCCTCTCTCTTGCAAACAAAAACAATAAACAGCTTATATCTCACTGCAGTATACTTCTCCCTGAAAGAAAAAAAAACATGCATCTGACTTTTTTTTGTTTGTTTAAAAAAAAATGTACATCTGCAAACTGCTGCCAAACCGTTCTGATTTCACAATATTCCCTGTGACCAGAAGACTTGGGGCCTGGCTGCACTCTTTGTCCAAATCATCTCCTTGGAAGCCAGGTTCCACTCTGATAATCAAACACGATAAAACCTCACACCTGGACAGCAGCTGTTGCGAGCTGCATCCGCACCAGCAGCCTTAGCTAAATAGTGTAAGAGCTCAGCTGTGCAGCTGACTCACGGTTTGTTCCTGGAACTGACTGAAGGAGGGAAGGATGCTGTGGGTAAGCTCAGGATCATCTGGGCCAGGGACCGGTAGCAGACTGGCCTCAAAGCACACTTCCATGTGGGTTAAAATAGAAAAGCACCCGCAATCAGCTGAATGGGGAAATGTGCAAACGCCTGTCACAGGAAGAAGTAAACTGTTGCTGCGAAGGCCCTTGGATTCCAGATGTGAAAGCCGGGCTGGGTGATCTTGGGCCAATCACTTGTCTCAGCCCACCAACACACCTCACAGGGTCGTTGTTGTGGGGAAAACAGGAGGAGGAAGGAGGATTAGATATGCTCGCGGCTTTATTTATTTAAAAAAAACAATAAAGGTAGGATATAAAATAAATAAAGCATGCAACATTTTGATGTTGCAGAACATATGGTAAAGTATAAACCGATCTGATTTGAATTTTGATTCTGATTCCACTCTGGGGACTTTTGATACCAGAATTATTAGCAGTTTAAGGACATGTGCCCGTTTACTGATTTAATGTCATAAATCCTCTTAAATGTCAATACAGATACAGGTAGTTCTCAACTTATGACCTCAAGTGAGCCTAAAATTTCTGTTGCTAAGTGAGACATTTAAGTGAATTTTGCTCTATTTTATGATCTGTCTTCCCACAGTTGTTAAGCAAATTGCTGCAGTTCTTCAGTAAAACGGTTGTTAAGTGAATCTGGCCTCCCCATTGACTTTGCTTGTCAGAAGGTGATCACATGACCATGGGACACTGCAACCGTCATAAATATGAACCAGTTGCCAAGCAACTGAATTTTGATCATGTGACCATGGGGAGGCTGCAACGGTCATAAATGTGAAAAATGGACATAAGTCATTTTTAGTGCCGTTGTAACTTCGAACAGTCACTAAATGAACTGTTGTAAGTCAAGGACAACTAGTATTGGCCTCCAGCTGTAATTTTTTTGCTGATCAATTATTGTAAATAAAGCAATCTACTAACTTATTGGAAAACTATTGGGTTGAATCAGTAGCTGACACCTCAGATTAGCTTTATGTCTGCCCACTAAAAAAACTGTTTCAGACAGAGACAATGGCCAAAGAGGATCCATACTTACTATGGTTGCCTAGTAGATAGATAGATAGATAGATAGATAGATAGATAGATAGATAGATAGATAGATAGATAGACAGACAGACAGACAGACAGACAGACAGACAGACAGACAGACAGACAGATGGAGAAGTGCCTCCCGCTAAATTGTAAGAATTGCGGTTGAGGCCTTTGTTGCTGCCGCCATTATGTGAACTTATTCTGTTTTTATTACTATGTTTTTATTACTATGTTTTTTGAATTGTTCTAACTACTGTTTGTCCAAATTTTAAATATTTAAAGCTGTTTAATACTGTTTTAATTGATTCGTTGGATGTTATGAATGATGTGGGGGGGATTGACTGTTTGTGGAATGAATCGGGTTGAATGGATGATTAGCTTATTGTTTTAATTTGTTCAGTTTAAAGGGCGGTCTTTGTGGGAGGGATAAATTGATGGTATGGATGGAGTTGTGATTGAGAGGAATGAATGGGATGAACTGGCTAGCCTGCCTGGCGCGGCAGAGGGGGAGGGGGAGGGGGACACTGGCTCTGGGGTGGTAGAGGGCCAAAGTATACCGGTCTTGCTGGGGAGAGGCAGATATGGCGGGAGCCATAGGGTAGGCCATTCCCGGGGAACAAGAGCTCGCTGTCTAAAAGCGATCCCTTGCTCCGACCCTGTGAGTTCAGCCCGAAGTACTGGTGATGGGCGAAATCCGGACCCTGGGCTCAGGCTGTTGCTGCTCAATGCCAGGTCGGTTGTAAATAAAGCTCCCCTCATCCATGATCTTCTCCTGGATGAGGAGGCCGACCTCGCATGTGTGACCAAGACCTGGCTGGGCCCGGAGGGAGGAGTTCCTCTCTCTGAGATGTGCCCAGCCGGGTTTCAGGTATGGCATCAGCCACGACCCCAGGGAAGGGGGGGAGGAGTGGCTATTATAGCCAAGAAGACCTTTAGCTTATGCAGGCTCGCTGTTTCTGAGATTGCGGGTTGTGAGTTGCTCCTTGTGAAGTTGGACCTAGGGGTTCAGGTGGGCTTGTTGCTCACATACCTGCCTCTCAGCTGCGTGTCAACAGCCCTGCCTGCGCTACTTGAGGAGGTTGCTGGGCTGGCGGTTGAGTTCCCCAGGCTTATTGTCTTGGGGGACTTAAATCTTCCGTCGCTCAGCGAATCCTCTGGGTTGGCGCAGGAGTTCATCACCGCCATGGCAACCATGAACCTGACTCAAGTAGTTCAGGGTCTGACCCATGAGAGGGGACACACTCCCGACATGGTATTCCTCTCAGAACAGTTGAGCAATGATCTGAACTTAAGGGGCTTAGATATCTTGCCTATGTCATGGTCAGACCATTTTCTGCTACGGCTTGTTTTTAAGGCTCCAATCCTCCCCTGCAGGGAGGCGGAACCGATTAGGTGGTTCCGCCCCAGACGTCTGATGGACCCAGAGAGTTTTCAGAGGACGCTTGGGGAAATACCGGATTCTCTCATTCACAGTTCGGCAGAGTCCCTGGTTACGGCCTGGAATATGGCTGCGAAGGGGGCTCTTGACCGGATTGCGCCGCTGCGACCTCTCTGTGGTAGCAGACCCAGGAGATCTCCTTGGTTTACTGAGGAACTCAGGGGGATGAAGCGCCAGAAGAGACGTCTAGAGAAGCGATGGAGGAAAAGTAAATCTGTATCTGACCGAACACTATTAAGATCTTATATCAAGACTTATCAGGTGGCACTCAATCCGGCAAGATGCGTGTATCATTCCGCCTTGATTGCATCTGCGGAATCCCGCCCAGCTGCCCTGTTTAGGGTGACTCGCTCCCTCCTTAATCAGGGGGGGTTGATGAACCCTTGCAGGGTAGTGCTGAGGATTTTAATAAGTTTTTCGCGGATAAAATCGCCCAGATTCGGATGGACCTTGACTCCAATTGGAATGCAGTGTCGGCTGACAATGAGTCAGTCAAGATGACAGGGACTCATCTTGATCCTGTTGTGTGGGAGGAGTTTGACCTGGTAGCACCCGATGAACTGGACAAGGCCATGGGAGCTGTGAGTTCCGCCACCTGTTTATTGGACCCGTGCCCCTCCTGGCTGGTTTCGGCCAGCAGGGAGGTGACGCGGGGCTGGGTTCAGGAGATTGTCAACGCTTCTTTGAGGGAGGGGTCCTTTCCAGCTCCCTGCAAGGAGGCAATTGTGCACCCCCTCCTCAAGAAGCCTTCCCTGGACCCAGCTGTGTTAAACAACTATCGTCCTGTCTCCAATCTTCCCTTTATAGGTAAGGTTGTTGAGAAGGTGGTGTCACTCCAGCTCCAATGGTCCTTGGATGAGGCCGATTATCTGGGCCCTCAGCAGTCAGGATTCAGGCTCGGCTACTCCATGGAAACTGCTTTGGTCGCGCTGACGGATGATCTCTGGCAAGCCCGGGATAAGGAACATTCCACTATCCTGGTGCTACTTGACCTCTCAGCGGCTTTCGATACCATTGACCATGGTATCTTTCTGCGCCGGCTGGAGGGGTTGGGAGTTGGGAGCACTGTTTTGCAGTGGTTCACCTCTTACCTCACTGGTCGGTCGCAGTCGGTGTTGGCAGGGGGTCAGAGGTCAACCCCTAGGTTCCTCTCTTGTGGGGTCCCTCAGGGATTGGTCCTCTCCCCTCTGCTGTTTAATATTTACATGAAACCACTGGGTGAGATCATCCGACGACACGGGGTGAGATATCATCAGTATGCTGATGATACCCAGCTTTACATCTCCACCCCGTGTCACTTTAGTGGAGCAGCGGAAGTGCTGTGCTGATGTCTGGAGGCTGTTAGGGTTTGGATGGGTGCTAACAAGCTCAAACTCAACCCTGACAAGACGGAGTTACTGTGGGTTTTGCCTCCCAAAGACAATTCAATCTGTCCGTCCATCATCCTGGGGGGGGAATTTTGACCCCCTCAGAGAAGGTCCACAACTTGGGTGTCCTCCTCGATCCACAGCTAAATCTGGAACATCATCTTTCGGCTGTGGCGAGGAGGACATTTGCCCAGGTTCGCCTGGTGCACCAGCTGCGGCCCTATTTGGACCGGGAGTCTCTTCTCACAGTCACTCATGCCCTTATCACCTCGAGGCTCGACTACTGCAATGCTCTCTACATGGGGCTACCTTTGAAAAACGTTCGGAGACTTCAGGTAATGCAGAATGCAACCGCGCAAGCAGTATTGGGCCTACCCAGAAATGCCCACATTTCAACATCACTCCGCAAGCTGCATTGGCTGCCAATTGGTCTCCGAACGCAATTCAAAGTGTTGGTTATGACCTATAAAGCCCTACATGGCATCGGACCAGGTTACTTACGGGACCGTCTGCTGCCGCATGAAACCCAGCAACCGGTTAGGGCCCACAGGGTCGGCCTTCTCCAGGTCCCGTCAGCCAGACAGTGTCGCCTGGCGGGGCCTAGGGGAAGAGCCTTCTCTGTTGCGGCCCCGGCCCTCTGGAATCAACTCCCCCCGGAGGTCCGTATTGCCCCCACCCTCTCCGCCTTTCGCAAATCATTGAAGACACATCTTTGCCGACAGGCCTGGGGCAGTTAACACCTTGCCCCAGCCAGTGTATGTTTGTTGTTAGTTTGTTTTCGGATGATTGGTTTTTAATCTAGGGGTTTTATACATGTATTTAATGTCAGATTTCTATATGTTATCATCTATGTTGTAAGCCGCCCTGAGTTTTTTTTGGAATAGGGCGGCATAGAAATTGAATTAAATAAATAAATAAATAAATAAATAAATAAATAAATAAATAAATAAATAAATAAATAAATAGATAACTTTATTGCTATTTTTTTACTGTGGGCACATTGATACACATTAAAAATGAAATTTTGTTGCTTGCTCTCAAAAATGTACACATACATAACACACATTTGAACCTGCTATATACAACATATGTATAAACCTACATCCTTACATATAAATATTAATCACTGTCCATCTTGAATACATAGCGGAAAGAGGAAGCTTTAGAGTATGGAACAAAACTGTGACTGAATCCTTCCAGAAGTTAACAAGAAAAACAGGTCGTGAAGAGGATGTGTAGAGTCCCAAACAATCTTGTGGACCCTGCTCAAGCATCGCTTATATGCTATGTCCTGGATGGAAGGGAGGGAACTGCCAAAGATCTTTTCTGCCATCCTCACCACTCTCTGCACTGCTTTCCTGTCTGAAGCAGTGATGCTTCCAAGCCAGACTGTGATGCTGTATGACAGGATGCTCTCGATCGTCCCTCTGTAGAAAGTGATAAGGACAGGGGAAGGAAGATGTACTTTTCTCATGCGATGCAGAAAATACAGGCGCTGCTGTGCTTGCTTTACCAGTGGCTGTGCTTGCCTTTTCTGAAATCAATAATGATCTCTTTGGTTTTTCCAGTGTTTACAACTAGGCTGTTTTTCATACACCAGTTCACCAAACTCTCAACTTCCTTATGGTACTCACCCTCATTGTCATCTTGAATAAGTCCCACTACTGTTGTATCATTCACATACTTCACAATATGGTTGGTGGCAAACCTAGCACAACAGTCGTGGGTCAGCAGCGTGAACAGCAGCGGATTTAGGACGCAGCCCTGAGGAGAACCTGTGTTCAAGAAAATATTTGTTCCAGCTCACACATACTGGGGCCTGTCAGTAAGAAAATCAAGAATCCAGTTGCACAAAGGAATGTTTAAGCCTAAAAAGCCCAGTTTGTCTACTATATGCTGGGGAATGATTGTGTTAAATGCTGAACTGATGTCAACAAACAGCATACGCACATGAGTATTTCTTCCCTCTAAATGCTCCAAGTTCAGATGGAGAACCGAAGAAATAGCATCCTCTGTAGAGCGATTTGGGAGGCAAGCAAACTGAAGCAGAAAGTAGAAAATAAGAAAAAGAGAAACAGATTAGCTTTTAGTAGGATCTTAGCTTCCTGCAAAAACAAATCCTGGGAATTGCTGGAAAATAAAACTTGGGTCTGCAGAGGAGCTCATGTTTGAATATTTTCCTTTAAAGTTTGAATGGGCAACTCATGATGTACAGGTCACACGTAGTCCCAATTTCCTCTTTTGTGTCTTTTGACACCTCCTTCTCAGATAGCACTACCAAAATTTAGCTGCAAAATGCCAAAATTTGGAAAGATCAATAAGGGGGATGAGTTATAGAAATAAGAACCAAAACAAAGGGATTAAATGCCCATCATTTTAAGATACACATTTTATGTAATGCTATTCAGCTCCTCACAAATAAAAAAGCAACAATTTCAGTCTGGCATATATAAGGCAATGGGTAAGTAATGAAAGGGGACAAAATTCTATGCTCAATTTAACCACTGAATTAAATTCAATTTATGCTCAGGGATCTGTGTTTAAGAGTTAAGCCTTATCCTAAAATCATATGCCATATTTACTTGGAAGTAAATCTAACTTTACTCAAATAGGCTTAATCTTAAGAAAATGAATGATTGCACCTTCAGTTTATTATTACACTTTTCCTTCACTAAGAAGGATAGCAACTAGGACTTTTTTTGTCACAGGCCTCAAAATACCTTTTTCCTGGTTAAGCTAAACATAGTTTCCTTTTAGAAATACTGCTTTTTTCCCTATCTCTCTATATAAAAATGTATCCACTAGTATTGAACAAATGGATCCTAGATCTTGCAAATATAGACACATTAGACACCAAAATCCTCTGTTATGTTATTTGGATATGTTTTTTTATGAACACAGGGCATTTCCCACTTGTTTTGAATACTTTTAACATTTTAAAACACTACTTCTTTAAAATGTTGACTGCAGCTAATCTCACAATTCTATTAATGAAACAATCTTAAATCCAGTTAGATCTAGCAACATTGGATTTTAATTCAAGTTGTATTAGACCTTCTGTGAAGTTTAGAAAATTACAGGTCGATGTCCCTGTGACTAAAGGTGTTTTTGATCCATACCTTTTGAAAAAAGATTAGGATAATAAAATGTGTAGCTTCTTATTAAGCTTTTAGGAAATTTTTTCAATTTAGGAATAAGGTAAAACCTGACTAAAATGATTCTAGTCATATGTCTTCTGAGTAGAACTACACCAGCAAGACTGGAGAGAAATGTATAAAAAAGGAACTACAAAATCTATGAGGTTTCATCCTACAAAGTCACTGCTTGGTCGTAATGTTCAATTGATCTGGAACTCATCAGAGGCTGAATGGTTTCAATGATGGTGCTGAACTTCAACATATCTGGAGGGCCCCAGTTTGAGGAAGGCTATGTTATAATGTTGGAACAGCTGGGGAGTTTATGATCCAGAAAGTGCCAATCTTAATCTCAACAAGAATGAATCTGGAGCTTATGTGGCTCATTGCTCCCATCATTTAGCAGAGAAACAGGAAAATGTTGAGCTGCAACAAGCATAAAATACTATCTTTTGCTTTTTATTTTGTGAAGGCTCATTAGCACAAAGGCAAAGTGTAAATATTTACAAGCAACAAGCTCCTATGTCTTCCTTCCTTCTCCTGATGATTATTTAAAGAAAGTCAGGACCTTGCAGAAAAATCAGATGCTGTGTCTTAACTGTGCTTTTTTGGACAAATAAATATTACCAAAAATAAAACGAAGCATAAAATTCAGTGTATCATCTCTGCCGAACAACAAATCATGCTGGGTCTTTGGCACTTTTCTCTGAGAGAAAATCTCAGAGCATACTAAAGTCATATGACTGTGCAGAATGGCAAAAATGAAAGAGTTCTGCATAGCAAAAAACACCACCCCATTCTACAGAAACCCTATTTCTCTTTACTTTGGAGTAAGCTTCATAATCAGGCATTCTTACTTTCAAGTAAATGTGCACTTTTCTTGCACAGTTAATGAACTTAAAGTTAGACTATATTGGTGTATAGGGTTTCTTCATTTGCTCCTATGGAAATGTTATGGTAAGCAAAGGTAAAGGAGTCCCTGCTGATTTTAGCCTGCTAGTTGTTGCCAACTATAGGGGGTGGTGCTCATCTCCGTTTCAAGGCCATTGAACCAGCGCTATCCGAAGACATTTCTATGGTCATATGGCCAGCATGATGTCACGGAGTGGTATTAACTTCCCACCAAAGTAGTACCTTAAAGAAACTGGAGATGAAGGGAAGAAGCTCTTGCATCATCATAGCATCAAAAATAATGGTGGTTTTCTACACATTTTTATGCCTTTAAAAAAACAACAACCAAGGATTGTGCTGGGTGAGAAACAGGATGGAGCAGGGAAGGGGTGGTGTAGAGAAACGAGAAGAATTTAAAAAAAGAAAAGAAAAAAACACAACTGCCACCAAACATGAGTCATGTGGTCCAACTCCCATCTTGCCACATTTATGGAAATGTTAGGCAAAATATGTTTGCTACAACTGTATGAAAGTAGCCATATATGGATCATTAGAGCACACAAAGTTGTTATTTGGGCACCCGCATTACCGATCTCCCTTCTGTCACATCCTGTAATGCCCAGATGCCACATGGGAGTAGTAACAATACAGTCTATGGCAGAAAGGGTACATTTGTCCTCATGGCAAACATTTTGGGGTAAAAACCCAGAAAACACCCTAAGAAAGAGCCCATCCAACAGAGCAGGGCTAGTTTTAGAAATGAAGTTGTTATGGTCCTTCCCAGCTGTAGAATTCACACTCATTCTAAAATCAGACTGTAACCCCCTGTGTTAACAAGTGGTTCAGGTTTGCTTTCCCCCCCCCTCAACAATAGCCATGATAGCTACATGTATTTTGTCTCTCAGGATTTGCTGATACAAATCTCAGAGGAGAACCAAGTCAAAACTTATTTGCAAAGTTTTTTTTCTTTTGTTGATTTATCCTTGCTTTTTAAATTGTATTCTTTGGGAAAAACTAACGCTGAGATTGTATTTTCTGTTTTAAAATGTGGATGCAATTTGTCTAGTGTTTTTCTCTTTCTCTTTCACTATTTAGCTGTCAATAATCAATTCAGTAATGAATGGTTATATCTGTACTAGTGATTTAATTTGCAACTGTTTCATTTATTCCATATACCCATTAAGGCGTCACATTAAGGATGGCCTAAAGCAGTGATGGCAAACCTTTTAGAGACCGAGTGCCCAAAAACTGCCCCCTATCCCGTCCCCTCTCCGCCCTGCCTGCTGGGCCACCCACCCCTTCCATGGCCCACCACAGATTACCCAGGCAGCCCAGCAGCACCATGGTGGCCACGCCTTCCACCCATGCCCCATAGCATCATCTGTGCATGACGGGGTGCAAGGACGGAGTCTTGTCCCTGCTGCCCAGCTACCATGTCTTTGGCTGCACTGCTTTGCGTGGGTTGTGCCCGGGGACAACTCTCCTCTGGGAAGGCTGCTGGTGAGGAAGGGGCCATGGCAGGAGGTGGGGCTGGGATGACGGTGCGTATGCCCACAGAGAGGGCTCCAAATGCTGCCTCTGGCATGCGTGCCATAGGTTCGCCACCACTGGCCTAAAGCTTCTTTTTTTAAAAAAAAAATCTGATTGGAATTGGTAAGTCTAAATTAGATTAGATGATGGACTTAATATATGATGATGTTTTCTTAGATTTCCAACAGGGTTAGCAGAACTGGGTTGCAGATTTTTTTTTCAATCTTTTTTATTAATTTTTTTCATCAATATATGTTAATTTTTCCAACCAACAAGTTGTCTGGAGTTTGCTAAACTAATACATGTTCAATTCCTAATCCTTCATTCTTTTCTCTAACCAAGAATAAAATAAATTCCAAATTTGATAGTAGTCTGTATCTTCTTTGTCTTTCAGCCTCATAGTTAATCTGTCCATCTCTGCACATTCCAATATCTTCCTGATTATTTCTTCCTCTGATGGCAATCCTTCATTCTTCCAATATTGTCCAAAAATTATTCTTGCTGCTGTGGTAATATGTAGGGTTAAATACAATTTCTGCTTATTAGTCTTTTCAGAAATAATGCCTAGTAAAAAAAAGTTCAGGTTTAAAATCCACTTGTTCATCCAATATTTTTTCTAACCACATACGTATATTTTTCCAATAAGCCTTTTGAGTTGCAGAAATCCTGATCACCAATAGATGACAGAGTTTTCTGTATCTCTTTGCTGACATTTTGTAGTCAACTAGACTTTTGCCTCACCAGATCTAATGAAAATCCCAGCTCTTCTCCCTATGAAAAAGGGAGAAAATAGGAGTTAGAAGTGGGACTTTAATTGTAATGCACAAACCCACACATTACACAAACATTCATGGGACAAGTTCATTCTGACCTGTTTTCAAAATATTTGTGAAATAGGAACATTCATATCTCTATTCCATAAAAGTGAAAAGATGAAAACGAACATCTAAATAGTATTCTCCAATAATACTAGAAAGGGAGATTGGCTATAAGGGTCAGTACGATGCTTTGGATTTTATGGCTGTGTGTCGTTATACTCAGGATTCTATATTACATTTTAACAAAGGCAAGTGATTAGCAAAAGTTACTGATATAGACAACCATCTAAACCTTGACTAAGGTATTCAGCTTCTTCACTTACTTCAACAAATTGACTGTGAAACCTGCAACCAGAGATTTGAATATGGTAATGTTTTCAGTTGCAGTTTGAGAGTAACATAACAGCAGATTTAATTCTCCACTTCACTATACTAATTCAATGAATGTGGTTTAGAAAGAAGCTCTGCAATCCGTAAAAATACAAATATGATATCTATCTGCAGTTTCTGAAAGCAGCTGTATTTTTTTCCTGAGATTTCTGTATGGCTGCTTTCAGAAATGGCTAGACACTGACACAGGACATAGAGGAAATAAATCCAAAGCACTATATATAATGTTAGCAATTTTACTAAAGCGAGGGAAAAGGGGAGAAGGGAAGGGCCAGCTAACCAGAGTGTGTTGTATGCAGTGCCCAACAAAATCTAAGATCTCAAGAGTTAAATATATGATACTTCCACAGACTTTCCTTGACAATGACTCTAGAAAGAGTACAGAGTAGAGCAACAAAGATGATTAGGGGACTGGAGGCTAAAACATATAAAGAACGGTTGCTGGAATTGGATATATCTAGTTTAAGGAAGAGAAGGACAAGGCGAGACATGATAGCAGTGTTCCAATATCTCAGGGGCTGCCACAAAGAAGAGGGAGTCAAGCTATTTTCCAAGGCGCCTGAAGGCAGGACAAGAAGCAACGGATGGAAACTAATCAAGGAGAGAAGCAACCTAGAACTAAGGAGAAACTTCCTGACAGTGAGAACAATTAACCAATGAAACAACCTGCCTCCAGAAGCGATGAATGCTCCAACACTGGAAGTTTTTAAGAAGAGATTGGACAGCCATTTGTCTGAAATGGTATAGTGTTTCCTGCCTGAGCAGGGGACTGGACTAGATGACCTCCAAGGTCCCTTCCAACTTTATTATTATTATTATTATTATTACCATCATCATCATCAATCAGAAAGAGAATAACATTGTTTTAAAGTTATTGTTCTAAATGTTTTCAAAGGATAAACCAAAATGCATATTCTGGACAATCTCTTTTGGGTTAAGAGCCTTATTTAATTTCTGGCACACATCAGAGTCAAGGAAAGAAAAACGGCATGCATGTGGACATGCTTGTGACGTCAACACATATACAAAAGAAGCAAGATTTCGATCACTTGATCACCACCCTCTCCCACTCACAGATCCCCTTCCCCAGTGGTAGGTTTAAAACTACAGTCAGAAAGTAGATACAGTATAGCTAAAAGGAGAAAACTTGACAGGATAAGAAACAAAAGAATTATATGCACTAACAACAAGCAAACAATTTTATGTAAAACATAACAGAGACCCCAAGTGAGCACAGCCCGATCACAATTAAAATGATCTATTAAGCAAAAACAAAAAATAAATTTGGAAAAAAATACTATAAAATCAGTACACATTGTGATGTGTTTATGCTTGCTATAAAATAATATTTACACAAATATAAAATCTTACACCTACAGCCTGGCACCCTACTATTAAGGTGACCAATCGTCCTCCTTTAGGGAGGACAGTCCTCCTTTTGTAAGTTCTGTCCTCCCTCGAAAAGTGTCCTCCTTCATGTCCTCCTTTTTGATATTTGAAGACTAATCTGCAGGGCTTTTTTTTCCTCATAGAATGCTTAGAACGGCATTCCGGCACCTTTTTCTTGATGTTTTTTTTTTCAACTTTTGCATGTGCTGTGCTACTCCCGCTATTGGTTTTCGAAAGCCAATAGGAATTGCTGCTGAGCATGCCAAAACACCCGGCCGGCAAACTTTGCACATGCAAGTTGTCTGTATTATTGTTGCAATGAATAAAATATTTCTTTTATTTACAATATTTTTTCTTCAATTTATTTGTGTCTTCCTTTTCATTGTAAAAAAGTTGGTCACCTTACTACTCTCTGACCTCACTAATAAGATGTACAGCTACCTAATCCTACTACTCTATTTTACTTCCTGCCATTTGCAACATCTACTCATAACCTCTTCCATTAATCAGTCTGGATTATTAAATATTTTCTCAAATGCATCCACAAATATATGGGACCAAAGAAGGAGAGGAAGAGAATTCCATAATCAGAGACCCAGGTTGTGAAACGTGTACACAAACAATGGCACAGGACTAAAGAGACAATGGAGATAATTCCCTGTCCTGCTAATTGTATTGTATCAACAAAAGCTAGGACAGGGAATAGGGAACAGCCAACTGCAAGGCTTTCTCAATATATTATTAATTGATGTATTCAACTTTTTAATTGTTAATAAGATAAATACATTAATAAATTTGCCTCCAGGAGATCAGAAACAGGGCACGAAAGCCTGAGAGGAGATGGAAATAAATGGTCATTGATCATGGCTTGAATGGGATTACTGAATAAAACTGTCAATGCTGCTAACATCAGATGTTTTTGCATTGACAACAGAGGGAAATGTAGCCATCTTTTACCTTTTGCTTTTAGAGTTAGATGATGCTAGGAGGGGGGGATGTGAACGAGAGTCCAGCTAGACATAACAACACTAAACCTAGTGTGAGAAACAAGGTTATTGTAACCAAAGCTGATAATGAATTGGCGGACTGGAGAACTGGAGAGGAAGCCCGGGCTTCAAGCTAATTGGGGAATGTGATTTATGACTGTTAATTGGATGAAGGAATTGTGCTTTGAAACTATGTGCTCAGGGGAGGGGAATTCGATTTTTGGCTTCAGTTATGCAGTGCTGATGTTGTGCTACTCAAAATAAAGATTCTTTAAGGTAAACAATGCCTCAAAGTTCTTTTGAAGAGTTTCATCTGTCAGAACCATGACAAAAACACTGTTAGCTGTGCTCACATGCACTATCTTAAGGATCAGCAAAAACATTGGGTTCTGAATCTTGAACCGTGTGCTGCTGTAGCTACATATTTTACATTTGCCACTTAAATTGAGATAGCTATCACTGTATTTTAATATTATCTCCAATGCTTTAGAGATAGGGCAAATCTTTCAAACAGAGCCCCTCACACTATTTTTTAAAAACGATGAAGAAAACGTTCATAAAGTGTTACTCCATTTCTTTGCCTTAGCCATCTGAAGACAGAGGTCCATCCCTGGCTCTGTTCCTTCCCCTTTCTCCTCATACAGAATTTTTCAGAGTCAGCACTGTGAGCTGTGAAGGAAACAGAAATGCAAATGAATCCTAGAAACCACTATTTCTCCTATAACATATGCTTGGCAATTGCCCTGCAATGCTCAAAGCCAAGTAGATGCAGGTGGATTGTCTCCAAGTATTTAAAAAAAATGCCTCGGAGGCCAATTGTTAACTCAAGAAATGGGATTTGGTGATGTAGAGCCATTCTGGCTTCACAGCTGAAGGTTACAACCTTTATTTTGTTCCACTGGCATGTTGGGGATCAGAATGCCTGATTGTTGAGTTTATGAACTCAGATGTTTCTTTATTCCCCACCATTAATCTGGTTTCTGAGAAACTTTTGGAAAAGATAGCTTGGTGGCAGGGTTCCTTAATAGAAATTCTCAAGTTTTCAGCTAATTGTAATTGTCAGTATTTGGGAGGGAGAAACCACGGAGATAAAAATATAAATTCAAGATACATTTGTAATACAGAATTGCCCTAACAGGAGTTATTTTTATCTCAATAAAAAAAGCCCTGTTCCCCCCTTCCCCTCGAAATTGCATCAAAATTATGAAATAATGTTTCCAGTTGTCAAGCCATATAAATCATCTGACACTTCAGAGGGACAGGTATTTTCTATGTAAATGCCACAATTCATCCAGCAAAGGTTGCTTTTTTCTTTCTTCTGAAAACAAAGTCTGCACTGAGGGGCAATGAAATGAAGCAATCATCATTATAATCCTTTTTTCAGTTTGCTTTAATCTTGCATCTTGGTCACCTGGAAACACTAAGGGTCTTTCTCAAATGCTTAAGCAAATTAAATTTTATGCATTTGGAAGAGCCAAATGGTTCAGAGACTGCATTATTTATATAGGATGGGGTGGGTTTTTTTTTTTTTACTTATTGTGAAATAATCCTGAGGTGATAAATTTCACCTGCATTCATAAAGTAATTTAGCCTTGGGTAGCTTCAGAAAAAAATGTTTCACTCTATGTTGTATTATACAACAGGATGCAAATGTGCTGGTACATGAGACACAACTATGAAGACATGACAGCTGGGATTACTTGAAAAAAAGAAAAGAGTGATGTAAAAAAAAAAAACATTCCCAGAACCAGAAAGATAGAAAGCCATTACTGTCCCATATCTCTTTCTCTCCCATTTCTTTTTAAAGTTGTAGGCACATAAGGCACAGCGTGATGTCACTGTGCACTGCATAGGGATAGGAACAAATGAGTTTCCCCTTGCATGGAGATTTAGCTAATTTCATATTTTCAAACAAATTGATGAACTGAATAAAAGCTAGAATTTGACATTTGCATTTCTATAAATCTGCAGTGCATTTTGCCAGGAAAATATACTACTATTGGCATGAAAATGTACATATTCATGAAAATAATCTATAAAAATGCATTATATTAAAGGGAAATTGTCAGACCTGTTTACAATAGAATAATTGCAAAGGAAATACATTTGAGAAATGTATGCAAGTTGCATATAAATTTTAATAAACACATTTTAAAACAAATACAGTTCATAAATGTACTAACTTTACAAATGGAAAACCAAGGAACTGAGAGAACTCAGAATTATCCATAAATGTGAGAAAAGGAATGAAAATGGACAGATTCACCCATCTCTGGTTACGCAAGGGTTCACTTACATGTTACAGGCAGTTGGCATATGAGATGGGGCAATATATATGCCCCATCTACGGTATGCACCTTAAGCAGTGGTGGGATTCAAATATGTGAACAGCCGGTTCTCTGTGTGGATGCCACTTCCGGAAGTCCATTCTGGGCCTGGACAACAAAAAAATAGCTACCAGTTCTGCCGAAGTGGTGCGAACTGGCTGAATCCCACCACTGACCTTCAGTATTACAAGGAAAAGAAGGGACCAAGGTTGGAAGTAGCAACAGATCATTCCCTTATCCAAGCTCAAAATTGGTACATGCTGAGGATGATGCATTCTGGTCTGGTTTTCAGAAATCACTACATAACATTTCCAGTGGTTGCCTGATTAAATGATATTTCTAAATGATGAAGTTAGAGTCAATTCATTCTTATGAATTCTGTCCAATTACTGCCTCAGTTTGCTACTAAAGCACAAATACCTATATTCTTTTTTTCTGAGCTAAGCATTTCATCCAACTATTTAGAGAGGTATGCAATCAGAAGGAGAACTCTACATATAGTCTTATGGCCATAATTAAGCCTGGTAATTACGGCCATAAATCATGATGGTCATCAAGGGGATCATCACACAACCAACCTGATTTTATGGCCTTATTTTGCAGCAGCAGCAGTTGTTAAGCAAATGCCATGGTCCTTAACCAAATCCATTATTTGCTATGGGCCAATTTTTGCCGGAAACCATAAATAAATGCTGGTTTCTGATAAAAAAAAGTTGTATATCATGCCCATATAACCATGGAATGCTACAAATGACCATAAATTCAGGCTGATTAACAAGTGCCCCAAATGCAGTCATGTGACAGCAGGGGAGGGGGCTGGCTGTCAGAACTTTGGAACTAGGTTGTAAGTAGCATTTTGGGGCCTGTTATAACTTTGAATAGTTGCTAAATGACTGTCATAAGTTGAGAACTACCTGCGCTTCAGTATCCACAGTAATCCAGGCATTGTGGATCAAAGAAGACTTTGCCTACATTAGATTGTGGTGTCTACCCCAAACTGGTAGGAGGAACTTTAGAAGGTCTTATGCCTTAGAAATTGATAAGACAATCCTTGGATAAAGATCTTTAACAGTGCTGTAGGTACTAACATTTGAAAAGATCAGGGTTAGCTGTACGGCTCTTCCTGTGCTGCTTCACTGTGAGAATACAAGTTGTTCTGAGTGAACTTTGCTTCAGCTAGCCATGAATAACATGCTGACTCAGGATCAGCTATTAAGAGGGAACTTCCAGGCTGACTACACTTTTCCTCAGAGACAGGCCCTCCATCTGTTTCAAGGAGGCCTTTAAGGGAAGGGGGGCAGGAATAAGCAGCAGAGGAAAGGATTATGAAGAACACAGGATGAAGGGAACAAGAAGAGCAAGACTTGGTGAAAAGCCCCTCTTAGCAAGTAAATCCCATCAGCACCAAAACACGAATGCTTAAAAACTCGCCTCACTTTTTTTTAACTCTAGTATTGTGATACCAGATGTCCAGCATTAGCAACAATCAGCTGGTAAATGCATCATTATTTAACCACTATTAAACTGGGGAGCCTTTGCTATTTTGTAGCTGGAACTGGGGTTGCAGTCCTTAATAGTCTTATTCTTCTTCTTGTGCCATATCCGTTATTGGATATTGGCGATCATGTTGGCGATCCTGTTTTTATCAGCAGCCGCAAGAAAAAGTGCTGCTGAGTTTTGTCCAAACCAATCCCTTAGATTTTGAAGGCACGGTGTTCTTCTTCTGCCTGGACCTCGTTTGCCTTCAATCTTTCCCTGGAGGGTTAAATGGAGTATGCCGTATTTTTCTGGGTGTCGCATCATGTGTCCGAAATATTCTAATTTTCGTTTTTTAATTGTTTTGATGATTTCCCTTGGCTTTCCCATGCAGCTTATCACCTCCTCATTTCTGATCTTGTCAGCCCAGCTTATACGTAACAGCTGCCTGTAAATCCACATTTCAAATGCTTCTAGTCTCTTCAGGTGGCCTTCTGTCAGAGACCAACTCTCTACTCCATAGAGCAGGATAAAAAAAAATATAGCATCTGACAAGCCTGATTTTCAGTCTTAGGCTTATGTCTTATACAATAACAATTCTTGCTCAGTTTTATAGTCTGCATTTCTGATACTATTTTGCTTGAAGTGTTATCGTGAAGGGTATCATGGGAGAAAGCACCTCAGACCAATGAATACCAGTATGTTGGTCAAAAAATAAACGTGCAAATTGTCATTTTCCCATTGGGTCCTTTGCTTCTGGTTGCAAATGTATGTTCCAGTTGAAAAGAACTGAAAAGGAAAGGGCCTTATAGCTGTAGCTGTTAAAGAGATAAGTTGGGAGAAATAATAAAACTTAGTCTTACTCTAACCCTTTCTGTGAATAAAATATTACACTAAATGTTATCCTCAGAGAGTGATTTATCTATGAAACAATTATAGTATTCCTGACTCATCTAGTAAAGATGACCTGTGGTAAGACTGAACATTATTTATTGCACAAATACACACTCAGCCTATCTCCAAATCCATCTCAGATTTTATCTTTCCACAGGCAGTAGGTCCACCTTGCACTTGTGGAATAAACATTAAAGACACCCATGACTTGAATTCAACTTCTGATGATCTCAGGAGCACAATCGTACAGGATTTTTTGGCATTCTTACAGAAGTGAGATTTAAAAACAAACAAAACAGGAATTCTTATTTATTCTCTTGGCAGCTAAAAGCAAATTAAAAGCAATATAAAAAGCATTAGCAGCAAAAGCGTAACATCTATTATGACTGGCAAGAACAAGCCCAATGATGACTCGTCGGATAACAATAATATATCACAGGCCATCTAATCTGCCCCCCTCCCATGTCTTCACCACTGTCTTAAGGCCTACAGAGTTGGGACCAATTCCTGGATATTTTCAAGTCCAGAAGGAAGGTACTGTGACAGAAATGTCAGTCCACTAGGTGAACAGACCATGAAATTAATTCCACAGAAAGGCTAAAACTACTTGTACTAATATTTCCTACAATGACTTGAAAGTCTGATTGTGCTATACAGGTAGTCCTAGGATTATGATAGAAATTGGGTCTGAGACTGCTGTCACTAAGTGATGTGGTCAAAGTATACATCATCTGACCACATCACTTAGCAATGGCAATCCTGGGCAGTCCCTATTCCCTTCATAACCCCAAGATGTGCAGACCATTAAGCAGAAAGATGCAAGAGTCCCAGGTAAGGAGCATGAGGGTACTGTGGTGGTGGTGGTGAAGGAGGAGGCCAGGAAAAGACCTGGCAAGGCTGATACAGACTTTGTGTGGGCATAGGGAGTGTTGCAGGTGGGGGGACGGAAGCAGTAGTAGCTTACTAGAAGGAGTTGTGACTTCCACTGTTGGCTTTCCTATTGAATTTGTTTATGAAAGGCTGGAAGGGAAGGTCACAATGGATCCTGAAAGCCCTAAAAACTAAAGCCATTTGATTTTCCTAGGATTGAGATGTTGTTCCCCATCCAGATCCCCACAGCCTCCAGACATTGAGATAGAACCACCAGAGCATCACTTGATTGGCCCACAATAGATATGCAGAGCTGGATATAATCAGCCGACTGATGATACATCACTCCATGCCACTGGGTGATCTTACCCAGTGGCTTCATGTAAAGGTTAAACAGGCGTAGGGAGAACATCAAGTCATGTGGGACTCCACAGAGAAGGAGCATGGGCTAGATCTCTCCCCACCCTTGAATTCTGATCTACAGGAAGGAGAAAAACCAATCCAGAGCTATACCTCCCCTCGAGAAGGATACCATGACCTAAGTTAGCAATAGCCACTGAAACAGCATGGAGAGTTAGAATGGATGTACCACCCCATCCCTTTTCTTTCACAAGTCATCCACAAGTGTGATTTACATTGCATTGGCCTAAATAGGGTCCAGTTAATTTGTTTCCTCCAGGATTCACTGAAGCAGCAGTGTGACCACCTTTTCAACAGTCTTCTCTGGAAAGGGATGAGTGGAGACAGGACAAAGGTTACCCAAAATGGTCACATCAGCAATGGTTACCTGGGAAAGAGGTAAACCATCAACTCTCCAAAAAGTGATAGACCTACCCTGTCTCTCAAGAATGAGGTCATGAATTCATTCACTACCACCAGGATCCAATCACATGTCATCTTCCAGAAGCCTTGACTAACTACGGTAGGAGGGACATGGCTCCAGGCTACAGGTGGCCCAGCTGACATTTCCAAGAGCCTTATCCTCTTTATCAAAATGAACAGGTTCAATTTCATCCCAGATGACCAGGCAAGAGAAAACTTCAGTCATCTCATGGGACCTGCTTGGCAGATTTCTATCCAGGTTCTAGCTCAGTCCAACTTCGACAAGGTTACCCAGATGCTTTGACATGCACTGCCAATTATGACATGAAAGAAAAATACAACAGCACATAGCAGTAGCTTAGGATATGGTAGCTGATAGTCACCATATTCAACATACATGAAGATCCACACGCTCTCTCTCCAAACAAAGACCTCCTCCCTCCCCTCCAAACACAAATTCACATTAAGACATGAGGGGCCCTCAAAATATTTCGGGCAACAATTCCCATGCTGTTTGCACATTCTGGAAGTTACGGTCAAACCTGCCCAGAGAACAGAAGGCTGCTTGAAGTCTAAGAGGCAAGGAGCTGCTAATATGAGAATAAAACCTTCCCATTGATGGGTTTCCCCCCCTCCCCCTTTTCAACAACTAGAGCAGGTGGCTGTGGGGCTTAGACAGGACCATTCAGTGCCAAGGCTTCCATGTCCTCACAAAGCATCACATCCAAACAAGATAACCACAAACTGCTGAGAAACATAGTCGAAAGAATAGAAATGTACTTCATGCCATTTGTTAGGAATGCAGTTTGAACACCAAGAGCCAAAACAAATACAAATCCAATGGCAAAAACAAAGTATTCTGGAATGATTAGCAAACACATCCACAAACCTATATGGAACAGAAGGCATATTATCTCCAAGGATAAGTTGTCCTTCAAGTGTGTGTGTGTGTGTGTGTGTGTGTGTGTGTGCGCGCGCACACACACACACACATATGCGGGTATACGTGTGTGTGTATGCATGTGTGTATCCTGGCAACTAACATATTTCATTTTCAAATTCCTTCCTCCTCTCTTTTTTATTCGAAACAAATATTTACCATATCAAAAAAAAATGTCTTATTTCCTCCCCCCACAAATTTATGTTTGCATTAAATAAACCCATCTCGCTTTATAGTATACGATATATGCCTACATGCAGCATATGTATACAGCAATATTTGTAGACTAGTGTCAATCAAATGATTCACTGAGAATACCATGAATTACAAATCTGACAAAGAGGAGGGAGGAAAAAAGGAGAATGTGCCTGGCACAAAACAAAAAAAAACAATTTCTTTCAAAGCAGAGGGTGAGTTCAATTGTATCATAGTAGATTAAAAGAAATATCACTTTTTAGGGTAGTCATATGGCGTGCATGAGGTCTTCTCAGCTACATCTGCCCTCAATGGTGCCACTCTGTACTTCAAGAGAGGCGCCTATCTCTGAAAGGCATCTATGGTAGTCAGAAAAGTCCCCCTTTATCTTCTCTCCACCCCATCTTGCAAATATTGAAGCAAGGTTGGCTCTTTTCAACAGGGGGAAATCCATGAAACCATGTGGTCCAGCTGACTGCAACGCAAAGTCCAACAGAAGCATACACTTAGTCCTCGCTTAATGACTAGTCGCTTAGCAACAGTTCAAAATTACAGTTCAAAGCAATTCTCCAGAGCTACTTATAACCCAGTACTGAAGTTCTGAAGGCCGTGCCATCCCACCCCTGTGGTCATGTGATTGTATTTTGGGTGCTTAGCAACTTGCTCACGCTTATGGCTGCCCTTGGAGTGTTCTGTGGTCACATGACTGCAATTTTCAGTGTGAGGTTTTTTGTTTTGTTTTGTTTTTGCCAGTTTCCAGCATTTACCTCCAGTTTCCAGGGGAAAAAAATACCAATTGAAGAAAACAGGTTTGCTTAATGACCACAGTATTTGCTTAATGACTGTAGCATTCACCTAACGACTATTGCAATAAAGGTTGTAAAAACGTGTGTGATCACATGGTGACCCGCTTAAAAATCCCCAAGACCTATAGTATCTTTGCCATGAAAACCCCATGGACAGTACCAAAGGGCAAAAAGATATGACACTGGAAGATGAGACCCTTAGGTCAGAAGGTGTCCAATATGCTACTGGGGAAGAGCAGAGGGCTAGTACTACCGTAGTAGCGCCAGAAACAGTGAAGCGACTAGGCCAAAGCCGAAAGGACGCTCAGCATCCTTTCATGCATCTGGTGGTGAAAGCAAAGTCCGATGCTGCAAAGATCTTTTCTCCATAGGAAGCAATAGGCATGAGCTTAAATGGAGTCCAGAAGATGGTAAAGGACAGGAAGGCCTGGAGGAACATTGTCCATGGGGTCACGATGGGTCGGACATGACTTCGCAACTAACAACAAAATAGAAATAATGTTGGTCTCAATTATGATCATAAGTCAAGGCCCACTGTATGTGATAGAAAGCTATCCTTCCTATATAAACAGCCACAACAAAAATCAAATGTATTCTGAATGTATCCGGTAATCTCTATATTGTAAAACCACTATTTAGACATCCTTATAAACAGTTAACAATTAGAATGCTCCATTCACTATAATATTTAAAACAATGGGAGCTTTTTTCTCTGTGTCTGGGTTTTCTTGCTGGTCACAAGTGGTTCTAATATTTGCATTTATTTGCAAGCAGATAGGTTGGACGTTGGTATTGGATAAAGCACAGCACAGATCGGTTCAAATCTATTGGTATCCTTTTTCCTTTTTCAATCCTTTCACTTAAAACAATCCAACAGCTTGAATTGCATCAGTGGGGCAGAGAAAAATAGAAGAAAGATACTCCCTCTTTCAAAGGCATCGGTTTCTTTGCCATTCAACAGAGTTCTTAATTTGCAGAATAGTTAATTGTCACAAAGCAATGAATCTAGATTTCAAATTCATCCTCCCATTTACAATTAAGAATCACCAGGCTGAACAATAGCCCAAGAGATCAGCCAGACAGCTCCCATTAACAAATACCAAAAGGCGGAGTGAATATGTGTCTTCTCAATGAAGGACTGCATGGCTCTTGGTGAGTTATTATCATGCTGTTGAGAAAATGTAAATTCGGACACTTCAAATGCCCCATTGGCTGGACACAGAGTGGTACATGAAGAAGACTGAGTTAGCTGTGGAATTGAGGAAGGTTTCCCTTTCTAGTAGTGTTTTGCCTCCATTTCTCCAGCCCCTTGACCCTTAAGGAAAGGCAAAGAAAAAAATCACAGCAAGTCACTGTGAGAAAGAATGCATGTAGGCTTGCTTGGAGCTGATTTATATTATACATGCCAAATAACCTGACCATCACCACTTTAGGCCAAGTGATAATTTAAAACAGAAAAGTTTGCAAATGGTCAGCAGAGTCTGCCATCAACCAATGTCAAGCTTGGATGGAAGTTCAACTTAGAATTATTGCATTTTATGTTTTGGTACAATAGACATTATTTGAATAAGACTTGTTCGAAGAGTTTGTTAATATACATTCCTCTGTCTGATCTGATGTGTGGCATTAAAGGAGTCATTGACATAAGATAGAAACCTATGACCGGTATTATGTTCTGGGCCGGCAGGTGTAGGCTGCAGTGATTGTCCCGGGCAGACCATGTGGATGCCCGGGACAAGAAAGGCTGCTCCCAGCCTTGCGCGCACGCGCACAGCGGGAAAAGATCCTTTGCAATGATTGGCCAGCAAGGTATTGTGCTGGGGACTATAAAAGGGGGCCGCACCATTTTGAAACCTGTTCTGTTGGTGTTTGCAATAAAGGAGAACTGTTGGAACTCGTTGCTTCATCTTGATGCCTCGTCTTCTGAAACAGAACAACCAGCCTCCCTGAGAAACAGAGGGAGGTCAGGAGAAGGAAGTATGATTTCAAAGGGGTCCAGTGGTGTTCTTATTCCGAACAAAGGGATGATGGTTGTGGTAAAGGATTTAATCTCTTTCTTCAGCTTTAAAGCACACACAACTGAGAGAAAATGTAACACTGCTTCCACCACAACCACCTTCTGTTGGCTGCTAGTGTTGTGAGGCCCACTCAATGGAAAAGGACATAATCTTATCTTAAGTTTTTTTGTTTGCACCACTGAGTTCAGGAAGTTTGGGCTCTGCAATATTACAACAGAGGCTTTTAAGATGAACAAACAAAGCAGATTCTTGAAGTTGGGGAACAAACTTGTCCTTACCCTAAATTGACAAAAATAAAGAGACTGGGAATGATTTTTTTTTAACATATGCAATTCTTTTTTTAAAAAAAAAATATGTTTATTGAATTTTTTTAAACATATCCCCATCAATATTTGGTAAACAGTGTGTTCTCTGGGTTTGTATTTACAAATAATCAATAACAGCTGGTTTCTATAGTTCAAACATTCTACATAATAGCTTTCCTCGATTTTCTCTTCTTCCAATAATATTCTCTTTTATCAACCTTAAATTAGTACATTTCTCGATAATTTTAGAAGATAACAGTTAAATATCGTATGCATTTCTTATAGGCTACTTCAGTGGTGACCAGCTCTAAATAGCATACATACCCACCCTTCATAAACAGGTTAAAACAGTTATAAAAAATCTTACAGTGGTAAAGAACAGCCTGCAAAACAGCCTGTACTACAGCACACTTACTCACCAGGAAATACAAATGATGTTAATCAAAACAAATACCTTACGGTGAGAGACAGAGAAACTGCAAAAATGTTGCCATCCAAGGCTTAGTGTATGTAACCAGCGCTCCCCACTTCAAGTTATCAGTTGATCCTGGATGCATGCAGTTCAAGGTGCTGGTTATCATCTTTGAAGCCCTGAATCTGGAGATCATCCCCTTCCAGACAGTCTGCTTGTACAATGAGATCTCTGTCCCTCTGTATCTGTGTGGCTCTAGAAGCAACGGGGTTAATACAAGCTGCTGCCTTTCCATCCAGACCCCAAAAACCTCCAGGCACTAGACCAATTAATAGGGAGTCAAACTCTCCATCCTTATTAACAAGTTGCTTGGTTCTTTAAATTTATTTATTTATATTTTATAAATCATTTATAATATTACTTATATTGTGCCTTTATTATGACCCAACTTCCCTAGCTGATTGATGCCTGCAAAAGTTCCGCCTCCAGATCTTTGTAACCGGTGGCTCTTTTTTTTGCGCAATCATTCAGCTGACAAAATACACAATTCCTCAACAAACAGAAGCTCCCCCCCTTTCAGATTTACAGCTGTTTTCAAAGGAACAAATGTTCGGGAGGCGAGAGAAACAAATTAGGCGCAAGGCTCACTCTAAGCAGAAAGTCCTCCAATCTATCAAATATTTTGGGAGTTTTACTTTTGAGGAAGTGCTTTTGGACTGTTGAATTCCCCTCCAAGAGTCTCATGAGAAGACAAAAAACAATGGACAGCTGCAAAGAGCAGAACTTCCTTCTTTGGGAACTGGAATTGCATTTTCTGACAGTGTATTAAAAAAAATGCATCATGCTTTTCTTTTTTACATCTTTAAAGCATATGCCAAAAGGTAACAACAAGAGAAAAGGTTGTTAATTAAATTATACTCATCAGAGACACAGGAGGGGGGCATTCCACATCCTTTTAATGTCTCTAATTACTTTTTGTTTTGGCTACAGTCAGATGCACATACCACTTTCAGAAATGAATTCAGATTCACAGGTATATATTATTATTATTATTATTATTATTATTATTATTATTATTATTATTATTATTATTATTATTATTATTATTATTTATTTGACTTCTATGCCGCCCTATTCCAGAGAACTCAGGGCGGCTCACAACATAATAGAAATCAACATATAAAAATACATGTATATAAAACCCCTTAATTTAAAAAAACCAATCATTCAACATATACACAGACATACACTGGCTTGGGGCAAGATGGTAATTGCATTACCTTTCATGTAGTGAACATAGGCACCTCATTCCATCCATTGGCTTATCTTTCCTTATTCCTCTTTATGAGTAACTTCCCTGCATCATGAGCAGAATTACAAAATGCAAACTTAGGGGCGGCACACCCACATATAATAGTGTTAGCAAAGAGTAGGTGGGAATGGACGGAAAACAGCACGCAAGGAGGAAAACAAACCCAAACTATTTTGGATCATGGCTCGGTGTATTTATATAGGGCCCCTTTCCTCAGAGAGTCTCTGTTCATTTTAATTCTGCAAACTCAACTTGAATGGGGGAAAAAAACTGGCCCAAAGTAAGCCAATGAGCTTTATGATCAAGAGGGGACCTTAAAGGGAATCAACACTTTAATTGCTACACTGATTCTGCTTTAGCCTATAAAAGTCTCTGTTTGGAAACGGGAAGAAGCAGAAGCAATTGTTCATTCAGATGGATCAGTGCCAGCCTTGGAGCTGGATCATACAGAGAGGCTGTTCAACATATTCCCTGAATGTCCAAGACTACAATCTGAAAGTTCTCTCTAACTATCTTGAACAACTTGAAGAAACTTAGATGGCATCTCTAGCCAAGAATGCTTCTTCTTATCTTAAGACGGTGTTATTAACTACGGACACTTCCATGCCACTTCCATTTTCACTCCCCAAATACTCAAAAGCAGTTAGAGGGCAAGCTACGGTTGGCTTAACTACTTCAAGCTTGAAATGCTAACAACTTAGAGTCATACTAAAATAATACTAAATCTCTCACAAGAAAATTGAATAGTGCTCAAGACAAGAAAGAGTCAGTAAAATATTTTTCCGTCCGTTTCATCCCTCAATTTTCAATCTAGCCATCCAGCTAGACTTCCCTTCACAAGAGCAGAAGCTCAGGACCCAGAAGAGAGGTGAGACTAGAAATCCCTCCAAAAGGGAAAGCAGGCCATCACTTCACAACAACTGCAACTGAACTAAAAATAAATTAGTTCACTCTCCAGCACTGTTTGACCTTGTGGGAAATGCAAGAATCCAGAGCTGCAGCCAAAGTGCATCAATTCCTTATATGGAAATACTGTACCCAATTACTCCATCTGGAGAAAGCATTGGGTCAATTACCCATGCATGAATTACTGTAATGCAGTCTTTCATACAGGGCTGCCTTTAAAGACCATTCGGAAATCTTAATCAGATTTAGACTAATATTAAGATGATGTTATGATGTGTAGGAATGACTTTGGGAGACAGGAGGGAGAGCTGCAGACTAGCCAACAATCAGCTGCTGCCTCCGCAGTGGGAATGCAAGTGTGGCAAATGCCCTAGAAGGGATCTTCCCTTCTAAGATGAGGGGGAGAGATGTACTTTCAGACTCGCAAGATTATGTTACTGTAACGTCACAATAAAGTTAGAGCAGCGGTTCTCAACCTGTGGGTCGCGACCCTTTGGGGGGTCGAATGACTCTTTCACAGGGGTCGCCTAAGACCATCGGAAAACACATATTTCCGATGGTCTTAAGAACCAAGACACTGTTCTCTCTGTTGCAGCCTCACTCTCTTCCATCTTCTTTTCCTTCCCACCCCCCTGCAAGCTTGCGATACCTCTCAGGGCCTCACGTTGCCTCCCGGAGGACTCAGCTGTTCGGTGGCCAGAAGTTGGAGCCGCTCAGCTGTTGGTCGGGATGCCCACGGAGCCCCTAGACCTCTTCCCTGCCCGTTCATGTCAAGCCCACGGGGGCTTGACAGGGAGAGAGGTAGGGAAGAAGGAAGGGACTCCTCCTCCTCTCCTAAGGTTCAAAGCAGGATCAACTTCCCAAGGGCAATCCCAATTCATGTGTTTCTGCCGTACCTCCTTGGTGCTCCCGGGAACTGGGTGGGCAGAAGAAAGCTTGGCTAGGCTAGGCAAAGAAAAGCCACGGAGCCGTGAGCTAAGATCGCAGGCAGGCCGGGGAAGGGGGTGAAGAAGAGGAAGGGGATTGGGAGAGAGGAAACGCCAAGCTTGTCCTCGGCTCTCCCAAGAACCTCCTGCGCCATCTCACAGGAACACCTGGTTTCAGATTTACACCGCAAAAGTTTTTCTCATGCAGAGGAGAGAGGAAAAACAATTGCAGAGCACTCGGGAATCCCTTGCAAGGCGCCATGTACCTTGGTGCTTATTTCCTAACACCTTCCCCACCCCCGTGTTTTCTGCTCCACCCTGAATTCGCCTCCCTTCCACTCTCCTTACGCAGCCATCTATGGTCTTAATACAGCCCTCAGTCTGTCTCCCTTTCAACACCCCCTAAAATTCTTCACTCAGGCAGGCTTCCAGAATTCGGCTGGCAGGATACAGGTAACCCCTCCCTCCTGTCCTGCCGCCTCCCACGGCACTGTGCCTCTGTGTCTCAAGCCTCCGTGGCACAGAACTGCTGGTGTTATGCTTGGGCGGAAGATTTTTTCTTTTACAGATGGGGCGGGTGGGCCCGACATTCGTGGGCAGGCAGGACCCCGCCCGCTGAGCCGTCACCTCCCCATTGCCCTCCATGCCAGCCAGCTCCGTCGTCAGACCTCCCAGCTGACCGGCGCAGGTCCGGAGGTCACCAACTGACGGGCGCAGGAGTTCAGCACTCAGCTGCCTCCCCTTCGCCCTCTGCACCGACCAAAGCGTTGCCTGACATTCCAGCTGACGGGCGCAGGTCTGGAGGTCGCCAGCTGATGGGCACAGAAGGTTGGCACTCCACCGCCTCCCCTTCGCCCTCCGTACCGGCCAAAGCGTTGCCAGATGTTCCAGCTGACGGGTGCAGGTCTGGAGGTCGCCAGCTGAGAGGCGCAGGAGTTCGGCGCCGTGGCAGCCTCCCAGCTGCCTGCTTCTTCAGCTGGAGCAGTTACCAGGGCTTGCATGGCCCCCAAGGGCCACTGACGCACTCCCCGCAGCCGGCGACCCTGTTAACTGCTCCAGCCAAAAAAGCAGGTGGCTGGGAGACCGCCGTGGCGCCGACCTCCTGCGCCCATCAGCTGGCGACCTCCGGACCTGCGCCCGTCAGCTGGAACATCCGGCAACACTTTGGCCGGTGAGGAAGGCAAATGGGAGGCCGCCGCAGCGCCGAACTCTGCGCCCGTCAGCTGACGACCCTCAAATTTGCACTTGTCAGCTCGGAGGTTTGGCAAGGGAGCCAGCTGGCATGGAGGGTGATGGGGAGGCGGCGGCCTGGCAGGCAGGGTCCTGCCTGCTCGCGAATGTCAGGCCCACCCACCCCATCTGTAAAAGAAAAAGCATAACTTTTAAGGATTTTAAGAATCTTTGAGAGGAAGAGAGAAATAGAGAGAGGGAGAGAAAGAGGGAAAGAGAACTAGAAAGAGTGAGAGAGAGAAAGAGGGAGAGAGAAGTGAGGGAGACAGGGAGGGAGGGAGAGAAAGAGAGGAAGAGAGAAAGAGAGAGAAAGGAAGACAGAGAGAGAGAGAAAGGGAGAAAGAGGGAGAGAAAGAGGGATAGAGAAAGAGAGACAGGGAGAGAGAAAGGGAGAGAGGGAAAGAGAAAGGGAGAGATAGAGAAAAAAGGGAGAGAGGGAAAGAGAAAGGGAGAGACAGAGAAAGAGAGGGAGAGGGAGAGAGAGAGAGAGAAAGAAAGAGGGAGAGAGATTAAATTAGTAACATGGTTGTTCAGTGAATCTGGTTTCCCCACTAACTTTGCTTGTCACAAGGTTGCAAAAGGTGATCACATGACCTTGGAATAATTTTATGGTTGGGGGTGACCACAACATGAGGAACTGTATTAAAGAGTCATGGCATTAGGAAGGTTGAGAACCACTGAGTTAGAGCTTCTACTTCTGGGTATGCTTCTTCTCCTACAAGACCGATAGTCAATTGTTGATGAAACAAAAAAAATCTATATTCTGTGAGAGATAAAAGTTTCCATCCCTTCCACTTTTAAAGGTATAGGAGCAGGTTATCTTAAAGTCTACCATCATGGCTGTCAAGCTATCTAAACTTTGAAATCAACCTTTGAAATCAATTATGAATCCATATGAGTACAACCATGTCCTGTGCAGATGTTTGCTTGCAAGTGAGTAGAACTAAATTGTGATGGGGGAATATCCACATTCACAAGACTGATGCATCATATCCTTTTACATCCAGCTCCTTGGGAAGGTCTGGAAGAGCTGAACATATTTTTTAACCCTATCAATAATCTTGAAGCCTAATAGGAACCAGCTATGAAGGTCACACATTGCCCAATACTAAGCTCACTCACTCACAGGGTTGTTGTAAATACAAAATGGAAAGATAACATATTTACTCCTAGGGATAAATCATCTACAGACCTCTGACTCATCCCCCAGAAGTCAAATTACATATAATGTTCAACTGCATGAATGTTTTCCATACCAGATTGATTTTTCACAGAAAATAACTGCAATCTGGATTTGAAATGTACTCAGAGAAAGAAAAAATGTTAAGAAAAATGGTGCAGAGGGAAAGAGACAATATCCCTCCTCTTTCAGATACTCTATACCCCAAGGGAGAGTTCCTTCTTTGGTACTTTAAATTAGAATGTGTGGGAGGGACTAAAAAAAATATCCACATAAATATAATATCTGGCTTGACTTTCAATACCCCTCAAATTATGAAAATTTTCTTTTAATATTATTAGGATCCATCCTATCTTCCTACTTCTGGTCAAGTTATAATAACCTTCTTGATGGCCTCCTTTCATTTCCTTTTCCTCCTCTCATATCTGTTAGGTCTACTATTTTTTTTTTCTTTCTGTTCCATCATATCATTCCTATCCATGGTATTTAAATTGTGGCATGTTACATTCCTACCTGTGGCATATACTTTGGTGGGCATATGTAGCTAAAGATAGCTCATTGTTATTGTCGAATTTGTATAAAGCTCTTCCAGAGTTGGTGCCCTATTTCTTCAGTTGATGTTGAAGGACTAAGCATTGATCAATTCGGCTGATCACATGTTGTCCCACTCAAACTATTTCTGGAATTCCTGGCAGAATGGCAAGTATATAACTTGTTAATTTCACTTAATAAACTGGTTGAGTGGGTAATTAACAGGACTGCTTTAACTCCCTTGTTATACATTGGGATGATAACAATGAGGCCCCATTTATTTGGGATAGAGAGTATTGTTTTCTCTAAGGTGGTGAAGAGCGTGGCTAGGATAAGAACCCACTGTTTGATACTGCATATAACCAGTTTAGGTAGAACAAAATCAACGCCTACAATTTCCCCTATCCTCAACTAGGAAATGATTTACCAGTCTGTCAGGTCCCCATAGATCCCTATCAGGACCCTGCCATTCTGGCAGGAAGGGGGACCCTGGAGTTTTTCTATGATGTATCCATTTTGCTTTGTTTCTCTTTTGCTTTGATGTATCTTACTGGAATTGGGGAGGAGGGATGAGCCTTCTGCTCTGCCTCATCTCCAGAGAACTCCACCTGTACCAAGGTCGCAGCGCCTGAGAATGACTTGATTATCACCTTCTCAGCCCAGAGTTCTCACAACAACTATACACCTTTGGATTGGCTCTCCATGGACTGGACAGTTGGGAGGGGTTTGAACAGTGGGGCTTAGTCTACCACTTTCGTGCGGGAACTTTAGACTCTGCCTGCTTTCTCTGCAATCACTTTCGCTCAGTAAAAGTTCCTTTTGAAATAATGCCTTTCTTGAGGGAATAGCTGAGGCAAGACCTTAGACAATCATTTTAATTCTGCTATAGAAATGAATAGTCACTTCAGGCATTTCTTGGAAGCCTACATAATACCCTTATTATAAAGCTTGAAGATATAATTCCTAAATCTAGATTTGGTATAGCTGCTTGGATATTACTTGTGGTCAGTCGTTAATTTTGGTCATCTGGATTTGGATCCAGCTCTTCTGTTGTAAATCATGAGGGGTTTGTTCCCCCATTTTTGGTTAAGAAGAAAGGATTATTGCACAATTCCAGGATCTATAACTAGTACTGATTCCCTTCTGTTTTAGGGAGAGGGTTATGAAGAAGTTTTTATGTAATGCAGTTGTTTACAATCTGGACTGTTTATTGATATCCCAATTTTGGGGTTATTGCTGTCCATCACTTTTTTTTTCCCACTAGGTATGCTACCCAAAAGAAATGGAAATTCATCCAGATGAATCCAAGAACAAACATGCTGAATTCTGCAGTACAAGAATACCCACATAGTACAGGTACAGCAGACTCAAATTCCATGCCAACAAATGTTAGGGACAGAGTGTAAATGTATCAGTATGAAACCACAATTGCACTGCATTCAGCAAGAGGATATTGGCTTGGACAGCCAAATAGACCACATGGTTTTGCCTTGAACTTTAAATGACCCTGACAAAGCAGTCTGTTGACCAATGACGCTAGTAATAAAATAGATGGTCTGGCTGCCTCTGTAACTTGGCAAATGCACCTCCTTTCACAATTTTACATGGAGAAGGCAGAAAAATCCACAGGATTCCTATAACCAAATCTAAATTATTTATAGGATCAGGAAATAAGCATTCTCTAACTCCAGGTGTGTTTCACTATTAATTCTGTCATCCCAAGCCTTTGGCAATGATCACTGCAGTTATGGGAATTGTAATAGAATAAATCTGGAGGACATCAGATTGGAGAAGTTCGATCTAAGTAGTTCATAAGAACATATCCAAAAAGAACTTAGGGCTATAAAGTTTAGAGAATTCATAGGACCACATAACCTCCAGGGGCTCAGAATGAATGATACACCATCTGATTGCTAGGTCAAACTGTGGTTTAACAGTCATTCCATCTTTAAGAAGAATGAAGGATTCTTTTTTTACTCACAACTGAACCTCAAAGCATTTAAGTGGGTTTGAAATTGTAGAGAAAACAACTTGATATTTAGATGCTGCATCATCTTAGAAATACTCCGTCTTATTCACATGGACATCTGTCCTACCACCCACGATGATCTTGGTTTTCTTTTACATGGACAAGGAAGAGAGCTGACTGTACTTCAAAACCCAAAACACCACTTTGCAATTTCAGACATCACTTGAAATTTCCTTTCAAGAATACCAATATTCGCCCATCCCTTTCCCTCCTCCTTTGCTTCCCATTGCCTAATGCCCAGTTTTCTTTAAAACTTCAGTATGTTAATCCACATCTTAAAATCACTTTTATTCCAAATTTATGCTGAGGAATGCAAAAGCAAAGAGTCAAGTGAGATTAAAGCCCTAAAGAAAATGGTAAAATGTGAGAGAAATCCAAATTTGTGCCTGACACTTCTGTGTTCTACGTAAGTAATAAGAAAGCACTCTCCTCAATTTATGGGCAGTCATTTGCTCTTTTTTTAGTCACTGGATTCAGCTTTATGGATTATTGATCACCATAACAAGCAGGCAGTTGGTGCTGAGTAGGCATTCTTAAGTTTACCTAGAACCATTTTCCCCACAGGTTGCCCTTTCTAGGCCATTTTTTCTTTGGATATTGTTTTGCCATACATTAAGTGCAGCAAATGATTTTTGCCATACTTCCCGAATGATTTGTTGACCCTACTTGTAGATCTAGAGAGGATACAGAACAGTTCAACGCAGTATTCAAAAGTGTTGCATACAGTTAAAGCCCCCTTATTTTATTTTATTTTATTTTGGGGGGGTATGATATAAGAGTACAGAAAGCACATCATATTACTTGTCTGAATGTGTGGGAACTGTAAGACTTCCCTATTTGTATTCTGTCTATCTGTATAGATTTTTAAAAGGATAAGCACCTCAAATATACTTACTGTACATACGTTGCCACAGCTGTTGCCACAGTCCAATTTCTTTAGAAAAGGCAGATCTAATCTTGGGCAAAATCATGATTTTGGCAAGATAAGAAACAACAGATGAAAACTAACCAAAGAGAGAAGCAACCTAGATCAAGGAAAAAATTCCTAACTATGAGAACAATCAACCAATGCAATAGCTTGCCTTTAGAAGTTGTGGGTGCTTCCTCACTGGAGAGACTGGAGTAATGAATTATTCATAACTTCTGAAAGCAAGCTATTCCATTGGTTGAACCTAACTGCAGCTATTATACGTAAGAAAATTATAGGATATTTTTTAAAAAATATACAAGGATATACTGGTACAAAACACATCCATCACAAGTCTTAGTATGGCCTAATAATTAACGGTAAACAATAGTTACTAATAGGCAGCCACTCTCTTAAGGTAAATTGGATTAAATTTTCTATCCTGGGGAAAGTAGTAGGTAGTGTAAGGAAGAGTATAGTAAACAGCCATACAATGTATTTAGCTAACATGACTCTCATTTAGGTTGTAAGAAATAGGAGTAACACTGTGGAACTAGCATTGCTAATCTAGCTATTTCCACATATTCACACATAAATGTATCTCTGCTTATTTGTCAGTGAAATTCTATGTCTCCGGTGCTCTCAATTCACCTTGCTCAGTCTGCTTGCAACCTTTTACTGCTTTGGAATGAGGAAACATAGGCGAAATATATTATTAAAAATTCATATGGGACCAGTAGACCACAGGGAGAATGTCGGGACTCTTATATCTGATGTCTTTTGTTAATTACTGCTTTTTAATTAAACCAGTTAAATGAGTCCTGAAGAGAAAGAGCATTTTAAAGAAATAATTCCAGCTGTGTTTTGTGTTCCTGAAGTTGGAAAACAAAACCCATTAATTCACACCACATTTTTTCCAGCAAATTCTTTGCAAATTGTATGGAAAATATGATTTGTTCGCAAGCTACAGAAAGCTTTCAACAAGGATCAAATGTTGAGTCTAGCTCTTCATATTGTACACACTATCCCTGCCTGCTGAGAGAACAAAGCCTTTTAGAAATACATTGGCCAGAGGCTTACTAACTCTCCCCACTCTCCTCCGTGAAGGCTTGCTATTCACAAGCCAGGCTGAGTGCGGTGCAGTTTATCCCTATCCCTTGGAGAACAGTGTCTTAATAACACTGATTTACAGGCACTTTGCTCACTAATTAAAATCCAATTCTTAATCTCATCATGAAAATCTCTCTCTCTCTCTCTCTCTCTCTCTCTCTCTCTCTCTCTCTCTCTCTCTCTCTCTCTCTCTCTCTCTCTCTCTCTCTCTCTCTCTCTCTCTCTCTCTCTCTCTCTCTCTCTCTAATTAGTTAGGGTAGAGTTGCAGCTACAGTCACCCAACTCCTTGTCTACCATTTCTACCGTAAGTAAATAGAAGCAAAGAAACAGCTTCCTTCAAGGGACATGTATTCATTCCTTGGAGAATAGTGTCTTAATAACATTCTGATTTACAGGCACTTTGCCTACTAGTTAACATTCAATTCTTAATTTCATCATGAAAGTCTATGTACGTGTATATATCTATGTAATTAGTAAGTGTAGATAGAGTGGCAGCTACAATCACCCAACTCGTCTTCTATAAGCGTATAGTATTTCTACCATAAGTAAATATAAGTACAGTTTACTTCAAGTGACAGTTCACTTCCTTAACAGTAATAATAATCAGAATAATGTTAATCTTCATTATCATCACTGTCTTGAAAATATTTGTCCAGTGAAGGCTAAACAATTTTCTTACATTATTCTAATATTTGGCAATGTGGTGCCCTCCAGAATAACCCCCCCCAAAATTCCTTACAATTAGTTAGGTAGTTTGTGGGGCTCAAATCATCTAAAAGACATGAGATTATTGTCTCACACAAATCAACCATTTAGTTTTGCAATTAATACCATTAATCAAAATCAAAATCAGAAAACGAGTGATCGAGTTTGTTGTGTCCTGAGCCTGCAAAAGCAGGCTCGGGATGTTGCATTGGTCCCGGGCATTCCAAAAGCTGCCCGGGGACCAGACAGAGCGGTGCCGGCCTTGTGCGCATACGCAAGGCGCGAAAACGCTCTGTTCCTATTGGTTGACACTGTCTGGGTTTCTGGCCATATAAAAAGGCCTGCGTGCCTTTTGTTCTTGCTTGGTTGTTGTAGAAGGAGAATAAAGTGTTTGTTCAGCATTGCCATGTGTCTTCATCATTCACACACGAACGAAGTACAAACATAGTTCAAGATGATACAGCTTGAATATCAATGCACAAAAAAGATATAGGAAAAGATGGAAAGTATACACTGGAAAGCCAATTCTTCTTTGTTCAAGAAATTAACTTAAAACTTTTGCCATACCTGGGATCCATCCAACTGCATCACTGAATATTGATAGCGAAGTTGATGCAACTTGGTGAAATATTTTCCTGCTATTCTGAAGAAGCAGTGCATAGAAGTTGTGGTGCATGCAACAACAGTGGTAATTTTTTTTATTTTTACACAATCCTGAAGGTTTGCAATTTTCTGCTAAAGAGGTGGGAGGACAGGGTTAGAGAAAAAAGTTTTTCAAACCAGTGTTTTAGATAAGCCTAACTGTACTGCACTGCAGGATTCCTCACCCCCAGCTTTTCTTTCTCAATGTCAGAGAAAATGTTTCTAAAATACAGGTAGTCCTCAACTTACCATGATAATTGGGATCACAATTTCCTGTTGATAAGCAAAGCAGTTATTAAGTGATTCATGCCTCATTTTAGGACCTTTTTGCTCCAGTTGTTAAGCAATGATTGCAGTTGTTAAATGAACTGCATGGTTGTTAAGAGAATTCTGCTTTCCCATTGGCTTTATTTGCCAGAAGCCATCTAAGAAGGTAATAGTAATCGTGTGACCCTAGAAATGGTGGAAAGATGGTAAATACATACCAATTGCTAAGCACCCAAATTTTGATCACATTACCATGGGGATGCTGTGATGGTTTTAAGCGCCAGCACCGGTCCTATGTCACTTTTTTCAGCAACACTGTGAAGAGTTTCTGTTGCTAAACAGTTGCCAAATGAATTGTTGTAAGTCTACCTGTAGAGTAAATTGGTGCAATCATAATACTATCAAATCAGTACAGTCACACTACTGGGGTTGTTTGATCTGGGAACTTCAGGAAAAGCAACCAAAGTTTTTACCTCAGAGATCATGAAGCTCAAAAGACATCTCAAAACCCAGGTACTTTTTTCTTTCTGTATTCTGGAAGTAATATGATATGTCAGGAACCTGATTCATTACCCTGGTTCTTTTATATAAGAACAGGCGGATTTAGAAGAAAATAAAATTTCCTGCTCTGTATTTGGAATTAACATTAAAAAGGGAGAGACACATAGATGAGGAAAATTATCCAAATATAAATACATAGAAATCTGTGTGTTTCTTCAATGTCTGGGGCCAATTTTCTTTAACGAATTTAAACAGTAATATCCATGGTAAAAAAAAATAAAACAACAATAATAACTAAACCTTGGGAAGCGTTTCAGCCTCGTAAAATGCTTCTGAATTGCCAAATGCCAATGTTAAACAAAATTACTACAGCATAAGCTGTAACTTATTTCCTTCAAATTGAGCCAGAAAGGAACTTATAAAAGTGTCAACTTGAATTTGTGCTGCAAAGTTGCTGCTAAGACAGAAACGTGCCCATTATCTTTGATCTATTACATGTTCATGCATAGGTGAATCAATATTATCACTCTTGCCATCGTCACTGAGCGTGGCAGTTAATATAAAGGACATAATCAAGACAGACTGGATTTAACGAAATGTCAAAAATATTAATATTTTCCTTAAAGGCCGAACAGTTAGGAAATGGAGGGAAGATTCAAAGTGCAAAAACAATACTTTGACAGCACATCAGTTGAAAGGGAATCATTCTGGCACATCTTCCCAGGCCTTTCAGAACAGTAAACAATGAAATAATGCAACATGAAGTTGCATAGGAAATGCCTGGTAAGCAAAGGCTAATTGGACTCAGCTTAAAAAGAGCAATGCAAGCAGTCCTTGACTTATAACAGGGGTTTTCAAACTTGGCCCTTTTATGACTTGTGGACTTCAACTCCCAGCATTCCTCAGCCAGCAACGCTGGCTGAGGAATGCTGGGAGTTAAAACCCACAAGTCATAAAAGGGCTAAGTTTGAAAACCCCTGACTTATAATCATTTCTTTAGTAACCATTTGAAGTTACAGCGGCCCTTTAAAAAATTACTTATGACCTATCCTCTCATTTACTACTGTCACATCATCTCCATAATCACAGAATCAAACTTTGGCCACTTGGCAATCAAAGTTGTATTTATGACAGCTGCAGCATCCCAGGGGTCATGTGACTGCTATCTGTGACCTTCCTAGCTGGCTTCTGACAAGCAAAGTCAATGGAGGAAGCCAGATTCACTTAACAACTGCAGTAATTCACTTTATAACTGTGGCAAAAAAAGGCTCTAAAATGGGATGCAACTCACATAACAGCCGCCTTGCCTAACAGAAATTCTGGTCCCATTCTGGTTGTAACTTGAGGACTACTTGAACTGTACTGGATCATTATCTGGATGACCAGCCCAAAACTGCAGAAAGGGCAGAACTTTAGCAGTGGCCTTCTAATACCACCATCCAGCTTTTGGTGAGGGTGATGGGTAATTACCAATCCTCTCCCTTGGGTCACATCAAATTTGCCAGCAACACAACATTGGGTGGGTCAGAAGAACGAATCAGACATCAAATTCTGATAAATTAGAGAAAGGCATTGAAAACTATTCAGTGAGATTTGCAAAATATGAATTTAAAATACTGGCATGATGCAGCTACAATATAAGAAGCAAATGTATTTGAGGCTGCATCCACATAAATAAGATTTCCAATATTGCTGCACTTCAATCATCATTGGTGGGATTCTTCTTGATGTACAGTGTTGGATTATGGAGAAGCTCATGAGGGTGAACAAGAAATTAAAATTAAGTCCTGGGAAGAAAGATTGAAGAAACTAGAAATACTTGGTCTTGAGAAAGAAAGAGTTGGAGGGGGGGGATATAATAGCACTCTTTAAACATCTGAACTGATGTCACAGAGCAGAAAACCAAAAGCTGTTCTTCCTGGTTCCAGGGAAACATCTAATCATAATTTTGAGGAAGGCTGATCCCAATGTAATGTTAGTAAACATCTCATAATCTTGGTGGAACCAAGCAGAGAGAGAGTGAGATCCCCTTCACTTAGATGAGATCAAGCAAAGACTAAACCAGTGGTCTTCAAACTTGGCCCTTTTATGACTTGTGGACTTCAACTCCCAGAATTCCTCAGCCAGTGTGCCTGGCTGAAGAATTCTGGGAGTTGAAGTTCACAAGTCATAAAAGGGCCAAGTTTGAAGACCCCTGGGCTAAACCATAGTCATTTATTCGGCATGACTTAATCTGTATCCCGGCATTGAGCAAGAGGATGGACTCAACAGTCTTTTCCAATTCTAATTGAATAACCCCTGCATTAGCAATTACCAATGGTTGTATCGCTCCTGGCCCAGTTGTGTCAAATTTAAGAAAGACAGCTTATATAGATGAAACTTGAAAGCTGAAAATAAATACATTTTGAAGTCTATTAAAGTAATTTAATTAATATGACTTCACCTTCTCTCTTTCCCCAACTAAGTGCCTTCCAACATTTTCAGTCAGCGTGCCTAATTCCTGTGGCTTCAGTTCAGGTCTAACATGAGAGGGCGTCAGGCTGGTTTAGGCTTACCCATCTCCTGTTCACACATCCTCAGGTTTCTCTTTAAGCCTGAATTCCAAAAGATATGAATCATTTATAAGGTCAAAAGCCTATGTGCTAATCTGGGACAGAATTACATTAATGTATTCCCCATAACCCAGATATAAGAGATAAGCAAGGATAATTCAGTGCTAACAATGATATATTAAGTTAAAAAAAACAGCTCCTTTTTCTTTTTTAATAATAGATTTTAATTATGTATTTAATTAATCTATATACAAGCCATCTGCCAGGACCACCTTTCATTATTTACAATTTATATAAGCAACCTGGAAATCAATGAGGGATTGTGGGTCAGTTCTTTTCTCTCAGTAAACTTACTAAATAAAGTGACTGCTGTTGGGTTAAAATCAGGTAACTACCGTTGTACACCTCACCAAGGATTTTTTTTTGGGGGGGGGAAGGTAAATTATAAATCTAAGCCATAACTGGATACAATTTTTTTAAAAAAAACTGGCTTTAGCCAGTTTTATCTCATCCAAATAACATTAAAGCAAATAAAATTTGCTGGGCTTTTCCTCACCCATAAGTCTGTAAAGATAGATGGCAAGCTTGAGCTTCCTGTTCTATAGCTTGTCCAAAATGAATCTGTCCTCAGAATGTCCTTGATAGATCAGGGAATTACATTCAACTGTTTAACACTGTGAATAACACCAATATGCTTTTGGTGCTGGAGTGTTATTGGTACAGCCTTTTTTCTAACTTAGCTACCCAACAACTGAAAAGGTAAGGCTGTGCTTTGAAGATGGCGAAGGAGAGGAGGATGAAAGAAGGAGGAGGAAGTGGATCTGCTATCTGCTCTACTGAGAAGCCATACGCCAGTGGTGGCGAACCTATGGCACAGGTGCCAGAGGCGGCACTCAGAGCCCTCTCTGTGGGCATGCGTGTCATTGCCCCAATCCTAGGCCTTCAGCTGGGTTTTATAAAACCTTTTCGCTTTAGGCCTCTGCCGCCATGTGCAAAAAAAAAAAAAAGATTCAATCAGTCAGTTTCAACTTCTTGCAAAGTTGATTGGAATTGATTGATTGAACTTTTTAGTCCCACCCAGTCTGCCGTTACCACTGCAGCCATGCCCACCCAATTGGCCACACCCAGCCAATGGGCCACACCCACCCAGCACTCGATGATGCATGTGGGTTTTAGGTTGCAGTTTGGGCACTCAGTCTCTAAAAGGTTCGCCATCACTGCCATACGCTCTCTCCACTGGCTCCTTCTCTCTCCTGTCCTTATCCAGCAGCCATCCTATTCTATGCAATCGGCCTGCAGCAGAAAGAACATTGAAAACAAAGATTGCTCTTTTGGCCCCTTCTTCTTCAACTGTGCCCGGTCACCGCTGGTGATGATCTTTTCATAATAGTTGCTACAACAAGTTTATAAGCTAGTTTTAAAAGTCACACCTGGGCCACCTTCTTCCAGTCAATCTTTTTTCCTTGTGTGTTACATTTGTATTGTAAACAGGAGGGTGAAGGTAGGCTTATCACTAACTAGTCCAGGGGTAGGAAACCTTGGCTCTTGTATGACTTGTGGACTTCAACTCTCAGAATTCCTGAATCAGCATGGCTGGTTCAGGAATTCTGGGTATTGAAGTCCACAAGTCATAAAAGAGCCAAGGTTTCCTACCCCTGGACTAGTCCAACCACTCTAGCAGCTTTTTTTTTAGGCCGAAAACAACAATCTGAATTGAATTGTAAACCACCCACAGTCAATGATGGAGATGAGCGGCTGTAGAAATTGAATAAATGAATTTAAATACCATATGAAATTTTAAATTAGCACATTCTCCATTGTACAAGGCAGTGATTATATTATGCCGGCGGTGCGTCATTCTGTGGATATAAATCTACTTCCTTGATGTCACTGTAAAAATGCAATGGACGCATAAAGATCACGTGATGCAAGAAGCCTGCACATTGCCATGAGATACCAGGCATATCTCCATGCTTCCAGACCTCCCCAACAAATCTGTTATTGATAGCCAGGCACTACAACTGTACTTCTTCTGACCTATTTGACAGATATGCTTAATTAAGGGAGCTAAAGCAGTATCCAAGAAATTCACCCTCCGAGGACACTCGGTAACATATTTCAAAGTCATTGTTTTGGAAAAGCAGGATTTTACAGCAGTATCAAATGAGAAATTATTGATCTCACATCAGATTTCAGGCAATCTCAAAAGGACTCAGCAAATACAATGGATTTGTGCAATATAACCTGGCCTGTTCTCTCCCCCCCACCCCCAACACCCTCACTCCACTTCCACCATTTCACCCCAATTTAAATCCTATATCAGTCTACCGGCTCTGTGCTTCTGATGAAGTGGGATGCAGCTTGCAAAACCTTATGGCTTTTAATAAAACTCATTAGTCAGAGGAGGTGCTACCAGAATCCTGATTTGCTGCTGCTGCTGTGCATGTGTTTGGTTGACTAGGAGGGAGCCATGCAGATGTTACCCAAATGCTTCTATTAACTTAATCTTCCTCAGAAGAGCCCTTCTGCTGTCAAGTGCTTAAGAGTGTCATTTGGGATTTAGATGCCATTTTTGTTCACTGCCAAAGACTAGTCATGTGTAGGAATCTGCAGGCTTGATAATGGAGCTTAGAAGAGAATGCATGCTAACCTATTACTTGCTGCGGATGAAGCACAAAATACAGGCAAGCTGAAACAGTAACAAGTCTTGATCTACTCCTTCATATCTAATTCTTAAATATTGCTCTGGCTATTTTTCATAAAACAACCAAAATCCAAAGAAAAGTTGTTATCTATCCCTTATAAAACAAAGCTACTGTTTCTCAGCCTCACTGGATTGTGCTATGACTTTGGGTCATGCAAGGCATTAGTCCATTAGGAAGATCTTTTATTCAGATTGGTAATAAATCGGGGAAAATTCTACAAGCGTAGTCCCTTTTACAAAATAACTTTAATAATCTTTCTGCAGAGCAAATGCATCAGGCTTTGTCCAGTTGTCTTGGCATATGGTGTTGTCTACGCAATGAAGCTTGCCTTTATGTGTTTCTAGTTCAGTTGTTATGTGGGAGGAAATAATTGTATAAGAAAAGAAAAAGGAAAAATATGCAAAAACAATGAATGTTAATAAATTTAACTGATTATACTCCAGGTCACTTTACATTAAAAATGGGGCAAGGCAAGATGGTAACGCTTTATCTTCACCAGTATACAGAGAGTGCTTGTTTAATGATTGCCTCATTTAGCAACTATTCTCAGTTACGCTGATCAAAAAGCTTCAGATTATGACCTTCACGGGCTTCTAGAGCAGGGGTTCTCAACCTTGGCAACTTTAAGACTTGTGGACTTCAACTCCCAGAATTCCTCAGCCAGCTGGCTGAGGAATTCTGGGAGTTGAAGTCCACAAGTCTTAAAGTTGCCAAGGTTGAGAACCCCTGTAATCTAGAGCAAAGGAAGACTGAACTACAGTAAGATCATAAGCACAGCTGGAGTTTCACTTAGAGATTGCCTTGCTTAATGGCAGAGCTCCCAGTTCCAATTGTAGCTGCTAAATGAGAATTATCTATAATCACCTTGGAGAGGGCCAAAGAATTGGGTAATAAGGTAATAAGCTTTCGTCTATGATTTAAAGAAATACAAAATGAACAGTAAATGAAAAGATATTTTTCTCTTATCACAATCTTTGTGCTGGATACACTGACATAGTGCTAGCATACACTATAATCCTCACAATCTTTCAATTTTTAAAAAAATGAATAGATTTCCAGGTTACCTCAAGTTACCTCCATTTATGACCCTGCCTCCCTTTTATTTGCTTATTTGATTTAGGCACCATCCAACTGTAGATCAACTCTGGGAGGCTCGCATGTTGAAATAAGCAAGATAAAATCCAATATAAAAACAGAAAAAAAGATAGCAAATCCAGCCAACAGTAAATATCAATACTAGGAGGTCAATGCCACCTTAGCCAAGGCCTGAGAAAATAGCCATGTCTTTAAGGCCCTCTATAATGCCATGAGGGTGGGAGTCATTCAGACTCCCACCTCCCGTCTTTTACTACTACTTACGCCATGGAATTCCAAAAAACCTTAATACAGATTCCCTTAATCTGTCAATCTCTAAATAAACTGGTTTACAAATTTGAGTGTCTTCCAGTCAACATATGTGGAGAGTGCCGAGCTAAGGAACACTGAAGTATACCCAAAATCTCCTGAACAAAATGCTAAGCTACCATTCTGGCAGCTTTCATAGTCCTCTCCTCTCCCACACCTGCTCCATTTCATGTGCTCTGTTTTGCTTCCTGTATCCGGCTAAGCAAACAGTTTGAACCATTCAGTCATTTGCTTATCATTTTGTAAAATTTTGGTTGGTCCTGATGAAGTCCTTTTGTTGTACCATCTGAATGGTTGTTGCACTATTATGGTTCCTGAACTAGGGTCTCTAACGCGGGGACTGGCTTCTTTTGAGCTGACATAATTTTTTGGGAGAAGCACGTCACACATTTGAAAAAGGAACGTCATCTTATTTATTTATTTATTTGTTTGTTTGTTTGTTTCGATTTCTATGCCGCCCTATTCCGAAAACTCAGGGCAGCTTACAACATAATCAGTAGCATATAGAAATCAAATACATTATAAAACCCCTAGATTAAAACCAATTATCCGAAACAAACTTACAACAAACATACACTGGCTGGGGCAAGGTGTCAACTGCCCCAGGCCTGCTGGCAAAGATGTGTCTTTAACAGTTTGCGAAAGGCGGAGAGGGTGGGGGCAATACGGACCTCTGGGGGGAGTTGATTCCAGAGGGCTGGGGCCGCAACAGAGAAGGCTCTTCCCCCAGGCCCCGCCAGGCAACACTGTCTGGCTGACGGGACCTGGAGAAGGCCGACCCTGTGGGCCCTAACTGGTCGCTGGGTTTCATGCGGCAGCAGACGGTCCCGCAAGTAACCTATATCTTGTATTTATTTCCCTCGCTGAGTTTTGTAAGTTCTTTCCCTTGTTTTTTAAAACTCTGCTAAGACCATTTTAGTACTTACACTTTGATCTTTACATTTTTTAATGTCTTTTCATCTCAAAATGGAGCGAAACCATGCCAACAGTTTTAACAACTGTGACTAACAGAGGCTCTAAAGGCCACCAAAACATGGGCCTCAAGTAGCTTTGAGGGTTCAGATTGCCCACTCTGCTACGGTATATACATGGCCTGCTGCATAGGCTATATAAAGGTTGCATCTCATACAGTAGGACTTGCCTGCAACTGTTGTTGTCATGATTTGACTTCAGTTCAACTCCTTCAACTTGAGGCCCTTCAGATGTGTTAGCTGTTGGCCGTGCTAGCTAGGAATTATGGAAGCTGCAGTCCAGCACATCTGGAGGACAGCAGGGTGGAGAATGCTATTTTAAGCTATCAATGTGGCAGCCAAGAAATTAGAAGCAACATGGCACAAGACAACTTTGCCTCTCCCTTGCCCCCATGAGTAAGAACTGCCTTCAAGCCTGATTTTAGGCAAAAAATTGTCTCCATTTTTTCTCAAAATATTTAAGGAACATAGTATTCCAGCCAATAGCGTCAACACCATGGAACTCTTCTGGCCAACTGAAAGTCTATGCTCTGCTCCTGCCAATATTAATAAATACCATTTGTGTTATTGCTAAATATTAAAGAATCAACAAAGAGGCAGATATGTCTGATCTACAATTATAAAAGAGGAGAAATCTATTTCTTTATAAACAGCATATATAATATTTACAATGTGAAATCAAAACAGAATTTGGAATTTAAAAAAATAATGAAAAAGGCGATGAGAATCATAGCTCAATGTCATCATTTTAGTAGGCCTGCATGCAACAGTACATTACAGAACAATAATGTGTGTAAATGATTATACTTTTAGGGGTAAAAATCTGGAACATACTTGCTGGGTTTAGATCTCATTGAACTGAGTGCAATTTACTCTGGAATAAATGTGTTGACATTCCTGCATGTCAGCTGTACTGATCTATTTCTCCGAAAAATAAATAGTCATTGACTAAAATATATTTCTGCATTGCTAATAGGGAGTTAAAAGATACCAAGAAAACCTCCAAACTTGAAATGACTTAGATCAGGGGTCCCCAACCTTGGCAACTTTAAGATTTGTGGACTTCAACTCCCAGAATAGCATAGCTGGCTGGGAAATTCTGGGAGCTGAAGTCCACAAATCTTAAAGTTGCGAAGGTTGGGGACCTCTGACTTAGATTAGATAATGAACGTACTAGAAACTTCTTATTTATTTCTCACCTGCCCTCGAAATTATGGCATTCTCAAAATAAATTACTCTGCCAAATATTAAGATTCTGGGTGTAATTATAAAGGCTTCTTAAATTTAAATATTTAAATTTAACATATTTGAAATGTTCCAGGATTGCCTGGAGAGACTGATCTGCTGCATAAAGAAGTAACGATTCTATCATCCTGACCTCCAAATCCAATTCCACTCAGAGATGCTGAAGGACAGGACTCGGTGGAACTAGAAGGTCTAACTAATTTCCAATCCCTAAAATAGATCACGAACTACAGCAACCAAAGTTCTCCTTATCCAAAAGCAAATCTACATTGGGACTTGAATGGATCCAAATACTCTGTAACCTCCTGCCCTATTTGGTTTTCGGACCCAAATTTAGATGTCCAAGGCTTAAGCCATCCTTGTTTCCCTAACCTTGGTCACCTGAAGATATGTGGACTTCAACTCCCAGAATTCTTCAACCAGTCACACGTCCACACATCTTCAAGGGGCTAAGGTTGGGAAACCCTGGCTTAAGCAAAACACTTCTTCATGGACAATCATGGTTCTTTCACAGAATAATGTGTCTTACCTACAACCTTCTATGCCAGGGGTCCCCAACCCCCAGTTTGTGCGGACCAGTTGCTGGCATGCCACAGCCCGGTACCAGTCTGTGGACCAGTACTGGGCTGTGGCATGCCAGCAACTGGTCCGCACAAACAAGCAAAGCCCCATCTGCGGGATGCAGGCAGCACACAAAACTACGCATCCTCCAGTCTGCGGAAAAAACTCTCTTCACATAATTGGTCCCTGGTGCCCAAAAGGTTGGGGATCTCTGTTCTATGCTAATTCCATTTTGAAAACCCTGACTGCCAGAAAGTCACCTAACTGGACTCAGAGAAAAGATTAGCAAAAGGGAGCCTTGATTCAGAGATATTTTCCCCCCTCTCCTAGACATTAGCGCACACTTAGAATATCAGACATTCAAACAGTGCAAGCTCAAATACTTCAATTTCTGTCTCTTCTACAGTCTCTTTGCACAGGTGTCCATATGCAAAGCAGTGAGAGCTTGGCTCGACTGAATCCCAGAGACAAGTAGTTAGTCTTTTCATTCCTGTAATAAAATAAATCTAGATACATTGTCTCTGGTACACCTAATAAATAGTTCTTTTTAAGAGCATACTTTTCCCACATGCTTTTTTAATTGGCGTAACAATCACAAATTTAGAATTTCAGAAAGACAAAGTAAAAGACAGTTCTTCAATCTGTGAGTCTTTGGGGCTTTACTAAACAATCATCCATTAATATTTCTTCTGCCTCTTTATTTTTTAAAAAAAAAATTAAAGCATTTTTATTTTTTTAAAAATGATTAAATTTAAGCTGGTCCATCTATTTGTAATTTTTTTTTAATCATAGCAATTCTGCAGCTATTTATGTATAAGGGCAATTTCAGCTAAGGGATCATCCATTAATTTTTTTTCCGTCTCTTTATTTTTTAAAAAGAAAGCTTTTTTTGAAAAAAAAAAAGACTAAATTTAAGCTGGTCCATCTATTTGTAATTTTTTTTAATCATACCAGTCCTGCAGCTATTTATGTATAAGAACAATTTCATGCATGTGAATTTGATTGTTGTTCATTTTTTGCCAACTTTTATGCTACTTTTAAACAGATGTTTCCTCTTCCTATGGCTAGGACTAGTATTTTGCTTCTTTTTTTTTTTAAGGCCCTTCAACAATTAGGGACTGCGTGGATCAATTTACCTCTCAGTAAACGAACAAAATCAGAATTGGGATTCAGACTATCTGTCCATGGTTAGTGGAAAACACTAAGGAGAAATTTCCTGACAGTTAGAACAATTAATCAGTGGAACAACCTGCTTCGAGAAGTTGTGAATGCTCCAATACTGGAAATTTTTAAGAAGAGACTGGATAGCCATTTGTCTGAAATGGTATAGGGTTTCCTGCCTGAGCAGGGGGTTGGACTAGATGACCTCCAAGGTACCTTCCTGTTATTATTATTGTTGTTGTTGTTGTAATTTGTGACAAACTATACCTATCATAAGAGCTGTTTTCTGATTGAAAAGATAACCTACCTAGAGAACACAATGGTCATAGAATCACATTGTCCTTCTACCTCAACACCTATTCAACTATCCTGCCCAGAACAGAAATGCGTCTCTGTCTCTGTCTCTGTCTCTGTCTCTGTCTCTCTCTCTCTCTCTCTCTTAAATAATAGATAATTATTTTTTTAAAATGTGTATGTGTGTGTATAGATAAATGATAGACAGACACACAGACACACACACAGAAAGACAGAATTATTGATCCATAGCAATCCTGAAAACAGTTGGTATATGATACTTACGTAACACTTAAGGTTAGGGCCTATTCTTGTCCTATCCTCTAATGGTTATATTTGAAAAAATATGGAGCTGAAATATCAAATCCACTTTTAAATGAAAAATAAATAAAGGCTAACTGGGAAATTGCATTTCCTGGTTATTTTTATTCCTTTTTACCAATGAAAAATATAATAGATTCTACAATATCTTGCTACCTCAGCATAAGAACTGACTGGGTATTAATAATTAATGCAAGAGTGAGAACCAAAACAAGAAAACAATTAAAAAAAAATCCTGCAAACTGAGACTTGTGAGTCTCCTAATTTAATTTAAAATCTCTGTGTTCCCCCTGCCCGCCCCCCGACAATAAAGCCCTGTATTGTCACAAAAGATAATATTCTCTGCCTCCCCAGTTCAAGCTTCTCGGGGGACCCTCCCTGGGGTGACAAGTGACAGAACTAATCCGTCTTCACTTGGACAGCCCTGCAAATATGCAAAACCCAGGTGGCACTAATGGGTTTACAGTCATAACTATGGAACTGGATAGACTTTGTTACATGGTGTAAAAATTTTCATAGATCAATTTTGCAGCGAAGGTTAAGCAACAAACAAGGAACCCAAATTTTCTTGTGGGCTTGCCCTATCTTTCTCTTTCTTCGTGGATCTGTTAAAAATATTGAATGTTTAAAAGAGAAGAAAAAGATTATCCTACATTTAAAAGCACTTAACAGCATAAGAATCAAAGAGCCAGCTATCCTATTCTATCTTGTTAGTTAATTAGTTACTTCTCCAGAGAAGTAAAAGTCCTTCTGACTTTGAAAAGCATTTTCAAGCATTTTGCTGCCTTTGGTGTGAGCATGTGCCTAGTTTTTGAAGGGCAAGTTGATGCCCTCTCTATATATGGGAACTACATCGCCCAAAATTCAAACTACTGTGGTCCATAACAGTGATGACATGTCTAACAGACTATGGCACTGCACAGGAGGAAAAAGGACCACTGTAAAAGAGACACCTCAGCCCAGGGGAGGGACAAACACACGAAAGAGACTCACAACAACTTCCCCTTAATTTTCGAAGGTATCATTTGATTTGGGGAATTGCTTTGACAGACTTTCAAAATTCTGTTACTTTATCCTCCAAGCAATATAGGTCTTCTGGAAATCCAAGTTTCCTGAGTCTCTTAGGGCTTGACAATAACTATGTGGACTAGCAATTCTGGGAGCTGTTAAGGGCAGCTGGCATAAGATGACATCACTATGGTGATCACGGCATCACATCAGGTGATGTGGCATCTCCCGTGCAAAAAGAAGGCACAGAGATTACTGCCAAGCAATCTCTAGTTCAGACATGCATGTCTTTATTTATTTGTATGGCCAGCTATCTTTCCTAAAAACTCTGGGTGGTGGTGAACAAGGTCAAAACAAATACTCCATTAAACCAAAAATAAAAGAAAATTCTATCAAATCTCAGTAAAACCACAAAACTACTAATCACATGCATTTGTGCCAGAGGGGGAAAACACTCCCCCCCCCAGGCTAATGTCCAAACCCCAATGCCCTGAGGAAGAGCCAGAGCTTCACAGCCTTCCAACAGGACAATAGAGTAGGAGCTGTTAGTATTTCAAGAGTAGGCCCATGTTGGTTGTCGCCAAAGCCTGCCCACTTTACTGGGTCAAATGGGGCAGGTGAAACCACACTTGGCTTTTAAATGGTATGTGAAATTACAAATGAATTACTGTGATAACTTGTTTCTACAACTGCTCAGTTTGTAGCAACAACTATATTACGCTTAGTTGCTGGGGGGAAAATAGACCATAGAGCGATCAACCTGTCAGCTTATTTTGAGCCAGAGAATGCACCATTCAGAAGGACTTTGGAAACAAAGGAAAGAGGTTATTAGTGTATGTTATAAAACACTTTCACAGGAAATGGATGAAACCTTTCTGATTAAAGAAGACCCTACCATTATTACCCAAAAAGTGACCCAATTACTATTGGAAAGTATATATTATAGGAGAGAAGTATAGGCCCAAAAGGTGACCGGCTGGTCACTGGTGATCATTTTATATTCTCAAGGCACCTTTGGTAAGTTCACTACTTTTAATGTCTATAAACTTGGTTGGATTCTCCACATTGATAATACATTGTATTATTTTCTGACTCAAGAGAGGAACATCTTCCAACTGCCAAATGGAAGTTTTCATCCATGTGAAGAGTATATTAATGTGAAATCTTTATAGCTCAATAATAGTGGTGATAGAGGAAGACACTTTAGTCCCACAATTTAGGATGAAAGATCTAAATGAATAAGTAATTCTCTTGTCTGCAGATGTTGTGCCTGTTATTTTGATATTAAAAATGAAACTTGTTCTGTGATGCATATACTTTTGTGTTTAACTTTGCACTGTCAATCCAACAAGGGCTATCCCCATTGCCTAGTTGAAATCTGTTCCATCTACTTGAGTCACCATAAAATGTATTTATTATAGACCACTCACTTCCAGGAACTCCAGATGGTTTATAACATACAAAATATAAGTCATAAAACTATGAACATAGATCTTCCGTTAGGTATTTACGTCAAAAGAAGAAGGCCCTTTGGGTAAGCTGCCTTGATTCTCTCCCTGGCAGCTGGCTGGCTGAGGTGCATTTCACCACCACTTTTTCAGTATTTAGAAGAACGTTAAAGATACCACTGTTTTTGACAAGTTTTTAATCATTCATTGATATATTTTTTTTATTTTGCTGATTTTAATGGTGCTGTTAAATCTTTGCTTGACTGTTACAAGCTGCCTGGAATGCTTATCTAGGTAGAAAAGCAGCACATAAATGTATAAACCTCATAAAGTTGTATTTCAGATAGATGCCCAGCTCTGTTATGGGACTGAGAAACAACCTGTAGCTTTGAAGGAAGAAGAGGTAAAGGAGTAGGGGGCGGAGAGGGGGGGAGATTACAAGATTACAGGCAAGATTACAGACCATTCAACTACTCTGAGATTACACAGCTGTACCTAACTCCTCCTTGTCTGCCTTTCTACAGTGGAAAAAAATAAAATCCAACACGGTGCAATATTTCTACCTGTATCCCAGGATTTATCCGGCTCCTCCCCCAAAAGTCTTTAGGAGGGTTGAAGGCAATAGATTTGTATAAACTTAATGGAAAAGGACCAATTTCTCCAATTCTGTTGACAGAAATCATGTTCTTTCACTACTGGAAATGCAATTGATTTTCACCCCTTACTTGGCAAGGGAGTTAGAAATGCCTAAGTCCATCATAAAACCTGAGCACAGTAAAGTTGGCATATAGATTCAACTAGAATTTCTTCCATAAATTAAGACAAGGTAAGCCAGATCTAGAAAGAGGCTAGCACAGCGGTTCTCAACCTGTGGGTCGCGACACCATTTGGGGTCGAACGACCATTTCACGGGGGTCGCCAAACACCGCAGTCCGCCATTTTTTTTGGGTCGGCCATTTTTTCCCCTTTGCGATGCGGGCCGTCACGCTGCGCATGCGCAATGCGGGCCCGCCATTTTTTTTTGGGTCGGCCATTTTTTTTGGGTCGGCCATTTTTTTCCCCTTTGCGATGCGGGCCGTCGCACCACACATGCGCGATGCGGGCCGTCGCACCACACATGCGCGATGCGGGCCATCGCACCGTGCATGCGCGTTGCGGGCCGAGGTCGAGCCCCAGAAAAGGTTGAGAACCGCTCGGCTAGCACAACTGAAATTCAGTCTAGCTCCATCATTATTAATTGAAAAATTCCAGAAACAGAGTCCATTACTTCCAAGGTTCTTTCTTTTATACCTCCTTCCCTCTCCACAAATTCTCTTGCAATTAAATGATCTCTGATCATTCTTTTGCCTGTATCACTCAAGGAATAACTGGATATCATTCAACCCAGTAGAATGAGTGGATTTCCCAAAGGTGCTTTTTTTCAGAAGGCAACTGGACTTTCTTATGTTTCTTTTGAAGATGTTTTTCTTCTTATCCAAGATGGTGGGAAGGATTTTTTTTCCCAAACAATTTTTATTAGTTTTCCATTTTACACCAACACAGCTTAAGAACTCACGTGGAAACATGGTGATCCATTTAAAAAAAAACAAACAAGCAATAACATAGTACATATATACCTAGTACTTCTTAAAAATTTCCCTCTCTATCTATATAGAATATTATAATCAAATTAATATGTTTTCAAATAAATTCATTCATCACTATATCTAACCATCAACTGCATTAATCAATACAAATTTTAATCTATAAAACTACATTTCTTAAGAACATTATAATCAAGTCAATATCTTTCTAAAACCAATTCATTCACTAATATAACATTTCATCCAGGTTATATGATTAAAAATAAGCTAACATTCTCTGTCTATTTATGTTATTATAGGCTTATTAAAACATTTCTAAAACAAATTTTCATTGAATATGTCACTCTATATGAATTTCATTAATCAATAAAAGTTTACAAACTCATTATCCATCCACAAAATCCTGTATTATGCTTTCTTAATTTTACAAATATTTAATCTTAAACTAACATATTCATTTACTATTCAGGTGTCCCAATTGTTTTTTTATTTAAGCATTATTAACTCCAAAAATAATTTTTTCTCTTTCTCACCAATTTTCTATTGTTTTTCACTATGTCTTCAAATCTCCAATAATTAATTCCATCATTTCCCATATTTCAGTTCTTTTCTCATTATACCATCTCTAATATTAAAAACATATAAAGCCCTTTTAACAAAATCCAAGTCCAACTCAATCCAAATCGCTATAAGGCCTTTACCACATTACTATAATCAGATTTAATATTTGTATCTTATTCTGGGTTTCTTTCTAGTCCAAACAGGTTTCCATAAACGGGCCTCCGCCTGCCACACTATACACTCCAAAAAGAAAGCTCCCCTGATACATTTTGTTAAATCAGTGTGATTAATCTGAATGACTCGTAGCAGAACATCATTCCCCCTTTCTTTTAACATTAAGTAAATTTCACTTAAAATCCTTTCTTTTATATTGTCCTCTTTAATCACATCTCTTCTTCCCATGGTTTTTTCTCTATCTCAAATTCAAATGGCGTCTGCAAACCAACTTGCCATTCTGAAACAAGATCGTCCAGTTCCTTATCATAGGTCCTTTGTCCATTGATATCAAATCTTTTTTCCAAAATCAATTGATTGTCCAACTGTGGATTTACTTCTTCCACCTCGATAAGCAGGGCACAAGCCTCTTGTGTATAAACTGATGTTTCACTTAGTCCTTGTCTTTTGCCTTGTCAAAACAAAGAAATCTCCTTTGAACAGGCAATTATCTTCTCCGTATTTTCCAAAATTTTGGCCAAAATATATTTATAAATAATATCTACACCGGTTTCCTCCATCTTTATTATCTTTCAAATCTTTATCCTTTTAAAAGAGACTATATGTAAAAAGTGGTCACAATATCCATCTCCTCCCAGTTTCCTCACCTTTTTCCTTTGTACAAAATAAAAGCTTTTCCAGCGGAGAAAAGGTAGCAAGTTTAATGAATAAATTTGTCAGAGAGTGTCTCTCAAAAAGTAATCAGATGTTCAACCCTTCCAGACACCATAAAGGTAAAAGCAAACAGTATTCTTCAAATATTATTATAAATATTATTCTTGAGGCTCCAATCTCCAAAGATAAAATCAACAATAAAACAAAAATAAATTTAATCCTTTGTGCTTCTCTTCCCCCATTTAAAAAGCCGCTTCATCAGAAAAGAGAATAATTCCAAAGGGGGGAAAAAACTTTTCACAGGCAAAAAGAAAATAGAGGTAAAAGGAAAGTCTCACTGAGTTCTCCACGGTGGGTCCATTTGCTTAGCTGATCTTGTGGCTTGCAGTTGGCGCGACTAAATGATCGGCCATTTTACTGGCCAATCTTTACCCTGTCGGCCCAAAGGAGATACTTGGTGCACAGAGGACGCCGCCCTCCTCTGCAACTATTTGAGAGCCTCCTCAACGGAAGACGCTCCTCCAGAGCGTCTTTTTGACCCTCTAAGGAGTCTACCGGCAGAGGAAACTCGATCGGCGAAGGGACGACTCCCTTCGCTCGACCGCAATGGTGGGAAGGATTTATATTTCTTGCAGACAGATGGTCATTTGCAATCCTTTAGAGCAGTGGTTCTTAACCTTTTTGAACGAATCACCCCCTTGAGCCAATGAGGAAGTTGTCATCGCCCCCCTCCCCCAACATAATCTCTCAATCACAACATAGGAAATAATTCTTCAATTTATGCAAACCCTTTTTTTGTTTTCTTTAAAATTGTCATCAGGACATATGATGCAAATGATTTATTTCCAGTCTTTTTCCCATATCTCAACTGTGTGAAAAATTTTGGTGCCACCCGTCACTTTATTCCCAACTTCGTGATACATGTATTTCATTATTATCTTATTTATTCAAGACACTTAAATTTAATGACCACTGAAAACAAAACACTGGGAGCTGCAAAACCCTTTTGATATCTAAAATGAAGATAACGCTGCATATATCCTTTTTTACCTTTATTATATATATATATCTTCAGTGTTATCTTCATTTTAGATGTCAAAAGGTCTCTCTCTCTGCCTCCCTTCCTCCCTCCCTCTCCCTCTTTCTGCCCTTGGTCTGCCAGTCCTTTTCCTCCATTCAATGTGTGTGTGTGTGTGTGTGTGTGTGTGTGTGTGTGTGTGTGTGTGTGTGTGTGAGAGAGAGAGAGAGAGAGAGAGAGAGAGAGAGAGAGGCACTTGCGCTTCCTCTTTCTCTCTTTCCTCTCTTTCTCTCTCTCTTTTTCTCTTTCTCTTCTCCCTCTCTCTTTCTCTCTTTCCTCTACCTCCCTCCCCCCTTCTTTCTCCATGTGAGATGAGAACGAAAGGCAGAGGGCGCAGAAACGGCGGGGGGACAGAAGGCAGCAGAAGACCCCATTGCAGCTGGAGGCACCTAGCTCCACTGCTTGGTGGGCCTGCGGGGAGGCACTGGCTCACGGTCACATTGGCAGGCGGTCCCACATGCCACTGGCATTCCCGGGCTCAATTTGGTGCCACAGGGCATCTGCGGAATGCCCCGCCCATTGGTTGCATCGTCAAGCATCCCCTCGTGCCGCTGGCGTCTCTGGCCTAAAGTTGTGGGGCATATGAGGAATGCCCCACCATCAGCTGCGTTGCCAAACCTTCTCCTGCGCCACCAGAGTCCTCGGTCAGAACCAGATCAATGATCCGCCTCCCACCAGAACCTATGCTAGAGCCTCCCATGCTGCCAGTAGGTCTGTTGTGCTGGAGGAGCTATGGCCACTCTGCACCGTGCGGTGCTCCCGGCGATCCACGACCCACCAGCATCGCCCAGGGAGCGATGCCCCTGCCAGCCACCCCCCCAGCTGGGACTGCCACCCAGGGGGCAGCAGGAGGAAGAAGGAGAGAAGGAGAAGGGCAAGGAAGCCGGCACCAGGCCCCAGAAGGAGGCTCTCCCATGGGTCTTGCCAATGCTCTTCTGCTGCTGGTTGGAAAATGCCTCCCCCCTCTCTTTCTCTCCCCCCCCATCTTCTGCTCACCTCACATTCTTCACCGACAAAGCAGCCGGGACCCTGGCGCACCTTCCCAGCCAGCTGGACCAACGGTCCCGTGGCTGGGGATTGTAGGAGCTGCTCTCCCTCGGGGCCGCAGGCTGGTGGGAAGGCTGGCCTGCTCAGCTGAGGCTCTGGCAGGCTGCTCCCAACAGGGAACCCGGGGCTTCCCTGCGCAGTTTCCCGGCCACGTGCACCTCGGATGGGGCCAGCCAGGGAAAGGGACTTCCTGGCTGTGTTTTTCCCAGGGGGCAGAGCACCCCAGGGGAAGGGCCAATCAGGAGCCCTGCAAGAGAGCAAATCCGCATGTGTGTGTGTGTGTGTGTGTGTGTGTGTGTGTGTGTGTGTGTGAGAGAGAGAGAGAGAGAGAGAGAGAGAGAGAGAGAGAGAGAGAGAGAGAGAGAGAGAGAGAGAGAGAGAGAGAGAGAGAGAGAGAGAGAGAGAGAGAGAGAGAGAGAGAGAGAGAGAGAGAGAGGCTCGAAACCGCAGGGGAAGGCTCAAAAGTTTCCCCAAAAGTCTCACTCCATCGCCCCCATATCACCCCCTTTTCGTTCCATCACCCCCCTGAAAAACGAAATCGCCCCCTGGGGGGGCAATATCACCCAGGTTAAGAACCACTGCTTTAGAGGGTCGTTGAAACCATTTGGAGGTTTACCTGTGTCCTCAGGGTCACCTGAGTAATGCAAATGTGTGTGGAGCCTTCTTGGCTGCAGGATGTGTTCTGCCCTGTGTTCTTTCACTATTGAAAACAGGCAAAAGGTTAATGGGGATGAGTCTGTGCTGTCTGAATCTCAAACTGAAGCAAAAATGGTTCCTGTAGTCTGCAATGTTTTCTGGAAATCCATTCATGCTCTCTCACGCTTCCAATGGTTTCACACACATTTGCACTACTTAGGTGACCCTGAGGACACAGGTACACCTCCAAAATGGTTTCAACGACTCTCTAAAGGAATGCAAATGACCATCTGTCTACAAGCAATATAAATCCTTCCACTCCCCGCCATCTAGTCAGAGCTGAAGAAGCTTCTTGGATGAGAAGCGAAACATCTTCAAAAGAAACACAAGAAAGTCCAGTTGCGTCCTGAAAAAAGCACTTTTGGGACAACCATACCTAGATGACTGAGAACCTCCATAGACAATGAGTGAATTTATTCTGCTGGAGTCTATGTGTACAGGTAGTCCTCAATTTACAACAGTAATCAAGCCCGGAATTACAGTCATAAGTTGTGCCAGTCATTAAATGAGTCACCATTGACCATGCCCAATTTTACAATCCATTTGTGGCAGTTGCTCAGTCCCTAAGCAAATGTCTTTAAGCAAATACTATGATCATTGAGCCAGCCCACTGACCCAATGGGCATTTTTTGTTAGAAAGTAGAAATAAATGCTGGTTTCCGGCAACAAAAGTCATAAATCATGGTCTGTGGACTCGGGGGAGGGGCTGCAATGTCGTCACAGCGTGTCTGTGAAGGCTTGAAGAAATGTTATGATTTAAATCCCGAGTTAGGTCTTGGTGGTCCATGGCCACAGTCCATGCCACAAAAGATATTTAAAGGGGATCCTTGTTGAAGAAAAGTTTGAGAACCACTGGTTTATGGGATGCCGCAAATGGCCATTCATGCAGGACAGTTGCCAAGTGCCCAAAATGCAATCACGTGACTAGGTGGGCGGCCATCAGCACTTCAAAGCCACATCCTAAGTAGCTCTGGGATGTCCGCTGTAACTTTGAATGGTCGCTAAGGAGCCAGTTGAGGACTACCCATATATCTATCTAAGAAACTCATGGGACAAAACAAAACTCTCTATGTTGATTCTGAGCGTTTTAGTGAAATAGATGCACAATATTTACTTTAAGAGCAGAAACAAAAACAACAAACAATCATTGAGCAACGATCCCAGAATAAACTGATACTATACCAAAGGGAAAACAGAGGGTTATTTTTAATTGATCCTTTGCCACAAAACGGATTAGTTATATTTGCAAGGCCAGCCCATTAGGCACAGTGGAGTGTGTAACCTGTCTCAGGTGGCAAATATTGGTGTACAATTAAAAAGCAGCAAATTCTCAATTAAACAACCCAATCTTATGCAAGTTTAATTGGAAGTATTTTGACAGATGGCTGTCCAACCCTTGTTTGAAATACCTCCAATGAAGGAAAGCTAAGCACCTCCCAGGACAATCTATTCCATTAATTTTTTCCTAATATTTAGTCAAAATCTGATTCCTTGCTATGTCCATCACTGGTTCTAATCTTGCCTTTTTTAAAAGCAAAAAACAACTCTGAGCTTCTCATAGCCATTATTCAGATTGATGAATACTAGGCTACATCAACTGCTCCCTATTGGACTTATTTTCCAGCTTGCTCACCATCCCAGTCACTCTCTTTTGGAAATGCTTGTAAGAGGTTTTGTTTTGGTTTGGTTTTTTGCATTCCAGGGATTGGATACACCACAGCACAGCAAATCTACATAAAGTACTTTATTGCAGCGCACATCTTCTCCAACAATAGACTATTGCTCTGGATCAACTCCACCCTGCTAGGACTTTCCAAGGTGACTATGCCCCATAAACATGTCCTTAATACTCCCTTCCTTTAATACTCCTTCCTTTTTAATCGTTCAAAGAAAAGTCTCATAAAGTAGCATAAAATCTTTGCCTTTTTCCAAAGGTTCTTGCATTAGTTGGCCTGAAGTGCTGTTTCAATGTAATCACTTCTTTTCTGGTTGATGCAGGGATCCAAAGCTCCAGGTGGGGCTACCATAGCTTGTAGTCATGGTACTTGAATGGAAGTCCTCTTGCCTGCTTCTAAGACCTATTTATGCCGACAGGCTTGGGGTGTATGAGCAGTGCTCTGCCCCCGGGCCTAGGAATGTGCCTCCATCGTTGATTGTGTGTTTGATTGTGATTGCATGTTGTATGTATGTGTTTTAGATTGAATGAATGTGTTTTTGGACTGGATGCTTGATTATTATTATTAAATTCCTCATATGTAATTTTATTGTTGTTGTAAGCCGCCCTGGGTCTTAGGAGAAGGGCGGCATAGAAATTTGAATAAATAATTAAATAAAGAGGTGTCAATCTCCGGACCTGGCCTACGCTTCCTCATCTGTAGGCCATTTGCTTTCAGCTTACCTGCCTCACGTACCCTTGTCCTTCCATTCTGACTTAGCATTGGCTTTTGTAAATTAAGAGTCTAGAAGGGCTCTGGACACTATGCCCTTGAAAACACCAGAGTGTGGCCCTGTTATCACAGACCACTGCAACATGGGTGTGGACGCTTGTGAGTAAAGTTGTGAGTGAATGCATGAATGCATGAGGGAAGTGAGGGTGGGAAACATTTCTGCCTGACTGCAGCTATTTTTCCCAAGCACAGACAGCAGACAGCTTCACTCCTTTACAGTGCTGTTCCTAGCTTGTCAATTTCCTTCTGAAAATGTAATATCTAGAAACTGATATAGTTCTCCAAAGATAGACTCTTGAGAAAGGAAGGGGAGCAGTGGCTTCCTCTAATGAAGATACTATGTTCCAACTAATATAATCTTAAGATTTTGGCTAATCACCAAATTTTAAAGGAACATTGAAAAAGAATGCTAATGATGAGGCTCAGATATATACATAAGCCAGAATAAACTAAGCTTGGTTTAAGTTATTTTACCATTTAAAAATTAATTTAATTTTAATTTTAATTTTAATGTTTTTTTATTTTAATGTTTAATTTAAAACAATTAAAGTCATTGAAATGCTTACTATGTCCCTATGCATTTAATAATTTCCTGCTTCTGTCACATTTAAAATTACAATTTAGTGGTAACGTTTGTTTTTTTGTTTTTAAATTTTTATTAAGTATATATTTGTAAATGTAAACAAAGGAAAAATTGAAGTTGAATGCTACTCAACTTAATACAATCATTTTGAACTTGTAAACATTCTTCACTCGGTACATCAAGATTTAACTATAAGAGCTTTAGAAATGCTCCCTAGCTTTTGAGGCATGCAAACCTAGGATCTCAGGATTTTTTTCCCTTTCTTCAAGCCATCAAGCTTTTCTGAGGATTGCCCCCAAGCCAGGCACATCTCATGTTATTCTTGCTTCTAGGCTTCTCTGCTGGATGTCATCTTACTGATTTGGGCCCAAAGTTCCAGTCCTCATGGAGATAGAGATAGATAAATAACCTTTATTGTCATTTTTTTACTGTGGGCACAATGGCACACATTAAAAATGAAATTTAGTTGCTTGCTCTCAAAGTGTACATATACATAACACACATTTAAACATACTATATAGAACATATGTATAGACCTACACCCTTACATATAAGTAACATATAAATATTAATCACTGTCCATCTTCTGTGACTGAATCTGGATGTTCTGCTTCAGATACCACGAAGCCTCCTCCCAGAAGGTAACAAAGAAAACAGGTCGTGAAGAGATGTGTAATGTCCCAGACAATCTTGAGGACCCTGCTCAAACAACGCTTCTGTGCTATGTCCTGGATGGAAGGGAGGGAACTGCCAATGATCTTTTCAGCCATCCTCACCACTCTCTGCACCACCTTCCTGTCTGAAGCAGGGATGCTTCCAAACCAGACTGTGATGGTGTATGACAGGATGCTCTCAATCGTCCCCCTGTAGAAAGTGGTCAGGACAGGGGAAGGAAGATGTGCTTTTCTCATGTGATGCAGAAAATGCAGGTGCTGCTATGCAAGCTTCACCAGTGTCCCGTTGTTGAGCAACCAAGCCAGCCTACTTGTTAACTGCACGCCCAGGAATTTGAATCATTAATGCATAGAGAAGTGTACCTGTGCCTGCCTTTTCGAAAATCGACAATGATCTCTTTGGTTTTTCCAACGTTTAAAAACCAGGCTGTACCATGTTGATTTCCTATCTAAGACAATTTCGTGGATATTTCTGGATGTTTACAGTATAGTTCTCTGCTCTCCTTCTGGAGAGTTGATCCAGCTTGCTAAGAAAATTAATGACGGAGAGCATTGCACAAACAATAAAAAAGGCATCCAAAAGAATCCAACCTCGTTCATTCCATATCAGCATCAAAAATCCATGTCAAGGGGGAACCAAGGTTGCAAGTGGGGGAGGCCACATCATACAAGTAGAAGGACGTAGGTTGTGAGAGAATTCTGTATGCCTTTTTTTTGTCAGTCTGATTGGTCCATGTGTTTTAGATTTAAACAACAGTTTGCATCCTGCATCAGTGTGGTGTCAAACTGCCCAGGATGCTTTAGAGATAACGACCAGTGGAAGCTCCAAGATGAAAGCTGTCTGAGTGTCTTCAGGCTAGTCACTCTGTCACAGCCCAGCTTGCCTCACAGGGTTGTTGTTGTGGGGAAAAACAGGAAGAGGAAGGAGCATGAGGCATGTTCACCATTTGAATTATTTGTAAAGTAATCAACAAAGGTGGGATAAAAATCAAATCAAATCAATCAATAGAAACAGGATTTGAGGTGTAAGGACCCACCTCAGCTAACCTCCCAAGAAAGCAGAACTTTTGAAACAGGCACTGTCTCAAAAGGAAACTTTTATTAGGAGTTAGTGACAGGGAAGTCAAGGCGAGATCTGGGGAAAATCCCACTCAAACAGTATAGTTAAACCAGCTATATTCCTCCTCCCACCAAAGTCATAATGTCCATTTGAAATCCAGACAATCCACAGTTGGCACGATGTGTGGGGTAACTGGCGTAGTTGGCGTACATCTCAAGGTCTTCTCCAATTTCGTTTCTCCCTGATAAGGGCGACACATTCCTTTCTCAAATGGTTAGAGGCAGGAGAGGAAAGTAGAAAGTGAAAGTTATCCGAAGCGAAAGCGAATATCCCCCTTCCCCCCAACATAATGGCCGGTCCCAAAGCAAAAGTACAAAAGGATATATGCAAGGGAAACAAAAAGTATTTGGGGACCTGACACAAGGATTGCATGCAATTATTGGGTTGCAAAGTGCTCATTCCTGCGAGGTTTAAATATTTATTTACTACCAGTATTGAAAGAGCAATACTATATTACAAACTTTTTATGAAACTGCCATACATTTCAGAGGAAATCTGAACTGGACCTAGGGAAATAGTGACTGTTCTCTCAACAAGCAGTAAAAGTCAAATAGTTCAAGCCCCATTTTAACTCCAAACAACGGCTTGATGTAACATAAATTGGGGACATTACATGAATAATTATAGCCCCAAGATAAGCTTGCCAGAGCTTAATTTCAAGACAGCTTATCAAAGATCAGAGTGGCAAAGATCACCTCAAAACTGGAGCCAACCCTGATTGTGCAGGTTCCCTTGTGTTTTTTAATGTGGATTATTCAACACCCTTCTTCACTGAGAAACTAGTTGGACTAGTGATTTGGTCTAGTGCAGGGGTCCCCAACCCCCGATCCGTGGACCAGTACAAACTGCGGCATGCCAGCAAGCAGTCCACACATACAAGCAAAGCCCCAACTGTGAGATACAGGCAGCACACAAAACCACACGCTCTCCGGTCCGCGGAAAAACCTCTCTCCACAGAATGGGTCCCTGGTGCCCAAAAGGTTGGGGACCTCTAACCTAATGCTTAACATAAGAACATAAGAAGAGCCATGCTGAATCAGGCCAAAGCCCATCGAGTCCAGCATTCTGTGTCACACAGTGGCCCACCAATTGTACATGGGGATCTTGAGCAGAAAGAGAAGGCAAAACCCTCCCTTTCCCTTGACCCCCAACAAATGGTACTCAAGGGAATCCTGCCTGCCTCAACCAACATAGAGGCGGCACATGGACATCCATTTTAATAACCACCGATACACTTGGCATCCATGAATCTATCTCACCCTGCCTTGAAGCTTTCAAGGCTGACAGCTGTCATGACCCCTTCTGGAAGTGAATTCCATAAATCAACAACCCTCTGGGTGAAGAAATATTTCCCTTTATTTGTCCTCACTTTCTTAGCTATGAGCTTTAGGGAGTGCCCCCTTGTCCTGGTATTGTGTGATAGAGAAAAGATTTTTTCTCTATCCACCTTTTCTATCCCATGCATGATTTTATACACTTCGATCAAGTCACCCCTTAAACGCCGTCTTTCAAGGCTGAAGAGACCAAGGCGTTGCAATCTGGTTTCATAAGGGAGGCGCTCCATTTCCTTGATCATTCTTGTTGCCCTTTTTTGCACCTTTTCCAGTTCCATTATATCCTTCTTGAGGTGCGGTGACCAGAACTGTACACAGTACTCCAAGTGTGGTCTCACCATCGATTTGTACAGAGGCAATACAACACTTGCTGACTTATTTTCGATTCCCTTCCTAATCATGCCAAGCATGGAATTTGCTTTTTTTACTGCTGCTGCGCATTGGGTTGACATCTTCATCGAGCTGTCCACCAAAACCCCAAGATCCCTTTCTTGGGTTGTCTCAGAAAGTTTGGTCTTAAGACACCAGGCTAGAAATCAGGAGATGGCATTTCTAGTTCTGCCTTAGACAAGAAGCTGGTTGGGTGGTTTTGGGCCAGTCACTCTCTCAGCCCATCTCACCTTACAGAGTGGTTGTTGTGGGAAAACAGGAGGAGGAATATTAGGTATGTTCACAACCTTAAATTATTTATAAAAGTAATAAAGGCAGGATATAAATGGGTATGTGTAGACGGTAGCACATCCCTTGTCAAATGTGTAAATTGAACTGTACTAATTTTCTCAAAGTAAAATAAAACTAAGTAAGCCTTCTGCTCTTGGACAAAAGGACAATTATTTTTCCTCTCTGTAGTTCAAACTCTGAGTCTACTAGCACCTTTTCTGATGAATGGATTCTGTTAAGTATTCTTTGATCATGGACTTTTTAACACTCCAAAGAAGGCCGCAATAATAATAATAATAATAATTTGAGAGAATCTTATCTCAAGACTCAAGCAACGCTGCTTTTTTCAAAAACATTGCGCGCTTAGATTATTGACAGCATAATTCTGAAGGAAAACACGTGCTTTACAAGGTAGACAAACAACAGTTAAAATCCTTTCTCAAACAGTTTCAGATTCGGTAAGGATTTTATCTGAGAATGGAGAAAGACAATATATTTAATCACTCAAGTAAACAGAATGAACAAAGGTCATCATAACCTAAAAGAAATCTAAGTTCTAATGTTTAAACATAGAAACACACATGCTCTTTTAGTTTAAAGGAAGTCTTAAGGACCTTAGAAACATAGCAAAATGCATGATAATTGTAGGTTAAGACATATGCCCAGCCTTACTCCACAATGGAGGAGGTTTTCAGAGAAGTATGCAGAAGTGCTCTCTGATTCATTCCTGCACCAGTTCCTCTTCCCTCCTCCACACACACACACACACACACACACACACACACACACACACACACACACTGAAACTGTTATCCCCAGAAATGGCAGGAGAGCAGAAGACTTTTCCTCAATGCCCAAGAGTGATGCTGCATTGGTTGTGCTATAGGAAGTGCAGTATATGGCAACAAGGTACTTGTGATTTAGTGGATGCATCCCTTGGTGTATGCCATGCTCCATCTAATTTTAATATTTTTGAAGATGTTTTCATTTTTCCCATTATCCTGTAGTATTATCTAGCATTAGCATTAATGTCTCTAGCATTATCCTCTAGTATTGTCTTTATTTAAAGTACTGCTTCAAATTTGGAAGGATGATTTCAGAGTTTCAGGAGTGCCAACAGGCGTATAGTTGCCAAGCTACAGGGAGAAACAAAAAGGTTCAGGAAGTCACATACTTGTAGGGTGACAAGGGCCAAGATAATGCATGGGATAGAAAAGGTGGATAGAGAAAAAATCTTTTCTCTATCACACAATACCAGGACAAGGGGGCACTCCCTAAAGCTCATAGCTAAGAAAGTGAGGACAAATAAAGGGAAATATTTCTTCACCCAGAGGGTCGTTGGTTTATGGAATTCACTTCCAGAAGGGGTCATGACAGCTGTCAGCCTTGATAGCTTCAAGGCAGGGTTAGACAGATTCATGGATGCCAAGTGTATCGGTGGTTATTAAAACGGATGTCCATGTGCCGCCTCTATGTTGGTTGAGGCAGGCAGGATTCCCTTGAGTACCATTTGTTGGGGATCAAGGGAAAGGGAGGGTTTTGCCTTCTCTTTCTGCTCAAGATCCCCATGTACAATTGGTGGGCCACTGTGTGACACAGAATGCTGGACTCAATGGGCTTTGGCCTGATTCAGCATGGCTCTTCTTATGTTCTTATGTTCTTATGTAATCTTGTTGGGCATTGTGGAGTACTTGGTGCTCTCTGAGCTTGGTTGTTTTCTTGCAGATGTTTTATTACCCAAGTAGGCTATATATTGTCAGTGCTAGAAGGGAGTGGCATTTGCTCCCTGTTTATCTGCTAATGGCTTGCCCTACCAATGTTGTGGAGGTGTTCTCGGAGGTTCCTTGCTTAGATTTCTTGACTCTAGAACACCCCACCAACACCATCAGGGCAAGCATGTGTGTATATATAAAGAGACAAACCCCACTTCCTTCTAGCAGAGATGATGTTACCTAACTGGGTGATGAAATGTCTAAAAGAAAACAACCAAGTTCAGACAGCACCAGGGACCCCACATTTCAACTCTGAGTTACAAATACTCACTTCTGCCAGAGGGTGCTAAGAATCCTCCTGACACTGGGTTCATCTAACCCAGGGGTTCTCAACCTTGGCAACTTTAAGACTTGTGGACTTCAACTCCCAGAATTCCTCAGCCAGCTTTGCTGCCTTTGGAATTCTGGGAGTTGAAGTCCACAAGTCTTAAAGTTGCCAAGGTTGAGAACCCCTGATCTAACCCTCTCCATGGCATACGGCCAGCTTACTATAAAGCCATCTTTGCCCCATTATTGGTCAGGCAGGGAAAGCAAGCTGCGGACCCAGTCGGTTAAAGAATTTTGACTGGCAGAGTCCATGAAGAAAATCTTCCCAGCCGTTGCTCCCACCTTCTGGAATATTCCTCCCCCCAAGTGAGGCAGCCCCCCCCCCACCACCACCACTCTATTGGCCTTTTGGAAATGATGGAATACCTGGGTCTGCTGGCTTGCTTGCTGGCTTGCCCACAGAGGAGCACAAAGCCATGGGGCTGGTTAGTGCCCTAAAGGCTCTCCCCTGCCTTTTTAATTTTAATTATTCCTTTTTCTGTTTTTATGTCTACTTGTAGACACCCACACTTATTCTATAAGGGAGGTGGGTAGTCTCTAAATATGATTCATAAATAAATAAACTTTCCCACACCTGAACAACAACAACACAAAGTCTTATTAATTGTGTTTGAGGAAATCTATCCTACCTTTCCTCATTCCCAGTGCCTTGTCTTTCTTCTCTGTCATCTTTCTCTGCAGACCAAAAGGAATGGTCTACCCTTCCTTTTAAATTCAACACTGTTAGGACAGAAGGCTTCACAAACACATGTGAGCCATTATTTTACAAGGTCTTTGTTGTTGTTGTTAATTGCGAAGTCGTGTCCGACCCATCGCGACCCCATGGACAATGTTCCTCCAGGTCTTCCTGTCCTCTACCATCTTCTGGAGTCCATTTAAGTTCACGTCTACTGCTTGAGTGACTCCATCCAGCCACCTCATTCTCTGTCGTCCCCTTCTTCTATTGCCCTCAATCTTTCCCAGCATTAGGCTCTTCTCCAGTGAGTCCTTCCTTCTCATTAGGTGGCCAAAGTACTTGAGTTTCAACTTCAGGATCTGGCCTTCTAAAGAGCAGTCGGGGTTGATCTCTTCTAGGACTGACCAGTTTGAATACCTTGCAGTCCAGGGGACTCGCAGGAGTGATTTGGTAAATAATGCAGCACCATAGTTCAAAGGCCTCAATTCTTTGTCGCTTAGCCTTTCTTATGGTCCAACTTTCCCAGCCATACATTGCAACTGGGAAAACCATGGCCTTGACTATACGCACTTTTGTTGGCAGGGTGATGTCTCTGCTTTTTAGTATACTGTCTAGATTTTCCATAGCTTTCCTCCCCAGGAGTAAGCGTCTTTTAATTTCTTGGCTGCAGTCCCCATCAGAGGTGATCTTGGAGCCCAGGAAGATAAAATCTGTCACTACCTCCATTTCTTCCCCATCTATTTGCCAGGAATTGAGAGGGCCGTATGCCATGATTTTGGTTTTCTTAATGTTGAGTTTCAAGCCAACTTTTGCACTCTCCTTCTTCAGGTCTTTAGGATGCCATATTTGACATCAGTGGCACCCCAGCAAGGATCACAATGGAAAACAAAGGAAATACAGTCACATCAGGGAATTTAAAACAGAGAATTATTAATCTGGTAGAGAAAACAATGGGATTTTAATTGTTTTCCAACTCACTCAAATGTAACCACTAAGTAAGTCCAAAGCCCTACCAATCTTAATTTGAAATTATTTTTGACTGAAATATATTTGTTTTAAAAGTGCCTTATGCATAATAATTTTTGCATCTACAAGTTTCTCCCAGTTAAACATTCATAGAATCATAATCACATGTGGAGCTATGTTCTTTACAGCCCAGAAATATTTTACAGAAGTCTCTACATATTATTTGCATTAATGTCAATTAGGTGAGCAATCATAAAAGCGAGTGATATTTCAAGAAAGTATTTGAAAGATTAAATGATGGATAATGAACCTAATACAACCAGGGTTAACTACATTTAAGTTCCATGGAGAAAAATTGGGGAAGTCCATTTATATACAATAAGACCCACTGATTTTATATAGCTCGTTACTGATTATCACAACCGGCAATGAACCCAGATCATTTGAGAGATACAAACATTTCACAGTCCAGAAACTCTTCTATGACATGGAATCAATACCTCAATCATAGCACCCCTTAAAGAGCAATGCAAAATCAGGCTCCCATTTTATTTTCCAAGAATATAGCAGGATTATTGTTACAATTCACAAGTGCTTCTCAGCAGGAATAGCTGCCCACCCATTATTAGAATGGACAGTCTTGGGTTATCTATGTAGATTCAATCATTCTAACAGTGATTAGATTACATAAAGCAGATTGGAATTAGTATTATATGCTCATCTGCAGATACAGTTTTATGCCAGTGCTAAAGCTATCGTGGTCTGCACCACTTCAGATTTTAGAGGAGGCTCAGAATACTCCTCCGTGGAAAAATATTTCTTGACATAGGAAACAAAATATTTCTAGAGAAGACTTCATCCTGAGCAGCTCTCATCTTTAGTCTAAAGTGGTACGATTCAAAGTAGAACTAAACTGTTACAATTAGCTAACCCATGTTTAACTGAATTGTGATTTTCTGAAGAAACTCAGTTGCTAGGGTTTGCACAATACACTGAACTCAAAATTAACTGCACCCTCAGAGTTTGCGTAACTACAAACTACTGTAGCTAGCCATCTTTTAACCCCAATTTCTTACAAAATCTAGGTAACATAAGGAAAATGAATCCTAACTTCAACTTCTTGGACTAGGGCATTAACGAACACATACATGTCAACAGATTTATCTCTTTTTACTCTTGTTTCGAATGGAAATGCAACATGTCAATGTGGTAAGAATAGAGATATAGAAATCTCTTGCTTAGAACTGGGCTGCACTCTTTTTTTTTTTTAAAGAACAATTGCCTTTATTATTTGAAGGGATTTTCAATCAGCCTTAATTTCTTATATTTTTAACCCAATTGAGAAAGCTTAGGATTACTTTGGCAAATTTGTCTCCCCTCCCACAAGGAAAGAGTACAAAAAAGGGTGGGGAGACAGTGGGTGAAGTTGGAGGACACTTATTGGGGTAGTTGAAGCAACACTGACTGTCCCGATGGCAGATAGGTGATGTTACGGGACCGCGAGAGCTGATAAGCAATATCTTCAGCTGCTTCAAGCTTCCGCAATTCTATAAGGCCATCACCTACTGAAGCCAATGAATCGGCAATTAACTCAGCTGCTTTTGAATCTCCCTCAGCTGAAATTATAGCTGCTTTCTTCTGCTGCTCAGCCTTTTCCACTATGAATCTGGCCCTTTCAGCTTCTTGTTGGGCAACTTGCTTCATTTCTACTGCTTCTGTGAATTCTTTTCCAAATGTCAGGTGTGTCAAGGAAACATCATCTAAAATGAGTCCAAATGTTGCTGCTCTTTCTGTGAGGTCTTCACTCACTTGTCTGGAAACCAGCTCTCTTTGTGTGATTAGCTCCCCAGCATCAAAGCGAGCTACCACAGATTTGAGGATCTCAGTTGTGATGGAAGGCAATACTCGTTCATCATAATCTTCGCCAATAGTGGTGAAAATGCGGGGGAGTTGAGTCATCACTGGCCTGAACAAGATTCGGAGTGTGATATTCACATTCTGTAGATCTTTGCTTCCAGTGATTACAGGCACATTGCGAGGGCGGGAACGGCAGTCAAAGATTATTGGCTTTTGAACCCAAGGAATGAGAAAATGGGTTCCTTCTCCCACCACTATGTCTTGAACACCTTGGAATCGATCAAATATGACAGCCCGATGGCCTGCATCCACATTATACAAAGCGGAGTTGACAACTCCACCAACTATTGCCAGTCCCAAGCCGAGTTTACCCACAGTCTCAAAAATTTTGGAAGCCATTGTCAATATAAGTCCTGCTTCTGTTTTCTGGCAGAATAACACCTCCTAACGAAGAGTTGACCTCCCGGCTGCACTCTTTAAGTAGGCCTCAGAACCACCAAACTTTTAAATGAGGGCACAAAGAAATTAATGTTCTCCCTAGAGATTTTCAAAGAATTCTGAGAAACTACTGCATCTCAAAAGGTGACGCCACAAGGCATTAAAATCTGCAATCATTAAGGGAAGCATGTCCCACCAACCTTCTATTGTGCAGCCTGCCAATTTCTTGACAATCCATCCCCCTTGTTTCAATGGGAAGGGAAGCTTATCTAACACCTCATAGTTCACATATATCATATGCAGGCCTATACTCTGCTAATTCCAGTCAGATTAAGTCTACTCAAGCCAAGAAGGCTGAAAAAGAGAAAAGCCTCTTTGTGCATAGCAAAACAGTGAGCTGGCATAGATCATGATATCTGTGATTTATAAATTAAATTGTTATTTTGTCCATGAGGATAGCCCCTTACCTTTTTCATTTGCATGTGATGCAGTTAAGTTAAGAATTCTCCACTTAACCAGGATGTTCTGCTCCAGTTAGATCAAAATGGGAAATTACAGTTGGAGATTTCCTGTTTTTATGATTTACACAAAGGGGAACAAGTGTGCCCAAGAGGTTAATTCATATCTCAGTCTATGAAACTGAATTAAGATCTGATCAGTCCCGTTGTGTCCTTTATTTTCAAGGTGGTTTGCAGATAACTCTTATCTCAACGTTATTGAAACTGCTCATCTCTAAAACCTATGGAAAAATGCTGACTCTTTCATCCCTCTCGCTTTCATCCATCCAAATAAAGGGCTAAGTTTCTTGCTGGACCCAAGGCCAGTGTACTTATGTGTTTAACGGTTCTGCTTACAATTCATTTACTCACCCCCTATTCTTAACCAGTTAACAGCTTTGCTTTTCTCAACCACTCCCTGTCCTGATATGGGTCAACAATCATATCCCATCTATTGTCTGATTTACGATCACTCTGTACATTCCCAGCTACCTAATGTTTACTATTTCACTTCAGAGTCCAAAAGGTTAGTGTGAAAGGAGTGTTCCTCATTCTTGTAAACATCTCACCAAGATAGTTTTGGAATAATAAGAAACCAAAATATTTTGCATTTGCTGTCATCACAAAGGCTACCCACCGAGTCTTTTCTCTGCTGTTCACTGATACATTTTATAAAATTAACTCCCCAATGACAGCTAAAACTGTGGATGCTCCATAGGTTTCGATAGTTAGTGTTTAATTCTTGAGTTGCATTTCTTTACTTCTACGGTATATGGTTATTTAAGCAATTCACATAAAAACGAACAAAAAAGGTACACAAGCAAATATAAAAGACTATTTTAAAAATGGAAAAACTGCAGTATTATAACAAATGAAGTTCAAAGGCCATCTGAAGTTGACCACTTCAAGGTGATTTGGTAAATAATGCAGCTTTTAGCTGGCTTACCTTTTTTGCTTTGATAGAACTACAGGTAGTTCTTGACTTATGACCACAATTGAGCCCAACATTTCTGTTGTTAAGTGAATCTTACCACAGTTATTAAGTGAATCACTGCAGTTGTTAAGTTAGTAATATAGTTGGTAAGTGAATCTGGCTTCCCCATTGACTTTGCTTGTCAGCAGGTTGCAAAAGACAATGACATGACTCTGGGACACTGCAAATGTCAAAAATATGAGTCAGTTGCCAAGCATCTGAATTCTGATCACATGACCATAGGGATGCTGCAATGGTTGTTAAGTATGAAAAATGTTCGTAAGCAGTGGTGGGATTCATCCAGTTCGCACCACTTCAGCAGAACTGGTACGGTAGCTAATATTTTCTTGCCCAGGCCCAGAACAGACTTCCAGAAGCAGCATCCACACAGAGAACCGGTTATTCACATATTTGAATCCCACCACCGGTTGTAAGTCACTTTTTTCCATGCTGTTGTAACTTTGAATAGTAATTAAATGAACTGTTGTAAATCAAGATTTATCTGTAGCAGTTTTCACTTGGTTACTCAAATGCATTTGGGGAGGGCACTGCCACAGCTGGAGAACTGCGAGAACAGTGGTGGCAAACCTTTTAGAGACCGAGTGCCCGAACTGCAACCCAAAACCCACTTATTTATCGCAAAGTGCCAGGGCTGCATCAGCATTGTGGTGCCCTCAGGAGGGGTGGGGGTATGGCCCACTGGGTGGTCATGGCAGACTGGGTGATCATGGCCGGGGCCAATCCCTCGCCATCTCCGGGACATCTCTGGGGGTCCAACGCCGCTTGCTCACACACTTCCTGCTCTGTCACTTCCAAACGCCACATGCTTGCTACTCTGGTGAACTCTGCTGGGGCAATGGCAGGCGTGCCCACAGAGAAGGCTCTGAGTGCCGTCTCTGGCACACGTGCCATAGGTTTGCCACCACTGTGCTAGAACAAGGCAAATCACACTTGTTGAAGTCACCAAGTAACTTGATGATTTTAAAAGAGACAATCTCACACTTTAAAAGGCAAAACAATGTGCTATTGCATAAGCTTTAATGGATCATAGTCCTCTTTGCACCTGATGTGAACTATGATTCACAAAGACTTGTGTAATAATAAAACATGTTTCATCTTTAAGGTATCGCAAAATGATTGAGCATTTTGAAGAGGCAAACATCATAAAAAGTAGTGTTTCTATCTTAGAGTAGCAGTAAAGTTGGCAATATCCTGTTGTACTTTCAAAATGCTCCACAGACAATCCTCACGTACCACTGGTTAACGACTGTTCAGAGTTACCACTGACAGCCACAGAAAAGTGCTTTATGGCTTGTAAAGCACTTCTGGCCATTGTAAAATGTCATGCTGCCCCCTTCCCCTCCATCCCGTGATCACATTTAATGTACTTGGCAACTGGCTCACATTTACAACTGGCTACAGTGCCACACAACGGCAATTTGCAATGTTTTTGGCTCGTTTCCCGCAGAACAACACCCATTTGGGAGAATGGATTCAGGCTTAAAACTGTAGGATTCTGTGTGAGAATGGATTCTGACTTACAACTGTCTGATTCGATTAACAACTGCCATAAAAAGGATGGTAAAATCCTATCTGGTCATATGGGTGCCTTGATTTGTGATTGTCATGACTTATGGCTGAAGTTCCAGTCTCAACCGTGGTCCTAAATCAAGGATTACCTGCATCAGGAACAATCCTATCGCATAATAGAGAACAACAAAGGAATGCATTGTTAAAGCCATTATGTTCCTGGTTTAGCTCTGATTGTGGGACCATCAGAAAAGGTGCAGAAAAACTGATGTCTTTGAACTGTAAAAAATATGACTGTGAATACCTTGAACCACAAAAGCAAACAATTCACTATTACGGTAGATGAAGTGAAACCACCCTGCTTGCTGAAAGTTCCAAAGATGAAGCTACAGCATAAATATTTTGGACAGATACACAAAGGCAAGGAAAAGACCCAATGTTGGCAAAAATCAAATACAATCAAAAAAAGAGGCCAACACAAAACAAGGTAGCTTGATGCTATGAGTAATGGCACAAGCAAGAGCTTCAAAAAAGCCTCCAGAAGCTGATACTGACAGACAATCCTCAAATAATGTCCATTTGGCCACACAAAAAAGAGAAAATAAGTAACAACTGGACGATAGTTTCCATTTTAAAACCAGAAAGGAATACTACTGGTCAAAGCGGTAGGGTTTTGTTTAATTGCTAACTCACCCAGTCCCCAGATTGTAGTCTTTCCTCACAACAACTGTATGCACATTCTGAAAAAAAGGCCTGAGACTCCATAGGACATGAGTTTGGTTTGATGCCCAGGTCAGAAGCAAGAAGGGAGATGAAACTGCCACATTTGGAATATCTCCATGTGCCATCTCAGCATCTTGACAGAGGCCCTCCCCACCAGGAATGTGTCTCAGAAACCGTTCTTGGCCAACAGAGAAATGTAGGGCAGATCTAAAGTAAGCATTTTCAATACTGCATCTATTTTATACTGCAGGGAAGACTATCTTTTTGCTTCTTTGAGCTCTTTGCAGTACATTTCAATTTAAAAAAAAAAGAAACTCTTTGGCACTGATTTTAAGGAAGACACACAACAAAGGTCTAACTCTCTCTCTCTCTCTCTCTCTCTCTCTCTCTCTCTCTCTCTCTCTCTCTCTCTCTCTCTCTCTCTCTCTCTCTCTCTCTCTCTCTCTCTCTCTCTCTCTCTCTCTTTTGGAGCAGAAGACTTCTATGTTCTGCTATTTCAAAGACATATGTTCTGCTATCCCACCAGTTATGAAGTGATTACCAGAGTGGCACAAACAGATTTTTTTGTTAACAACGCAAAGGTGCTATTTTCTCAGGTTCTGTGAGAACACACACACTTATTTTTACCAAGTCAATCTGTTATCTAGTACCTCCATGTCCACAGGGTTTGGGAGGCCATTGTAGGTGTTGAAATCCTAGCAATGTTGAATGCTACCTGATAGCAGTGTGGAGAAAAGAACACAAGTTTTTAAGTTTGTGGGGAAATAACTGATATAAATTCAAAGTTCTCCTCCTCCTTCCCTAGGATTTGTGCTTTAATCAAGACAGAAGCCCTATAAAGTTTACAAATTTGAAGCAACTATTAAAAAGACAACTCAATCAATAATGTCATCTTTTCGATCTTCTGACTTGCTTTTAATATCTCCAATATTTATTTTATTTTTCTCCTGCCATTCAGTTTGTACGGATTCCCAAAGGAATTTATATAATGCATTATTTACTAGTTTTATATCTTATTTTTCCTCTAAGGATCTCAGACTGGTGCACAAGATTTTGCCCACATGAGGTTTAATAATAGTATCAAATATACATTTTGGTACAGGCAAAAATGTCTAAAGTTTTGTCCTTTAGAGGAGGATGCATTTTTGGTTGTATTCTCATACCACAATTAAGCTGTTGCATTAACTATAGCTCAGAGGTTCTCAACCTTGGCAACTTTAAGACTTGTAGACTTCAACTCCCAGAATTCCTTGCTGGCTGAGGAATTCTGGGAGTTGAAGTCCACAAGTCTTAAAGTTGCCAAGGTTGAGAACCCCTGCTATAGCTTATTGAACAAGCTGTGGTGGCAAGATTTACATAATACACCAACTAGACTAAAATATTTCTGCATTCCCACAACTCACTAGCCTTGATTAGTGTTGATTTTAGTTCTTTTATAGCTTAGAACATTATTCAATCCAAGCTCCAGCCCAGAAAATAGGTTAATTCAGTAACCAAATAAAAAAGTATTGCAACAGATAGTAAAATGGATCACAACATTCAATTTATGGGCCACAATAGGTAGACTCATATATTAAGTTAAGGCAAAACCATACAAACCACATAATGGCTTTGCACTATGCAGAGATCAATTTTCTCTTTTTTTCAGGAAAAAAGTTCCAATGTTACAAAAAAGGAAGAAAAATTACTTTCATCCTCTTTTCCCACAGCATAATTATTTAACTTTTGAGCATGTCACCACTTTTATTTTCTAGAGAATAAAGTGGCTCAGGGTCAATGTTTTTTTTGCCATAGAATACACTAGAACAGCATTCCGGCACCTTTTTTTCAACGGATTTTCCGATTTTTAAAAGTAACTTTTGAAAATTTGAAGTTTGGTCCACATGGACTTGAATTGCCCTGTTGAGCGTAGCAGGTCGGTGGCAAAATCATTAAAACGGTGCATGCGGGCTGCTTGTGTGTCGAGTCCGATGCATGCGTATTTCATCTGCGCTGGTTGTGATGGCACTGCTCGGCTTGTGGCACTGCTCGGCTTGTGATTGGTCATGTGGTCGTGCGCTGAGTGCTTACTGCAGGCAGCAACCGTTATGTTTCATTACACAACTGACATGTGTGGGTGTGTGTACAGTGATTGACTACGTGCAAAAGGTAAATAATTTCTTTATTTTAAAAAATCACTGGTGAATTGAAAATCTTTTTTTAATTTTTAGTTTATGTTAAGAACTGAATATATAATTTTTTAAATAAACAATTAACAAGATGTGAGTTCCAGCACCTTTTTTCTTACCAAAAAAGCACTGCTCAGGTTTATAGCCATCATTCAGTACTGGATACTATGGATGACTATTTGTGCATCCTCTCAATTTCAACTGCCCAGATTCACTGCAAGGAACTGGCACCACACAGCAGCTATGATCCATCACACTCTGCTTTGAACCAGCTTGGACATTACCCCAAAATGATACTGCATCCCTATGACTGGCACACCTCTTAATTCCTCCCCAACATCTTGGGATTGATCTAGAAGAAATCCACCATAGATTTCAGTGAGAATAAATTTTCAAACTGCCATTTGTGACTGGCCTGCACAGTACATGTACATCTATGAACAAATTCCACCTTCATTTTCTTTCTCAACCAATAACCTAACAAATTGCTCATGACTGTTATGTCTGGAAAAGTATATTTCTTAAAGCTGTGCACAAAAGCAGAGAGTTGGGTGGATCAGACTTTTCCTTCTCTGTGCAGAAAAACTGAAGTACCAACGAATGTCATCTGGGAAATTTATATTTAAAAATGTTTGCACTGTATTTACATCAACAGCTGTGTACATTACTCCAAGTTCCATGTGTTAAGGAAAGTTCAGAATGAAAACAGATCCAGATTTCTTTTGTTTGCATTTTTTGAAAATCTGAAAAAAGTGCAGATAAGATAAAAAAAACATTTATTTAGATTATGCTATTGTGTTTCTATAACATGCTTAAGTAATTAACATAAGAACATAAGAAGAGCCATGCTGAATCAGGCCAAAGCCCATCGAGTCCAGCATTCTGTGTCACACAGTGGCCCACCAATTGTACATGGGGATCTTGAGCCGAAAGAGAAGGCAAAACCCTCCCTTTCCCTTGACCCCCAAACAAATGGTACTCAAGGGAATCCTGCCTGCCTCAACCAACATAGAGGCGGCACATGGACATCCGTTTTAATAACCACCGATACACTTGGCATCCATGAATCTATCTAACCCTGCCTTGAAGCTGTCAAGGCTGACAGCTGTCACGACCCCTTCTGGAAGTGAATTCCATAAATCGATGACCCTCTGGGTGAAGAAATATTTCCCTTTATTTGTCCTCACTTTCTTAGCTATGAGCTTTAGGGAGTGCCCCCTTGTCCTGGTATTGTGTGATAGAGAAAAGAATTTTTCTCTATCCACCTTTTCTATCCCATTAACATCACACTATCCTTGATTAGTTTTAACTTTACTTCTTTTATGGCTAAGTACATTATTCAGTCCCAGTCCTAACCTAGAAAATAGATTAATTTGATAACCAAATTCAGAGTACTGAAGCAGGATAGTAAAGTGGACCATATCTGTTTCAGCATCCCTACAACTAATCCCAGTATAGCACTGTTCCAGAGAAATGCCACATCAACTGAACCACTACAAGAGAACTGAAATGCTGAGTGCCTCCATCAGTTCTGTCCAACTAGATCAACCCCACTGTGTTCATTTAAAGTAAGGCAGATGCAGACATAGCCACCACATAAGAAGGTCCTACCTCAGAGTGGGAGTTGATGGTGTGGCTGATCTTAGTCCTGAACCTGTCTTTCATCTTTGGATTATTTTTAAACATATCAACCCTAAATCCATAGCTTCTCCATATACCTCTGTAGACTAAATTTTTAAAGAGCATTATGAAGCTGGTAGTTTTAGTTTTCATTCATTAATTGCCTCTAGTTTCCTGAGACGAGTGTTCTACATCAGAGGTCCCAACCATTTGGGCACCAGGGACCGGTTCCATGGAGAGAGGTTTTTCCGTGGACTGGAGGGTGCATGGTTTTGTATGCTGCCTGCATCCCATGGATGGGGCTTTGCTTGTTTGTGCGGACCAGTTGCTGGCATGCTGTGGCCTGGTACTGGTCCACAGACCAGGGGTTGGGGACCCCTATTCTACATCACAATCCTTAGGTGTCTTCTCAGGAGCTAATTCTACCACAGAAGCTGGTAACTTTAAGTCAAGAGATGTATGTGCCCTCCTTGCCAAGCCTTTGGGTAGTCCCCCAAATTATACCAAAGCTAAATTGTCATTTTTCACATGGCAGGAGAACAATTCTGCTAATTGCATTTAATTAATTTGCATAAATTACACATGTCAGATTAAATGATTATTTAATGTGTACCGCATGTATATGTGCATTCCTTTAGGTGAATAATTTCCCTTTCCTTCTTCTGAGAGATCATTTTGTCTTCCCGGTCTAGCCTACATCTATTTGGGGGTTCTACTGAATCATGTAATATTTGGCTACTTCAAGATAGAAGCAAGACAGAATTAGGTGGGGTGGGAAGGATGAATGTCTTATTTGTTGCATTTGTGAGTTCTTTCTCTTTATTTCTCCTCTCTGCTTCCTGAATTATAAGGCAAATAAGACTGTGTCATCTTATTTTATGAATATTGGAAGCCAAATTACACATGATATTAGTCACACTTTAGAAGAAAAGACTTTCTTAACACTGGCACCTTAAATATGAAGAAGTGGTCCATGGACTTCATTTGGTCTGATTTTGAGCCTTACACTGGCTTCTTGCCCAGAATTATTCTTGTCTCTACTTTTAGGGCAATCAATAGAATTCAGAAGGAACCACTGTCAGCAATTGTGTAAAAGGTATATTGCCATGAACTAACTGCTTTAATCTCTGAAACATGAGAAATGTAAAAAGAAAAATGTTGGAGCATAAGCTGAAAAAGTCCTATGATGAAATATTTAATATGTTCAGCTACATCCATATGTCAGGAGAAAATATGCTAAGAACTATCTGGTACTGTATTTTGTAGAGATACGTTTCAAAAATTACACTTTTTAATATTGATTTAAAGCTGAGGTCAAACTAGTTTTTTTAATTAGGCTTCTTTCAGTTCAAGGTGCCCTCTAAGGCATCTGAGGTAGTACAGCATGGATTTACCTGATCTGTTACAAAAGCTGGCAGAGCTGGAAGAGTGGCTGTTAGTCTTTTTGTAATCCAGCTATTAGCATAGTCTACTCATCAGCCAAGTGAATTAAACCATTCTTTATTAAGGGGCTATCAGAGGATTAGCAGAGTATCGCTTTAGCTCTTTTGAGCTAAAATTCTGGCCATGTGGCCATAGTTTAAGATTATTTGCAAAAATGAAATAGTGTAAAATATGTTCCTTAATTTGCTGAGCAGGTTTTTGACCAAACGAAGTGCATGCATTTCCTTAATTGCTTAAATTATTATCAACTTTTTTTTCCTGGCATGCTCACTGTTTCCATAACTTTAACCTCAATCTAACAAACAGATAATTAGCAGGTTGTATTTCTTATCAGATAGGTCAGGCGCCAAGACAAATTTCACTTGCTTAATTTATTTCACAGATCATTTTAAAGATATAGAAGCAAGTCAAATTAAGACCTTGCGACACTGAATTAAAATGCATATGTTGGACCAGTTGCAAAGGCTTGGGGTGGGTAAGGGCAATGTCGTCATCAAAACCTCCCAAGCAGAGGTCAACAAGCCAGTCCCATGGCTTCACTCTTTCAATGTTCAAAAGAATGAGCATTTTTAAAAAAAAAAAAAAAAAGAGGGAGAGGAAATATAAGCCTAATTTTAAAAAACAAGATCAATTTATCTGATAAAACTGAGAACATCTTCAGAATGAAAAATTTTAGCTGCCAGAGGAAAAAGTATTAAACCAACATTTCCAGAAATAGGTTTACACTGAGACAAATATACTTACCACTTCCTAATAAAGAATGTGCAAGGAGCCATTTTTCTTTTCTGTGGAAACACCTCCGCAGATCTTCTTAGAAAATTTAACCACAGCTGCTATCTGCTTCTTAAACTGGGCTTTTTTTTTTCTTTTAAACTGTCAACTCAGGAGAACAGTTCTGCAATTTGCCAATCTAATCTAGCAAGCCACTGGAACATTTATTTATATATGTGCTTGAAGGCAGAGGACCAGTGAGAGTTCTCTCTGTATAATTTATTTATTTATTTATTTATTTTATTTCTTAAATTTCTATACCACCCCTCTCCCATAGGACTCGGGGCGGTTTACAGCCCAATTAAAACAGATAATAATAATAAATATCTAAAAATAAATTAAATTAATACATGGCTGTTACTAAAACTTGTTAAAATCCCAATTCTAAAACCCAAACAACCTTGTTTAAAAAATTTACATAGAGATTTACATAAAACCTGAGGAGGTCTAGGCCAGGCCGTCTTGATTGAAGAGATGAGTCTTCAATTCTCTTCTGAAGGTGCGGAGATCATGACACGTCCGGAGTTCTGGGGGGAGCTCGTTCAACATCGTCGGTGCCCCCACAGAAAAGGCTCTCCCCTTGGGTGCCACCAGCCGACACTGCTTAGCCGATGGCACCCTGAGGAAGCCCTCTCTGTGGGAGCGAACTGGTTGGTGGGAGGTATTTACTGGCAGAAGGCAGTCTTGTAAATAACTGGGTCCTATGCCATGGAGCGCTTTAAAGGTGGTAACCAATACCTTGAAGCACACCCGGAAAGCCACCAGCAACCAGTGCAGCTCGCACAGGATGGGGGCCATTCGTACCCGCCAGGGTGCCCCCACTACCACCCGGCAGGCCGCATTCTGCGCCAGTTGAAGCCTCCGCGTGCACTTCAAGGGGAGCCCCATGTAGAGAGCATTACAATAGTCCAGTCTGGAAGTGACAAAGGCATGGGTGACCGTGCGTAGCGCGTCCCTATCTAGGAAGGGGCGCAACTGGTGTACCAGACGAATTTGGTAAAACATCCTCCCGGCCACGGCCATCAGATGGCCCTCAAGGGACAGCCGTGAATCTAGGAGGACTCCCAAGTTGCAAGCCCTTCCCGTGGGGGCCACTGACTCGCCCCCAATAGACAGCGATGGAATCAGCTGATTATACCGGGATGATGGTAACCACAGCCACTCGGTCTTGGAGGGGTTGAGCTTGAGACCGTTCTTCCCCATCCAGATCCACACGGCCTCCAGGCACTGGGTCAGTACATCAAGAGCTTCATTTGGGTGGTTCGAGGTGGAAATGTACAGCTGAGTATCATCAGCGTACTGATGGAATTCCACCCCAAAACCTCGGATGATCTCACCCAGTGGCTTCACATAAATGTTGAACAGCAAGGGCAAGAGGACCGACCCCTGAGGTACCCCACAGTCAAGGGGCCTCGGGGTCGAACTCTGACCCCGTCAACACAAACTGCGTCCGGCCAGAGAGGAAGGAGGAGAACCACCGAAGCACGGTGCCCCCTATACCTAACCCCTCCAACCGGCGCAGCATGATACCATGGTCGATGGTATCAAAAGCCACTGAGAGGTCCAATAGCACCAGGACAGAGGAGCAACCCCTGTCCCAGGCCCGCCAGAGATCATCCACCAATGCGACCAAAGCTGTTTCCGTGTTGTAACCCGGCCTGAAGCCCAACTGGAGCGGGTCCAGATACGACGATTCCTCCAGGTGCTGAGGGAACTGTCAAGCAACCACACTCTCAACAGCCTTCGCAACAAAGCGAAGGTTGGAGACAGGACGATAGTTAGATAAAACAGCCGGGTCTAGGGTGGGCTTCTTGAGGAGGGGTCGCACCACCGCCTCATTCAGGGCAGTGGGGAAGACACCCTCACTCAGCGAAGCATTGATAATCGCCTGGAGCCAGCCTCGTGTCACCTCGCTGGAGGCCAGTACCAACCAGGAGAGACACGGGTCCAGTAAACATGTGGTTGCTCTAAGACCTCCCAGCAACCTGTCCACATCATCAGGTGTCACGGAGTCAAACTCAGCCCAGGTAACAGTCTCAAGACCGGCCTCAGCCACTCCTGCTGGACCTCCTTCGTCGAAGTTAAAGCCTTCCCGAATCTGAGCGATTTTGTCATGCAGATATTGCACAAAATTCTCAGCTCTTCCCTCCAAGGGATCCCCCCTCACCTCCCGATGAAGGAGGAAGCAGGTCACCCTGAACAGGGAGGCTGGGCGGTTATCTGATGACGCAATAAGGGCAGTGACGTAAGAACACTTCTCTGCCCTTATTGCAACTAGGTAAGTCCTAATATGGTCTCTTACTCGTGTTCGGTCAGACTCAGAGCGACTCGCCCTCCAACTGCTCTGTAGTAGGTTTAGCCACCAAGGTTTGCATAGATGAGCTTCGAGCATACTTGTTGAGGAACATGACCCCACAAAGTTGTTAGTTACTATCATGGAGCCATGAGAGGTGCAAGGAGAGGGGAATCCGTACTAAACTGATTTTGCACATTACAGAAGGAAGTGAGTAAAATGTAGCCCCAAATCAGATGATTAGTAGTACCCATTCAGGCTAACACCTTTTATTAAAAGACATAAGCTTTCATGAACTGTGGGCTCACAAAATCTACATCAGTTTAATGATGCCGTTCATCTGATGAAAGTTTATGCCTTTTAATAAAAAATGTCAGCCCGAAACGGAGTTACTAACCTTCACTTTTTATATGGCCGAGTTTCTAAAAATCTCTGTGCTAGTCCATGTTAATACATTGTCTGCACCTTTTCCTTTTTGTTGGCTGTCCTCTTTGTGTTGAGCAAGACACCCTTAAAATGCAGTTCAACCTGTTCTTGAACAGGCTGATCAAGATTTCCTCCAGCCAGTTGAGGTGGCCGGTCAAGTCTCTAATCTCCTTAGTGTACTCGGCCACTTGTCGTCTGCCCTGCTTTATGGTTTTGATGCGCTCCCTGGCTTTCCGATCAGCTAGCAGGTCCTCAAACCTCCATTTCAGGGCTGCCATGAACAGGTTAAAATTCCGGAGCTCGTGACCATCAACATTATGTAGGGACACCATCCACTGGGCAGCCGCACCTTCCAGGGCCAGGGTTATGATCCTGATGCGCCCCCAGTCCTTAGGGATGTCCCACCCGTATTCATGCATGTAGCTCAGGATGTGGGCCAGGAAAAAGCCCAACTGCTAGGGTGATCCATCGTACTTTACCCCCAGGGCTGGGACCTTGCGATCAGGTGGTTCAGTCCCCCTCTTTCTGGCTTGACATTCATCCCCTCCAGCTGGGGTGGCACGGGCTGGAGTGGTGACCTTGGCTGTCGCTCCAGCAGCTTCTGAGGTGCTTGTGGAAGGACCAGGGTTTGCAAATTCACTCTCCCAGACCTCTTCTTCCTCGTCCCAACCCATGGCTATCAAACCCTGACAGGGATCAGCCTCTTCTTCCTGGAGGTTTTTGAATGCCTCCACCAGCATGCTTAGGAAGAAGTTGGAGCATGCTGGCCTCTCACCCTCATCTTCACTGACATTTAGCGATCTCTCTATCTCGTGCTTCCAACCAGGTTGATGGCTGCCATGCTTGAGGGTGATGTTCCTGGCTTTCATGTCCCAGTCATCCATCTTCCCCACTCTGATTGACCACCTCGGTTTCTTGGAAGTGTCTGTCTCATCAGACAAGCTGGCAGAGTCTGAGCTGCTGCTGCTCAGGAGAGCCTTCAGCGAGGCCCGCTCCAAGCTCTCGGTTTCTCTCTTCTCACCTCCGTGATTAGACATTATTTTGCATGGTGCCCATAGTAGGATTAGTCCTCCAGGTTGACTACTTTGCAGATCCTGCCTAATGTAAGGACCTGCCTCCATTTCTCAACTAAGAAAGCAGAACTCTTGAAACTGGCATCATTTCAAAAGGAACTTTTATTGATAGGTATAGAAAGCAGGAAAGCTAGGCAGGATCTGAGGTCTTCCCACCCAAATCAATAGGTTAAACTCACGAAACAATAACCCCACCCCTACTGCCCATTCGGTCAGTTCAAACAGGCCAATCAACAGGTGACATCGAGCTGTGGGAAAGCAACCAATAAAGCGCCTCTCTTAAGGTTGTTAGGTCTTCTCCAGTTCCTCCTGCATGCTGAGATAAGGCAGATGGCCACGAGGCATTCCTTTCACACCCATAAAGGATACATCAAAGCGGATCGAGGAAACGATCTATGTGCACTACAAACCCCTGCCTACCCCCCTACCCCCATAGGAGAATGGCAGAATCCGAATAACCTAAACCAAGAGAATATGCATGATTAATAATTGACGGTTCTGACACTCAAGGAAAATGAGAGGGTTAGGATTACAAGGGCAGGATTAGAGGTGGATAAGATAAATATCCCCTTTTGCTCCTCCTCCATATTTACACAACTTATACATGTATAGTGACATACTGATTGATTTCCCCATTATAAACATACACACCCATATTTCCCTCATTCATCATGCACCATCCACTCACAAGTTTTATCCACTTTCCTATCCAGATGAAGTTCTTCCTTAAAAGTGCTACTAAGCCTGATCGTGAATGTAATAATTAGAAGCACAAGTACCACCCCTTATTTAAAATTGTGAGGGAAGAGGAAATTTACGCCCAGAGTTCCTCTCGCCAGTCAGGGAGTTAAAAACAATAAAACAAAATCACTAAATTTCCAACAATAAAACCCTTGACATATCTATTCAGAAGCAAGATACCAACCAGGGATGTCCTTCTTTGTGCTAGGTCTTTGTGCTTGATGCTTGATACTTTCCATCTTCATCACATACCTGTCAAAGTACAAAATGGGAATCAGGTAACTGTGTAACTACAAGGCCATCTTCAGTCGCTGCAGGGCCAAAATTGTGGGAGCAATCATCACTTTTAAAGATGAAACAATGGCTGCTGCAACGGTTAGGCTCCTTTCCATACTGTTCAGTGAATGGCAGAAACCACAAGTCAGCTGATGCTCCCTATGTTTGTAATTCCACTCCTAAGTTGGAGCCTGTGGTTTAGCATATAGTCTTCCTCATCTTGGCTCCCTACAAATAAACCAGGAAGGCATTTTGCACATCTGACAGATCTGGAGGATGTGAGATTCATCATAAGACTGCTCACATTATTAGGTAGTTTAAAAAAATGAGAAGCATTGTGGTGGTTTCCATATCAGTGATGCAATAGGCAATATCCAACTGTAGGGTCTTTGGTGCTCTCTGAGCTTGGTTGTTTTCTGCAGATGTTTCATTATCAAATTAGGTAACATCTTCAGTGCTACATGGTAATACTAATGCTGGATGCTCTAGCACTGAATATGTTACCTACCGGTAGTTGGGTAATGAAATGTCTGCAAGAAAATAACCAAGAACTCCAAAGTTTAATCCTGAACTACAAATAGTCTCTTCTACTGAATTATCCATTATTAGATAAGCTATGGAGATCTGCTTGGGGTCCAGGAAAAAACAACAACTCTGTGTGGCTGCTGTTCAAATTCCCACAATATGAATCTTAAAAGATATTTGCTGATGTACTGCTAACTATACATCAATATTTCTCATCCTGTCACTCAGTACTGAAAATAAAAGCCATGGCACTGTATAACATGCGATGTTTTGAAAAAAAATATTTTATTTCATTTATTTCATTTCATTTATTGGATTTCTATGCCGCCCTATTCCAGGAACTCAGGGCGGCTCACAGCATAAATAGAAATCAACATTAAAATACATATATAAAAAATACATATATAAAAAGAACCCCTAAGTTAAAAAACCAATCATCCAACAAACATACACACAAACATACACTGGCTAGGGGCAAGATGTCAACTGCCCCAGGCCTGTCGGCAAAGATGTGTTTTGAGCAGTTTACGAAAGGCGGGGAGGGTGGGGGCGTGTCCTACATAGCTATTAACATCCTATAATCTTTATGATGCATTTCACAAAACTAGGTGGCCACTCTGGGTTTGTGTTTTTTTTTTCAAAATCAACAGGATTTTTTTTCCCTCAGAGATCTATAAAAAAAAAAAAGCAGGAATGAGGAGAAGGAGGAGGGAGGACTACATTTGCACTCTGTTTGACTTGAGACCATCTGAGCTGTAAGACCATTAGTTCTTTACTCTCAAGTGACATTCTGGAGCTGATTTGTAAAGCCGAGTTTGCAGTTGTTTTTCATAACCTCGAATGTTATGACAGATAGCACATACTTGTGCCCGAGGGGAAATCATCATCTATTCTAGACATTATGAAGGTAGTGGACCAATTCAGAAAACGGGGCAAAATCTTTCTCAAGTGACTTGATTATGCAGTGTAATATTAGCCTTGGTAACATCAAGGAAACTCAACAGCCCCGATTTGCCGAAATAAAATTCCAGGCCATTCCTACTTCACAGAAAGGATTATTCTGTACAGTCCTAAAACGAGCAAAGATTTTTCATGTGATCCACAGACAGAATCCAAACACATATAGTTTGGATTCTTATGGGGTAAATTCAAACTTTTAGAGGCAAAGGTGTGTGGGAAGTCAGCCCTCCAGAGAAGGAAATATTAAAAGGGCAGGAAAATATATTTTCTCAAAGGATCTTAAAGAGACAGAAAAGCATGCCCAGTTTTCTTAATAGCCCCAGGTCTCCCTTCCCCAAGCAGAAACCAGCGTTGTACAAATGCAGATGTAAACCATCAGGAAGGTTGAAGCTAGGAGATTAAGAAGACAAAGACCTAAAATCTACATACCCCATCCAAACACTAAGAGTCATTAGCCCCAGCTTCAGGGAAGCAGGATATGACCTTTGGACATAATAGGATTAACCCATCACCATCAGAATACCAGAAAGGCACACTCAAGACTCAGGTCAAAGTTCATGCCACAGGAACAACTCCAAACAAAAGGCTCTAGAGGGTATAAAAACCCACTCCCTACATGTATTCACTCTCTTTTCTGCCAGAGCCATCTTTCTGTCTGGCTTTCCTCTTCAATAAATTGCAACCTTCTTTCTAAAGCAGCCGCCATGTTGTTTATCCCTGGCTTGGACTGAACCAGGATGAAGACTTTTCTTCTAACAGGTGGAAGGACAAAGAAGAACTATGCTACGCACCATTAAACTAATTTATGGGATGGGGAATCAAATATGTGTTGCAGTGTTAATTTATTTCCCACCCTCATGTTTCTCCGGTGGCTTTAGAAATACTGCCACCGCAGCAGGATGTGTGGTGGATGACATTTACAGGTCAAATTAATTCTTAGTAAATGTGTGCAATAATATGGATGGACCTTAAGCAAAGGTAGCAAGCTAAGAAGTCCAGCTTGCTATCTCTGAAATCTGCAATGAAACATCCATTTCCAGGATCACATTTTGAAACTTAAAAAGACAGACACATAGAATAAGAGCTTGTTAACAGAAGTCCAGTGGGTTCCACCGACAAAATAAAAAACAGACCACTGCTCCATTCATCCTTACTTAAAAGGTAAAATAGATCCCTCTCCTTCAATTTGGGCTTTTTCAGTCCTAATTTTTGAAAGAAAAGAAATTTATTTTATTTTATTTTATTTATTTATTTATTTATTTATTTATTTATTAAATTTCTATACAAAGAATTGTGGCAAGAAGGTAAACTAGGATTCTAATTTTAACTAACTCAACAGAATTGCTCTGTAATACATGCCACATTGTATCAAAATTATTGGTAATTTTTATTGTTTCTTCCATACCCACAGCAGGCTACTACAGAGATTTCCATATCATTTCATAGGCTTTGCTGTCGGAGAAATATTTTTCCTTAATGCAATGGCTCTCTTTCCCCTCCCTTTTTCAGGGATCAGGGCTTTTGTATCTCATTCATCCACCTTTTGTATCCATGGGAGCCACACCAACAAGGTATATTAGCCTTTCAAGGAGATTTTCATGAACAGTAGCAAGAAAATTTCCTCTTCCTGGGCAAAACCCATTTTGTCATCTCTTGTGATATCTCTTTGAAATTTCCAAGCCAGAAAAGAAACCAGATAGCCTTTTTTATTTACTCCATTGGCACTTGCATTGATGTGCCAAACTTAAAGCACATAACCCTGGTGGACATGGGAAACATCTGCACATTTCAAATGGAAGAAAGTACAGAATTCCTTTCTTTCTTTGTGCCGTGGTTGTTCTGACCCACTAAAAGTCAAAATATTTCCTTCCCCTCCCCGAAATAATGCTGTGTTCCTACATAGAAGTTGTTGTTTTAAAAATAAAACAAATCAATACTTGCTGATCAAAGTTTGGCTTTATAACTTATAAGGTAGGTAAACATCCCTTTTTTTTGTAATCAAGGATAGGTGCAGATGTTCATTTATCAAGCCTTTAACTTACCAAATACCAGACGGTGAACCCTAATTAATCACATTACATTTGTATCCTTTGGATATAAACAGGGTGATAAAGTGATTGTCTGTAACCTCCAAAAATTGGGGGAGAGGAATACTGGAACAGGCATCTCAGCTAAGATACACAGAGGAAGGGGGAAAAAACAATGCAGAAGAAGAAACTAAATTTAAAGCCTGTAAATTTCTTTTTTCTTTACACCATCTGTGCTATATAGCTCTTAGGTCTATTACATTGGTCATCCTGGGAACAAAAACTGAAAGCAGATTCCAGCAGTTTTTCCATTCACTATTCATTCAAAGGTTCATCAGCTCCATATGGATTCAGCCAACTGCTGTGTTAAATCAGAGGCCTTTCCCAGAATTGACATGGTAATGAAGTAATGGGTCTGCTCACAGAAAAGGCCTCCATAGGTATTCCACTCATTAATACACCATTCCCCCCCCCCAATCCTCTGAAATAATTTCTAACCTTTGTGAATTGGGTTTTTGCCTCTGGATGAGGACTGTTCTTTGCACTGATTAATACAACTCCTGTGTAAGCCATACACTTTTTTCTAACACACCATGTGCAAATCAAATACACACCGATAACTGTCCTATTTTCCAGTGATTGGCTTGTGGAAGTATCTGTTGCCAGTTGGAGTACAGTAACTGCATATGCAAAAGCCATTCATTAGAAACAATAACCTGTTTCAATACACAAAAGCAGAAGAAGGCCCAGTGAATGAGAGCAAAAATAATTTATTTCATGATATTCGGTGAAGGTAAAGGTGGGATTTTGCTCAGGAATTCTTTTCAAATTTGAATCACCAATTCAGTATAGAACCAGCTCAATGCATTTGCTGGATGGCATGAAAAGAAGAATCTATGCTGTAAGTTCACCATTACAGTATTTCAATGCATCCCCCAACCAAAAGTCCCGGCCAATTTTGCCACTGCTCTTTCTCCCTATCCAAACAAATTCCACCCAGTTAAGCAAGTACTTAATTCTACTTCATGATAAAATCAGCTTTGGTTCATGAAAGATATATAAATTGACAAACTACATTCTATCAATCAAAGGTTTTGTTGTATTATTTCCAATTCCACATGCACGCCATGTTAATGAAGTTAAAAAGAACACTAAAAATGTGTTGACTGAAGTGGGATCCAGAGCCATGATCCCAGAGTCATTATTTGGACAAGATGTGGAGACTGATGGTTATTTATTATTTGTTAACATCAGTTCTGTTTGAAAAACAGAGACAGGAGCAATTAAATTAAAAATCATTGTTAAAAGGTTCATATAGTGATCTTACAGTTGAAGAAAGAAAGAAAGAAAGAAAGAAAGAAAGAAAGAAAGAAAGAAAGAAAGAAAGAAAGAAAGAAAGAAAGAAAGAAAGAAAGAAAGAAAAAAAGAAAGAAAGAAAGAAAGAAAGAAAGAAAGAAAGAAAGAAAGAAAGAAAGAAAGAAAGAAAGAAAGAAAGAAAGAAAGGAGGAAAGGAGGAAAAGCAGGAATGGAAGGAAGGAAAAAGAAAGAAAGAAAGAAAGAAAGAAAGAAAGAAAGAAAGAAAGAAAGAAAGAAAGAAAGAAAGAAAGAAAGAAAGAAAGGGAAAGCGGGAATGGAAGGAAGGAAAAAGAAAGAAAGAAAGAAACAAAGAAAGAAAGAAAGAAAGATATCATCTATTTTATCTATTCATCTTAATTTAGTTGTCTAGCTCATCCTGTATGAAATATGAAAAAAGAAAAATCCAACGGATTGCAAAACATCAAATAAAACCATAACAATCTACACATAATAAGTACTGTAACAAATATGCAAAGTCTGTAAATGTTATGCAAATGTATTAATTAGCATAGAAAATTTCTTTAGCACAATTTATGGAATTGTTGGCTCTGAGTTGCTGGCTGTGGCACATTCCTTTGTGTATTACAATAAATTATATTTCTTCAGAAGACTGAAAGTTTTCTATTGAATATCTTTTAATTGTGAAATGTATACTTGGCTTTTCAATGCCAAATTAACATTCCTAGAGCAAATTACTAAGGTATAAATATACAAATACTACAAAACATCTAAAACGACAAAATAACAGTGCAAGACATAACTTCAATCAATTAATCAATCAAGCCCCATGAAGGACCATGAAATATCCATTCAAGGAGGCAGGGCAAATGACAATCCCAGCTTTGTGACGTGACACAAATCGATTCCAAAATTCCAACAGCCATCACCTCACCCCCCATAGTCACATAATTGCATTTTGAATGCTCAGCAACCAGATCACACTTATGGCCATTTGCAGTGACCTGCAGTCATGTGACTATGATTTGCAACGTTTTTAGGGGAAACCAGCATTTACTTCCAGTCTTCAGCAAAAATGCCCCATAGCAAGCAATGGGTTTGCTTAATGACCACAGTGTTTGCTTAATGATCAGGGATTCACTTAACAGCCATGTAGTTTACTTCACAGCTATGTCTTTCACTTAACAGCCATGGGGATTTGCTTCATAACCATTGTAAAAATGGTCTTAAAATCAAGTCAATTCCAACAAAATACAATTCAGCAGTGAGAAAAGTAAGGTTTTACACTTAGGCAAGAAAAACCAAATGCACATGTATAGATTAGGTGATACCTGATTCAACAGCAGTAACAGTGAAAAGGAACTAGGAGTCCTAGTGAACAACCATTAAAGTACTGTACAAGTAACAATGTGTTACAGCTGCCAAGAAAGCCAATTCAACCCTAGGCTGCAGTAACAGAAGGATAATATCAAGATCATGTGAAATGTTAATGCCACTTTATACTGCACTGGTGAGACCACACTTGGAATACTGCATCCAGTTTTTGTTACCACAATACAAAAAAGATGTTGAGACTCCAGAAAAAGTGCAGAAAAAAGCAATGAAGATGATTAGGAGACTGGAGGATAAAACATACAGTGAACCATTACAGGAACTGGGTTTGTCTAATCCAGGAGTGTCAAACTGCTGGCCTGCAGGCCAGACACATCACATGGAAGTTGCACCCACCCCATTGCCGGCAATGGCAAAACAGACCCAATATGTCACATGATGTCGAGTTTGACATGTCTGGTCTAGTCTAATGAAAACAAGAACCAGGGATGAATTGATAGCAGTCTTCCAATATTTGAAGGGCCGTTGCAGAGAGGAGGGGAGTCGAACTATCCTCCAAAGCACATGAGGACCAGATAAGAAATAATGTTTGGAAACTCATCAAAGAGATATCCAACCTAGAACTAAGGAGAAATTTCCTGACAGAACAATTAATCATTTGTGGGTGCTCCATTACTAGAGGTTTTTAAAAAGAGATTGCACAGCCATTTGTCCAGAATGGCACAGGGCCTCTTGCTTGAGCAGGGGATCAGATTAGAAGACCTCCAAGGTCCATTCCAACTCTGTTATACTATTATTAGTGTTGTTATATGCTGACCCGTTTAATGACCGTAACAACCTATGACTAAAATACCAGGCTTCATTATGGTCACTAAGTAAGGTCTTCCTGTAGCTTGTTTAGTTTCTTGATTTTTGGCAGTATCAACAATTTATTTCATTTCATTCCAGTTCTGATTCTCTTATCAACCAGGTTCAGAACCTCAAAATGATTACTGATGTTGTCCTTGAAATGGTGGATATACAGTTTATGCCTAAAATCATGCTGTGGAGACTGGTGCTTTCTTTTTCAGCTTTAACTTCACATGTAACTTATACAGGGGTATTCATGATCTGTTCCACAATCAACTCCTGGCTACCTTTTTGTTATTGTAATCGAGTTCTTCTATCTCCTTATACCAATAATATTTGGGAAAGATTGAAGGCAAAAGGAAAAGGATATGGCAGAGGATGAGATAGCTAGATAATATCATCGATGCAATGAACATGAATTTGGGCAAGCTCCGGGAGACAGTGGAGGACAGAGGGCCTGACTTTTTATGGTCCATGAGGTTGCGAAAAGTCAGATACAACTTAGTGACTGAACAACAACCAATAATATGGTTAGTTTGATTTCTATGTACTCATCTGGTGATAGGCATTGGTTTAGTTACTGGAAGACTGTGTTAACAATGAAGAAATCGCTGGATGAGCAGAAACTGGTAAGTCAGTCTATTTAATTTTGGTTTCCTAGGCCAACTACATTTTCCTTCTTAATATTTCCAGCTTTGGGATTCCATTCTCCAACCATAGGCAGGATATCTTACTTGCATGTTCTGTTGATTTCAAATAGGACTTGTCCATAAATGTTGTCAAATTCCTTTTCTTCTGCACCAGTGGTTGGAGCCCAAACTTGGATAAATGTTGTATTAACTTTTATACAACAGCCTAATGAAATCCAGTTGCATTAATAATCAGACTGTTTGTTCCACTTTCTTATGTAGCCTACAGCCCTAGTATTCTGTGGAGCTCTCCCATTCTGGAATGGGGAGAGGGAATAATTAAAGGTGCATGATAATTTTACATAAACATGAAGACCTACATACCTGTGTCGGACATAATGACGTTGCAAATAGGTACTACTGGTATTTGCATAATACTGCTACATTCATGTATTAACCGGTGAACTATTCAGTTTTTAAGTAATATCGATTGGTGCCTGAGACAAAAATGAAACTGGCACAACTTTCCAATCACAAAATATATTTTGCAAGAATATTTAAATATTTTCACTGATTTCCCATTATATCCACCTGCCCCAAAATATTAAGGATCCATAGTATAAATTCATTAAGTAACTAAATCCAACATACTGATTTTGTCTCTGTGTAGTCTTTAAAAACATTCCAACATTCTGATATTTCCTAACTTGTCTGACAAAACTCTATTCATGCTTATATAAAACAATAATTTTAATTTTTATAATGCAATTATTTTAATAGCTTATTCTGCATATATCATCAACATTTGCAACATGGCTATATCCAGTCAGCTGAAAAAAATCACAAGAATATGCAAAGTTCAGCATATCATGAGGACTTAACTGAAAGTGGATTTGAAAACATTTGTCATCTATTTCATTCTTAGGATTTATTCTCAACTGAAAATCAGCCTTAGCATTAAGTAGATTCATCTGAAGCAATGTGTTTTTCACAATTAACTAATTAAAATATATTCTCTATCTTTCCTACATACTGCAGTTTATTGACTTCTAAGATTTAACAGTGAAGAACCAACATCAAAATATCATGTGTTGCTGTAGTGTGGTATAATGTTATTGAAGCTTAACATTTAATAACTTATGTGTTATTATGAAGCGAAGGAACATTACTGTATTTTTTTCTCATTTGTCTATTTCTAACTGTCATAATCCTTTCTCTATTCTGCTTTTTATTAGAATCCCATTGTCTAGTTTGAAAAACTAATGCAATTTAAAATAATTGACTGATTGCTTCAGATATATTTACTTGGATGACAATTGTAGTTAAGGTGTTTTAAGAAACTCAGCGGTTGCTATAGAGCAAAACTCTATAAATATATTGTCTTACTTTGATCTGTGGTCAAAAAGTGTTGTAGAATTTTGATACAATATACTTCCTCTCCAAGAAACCCAGAAGTGAACAATGTTAACCAGAAATGACAATAGGATGATACTGAAAGCACAAATCAATCTTTTAACCCCTTTTATTTACAAAAAAATAATTTCTTTGCGCTAAAGTATTCATTAAATTGCTGACAATGGCTGAATATTTAATTGTTGCAATGACTTCACATGAAGTTTAGAAGAAAATTTAAAATGTTGCAGGTGTCAGCATTCTACATACTGAATTGATTTCAGCTTCAGTTGACCTTGTCTGGAGAGTCCAAACACCAAATAAATAAATAATGAAAACTGCATTGTTCTATTTCTGTGAATATTTCACATCTCCAAGCCATTAATTATTTCAAATTTGTACTCTTAATTTTAATATTGTTTGAAAAATATTTTCCTACCAGCTTATTCCTGAATTGTGCAAATCCATTTGTCATGAAGAGGTCTGAAGAAATTATAATTATATGATTCATTGTGGGTTCCGATGCATAGTGCATTTGAAATTTACTACATAGTAAATTATTAAATAGTAAAGTATTAAGATATTCCCTTAATACTAGTAACAGCGGTTGTCATTTTGCTTGAAAGCATCTGTTTTATGTTACTCGCCATTCCTGACCTGGTAAGTCAAAAGGGAAAGTAAGGCAATACTAATACAGTGAGCTTCCAAAGTCTCCATCTGTTAACTCAGACATAATCTAGAGTCTTATACTGTCCCTAAAACTTTAAATTGTTATGCTATACAACACAAATTGTATGACAGTATATCCGATTCTACACCAATCACCTACCCCCAACACTCAATAATAAAGGCCAACCCTCTCTCCACCTCAACAAATGCACCTGGAAAATATTTTCAGGATATTCCTGCTAATCTGATTTCCTTACTCACCACCCCAAATCCCTTCAACACACATAAAACTGCGTTCAAGAATCCTTATTCACTGGAGTCTTCAAAATCTAACATAAGATTGTGTGTAAGTAGATAGGAAGGGGCCTTTTAAAAGAAACACATTATTTTTTTCAAGTCATGTATCCCCAAAAATGCACCATCTTAAAACTCAGTTTAGTTTGTTTGAAATATAGATATTGGATTTAGGGCATTTTATAGACCTAAATAAATACACAGAATGATGAAATTCCAATGCTTCCCTATGCATCCAGCATACATACATACAATACACATACATATACATACAGTATTCCACTTTTCAACAATGAGAAATTTCAAAGATGCCAAGTTCATCCTTGAAATGAAATGACTAAATGATTGTTGATATGTGAGCAGTTATTATGCTAAATTTAAGACAGTCAATTTTTCTAATTAACATTATCAATAGGCTTCTGCTCTCCATCACTTCTGAGGGACATTTGCAGCATTCTGCAACTCTTTTCTCATTGCAACCCTGAGAATGGCTACTTGTGATATGAACATAAACAAACCTCATAGACAAATCTCCAGTCACATCTATGTGCATAGGGGTAGCCATCAGGATCACAAAATTAACATGTTTTGGTACTGCCGTGGTACAAAAATATGATTCTGAAACTCAGTGCCTTTGATTTTGCATTATTTTATAGTAGATCCATACAAAATAAGTGTTGGCCTGCTTATGCTGAACCTAAACGGTTTAGTGCCAGTTTCTGGCATCACCATTCTATAAAAATGTGGATCTAAGACAGCGGTTCTCAACCTATGGGTCGCGACCCCATTTGGGGTCGAACGACCATTTCACAGGAGTCGCCAAACGCCACAGTCCGGCATTTCCCCCCCAGCCGCCGCAGGGGGCAGCACCGCGCATGCGCGGGGTAGCAGCATGCATGCGCGATGTGGGCTGTCGCGCCTTGCATGCGTGATGTGGGCCGTTGTACGCACGTCACGCATGCGCGATGCGGACTGTCGTGCCACGCATGCGTGATGCGGACCGTTGCGCCACGCATGTGCGATGCAGACCGTCGCGCATGCGTCACACATGCGCAACACGGACCGTTGCGCCGTGCATGCATGATACGGACCGTCACACGCGTGCCATGCATGCGTGATGCAGACCGTCGCGCCACGCATGTGCAATGCAGGCCGGGGTCGCGGCGCGCATGTGCGGCGCAGGTCGGGGTCGCAACCTGAAATAGGTTGAGAACCACTGATCTAAGATATAAGCTTTCTAGCTTCACATGATTTTACAATCAAGTCTACATGAAACCATCATCAAACCACAGAGTACAGTTATCTGTATGCAGTGACCAATTACAATCATAGTTGCTGTTAAGTTCTGGGTTCGAATGCAATCATGAAGACACATGGTGAAATTAAGAGTTCTTTATTTTTGTCTCCACTCTCTTACAACCAACAACCAAAAAAAGTAAAACAGGCTTCTTTTAAAGACGAAGGACTCGGACTACGGCAAACAATGTAACTAAGTGTTCCTTGCCTTGTGCATGCGCACAAGGCCGGCGCCGACCAATGCAATGTCCCGAGCCTGCTTTTGCAGGATCAGGACACAACACCCCTCCCCCCTAGATGGAACATTCCTAGTACAGGTGTACTATTCACTGGCAGGAGTGTTATACAGTCCAGTAATCAAATGCAATGAGTCTGGATAATTGGGTCTGTCTTCAGACAAACCCCCTTCACTTTAAGTGATGCCTGAATGTTTCCGAAATCAAAAAATATTACAACATTCTATCCGAATGCTTCCTATATTCAGGGTCCTCCTGAAATACCTTATTGACTTGACAGCAACTTCACAAATTCCCTAAGATGTTTGGGTGGGCACTTGGCCCGCTGCGACCTTCTAAGATCAGAAGGGATTGTCTGGCCTACCTGCTCGCCTACCAGGCTAGGCAGGCCAGGACTTTGCTGCCCCAAATACCTTGTTGATCCACCCATCTGCTGGCTGGCTGGACTCTCTAAGTCCAGACCAGCATACCTTGGAGGAGTGGAAGTCCCCGGATCCACAATGGATCCTTCTTGGGAGCACTGTCCCTCGAATCCAAGGCCAGCAGATGGAGAGTGCTGGGTATTGGAAGTGCCCCAGTACTCAGTGGCCCCCAAGCACATGCCCAAGGTGCCAGAGTCAGGAGTCGCCTCCATGGCAACCCCCCTTGCTGATGACCTCATTTTGGGAGCAATTGCGGAATTTGGCGAGTGCTCCTGAGGGAATTCTTTTTTTCTTGCTGCTTGTGATTTGTGTGGATTACCTCGGTCAGTCTCCCTGTCTGGAGTACTATCTGACATATATGAATACTGTGGATACCCCCGGTGTGACTTCCTGTCTGGAATGATGATGGATGTGTGGGATGACACCCTATCCCGTGAATTCCTGTCAGGAGCACTTGTGAAACCCTGTGATGACTCCCCAATAGCCTCAGGAGCAGCTAGTCATGATCTGTGAAACTGATCCCCAGAATGCATGTTATGGTCCTCCTCCCTCCCCCCCCCAGAGCAGAGTCAGGAGCAGAAGGGTGAGAGTCCAGTCTCCAACGCAGTTGGTCTATGTGTCTGTGCAGAACACGGCCGTCTTCCAAGGCCACTTCATACAACAAAGGCTTTGAGACCTTGCAGACCACAACTGTGACCCAGAGATGACCAGGCCCATAGTTTCTTGCCCAAACCGGATCGTCCACCTGGAGTCTCCTAGGTGCCTGTGGTTGTGACTCCTGTGAAGCCACCTGGTCAGGGTGCACCCTGTCCAGTTTAGTGATGAGGCGGTGACCCAACAGAGTTCAGTGGGGCTCTTCCCTGTGGCAGTGCATGGTGTGGTGTGATGTTCAAGAAGGAAATCTGCTAACCTGTGATGCCAGTTACCATAAGTCAGTTTCTTGAGGGCATCTTTGGTCGTGCGCACCATCCGCTCTGCCAGCCCGTTGGAAGATGGATGAAAGGGAGCCGAAGTTGCATGGCGGATCATGTTCGCCTGGAGAAAAACCTGGAAGAGGAGGTAAATTGAGAGCCATTATCTGAAACCAGAACATCTGGAAGACCGTGTGATGCAAAAATTCCTCTCAACACTTGGATAGTCCTGGCAGTAGTAGTGGAGGAAAAAGGAACAACCTCTAGCCACTTGGAATGGCTGTCAACAACAAAAAGAATTGCCCCTGAAAGGGCCCAGCGTAATCTATGTGTACCCTAGACTATGGGGTTTGAGTTTCCTCCCACCTATGTACTGGGGCCTGAGGCATTTCAGGCCTAGACTGTTGGCACACTTGACACCCGTGCGCCTGAGCCTCGATGGCTTTATCGAGTCCAGGCCACCAAAGATGGCTGCGCGCAAGCACTTTCATCCTGACTTACCAGGATGTCCCTCATGCAGAGAGATCAAGATTCTAGACCTCAGTGAGGCTGGGATCACTACCCTGCTTCCCCATAACAGGCAGCCCTTAAAGATGGACAACTCATGCTTCTTGAGCCAGAAGCTTTGGAACTCAGTATCAGGGCACTTGTCAGGCCATCCTGATAGCACCCATGTCAGCACACGTGTAAGCGTGTGATCAGTGGCACTTTCTGCAGCCAGATCCCTAGCATTGAGGGGAGACTCAGGCAACCCCTGGATGGACAGAATATTAATGGCTGGAGCAGGATCTGGTTCTACTTGGTTCAGGAGTAGTCTACTCAGGCCATCAGCATGGCCCATTTCTTTCCCAGGTTTGTTAACTAATGTATAGTCATATGCTGACAGGAAGATGGACCATCTCAGCATACGAGGAGAAATGATATGTGGGGTCTGTTTATTAGTGGTAAACAAACCCAGCAGAGGCTTATGTCAGTAAAGACCGTGAAGTGGCAGCCATATAAGAAATCATGAAATTTCTTAATGCCAGCCACTATGGCCAAGGCTTCTCTGTCAATTTGAGCGTAATTTCACTCTGCAGAAGACAGAGTCCTTGAATAATAGGCCACAGGGACCTATGTCCCATCAGCCCTCAGATGGCTAAGTACAGCTCCCACCCCATAAGGAGATGCATCGCATGCGATGCAAACAGGTAGTATCTCATTGAAATGCGCTAAAACAGCATTAGAAGTGAGCAAGGCTTTAACCTCATTGAAACTCTTTTCATGGACTTTAGTCCACTGCCAATGAACCTGCTTGTCTAAGAGCCTGTATAGTGGCTCTGCTACTGCAGCTTTATGTGGGAGAAATGCATGGTAAAAATTTAATAGCCCAAAAAGGCTTGAAGCTCATTCTTAGACTTAGGGCTTGGGGCCTGCTGGATAGCTTGCAATTTAGTTTCAGCAGGGTGAATGCCTTGAGCATCTATCCTGTATCCTAAGAAGTCAGTAGCAGTGACTCCCATCTTACATTTATCTTTCTTTAGTTTAAGACCTGCTTTTCGAAAACGAAGCAAGACAGCCCTTAACCTCTCTGCTAAATTTTGAGATGACTCCCCAGCAATGAGGACATCATCAAAGTATGGACAGACCCCCAGGAATACCTCGAAGTGTGCTTTCCATGACACTTTGGAATATGCCAGGGGCTACATTTACCCCAAATTGCAGTCTCTTGACCTTAAATGCCCCTCTATGAGTTACAATAGTCTGGGCCTCTGCAGCTGCCTCATCAATAGGTAGCTGTTGATAGACTTGTGCCAGGTCCACCTTTGCAAAAATACGGCCCCCCTGAGGGAGGCCAGAATGTGATTTACCACAGGTACTGGATAAGCGTGCTGTTGCAGTGCCTTATTCAGTGTGCACTTGTAATCTGCACATATACGTATGTCCCCATTACCCTTTAGAGGCATTACTATGGGTGTTTCCCATGGACTTGAATCCACAGGTTCCAGAATACCCTGCTGGAGCCACTTGTCCAGCTCAGCATCAATCTTACCCTTGAGGGCAAAAGGTACCCTCCTAGGCTTAACCCTGATTGGCGTGATATTTGGGTCTAACCTTAGCGAAATGGGAGGCCCCTTGTAGGATCCTAACTCTGAACTAAACACATCTGCAAACTCCCTGCAGACTTCTGCAAGGCTCAACATTTGCAAATGGTGCAGCCCAGTTACCTGGATCCCTAGAGCCTCAAACAAATCAAGTCCAATAAGACTCGTACGTTCACCCCCAACAACCACATCTAGGGGACCTTCAAAATCCTTATGCTGTACTCTAAGGGTGGTCTCCCCCTTAACACACACCATAGAATTCTGAAAATCTGTGAGTATTAGATTGGATGGCCTGAGTTTAACTCGAAGGCCACTGTTGCTGTATATCCTTTTGAAGGTATTAATGGAAATAATGGAGAGAGCGGACCCAATGTCCAACTCCATTGATAAGGGAACCCCTTGCAACCTTAAGTTGATGGACAGTTTCTTCTTAAGGGGCTTATGTGTTCCTGTTCTTAAAATACTCCTGCACAATGCGCAGAAGCCCACCCTATATTGGCTGGGGACCCTGGTACCTTTCAGATGCAATTCTTCATGAGGTTGGACCTTCTGGTGACCCAAACAGATGGATGCTATGTGGCCTTGCCTGCCACATGCTCTGAAAATGGCGGAATGAAACTTGCAGTTAGCTCGCTTGTGACGACCTCCACACCCGAAGCATTGAAGAGATGCTGGGGCCTTTTCCTGATGTTCCTTCTGCCTCTTTTCAGCTGGTTGGTAGAGCCTATTCACCTCTTCTTCAGGATCCTCATCCGAACCTTCTCGAACGTCCTCTTGATGGACTATAGCTCTCTCTGGAGCGCTTTTGGTGAGCCGTAATGTCTTCACAGCCCCACCTGCTGCTTCCTCAGCTGTCACCTCTCATAGCGCATCTTGGAAGGAGACTTCTTCCTTAGCAAAAATCTTCTGCTGCAAGTCTCTGTTCCTTAGCCCACAAACGAATCTATCTCGCAGCCTCTCTTCCAGGTCTTTGAACTCACAAGGCCTGGCTGCTCTCCTTAAAGCCACAATAAAGTCTGTAGCAGATTCACCCTGCTTCTGGTCCCTTGTTCAAACGCGTGCCTCCAAGCAATAACAGACAACTTTGGCTGGAAGTGTTCCTTCAACAGCTTCTTCAAGTCAGTATATGCCACTGACTCTAGAGGTGCAGGGGCCACCAGGTTTTCTGCAATTTCAAAAGCTTCCTGTCCACACACACACAACAGAGTTGCAGCCTTCAAGCCATCTTCTCTAATTTGATTTACTCTGAAGTAATTCTCCACTCTTGCTACATAAGAATTCCATCTCTCTGGGTGTGAGACATCAAAATCAGACAAACGCCCAATCTTTGCCATTCTTAGTTGCAAACTTCACCACTTGTTCTTCTGCAAACTTTTCTAAGGGAAAGGGTCTTGTAGCCGAACTCACCCTCCAGCGACTCTGTACTGGCAGATTGGAACGCTGATTCAGATGCTGTCTTCCCTCTTCAGGACTTCTTAGATAAATCTTCAAAACTTCCTTTTTTTGTTTGCAGAAGATCCCACCTTCATCACCAGTGTTAAGTTCTGGGTTCGAATGCAATCATGAAGACACATGGTGAAATTAAGAGTTCTTTATTCTTGTTTCCACTCTCTTACAACCAACAACCAACAAAAGTAAAACAGGCTTCTTTTAAAGACGAGGGACCCTGACTACAGCAAACAATGTAACTAAGCATTTCTTGCCTTGCACATGTGCGCAAGGCTGGCGCCGACCAGTCTGGTCCCGGGCAGCCAGCGTTGTGCGCATGCGCACAAGGCTGGCGCCGACCAGTCTGGTCCCAGGCAGCCTTGAAATGCCCGGGACCAATGCAATGTCCCGAGCCTGCTTTTGCAGGCTCAGGACACAACAGTTGCAACACTTTTTGATCCTGTTGTGATACAAAAAGTTGGCTTGATTATATGAATAACATGCTTTTGGATAGAAGGGAATAATGGAATCAATCGTAATAATGGAATCAATCATTTTTCATACAACAGTGACACAAAAGGAGAAACATGGTTCTTGGATAATGCGATTTTATATGAGATAATTATAAAACCACCATCAGATGGAATTATCCCTGTGGTTCTGCTTGCTTGTCATTTTGCTTACCTAGAAGCTTCATGTTGTCCACTACATGTTTCTGTAAGAAAATGTAGATCTTCATATATGAAAGCTAGTCAGTACAAACAAGGAAGTACTAGGTGAACTATGGGAGTGCTGAGGAAATATGTTCTGCTCACTCCAGTAAATCAGAGTCCACTCAATAGTGATAAGACAACAATTTTTAAAGGAAATAATCACTGCTGTCATTCATTTTAGGCTACTTGTAGCGACCTTTATATTGACAATAATTTGGGCTCACATAAAAAAATACTAGGTTCTAATGTATGTTGTGCATTTTTTCCATCACAGGAATGCAAAACGTGACTATGATGGCTCATTGTTGCCAAATGGATGCAAAATATAATGTGATAGTTTCATGCAGATTCCATGAAATAAGGGTTCCCTTAGGATCCATGCATCACATCCCTATTTTTGCATCAAAACAATATAAAAGTAGATGAATCTGCAATTGTAATGTCTCACCAATGTACAGTACCTATCATACATATCTAAAACTTACAGAGAGAATCCTTGGTTTTAAAGAAAGTAGCACTATAATTGTTTAGGCTCAGTGCACATAAACCGGTAAATCTGCTTCCTGATCCATGTGTCAGATTCATGGATGTATGCCAGGATGGTGCCCCAAACCTTCAGATTCATGCTTGTGGTGGCTTATTGCATGCTTACAGAAATTATCTCTGATGCTGTGGTGTTTTGTTGTAAATGTCATGCAAAACCAAAAGGATACTTTTGCACTACAGCAGAGGTAAAAAAAAAGATGCTGGAGCTCGGTTAATACCGTAATGGCTCACTGCATGAAGATAGGGCTATAAAATGCTTTGGATCTGATTATTAAAGAAAAAGACTTCAAAATAGACAGGAACAGCTGTTTTCAAGATGACACAGCTGATGCAGCTACTTTAATAAATTGATTGATGCTGCATCTGCACTCCCACATGCTTCAAAGCACCTTTCTGATTTCAAGTCTGATGCACTGCTCAACTGTAATGCATATGGATGTAATGCATACTTTAATGGTGTTTCTGTATTGATCCCATATAAAAACTGTGGACTGATAACAATCCATGATTTAGATTCTTGTTTCTGCTCATAATAGCTTTTAAAAAAATTTAGATTTATTATTGTGATTGCTATTTGCAAGACTGATATGATCTATTTTGTGATGGTTTCATGCAAATGTTATATAAAATCATGTAAAATTATAACAGCTAGAAACCAAAACATTGAGTTCTAGTCCAGCCTTAGGCATGAAAAATAGGCTGGGAGAGTTCAGGCCAGTAACTCTATCGTAGGAAAACCAACTCACAGGGTTGCTGTTGTGGGGAAAATAGGAGGAAGGTGTATTAAATGTTTGTTGCCTTGAGTTATTTATAAAAATAATAAAGGTGGGATTAAAATATCTTTAAATCGTATGTTTGCAACGTGGCAGTGTCAAAATGGTCAGATTCTGCTGTTTATTTATCACATTTATTATTTGATGATAACTTCATGTGTGAAGTCAAGAAAATCTGTGATTGAGATCCATGATTTTGCTGTGCTGGGGTATTTGTGATCATTGTAATATGGAAATGGATTTGATAGTGCTTCCATGAGGTTCCCATGTAAAAATCAAGTAATCCTTTAACTTACATTAATATTCTTGCAGTGTGAAAAATTGTGAAATCTGTGGTGCTTAGGTGTGCTCCATGCTGATACAAACAGCCTATTATGTCCTGGTGATTTCAAATGAGTTTTATCATGTGCAAATCATATGAAAACAACAGAATTCATGTTTTGATTTCATGGATCCAAGTTTTCCTGCAGAAAGAACTGAAATGGACCTGGGACTGGAAATACATGGGAATCTGAATTTTGATTCAGATACTTGAATGGGGAAAGCTCTATGCTCATGGAAGGCACTAACATGGAAAGGCTATTTTAAGAAGCAACTGAAAATACATTTTGAATCTGTATTTTGACCTAATGATTAAGTGCAATTCTTCGCTAGACACATATTTGCTGCAGTGTATGGACTTCCATGTCTTACCATCTATATATGCATCAAAAGTGCATGTAATATTCAAAAGGAACCATGTTTTGATCCTTTTTATACCACAAATCTCACAAAATTTATCAGAACTTTTATTGTTTGGTGATCTGTCAATTGATGGTAGCTTTGACCCAATCTGGTGTGAAAGTTGTGAAAATCTGTTAAGTCACATGTTTGATGAAAACAATTTGTTGGATCCAAGATTTCCCTCTGTATTAAAAAGTCAATTCCACAATTTTTTAAATTTCCATACTTATATTTTAAGGCACATGTCTCACGCTTGTATTTTTCTACTATGGTAGCATAAAAAACTGCAAAAACTGGCCTTTTTTTCCTATTATGATTTAGGACATAACTTGTATTCAATAGATCCTATTTAAAAATCACACTGCAGTAAAATATCACCAAAATGCTTAAATTGATGATTTTAATAGCTGTAGATGTTAGGGTAAACTAGATAACTAGGTAATAGATTCTGGTATGTCTCATATCAACATCCTATTAAGAATGTATTTTAGCTTCAAAGTCAAACATTGACTTTTGTTTTAAAGAATTGGCAGTTTTTGACTAGCAAGAATATTCTACAATTAATCCCTTTTATAAAAAGTCACTAGGAAATAGTTTGGCCATAGTACAGGTAGTCCTCAACTTACAGCAGTTCATTTGGTGACCATTTGAAGTGAATACATTGAAAAAAGTGACTTGTGTTTTTCACTTATGACTATTGCAGCATCTCCAAAGTCACGTGATCAAAATTCAGATGGTTGTCAGCTGACTCATAGATTGCAGTGTCCCAGCATCATCACCATGAATCCCAGCGACCGGTTAGGGCGCACAGAGTTGGCCTCCTCCGAGTCCCGTCCGTTGGACAATGCCATCTGGCGGGACCTAGGGCAAGGGCCTTCTCCGTTGCTGCCCCAGCCCTCTGGAACCAGCTTCCCTCGGAGGTTCCTACTGCTTCCTCCCTCCTAGCCTTCCGGAAAGGATTGAAGACACATCTATGCCGACAGGCTTGGGGCATGTGAGCTGCGCTCTGCCCCTCGGCCCTAAGAGTGTCCCGCCATCAGTGCATGTGAATTGATTTGAGTTTGTGTGTGGTATGAATGTGTTAATTTTAAAATTATTGTAGTATTTTTTGTTGTGAGCCACCCCGGGTCTTCGGAGAGGGGTGGCATATAAATGCGATTTAAATAAAATAAATAAATAAATAAACCATGTGATCACCTTTTGCGACTGGACAAGGAACGTCAGTGGGGAAGCCAGTCACTTAGCAACTGTGTTACTAACCATTGCAGTGATTCGTTTAACAATTGCGGCAAGAAAGGTCGTAAAATGGGGCAAAATGCACTTAACAAATGTCTCACTTAGCAACATAAACGTTGGGCTCAATTGTGGTTGCCCGGCCCAGGACCACCTGTAGTAACCGAAGGTCTTGACAGGAAGGTTGCTGCAATGGGCTTTCCCCCCCCCCTTCCCTAGCACTCTGTTTCAGCCTGTCAGGCCTGCGTTTGTCCTTCGTCCGCGTCCCGTACAGGGTCCCCGAGCGGCCTTCGCGCTCCGCGAGAGGCTCTCCCGCCAACTGGGCAGGGGTGGCCGCTTCCCGGGAAAGCCACGCCTGCGCTGCTGCCTCCCCGCCCCGTCCTGCAACTGGGAGCCACCGGCAATGTTTACGCACAGCAGCACGCGACAGGCGTGTGGTCGATGGTTTACAACAGCGGCGCCTGGCGTTCTGCAGAAACGGGCGCAGAGGAGGGCACGGATGGGGAATAAAACGGGGGCGGCGGGCTTGTATTTGGAAGTCAAGGTACTGGGCAAAAGTCAAGCAGAAGCGAGGTGGCTTCGGGAGGTGGTTTCTCTGCGCGGTCTGGCTTTCTCTCCTTTCCTTCCCTCCCCCCCTCCCCATAGGTGCAATCACCCCTAAATATCTCGAGGTGAGGAGTGCACCGTGCAAAAAAAGAAAGTAAAAGGAAATGCGTTTGAAGCATTGCTAATTTGAACTTCGGGGGTCACGCACGCAAATTTGCAAGCGGCAAACCTAAATCCTCTTTATCAAAGGAGAAACGCCACTTTTTCAGGCTCTGCAGCAGAATCAACCGCCACCCCCCCCCCCCCGCAGCCTCCTGTTAAAAAAGCATGTTGACAGCGAAGTTTTCAAAGCCAGCTACCCCCGCTTTTCACTCCACGGCACCCTACCCGCTTTCTATTTTTTTCCCTCCCAAGAGAAAAGAGCGCACACAATATGTTTCTTGTTATGGGGCCGGACTTTTTTTTCTTTTTTTTTTCTGTATGGGTTACATCGAAATATTAAGCTGTAAATTTAGTTTTGGACAAACAATCTCTTGTTGCATGTCTGGGATAGGGAGGGAGGGTTAATGAATTCCCACAGATGATGTTGCCCAAACAGTGATCGGCTTGTGACTTGATTTCCAGCATCATGATGTGGTGTGTGGAAAAGGGAGGGGGGAGGTCAGTACAGACAAGCGCTTTGAAGGGGAAAGGCTGCCTACAGCAGGATTGTTTCTACAAGCTAATTGTACGGAGTGCAGCTGCACAAAGCTGGATCAACAGTAATAGAAGGCGGCGCAGACTTTCTGACGCCAGCCCTGTAGAGCTCCCACCAACACTGGCAATTCCAGATTGTTTTGCAGACCTTATCTCTCCCTAGTTAATTTCTTTCGCTCGCTGGCTTGCTCTAATTTTGTGACCGGAACAAAAGTAACAGGAAAACCATTTGGGAAAACAAAACCAAAAAAGTTTTGAGATCAGTGCATTTCACAGATTTCTGTAACACTGTTTCCATATATTGTTTAACTCCCCCTCCCAAGCTTTCTATAACTTTTCGGGGGGAGGGGGAGTTGAAAAATCATTCAGTGTACTAGAGAAACATTCCCACGGCATATTGCAAGCCGATTTGTTGGTGGCATCGAAGCATATTATATTGCAATCCAGTTTACAAAGAAGCCCCATTGAATCTAATTCTGAATTGACCTGCGTAGGATTTTCCTATTCATGACTTAGGATAGGATCAGAGGACAAATTTACGGCCATCAATAATTCCACGTTTGAATTTGTGCCTGGAGAAAACCTTCTACGAGACGTTCGATATATTGAATAAACAAAATTGTTGCGACCTCTATTAAGTGAGGCAAAATATACAGGTAAACGTGGAGAAACTTTTGATATGTTTTCAAACGAATGGTTGGCCGCTATCATTTTGTCCTTTCGTTATGTCTGTCGGTAAATCACGTGGGTCAGCAGGGACTGCTCCCCAGATGAATGGGACTGCAATCTCCAACATTTATTTTTAAGTGTCTTCAGCATCCATCTATCCAAACAGCACTCTGAATTGTTGATAAACTTAGTTCATAAGAAACATGAAAGGCCACTGATTACATAGAATTTATACGGGGCTATAACTCTATTTATAGCACACACAGCAAGAAATTTCAGGTAAATTTCCTCTCAGGCATTTGTGCAAGTATGGGTTGCATCGGAGAATGCAATCTAATTATCTACTTATGTGTCATCTTGTCGTTTTTCGCCTCGACCACAGAGTTACTATGAAATCCGTCAACTCAACTAAATCTTGAGTTGCAGAATCCGGACAGTCAAGAGATGGTAGGAAGGAGACGCAGAATACAGTTTTGCTGCTACTTCGTGGTAGTCCGGATGTTTGCACCCCAAATCTCCTACTGCAGCTTTTTCTCACAGATTCTTCGATGGGAATGGCCTGCCAAAATTAAGAGGCGGCAGAGTCCGTCGCTCCTTCATGTGGGTGCGCTCTTAAAGCGAGTCACCGAAGACAGACCAGGAGAATCCTGAATTCGCTGGCCCGCCCGCGCACGCCCCGTTGCCAGAGCTGCCCGGCTCCAGTGCAGGTGCGGCCCGGGAGAAAGGCCCGCCACCGCCGCTGTTCCTGCAGCAGCCTCCCACAACCCAGGGCCCAGCCCCAGTCTCCATGGCAGCCGCCTGAGAGGCGCCGCCGGCCTGAACCGGGAGGGAAGCGAGGCAGCGGGGGGTGACGTCACGGCGCTGGCGCCGAGGAGTCGGGCCCGGCCTCTGGAAGGGAGGGAAGGAGGTGGGCGGGGGCGGCCTTGAGCTGCAAAGGGAAGAGGCGCCTGTGCCCTCGCGCTGACTCCGGGAAGCTTCTTAGGCCGCGGTTCGCGCCAACCAGGTGCAGGAGCCGGGCGCGAGTGCGCGCGCGCGCTGGAGCGAGGACGGGCGGGCTTTTTTTTTCAGCGCGCGTGAGGCCGCCGCGGGGTGTGGGGACTCCGCTTCTTCCCTTTCCTACGCCGGGAAGCCTGCGTGTCCTTGGACGGAGCGAGCGGACGCATCTCTCAGGCGCGAAAGCAAGTGGCGGGAGATAGGACCATACCTGAAAAAGGGTTGGTTCTTTCCAGGTACGGCATCCCTGGACAACTTTCTTCCCGCCACCTTCCTGTAGTAACAAATGAGGCCGTTCCTGTTAAAAGGGTTAGCCCAGGTATGCCCTGCTTGTATCTTTGATCGCCTCTCAAAAAGTTTACCGGATTTGGTTTCGGTTGTGTTCCTTAATGCGGCGTTAGGAAGGTCTTAACTTTCTTGCAACCCGAAAGGAAAGAATTGTAATCCACGTCAGTTTCCCAAGTCCGCAGTGCACACCCAGGAGGAAAAAGATGGCATTGCTTTGGGCAAGGTGTGTGAGAGGAAGACGTCGAGTAAGGTTCTTTTTCCTGCATTGGTAACATGCTTCACCATGTTTGACTCAGCCAGTTTCCCGACTTTGTATGATCTGCTTGGATCTTACATTAACCATATGGATTGAGTTTTGCACACACAACGTGCTAAAGTGAATGCCATGCCTGCATCTCTTTTACGTTTGGGGCATTAAAATAACGATTTCGACTCGTCCTTGAAAACTGAAGCCACGAAGAAAGACAGCCCCGCCCTATATTGCTCTATATAAACAAATTCTATAAGCAATTCTATCCACCTTATTAGGGTTAGTATAATTGTAACTGCAAAGCCAACGTTTCTAGTAGAAGAAATGGTAACAAACGTGTGTCAAAAGTATAAAATTGAAAATGTTCCTACTGCTTTAATTCTCTGTCTATTTCGATTACTACAAAGTGATAATTATTCTGAAATATAGCATGGTATCTATGAATATGTCCAATTCTGATTTAAAATTCACTCACATACCCTCGACGTAATTATCACTGTAATTTGATATTGTATTAGCACACAGGGTAGGCCAAATTATTAAAACATTGAAATTATAAGTCTGATCAGAGGGTACTAATTCAAAGTCTTAAAGATCTGGCACTTGGCCATTTTTAAACACATGTATAAATAGGCAAATCAACAAATAAGGTAAACTACTTACATGTATTCATGGGAATGATTTAGGTGTTTATAATCTTATTGTAAGTATTTAAGCAATATTGTCATAGTGGAACATTCTTTGGCAGTAAATGCTCAGCTGAGGTTCTGATCAAGCATCCAAAAATATTATACAGAAAAGGTCAGTGAACTTCTAAATAAACTCACCTAGGACCACATATGGATTTTAGCCATATGTTGTAGTTTCCTATACTACATGCTCTATTATTTGGTTATTCCTTGTAATATATGTAAGATTAACAATTCTAGTAATCTTCTACTTCATAAAATGCAACTAAATGGACGAATAAAACATTGTAAATACACAAAACTCCGTGTATCTTTTCAAATACTGGTTCTTTTCAACTTCCTCTCTCAATGAGATGAACTAGATTTTTCATCTAGTACAGCCATTTTAATATTACTGGGTGAGAATGAAAGTGATCTGCATTACCAGTTCCCCAGAGCTTTAAAGAGAACAGTGTTTTGTAACTCCTACTAAGAGTTTATTATATGTGAAATGCAGGTCTTGTTGCACATGGAGTATACTTTATCACAATATTCCAGACTTTATTTAACCAAGTAGGACCTTAGTTATGATTAACTTGGCTGTCCAATCAGTGCTAATGGGTATGCTCTCAAGCCTACATTCAATCCATCTTCACTGAAACTGGGTCTGGCTAGTCTAGTGAAGAGAAGGACCCAAGGGAGACATGGTAACAGTGCTCCAAGTGACAGAAAGGAGGGGATCAACCTATTTTCCAAAGCACCTGAAGCCAGAAAAGGAATAAGGGATGGAAACTGATCAAGGAGAGATTCAACCTAGAAATGAGAAATTTCCTGACAGAACAATCGACCAATAGAACAGACCGCCTTCAGATGTTGTTCGTGCTTCATCACAGGAGGCTTTCAAGAAGAGACTGGACTACCACCTGTCAGAAATTATGTAGGGTGGGTTGGACTAGATGACCTACAAGGTCCCTTTCAGCTCTGTTCTAAAAAAAAAGAATGACATACTAGTGCAAAAAAGAACAAGATGTGGGGAAGAAGACAATAGAACAAAGTTTTCAGGTTTCAGGAACACAGAAGTCAACCCCCCCCCCAATTAGTCCCAGTCACTTTAAATCCCCATGTGAGTGATTTCTTCTTTCATTTACAAGGTTGAAGAGAAAGTGAATATCCTCATTGGATGAGTATGTCTGTCACTAATGCCCATCTATTTAAGAACAAAAGAGATTTTATTGGTGGCAGGTGGATGTAAGTCAAACTACAATAAAAAGTACATTTTAATGTACATTTCAATCATTTGGGAGGAAATGCTTCAATTGCTGTGACTGGCCAGATCTTGAATCCAGAGGTGTCAAAGTGATGTGTACCTTTCTTTTGATCGAACCAGAGAAGGCAAAAGTAAAGGAAGGATTGCTAGCATAAACTGTTGCCAAATACACATGGTAGTTTTCTCAAAGCTAGCAATATGGTGGAATGCGATTTGTAGATATTGCAAATAAGCAACTTAATGTTAGAATTTGGGAGACTGTTAGTGAGCTGTCATCTTGTAATTAAATGCCATGATTGCATTCTAGTGTTCTAGTTATTTGTTCTGTTTAGGGATTGTGTACCTTGAAAGAAACTTGCATTCTTGTTTGAAATGTTTCTGGCTGTGGTGATCGTAGTGATGTACGGTATGTATGCCTAATTGCTCTACACGCCTGAAAGAAACAAGGCGCTGATACAACCTTATATATACACGTATAGTATAGGTATTCAGTCCGCGCTCAATTAACTGCACGGCTACTTTAGCATATTTGTGAAATTCAATGACTGCCTTGTCCTGGGAACGGACGGGTCTTTTATTCTGGAGCAGTTCCCACAGTTGTCACTCTGCCTGCCTGCGAAAGTGCTACGGTAGTTGGCATTGCAGAATCCGGAGTGCCCTACATTTCATACACGGCAGCGAACAAGACTGAAAGTATTGTAAGCAGCCACTGTTCTTTCCTGTCCTGACAATACTTGGTCTGTTGTCTCCTTTCCCTTTTGGCGCACAATGCATCGGAAGCCATGCCTGCAGATCGAATCTTAAAGCAAGATTATTTAAATTAATTCTTTAACTCTGGCTATTGTCGGAAAGAATGTCAGCCAGTTGTGCAGAATGCTCCGACCTGGATTTCCCGCGTGGAATGGATTGAATATATTTGTAAATAAATGACCTCTTCGCTCCCTTCGTTCTTACAGCCCTTTCGAGATTGCCTCGGGTTGAATCAAGGCTCAGCAGATCTCTCTTCTCTCCTCTCTCCCCCCCCCCCCCGCTTCCCGGCGCCAGCGTACTGTATATTTACTAGCCACAGCTGTGCTTTGGGCACGCCCCCTTGGCCAAGGATTGGCTCCAAACGCGGAAGGTCCGGACCACCTCTTGGGTGATAGTTGTACCAATGAGAAGCGCCTTGGTTCTTGACGGACGTGTATCGGTCCTCCAATAGCAGCGAATAGAACCCGGATTTGTCAGCTGAGAGACGAGCGCTATAAAAGCAAGAGCAGGGGGGCTCCGACTGTAGAGTGGGGAAGCTGCAGGGAGGAGGGGAAGAGGCAGGCGGGCGGGCAGGCAGGCAGGGCTGAAGGCTACACAATTCTTCTCCGTTCCGGAGTGTGCGCTGGGCTTAAAAGCAGGCAAAGCCGGCTGGCTCTCCCGTCTTCTGCAGCATGAAAGCCTTTAGTCCGGTGCGATCCGTCAGGAAAAACAGTCTTTCGGAACACAATCTGGGGATATCCCGGAGTAAAACCCCGGTGGATGACCCTATGAGTCTGCTCTACAACATGAACGACTGCTATTCGAAGCTGAAAGAGCTGGTGCCCAGTATCCCCCAGAACAAGAAAGTCAGCAAGATGGAAATCCTGCAACACGTTATTGACTACATCCTGGACCTGCAGATCGCTCTCGACACGCACCCCAGCATCGTCACCCTCCATCACCAGAGACCGGGACAGAACCCTTCCTCCAGAACTCCTCTGACCACCCTGAACACAGACGTCAGCATCTTGTCACTACAGGTGAGCGTCTCCCCTGCCCGCGGTCGCCTCCTTGGCTCTTTTCGCGTGTTGCTCCTTTAAACAGGATTAGATTAACGGCATTGCTCTAAATCGGTTTGGCCGGGGAGGGGGGTGCCCTTTTAAGGTTGTGATTGGCATTTATTTTATTTTTTAAAAAAAGGAAAGGAAAAGTCAGTTATAAACTACCCGGGGCTCCTTGGCGGTGTTATGTTTATTGATGGCAATAATCGCTATTCACGTTCGAAGTAACCCGGACTGCTTTGCAAGTTTCCTTGAAATGCTTAGGGCTTTAACACCAACCCTTTCTCTCCTTTTCCCCCTTTACAGGCAGCTGAGTTTCCCTCAGAGTTAATGTCAAATGAGAGCAAAGCACTTTGTGGCTAAATGTACTTGGTAAGTGGTTAATTCCTGTTTTTTTAAATATTTTATACCTATGTGAAAGGGAGAGAGGGCTGTTTTGTGGCAACTGGGGCATTTTGTTATCTTCTGAGAACTCAACATAAATCCAGGCAAAGTTCTCTAATATTCTAATCGAAGAGGTTAGTGAAACTTGCGGTATGGCCCAGGATTACTCATGGGATCAATTGGACAGCTTCTAATTAAATTGTTGCTGTAACTGTTAACACCGCTGCTCTCGTCCCTCTTAAGTAGAGAGTTTAAGCAAGAAGAGCCACTTTCCGATCATGTCTCCTCTTGAATATGCTCATTTAGTTGGGTGTGTGTGAAAGAGCACGCATTTGCATGCACATGCTGCATCTGGACGCCAGGGTTTGCCCAATCTTTGAGTGTTTGGCTAAATGCTCAAACTGTGGTTTCCTCTCTGGCGCCAGTCTGTCCGGATCTCTGCCCTGTTAGCATTCTTCTAAATATGCTTCTCTTCAATGTTTTGCAGGTGTTTGCTGAATTTTTGCACAAGAAGATACATTCCCCCCCCCACAGCAACTCTGTTTCCCAGCTATTTCTGGAGGGGGTGAAATCCATATTCAGTTAAATGAACCTTTTAAAGAAAAAAATTATGGATATCATCTTCCACTATTCTTCATCTTGGACTAATCTTAATTATTTATGAAGAGACTTTTAAAATGCCCTTTCCCTAGCTGGAAAGGCTTCATTTATATGCTATTCCCACAGTAGGGAGCAAAATGAAACTTTTTTTTAAAAGCCCTCTTTAAGGAATTGTCCCTTTTAAAGCAGACTTTGCCTTTTTTTCCTCCAAAAGGTGGAGCGTGAGTATTAGAAGATTGAGTGTTCAGTTTTCTGTGAAGTCGTGGTCAAAAATTAGCTTTTTTTTGACATGCATATAGGACTGAATGCTGTGTACATATTTATATATAAATATGGGAATGAAACTTTGAACTCTTTAATTAGAGTTTTCCTGTATAGTAGCAGAAATGTATATTTCTGCAAAAAAAAATGTTACAATGTACTTAATCATGCTGAACTTTTTATAAAAGTTTAGTTGTAAACCTTTTTATACAGAATTAAAATAAATTGTGTGTTCATTGAGCAGCTTGTTTGCCTTCTTTGTAAATGCCAGCTGTTTTGTGGCAGAGCAGCTGAATTGGCAACATACCAGTTTTTGTTCTATGTAGATTGTCCTGGAAGTTCTTTATTTTCTCTTGAGAAATTGTGTTTGAAAGTTGCTTGTTTAAAAAAAATGTCCAAAGCACTTTGTGAAGAGAAGCTGTTTAAGTTGTTCATTACCTTGAGAAGTTTGAACTTTAGAAGCAAAATCTTAAGTTTTGCACAAATAATTCCTTTGCCTGTTTTCTCTTCACCCTCTGTTGATTGACTACCTGACCTTCTAAAAGCTACTACTCCACCTCTGATGAACTTGCTTTTGATTATGCAGAAATTAAGAACAGCAAGGGGCTACTAATTTCCCCAACTGTTAACTTCTTGTAAAAAAAAAAACTTTAAAAAAAAAGTTAATGTAAGAGCTAATGATGTATGAATGCTGAAAAGTTTATGTGAATCTGTGCAATATTTCATGGAAAGGGTATTAGTTAATAAGTTGCAGCAGCTTCTCTATGACTAATCTGCTGAGAAATGAAAGTTACTCTCATGTTATTGATTAAACTTTGGCTCCTCTAAGCATCAACCTCTCCTAAAAAGAATTAAATGTCATTTTCTAGTATTGTCTTAAGATTGCAGTGCCAACTGTAAGAGTAAGATGGACTTCAGCAGGATTTAAATTATAAGCATATGCAGAATTGCTGCTTTTCTGTCAGTTCTCATCACTATACAACTAACTTTACTCCTTTTTTTAAATCATGTCCTACTATAACCTTAATTTCCTAATTATACTATTTGTAGCAATCATGCTAAACTTGCCTTACTGTAAGATAACGGAGAGGTGCTCAGTCCCTTTGCTTCTCTCAGAATGAGGTTTTAATTTCCCACTTCAGCCAATCTGCAGGCATGCTCAGGAAAAGCAGTTGAAGCAGCCTAGCAAGATCCATGGGGGGAAAAAAAAGTTAACAGTCTGCCAAGCAGTGTGAAACTGGGCACCTGGGTGTGCTCTGGAGACTCTTACGGGAAAAGGCAGAAGCTCCATCTGAGGCCTGTATAACATTTGCACCAAAATGAACAGGTGTGTGGGTGGTGCTGTGCAGTTTGGTGCAGCTGTCTTTTTTTTTCTTTTTTTCCCCTCAGTATCAGATCTATGCACAGATACTGGGAAGGAACCGGCCCTGTTCTGAACAGAAAAGTTGCTACTAACAATCTGCTGTGCAGGTTTTTTCCAGAAGGTGTAACCCAACCATCGTCTACCAACTGGGATGCTTCCCATTATTTCCGTTAAATGGGGGTGGATTTGAAAGCCTTAAAATGTGCAGTGAAGGCAGGGTAGTTCTCAACTTAAGACCACAACTGAGCCCAACATTTTATGTTGCTAAGTGAAACATATTTGTTAAGTGAGTTTTGCAACTTTTCTCGCCACATTTGTTAGGTGTGAATCACTGCAGTTCTTAGTTGTTAAGTGAATCTGGCTTCCCCATTGACTTTGTTTGTTCGAAGGTCGCAAAAAGAGGATCACGTAACTCTGGGACACTGCAACCACCATAAATATGAGTCAGTGGTCAAGCATCCAAATGTAAATCACATGACCATGGGGATCTGCTGCAAAGGTCATAAATGAAAAATGGTCGTAAGTTACTTTTCAGTGCTGTTGTAACTTTGAACGGTCACTAAATGAATTGTAAGTCAAGGACTACCTGTAAATGCTCTTTCAAGAGACCTCCATGCAGCATAATACTTTCAAAAGCAGAATCTTCGAGACTAAGATTAGTGGTCTTTTCTCTATTCTGTATAGAGCAGCGGTTCTCAACCTGTGGGTCGCGACCCCATTTGGGGTCGAACGACCGTTTCACATGGGTCGCCAACCACCGCAGTCCACCATTTTTTCCCCATTTCCCCTCGGCTGTCGCCCGTCTCGCCGCGCATGCGCGGTTCGGGCCGTCGTGCGCGCACCGCACATGCATGGTTCGGCCCGTTGTGCCACGCATGCGCGGTTCGGGCCGTCGCGCGCCACGCATGCGCGGCACAGGTCGGGGTCGCGCCGTGCATGGGCGGCGCAGGTGGGGTCTCAGCCTGAAAAAGGTTGAGAACCGCTGGTATAGAGTATTTCTCCAGAGCAGCCTCAATAATTTATGAGTCGCCTGTTTTTTTTTTTCAAAGTATGTTGCATTTCATGTCATTATTTGAAGGCATGCTCATTAACAAAGGCAGAACAAACTTTTAGATGATCAGCTTTTCACTACTTATTTTGGATTAGTCATGCCAAGTTTAAAACATAATTGCTATTTCAGGTAATAAATTATGTTGATTTTTCTTATTAATGGTTGCACCGTTAGTAGTTGGAGATAGAATGGAAAATTATTTTATAACCTGCAAGGGTAAAATAACAATTGATAACTTATAATAAAATCTTCAAGAATGCAAAAATACCACAATTTACATACATCAGGATCTCTAGTTTTATTGCTTATTTGCAATATTCGAGATTCTTATACTTAACATTTGGTTATACAATGTATTTTTTATTATAAAGTGATAAAAGCAATGCACGTGTTGTATTTATAACCATTGGCTTACAGGAGGGTAGATGGGGAAGGATTAATAGCCTCACAGCCAGAATTTACATAATAGTAGCTTCATGAAACTGTATTGTATCCGATCTGTGAGTACATTCTTAATGCAGAGAAGTTTTAACAATTGTATGCAGTAATTTAAAAGCACGGTATACTTTTGTACTTAAAAGGAACATAGAATTGGGGAAACCTTAGGTGTAATTTCTTATAAGACATATTAAGTGCCATGTAAAAAATATCAAGTATTGTTGTATATCTATTTGTATGCTACCTTAAATTACCAGGACAACTAGAAGTGCTTATTATTAATCAACAACAGTATTTTTAACCTACACTTAGTATATTAATCTGTATTGCTAAGTAATTACAAGATGTGATTGCCACTAATTAACCTTATAAAAGGAATTAAATTCAAGGAGACATTAGACTAGGCCCCTATCGAAACTCAAAGTATCTATAGATAATTTCTACAGTTGTATGGGAATAACAGCATGAGGAAAACAGGATGCTGTCCTGATCAATCTTTTTGTATATCAAAAAGATTATCTAAATCACTAAATCAAGCAATTTTTTTAACTTAAATGTATTAAAAGTGAGAAACAGCTTACTTAATAATTTATCCTAATAATCTCTATTCTGAATGCAAAAGTGTGGTAAGAATTCATTAAAAGTTTTATTAAGCAGCTGTGAAAGCCAATGCATATTTGAAAGAACAGTATGCCAATTTCTGGATTGTAACCTAAGGTAGCCAAGTTCTAGTACCAATTAAATTGTACAGATTCAACAGCAAGCACGAAGTAGATCTGGAAAATAATTCGGAGATAGATGTTAGCTGAAAAGAAGGTTCTTATAAGGCAATATTAATACGGTGCGTATAACCCAGTCTCATAAATTTTACCTGTATGTTTGAGTGTGAGTTCTAAATTACAAACTGCAACAAAAATTGATGGAACTAGCCAATCATAAAATTTTAGTTAAGAATTTGCGAATATCTTTCAGAGGGGGTAACATAAAATCATCTTGTCATTAGGAAGATTCCTACACATAAAATTGAAGAAATAAAAGAACTGTTATCTTTGATGTGTATCTGAGAAAATACATGCAAATATTCCTATTTTTTGAGCAACATTCCATTCGTGCCAACCTCTTAGGATCCCATTGTTAACATATGTGGAAGACGAGTGCCACCTTCTGGCCTATGCACAGAAGACATTTACCATCAAAAAACCATTAAAAATAAGTGTGTGTTCATTTTAAAATAGAATTTTTTCATCTTCAAATGGGTTAAATTAAAAAAGGCAAGATTAGTCAATTCAAATGATGCCAATATTGAAAAAGTAATTGTGTTTGGTCCTAGACTGTCAGTAAACTTTTATTTATTGATTGAAAGAATCATGCCACTTTTGAATTAGCTTTATTGCCGAATATGTTTTTAAATACATTTAAAAATAAATACCATATATTTTATTTAAAATAAATGGTATTTAATACCATTTTTCAAGTGAAAAAGGGGGAATTCCTGCATTTAAATAGAATTATGAAATAAAAGTTCTCAGAACTAGAATATATCGGAATACAGAACATTTGTTGCCTTTTCCCAGACAATGCACAAATAAAAGAGTTTCTAATTTAAATTCTTCATTAAACCTGTTTACTGTTTATCCACTATATAAGCAGGCTTGGCTTATGGGTTTCTATCTAGCTGTATATCCAGGAAAGATGTCACAATATATTATGGTTTTTATTCTCCAAAGTCCATAAACCATCATTCCAGTACAATTATAGAACTATAAAATCTGTACATTTTTATTTGGTATCCAAGTTTGCTTACTTTTTTGTTCATTCTTAGTAAGTAAGGACTTTGATGGCGGGTTGACTTACTTTGAATTACTGGGAAGTGCCTAACATGTTCACTATATACCATCAAAAAGGAAGAAAAAAATTCCAACACTTTTTCACCTACAAATGGCTTTATGAGCCCTGAAAAAAAATGACATTAAAAGAACAGACTTCTCCAGTTCTTATGTGTTCCAGTCAGCCATGCCATCTTCCATGATATTTTAGCACTGGCAAAGTGAAAACTTGGGAGGCAAACAGTTTTCATTGGCCTTTTAAAAAAGTTCCTAATTTTCTTAAAATTTTTATTCATGTCAGGCCTAGCCAAGAATGATATAACATTCTTGCCAAAGTTCAGTTCTTTATTTGCTTAAACCATATAGACAGAATCTTGCCAAATTAAACCAATATGGCTCTTATCCTGATTGATGTACCCTGGGAGATTCTAGGGTCTGGCCATCCTAAATCTCTTCCTCTGACTCCGATCCAACTCTGGACTGGTTACCCCTTGTCTTGCACATTTCTTCCTGGGAACCTGCTGCATTACTGTAGTCCATCACACCACCTCTCCTCTCCCCATCACAACTTGGGGACTATTTTTGGTTGTTCTATTTCTCACTTGAAAACAGATCGTGGCATTTGGGCTACATAAGGATTCATGTTTGAAAGTAGGTTCAACATTTACACACAGCATGGAAAGCAACCTATCACTCTTAAAACAGAATCCTTTATTGTGCACTCAAATTTGAGTGTGCTTTTCCATGAAAAGCTGGGATTTACAGTCTCGGAACACTGAGAATAACACACATAACCCTTCTACAGAAATGTTGATTAATGTGTTTTTGCTGACTGTAGCTTTTGGTTAGCAAAGTATAAGAAGTGTACCCTACCCAAACACAGGCACAGGGAGAAAAGTGAAGCGGACCGCTCTGCTTCGCTAACAGGATCTCTGGAATGCTCTGGAGATCGTTAAAAGTTAAGTGCATGATGGACAACAGGAGGGCAGGGTGGAAAGGAGGATGTGGGACTTGGTGGGGTGAATGATTGTGGTGATGCTGTAGTGGCCATAACTTCAAAACCAGATCGTAAGTAGCTTTTCCGCAGTAACTTCGAATGTTTGCTAAGTGACTGATCATAAGTTGAGGACTATCTGTACTTAACTTGAAGTTTCTAACCACCAGAGGGCCTTTACTCTGGCATGAAATGATGTCCTCCTCTCAGCTGTGCTTCAAGGCCAATATGGGAAGATTCCCTTCTGGAGAAAGAATGCCCGTTACTCTGGACTGGATATTTTTATCAGCCTCATCTCCCCATTACTACATAAATATCCAGGGTGCACAGAATGATTCTACATGTTCCTGCTGCTTTCAGATACCAACCCTGCTAAACCTGTTGCCAGGTCCAGCAGATAACCTATGACCTATGCTATAAACACACACAGAAATACTTAATGAGCATCTAGTTTAATATACTAAAATGCTTTGTATCATGACAGATTTAGTCTACCACATACTAATTTTTATGCCCCCCTATGCTCATCCAATAACCCTACCCCTCCTTTTAGATTTTTTTATACTGTTTTATATCCTTTTAGCTTTTTATATTTTAGATGTAATTTCTATGTTTATAAATTACTGTACCCCACCTTCCTTATGCTGACATTTGACTGTAATAAAGGTTTGATTGACATCTTTACTGCAAAACACAACTCTGCAATTTCTCCTGTGCTACTTCACTTGGAAACTACATTTGGACCCCCTCTCAGACTTTTAAGAAATAGATACAACTCTTTTTCCAAATCTTTTAATTCTTGATTTTGGCAACTTTTGTGCTTAATTTCTTATCTGTTTTTAAATTAAAATTTTAATTTAGTAGCCAGTAGGGCTACTATAATCTACTGATTATAGAAATATAATCAATATAAATCCACCAGTGCCACTTTTCTTAATACTTTGTTTTTAGCTTCTCTGGGAAGATTTCTGTATCCCACTAAGCTTGATCAAACTTTCAGTAGCCTTACATTTACTTGTTCTGTTATTCTGATTGATCTTAGTTTATAGTTTGTGCTGTTTCAGTGTTATTAGCTACCTTAAAGACTCAAAATGAAAACACAGAACAAGAACACATATACTGTAACGAAGAATTCACCCATCACTCTTGAAGGACAATGTAATTTCAGCAAGTGCTCTTAGTGCTTTTTCTGCTTCTTTCAACTGGAGATAAACTGATCCTTAGAATTGTATTGCAGGATATATGATGATCGCTTAATAATATGAACTTATGTTTACTGTTGATGGTTTTAATAAAATAATTTTTAATAAAAAAAATGCAGGCAGGAAGGAAAGTGTCTCATCTTCTATTATTTAGCCCAGTGGTACACATTTGTTTTGTTCGAAAACTAAAAGTCAAGTCAGCCACTACATTTGTTCATGTAGAATTTGTAATTTGGCTCACATTGGTGAATTTATCCCATCACTACTTAGCCTCTGCAGTTTTGGTATGCTACATCATGTATGTTAAAACCTTCTGAATCTAATTTAATAAATAAATGCTCTTGTATAAATTCATGTTTATTAACTCCTAAAACAAACACCATTAGTCCAATGCCTTTAATATATTCGACCATTTCATATATGTTACTGTGGTTTATACACCACTATTTTATTCCATAGAGCTCAGTGGAGATCAGAGGAGAGTTGAGGGACAAAGAAGGGATCTCTAAAAGAAGGCCATGCTTCCTCAGAGGCACCAGGCTAGAATCCTTTTAAGGCTTTTTCTGAGCTGCAACATTAACAATACCAATGTTAGGAAATGAAAGTTTCTTTAAAAAACAAGATTTTAGAGAATTGTCCGATACATTGTTTAAAAAAATTATGTCTTAATTATAAATTTGAAAAAAAAATGCAGAATTTTGCATTCAGAATGCAGCCATCCACTCAAGAGGAATGGGAAAAAATAAGACAGCTTTTCTTTGTCATCAGTTTTCTTCTCATTCTAAGTCTTGTCTTTGTTCCGCTTCCAGTTTAAGCAAGTGATGAGTGTTCTTCTCACCTCTGAGTAAGTGCAGGAATTAGTAGGGCTATGGTAGAAATACCACTCTTAAATACCCAGGTTGACCAAGAAAAAAAAAAATTCAGAATGAATGTGAAAAAGCCAAAAGTCTGAGTAGCTAGTCTTCTGCTGAATCAGATTCAGATCAAGAGCAACAGAAACTAGGCACATATCTATGTAATTTAAGAACATTTTTATTAAGTGAACTTCCTGATACCAAAAAGCGCAGGACATGAGCAGCAGGCTTTAAAATATTTACTGAGTGTCAGATGCAAGTCTAAGTGTAGGTCTGTGAAGGTCTACTATCAAAGCAGTTTCCAGAAACTCTATAGTCTATTCAGGTAATGGGGTGGCGGTGGACATACAACATAATAAAAGTCTAATCCTTTTTATAGAAGTAACCAACACAAAAAAACATTGAATTGCTACCAACAGCTATCAAGTCCATGCATTTGGCTGTTGGCCTGTGTGTCTCTACATAGACACCACACAACAGATGCCTATGAGTTGGATGCAGAGGAACTAGATTATTCAACCTGAATTTTCTCTTCAGATGAATGGGAGCGGGGACTGGTCACAGCTGTTTTATAGAAGAAAACCATTTTCTATCATTCTGTGCTCAACTTGGGCAGATGGGTGCCTTCAAAGCTGGTAAAAATTGAAATATCTATTGCCTCTCTAGTTCAGACTTTTCAGTCCAAGCCAAAGTGGGGGAGGGTCTCATTGAAGCAAAATAATGAATCATGCCATCCACAAATGTACGTATAGCTGAAAATAGAAAGGAACACTAATACCAAAAGAATTTTTGTTCCTCTTTAGCATGAGTAACTGCAAAGAGGAAAATCTCGAGGCCATGTTTCCCAATACAGACAGAAGGGAAAGCAAATGAGAGTATTCAAACCTGGGGAGATTTAACAGAAACCAAAAATTGCTATCTAACAAAACTCTGGGAGCAACGGAGCACTTGCCTTAATGGCAAATATGTCACTTAGTCCTCTTAATATTTAAAGAAAGTTTGGATTAATTTATTGTTGTCAGTGTACAGTAATTTCATATATTTCTTTGTTCAAGAGTAAAGCTCAGTATATTGTATAGTCAATAAAGTGCAGATTCTATACATGGCTTCAAGAAGATTCACACATATGCTTTAACAAGCTAATCTTGTTCTAGCTATAAAATTTGTGGACTGTCCCATCCTGGAGATCTATCAGGTTGCTAAAAATCAACATCAATCTGATGGCACATAAATAAATCAAAAAGGTTTCAGCAGTGATACACATGTGACACAAAATTAGAGACACTCATATTTCGAAAATTTGAGCTTTTTCCATTTAGGTCACTGTCCTTGGTCTTCTGAAATCTAATGTTTGCAAATTGTACGCCATTTTCTTATGCAGTCTCCATCAAATGTATGGTAGAAAAAGGAAATAAAGGCTTTTGCTTCCCTTTACTACAGTTCTGCTATATTTGGCTTGGGGGGGGGAAGGTGATTAATTTGAGTTCTCATATGGGAACAAGCCAGTATCAACTAAAATAAGTAGTTTACAAGACATAACAGGGAATTGCAGTTGCTTCAGAGGAAGTAATTGTTCTAGTCTTGTCACTTTATAATCTGAAGAGGAAAGCACATGGATTCAAAGCTTACTGCAGCATTTTTTGGAAGCAGGAAATAAAAGAAGTTATGAGTGTTTGTCAACATCTCACTGTTCACGCTTAGATGTGAATCCAAATACTGCTATGAATGGAAATCGCTCTCTTAGAACTTAATATATGGACCTAAGCTATCAAAGTAATACTTAGCAAAGATGTGCTAAAAACTGTTCCAAGGTCAACTTGAATTATGATGATGATGATGATAATATAGAGTTGGAAGGGACCTTGGAGGTCTTCTAGTCCAAACCCCTGCTCAGGCAGGAAACCCTATACTATTTCAGACAAATGGCTGTCCAGTCCCTTCTTAAAAACTTCCAGAGTTGTAGCATTCACAACTTCTGGAGGCAGGTTGTCCATATCCTTAAACCTAGCATTAAAAATCTGAAAGACTTGTGTCTTTCAAAATTTAGTCACTCTATTTTATAGTACAAAAATTACACAATCCAGTTTGAAAATACAAATTTGTAATCTGTAGCATTTTATATTAGCAATTAGGGATTATGTAAACTCTCACATTTTTTCCCCAAGCATGAAATGAATTGTTCTGTTCATACCAGAAGTGTACCAGGTTCTAAATACTTCCCATATGGAGTTAACATTTCTGGTAAGATGGGAATAGCTGTTTCAAATTCAAAATATTTTGCGCACAACTAGTCCAGATCTAATACTTGGTTTTGGCTTAGGATGTTACATAAATCCAGCCGACTGCAATTTATTTAACAAATCATAGTTTAGAATAACGAACAAGTCCACTCATGTATGATAAGATTAGATGGTACAATTTTCTTAATCAAACCAAAGTATTTACATTTTCTTATTCATTTTTATTTTTCTAACCAAGCTTTTATTCTACATATTTCATGAACTATACTTGGAGAACAATTCAAAATAAAAGTGGATAACTGGTTTAGATTCTTAGCTAGTATCTAAAACTTTAATAAATAATTTGGACTTAATTTAAATGTTTTAGTGTCTATCTGAGGACTCATCCTAATTTCAAAATTGAACATGAAGTATGATAAATGATGAGTTTAAGGATATAATCCAATATTAATTAATTAGAATGAGACTTGTTCTGAGAATTGCAACATAAAAAATCCCTTCTGCAACCTCCACAGACCTTTCTTAGCTTCTAACATGTAGGCCTTCACAATTTTCATGGTATCATGAAAGAGTTCCATCACTAGGAAATGTAATGACCTTTTCAGAAGAATATTTTATATATTATCATCATTTAGTACTTTTGCGGGGGAGGGGAAGAAAAAAGAAAAGTTAAATATCGTTTATGAGCTCTGTCAGACCTGATATCTTTTCTCTTGTGCTTTTGGTAGCTCTTTCTCTCTTCAGCCACTGTCTTCTATAATTTCCCCATTCTCATTATGGGAATATCCTTCCCCTCTCTATTTTTGTAAGTGTTCTACCTGTAAATACCAATAAAGACTTTCAATAAAAATATACCCAGTTCTTTTCAAAATGTATTGAAAATAAAGCATCAACTTTTGTATTTGGCATTAAAAACATCCCTCACATTACAGAGTTAAATACCCAATACAAACTATAAACTGAAATGAAAAGACCCTAGACATGGTAATGTTTTGCTGGAATTGTGAGGTTTTACATGAAAACAAGTTTCCTTATTTTCCATGGATTTTGATTCAACAGTCTCTCCAATTTAGGACTTCAAGAATTCTGGTATGTACATAGAACTACAGAGCACTCTGTTTAAAAAAGGAAAAACATATAATTTCTTTCCTTCAGTAAACAGGATGGGGGTTCTATTGTATTTTCAGCTATTTTCCATCTACTTCCAACAGAAAATATCTGACTTTCATCCTCTGGGGAAACCCATATTGCATGTACAGATCTCACATCAACATTCAAGCAACACGGTAAGATTCTTAAGCAGTTAGGAAAATGGTAAGTAAGAATAAATGATTCAGCTTCTCACTAAAAAAGTATTTACACAGCAGACATGATGAAGACATCAACAGATGATTTTAGCTCAGAGATACAAAAGATGAATTCATGCTATTTACAAAGCACTTAACAGCTCCCACCAAAGTTAATGGAGACACATAACTCACAATAACATTAATTCTACCACAATCCCCCTTTATAAGAACTCAAGTTTTTAATCTTACCAAACAACTGGAGATGTTCATTAAAATTTAAAATAAAGCATCCAACACAAGAGAAGCATGCCCGTGATTTTATTATTACCTCCATTGTAGTGGAATGTATACAATTCACAAGTCCTATTTAAAATCATGCATATTTCATTTGCATATAAACTACTAATATTTTAGTCACAATGCTAAAAACAGAATGGACATAATTATACACTGCATTGCTAAATAAAGGCAAACATTACATTTTTGCTAACTGCAAAGGCCATGAAAGCCACCAATTCTGTTTATTCTCCACAATCAAGTAAAACACATTAATCAAAGGCCACTATTGTTTAAAATTAGAAATACTTTCAAAAAATTACATCAAAGCACTCCCTTGAAAATCATACTACAGAACACCACAATCACATTTATTCTTCACAATTACTTTAGAACTATTGTTGCACTATAATCTATGGTGAACAAAAAAAATCAGGCAATTTATTCTTAAACCTTAACTACAATTATTATTTCAAACATGCAGTATTCAGTCTTCAAATTTACAGTCACCAATACAGCATTACTGAAGACAAAATCATTTAAAACTAGCAAAAGAACTGAGTTTTAATATTTCAATTTCAGCAATTTAAACATCAATACTTTTTAAAGTCACAGAACTGAAAAGTATAAAATCATAGGTATCAGATTTGTAGACCTCTAGCCATTTCTTTTATTTGATAATTAAAAATGTTAAATTGGTACATTGATTCTTACACAGATGTACAATGTTCATTTTTATTTCAGCATCACTTTTCAACATGCAGACCAAAACACGTACACTTGCCCTAGAAAAATTGAACACCATCTTTACCTGATAAATGGTGGCTCATTTATGCTGGCCATTATTTAACTAATTTTCATTACATTACATATTTTTTCTATTCTAAACCATGAGATTTGAACTGGATTCTAATCCTATTTTTTTTTATGAAAATAGCAACATGAGCAGAGAAGCAAGCTGTAGACTGGAATGATAAAGAAATGTGTAAATCTGATGAGGAACTAAGAAAAGGAAGCTGTATAAAATAAAAAGAAAAATAAATAAATCAGACAGAGGCAATGTGGTAACTTGGATTACTTTCAAAGAATACTCTCTCTCTCTTCTCCAAAGCCTGCAGCATCAGAACCAGTAACGGTAAGAAGCTCAGAAGAATCTTTTGAAAGCCTTGAATAACTTGAACGCTGACTACGCTTATGGGTCACACCTTTAATATTATCATTCTGAACTGCAACTGAGTTAGAACTCGATCCAGGACACAGAATGATTTGAGAAGGTTCTATGATACCGTCAGTCTCCTCAAAATTTTGATTGGGTCTATTGGTTGGTGCACTATTATTATTCAGGGTGACTGTGCTAGGTGTTCGATTTAAATTGTAGACTTTTTGACACGCTGGCCAATTCTCTTCTGGACTGCTTGCTATTAAGCTGCTGTCTGAAGGACTTTTCTTATCTTCTGAACAAATTGACATACGTGCGATTGTTGGATCTTGAAGGCCACTCAAGCTATGGGGAATTCCCCTTTTTCCACTGCGGCCATCATCTTCCAGCTCAATGAGATTTGCTTTTTCAAGCTGTGAATCATCTCCATCATTATGGAGAGAATGATTTGGAGAGCTTTCGTTAGATCTTACTCCAGAATCAGAGGAATCCTTTTTGTCTAGAAGGGCATCTGTCAAATATTCCTTTGCTTTAATCAAGGTTCTGATGGGCTCAGAGCCATGTTCTGGAGATTTGGACTGTTTCTCTACTTTTCCTTCTATTTTCCAGTCTTTACCTTCTTTGAGGAGAGGTGTATTATCCGATTCTTCTGTTCCAGACTCATCTTCATCACTTGGAAGTTTTTGATAACGAAGAGCTACCCCTTTCAACTTCAGATCTGCAGCTTGGAAAATGCTAGTTCTTTCTGAAGATTTCTTCCCAGAAAGAAGCTTGGATACAGACTGATCTGATTTTTCATCTTCTTCAGTAATGGGATCCAATGGAGATGCATCATTAGTAGATACCGAACTACTGTAATCTACAACATCATTCCGCTTAATCAAGAAGGATTTCCTTCCATCATCTTGTTTCTGTTCAGCATCCTTTCCCTTATCTTGTTCCATACTGGAATGAAGAGAACCTGTGGATGTGCTCTGGCCCATATAAAATGCTGCTGAACTATGTGGTGAAGATCTACCACTCACTGTACTAGAACTTGCACCTCCTTCTAACTGTGACATTTGAGCAATATATTCTCTATATGCATCTCTATATTCTGCTTGTACCTTATCAGTAAGCTTTGAAATTTCAATACTAGAATCTTGAGAATTGAGGCTTGAAAGACTTGGAGTCCGGCGGGCTTGTGACTGTTTAAAGACAAAGAAAATATATTAAAATATTGTCTGGGTCTATATCCATAACACATCTAAATAGGCACAAATGAATAAAATTAAACCTGAAAAAAGTTATGAATAAAAACTGCTTGATGTTTCAGAAAGGGGCACTATGTCAATGGTACAGCATATAACTAGCATGTGCTGAGATTGTTCCATGAGGGTAGGAAATTCATTTATCATATAAATGGTTCCATGAAGAGCTGGAAGTTTTACATTTCTCAGTTTAAGTTCCTAATTTTATTTAGAATAAAGAAGGAAAATGTATCAATTTTCTGTTAAAACCAACAGCCTTTCCTAATACAACACGTTTTATGTTAGGAAAAGGTAAATGTGTCCAGAAAAATGTACATATAACTCTTGTGTAACTGGAATGGAACATATAACTACATAATTACAATTGTACTTACAGAACCTGAATTAGAAATAAATGCAGTAACTTTTACTTTTTATAGATATTATTGAAGTGCAACATATGCACTTTTTGTTTTTAAGCAGTTTTACTCTTGTATATGAATAATAGGTATGATTAAAACAGAAGACATTGACTAAATTATATCCAATCTGAAGTGAAATTACCTGCCAGCTTAGATTGCTATGACGTGGAGGGGCTTCCTCTAGGCCAATATTGTTCAGCTCTTCAAAGCTAAAATTGAGAGTATAAGGAGGTTGACCTGGAAGACCAGTAAGTTCTGTATGGGGTAATTCATTGTTTAGAGTTGGACGTCGAGTGAGATCATTATGAGGAATTGTGTTGACATGCTCATTCACTGTTCGAGAATCTTCATGGACAACTTGACTTTCTGCATTTCTCATATCAAGCACCTAACATAAGAAAAAAAGATATTGGACTGCAGGTTGAACATAACAGCACAACTAAAACATGAGCCTTATTTTATTAAAGAACTATGAAGCACACTCTCTGTGACAATGTTGATGTTTTACATGATTCACTCAATCTAAAGCAGCATTTCCCAACCTCGGAAACTTCAGCTCCAGCAAAGGCACTACTGACTGGGGAATTTAGGCAATTAAAGTCTACATATTTAGTTGGGAGTTGGGAAACACTGTTTTAAAGCACATTCAGATGCACTTGCAAGGAGTTGTTTGGATCTCATCTTGTATTTGCATACAAATTTCACAATGAGGCAAGCTTGGCCTAATCTTGAATATTTAATATACCCAAATAGCTTAAATGCATATTTTAATCACACAGAGTCCATAAATAACAATTATTTAATAAATATCAAGCACCCCTTTCTTATCCCCTTCCTCCTATACAAACCTAATCTTGTATTCCTGTTGATGGCACCGAAGCAAACAACTGTGCAAGGATGTAAAGACTCCAGCCTGATGGAAAGCAATGTTTCCAGGCAAAGTCCTGCCACTTTAAATATGAAACTACAAATTGTGTAGAAATTATTAACAAAAATGGGGTAAGGTAAAATAAACCATTCTTAGAATGAAATCTTATGCAAATATGACATTGAATTTCACTGAAACCAAGTATGTGATATGCTTCAGAGTAAATATGTGCACAAAGGTAAACATAATTTCCACTGCCCAGCACTCCTAATTATTAATGCTAATATTTTATGTAATAATAGTCTTACTGCACTCCTGAAGAGATGCCAGTCTCCAAAATTCATGTTCATCTCACGTTTTAGTTCATCAATGTTACACTGTGCTAAAACACGACCATTTATATTAGCCTAAACAAATGATAGAAACACAACATAGGTATTATTTATAAATGGTAGTAGAACAGTAAACTTTAATCATTTCAAAAGTAATTCATGTATAAGTGTATCTATAATATTACAAGCATAGTGTATGTTATTCTTGGTTGAAACTAAAAAAGGACATTATAAGTATTTTTAATAAAAGGAATAAGTCATAATTCAATTACAGAAGAAAAAGGGAGAGCTATTAAAAATGTACATTTGATACATCAAAACAGAAATCAGGATAATATTTCAAAGGAAAATATGATCATAATAAACTTTAGGATACATTATATAATGTATTTATTATAATCATAATCAATTTTAGAAAGTTTCTGTGTTATACATTTATATTATGCGTAATGTCCAGTCTTCATTATGAGTCTGTCTAAAACTATGTTGGAATATTCATGAGCAGGAAGAGTCATGTGGTAACTCAGTCAGCCAAAGTGAAGGAAGTGCTACTGAGTCTGTGCAAAAGGGTATTGAGTTAGGAGCCGGATTTTTCCAGATTCAGGTTTGTCTCTGTATCTCTCTATAAGAAGTCTTGCTGTAAAGAAGAATGTATGGTATTGTAAATATTTTGATATAAATATAAAGAAGTTATTTTGAATCAACTAAATGCAGTCAACTGTGAGAGCTTCTGATGTATTTTTTCACCAACAGAGAAATTAAAATTCTCTAACAGGTTATGGGCCCAGAGCGTACTAAGGACTGCATTGTAATTTAAAGCTGGAAGAAATTCCCTGTGTTTAGAAAGTATAAGAACAAGGCAGAATTAGCAGAATGGCTGCAATGGAATTTAAGGAAAACTCTGTGTCTCGTTTGGGCCAGAAGAATTACATTGTGTGGGCTACTAAAATGGAATGTTTGCTTAAAGCAAAAGAGCTGTGGTATATCGTAGAAAATCCACCACAAGTGTTTGTAGCTGCTGATCAGAAAAGTCATGATCAAGCAATGGCTTATCTCATCTTGAATTTAGATGATGAACAATTTCTAAATGTTGCAAATTTAAAGACTGCAAAGGAGATTTGGTTGAAGTTGAGAGCTGTGCACGTGAATGTTTCTGCATGCAATATAGTGCAATTGTCAAGAAAACTTTACAGGGCCTGTTTTCAACCAGGTGAATCTGTGGAACAGCATTTAAATAAAATGCAAAGTTTATTTTTGGACTTAGAACAATGTGGGATTAAATTCCCTGAGTCCCAGAAGGTTTTATTGGTGTTGAACAGTTTAGATAAAACCTGGGTCACAGTTTCTGCGATATTTGAGTGTAAAGAAGAGCAAGACTTAAATTTTGAGGCTTTAAAGTAGGGGTTCTCAACCTTGGCAACTTTAAGACTTGTGGACTTCAATTCCCAGAATTCCTCAGCCAGCGCTGGCTGAGGAATTCTGGGAATTGAAGTCCACAAGTCTTAAAGTTACCAAGGTTGAGAACCTCTGCTTTAAAGGCATGTTTGCTTAATGAAGAAGAAAAGCAACATTTTAGGAACAGCCATGAAGAGGTGAAATTCCTGAGGAGGGGGTCCAGACTGCAAGTCTCTGGAGAAGAAACAAGCAGATGGGACCAAGTTGCATCAAAAGAGAGATTTTGCAAGCAGAGAGCTCAGCAAGAAAAGAATTGCTACATTTGTGGAACAAACACACATCTGAAAAGGAACTGTTTGCAGAGGAACAATTTGCAGCAAAGGACATTTGTGCAAGCAAAAAAGACTGATTTGCAAAAGGAACATTTTGGTGTTGCAAAAGTTTGCTATAGCAACAACAGAGACAAGTGGCTAATAGATAGTGGGGCAAGTCAAACAATTGTTAATGACTCTGAATTATTTTGCAGGTTTGTTCCAGTAGCACAAGAAGCTGTGGCTTTGACAAATGGCCAGAAAGCAAAAATCATCGGAAGAGGCGATGTAAATATTCCATATTTGGAATCAAAGTTTACCAATGTGCTTTGTGTACCTGAGATGGAACATAATTTGTTAAGTGTGTCTAATTTAGACAAACAAGGTTTTGAGATCATTTTTGTAAATGGGAAGTGTCTCATCAAAAGGAATGGGAATATTTGTGCAGAAGGCAGAAAGGAAGATAATCTATATGTATTGCAGGGACAAAAGGTTCAATGTTCCCATATATTTAAGAATGTTGCACAGCACGATTCGTGTGTTCACCTTCTACATAGAAGACTTGGCCATGCAAGCTTTAAAGTTTTGCAGCAAATGCAAGAGTTTGTAGAAGGGCTAAATTTGAAGAAATGCAAAACATATTTGGACTGTGCACAAAATATAGCACAAGACAAACAAAAAGAGCTCTAGAGCTGGTCCATGCAGATCTGGTGGGACTTATGCAAGCCAGTTTGGGAGGAGCAAAATATGCACTGGTAATTGTTGATGATTATAGTAGGTATTCATTTTGCTACTTGCTTAGAGGAAAGACAGAGGTGCTACAACAATTCAAACAGTGGGTACGTTTTGTAGAGAGAAGGTACAGACAACAAGTGTGTCAGTTGCAAATGGAAAACTGACAGAGGTACTGAATTTATGTCAACTAAATTCCAACAGTGCAGCAGAGAACGGTGTAGCTGAAAGAAGGAATGGTGTTTTGCAAACAATGAAAGATTCATTATTAGAGGATTCTGGTATGAGCAGGTCATATTGGGGAGAAGCCATGTTGACTGCCAATTATTCAGTTAACAGGCTGTGGAGTTCCTCCATTAATAATACTCCATATGCCATTCTATATGGGAGAAAGCCATCACTGGCACATTTGAGAATTTTTGGAAGTACTGCATGGGTACATATTCTGAAAGCAATCAGAAGAAAGGGACAGCAAAAGGCAAGAAAGCTCAGGTTTGTGGGCTATGAGCCAGGGTCAAAAGGATATCGCTTTAGCGATGGAAGTAAAAGAACTGTAATTTCAAGGTCTGCTAATTTTGCAGAACAAAATTGGGACAGAATTAATGCAAATTCTGGGTATGTCTCACTTAATGACGGTGATATATTTAACGACAATAACTCATCTAATGATGGAAAAATGATTATTGAAGATGTCAATGTAATATATTTATCAATATTCAACTGGGGAGGGTAATATGTATACATGTATTTTTGTTTTTTTAATACACCTTTTTAATGTTTTGTTTGCTTTTTTTGCTGTTTGTTTGCTTCTTGGTCCCCCCCCCTTTTTGGAGGGAGTTTTGTATCTTAACTTTTGATAAAATAAACATCATTTGAAAAAAAAACATTAAATTCAATCATTGAAGTTGCTGATTCCTCACTAAGGAGAACGGCAGGTCCACTGCCAAGACTTGCCTATTTTCAAATACAAAAAAGGAAAAAGAAACCCTTCCCCAAAGGGACAGTAATATTACACTAACCCCTATTTTTAAAACAAAAAACCTCAAATCCACTTAACACATATACTTTATTTTAAATACGATTTACTCTTCTATAGTCTTTTCTATCCTTCATTCATTAATGGTATTTTGACAGTAAGACAAGTTTAGTTTAATATATTCTCTGCATAGCCACTCTAATTACTGAAAGGTAATTTTCATTTTTTATTCTCCAGCAGATTTTTACAGACTAGGGTTAAGATGCCCCATTTATGCATGCAGAGACATACCTTCTTTATAGTTGCAGAATACTGAGCCAGCATAGTCTGATCTAGTCCTTCTATTTGTTTCAGTTTTTCACACACAGCATCTACACTCATTGAGCTCAAAGCAACATGGGATGCTCCTGATCCAGGGACTGTCCCCTATGCAAAGGAGAAGTGCAATATGCAATATGTTTAAATGCTTATTGTGATTCCTTTGCAAACAGCTAACATGTTTTGAGTCACTATTAACAGTATCAGGAATTGGGAATATTGACGTACCATCAGAGGACTCGCAGATTGAAGTATACACCGTGATATAGTGTCACAGGCAAGAACTTTCCCTGAAGGTTCTTATAAGATGGAAAATGAATTTTGAAAGAAATAACCCCAGCACAAAAATAAGGAAAATCTTGATGACCTCTCCAATGTATTCTACACTTTCAGTAACCTACTTCATTCACAGAAGAACCTAACGGATGGAGCACACTGTTCAAAAGAAAAATAATGGGCTAGGTTTAAAATATGTAAATTTGTCTCGAAGGCACCTGCCAGTTTTAGAATATATAACCAAAGGTGAAGTAGCCCTGGAATCAGATATTGGCTTAATCTGCATACATTTAAGTCAGTTAAAAAGGAGGAGTATCACTTCTGTGTAAACATGTAATATAACGATAACGCCGTATACGAGCTTGTCATATTTTTATTATGCATGTAATATGTTTTTCATTGTGTATGTACTAAAGCCAAGCAGGTTACATTCACTCTCTATATTCCAAATAGACAAAGTTTTTAAAAGAAGAGTAGAAACTACCTTACTCAAATTGAATAATAATCTCTGACTTAACAACTAAGTTGCTATTTTCATGAACCCATAAATCCTAGTAAAAGCTAATATAGTTAATAAAAAGCTGTAACTGGGAAAACTGTATTCTAAATTGCCTCATATTTTTTTCTGAATGCATTCCTGAGACTATTATATGCAACTGATTTTCAAGATCAGCTGGCAGATTTGACTGAAAAAAACCAAAATAACTGAAACCAATGTTATGGTACCAAAAACAATACTAGAAAAAAGTGTGAAAAATGGTGGACAATTCTGTCTGAGTCAAATCAGAAATAAAACAAAGGGGGAGGGCACTACTACAAATGCTTGCTCTCTCATATAATGAAATTCAAGATTCTAAGAAGCTGAAAGGTATCTTTCTAGTGACAATTAAAAAAAATACTTGGCTAATATGGCCCACTTTTATATACTCTTAGATTCTAGAACAGGGGTCCCCAATCCCCGGTCCGTGGATAAGTACCGGTCCATCCAAACAAGGAAAGCCCCATCCACAGGATGCAGGCAGCACACAAAACCACACCTCCTCCAGTCCATGGAAAAATCTCTCTCCATGTAACAGGTCCCTGGTGCCCAAAAGGTTGGGGACCTCTGTTCTAGAATGCTATTCCAAAATACATTTCTACAAGATGTTGCATTCATCCCTTCAAATTTCAAAGACAGATGAGGAGCAATAAGTATCAATTATTTACAATTGTCTACATAAGTATTTATTTAAAAGTTTAAATTGATAATTTCATGCATGGTATCATCAATGCAACACTAGCAAATGGGTTTCTTTCAATTGTCAAATACCATACCTTTTTCATAATCTATTTGCATTGATAATCTGATCAGATGTAGAAAAAAAGATTGAACATGCTAGTATCCTTTAAAATTAACACTAAGATGGTTTTAAACAAGCAGACAGCTTTACATTTATAAAGTTCAATGGAATAAAAGAAACCCTTCTACATATGTATTAAATAGTACAGTCTGAAGGATTTCCACATGTATTGGTCAATATGTACGAGCAGAAATCAAACAGGCCTGTATTATCAATCTACATAGTTCACAATTTCAGAAAAGAGTTTTTGTTTTTTGGTACAAAAGTCAGTATTTGTATAAAACATTCATAAAGTTAGCTGTATTAGCACAACCAGATTAAATAAAGTCTATACTATATCTCTGCTGAGGAATGCATCTAATTTGAACTGTTTCAAATTCAAATTAATCTGCTTCTCATTTAAAAGCGTAGTTTTGAGTTGAAAGCAGTCTGTTTCCATCATTTTGGATATCTGTAAGAGGCAAGCAGCTGTTTCAAACCCATGTTAACTTCAAAATTATCAAAACATTCAATTTTGAACTTGAAACACTAAAATTTCAAACATTTTGCACACATCTACTACATTTTTTAAGCACACTGTATGGAAAATTCTGTTTTTGTGATTTTAACTGCATTCCAATCATACTAATATTTATATCATGTAAGAAAAGGAAAAACTCTCAAAATATAAAACACAATACTGATGCTAATAATTATTGACAAATTATCTCTGTGTGTATTCACATTATGATAGAGATTCACTGGAATCCAACACACTTATTTTCTAAGAAAAGCAGTAAAAAGCAGTATAAGTGGATCTCAGAGGTAACATATGAGTGTTACAATTATACAAACGTTCTTTTCTCAGCTACAGTGTTTTTCAAATGTGCTGAGAGAGCAGAATTCTGCTAAGTTGTGTCATGCAAAACCTAAGAAGCAGGACATCAAAAGCAAGCCCCCAAAAGTGCATTAGTGTAGACAGCCAGCATGACATTCCATCATGATAACAGAAAAACACGTGACCATTGTGTAGGAGATTGCTGTACCTGTCTCTGTCTTTTTAACCCAGTTTTACACAGCTTTAAAACAAAAACAAAAGAGGGCACAACTTAACACAATGAGTAAGGCAGTACCTATAAAAAAATAAGCTGGGGCGGTTGTTTAAATTTCCTCTTTGAAGTGGTAAAAAAGCACCTGCTAAAAATGAATGTATTCCAATTAAAATGCCCTGATCCAAGAATTATATAACTAGATCCCCATAGACTCTCCTCATACATCCTCATAGATAATTTTGGGTCCCATGTCTATGAAAATGGTTGGGTTTTCAAAAAGAGTTGTCTCACTTAATGTTCTGCAGTTCAAAATAAGGTAAATTCTGACTACAGGGTCATAAATCCTTTTATGTAAATAAGAATTCAACTACAAATTAATATCTTGCTTTCCTAAGTTAATATCCTAATTTACTATTTTTTATAGTATAGTGGCTTGCTGGAATAAAAGGTCTAATTGTAGACTATACATAAGACTAAAGAAGTATTTCAAAGTCTTACCACAGCAGATCCGTTTTCTCTACTAATAAGAACAGAAGGAATAGTTGAAATCAAAACAACGGGCAGATTTTAATAATTTATTATTTATTATTATTATTATTATTAATTTAATTTATATGCCGCCCCTCTCACAAGACTCGGGGCGTCTCACAACAACAACAAACACGCGAACATAGCTTTAAAAATTTAGGATTGGCCACTGGTTTGGGAGGGGCTATTTTTAAGTAATTATCACCCTTTTGTAATGTCATGTAATGGAACGTGAGAATGACTTGGAAAAGAGGCAGCCAAGGGAATAGTCAGATAATAGGCAACTTATCCTGCAGAAATGTGTGAAGGAAGGGGGCAAGTAGCTCACGGGGGGGGGAGCTTCTTTATAGCCCAAGAAAAGGGACCTGGAAAGGAGGAGGAACAAATCTATTTTCAGATGTACAAGATTGATGTCAGCCTTCGAAGAGAGACCAGGTAGGAAATACGACCAGATGAGCTAATCCTACTTTATTGAAAGGTTACATTAGTAGAATCTTCCAAGTTGGATAAAGTGCATCTCCTCCTGCCTTCCCTTTACAGCCCAAGAAACAAGACAAGGTTCCTTCTGAACTGCTTGCCCCACCCTTACTCCTCCTGCAGGCTAAGATACCTTTTATCTTTCTATTCTCTTGGCTGCAGTCTCTTCTCCTCCTGTCTCCCAAGTTCATTCCCACATACTACAGGTAGCCCTCAACTTACAATTCACTTAGTGATTGTTTGAAGTTACAACGGCACTGAAAAAAGTGACTTATGACCATTTTTCACACTTACGATCTTTGCAGTATCCCCATGGTCATGTGATTTATATTTGGATGCTTGACAACTGGGTCATAATATGATGGTTGCAGTGTCCCGGGGTCACATGATCCCCTTTTGCGACCTTCTGACAAGCAACATCAATGGGGAAGCCAGATTCACTTAACAACCATGTTACTAACTTAACAACTGCAGTGATCCACTTAACAAATGTGGCAAGAACAGTCATAAAATGGTCATAAAAAACTCATTTAACAAAATTTCTCACTTGGCAATAGAAATGTTGGGCTCAGTTATGGACGTTAAGTTGAGGACTACCTGTATTACCTCTTTAAAATAGGTTCCCTCTTCTCATTACACTGGCATCCAGTGTGGTACTTCCTCTTGCATTACTTTCACTCCCCTTCCTTTCCTAATGCTAACAAAGGAGAGGTAATGTGAGAATGATTGAAATATGAAAATTAAGAACCAAGTAATTTTATAAATGGGATATTTTATTTTACAGGCAATGTGTTTAATGGACAGGTCATTGACTGTAATAGAGAACCTATCTAAAATGTACCTTGCAGGCAATTAATTAGGCAAACATCTGGGAGACGGGAGAGAATTTCCAAGATTGGTTTCTACTTAAACTCAGATTGACAAAGTAGGAAGATGGGCAATGAACACAATTTTTATTTTGTATTCCTTTTTCCTTTTATGAGGGAAGTCATTTTAAATTTAGAAATTTTCATGTAGATACAGTAAAATTCATGCTTCCAAAAAATGTGAAACTTTTCATGTTATATAGACATTTAAAATGGCTGAGTTCATATTGCAAGCATGAAATGCAGTTCACATAGCATAATATTTCAGAGCAACTATGTCTTTCCCATTACTTTTTATTATAGAAATAGATTGTTTTGAAGAGTTGATGTATCAACTACATCTTCGTTGAAGGCAAAGGGAGGCAATAGGCAACTTCCTAGTGATTCAGCTTATTATTTCAATCATTTCTGCAGGACTTATTATAACAAAATGTTTTGTGCGTGTTACATGCACAATGAAAATATGCCAAAAAGATAATACCATGCCTCTTTTTGTATTGTGCTTCTACTTGAAAAATATTCAATTTCTAATAAAGAATAAATGCTTTACTTTCACACAGTGCTAACCTTTTTAGGCACTCCTGCCTTAATTTTTGTTTCTCCTCCATCTATTTTAATAATAAAATTAGATACCACTGTCCTTTTTCTAAGGAAAAAATATAGGAGAAACATATCTAATAAACCTAATTTATTCCAGTTTCCTGTTACTAACATTGATAAGCTATATGGTTTTGCAATAACAAAGGAACCTATCAATAAAGGAGAATATTTGTAGCTCAGGGTTGAAATGAGGAAACCTTGATGCTCTCTGAGCTTGGCTGTTTGCTTAAAGAGTTTCATTATCCAAACCAAGTAACGTCATCAGTGCTAGAGTAGCACTGTAGACGTTACCTAGTTTGAGTAATGAAACATCTGCAAGAAAACAACCAAGCTCAGAGAGCACCGAGGATCCCTCAAAGGAACCTAGGATTTGCTGCCATTAGAACTTCCAAGCACATATTTCAGGTTATTTAAAATCTATTTCCTATATACATGCAAAGGCCATTAATAATACCTTACAAGTTTAAATAAAATTCCATGCCTCCTTCACAAAGCAGACAAATGATTTTACTCACATTTTGTCAAATTATCATTTGGAATAAAATGCTTACATCAAATGGGTTGATCGCTTGGCTTAAAATATTAAAGAATACAATTCACAGTACATTTCTTTTAGCACTATCAGCTCATCTAAGAGGTGGAGCTCTTCTCAATAGAAATGAACTGTCTTCCATTATACTTATAGTAATATAGCTGTATGTCACTACAGTACACACAAAAATGTGTGTGGTGTCCATCTTCTTAATGCATGATTATGCAGTAGCATGACCTTCTGTACAGGTACAAATCGATTAAAATGCAGTATTAAACTGGTTTTCCCCATCCTCAAGCATAATAATCCTTTTTGTGTGTGTGTGTGTTACTTGTTCATAAGAGTCCCGGTAATGCAGTAGTCCAAAAGGCTAAACCTGCTGCCGAATGAACAGTAGGCAAACCAGAAGATGTTACAGACTAGGATATGTCTCTGAAATGTACTGGCTAACAATCCAACAGAGACTCATAATCGGCATTGCAGTAAGCATAGTAGAGGGGAATTACAGCAGGATATAATTGTTTTCTCTGAAGTGTTTGCAAAGTAGTAAAAGACTACTGTCTTTTTATAACAGGAATATTTAACGTAGGACAATAAAATCAAAATCATGTTTAAAAAAACAGGCTAAAATCAATAGAAGGATGGTCAACCATTTTTTGCAGATAATGTCAAGGGTGTAGTTACAAACAGCTACAAAGAGCAGATTTCAAATTAATATTTTTTAGAACAGATGGATATATAGGAAGTAAGACTCATATTTAAGATAACCTATGGAAACATTTGTAAACCACAGTGTGACAATAATATAAATATGTGAAGCCAGCCTTCTGTGCAAGCTCAGCAGGAGTATATTCCATCATTACTAATGTCTAAAATCAGTTTTATTGTTTGTCAACTGCAGCAACTTCATGTCTGGGTATAACTGAGAAAGCACGATTTTTATTTGACCAAATCATTTAGAGAAGGCATCAGCCAATCACTTCTACAGAACTGAATAGCTAATACAATTTTAGTTTACAGTATGATGGTGTGTCATGGTACATGTAAACTGCCCAGAGTGTTAGAAGCTCAGCAGTATACAAATTGCTTGACAACATAAATCTAAATATATTAAATATATTTTATGAACTGAAAAAAAAACCTTACTATGAAGCTGTAGCACGTTTTATATTACTAAAATAACTTTTCTTGACAGACTACTGAAAGGTAGCATGGAAAATGTAAATAATATATTCTATAAGCAAGGTATTAGCCAATTCATTCACAAACTATGCTTATTAGTCTTTATCTATACTATTTGTCCATCAAGCCACTGATGCAGAGTTAGTGAACGGTAGTTATAATTAAAGCAAATTCATTACTGTTGAAGAAGCAATGAGATGCTACAGTTCCACACCACATGACTACTCTTTTACCATTGAGAGCTCTGTGGGTGACGGAAGCCACTCATCAACATCCTCCTTGATAATATCCTAACAACAACAACAAACCATTATGACTTGGATAAAATGTTGACACACACACAAACACAAAAATAAAAATAAACAATGGATGAAGAGGTATCAAAGAATGTATCATTCCGTACACAGAATATTTTTAAGCCAGGGTTAAAAACAGAACAGCTATATCTATCACTTTATTTGTTTCTATTTTCTCCTCTTCTCTCTCTTTCCTATATTCATGTTCAATTCTCTATTTAACTTTTTAGTTTAACAATAAACCACAACTTTCTATTATATCTGTCTGAATTGGAGAAAACCATGTTTTGTACAAGCCACTATTTGTCTATAAATAAGTGAAGAAGAGGGGAGACATGTGATCAAAATGTCATGTCTGAAAGAACATCTCTTCCCAAAGAAAGATGTCTGTCGCCTGTGGTCCTCAAGCCTTGAGGCGATTACCTCCGATTTTGATTCATTTTAAAGCAAAGTATAAATGCATAATTTCACTCTAAAATTATTTTTCCTAGTATTTATTTCTTTCTGAACAACAGTTGCTTCAATATGAGTTCCTGTGAAGATAAGAAAAAATTTCCTCTGAGTCTTGTTGACTCCTCATGACTTCCTTGAATTGTAGCTTCCTTGTCAATAGTGTGGAGGGGAGGGGAGTAACTTGGCACTGTCTTCTTCTGGGATGTTTTTAATCTCTAATCTAGCCTACATTCTGGGATGCCCTGGTAATCTTCCATCTAGTACTGGTAGTACTATTCAGGCCTGATCTTGCTTAATTTCAGAGCCCAGCCAGGGACAAGCTGCTGAGATAAGTTGCTGTTAAAAGATTTTAAATGTACCAAAGTATGGCACAATTATGAAAATGTGCGTAAGCCTCAATTTTTAACCTGACATGAAATTAGAATTCTGCTTCAACCAAACTAGAAATAAACTTCACTATCTGATTTTAAATATAATATACTCAACTATTTGTCTTTACAGTTACTAATTTATTTACGCTAACTTAAAGGTAAGCCTTTCTGTTCTTATGTTAGAAATACATCAATTTTAGTATAGCAAATAAACCTAATATACAAATGTTTTAAAACTGGAACAAGATACATTGTACTGTCTTAACTTTTATTTTAAATGTTCCAATAATATTTCTAAAGAAAATAATTTAGGCATACATGTGCCACAATTAAACATATCTATTCTTGTATTACTTACTAATCTTATCATGTAAATTAATATGTTCATTTACTTTACAAGATACTTACTAGACCATTGCTTTGCTCCCTGGACAAATTCGGTTTTAGTGATGGACGGGAGGTGAGATGAGAACTGCCAGGGTAATACCTTGGCATGTAAACATATGGGGCAAAGAATGGCTATGGAAAGAAACATGTAACAAAAAGGGACCATTACAAAAATCAAAAGAACGTAATTCAACAAATGCTAATTTAAAAATGTAAAACAAAGGTTTAGTTTTTTGGGTAATTAGGCAGTCATATTTTGAAATGATCAAAATGTGAAATAACTAGTTACCTACCCCATTTGAAATCAACAGGAAAGTTTCATATAGGTTCAATGACAGACAAACATTAAAATAATGAAACATTTTTATAATGAATGATAACATATTCATAGGTTCAATGGAAAACTTTTAATACAGTTTAGAACTTAATCACTTTTGTTCCTTTCCAATGGTAGCATTATTTCTAGAAGCAAATCTGACTGAAACCATGGTTAAGTATTTTGGAATCATTTCAGAAGATCTCTTATAAAGTGAGAATCCATGCAGTAATTTGTGTTTAATTTTTATACCAATTTCAGAACTGTATCTCATTTCCTATTGGATAAAAATTTGTCCACATTGTATACCCCTTTAAAATTAACCCATCTTGGAAATTATTATTTGAATCTGGACTTATATAGTAAAATACCTGAATTTAAAAGTGTGATACTATAGATATTATCTCTCAGTAAGTCCTACTTGGTCCTACAAGACTCAGCTTTAATTTTAGAGTGCATTAGAAGTTGAATTAGATTCCATTAGAATACAAACTGATAAAAAATGAATTTGCATATATTCACTGCATCTCAATGCTGAAATACAAATAAGCATTTTGTCCATGCATACTTTTCAGAGAATAAGCAATCAACCCAAGAAGTCCTTCAATTCATCAAAACGAAAACTTAATACATGGCATGCCCAAAAGATAAACTTGTGAGATAAAACCAAAAGCTATAGAGACTTCTTAGGCTGACTGTTTACACCATGAAAAGGGTCAATGGGCAGTTATATGCTTATTAATGTTTAGTTCATTTTAATCGGGAGCTGAATCGTTCAAACTAATAACTTTATTCAATCCATTTTTCAAAGATGTTTAATATATTACCCAGACATGCTGAGTTTTTGAGAAAGCTCATGACACTTACACAAGTACCATGAGTCTATAATTATATACATGGATAGTTTAATAATCACTTTAGTGTAAGCTTGACTTTAAGATAAAGAGGGCTTCTTTTCTGCAGGGCTAATTAAATCTGCAAATCTTAAACTTTTGTTCATTTAACTGCCTATTGATAATATGAAAATATTAATTTCTACACATGCTTGCACTATGGCACTATTTATCAAATACAATCAGTAGATGTCTATCATTACTGCCTTTCTTCTGCTAAGATATTAGATTTCTAATCAGGTATGACACCCAAACTAAATAAAACTCAGTGCAAATTTTAAACTGCTATTGTTTCTTACTCTGTTATAAAAAGGATGCTGAGGTCCTGTCATTCCACTGAAGTAGCTGCTATGGGGCTGTGGCGATACAACTCCTCCATTGAAAGGTCCATTAAAAGAATGGGTTGAAGAGCAGGCTGATGATGGCTGACTAAATACTGATGATGCTCTGGGAGCCGCATCTTGTATAGGCATTGCAGGATATGGAATTGCTGCAATATTAATTTGGTCTCTTGCAGCCCGGACATCTGCAATATTCAATGCACCAGTGTAATCGTCAGAACAGTTACAGCTAATCAACTGATAAACGCAAAGTGAAAGAATGGATTAATCTGAAATCAAATTTCTCGCATTCTATTTTTAAAATATAAAACTAAAACAAAATGATAAGAATTCCTGAAAAATTACAGTTAACAAGTTTTATGTACAAATAGACACATGATCTTTTTTGTTTTATTGCTTAATACCATGGAGATTCTTTTTTTTTAAATATAAAATTCTTTTATTAAAACAGTCAACATTGAACATAAAATGTGCAGCAATCATCATGGCACCTGATATTTTTAAGAGGAATATTTTACTTGAGAAAACCCACAGTCAATTTCTTTACAATTTGTTTTTCTACATTATCAATATGTAAGATTTTACATAGTAACTACTAGGGCTACATGAACTACATGCAAGTATGAGATCCCAATTGCTTCACAAAGTAACTGATGCATCTCTCCAAAGTGAATAGTAAGTAATAGGAGATAAGAAAACAACCAAAATGTAAGATACCTACACCATTAATTATTGGAAGGATAATTGCAAATAATGATTGCATATAGATTTGCTCTGATATATTTCAGCAAGTTTTGGGGAACTTAGAAAAAGTGTTTTGTTGGTAATATTAAAATCATTTATTGTGTAATTAATTGGTGATGTATTACCTGCAATAATTTCTCGCAGTTTGGGATCAAGATTCACTGTACATGGTAAAAACGTTTTTACATCTCGTGCTATAAGGACTGGAGTTCGTGATGACAAAAATACTTCAAAATTTCGAATATCACCATCAATTTCTAGTAAAGGTTCAACATCTTTAGTTGTTGGAATATTCTTTGAAATTCTAAAGAAAGCAAAGAAAGTTCCAGATTAGAAACCCTTGTCTAATATGTTCTACACATATATGGTGTGTTTTAAATCTGGCTAAAGAAGTTCATTTCAGAATTCTTGTTTTCCTGTCCTGATATTTTTAAAATTATAATTGAAAAATTGAAATCATAAACAACTGTACATGTAAAACCAAGTTATCTATAAATTGAAACTATAAACAGAGTTAAAAAAATTCTACATCATCTATGCAATCATGGCTAAAATTAGTACAAATATAATTAAGTCAGAGAAGAAAGAGTTAAATGTGTCAACCATCTGATTTTTGTCAAACAAGAGTCTAAAAAGAAAAGGAGCTAAAGACTTTAAATGAAAAACCACAGCTGAGAAGTCACATGAAGCAAATTAGTTGAATTTTAATGCCAGCTCTGCTTAAAACTGAATGTGAATAGTGTTCTGCATATGTCAAACAATGCTCCTGTTCAGAAGCCAATAGCCTACGGATGGTTTATACATCAAAAACTCTATTCTAACCTTTTGAGTTTAATACATTAAGCTATTCTGCTAAAAGATATTAATGTAAATTATGAAGTTTTTTTTTTTAAAAAGGCCACTTCTGAAAAAAAAAAAGTACCACACTCAACCAAAAGATACTTATAAAGGGATTTAGAGCTGACCTTGGAAAAATATGAGTAAGCTCTTAAGGGAGAAAGGAAGAAACCATTAAAGAGGACTTGGAGAGATTACACAGTCCAGAGCTTGAAGAAAACATGAGAAAGAAACTCAAAATAACTCTACCTTGGTTTTATTTAATATAACATGGGGCATAATGAGACCTGAATAACCTTTCAAGAGTCTATTAATATATACTACAACCACAAAGTAGCATTCCTAGAATTCCTGTAGTGTCAAGGGCTAACCAAGTGTATCATGGAAAGGTGAGTACAAATTCATCCCAAAACTTTAATGATGTCATCAAAATAGCACAAAATGAAAATATGAATGGGCAAGGTATGCAAGCATAACATAGAGGAGCCTGAAAAATGACATACCGTGTTTCCCCGATAGTAAGACACCCCCGATTGTAAGACGTATCGGGGTTTTCAGGGGGTCGGCTAATATAAGCCGTACCACGAAAGTAAGACATATTACTCCTGCCCACTTCCGCCTCCTGCTTAAAATACTTAAATACTTAAAATACTTAAAATACTTAATATACTTAAAATACTTAAAATAAAACTGACAATTGTTTTCCAATCAATATAAGCCGTACCCCGAAAGTAAGACATAGTGGGGCTTTTGGGGGTAAAAAGAAAGTGTGACCCTGTCTTGCTTTAGGGGAAACACGGGTACTTATGGCCCTGCAATTTTAGAGGCTTGCAAGATCCTATGAGATGGAGAGAGAAAAAAAACAGAAAAACTATGGACCCAGCTGGAACACTAGCAATGGCTTTATGTAACACAAATACTTGATAATGTTGCTTCAGGCAGTGAATCTTCATGAATGAATACAACTGAACTACTTAAATATTTACCAACCTCAAACTTCTGAGAATAAAAAAAAAGAATAAAAGAAAATTATGAACTTCATACAAGATGAACTTGTATGCAGTGTCTGAAAACTGTCTAAATAGAAGACCAAGACCCACCTATAACCCCGATCATTGGACAGTTATGGATATATTCCATCACATCACACTACAACCTGCAAAACCCTACCAAAAAGGCTTGAAATCTCTTGATACATTTGACAGGTCAAAGGTAGTCATTGTAGGGAAACACGGAATTAAATTTAACTGAGGCTATAGGATATTCATCTGCTGCAGAGTTTCCATAACGGTTGAAGAAACTCTATAGTCAATTACCAAATATTGGAAAATAAGAGAGTGGGCCTAAAGCCATGGGTAAATTAAGAATGCTAGTTACTGCAAAGTAAAAGACTAGATATCAGGAGACTAAAAGGAAAGATTAAGGATATGCTGAAATAAAATAAGTAAAATGCATTTTGTGCTACACTGTTCAGAAAAAAGAGTTATCGATATTGAAGTCCATTTTAGAAATTCTGTAAATACAATATGGCACAAAAATTAAGTAAATTAGATAGTTGTCACAATATCTGAAAGATAGAACTTAATGTGAGAAATGCTATACCACTAAAGAATACTAGAATATAAAAAGAAGAAAGAGTAAAATAGCCCTCCTGTATTATATTGTACTGTATAATGCATTGCATTGCATTAGATATATGGTACATATACATACATACACACATGCATATTATTTCTGGTGGCCAAATTAAGCAATTAGTGAAAACTGGCTATGTTGGATCTACTTGAGGAAGAGGCAGTGATGAACAAAAAAAGAAATTAAAAAGTATACATCCAAATATCAATGTCTCAATGTTCAGACACAGAGTATAATTTCAGCATAATAAATGGGACAGCAAACCAGAGTTTTAAATAAAAGCAGCAAGAGGCCTTCTATTTTTATGCCAGGACAAAGTAATACAATGTGACCCACAAGAAACAAAGTTGAGGCTTAGACCCCTCAGAAATGCTGCAGCAAGAACCAAACTAAGCAGCTCATGCTAAAACCGCTTAAATATGATTGAGTTGATGCTGTTCACCATGGAGGAAAGAATCAGATTTGTGAGTTACTGATCACCAATGTGAGAAACTGATTACAGGAGTCAGGAAATATTTGGCTGCGGTTACTGCAACTAAAGGTGGTATCAACAGTTACTGAGACCGAGGGATGATTATTTTTCCACACTGGCATGCTGCATGATTGGATTACTTTTTAATGTGATTAAATGAAGCAAGCTTCTAACTCACTTTATATATCACGAGGACTCAAACATTCAGCGGCAAAGACATGCAAAAAATGGCGAATAGTTTTTCACTGAATTGTACATATAGTTTGGAATGATATTGTTTTACTATGAAGTAACTTGAGGGCAAGGAGCAAAAACAAAAATAAGATTAAGAAAAAAAAATTGCCCTCAGATTTTATATCAGGTTATAAAATGTGGCACATATGAATAAACGTCATTAAATCTCCCCACTCGTTAAATGATTGTCCCTGAGAGTATTTCTCAATAGAAAATAAGTAAATAATCCAACATTCCAATCAGTTTAGATTGTGTCCACACTGTTTAAATCATACCAAAATTATTTTAATAAAATTAATGCACTTTCCCATATCTCAATAATTAAACAGAAAACTGATTAAGTTATCTAAAAAACTAGAAAACCACTACTACCATCTACTGGAAAGTAACTCATGATATCTTGTCCATATGTTCTCTTTTTTAAAAGGTATGCTAAAAATCTAAAAAAATGCATAATTATTACATTTCTAAACACAACACTGCAAATTAGAGAAAAAATACTTAAATTTTCATTTCAGCTTTTTCTGTTATGTATACATTAACAACAAAAGCAAAAAAAATCTGGGACAAAAGCTTTTAACTGAACACATAATTGCAGCAAAATTACAATAATTGTCCCAATTAAAGTAACCCTAAATGAATAGTTTGTCATCTTAATATTCCAATAGTTTATATAAGGAGCTATTTAATTAAATGAAATTGCTTTCTAATGTTAGTATCCAGTATCATTTGTTAAAAGTTGAACAATTTACAAAATAATTTAACAAAAGCAACTTCACTAAACATCAAGAACCAACATTCTTTTTTATAGATGAATAAGGCATATATATGAATCCTCAAATTACTGTAAAAATGAGGCTTTTATAGAAAAATGAACTTTAAATCTGGTGCTAAAAATTATTCTGATCTTGTACTGATTTATATTTAATAAAAGTGATATATTTAAGCTATCCCTTATTATTGTAATCCCTTTTCAAATTATAATAAAGCAACAGGATCCATTTGAATTAGAAATATTACAATTTAAAACCTTATTCAACAGCTAACAGAACATAAGAAACATGTATAAAAACAGAAAGTACCTTTTTTTGGTTCACACGCATATGCATGCATACACACACAGACACACACACAAACTTATAGATATATATATATCCTGTCTTTCAGGATCAAACTTTTTGAAAGCCAATTAAAAATAAAGGAGCAAACCACAAATCCAAACAGTTTAATACTAATTGTTTTGTAATGGAAACATAAAAAAATGATAAATATATCAAAATGTACCTCTGAAGTCATTTTCTTGATAAATTACATGGCAAACATCATAGGATTGCACCAAATATCTTAATGAATACATTGTTATTGTGAAAGCAACAATCAACAACTTCTCTAAAGTTGCTCACATTGTTCAATCTGGCTTACTTCAAGTGGGTGTTTGTTTTCAACATCAAGAATAGTGATGTCTCCTAAGAGTTAATTATGTGATATTACTACCGGTAAGAAGCCAAAAACAACTTTGTGCTCCATATTGGCACTGGGCAGAACATTTTCACAGAGTTTCAAGCTTCTTATGACAAAAATAAATCACATAGAAATGTTCATTTCATAAGGGTCAAAGGGTGGGCTCATAAACAGCTCCTTCCTCAATTTTGGCTTAGCCCTAAATTCATCAAGATGGACTTCTACTATTTCACTTATGCTGATAAAGAGAAAAATAACAGAACGTTCCAGTACCAAATTCAGATTATTACAAACAGAAATAATGCAAATACAGTACAAACTTTTAGTTAGCCAGTAACCTGATACTCTCCTGAAGCTCTGCATTCCAAAATATTTTTGTAGATTTTTATTTTCCAAATATGGTGCTATTGTTATAACATTAAAATAGATCTGTGGAGCTACAATCAAATTCTTAGTCAGCCATGAAGCTTATTGAGTGATACTGAGCCAAAATTTTATCTCTCAGCCTAACCACTAACATGTGAATATATTCTACCGCAGTTTCTTGGATAAAAGGCAGAACATAAATAAATAAAATAAAAATCTGTGAAATGAAAACATGAAAACACCAACTGCTTCCACTGCTCAGAATCTCAAAACCTTAAATGTCATGCAGATAAATGTAGATGACATTTAAATGTTTGGTAAATGAAATAGTGTCTCATGTATTCCTTAACTGTTCATGAAATATGATGGGTAACAAAAGCCATAGTAATCCAGCAACATAAAATTAACGTATTAGCCATCTGTTAACTAAATCACACACCTCAAAAGTTATCTCAAAACTGACAAATCTTCTAATGTAATCATTGGGCATCTGTAATCACTCAGTGGGACAGAATGCCACAGACAGCTTGCTGTTTGAATCTAACCCAGAATAGGGAAACAACCCAGAATGGTCCCCAAATTATAAATGAACTTGTTTCACTTTAAGAGTTTCAATTTGGGTTTCCTTGAGTTGTGACACTGAATCTGCATAAGACGTGTCTGTCAGCATCAATATTTGTTCAGTAAACTGTTTTTAAAGATACACATATTGAACCGAATTATACATTAACTGCTGGAGATGGGGGAAATATTACAGTTCCATATAGAAAGGACTGTATTTCAGAGATAAGTGGTTTAGTAATTTTGAGAAAATTGTATCTTTTCTATTAATCAGAAAATGTCACATTTTCACTTTCTTTGGGGGGGGGAATTGCACAGGCTTGGGGGAATATGGAAAGTTTAGTTTTCTATTTTAAAGAGTTACAAATCAGGTAAACTTGGGATAGATATGCAGTTACAGATTCTTTGTTTTTTATGTGTTTATGTATTATCCATTTTTCCTTCTTCGGTGATTGTTCATTTTTATTTTATGTACTTTTGTTTGAAATTGATTAATAAAAACTATTCAATTATTTAAAAAAAATTAAGTTTCAGATCTGAGATTAACCACTTTTTATCAAACTTGTAACAGTATTACATGTGAGGCTTCTTAATAAAAATAACCAATTATAGTACTGCCATCTACTGGAAGAAGAAAACTAGTTACAGAATTTAAAAGATACATGGGATACTGATTATTCATAATTATTTTAAAGTAAGTTTCTTTCAACTCAATGGAATCTTCTGAACAGATATGAATTGGACCGTACTGTATCTGTATTACAAAAGGCCCTACATAAAATGACAGTTTCCCAGCAGTGAAAGTAATGCAATTGATTCCTATCACAAAAGAGAAAATACGTACTATTAGTTTCATTTTGGAAACCTGTTTTAATAGCTCTGTAACTGTTGCATCTACCACATTATTATTTTCTTAACCTGTCAACATTTTTTTTTTACCTCTGCTAGAGAAAAAAAACAAGCTCCATCTAAAGCTATCTTCTTTTGCAGAACGAGAACTGTTAGCCACCAAAATAATTAAGAAAATCCTGTTTGTTTCAGTAGAAAACTCATGTTAATGATATATAAATTGCTTGAGCCGACTGAAAATTAATTTTGAATATATAAATCAAGAAGAAATTATCTGACCAATTTTAATAAAGTTGGTATAAATATGACAATTTGTCTATCTTACCTTCTGAAGCTATAACAATAATTTTCACTGTTAATTCTAAGAAAACTTTATGTGTGATTGTAGAGGCCATGTACTACTAGATCATTTTATATAAAATATAACAAAATGTCAACTAAATTACTGCTATCCAAATATGGTATCAATACATTTAAATGAAATAATCTGTATAAACAGGCATTTTTCAAGCTTTGCCAGTTGAGTCATACTACATATTAAATGTGTGTGTTTTAATTTAAAGTGAAGACACAAAGTGTATAAAATTATACATGGTATAGAGAAAGTAAATAAATGATATTCTTTCTTTTCTACTATACCAGAATCTGGTCAATTGATGAAACGGACTAATGACCACAGAGAAAAGAAAGAGTTCCAAAAAGCAATAGTTAAAAGACTTAATAAGAGTTGCCAATCCGGGCAACATTTTATCGGGTCCAGGTATCAGTGGCTATCATCATGATTTTATGTATTGATATCAGTAGCAATATGCCTTTTAATACCACTTCCTAGCTAATAGAGCTTGGAAGGTTTTCCTGTACCAATATAAGTTCTTCTGATAAAATGGACTAAATAAGCCTTAGTTTTATTCAGCATAGCTACGTTTTAAATTCTTAACAAATAACACAAATCAGTCGATCCTAAAGCAAATCAACACTGATTGTTCTTTGGAAGGAGAAGTTATTGAAGCTGAAGCTCAAATTCTTTGGCCACTAAATGAGAAGAGAGAAATCATTGGACAAGACTCTGATGTTAAGAACAATTGAAAGTAAAAGGAGAAAGGTTCGGCAGAGGATGAGATGGTTAGACAGTATCATCAATGCAATTTGGGCAAATACTGGGAGACAGTGGAAGATGGAGGCTTGGCATGCTATGGTCCATGGGTTCCCAAAGAATGGAATATGACTTAGCAACTGAACAACAACAATGCATAACACATTTTAAAAGAAATTAAAAATAATTCTGGATATGAATTTGTTAAGCAAATTCTAAGATTTAGAAAGTTATTAGGCTAAGGCACACATTTTGACATGAAACAACTATGTACCATGTTTCCCCGAAAATAAGACCGACCCCGATTTTTACACGTGTGCCCAATATAAGCTCTACCCCCAAAATAAGCCTTACTTAACACCCCGTCTACTCCATTGCACCTGGTTGCCTGAGGCAGGGCGAGGCACACAGGTAAAAATCAAGCTAGGGCGGGGATGGGGAGTGGAACTGCCCCCCGCGCCCTGCACCCGCTTACTTTAGGACAGTTGCAGCCAGGCCTCCCATGCCCCGACATCTACCTTGCCTCACTGGCCCTCTTCTTCTGTCACCGTTCGCGCGCATCACCTTTCCGGAAGGAACCTGATGGTGAAATGGAAACTTGGGGGCACCATGTGCATCAATCCAGAGCTTGTTTCTCAGCTGCAGAGGCCTTTCTGGAAGGCCTCTGACAGCAAAACGGAGTCCAGGGACGATGTGCACAAGCAATGGCAAGCGGTTGCAGAAGAGGGCTGGTGAGGCAAATGTCAGGGCGTGGGAGGTCTGGCTGTGGCAGTCCTAAGGTAAACAGGTAAAATATCCCGCCAAAATAAGACCTGGTGCCTCTTTTGAAGGCAAAAAATATATAAGACCGGTCCTATTTTTGGAGAAATACTGTTTCCAGGATGCATGATTTCTGGCCGACTATCAAGGAGAAACACCCCTTTCCAAGAGCATTTTAAAAAACCAAAATATTGCTCTTTCATTTGACAAAACTATACATTTGGATTAAATCTCAGCTTTACTTCATTTTTATTTTATTTTATTTTATTATTTTAATCCCACATTTATTACATTATAAGTAACCCAAGGCAGGGAACTTCCTCCTTTTATTTTTCCCACAATAAGCCTGCAAGGTGAGCTGAGCTGAGAGAGAATGAATGGTCAAAAGTCACTCACCCAGCTTCAGGGCCTGAGGGACTAGAACTCACAGTCTCCTGGTTTCTAGGCCAGCACCTTGACTATTAAACCAAAGTGGATCTCCATGTTTGGATTAGCCAGTAGAGACACTTGTTGTTATTAAATGTTGACTTCCTAACTATTCCTAACAGATTTCATAGTAAAAACCACATTTACCTCTCATAGATTGTTTTTAAAGTTAGTTGATCTGGAACACCTTCTGTTTCTTCCAAATACAATATAAGCCAGGATGTTCTGTATGGCCATTGCTCTGTCAAATTGATCCAGCTTGCCAATCTATCCCAGTTGAAAGTGATCTGATTAGCTCTCAATAAACGTCCTATAGAGTTAAAAAAAGTTATATGTTTAGCACTATGGTTCACATTCCTACAAGATAATATCAATATAGTACAAAATTTCCTAAGAAGAATCACATCTCAGCTTCCAAGCCATTATATGCTCTTCTGAATTAACTGCATATTCTAACATACGAAAGTCATAGTATGTTAGTACAAATATATGACTGACTGTGTGAATATCAGTAAGGAATTTTATTTTACATTATTCATAACCACTAACAATCTAAGTAGTGAAATTTCATAAGAGATCTGTCATCCCAACTATATCATTGAACTATAATTCTAATGGATTTGTTTAACTATCCAAACGTTTTAAAAATGTGGGAATAAATATTTCTGCATATTGTTTCCAAAGTTTAATGCAATCTCCAAATGTTGCATTTTGTACCTGATACTTTTTCATTCAGATCCATGCTTCCACTAATGAAATAGTTTCACTGGAAAAGGGAGAAACTATTTCTTCTGAGCACATACATACCCCCGATTTTCTACTGCAGCCTGATATCCTTCTGAAAGGGCAGATGTGCAAGGAGTCCAGAAGAAAGTGACAACTTTCTTCCTCTCTCTTCAAATGGAGAGAGCTTTTATTTATTCCATAAATCAACTTTCATTCACAGAAAGGAGAATTTATTATCTAGGTTATTTTCACAATAATTTAAAAGGCTGCTTGCCCAACAAACAAAAAATCTATAGCAATTCTGTGTTGTTTTCATTTGATTTCAATTGATAAGAGAAAAGCCTGATATTCTTAACTAAGGAACAATTACGCCAATTGTGCCAGTACTCTTTAAACAAAAGTATATTCCGCCATCACAATGCTACCGTATTTTGGAAGGTTTGTAAGACAGGAGTATTATTTGCACATTTCTAATTTTAAATTTTCATGTGAATAGTTCCTAATTCATGGAATTTTTAATATTTCTTAATTTCATTACACAGTGCAAAAGATTAGAAACAAACTATGTGCCTATTCTCCAGTACTACACTGGCAAACAGCTTTCAGCACGAAGACCAAGATTAGAAATGTTAGGCACTGGTAAGTAAACCTACCTGTCACAGAAACAATATTAAGCAATCGCCTCATTGTCTGTGGGCTAATATCACTGAACCAGTCTTCTGTAACCAACAGCTTGGTCAGATCAAAAGACATCTGACGTGTAATGGTACGCTGCATTTGCCTTCTTCTGTAGGTATCCTAATTTTTAAAAAAAATGGTGTACTTATATTATTTTCATTTACAGTGTGCCAGGCATATGGGTTTTGTTTGTTTTTTTTCAAATCTCAGAAGCTCTTTAAACCTTTCCATTACTTCTGAGATGTTACTGAACTTATTACTGGAGCTCTATATAATTAAACTCTGCTTTATTCCGAATGCTTTGATTGGAATTTGCCTTATCAGACATTCACCTACAATGCAGGATAGAAATGTATTAAATAATATCGCATTGAGTCAGATTAAGATCCCAAGAATCACTTTCAAGTAGTAATTTGCATAAGTACAGAAGCCTTTTTTTCCCCTACCCAGCAGGAAATAAAAGTTGTCAATAAAGTTGTAAGAGATACCATTTCCTCGCTTGCATGCCAAATCTGTAGAAACACTCATCTTGGAGAGTTTTCATCACATCTAAGTTAGATCCAACAAATCCCACTTAAATCTATTGGACAACTGTTTGGTAGAACATATTCAATGATTTTTTCCCCCCATGACTGCCAATTTCTTACCCTTCTATTGAGAGCTGTTTTACTTCCAAGCTTAGTCACATCTCCCAGGCTATTCTGTGAAATTCTTCGATCAATGTCTTCATGAAATCCTAAAAACATTTTCTGATTAAAATGCAATTCTAAGATACTATAAGTTATTAACTGTATTGAATTTTTTTTAATTCTGCCTTTTTATTCATAAAAAGCTGAAAGCAATATAAAAATACAGAAAAATTAAAAACTACCTGTGAAAATAAATACATACTCTCTTTCTCGCTCTTCAGCTAATACTAATAATCTTATTTCTTATTCATAATTTTGCTAACATACCTGAACTATCTGTATATGGAACATCTCCATTTGTGGTTACAGCTACCATCAGCTTTTTAGCACCACTGAGTCCACGACTATTAAGAAACACAGGTAAATGAACTATATTCCTCATGTAATCATGTCCATTTATATTTGAATCTCTTAGTACACTGTTCAGATTCTGGTTAATTGCCTTGATAATGATATGGGGATCACTAGCAAAAATGGCAATAAATGGACCTTTAGAAAAAAGGACTCGGACCTGTGGGGAAAAAAAAGAAAATTAATTAAACGGAGGGAGGGAGGGAGGGAGGGAGGAGGGAGGAAGGAAGGAAGGAAGGAAGGAAGGAAGGAAGGAAGGAAGGAAGGAAGGAAGGAAGGAAGGAAGGAAGGAAGGAAGGAAGGAAGGAAGGAAGGAAGGAAGGAAGGAAGGAAGGAAGGAAGGAAGGAAGGAAGGATCACAACTAGTTCAGGGCACAATTAATATGTAGTACTTCTGGGTGGAAGATGTCTCATTGCTGTTTTCTTCTGATTACATATTTTACTAATAGTATAATATATATATCAAAAACCAGGCATTTTTTCTAGCACTGTAAACATTTAAATATTTCTTAAGACATAAAACGTCTGGCAGGCAATACGTGTGAAATGCAGTTTTCATTACACCCAAGGGAATGCCTGGACAATGGAGCTTTTCTTGAACTGAATGCAGTCTCCATATTGTTCCTGAAATGGCTTAAGAAATGGCTCAAAACACTATGGCATGGAGTGAGAAACAGGAAGCCCTCCACTAATCCATCATCACTACATTAATTTGCTATCATTTTAAAATTAGCAGGTGTTTCTGTTTATAATCTACTTTATAAATTTCTAATTAGGAGTAAGTCCACTGAATCTATTGAGAGATTTACAACAAAAACATGCACAGAATTGAGCTACAAGTCTCAGTGAAAGCAGTGAAACAAGTAGCTATAATTTGTTCCGCTGATTTAAGAATTAAAGCAAATTATCAAAACATTTCCAATGCCTTGCCTCATAGTCATATTTGAAAGGCAAATCAATTAAACACTTACTGTATCAAGCATCTGTAAAACTTTGTCCTGTTCACATGCATCTAATCCATCAATAATTACTACAAGCCTGGTTTGATTCTGAGTAAAGCTATCTATAGTTTTTGCCATTTTTGCCATCAGTTCCACTTCACATTTAAGAACCTACAAAAATAAAAAATAATCTTAACATCAATCCTACAAACACATTAAAACAGGCAAACGTCTAATTTAAATGCCATAGATATAGCTTTTTTCCCAATATTTAAAGTAGCAAAATCTTTTGAGTCATTTTACTCATAATATTACTTATCTACTTCAGCAATCCCCAATTTTTTTGGTACCAGGGACCAGTTTCATGGAAAACAAACCCGGGTGGGGGGTGGGGGGGGTGGGAGATAGTTTTGGTTTCATTCACTCACCTGCTGCTCACCACCAGCTGTGCAGCCTGGTTTCTAATAGCCCACGGACCAGTACTGGCCTGTGGCCCGGGTTTGGGGATTCCTGATTTTATTGATAAACTGTTTTATTCTTATGCATCCTCATAATCAATTACAAGTTTAACTAAACTCAGAAAGTGCAAAACAGATTCAGGAACATTCCAGAGAGCCTTAGAACATTCTATTCCCCTTCCATTCCAGGAAAGCTTGTCACATAGTTTCCAGAACTGAATCCTCCAAACCAGAAGTAGTTCAAAGTATACTGAGAGTAGTCTGCCTCTGAAATGAGCCTGTTTCCTTCAGAAAAATATATGCAGAATGCTTTAAACCACTTCCAGTTTGGGGAATTTACTTCTGGAAAACTACCTTACTATTCTCATAATAGCATGATCTAATGGGAAACCAAATGTTCTGCCATTCTCTGGAACATTTCATTCCTAAATTGTGTATATTACAGGTCCTTAAATAAAATTCATACAATTCAAAACAGCTATATTATATAATACTTACTTTCATAAATCCCTCACTCTTCAGCTTATGTAGTTTTGAAGCAGCACTGTGAAGCCGTTTTCTCTGTGAATTTAAGATGGAGTCCATCACTTGCCACCACGTGCGACAGTTCAAGATAAAGCTTAAACCCACAACGCATAAAAATGAAATCAGAATAGCATTCACTGTCATGTTTTCAGGATTCATTTTGAAGTAGGCAATAAGAGTGATCCCAGCAACAATGCAGCTCAGAATAAAGAGGAAGATAACGAAAGATGGGAGACAACAAGTTTTCTTCCATTTCTTTTTACCTAGGAGACAAAATAGCAATTGATAAAACACATATATTATATAAAATACATAAATTTTACATCATTTATATTCTACCTTCTTGCTTATTAGGCATTCAAGTTAACTAGCTAAAAATTAAAAACTCACAAAACAATTATTATTGCTAATCAAATTAAAAACCGTGGCTAAATAGAAAGTTTTAAACCCTTTCCTGAAAACAGAAAGAACAGGGGTTGAATTTTATTCCTGCAAGTTGGATATGATAGAAGAGAAGGCCTACTTCTGGTTGCCTAATAAGTGAAGCTCATTAAAGTTAGGATAATTTTAAGTGAAACTGTCCTGTTGCCATTTATATCCAAGCGGATTCACATATAAAAAAAAAACATGCAACCCTAATAATAAGACAATCCTCCATTCCCAGGAAGACAGGAAATAAGACTGAGAATACAGATAGTCACTAAGGGATAGGATTGTAAGGCAAAATGTCACACGACTATACCTATTTATGATAGCATTTCTGGCAGTCCTAGTCTCATCATTTGGTAAACCTCATGCAACTACAGCATCCCATAATCACATGATCACTATTTGTGACCTCCTGCCAGCTTCCCCATTGACTTTGCTTGTTAGAACATAATTGCAAGTTGACTGCCAGGTGCCCAAATTGCGATTATGTGACTGCGATGGCTGCAACTATAAGGACTTGTCATAAGTACCCCTTTATTCAGCACCACTGTAACTTCAAATGGTCACTGAATGAGTGGACATTAAATTAGGTCTATCTGTGTAGAACTCCAGTGCACTGTTCAACTAAAAACAAAGCTGGAAGTATTTCCTCTAATATATGAATGCAATACATTTTGATGTACATGTAAGTATTCATAGACAGCTATTAAACTGGAGATGAATTGTTTTAGGCCAAATTACTGTATATAAACCAGCATGGAAATTAATAGAGATCAGGAGACTGACCTATTGTTTTCCTGCAGAAGGTGAATGGCTAGAAGCCCTTGTAAAAGCCCAAGACAAGCTATGCATAAATATTCTGAACTAAACAACACTGCAGTTCTTACTCTCGGATTCTTATTTTGAAGTTTTCTAGAATCCTTATCTGTGTAGAGAATATCTACACAAGGCCATTTTGTATTCCTTTTACTTAGGAATACAAAATGTCCCGCCCCTCTCAAGTCGTGGAAATTTTGCAACTCTGTTTCCCACTTGGCCTCCCTTTAAGTCATTTAGGATTTTATAGATATAATAGTCTCTATGATAAAACTTGACATGAAACAAAAAAAACGAACAATACAAATCAAGAAAGTTCAGAATCACATAAACCAAGATAATTTTAAGATTCAACAGTATTGCATATTTAGTTGGCTAGAAAGATTATAACATTAAATATGTAATTGCTTGTGATAAGTGATCTCTATGCCTATATAACACCCTTCTAGAAGAGCTATTCTAGTGCACACTTTTATGCTTTCTAGGAAACAGGTCAGTAGATACAGAAAATAGCTGATGGCGTTACAATTCTACAGATATAAAACTGTAGCCATGAAAGCCAGCTGGGTGATCTTGAGCCACTTCTCTCTCTCAGACCAACCCATCTCACAGGGTTGTTGTTGTGGAGAAAACAGAAGGAGAAAGTTGTGTTCACCATCTTGAGTTATTTGTAAAAATGGCAAAACAGGATACAAACAAACAAACAAATAAATAAAAATACAAAAGGTAATGAAATACGTGTTATCGCTTCATATAGTGTTAACATCATTTTGTTTTGTTACTTATATGCCCTAGTTTTGCATTTTAACCTGAAATAACACTGCATATCAATATTACTTGTTTCTTAGATTATATTCTGCATTTCCTTACAAGAGCTCAAGACAATTCACAAAACATTTTAGCAGCAGTCCTGTGAATCCGGTGGCACCCAGTGGAACAAAGCCACCAAGTAGGTTTCCCTAGCCAAGACTGGCCTTAAGACTGGGTCTTCCCAATCCTAATCCAACATCTTCATCACTTCACATTGCATAATGTGAAATGCATAAAGAAAAGTGCATTTCGGGGGGGGGGGGGCTGTGCTGCTATCACTGTAAAACCGAAAAGCTCAATTCAACAATATCACACATACCTTGAGTTTCTTCAGTTTTGAATACTCGAAAAAGACGTGTTGCTAAAAACCCAAATTCTCTCTCACAGGCATCTGAAAGGGTGGCAATCATTTCAGCCATTGAGGTTTCTCCACCTACGCTGGACAATCTATTGTAATCTGTAAAGAGAAATCTTAAACAACAAACAATTATAGGTTATTATTGGTTGCTACAAATAGAGTTTTTCCTTTTATTAGGACATTTTTAAATTGCTGAGCTTTCATTATTAATCTCATGATTTTCATTTTATTTTATTATTAAAAACAAAAAATCATTCATTCATTCCCCTGCTAGTTATATAATTATTGAGAGTACTCTTCGTAACTATACAAGATATTTAAAACAAAATATAGAAATAATTTTGATTACATATTTAATCAAAATGTCATCTTTGTAGAGGTTGAGTCAGATAAACATATTATTCTGTACAGAATGGAAAGCTTACAGCAAATTCAGTAGTTATTGGTAGTTTTTAAATAACTTGCTAGAAATCTTCTTAAGAATACATTTCTGCATTGGTTACCAATAAAACTAAATGATAATTTTATTACAAGCCTGACTGACACTGTGATACCAAAGAGTTTTCTGTATAATTTATTGTGAGCTAATAATCTTAATGTATTTGTATTTCTCCTTCCTGCGAAGCAGAATTTTCATGGCACCTAACAATAAAATTCAAATAAAGTATTAACTTTTGAAATTGTCTCACAAATAAAATGTAGATTAGACATTTCATCATGTTCCATTATTTTATTATATTTCATTATGTTTTATTGATTTTTTAGTGATAATAAATTTCTGAAACTAAAAACTAAAACTTACCAATAATAAAATTGCCTACTAGTTCTAATTGTAATTTAGTAACAAATTACATTGAACATCAAATAATTACCTGAATTACATTTGTAAGTTGTGATAGTAGTTAAGAGGGTCCTCATATATGATCACACCCAATTTTACTTTTTTGTGGCAATCATTAAGCAAACATGGGGCAGTAAAGCGAATGTGGTCATTAAGCAAATCCATTATTAGCTATGGGGCATTTTCTGCCAGAAATCAGAAATAAATGCTGATTTCCAACAAAAACATTGAAAATCATGGTTGCATGACTGTGGGACACTGCAAATGGCAGTAAATGCAGATCGACTGCCGAGTCCTCAAAATGTGGCCATGTAACCACAGGGGGGGAGCCATCGGAATTTTGAATCCAGCTCATAAGTACCTTTTTCAGGAAGTGACTGGTTATAAATCAAGGGCTACTTGTATGGGAGAATTAAGTCTTATAAATAGAGCTTGGAAACAGTACATCAGTTCACAGTGAGTAATAGATTCCATGTAGTGAGAAAAAATCAATACTACACTTTGGTTGTAGCATTCAGGCCACCTGCAATTTCTATCACAAGATTTACAAACCATCTTACAGAGCATAATATAAACACAATACAGATAAGGTATCCATCACTGTGCTCACATCTGAAATATCCATAAAGAAGCACAATGGCAAGCTAATATATGTAGTCCTGGCCTCTGCTGAAATCTAGGTTTAGAGATAATTTGAAGAGTATCCAAAAACTGCAAAACCGAGTTCTTGTTGAATCCCTGTTCTTTGACATATCTCCTGACTGGCTAAAAGGTTCCATCTCATCTAGGTTAAACTATAGTTTGTTTCCCCATCCTGCCCATTATTGCTATCAGATACTCTTGATTTTTGGAAAACATTAAAATGTGCATATTCTAGAAAATCTTAGAAACAAACCCATAAAGAAAGGTGAGGCTTCCTGCTATGAGTTTTTCTTGTGTGTGACATACGATATTTTGCAGATGTTGGGGATTTTATTTTTGTGGATTGCTGATTGTTTTCTACTCTTTTTACTATAGAGAGTAAGGTAAACCTCTCAGTCTCTTCAGACTTGAGAGGGATACAAACCTTAATACATAAATGAAATAAATTTAGAACTCAGTCCACTTTCTTGGATTTAAAAAGAAAATGTGAGAAAGAACCTATCAGTGGCACTGAACTCCAGGCAAGCTGCATCAGTACATGTATGTATTAAATGTATGGGAATAAAATAGAATCTTGAGAGACACAATAGCAGAATGACATAGTATCAAACTATTGAAATAACCAGTGCTGTTATAAAACAATGCCCCCCAAGAAATTAATCCAATGTTGATGGACTATTAAATATTACTTTTAAAAGTTACTTCAGAACAAATAGACCTAACATGGAAAATGACAAATTTTCTACATACTGCAGCCATTTATGAAATTTCAAGTAAAGCATCAGAGTCCACAGCCAATACAATAATACAGTTTAAAAGAATATCAGCTAACATTTTTTTAAAGATTGCAGCTGAGAATTAAACCTCTTACAACATACAGCCATAATAAAGCTCTTACAACATTAATCCTTTTAAAAGCCATTAAAAGCCAAACAGTATTATAAATTGTTCTAACCTGACAGGTAAGGCTTTAGTAGTTTGCTCTGGCAGCTCAGGTGGGTTCACAAACATGAGTTTAAGAAGTAATTCCATGTAGCCAATATGTCTTGCCAATCTTGTACTAAGCACCCATGCCCAATTCCAATTTTCTCCTTCTCTTCGGCTCCCAAAATATATTACAGCTAAAACAAGATGGTTTAGATATTTTAAATGTTAATAGCATTTATAGAAAGTATTGCAAGATGTTATGTAATACAACTTAGCCTACATCACTGCTATACAATCATATATATATTCTCATTCAGTCCCACAGCACTTTTAGGAGATAAAACAGAAGGAATTCAGTTTGTTAAATGTTTTCTTATGATACATACAGATCAATAAGCACAGTGGGTTTTTAACATATTATAGCTAATTAATAAGATACTTGCAATCTATCATACATATAATTTGCATGTCCACAACCAACCTGCCTTCCTCTGCCTCCCTAACTTCCTGGCTTATACCTATTTAAATACTAGATCAGTCTAGTCACTGTATGCATCTGATGAAGAGAATTCCAATTCACCAAAGTTTATGCTTTTTAATACAATGTGTTAGCTGGAAAAGGTACTATCAAATTCTTTCAATTTTATTTTTTTGCTATCACAAACTAACACAGCTCTCCTCTATGTCTACCCAATATATCCTTTTGCATTTATAGATGGTCCTTGATTTACAATCAGTCATTTATTAACCGTTCAAATGTTGGAAAGGATGCTTGGATACAACAGCTTGGAAAGGATGCTTTAGTATACATAAAGTTTATAAAATTGCATCACGCCCTCGCCCCTACAGTCACATGATCGCAATCTTGGTACTTGGCAACCTGTTCACTTACAACCAGTTGCCAAGCCCCTCTGTGATCATGTGATGCCATTTGCAAACTTCTCTGCCAGCTTCCCCAGAATGTCAATGGCGAAGCCAGAGGAGAAGGTTGCAAGCTGTTGCTACCTGCCGTGGAGCTGAGATTTCATGTGACAGATAGCTCTTTGAGAGTGACAATCTGCTTAGCTACCACAACTGAGAGAGCCAGGTTTGCAGGCAGTGAGCAAGCCTGTCACATGGGCAACTTGCTTAATGACTACTTTACTCAAACAACAGAGATTCTAAGTGGAGGACTACCTGTTTGTAACTTCTGTTTTAAAAAACTCATTTTAACTCCGGAGAAGTTTGGCAAACACAATAAGGATATGTACACTTTGGTGCAAGTGAATCATTATCTACAATGTTGTTAACTGCACTGAATATACAGTATTGAGCATAGTACAGTAATCCTCGACTTATCACCACAATTAAACCCAACATTTCTGTTGTTAACTGAGACATTTAAGTGAATTTTGCCCCATTTTACAACTTTTCTTGCCAAAGGTGTTAAGTGAATCACTGCAGCTGATATGTTAGTAACATGGTTGTTAAGTAAATCTGGCTTCACTACTGACTTTGCTTGTCAAAAGGTTGCAAAACATGATCACATGACCTTGGGACACAGCCAAGCATCTGAATTCTGATCACATAAGCATGGGGATGCTACAAAGGTCCTAAATATGAAAAATGGTCGTAAGTCATTTTTGTCAGTGCCATTGTAACTGAATGGTCACTAAATGTACTGTTGTAAGTTGAAGGCTATCTATACAGATTTTTATTGCTTTATGCTCCCTGGAAGATTCATATAATGTAGAGTGAATTCACACAGAGTGAAACACTGAACCAGTGGGAAAACTGGGGTATGCTGTCAAATTTGGTAACTTAAATGCATTAACAAATGCACTCACAAATGTTTCAAATCTTACTCTTCAGCCCTATGTTACTGAACTATATTTTATTCCTTGTTTTTGCTTTAGGTACAGTGAAAGCATTTTCTCTATCTTATCTACAGCTATATTTCTAATGTGTATGGTTATCATGACAGATAAAGAAACAGAAGAATCATATGGGTCCTGAATCCAATTTAGGAAATATATAAAACCTAATTATTGTAAATATACTAAGTTATCATATCTTAATATATCACTCATGCTTGAAACAAACGTATATCAGTAAAATTCCCTGCTGTTTTTTTTTCTATCGTACAATGTATTTTACATACGGTTTTGATGTGGGGGATAGATGACGTAAATATAATTTCTATACATACTGTTTTCTAGAAAGGATTTCCACAAGATTACAGACCTTTCAACTAGTGACAATGTTATAATTTTAAATAATGTGATTGGATTTTTGCTTCATTTGTGCATTAAATAAAGTATTAGCTTAATTTTAAATGCAATAAGTTAAATGTTAATTTCACTTAAAAGAAAACTTACTGAAAAATACATATAGCAGTGCCAATAAGCTCAGCGCCACTGCTATTCCAAGTTTTTCATCTACAGTAAATGCAAGCAACAAGCCAAGGCCGCCACACAATGAAAGTGAAAGGAACACAATAAGCCAGGAAAATTGGAACAAAGGTTCAATCTGCTGTCCTGCAAATGTTTTCATTTCATCTAAAAAGAGAGAAATAATTTTTAGTCAACATAAAATTTTCAAGATAGATGCTATTTTCCTTAAAAAATAAAGGTGATTCACTTGTTATTGTTGAGGTCTTTTGGAAATCAAAGTGAATTTTCCATAGAACTATAGGGTTGGAAGGGACTTTGGTCTAGACCAGGGGTGTCAAACTCACAACGTCGCATGACATGTGATGACGTATCGTGACTTTTTTTCCATTGCTGGCAATGGGGTGGGCGCGGTTTCGGCATGACACATCTGGCCCATGGGCCGGCAGTTTGACAGCACTGGTCTAGATCAACCTTCCATCCTGTATAGGATTCTCAGACCATCCCAGAAAAATGACTATCCAATCATGTCTTGAAAACCTCCAATGATTGAATACCCAGACTTCAGGTAGCAAGCTATACTGTTTAATAGCTTTCACTCAGCCAAAGAGATTTTATGGATGAAAAAAATTAAAGTACAAGAAAAAGAGATACAAATAAATGGTTGGTTTTTCACAATGGAACTGCAGAAATATTTGTATTCGGATTCATGCTTTCAGATTTGTTCATCAGTTATCTAGAAATTACCACAGACAACAAGGTGCAAAATTTAGTAATGACAATAATTTAAATAAAAGGGAAGTATCTAAAATAATCCCTCTAGAACTGAAGAAGCGAAGACTGAGACTTCAAACTACAAAGCAACGACCCTTCAAGGAGGAGAGAAATAGACGTCTAATGCAGAGGATGGGATTGCTATTATTTCAAAGGCTATTGCAAGCAACAAAGATAGATCCACTGGCTGAAAGGGAAGCGTCCCTATGGAAACCTGATTGGCACAGGAAAAAAGCCAGAATTAGACTGAAAAGAGAAATTTAAAATTGGGTAATGGATTAAAAGGCAATGTTGGATTTATGGTTTGTTTTAAGGATTATGATTTAGAGTTAGAAGCAAGAAAAAATATAAACATATATATATGAGGGTGATTTTTAGAAAATATATTTTAAATATATTAAGAATACTTTTTGGAATAACAGATTTATTTTGATGAAAATTATGTACTGGAATTGAAAAAAATGTAGATTTTTTTTAGATTGGGATTGTTTTAATAATTAATGGAGTGTTTTAACTTAGATGATTTTTTTGTACAATAACATAGATGTGATAAGGTATGACAATCAATTGGATGAAATTTGAAGTTTCTGTAATGAATTGAAGTGAATTAAGGTTTAACATTATTTTTAACTAAGATAGCTATTGTGTAATGGAAGAAGAAATAAATGAGATTGGTGATAAAAGGAGGGATGAGAGAAATTAAGAACTAGAATATATCTGGAAGGGATACCTGAATTGATAACTTGTTGATTTAAAGTGAAATTTGATTTTGGTAATTGTAAACTGATAAACTTTTAAAACAGGTTTAGTAGTAATAGAAATTTAATTTAGAAATGGAATATTTTAAACGTATTATGTTATTTGAGGGAAATAGAGAGGAGACAGTGAATGTATTGAGTTGAGTTGTTTATTTATGTTTTTACTTTGGAATGTCTGATTACCCAAACACCACAGTGTGTCCTGAGTACTTTTTCTTAAAAATTAAAAAACCAATAAAATATTTTTAAAAAATAATAAAATAATCCCTCTAGACCTGCAAAAAGACCATTTTATACGAAATATCAAAGCAAAGGCACTGTCAAGGCTGCCTGACAGGCACAGCAGAGCAAAGAATCCCAACCACACATGTAGCATTTCACTTGAACTGGAAAATGTATGAGTTGATAAAGTATCATGTACCTCTGATGAACAAAGTAATAAAAATGTGCAATATACAGTTGTTTTAAAAATCAGATAAAAGGAAAGGAAAATACAACTGCCAGTAATATTCTACTATAAAAATGTACAATATAACGACACATAATTCTATTTAACACATCTAATAAAAAAGCATAAACAAGGCATAAACAATTCTCCCTAAGGAAAGCTTAAAGCATGTGAATAAATGCATACATAAAAAGCAAAGTTTTTTTTTATTTTCTCTATCTACAAAAGATAGATTTATCAATAATTGTGAAGAGAGGAAAAAGATTTTTTTCACATAGCAGTTCTGAATTTATATTAGCTATAATGATGCTCTCCAATATTCATGTTCTTGTTTACTTTAAATCAAATGAACAGGACAAAATCTAGAAAGATATTATTGTAATTTCCTAGTTACTTAATGTTTTGGATTACCATTAAAATTGTTTATTCTTTTAAATAATTATTTGAAATTGTTGTTTTTCATTTTTTAATTTACTGTTTGCCACCCACAGTTGCAAGATCTGAACTGGATGGCTGTATATATTGTTTAAATAAATATATTTTTAAATAAATAAAAATGAAGTCACCTCAGTGAGATGGCCAGCAAATCAATATAACAACAACAACAACAACAACAACAACAACAACAACAGTAGTAGTAGTAGTAGTAGTAGTAGTAGTAGTAGTAGTAGTAGTAGTAGTAGTAATAATAATAATAATAATATATTCAAATTGAATATTTACCTTCAAGTTTCTTGAGCAAGAAAGATTTGCCACTTCCCCACTGGGCATATAGCCCAACACAAATCGGCGGCTGCATTGTTGGTTCACTAAGAATATCAGCTAATGCACTGCTGTAAAGATCATAACCCAGCATATCTCCATCTGATTCAGTAGGAGACAAGTGCCCTGCAATAAAAACAAACTTGTAAAATCATCTGCTTTTTTTGCCCTGTTCTTTATTCACTAATACCAAATCATAGCCAGCTAGCCAGCTTAAGTAACTATTCTATAAAGATAAATGCAATAGTCACCTTTATTTTCCACTCCCATATCAAGAATAAGAAAACAAATCAATCTAAGAGGTAATTCTTCTTCACTTTCACCCCAAGTTACTCTACACCAGAAATGGCAAGTTGATTATGTCAAAACCCCCATCAACCCCCCAGTTAGCATGGCTAATAGCAAAGAAATTTGAAAGATATACTCCAAAATATTTAGAGGTCATCAGGCAATCCACCTGTCTATTCAACCTATGGCTACTGAATCCTCTCTTAGTAGTCAGGTTTTTACTTGGTGCTAAAAGGTAGAAAATATCAGAACTAATCTAGTTTCCAAGAGAAAGACATTCCAAAACTGGAGTGCCAGACTACAGAAAACTTTCTTGCTATTTAAATCATGGAGGAAAATTCATAATGTTATACATACACCACCCAGAGTTGCCTTGTGTATGATGGGGGGTCATATAAATGTGATAATAATAAATGACATTACAGATGATCTAAGAGCACTCAAACACAGATTTTTACAAAGTAAACTAAAAAAGCTACGGTAGCATGTCTAAACAAAGCTAAATTAATATTTCTTTGATTTTAAATTGGTTTAGCATGATAGGAATGATTTTGGTTTCCTCCAAGAAGCCTGGAAGAGTTTGTAGACTTTTGGATTTACAAATTACTGTTTGGATCTACAAAGTATGGATTGAAATAAAAAAAGTACTTTGTAAACCCAAACTACTACTGTATTTATAAATTGTACTGATAGACATTAAACACAATTGTAAGTCCAGGCAACACGCCATGTATTTTTAATTTAAAAAGCAGATTAAAACCTGTTTAAAATTCTCTAACACATATAGGAAGAAAGATATGCACAAGAGCAGAAAGAGGCTGGACTATTTTAACATATTTTTAAAACAGCATTTATCATTACACTAAAAAATAGCTACTGCTGGGCTGACATTTTTGCATATTTAATCATTAAATTTTTTTTGGCATTCCAGAAACGTATTTTCCAAAGTATCAGAAATATTTATATTTTTAAAAAATCCTAAATACTTACTAGCACCAAAGATTTGAGTTAAAATACTTTTCTGATGGCTGCAATCAATGTTGTAAGGGGTTTCACCAGCTTTATTAGGCCTATAAAGTAGCCTGCCATCTTTAGGATTTCGTAAAAGCAATTCTGCAAGCCTACGGCTCCTGCCACGAATAGCAATATGAAGTGGAGTGTCTCCTTTCTGTAAGAGTTGTTGTAAGTTAATAGATGCAGAAGCATATGAGAGCTACACAGAGATTTAAAGACAAAATGCCATTTGGAGCACAGTGGACATGATGTATAGGATGGAATAGGGCGGCATAGAAATTTAATAAATAAATAAATAAATAAATACCTGTCAAGAGTATCTTATAGCAACTGCATCTTCTCTATAGCTATTTTGTTAAAGTGTTCCTGAAAAGTGTCCATGCACACGCCAATCATAATTTTTTTCTTGAATCTGGATTTCTTTCTATAGTTTTACTTGCACAGCTCATATATTCAAAAGCTCAAGTTATGCTTCTCCCATTCCTTTATTCCTTACAAAAGTAATTTAACTTATTTTCTTTAAATGATTTGTTTTCTCACATTGTTATATTCTTACCAAATGAGAAAAGTTTACAAAGTCATTTTTTAAGCAGATCATTTTTTCCCCTTCATCAAAAGTATTGAGGGTCAGCCGTCCACCACTATTTTACTTTTAACTTTTCACATTGCTCAACAATCAGACTTTACCTTATCTATAGCAGAAACTTTTGCTCCTTTGTCCAGCAGAAGCTCAACTATTTCAATATTTCTCATTTTGGTTGCCTTTATAAGAGGTGTTTCACCATCCTAAAAGTTAAAAGAGAAAGAGCTAGCAAACACTTGAAGAACAGATAAAGAACATTTAGCATAAGTATTTTTTTAAAAGCCAAATTATGTTTCATGACAAAAGCCTTTTCTAATAAAAGGTTTTGAGATGCATTATAATTTTAGCCACATTATTTTACTAGCTTTTAATTATATCAACAACTGTTGAACTACATATATGTTTTAATCACTGCAAGTATACAAACCAGCTGAAATTAGTTCTTGATTAGTTTGATTAATCTTAGTGACCAGAGCATCTCCAAAGTGGCCCTTCATCCAACAGTACACCCATGCCACTGTAATTGAATCCATCTACTTTACTTCTGATCATTCTCTTATCTTCTATCTTTCCCAGAATTATGAACATCTCCAGAGTTAGTCTTCACATAATGTATGCAAACTACCGGTACAATAATTTGATCCTGTCATTTGCATTGTGAATGACATTCCTAGACATGTTCAACAATCCATTTTTTCCTGTAATTTTTTAGTTTAAAAATATCAAACTCTTTAAATCCTGCTTCCACAAGGTATTACAAGAAAAATCATTGTCTATAAAATTCTGAGCTCAATAATAAAATTTTCTGTTTTTATTATTATTATCTATAAGCTCTGCCTACATTATTTTCTTCAAAATTCAACTTCACTATATTTTCATTTCTGTTCTGTATCTCTAATACAATTTTTGATTACTAGCTTCTATATTTGTTATCTTAATCTCTCCGTATATCTCTATGTCATGCTCTATAGAATTATCCATCTTTTTCTACAGTTTGATTTATCTTTTATCTTTTTTTATTTTCTGTTTTCTATTTCTGTCCTGTCAAAGCCTTTTCTTTTTCTTCATTTTTTTTCTTATTTGTTCTTTGCTGGGCTTCTTGATTTTTCTCTTTCAAATCTTTGCTCTATCTGAGCAAAATGGCTCCAAGAACTTTAATCTCTCGCCAGTCTGAGGGAAGGAAATAAACACCTCTATCCTCAGTTTTCTCAACTGCTGCCTCATTTCCTGGTGCCTCTTCTCATCAGGGCTATCTAGCTTTTAGTTTGCTTCTTTATTTGTGGTTCTGTTTATTTAGTCTTCATGAGGCCTGTGGCTGCAGAGCTCTCAGGTAGTCATCTTCTTTTCCCTCCTTCTTCTCTTTGCCCAACACTTCTGTCTGATTGGCAGTTGGACCATCCTCACAATGGAGAGGGTCAAGAAGGACAAGAGAAGATGCTTTTAATCTACTCAGACAGTCTTGCCCTCTACAATCCTCAATAAATTATTTGATTTTATTCCAGTTTCCTTCATTTTCCATCAATAAAATTCATTGTGATTTCTGGACTTCAAAGTAATTTCTGTTGTTCTCCCTAAAAATGCTGAGAATGCACTCAAGATCACATTGTGGAAGCTGTTTAGCTATTTTTTATTATTTTTATTTATTTATTTATTTTGCTTTAACTTGACTTGGAACTTGCATGTAAGAAGTTTGTCATTTATTCCACAGTTAAGCTCTGGACAGTTAGGCTGTTATAACCAAGTTCTTCCATTTCCATCTACTTTGCAACTTCTCTTTTGACATACCATTCTCCAATCACAAGCAACATATCTTACTTGTATGTTCTGTTTATTTCAAACTGAACTTGACCATAAAACTCATCAATCTCCTTTTCCTCTGCATCAGTGGATTCATGAATTAGGAAAAACTGCCATATTAAAGTCTAACTGATACTATCGGATCACTGGCTGCATTTTATCCAAATACTATCATCACTATATCCTTCCCAATTAATTAAGTATAGGCCAACACTGGGAGGCCTACAATTAAGAATAAAAAAAAATCACAGAAGACAAGAAATCATATCAAAACAACATATAAACCATCAACCCCATCATTCTATCCCAAAGCCTGGTAGACCTGACTAACAGGTGGGAGTCACACTGAACTGGCTTAGTTTTGATAGTTAAGCTTGCAATCACAAGAATAAATACATTTTATTTTACTGTTACTGGTATATATACATTTAATAAATACATATTTATTATGTATTTATTATTGAAACACTTCAAAGAACTTCCAGGCATTTTATCCTAAAAAAGTCTCTTTATTTATGTGACAAAATGTCAGCACAGGCATGATGAAAGAGACTTTTTTAGGATAAAATGCCTGGAAGTTCTTTGAAGTGTTTCATTAGTCGGAACCATGACATCATACTTCTAAGAAAACCAGTGCCGGTTATTGCTATTTAAGCAGAAATATTATTAAATAAGGTTCACATTTATTATTAAATAAGGTTTATTAGTAAAGTTCAAGAACTATATATATTTTTAAAAAACAAAAACAATAACATTATAGACCAAAATCATCCATTATAAAGCTTTTTTAGGCTTAGAGACCATGAATTATATACTTACCTTTGTACATATTTCAGTGTCTGGATTACACTGCAAAATATCTCTTACCATGGTAGCGTTTCCCTTTTCAACAGCCCAATATAAAGCTGTTTTATTATCCTATAAATTAATAAAATATATGATTAATATTTTAAAAGTCAGCTGGATTAACTTCATAAGCCAAATGTATCTTATATGTGTATTGTTTAAATACAAATAACTCAGTGGTTTTATTCAGGATGGAAATGTATATGTAAGTAGTCTGCCTAAGAATTAGAATATTGTTATTATTATACATATACTTATTGTTATATTTAAGCAATAAGTTTATCAGAGTATCTCATATTCAGGTTTTCAAACCCATACTTGATTAGAATAAATTGCATGCTACTATTTTTCTGCATCCAACTAAAATATACTGTTCACATACAATGATGTAAGTACAGGTAGTCCTCAATTTACAACCACAATTTAGCCCAAAATTTTTGTTGCTAAGCAAGGCATTTGTTAAATGAATTTTGCCCCATTCTACAATCTTTCGTGCCACAGTTGTTAAAATCTGGTTTTTCCATTGACTTTGCTTGTCAGAAGGTCGCAAAAGGTGATCACATGACCCTGGGACACTGCAACTGTCATAAATATGAACCATTTTCCAAGCATCTGAATTTTGATTATGTCACCATAGAAATGCTAAAATGGCTGTAAATGTGAAAAATGGTCACGCCACTTTTTTCAGTGCCGTTTAACTTTGAATGGTCAGTAAATGAACAGTTGTAATTCGAGGACTATCTGTAGCTCACAGCAGTAGCTAAGTGTCAAAACAACTGCAGGTAGTCCTCAATTTATGACCACAATTGAGATCATAATTTCTGTTGCTAAGCAAGGCAGTTAAGTCAGTTGTGGCCAATTTTTTGACCTTTTTTTACCATAGTTGTTAAGTAATCACTGCAATTGTGAATCACATGGTTGTTAAGCAAATCTGGCTTACCCAATTGACTTCGCTTGTCAGAAACCAGCTGGGAACGAAGCAAAAAGTAATCATATAACCCTGGGACACTACAACCATCATAAATACATGCCAGTTGCCAAGCATCTGAAATTTGTTCATGTGACAATGGGGTTGCTGCGACAATCTAAGTGTGAGGACCAGTTGCAAGTCATTTTTTCCAGTGCCATTGTAGCTTTGGTCACTAAATTAATGGTTGTAAGTCGAGGGCTACCCCGTACACTGTAGATAAAAGATGAAACTATCTGTTCTACATTCTAATGTAGAAACAATCTGCAGTAAAGTTTAAGAAATATACTTGCAAGAGTCAAACATTGGGATTTGCTATGAGTATTTTTTTCCAGAATGTCACTATTATCTGAGAATCTACAAGGGATGCTTCTGCCTTCTCCAAATGATACATTAAGAAGCATATAACTAAACAGAGAATTACTTACCTGACCTCTAATGTCTATATCAGCGTATTTATGAAGCAGTGCTCTCACAATTTCAACGTGACCACCTCTGACCGCCCCAATCAGCACAGTATCTCCACTCTGAAATTGGCATACAACAAATATTCCCAAATTAACTTTCAATGTGTTGTAGCACACATAAATAAGGCAACACTTCTATGCAATGCAAACGCATACTCACTCGATCAGGAATATTCACATAAGTTCCTGCATCTAGGAGATCCTGCACAATTTCTATGTGTCCCTCCTTTGAAGCAATCATCAAAGCTGTATTTCCATCTTTATCTGTTAAGTTCACATTTGGATTTCTTTTCAGGATTTCCTTCACTGAATCTGTAAAGCCACCTCTGACTGCTACAATAAGAGCAGTCATAGAATTCTGTGAGAGAATAAAATACACTTACTAGCACGAATCAGTAGATTCTCTCTTAATGTACTCATTTCTTCAATACAAAATATAAATGTATTGCATATTTTCCTACTGCTTTTTTCCCAAATGCTTCATTTTTATGAGGTAGCAATAACAAGACATTCCACATTTCTAGAAACATCTGCACCTTACAGTAATTCACTCATCTTTATAATTGCCAGTAAGATTATATTTCTCCTTCAAAAATTTACCCAGTGTGTTATATGATTTTTTCTCTTTCTCTCTCTCATTTTTTAAAATTTCCAGCTGGGAGAAGAAGATATTATTATATCAGTAACTAGCAAATGGGATCAAGGTTCTGGGGGCTTGTTCCTCTCTCCATCTCATCTTCCTCCTTTCCATCCCTTGCCCCAGCATCTAGGTTTTTTTTTTTAATGCTTCCATTGCTGGGAACACCCAAGGACTTTTTAAACTTCTTTCCCTCTCCATTTTTTAAATTTCTAATTATATTAACAATTATAATAAAAACTAATGCAAAGTAAAAAATAAAAGAAACTAGAAAGTGCAGAAAACAAAAAAGATAAAAAATAGAAAAAACTCATTTACTGTATGCTGGGCATAGAGAAAGCAAAAGCAGCTGATCTTTCAGCCGAACTGAGAGAGCAATTCTTCTCATGCTTCCTTATATGCAGAGTACTTTGAGCCTGTGTTTGACATGGACAGCAAAGCCTCCACTACTCAGTTCTTGGCATTTACTTCCCTGGTGTGTTGCATGATGTCTAGATTCACTTGGATAACTGAGGGAACTTATAAACTGAATACAATTAATAAATGTATTTGCTTTTGATTAGAAATATATTTTAACTAATATTTTTTCAAAATAAAAATTATACTCACAGCTCCTTCCTGATCTACATCTGCTCCCATCTGCAACAAATACTTTACACAATCCAGATGTCCTTTTCTTGCTGCCCATACTAATGGTGTAGTACCATACTGGTAGAAAAAAATACGTATTTTATACCTCTGAAAACTATAGTTTGATTGCTAAAAGCTGCTTCAAATAGAGATGACAAATATCAAAAAAATTATAACGGGTGAGTGGGCAGAGATGAAATATTGCTATTAAGAACAGGATTTTAGGAGGAGGATTAAAAAATCTTTACATGATGTAAAAATGTAGCATACAATCTCATTAGTACCAAAATGCTTATAAGAAGTTAAAAGAACTACAAATCTGACACTCTAGCAGCGTAGAGATAGTATATACCTATAATATATATTATCTAGATAGGTAGATTGATAGATAGATTGATAGATAGATAGATAGATAGATAGATAGATAGATAGATAGATAGATAGATAGATAGATAAACAGACAGACAGACAGACAGACAGACAGACACACACACAGACACACACACAGACAGACAGACAGACAGACAGACAGAATGAATTTAGGATTTTTCAAAAGTTGCCAAAAAGCTTTATATCACAGCTAATTCAATATTCTTAAAATGACTAAAAAAATAATGAAATACACTTAAAGGACAACGCCCACTGGCATTTAGAGAAATGTAAAGATTAGCTTAAACCAAATAATACCACTCTAATAAATGTTTATATACTAGGATCTGGACACAAATTGTTCACAGTGTTTTGTAAAAAAATTAAAAATGGTTCCATATTTTAAATTTTAAAATATACTGTACTCCACTGGTTCATGGTAAAAAATGAAGTGTTGAAGTTTTATTCAATAGTTCACACTAAACATTTTAAAATATAACTTTACCATGAATTATTAATAGGTGAACTAATAGTTCAAGGTACAAAAATTTAATGCATGGTAATTTTCACTTTTTAACAAAATTAAGTTCCAGCCTTAAGCAAATGCTTTCATTTTACCTTGTCAGAGCAGTTGACTTTAGCTCCGTGGTGCAACAACACTTGCACTATACGAGAATGGCCTCGACCTGCTGCCCAAATTATTGGATACACGCTATATTGCTTAAAGAAAAAAATTGAAAACGGTAAGAATAAAATGTTATCAGCTCACCTCAGTTATCAAGTATGAATCAATCCAATATATTAGAAATAAAATGAAAAATAAAGCGATTTCTTCTTAACAAAAGTTCACTTAATCATGATAGCTGATATTAGAAAAAAGTATAGAAATATATTTTCATCAATAATAGCAATTAAATAACAATATTCTACCTCTATTGACAGAATTTAATTTGCACAAGTTTTTCAAGCACAGCTACAAAATACAGTTAACAGTCTATATGGAACAAGAACTCCTGAGCATGGAAGCAAGTTCTCTTCTGCGTAATCAACATTCCTTTTAATGTTGTTGAAAGCAGCAAAACATGGCAGAGCGTGCCTTTTTTTTAATATGATTGAAAATTTCTATTATGAGTGGTCTTCGGTGCTTTCTGAACTTGGTTGTTTTCTTGCAAACATTTCATTACCCAAATACCATCATCTACCAATATTCACTTTTATCGGTAATTTCTATTATCTTGAATTAATTCTGCAGGTAACTAGCTATATAATGTTAAATTAAAATTATTGTTTTAAAGTGCAATGAGACATTTTTAAAAGCATTACAGGTAGCCCTTGTTAACAACTGCCTCAATTAGCGATCATTTATGTTTACAATGGTGAGGGAAAAGGAACTTTATGACCAATCCTTGCATTTTCAACCTTCGCAGGCCTGTAAAGCAAAAGAAAACTGAAGCAAGATCATAAGCACAGTTGCAATTTCACTTAGCAATCACTTTGCTTAAATGACCGAGCTGCCAGTCCCAATTGAAGTCATTAAACAAGGACTACCTATATTCGTTTAGGGGGTAATATTAATTTTACACAAACTAAAAAGGACTAACGCTAGACTAATTGCCAACAGAAGAATTTCTACCTCACATTCTATAATTATCTAAATAATATTATTTAAGATAATTCCAAATGCAAACTGATATAATGTTAATGTTTGACTGCAAAAAGGGAAAAAGAAAACTTACTATACCAGTGATGTTTGGATTTGCTCCTCTTTCAAGAAGCAGTTCAACTACTTCAGTACAACCTTTGTAGCATGCCCACATAAGGGCTGTCCACCCACCCTAAAACCATAAAACAGAAAATCATAATGTTCCTACAATTAAACAAAGAACTAAGCTACATAATTTGCTGAATTAATCTTCAAGACACCAATATATGTTCATTTCCAAAGGAACACAAAAAGTGTTGTATTGCAAGGAAAACAAAGTCTAAGGACCTTAAAGAATAATAAATGTCATAGCATGTAAGATTTGGGATCGATTTCATCTGAAGCACAGAGCATTACCTGCACTTATGATATCTATATAAATACAACTCCATATATAAACATACAAATGTATGCACACACACAACTTCCACCCAATCAACTTCAGTTTAGACCTTTCTACACACTGTGATTTTATTTTTTTTACACACACTGATAGTAAACAAGAGAGAAAGGAAATACATGTAATAATAAGGCAAAAGAAAGAGAAATGCAAAATCTATAGGTGTTATTTACATAAAATCTACCCATCTTACAATAGAATTCTAGGCGGCTTATAACACTAAGTAGTACTGTAAATAACACCTTTTTGATGGGATTATTCACTGAACAGTTACTGTTGGACCGTGCACTTGTAAATTTCCTTTAAAGTTCCCTTACTCAAAAGTGACTATTTTTAGGATCATTTAACTTCTGAGAAGTTAAAATGTTCCCAATTTTTAAATAAACCACTTTTTATATCAGACTTGCATTCTATTATTTTTTTTCCGATCTAATGCATTCTATTATGTAAAACAGGGCTTTTCAACCAGTGGTATGGGTACCACCTGTGGTACATTGACACCTGGCAGGTGGTACGCGACCATCCTAGAAAAGTGGTAGCGGGGGAGGGGAATGAGCTGAACCGATGGCAGCATCGCACAAGCCTGAGCAAAAGATGGCTGGAGCTACAGGGGTGTCAGGGCTCAGCGGAAGCACCAGGATCCAGCTGGAGCTCGGCACTGATCCTGGCACTTCTGCTGAGCCCAGAAAAAGCGCCAATCAGTTGGAATGTTGCAGTATCTCCAGGGTCTTGTGATTTACATTCAGATGCTTGGCAACTGATTCATATTTATGACAGTCACAGTGTTTCAGGGTCATGTGACGTGACCAAAACCTGCTGCAACCACCCAGCAGACGAGGGGAATAAAAACCAAGCACCCCCCCACCTCCACTGCCAATCCTCAACAGAAATGCTCACAACAATGAAAACCTCGGACAGGAGGAAGAGTGCTGCCAAGTGGGCAGACAGGTGTCTTGCTTGGTTGTGCCTTGGGGGGCACTTTTTCAGTGCCATTGTAACCTCAAACAGTCTCTAAGCGAACTATTGTAAGTCGAGGACTACCTGTACTTTATCACTTTTTTCCTTTTTTTTTTTTTTTGTCATCAAGATTTGATTCCTTGTTAGGCGACTGGTGGTACACGGATGTTGCCATATCCTAAGAGTGGTACAATGGGCGAAAAGGTTGAAAAGCCCTGATGTAAAATATCTATATGAATTTCTGGCATTACACTTTGAGAAAGACAATCACCAAACACTATTTATAACATACTCAAATTCAGTTCTAACATCATAATTAAAAAGAGCTAAATTGTATACAGGTAAATTCTCAAGTTAGGACAGCAATTGAGACCGGGACTGCCATCATTAACCATGCAGTTGGAAAGTGCAATGTCATGAGTGCATCGCTTAGCAATGACAATCCCAGCAGTCCCAGCTGTCATAACAACCTTAAGCGTATTCGGTGGAAAGCAGCAGGAATCCCAGTAAGAAGCATACAAATGCTACAGAGGGTTGGGGAGGTCAAAGGGAGAAGGCCAGGGCATGAGTTGGGGGAAGGCTTGGAAGGACACCTGGTGCAAGTTTGCCTGAGTGCAGGATATAAATCTAACAAATAAAGATACTGGAGAAGTAATTGTTTCATCTGATTACGAAAGAAAAAAATATACCTACCATGTCTCGATGTTCTATATTCACATTGCATGCGAGGAGTTCTGATACAATAGCAGTATGCCCCTCTTTAGCTGCAGAGATAAGAGCTGTCCAGTTATCCTAAAATAAGGCAAAGAAGGAAAATGTTGTAGTTTTAGAAGTCCTTAAGAACAGGTTTTTATATTTATTTAATTTATTACATTTATATAGCTGCTCAGATATCAGAAAGAACTTTCAGCTAGCTGTAAACAAAATAAAAACACAACACACCTTTTCTTTTAAAAAAAAAAAAGCAATGTTAAGGCCTTAACAATAATTACTAAATTTGTATGCTACCTGACTTGCCAATGACTCTGGACAGCTCACAACAATCAAAGAAAGTAACTATAAAATCAATAAAAAAAATAAAGACTAAAAAAAAAAGGTAAAACTTGCATTCATCTGCCTGCCCAGCTCCATTAACAAATTGGCCACAATGCCTGAGGGAAAAAAGTTCTTTCTGAAGGGCAACAGGGTTGCAATCATTCATATCTCCAAGACAGACAAGACTCTTCCATAAGGCCAAGGCCATGACAGAGAAGGCACATTTCTGAGGACCCCATCAGACAACATTTCTTCACTGAAGGGACCCAGGACAGGCAGAAGCCACCAATCAAGACTGTTGTAGCTGAATTAATTCCCTTAAACTATTAAGCTTTAACAATGAATAATTCGCAGATGTGATGTCATACTTTATTACTGTAACAACAAATAATAGGATAGAATGGCAGTCTTCTCTGTATATTGTGTGTTCACAGGCCTGATTTCAAGATTCATGCAGACGGATAGCAAATTAAATGTGCTGGAGGAGAAATAAAGGATGAGACAAGATAAGCTTCTTAGTACTTACTGAATCTTCCAAGTTACAATTGGCGCCTTTCTTTATCAGTTCTTTGACAATTTCTAAATTGCCTTGCTCTGCAGCTAGCATTAAAGGAGTCTGACCATTCTGCAATCATACAAAAAAGCCATACATGTAGGAAAAAAGCTAATTAAGAGGATATGTAACAATTCTTGTAGCAGAATGCCATGTAGTATTAGACATTGAAGCATATCTCCTAAAACAGTACCCAAAAAACCACAAATGAGGTATTCCTCATTTAATAACCCCAATTGGAACCAGCAACTTTATCACTAAGCAAAGTTAAGCCAAACATCAGATGACCGCACTCACTCACAATGGCAGATCCAACAGACCTGGTTGTGGCTGTTAAGCGAGAGATCGGGTGATCGTGACTTACTGACTTTGCTTGTTGGAAGCTGGCTGAGAAGATCACAAATGGTGAACATATGACCACACCAGGGGTAGGCAACCTTGCCTCTTTTATGACTCATGGACTTCAACTCCCAGACTTCCTGAGCATGGCTCAGCATGGAAACCTCTCCCTTTTCCCTCAGCATGGCTGGCTCAGGAATTCTGGGAGTTGAAGTCCACGAGTCATAAAAGAGCCAAGGTTGCCTACCCCTGGACCACATGACGTTGCACAATGGTTGCTAAGCGCCTAAATTGTGATTATATGACTGCAGGGACCTCACAACAGTTAATAAGCATGAAGACTGGTCATAAATCATTTTTTTTCAGTGCCATTGTGACTTCAAATATTTGCCAAATAAGTGGTTATTAAGTGAGGACTGTCTTTTATCCGAATTCAATAAAAACATTAACAGAAACAAGTTTAGGCAATACAATATCTTGTAAAAAGGTCGTATCTGTGAATACTAGGATCCCGTTTTGAAATTCTATTTCATCTTAGAGAACTGGGCAGCAACTATTTATTGATTATAAAAAATTCTTGTTAAATGTTTCATAATTTAAACATTAATCCCCTTATATTAAAGCCTTAAAAACATAAATATATAATTTCTAGCCCATCAAATCAAGAGATTCCAGACAGCTTACAGTAGTGTACAAGCAAACAAAAATAAATAATTTATTAAATTAAAATGATAACCTGAATTAAAGTAACAAAAACTGAAAGAAAGCCAACAGCATTCAAACCCAAGGAAGCAATGACACAACGTAGTCTTTTTCTAAAGCGCAGAGGTGAGAGGGAACCAGCTACATTTGTTCCATAACACAAGGGTGGCTTCTTCCTCACTCCCATCCCATCCCCTTCATATTTTGGAAGGCACAGGTATAAATTACCCTTTCTTGGCCAATTGCACAGGGCAGATATTACTGTACATGGATCAGGTAATCAAAAGTAAGTTTGATCCAGACCATGTAGGGTTTTATAGGTCATACCTAACACTCTGAATTGGACCTAGAAGCAAGCAGGCATCAAGGCACTGTCATTGGTATAATTCTGCTAAGATGGCTCTTGTCCATCAGCAATCACATTAGCAAAGTCAGTGGGGAAAGCCAAATTCACTTAACAAATCCCTTATTGACTGTGGTGATTCATTAACCACAGCGAAAAGGTTGTAAAATTGAGTATGACTCATTTAATGACTACCTCACTTAACAGAAGTTCTGGTCAGAATTGTGGTTGTAAGCCGAAGACTACCAGTATTCATAGTACTGAGAATCCAAGCTGAAACATAAACCTGGTTTCACTGCAAGAAGTTATCCCAACTATCTTACATGAATTTTCCCAAATGAAATCCAAGTAAGAGCAAATGTGAGTCACTAGAATTCTAAGTCTCTTTTTCATCTATTGACTCCTCAGTAAACCAAGCAACAGACCAGGATTAACTAACATAGAGGGGCTACTTGGAGGCTAGTCTTGTGGTAGAATTATCTTTCATAAGGCACCTAAGATTCCCTGCCTCTGCAGAGGCTGGCAAAGGGGATAAGCTACAGACTAAACAAAAAGTAATCTGACCATATCAACATCCTACATTTAAAGATCACAAATTAATTGCCCTAAAATGGCAAACAGAATGAAAATCAGAGAGATGCCATGCTCCCACAAGTTCTGAAGTATTTCTTCTGGATAGTTTTCAAAGTGTTTACTTCACAGTTTATCATACCTCGTCCCTCTCATCCACATCTTTGCACTTTTCAAGAAATGCTTTCAAAGCTGGAACATTTTCTTCTTCCACATAAGTCACCAAACTCTGAGACATCAGATTAGCCATCCTTAGTAGTTAGGTTCCACAATGCCAGTTATCTACAAAGGAACCATTTTAATGTGTCAGTAACATACTGAAAGGGGCAGACGACAAAATGACTTCATGCCTATCACTAGAAAAGATTATTTCGATTATATCCGTATACAGATAATGTTCAAGGTACTCAGTTTATTAGTGTCATAATAAAAAAATAATTAAAATAAATGAATTACAAAGTGTTCTGCACATTTCAAACTTTTATTTCATAATTTAGTTTGATACAGCAATAGCAAATTCTCTTTAAAATGTCTTACTTTAAACCATAGCTTTATTTTACATCTGATGCCAAATATATAAATGTTTCCTTTAACTGTGTATTTATCAGCACTGCAGTATTTTGGATTGTCATAGCTCAAAAATACACAGAAGAGAACACTAAAGAAATAATATGTATTTAAAAAAAAGTTCAGCTAAGGACTTTCTCAAAATATGACAATACAAGTTATAACAGAGGTCTTCTGTTACTATTTGAAATAACAAATAAACCTATGCATATCACAATCCCCTCATGCTTTTAAGAGTTTAGTCTCTCTAGCAGAAATGCAGGCTGGGTTTCCAACTTTTTACTTCCAGCATGGCTGTCCAGTCTCTTCTTAAAAACTTCCAGTGTGGACCTGTAGAAAAATCAAGGCCTTTTGGATAAGTTGTTTTTGTTAGGCATTATAAAAGACTGCACCACCATAGAAACGGACTTAATTTTGAACTTGATTACAGCAGCAAGACTGTTGGTGGGACAATATTGGAAGAAGCCAGAATTATCATCTATCGAAGAATGGACTTTGAAAGTAATAAACTTGGCAGAAATGGCTAAAATATCCGCATATTTGAAGGATCACTCAAATGAAAAAATATATGTTGGACTGGAAAAAATGGATAGAGTATATACAAGGGAAATATCAATCTAAGAAATTGCACTTAGCATATAGTTAAATTTTTATATGTTGGATTGAAAAATATAGTTAAATTTTTATTAGGATTTACATAATAATTTGGTTTAGTTTAGTGGGTTTTCTTGTGTTTTACTCTGTATTCACTTTGGGAAGTCGGGGGGTGGGTGGGTAGGGGGGGTGTTATAATGTACTCAACTGCAATATTGGTATTACATATAGAATGATATACTTTTTGATAAAAGAGGGGTTGCTCGGGCAGTACCTCGGAACCACATCTGGAGGGGGTGGAGATTGAGGAGTGAAGGATTGGAGGGAAGTAGGGAGGTTGTAGGAGGAGGGAGGAGAGAGAGGAGGGAGAGAGGGTGGGGGGATAGAAGTAGGAGGTAGGGAGGAAGGACGAGGGGGATGTGGTGGAGGGGGTGCTGCTGAGCAATACCCATAGTTATTTTAATTATTCCATGTAAGTTTTTATGCTTTGTCGGGAAAAGTTGCCAACGATTGTACTCAGTTGAGTTGTATTTAATTTGATTTTTTGTTTATATTTATAATTATAAAACTAATAAAATATTTTTTTTTAAAAAAAAAAACTTCCAGTGTTGGAGCATTCACCACTTCTGGAGGCAAGTTGTTCCATTGATTAGGAACTGTTCTGTCAGGAAATTTCTCCTCAGTTCTAGGTTGCTTCTCTCTTTGATTAGTTTCCATCGATCTATCCCCTCAACCAAATCAGTGATGAAGATGTTGAAGAACATTGGGCCCAGAACAGAGCCCTGGGCTCCCCCACTACACACTTCCCTCCATGTAGATGCAGTTCAATTGAGGACCACACGCTGAGTACAGTCAGGTCAGGATGATAGGTCTGTGGTTTCCTGGATCCATTTTTCCCCTTTTTTGAAGATGGCAACTACATCAGTTCTTTTCTAGTCCTCTGGTAGTTCCCAGTGCTCCAGGATCTTTGAAAAATATAGTTCAGTGGTTCTGAGATCACATCTGTCAGTTCCTTCAGAACCTTGGATTGTAATCCATCTGGTCCTGGTGATTTGAACTTGTCTAGGATGGACAGGTGCTCACTTACCGTTTTCTTGCCTATCTTAATTTGTGTTTCTAATCTGTGTTTTACGGTACTGTTTTTGATAGGTTGGACTGTTTTTTCCCTTTGTGTAAAGACGGATACAAAAAATGAGTTAAGTAGTTCTGTTTTCTCCCTGTTGCTTGTCACCTTCTTGCCACTTTCACCCACTAATGGACCAATCATTTCCTTAATTTTTTTCTTGTTTTTTACATGTTGAAAGAAGCTTTTTTTGTTATTTTTGACTTTTGTTGCAAGCTTTAGTTCATTTTAAGCCTTAGCTTTCCTCACTTCATCTTTGCAGGCTCGGGCTATTTGCTGATATTCTGCCTTAGTTATGTGCCCCTCTTTCTACTTTTTATACTTGTTCTTTTTGTCTTTCAATTTATTAGAGAGGTCTTTATTGAGCCATGCTGGTTTCTTTTGAAAGTTGTTATTTTTCTTCTTTGTTAGTATTGTGCTAGACTGGGCTTTTATAATCTCTACTTTTCAAAATTTTTCAAGTTTCTTGAGTTGTTTTCCCCTTGAGGATTCTCATCCACGGAATTCTTCCCAAATTCTAAGTTTATTGAAATTAGCTCTCTTAAAGTCCAAGACTCTAGTTTGACTATATTCTATCACTTGTGCTTGCATAATGTTGAATTCCAATATTGCATGATCACTCCCCCCCTAAGGTTCCTGTGGCTTCAACACCTTCTATCATTTCATCTCTGTTTCTATCATTTCATCTGTGTCGACATAGAAATTCTCCGGATTTGCATACTGTGAGGAAGCAAATTATTTCTGGGCCTGTTATTATACAGATTACTTGCAGTAAGACAATCTCCCAGAATGTACACAGAAGCGAGTGGTTAGATTTCCATTTAATTTTAATGTAATGAATGCTAATATAACTCTTTGAAAAATCAGTTCTGAGTGAGAAGTTCAAAATAATAAAAAAGGAACTGAATAAAATATTTCCTGCAGGTCAGCAGACAGTACTTCCTAAAAACATGGATGACTATCAAATCTGCAGATATGGCAAATTAATGAAGTTGAAAAAAATACATTCCCTTTGTTACTCATATTAATTCAAATAATTCCTATAAGTACTTCCTCAATGATGCTACACAGATATGTTCATGAAGTCCCCAGAAAATTAACTCAATTGAAATGATTATTTTTTAAAAAAAATAATGTGTCAGTATAAGATAGTGGTTAACGTCTTGGGACTGACTCAGATTCCAGTCCACCCTTAATGGAGGAAGTTCATTGGGTATCTTAAGAACAGGTATAGTTTCAGTCTAATCCAGCAGTTCTCAACTTGTGGGTCGCGACCCCATTTGGGGTCGAACGACCATTTCACGGGGGTCGCCAAACAACGCAGTCCGCCATTTTTCCCCCTTTTCCTTAGCTGTGCTACTCCCTCTTATTCTATTGGTTTTTGAAATGATTTGAATAGAATCTAATTCTATTGGCTTTCCAAAGCCAATAGGAATTGTCCAGGCTATCTCTGCCCTGCTGAGCCCGCCAAAAGTCCCAGTCTGCAAACGGTGCTGCAAGTTGTCTGCAGCGAAGGCGAGCTGTCTGGAAGTTTCCACCCCTCCCTGCTGAGTAACTACTAAAAATGTAAGTAAAAGAGGGCCAGGGGTGGGAGGTGGGAGGCCGGCGGGCGCAGGGAGAGTTGCTGGTGCGCGTGGGACCCAGCGGGTGCCTTACCTCCCTCGGGCTGGGCCAGCTGGTGGCCTCGGCCGCTGCAGGAGGCAGCACCACGCATGCGTGGCACTCTCGGGCAGGGGAAGTCCTCAACTTACGACTGGTTGGGGGTCGCGGCATTAAAAAGGTTGAGAACCACTGGTCTAATCCATCTCACAATACAAGAGGGAATACTATATACACTGTCTTAAGCTCCTGAATGAAAAGGATAATAATTCTTTATTAAAAAGTCAACACAAACAAAAACTAATTTCTAAACTTTTCTAAGAGTCATATTGCAATAAACACAATAGACTGAATCCAGAACTGATAATTTCACTGCTACTAAAGTTGAAAAGGGTTAATTAGCAATTTTCTAGATTCCTTGGGAAAAAGCTTATTTTATCCATTTTTGAAATATTTTTATATTCTAAAAATGAGAAAATGGAACAGTATACAGTGTTTCTGTATGACGTTTAGTGATAACTTTAAATAGAAATGGAATGCATTCCTATATAGACAAAGATTGGATTAATTTTATATGCTACATATATTTTTTATTCTTTTCTGTTTACATCTTTTATTTTAATCACTATAATGTACGTCATTTTAAACTGCACAAATCATAACCTTCAGATTCTTCCTTTCTCTGAAGCTGGGGACACCAGAGAAGTATTGTATAGAAAACAGCCTGGATCACTGGCAACAATGCACATCTAGGTATCATAAAGATTTACAAAAAGCTACTAAACCTAAGCCTACTTAAAAAATCAAAGATAAGTAAAATTATAAGCAAACAACAAAGCACCTATGACATATTTTATATTTTTTTATAAAAAGAACTCTTTTTACTCAAGAACTTTTAACATACTGCAAGTAACAGACCATAGCTTAAGTCTTGTTGTTTTGCAAGAAGATTCTTGTAATCCAACTTACAATTAAGAAAAATGCATAATTTTTTTTATAGTTTGGGAGCAAGCTGTATCATGTAGTCATATCCCTCTGTAATACTCTATGGATGCCACATCCTGGAGTTTGACAGTCAAAAAACAAAAGCTACATATGCTATAACATTATTTTACTGATTACCTGTCAGGCAGGACAAAAATAGAGGAGGATATACAAGGAAAATCAATTCTTAAACTCCCTAGAAATGTTAAAGCACAGGTTACTGAACTGTTTTAGGATAAGTGTTGAACGAACTGTAGCTTTCATTCTATATTCAAAAGTTGACAACATATGTTTAGTTCAGGTTTCTAGAAAGAAACGCCTTCCCATTCCTGAGAAAAACATTAGGAAAATGGCAGATAAAAATAAAAGGGGTATGTGTTTCCCTACCAGTATTCAGTTCTGTTGTTGAACAGTGCAGTCTGTGAACTATCTGAAAGCATGTGACCTTCAGAAAAAAGATACAGTCCATCTCTACTATAACCTCAGTGAAAATCTACAACAGGATTAAACATTTATTTAGCAGGACTCATAAAGTGAATTCTGTATTTTTTAGGATTTGCTAGATGTGCACAGTTAAAGTGCTATTTTTAGGAGTTCAATTTCTGGCCAAGACAAAGCTCATGATTTTCCTATTATTGCTTTATGACATAAAGTCTAGACATCATTTGATGGCTAAACTCATAAACTATTTTCTTCTCAATTTTGGTTTTTTCATACATGAAGCATTAATCAGCAGCATCCAAATATCAACCTTTCCATACTACTATTTCATAAACGTAACAATGTAAAAGCTTGTACACAAAACTTGTCCAGTTATTTCTTTAACATTATTTAAACAATAAGAGTGTCTTTGCATAAAATGTTAACTTATAGAATCAAGAGGTAAAGATGCTTTTATATGATAAAATTTACTACCTAGTAAGGAGACTTTAAGCCTGCAGAATGTTAAATAAGAAAAAGTCCATAGAATAGGCTACATATACTGACTGTATTTTAAAACAGTACACAAATAATTCATTCCTGAGTTTTAGTAGTTGTCACTTTTCAATGTGTTTTTTTATTTTTCTACAATGTATTAGTATTACCTACCTTCAGGAAATGTGGGGTAAAGCTTCCATAGAGAAATGAAATGTATACCTATGTAGACAAATTTAGTAACACAGCAGTTTTAAATAAGAATGCTTTAGTTTAGAACAACTCTATCAGTATAACCCAAGATAAGCAATGGCCCTGACAACATAGACCAGTCATATTCAATAGTAAAGACTTTTTCCTCTAATTTATTTTTCAATATTCAGAATTAATTTTGTTCAAGTCTATTAGATCAGGTTTTGGGCTCAACATGTTTTTTAATATTCTCACAAAATAATTTATATATTCATCTTCTGTACTCGTTTTAATTTTTTATAGATAAATGCTGTAGGAAGCCAATGTTATCCAGCAATACAGATACAATTTCAAAAATCTCTCCCTCATTACACAATTACCAATCCTTGACATTTCTGAAAAGAAATGGAAAGACGCTCTTATCAAAATATAGAATTTTAGCACACTTAAACAACACACTGTTTACCATTTAGGCAAGGTCAATAATTAACATTAGTTTAATCACAGAGAACCACAAAGTAGGCTAGAAAAATATCTACTCAGTCTGAATGTTTACACAACATGTTCATTCAATGTTGCCTTAATTAATAGATTTTCCGTTTGGTTTACAAGACAGAGTGAACCATAAACACCACTGAGTTCACAAACATTAGACTAAAATGTAATTGTGGTTCAAATGTGTCCTGTAAACATCACTAAATCCAGGTAAGTTGACTCCAAACTTGCCCACATCTGAAGGGCTCCAGATTGGTAAATACCCAAAGACTTCATCTAGCAAGCAGGTCTAAGGCTCTCTTTTTCTGGTTGTAAATTCTAACCCTTCCAAACAATTTGTAAAAAATGTCAAAAGTAATTTTAAGAAAATATGCTTGGATAGCGAGTGCACAAATATTAACTAACCAAATGCTTCAATTTACCCATTGTTTCAACTTCTTTGCTTCATTTGAACTCAAAAGGTATGCCATCTCAAATGCTTTCAATTATCCCAACTCTGCCACCTTGGGTGGCATGCTGCAAAATAAAAGCCTCATATATTCTTGCCAGGAGGTTTCATATATGCAGCATATCATCCTAATGTGGCCAGTCTGCATTTATCACTAAGTACTTTCCAAGGCAAGAAATTATGCTGGCCTACATAACTATCATATGTTAATGAAAATACTGACACAGTTTTATTGGTTATTACATTGCAGAAGAATGGCAAAGTTGAAAATGAAAATTGAATTTTACAAATTTTACAAATTGCAAAATCAATAGAAATGGAGAAGCCTAGGCCAAATAATGGAACACAGCAGATGATTCATAAATACAATCCCATCTAAATCGCTGCTTCAGAATGTTGGATTAAACCACACCAAAAAAAAATGCTGAGCAAACACAAATATGTTGCATTTATTTTATTTTTATCCCTTTTTATTTTTATACATGATTCAAGGCAGCAAACACAGCTAAGACTCATTCCTCTTCCTATTCCCCCCCCCCGCCCCCCAACAATCACCACCCTGTGGAGGTGGCCTTGAGCTGAGTGACTGGCCCAAAGTCACTTAAGTCAGTTTTCATGCCTAAGAAGGGACTTAAAACTCAGAGTTTCCTGGTTATAATAGCCTTACTAACCCCTCGATTAAGCTGGCTGTCTCTTTTATGCTTCTTTTCAACTACCAAAAAGCCACACTGATTAACATTTAAGCATTACGCTCAGTCTGTCCCCTTGGGTATCAAACCGAGACATTTCCCAAGCTCTTTCGGTGTTCTTGCCTCTTAAGGGAAAACTAACTGAACGCTGTCCTCCAGCAACCAGCACCAGAAGAACCGGCGGAATTCAGATAACGGCCAGGGACTGGCATTTTCTTTCTTCTTTTTTTTCTCTTTCCTATTCGACTCACACCACCAGCAAAATTAAGCTTCCCCAGCCACCCCAGACCCCACACCCAAAGCATCCAGCCATTCAAACGTGCGGGAATGCAGGAGAAGGGTTCAGAAGAAAGGCAATCACCTGTTCATAGGTCACTGGGCGGCAGCAGCTTCACCCACCCCCTCTCTCTGCACTCCAGTCAATCCCCATCCAATTCACAACCACTTGCGTTGGGCTAAACAACCCCTGAGCCAGGGAATGAAGCCGGGGAAATGAAGGCGGCTCCCTTTGTCTGACGGCCCGAGACCACCCGCCTTCCCCAACCCCCCCCTCCCACTCCTCTTCCCGCTGTTTACTTCGCTTGCACGCTTTTTACCCGAGAAAAGGAGCGGTCGCTGACGAGCGTGGGAGGAGGACGGCGCTGTTGCTTTTCCTGTGGCCGTGGTGGAAAGGAGGATGAGGCGCGCTCCGTATCCTTCAGCCCAAAGAGACGGTGGCCATCTTCGCCTAGCTGCCGGCCGGGTCACGTGAGAGGGGGGGCGCGCGCGCGCACACGCGTGCTCGTCTTGCTCCCCCCGCCCTCGAAGGAGGCAAAGGTTTCTGGAGCGCGCGCCGAGCTGGATTCCGCCCGACGCTTTCGCTATTATACGCGACGCTCGCGACCCTGACGGTAGCCAAACACTAAAGAAAAAAGAAAAGAAAAAAAAAGAAGGCGGGGTTCGAATGGCTCCGCCCGAGCCAATTGGCTAATGAGTTTCCACCGTTAATTGACCTGCCAACGATCCAACGGTGGCATTGAAAGCCGTCGAGGAGTCTCACAGCGGGGGGGAGGGGGAGAGGAGGGGGAGACTGAGATGTTTATTGTTGCCTAAAATCCTGCTCAGCTGTGAGGCGTTTTCTCCTTGCGGGTGATATTTATAGCTACGAACAGATACACAAAACACGGGACCACATTGTAAACCGTGGAGTCGAAACAAAAGTTGGAAATGCCACAAATAGCATCTGTTTCAAATATGTGCGACTGGCCGTTCTTGGTGTTTCCTTTGAAAAATTTCGCTTCTTGAATGAGAAGCGGAACGTTTTCGAAGAAAACACCAAGAAAGGCCAGTTGCCTTTCGGGACAATCAGGACCTGGGTGATTGAGAATCTCCACTGACACGCTTTAAATATGAGCAATGCAGGTTTTCAACAACGTGTAGAATGCTTAGGTTTAAATGCACGCTGTTAAAAGATTCAGCAGGATACAAAGAATTTGGTAGTCCAGTACTGCTCAGGCTTACCTAACGTGCTTTACCATGTAATTGGAAACTTTTGAAATCATTAACTGCACTGTTGGGTTTTCATAATGCGCTGGACAAAAATGTGATCGGTAATGTGTGAAGGATGATTACAGGAATGTGAGCTGAGAACTCAGCTAGTGCATAAGATGTCCCTTTTTCCCAAGAATCATAAGCCTGTATAAGCCTGAAGTCCTGTGCACACTCAGTTCAAACTTTGAAGAATTAATTACCTTGCTAACTTGCCTTCAGCTGTCTTGGTGATTCAAGATAGGTATTGCTCCAAATGCAACTTTTAGATAAGTTTCCATGCTGCTTTTCCACACAGTAGCCTTGCCTCACTGAATATCATTGGGTCCAGCTGGCATTCATATCAGCTTGTCATCCTCTTCTGGAATAACGACTGGGATAGTCCAGTTGCTGAGATCAATATTCTGGTAAGTCACCTGATGTAGCATAGACAACAGATGTGTCCAACTCATGGCCCGCATTAAGTACTGTAAATTATATATATATATATATTATATACAGCCCAAGACAATTCCTCTTCACTTAACGTGACCCAAGCAAGCCAAAAGATTAGACAACCATGGGCTATAGCAGGAGTCCCCAACCCCTGGTCCATGGACTGGCACCAGACCGCAGCATGCTAGAAACCAATCCGTGCAAACAGGATGCAGGCAGTACATGAAACCGCACACCCTCTGGTCCACAGAAAAACCTCTGTCCATGGAATCGGTCCCTGGTGCTCAAAAGGTTGGGGACCTCTGGTCTATAGTATGTCACTTGCCTCAACATAAGCATCAGTAAAATTAACAGACATGTCATAAGAATTTATTTCTTGAGTCAAAACACTGTAATCATAGTTTTGTCCAACAGTAACATAACATAACTCATCTGAAGTTCAACTTTGGAGACATCCAGATCCAGGAAAGAGTGAATGCATCATTGAGTCAGTTTTTGATTCCTGGTGACTGGATGAGTCCCTTCAGCTTTTCGTCAAGGTTTTTCAGAAGTGGTTTATCCTTGCCTGCTTCTTAGGGTTGAGAGGAATTTGCTAGTCCAAAATCACCTACCTATCTTTGTACCTAGGTTGAGACAAGAACTCAGTGTCTCCCAATTTCTAACCTTAACCACCAGTCCAAATTGAGTCCATTCAGAAACAAGTATTATTTTGAAAAACTTCTGTCTGGCCATTAGGTAGACGAGCTGAGCTCACAGCTTTAAAGTCTAAATGCAGGTTAACACAACACATTAGCATGCTTTGCCTAAACAAATCATAGTAAAACAATGATTCTCCTAGCAGGCCTGAGTTCCCACAAGAGACTGAGGTACAAGATATTTAATTCATTCAACTCCACTGTATTTGAGCCAAATCTGTGGGCAAACAATGAAATTGCATTTATTGATCACTGTTTGCTGCAGTTGGTGGGCTTAACAGGCTTCTGGGTTTCTGGTTTTGTATAATGTACAAAGACAATATTCATGATGTTATCCATTCAGTCATGTCCGATTCATGGAGATTCTATGGGCCAGGTGTCTCCACATCAATGTACACAGAACACTACAGCAATTGGGTTATAGAATACACTGGGGCAAGCTACTTTGTAGCTTGACATGGAAGAATAGAATGATTATAAATGAGATTATTGCCACTAAATTTTCCTTTTTCCTGTTTGTTTCATATCCTGTGGGCCCATAAAGAATAAAAAAAATCATTGCAAGATTTTAAATTGTATAAAAATTACAATAAAGGACCACAAAAATTGAGAGCTGACTATAGCCATTGCTACTTAGGAAATCTGCAATGGTCCTCCATTTGGAGGATCACTTAACACAGGCAACTGACTAAATATTTAACATGGTTTTTATCAGATGTGATTAAGCATGTCCTACAAACATATTAACAGAGAACTTTCCTGGAATACTTCTGTTGCATGGAGGACTATTCATCTAGATGGAGAGTGGACAAAGCATTTTTTTAAAGCCAGAAATCTATTATCTATAACAGTGGTGGCGAACCTATGGCACGGGTGCCAGAGGTGGCACTCGGAGTCCTCTCTGTGGGCATGCGTGCCATTGCCCAGTCCTAGGCCTTCAGCTGGGTTTTATAAAACCTTTTCGCTTTAGGCCTCCACCGCCGTGTGCAAAAAAAAAAAAGGTTCAATCAGTCAATTTCAACTTCTCGCAGGGAAAAAAAAGATCTTGCAAAGTTGGAATTGATTGATTGAACTTTTTAGTCCCACCCAGTCTGCTGTTACCACCGCATCCATGCCCACCCAGTGGGCCACACCCAGCCAATGGGCCACACCCACCCGGCACCCAACGATGCATAAGTAAGTTTTGCGTTGTAGTTTGGGCACTCGGACACTAAAAGGTTCGCCATCATTGATCTATAACATTTTACTTGGCTGATTTCAAAAAGCTAAGCAGTGTCAAACTTGGTTAGTACGTAGTTGGATGGATGATTACCAAGAAATCTCAAGGCTGTAGGCTAGTCTGAAAAGTTGAAACAGGTCCCCCAAATAAGCAGGTTGAACTACTACTATATTTTCCCATGCTGTTGCCAAGAAGCTTACATAGGTGTGTTTGGTAAGTTCCCAGGAGATGAGCTCACCTTGAAAGAAACCTGACTTTATAAACAAGTTAAAAGAAGGGTAAGGTTAACTGCTACCATCAGAAGCTGGCTGCAAGACCAAGAGTATATGTCACTTACTAATAATCCCTGTGAGTCATCTGAAATGCTAACTGTAAAACTATGACTTAGAATTACTTCATTTTTTATAGAATCAAATATACAAAGATCTAATTTAAACTCTAGCAATGAAAAAAGTCTTTTGAGGCTAGATTCAAATCCTAGAAAAAGACAAACAGCCAGTTTGGTCTAGTGGTTAAGACATAAGGCTAGAAAACAAGAGTCTGAAAAACAGTTGGGTAACTTAGGGCCATTTCATTTCATTTCATTTTCATTTCATTTATTTCGACCAGTCCTTCTCTCTCAGCCCAACACACCTCACAGGATTGTTGTTGTGAGGAAAATGGGAGAAATAAGGTGTGTTGGATACGTTTGTAAAAATAATAAAGGATATAAACAAACAAATCATACAGCAGACTACTATTAGCAAGCAGCAATGGGGTTAGGAGTTTGCCTCAGCATTATTTAAAGCATGGTTCAGTTAATTCTAAACAAGCATGTTATATGAATGCACCACAAACTTCTCCAAGTCTCTACAGAAAGTAGATTTTTGTCCTTAAATGGCATCAGAATTTTATACACATCTGAATGAGTCTGACTTTTAAATCAAATCAGTGTTGCTAAATTACATAAGCCTAATTCTTCCCATGCTAATTTTATTAGTACAGTAATATAAAAATATTTAAGACCAGTTAATTAGATTCCTCAATTTTTTTACGCTGGTATTAGTAAACATGGCAGAAAGTTTGGCTCGCTGATATTAATCTCCTTTTCAAAGGTTTTGCAAAATCCCCATAAACATGTGTTTTAGAGGAATTGATGCTGATTGACACAAACTATTTGCCAAATAGCTTACAATCATTTGCCATAGCTAAATAAGAATGCAAACTACATGACATGCATAGCCACAGTTTCAGGCAAGCAAACACAGTAAAGGAGTACAGGATTTTTTGAGACATGTTTGTTGAGGTTTTAAAATAGATGATGTAGCTGCAGTTCAGAAGGTATCAGTTGACAAAGGGCACCTTTAAAACAAAAGCAGAGGCAGAACAACAATTTAAGATAATTTTGGAAGTGATTAAAATCGGCCTTTTAATCATACATAACTAACAAGAACTTTAAATTATGTTGCATTGCATGAGACCTTTATCTAGATTCTAGAGATAAGGATATACTTAAATAAACAAGGAAAGTATGCAGTAATGAAAGGAAGTGAAAAGTGTAGCTTGCATGTGACTATTTGGACCTCTTTTATGGCCCCAGAGGCATCTCCTGAGTGGACAAAAAAAATGCTGTTTTGTTTGGCGGAGGATTGTCGAGAAGGTTAAGTAAGTAAAGAAACTTAGGGCTATTAATTTCAGTTCTTAACGTAGAACCACCAAGTAATTTGAGTCTTGGCTTTGCATATTGTATAAAATCCTTGATCAAACTTCAGCAACCTTACTGTCTGTAATATGATTTAATTCCTAAATGTCTTACCCAATGTTTTTAAGGACTGCTGAAATTGAAATTTCCAAATTACTGTCTATAAAATATTTAGCATATTCTAAGAAAATGTTCTCAACTCAAAGGGTGAATTCTCCAGCAAATGTAGTTATGCCTAGTCAACCAAATCCTTAGATCCATTTCTCTCAATGGGTAATTAAAGAGTAAGCAAGAGTAAGAGCAAAGAGTACTATAGTATCCCATCCCCTTCCCAGTAATGCTTAGGAGGATTATAGAAATGAAAATTTCTCCTTGAAATACAATTTGCCAATCTAGATAGTGTCTGGCAAGGCTGGTTGGAGGATTAAGGGGGCTGGTTAATTTCTCCATTCAGTTTAACCAATTTACTTACTAGGACAGGTGAATTAATCTATGTTTACAATTTTCTATTTCTAAGAACTTTTGCAAAACAATTTTTTTAATCTTATCTAAAATCTAATATTTCCATAGAATCTGAAAATATGCCTCCATAGTCATCAAATTCTGCCCCAAAATAAGATTATGGGCATTTTTCATTAAACAATCAGAGTTTAAAGAATGCTAGTTCCAAAATTTCTTTATTTGTATTTCCAAAATAGGAAACTGGTCAAACTCTTCAGAACTGTCTATTTCTAAATGTTTGTGTCTCATTTTATTGGGAAAAGAAATGTTACTTCTGTATGTTTTTCCTGTACTATGCAATAGTACAACTCTAAGCTCAAACTGAGCTCTGGACCAAAGCAGTTTTTTAAAAAAATCTGAGTTGAAGTGAGCTCTTGACAAAACGATCCCTGAACTAAATCCTATGGCCAGTATGCACACCAGTTGTAGGAAAGGTGAAGGAGAGCCATGCTTAGCATAGTTCCAGCAGGCAGAGAAAGGGGCATGGCAGAATTGTGAGACATTAATTGCTGCCCCTAGGAAGAGAAAAATGGCAGGTGTAGATCCTATTTTTAGAGTACAGACAGAAAATCTTATTTTGAAGCTCACAATTTTCAACTTCACTACATCTTCTCCCCCTTCCAAGACTAAGATTAAGTTAAGATGTGTCATATACAGGTAGTCCTTGATTTACAGCCACAATTGAGCCCCAAATTTCTGTTGCTGAGTGAAACATTTGTTGATTTTTGCCCCATTTTACGACCCTTCTTGCCACAGTTGTTAAGTGAATCCAGTTTCCCCATTGGCTTTGCTAGTCAGAAGATTGCAAAAGGTGATCACGTGACCCCAGGATGCTGCAACCGTCATGAGTCAGTTGCCAAGTGGCTGGATTTTGATCACATGACCATGGGGATGCTGCAACGGTCATGTGAAAAATGGGTCATAAATCTCTTTTTTCAGTGCTGTTGTAATATTGAATGGTCACTAAGCAAACTGTTGTAAGTAGAGGACTACCTGTATTGTAACCAGCCATGTGAATTTCCCTACTTTTTCACTGCTTTGGGGGGAGATCAAGATTGAGAATAGAACTGTTAAGAATATGTGTTTTAGACTATTTTAATCCATCACTAGACTAGCCACACAGTTTTGGGTCAACCTCTGATGCAGATATGTCACCTTTCTGCTTCCCCTTTTTTCCTATCCCTATCTTTCCTCAACAGAGAACATAAATATCTCCATGGGCCAGAGAGAGTGGAAGATGCTTGCCATCTCACAATGCTCAGTACTATCCATGGTCCTGCTAGCTGACCAATGGGAAGTACAGAAATGTGCTATAATAATAATAATAACAACAACAACAACAACAATAAAGTTGGAAGGGACTTTAGAGATCATCTAGTCCAACCCCCTGCTCAGGCAGGAAACCCTATACCATTTCGGACAAATGGCTGTCCAGTCTCTTCTTAAAAACTTCCAGTGTTGGAGCATTCACAGCTTCTAGAGGAAGGTTGTTCCACTGACTAATTGTTTTAACTGTCAGGAAGTTTCTCCTTAGTTCTAGATTGCTTGTCTCCTTGATTAGTTTCCATCCATTGCTTCTTGTCCTGCTTTCAGGTGCTTTGGAGAATAGCTGGACTCCCTCTTCTTTGTGGCAGCCCCTGAGATATTGGAAGACTGCTATCATGTCCCCCCTCATCCTTCTCTTCATTAAACTAGACATACCCAATTCCAGCAACCGTTCCTTATATGTTTTAGCCTCCAGTCCCCTAATCATCTTTGTTGCTCTTCTCTGTACTCTTTCTAGAGTCTCAACTTCTTTTTTACATCGTGGTGACCAAAACTGATCCTTGTCCTTGTCTCATTGTTTGTCACAAGAAAAAGGTTAATAACAAATAACAGAGTTGGAAGTGATCTTGGAGGTTTTCTACTCCAACATGCTTGGTCAAGCAGGAGACCCAACACCAGACATGTCAAACTCGCGACGTCACTTGACGTCACGCAACATATTGGAACTTTTTCCCCAAAGGGGTGGCGTGGTTTCATGACACGTCTGGCCCGCAGGCCAGCGGTTTGACACCCGTGCCCTACACCATTCCAAGGAAATGGCTGTCCAATCGCTTCTTAAAAACCTCCAGGGATGGAGCAACCACAACTTGCAGAGGCAAGTCATTCCACTGATTAATTGTTCTTACTGTCAGGAAATTTCTTAGTTCTAGGTTTCTTCTCTGCTTGATAAATTTCCATCCATTACTTCTCATCCTGCCCTCAGGTGCTTTGGAGAAGCCCAGTGAACAGGTAATAAGGCACAATGATGTGTTTACTTCAGCAATTTAATAATCCGGAAGAAATGTTAGTAAGATGCCCAGAATCTTTCTCCATCTTGCAATTTAGCTGTACAACTAAATCCAAGCTAAGCAGAGAATTGCGACCAGTCCAAAATCAACCCATGATGTCATGGCAGAGAATGAGAACAGTGGGCCATCACAACTTTCCAAATTTTAACTTAAATGTAGAAGAATATCCCTAGGAGCAAAAAAAAACCAAAACAAAAAACACCCTGTTATCCAAGGTCCCTTTCAGAAATTGCAGCCGGGGCTCTTACCTCTATCACTTATCTTGAGGAAACAGCATGTGCCAACAGCATTAAAATGGGATGTACACATCATGAAAATCATCAAGGTTGAGGAAGCAAGATTGTAGGTTCAACTATCAAGTGCGTGCCCAATGACGTTGGTTTCAAAAAAGCAAATTGCCATGCATTACTTTGTAAATCTTTATCAAGAGACATATTTTTTATTTTTATTAAAAGTGCTTTGGACAAATTTTCAGTTTTCAACCCGTTTTTTTAATGATTTTTCCAAAATATCTTGAATATCTGTTGTGCAGCTCTGTTACTTGCTATTATCAAGCATAAGATTACCCCTTCCCGTTTGGATTATTCTGGAAAGAGACCATTCAATTTGAAAGGACAATCTGTATGAAAACACTGTCAGGCTTAAATGCTAACCTTTTTCACAATATATTCTTTTTCATCCACACATCAGGATATAACACTTAGAGCTAGAAATCTGGTGTCTCGGTGAGAACCAGATTAATGTATTATTTATTAAATCCCAAATGTGAATTCTCCATTCGTATTTCACAACTATTTTTACGGAAATCACGTCATTTTTTTTTTTAATTTGGGAGGCACAATTCACTATACACAACTAGTCCTCGACTTACGACCACAATTGAGCCCAAAATTTCTGTTGTTAAGGGAGGCATTTGTTAAGTGAGTTTTGTTCCGCTTTATGACCTTTCTTGCCTCAGTTGTTAAGTGAATCAGTGCAGCTGATAAGTTAGTAGCCCAGTTGTTAAATGAATCTGGCTTCCACATTTGCTTATAAGAAGGTCACAAAAGATGATCAAATGACCTTGGGACACAGCAACAGTCATAAATATGAACCAGTTGCCAAGCATTTGAATTTCAATCACGTGATCATGGGGATGCTGCAAAGGTTGTAACTGTGAGAAACGGTCATAAGTCACTTTTTTCACTGCTGTTGTAAATTTGAATGGTCACTAAATGAACTATTGTAAGCCAAGGACTATCTGTAATTCTGCAATATAGAAATTAGGAGATTTCTTGCTATTTTCCAGTGACTTAGCACTTGGACATTACAGCTTATTTGTAAGGCGTTATATTCAGATTAATATAATAATTAACCATTATGATATAGAGAAAACAATCAAGACCTTTTTTGCTGTTGTTTAATCAGATTTTAAATTCGCAAATTAGAAAAACATTTATAGGTAAGTTAAAAACACCCTTAAAACAGCAGTATGCTACATAATTGTAGCATCTCCAAGACAAAACTAGAAATAAGTAATTATTAAAATATCACATCACAGTGTAAACTAATACAGTGGTATCTTAAATTACCATACACCAAAGACCTAATTGTATGGATCTGTTGAAAAATAACCATTTTTAAAAAATATAGAGAGATTGGAATAATAAAAATGAAATCCATGGATAAGGTCTTTATATTTTGATTTGGGAAGGCAATTTGAGGAAATACTACAACTATCCACTTCCGAAGCATATTTTCCTCTTAAAAAGCAGATACTGGAAGGGAAAAGTATGTAACTGTTTCCACATTCAACTGAGAAAAGTTTAATGTGTATCCAAATGTGAACTGAATTCCACATTCATATTGTTGCACTGATTAACATTTATATTAACGTTAGTAACTGTGTTATGTCTATGGTGTTGCTGGTTTCCATTCACTACCTGTAGAATATTCTTGCACAGCTAGCAAACATATAGTTTCAATAGTATTTTTATATACCGTTAGACATCTTTTTGCCATTGTTAAGATCATAGATAGCAGGAAATAATCAGATAGCAGAATCAATAACCAATGAAAAACAAAAGGACATGAAATTATATATAGTAGGACAAACTGAAAAGAAAAACAAATCTAGTGAAATGGTTCTCTTAACAAAACCTTCTGAAGAGTCGGGTGCCATTATGATATGCACTGTTTTAAACAATGTTTGAGACTTCTGCAATAAGAGGGACAGATTTTACAAGTATGTGCAATGGAAACAGAAAAGCCAACATGAATGGAGCTGCCTATCAAAGTGCTACAGTGACCTAGACAATTATCCCAGGGACTCAGCTTGAATCAATGCTAAAAAAAAAATAAAAAAAGAAAAAGGTGTGACAATAAGATTGAAACCTGTTAAAGACAAAGGGCAATACAAGCTTCCAGTATTTTCAAGTTGGCCCAGAATGGAAATCACATACAGAAAAATAATTAATACAATTATTACAAATATCCAGGTTTATGAAAATTTGCACACCGAGAGGTTTCTTGCTTGCTACACTACTTCCCAGGCCTTTGAGATTGGTTTTCTAGTGGAGGTTTTCAGGAACACATAGGAATTACTATGGGCAGATGCAAACATATTTCATAATTGAACTTTGGCTAAAATAAAAGGTTTTGCCTTGTAAAATTCTCTTTTCATTTTTCCTTTCACACATCAGGCTGTTTTAATGTGTGTGTGTGCAGAACAACACTGGGTGAACCAGCATCCATAGTCATCTTTTTCTAAAGTCATGGGTTAGATATTTTTCTGCATTGGAGTCTTCTAACTGGAAGATCTTTTCAAATCGAAAATGTTATTATTTCCATCTAATATCCTTTAACAAAGTCATGTTGTTAATGTTTAATTGCAAAATGGGCACATTTTTGTAATCTGATTTTGGGTTTGGGGGTTTGAAGAGGTGTGCATCCCAGAGTCCTTTTGTTTCTGCTCTGTATTTTCAAAAACTGCACTGCTGAATATCAGCCGTTATCCTGCAGAATTTGCTGGTAGAATCTCAAGGAACCAAGAGAGGGTTTTCACAGGTTGGCCCCCAGTTTATGTAAAACACTTTATGCTATAGTTAAGATTGAGCATTTAAACTACAGTACTGACTTCAAAGCATGTTTGTGCAAATGAAGCACCTCTGTTGGAAGTACTATACAGTACTAAAGCACCCACATACCTTCCTTGTGGGTCCCAGTGGTTGTGTGTGTGTCACTCTCTCTCTCTCCCTCTCTATGGAAACAACTGGGGACAGCTTTCAAAGCAGCTGCATGAACTTTGCAAAGGACACAGCTCCTCTAATGCACCAGCAAAAGGTATTCCACCATTACTAATATGTTATGTAATGCCAGTGCTTTGCATAGCTCTAATTATAGTTTTCAAAATGTGAGTCTGGAAAAAAAGGAATTTCCTTTGTGGGCAAGGATAAAAACTCATATACAGGTAGTCCTTGACTTATAACCACAATTGAGCCCAAAATTCATGTTGCTAAGTGAGACATTTGTTAAGTGAATTTTGCTCAATTTTATGCCTTTTCTTGCCACAGTTGTTAAGTGAATCACTGCAGTTGTTAACTTAGTAACCCAGTTGTTAAATGAATCTGGCTTCCCCAGACTGTCAGAAGGTTGCAAAAGGTGATCATGTGACAGGACACTGCAACCATCATAAATATGAACCAGTGCCAAGCATCCAAATTTTGATCACATGACGACGGGGATCCTGCAATGGTTATAAGTGTGAGAAATGATCATAAGTCACTTTTTTTCAGTGCCACTGTAACTTCCATTAGTCACTGAATAAGCTGTTGTAAGTCGAGGACTACCTGTACTTAAGTTCTCAAATAATAAATAATGAAAAATCAATATCTTTTGGGAAAATAACCAGTACCTTTCAAGAAACATGCAAGTATTAGATTTCTAAAGTCCCTATGGAACTTGTTATTTATTCCCAAAAGATTAAACTTGGCTAGACATATAGGAACAGGTGAAAAGTGGACAAGGCAGGTTTTTCCAGTTTTCAGTAGTTTCCACTGATTTCTATGAGTAAAATAAATAGCTCCTTTTTCATACACTGGAAGTGAGTTTCCTTGTCAATTCTGAAACTGAATATATGTTTGAGAGAGAAGAAAGGAGGGACAGAGGGAGGAGAGAGAGAAATACTATTCATCTGGTATCTAAAAAGTAGATTCTCTTGAAACAGCAATGAACAAGGCTGCAGATAAGGAAAACTAATCTTCAGTAAATAGGAGCTACCTCTACTGATGTTGACATTTTTTGTACAGATAACAGATATACCAATGCAGTGAATGCACCAAAATGTATTTATATCTTCCTCTTTCCAATGAATAGCCATGGGTATCTTTACTATAATGTTAACGGAACAGCAGGGCAGACATGTTCAGCCCTTGTAGAAAACGGTTATAGCAAGGTATCACTGCAGGCTGTATTAACAAGCTTCATTTCATGTACCCAACATAGTTTCTTCCTGATGTCATACAGTACAGATTTCTGCATAAAGAAGACTTCTTATGGAGCTGTATAATGAAGCTGGAGCTTCCATTATATATCTGAATTTGAGGGGGGGGAGAAATAATTTGGCACACAAACCATAATAAGCCTACTTGCATGTTGCTTCATCCACATTCTGCAATAAACCAAACAAATGTTTGTGATTACATCAGGAGATACAATAAGCCTATTTTCCTAATGTTAATGATAATTTTCACCATCATGAAAACCCTTTTTAATATTCAATTACTTGCTCTCCAAATGAACACTCCATTTGCTAGGGAAATTATTAAGTCACATCATTTGTTTCCTCCTGCAAAACACATCTGTCTGTAGTTCTCTCTAGAAGGAAGATTTCAGAACAGAATGAACACCCCAAACAAGAAACACAGCCTACACTTATTTTTCATTGAAAGACAGATTGGAAGGTCAAATTTACAATAACTTGACATTTCCTACTGAAATGTCTGTATCATTTCTTTCCTAGGTTCCTGACAGTAGCCAGGAGCTATTTCTCTTTTTCTGGGTTCATTAAATATTTGACCATGTGATATATAACATTTAGGTTTTAAAACAAAATGGGAATGAAAAATCAGTTTATTTTAATAATAACCAAATGCCATTTTTCATTTCTTTCTATGGGTCATTTTCTGTGTATTTTAAGGATAACATCTTTTCCATTCAGTAAAAAAAAACCTAACAGATACACAAGCAAGCAAATGAAAGTTATAGCCCTTTAGCATATAATTTCTTTACCAACTGTAAATCTTCATCAGAAAGTAACTGTCAAGACGTCCTCCTAGGTGCCCAGGAAAGACCCAGTAAGCAGGTACGGTTGACAAACGGCTGTTTAATCCATGCAGGAAACAGCGCTGGGAGTGCACAAGCCCCACCCCCAGCCCGCAAGCCACCATCCGGCATGCGGAGTTCAAAAACAGCCAACTGGGACATTGCCGCCTTTTCACATTCAGGCTGGCTCACAGGCAGACTTCCAGCCAGAAAGCAGGTAACCCCTCCCTGTTCTGCCGCCTCCCGCAGCACTGCGCCGCTCCGTGACCTACGCTATGGCACGCAGGGACTCCCGTCGAGCCACTGAGGCACTGGGCTGCTGGCACCATTCCCAATGGCCGCAGACGTGCTCCCGCTGTGGGGACTCCCCTCGCCTCCAGTGAGCCTGTAACCTCGGCAATGGCTCCTGCCGAGGAAGCGAGAGGCCGGGAGGCCGCTGCGGTGCCAAACTCCTGCACCCATCAGCTGGCGACCCCCTGGACCCATGCCAGCTTGGAGGTCTGGCAATGGTTCCAACTGATGAGGGCGAAGAGGCGGTGGCGATGTGGCATGCAGGTCCCCACCTGCCCGTGAATGTTGGGCCCACGGGGCTCGACAGGTGGCTCCCTGTACTAGGGCTCCACCTGGAAGGCAAGAAGAGTCGCCTGAGTGGTTGCGCGTCCCAGCGGACGGCTCGGCTGACCCTCTGCCTGGCTTCACACCCCTGGGATCCTGGATTGGTGGCCAGGGACCAACTCCCAGGCATAGGTGACGATAACCACCCTCCCACCATATCGTTGGACATTGTCCATGGGGTCGCGATGGGTCGGACACGGTTTGCAGGAGGGCTGGCCCTCTCAGCAGAGGCTCCAGCGGACTGCTCACAGGGGGGATACTGGGGCTGCCCACGCAGCTCCCCAGCCATGTGCTTCCTCGTATAACGAGACCCTCCATGTGGCTAAGTTCTCTGCCATTGCCAGCCAGCTTATCCAGGTTCCTACAAAGGTGGGGCTTTTGTCTATCCATTCACTCATCAAGGAACACAGCATTCAAACTAGTAATGGCTCTGTGTCTGTTTTGGATGAAGAAACAGAATCTGATGAACACAGCAAAGGTGAAACAGATGTCACTGCATATGATAAGGGGGATCTTTGGCATATAGTAGAAACTGTGTAAGAGCTGCTGGAGCGTCAGATGTTTCAGCTGGAGGTGCGTCTTCCGTAATGAGATCTGCAATGAGATGATGGTGCGCCTACAACACAGATAGCAGTGGAGCAGTGACCATCTGGATTCTCAAAAGGAGTTGTTACAGGAACCTTATGAAGACAAACTGAATAATTTGAAGTGAGTCACTGACAGACTACTATCTGGAAGAAATGGGGAGTCAGGATGACAAGATAAAAGAGTTGGAAGCTGCCTTGCAGGAGGAAAAACAAGACTTCAAAGTAGGCAAGAGACAAAATATGGAAGAAACTTTACATAGATCCAAACAAATCGCATCTGTGCAGCAAATATTGCAGATGAAAAATTCACTAGAGAAGTGCCAGGCAGAGCCGAGTGTATTTACCAAAGAACTGCTTAAGTATCAAAAAACGCTGGAGCCTCCAACTTTGGCCAGGCTCATTGCTGCTGATTTAGACCGAAAACTAGAAGGTCAAAAGAATGTAAAGTTGCTCCATTCGGAGCTGCTGAATCTTGGAGACCTGTTCCAGTCAGCCGAAGGAGCATATCGCAGAACAAGTGCTGGGAAACTCCACAAAGCCCTCAATAAGTGTGACAATATCCTGGCCAAACAGGATCAGACCTTCGCTGAAATTCAGAATAACGTGATACTGGTGAAGCTGGATATGTGGAAGAAAGCTGCCTGTATTGCAGAGCAATATCAAACTATGCAGAAGCCCCAGACTGCAGCAAACGCGGTGACAGTGTTGGCGGCACCAGCTTCTATGAAAAAGCGCTAACTTACTGTCAAGCTGAGGAAGCGAGTGGCCGGGAGGCCGCCGCGGTGCTAAACTCCTGCGCCCGTCAGCTGGTGACCCCCGGACCCACGCCCGTCAGCTGGGAGGTCTGGCGGCGGTTCTGACTGGTGAGGAAGGCGAAGGGGAGGCGGCAGTGCGGTGTGCGGGTCCCTGCCTACCCATGAATGTCGGGCCCACGGGGCTTGACAGGAACTAATAATTTATCAATTCCCTTGATATATTTTCAAGGTAAAATTATGAAACAAAGAATTGGTTGGGAAAGTTTTATCAAATGTTACACTATGATCCCCATATATTACATCCTGCTTTAATTTTTTTCTAAACCACAGATATTCTGGTGTTACAGGGTTTACGGTGTTCAACTAGACAGTACCAATTTAACAATTGCACTTTTTGTTTAATATAAACTGAATTATAACCATAAGATAAAGAGGCCATCTTAAGCACCTTTTCACACTAATTCTATAACTGATCCACCTTTACTAGTGATGCCCTGTGAAATTATTTCTATAGGATTAGAAGTTTTATTGCAGCTTTAATAGGAATTCCGTGTATATTTTGTGAAGGTTGCTGCAGAACGTACTCATCCTAAAGAGCAAAATTAAATCAAAACATATGGCTCTAGAAAGGATGACTTTTAATTATTTAAAAAAAGTTTTCAGAGGGCTTTCCTTTAACCACTGTTTTTAATCAGGGAAACCAACTATGATTTAACATTAGCAATGCTTTTCATTTTCTATTGTACAAACCTGATATACTAAGAAAACCCTCCAGACAGTGAGGTGCTTATTGCAGTTCCTTCTTTTGACTTCAGGCAGTGGGGTTTTCTGCTTCCATTTCTCGTTTTGTCCCTCAGAATCCAAAGCTTATTTTTGAGTGATACTTTAAATATAATATACTAAACATGAAAATACTATTTAGAAACATTACTTTTCAGTAGATAGAGGGTTTAAGGCAATGCAAGATTTTTTCCTTCTGGTATTCCAGATTGACACAACCATTTCCCACCCCCCCCCATAAGTTCCTAGGGATTTACAATGTACATTCAGCATAGCGGCACGCCAATGACGTACGTTGTTGGTCTTGAGTGCCCACTGAAATAATTGTAATATTTCCATATAAGGCATGATCCACAGGAATATGGCACAGGAGTGGTTAATTAGCTTTGCTTTCATCTTACTAGTATATTCCCTAGAGATATAGCATTCTTTTCTTACTAACCATCCTTTCAGACAAATATAACCCCCTTTTAAAAGGTGCTATAAATGGTCTTGAAAATATAAAATATAGCATCTATAACATCTGTAATCATTGTTTTGTTGCTGTATTTCTGGATGTGATTTCTCTTCTTTGATTGAAGCTATTTGCCACAGAATAACTATTATATCCCGTAATTCTTTTTTCCTTTCCTTCTTCTTGCTGTTTGGACCATGAAGGCTGGATGCTTTCTTGCTCTTTATTTTGTATTTGAGTTCTTTTCATTGGAAACATCAGCACTAAAATGCAGGCAATATGGAGGGAGAAATACCAGGAACTAATGCAAAGAGACAGAAAGCAAGAGCTTTGATCATTACATGATATTTCAACACTTCTATATTTATCTACTTATCAGAAAACCAGCAGTACAAGGCAACACCCTCCCCTCTGTGTGTGTGTGTGTGTGTGTGTGTCTGTGTGTGTAGAAATTATTTGGCTATCTCAGATTGTAATTTAAGTCCTGAAGATAATATACCGTATAGCTTATCCTTCTCCCCTGTCAATTATTCCAAACTGAGAAAGCCTAGCCATTTTCTAATGCCAGGAACACCATCATGTGGTTACAATATACAAATGGAACAGAGGGAAAATATGTGGTTCAGAGGACTGAACTTGCTCATTGGAAATTTATAGAGTTTTTGAAAGTACTTATTCCTCTAGTGTTTTTTCAGTTTTTCCACAGTGTTCCATTTTATTTGTTTGTATGTTCGTTTTATTTAAAGGAAATCTGTGATTTTATGTTAATTTCCTAAATCTCAATCAGGCACCAAACATCACATAAAATTCTAGCCATTGAAATTGAAAAATGGATTACAGTATTGCTTTCTCAACCGTCATGTCAGCACATGCAAATAGCTTCTCTTCCATTTAAAGTGGCATTTTTAAAAAAGGACAAAGGATCAGCTTACCTGTAAAATACGTAGGAGGGTTTTATAGAGAGGAGTACAAATGGCACAACTGTGTAACTTATTGCTATTTGAGTTGCGATCCATGTCATGATATCATAACATAACTTAATGGCTGGAGAATCAAGAAAATAATTTCTAATGTTCTTTCTAATCTAAATTTAAAGAAAGATACATTTAATTAGTAAGTAAACTTTTTTTATAGAACAGGTAATATCTAGATAGATCTTACAAAAAGCTACATCTAAAGGCAGCTAAATAAAAAGACAACATTACCTCAGTCAAATTACTTGAGAGACACAATGTTTGTAAATTTCAATACAAACTGACCTGGTAAATCCTTCCTATACAATATGTGGATTAAATCATAACTAATCTTGAGACTGAATACTTCTCTGAAATCTGTGCTGCATTTTCAACTCAAAAAAATTACAATGCTTTTTAAATATGGGGTTTGAGAACTAATATTTAAAAAATAATTTTTTAAAAAAGTATGCTTAAAATATGTGTTACCATTTGTATATGGAATTTTTTTTGTAAAATAATGCAGAAACAAAATAAAATGGACAGACCAATAAACACATGTGAAAAATAGAAACTTGTTGAAAGTATAAAAAATTTGGTTGGGAAATTGTTTGTTTATTGTTACCATCATATTTGCAAACAGTCTCTGTCATTATGCCTGTCCTGTGGAACAGCATAGTCTTCAAGATCCAGTTAGTCCCAATCTTACTGGTCTATGTATAAGATATTGAAGATCTTTTTCTGCCCTGAGGCATGAAGTCATTATTAAGGAATTAAATTCAGACAGATGCATGAAGAGCTTTAGGCACAACGTGTTGTTAGTTCATTTGATATCTTTATTTAACTTGATGTTAACTGCCTAGAGTTACATCTGTGACAGCCCTATAAATTGAATATGTAAATAATCAAGTATAGGTAGTTCTCAACTTACAACAGTTCATTTAGTGACCATTCAAAGTTACAACAGCACTGGAAAAAGTGACTTATGACTGTTTTTCACACTTACGATCTTTGTAGCATCCTCATGATCATGTGATCAACATTCGGATGCTTGGCAACTGACTCATACTTATCACCGTTGTTGCGTCCCAAGGTCACGTGATGACCTTTTGCAACCTTTGGACAAGCAAAATCAATGGGAAAGCCAGATTCACTTAATAACCGGGTCAGTAACTTATCAACTGCAGTTATTCACTTAACAACTGGGGCAAGAAAGGCCGTAAAATGGGGCAAAACTCATTTAACAACTGTCTCGCTTAACAACAGAAATTTTGGGCTCAGTTGTTGTCATAAGCTGAGGACTACCTGTAATGCCATAAAGCAATTTAATGATTTTCAAAAGTCTTTTTTATTATAAAGCAGGGGTTCTCAACCTTGGCAACTTTAAGACTTGTGGACTTCAACTCCCAGAATTCCTTAGCCAGCAAAGCTGGCTGAGGAATTCTGGGAGTTGAACTCCACAAGTCTTAAAGTTGCCAAGGTTGAGAACCCCTGTTATAAAGTAAGGCTTCTTATTTTTTTTTATAAATAACTAATCTAAAATTTTAAAAGTAAACACTAATAAGTGTTGAATTCATACAACTAATTCAAAAAAAGAGAGCACAACTACTTTTTAACTGGTAAATAAGGGATACGTACCGTTCGTGCTCCAAGTGTCATTAGCACCCCTGTTAAGAAAGTTAAATAATATCCAGGATATACCCCATGCCAAATGGCTGATAAGATAAAGGTTTGTATTGTTGGACTGAAAGAGGCTCGCTCATAGCATACTCTGAAAATAAAAAAATATAATAATAAAGCATTTTTGCAACACTAAGGCCTGCCAAAAATAACGTATTTTAAAGAAATCCTTGAAAGTTCCAAGCTACATTCAAGACAATCAATTCTGCCAAATTTACAAATGATTAAGAAATGGGGCGTTTTCTTACCTGAACGCCTTTCCTCAGTACGGAGATGGAGAATCCACCAATGGGTTTTCTCTGTCTGCCTGCTCTTGAGACCAAGTAGCCAAACTTGACACGCCCCCTCTGCTAGGAGATCCAGTCTTAACGAGGGCGAAGTGGCTGAAGGTGGACGAGGTATTGGCTCTCAAACCCTTAAATAAGGCCTAACTGACCTAAAGGGTGGATGTGGATTCTCCATCTCCGTACTGAGAAAAGGTATTCAGGTAAGACAACGCCCCTTCTCCAGTGCAGGAGATGGAGAATCCACCAATGAGACATACCAAAGCCTCACTGTCCCGTTGGGTGGGAAACCAATAAGGCCGGAATGGTGTCCCCAGAGACCACCTGCTGGAGGACCCTCCGACCAAAGGAGGCGTCCACTGAAGCAAAGCGGTCAATTCTGTAATGGCGAATAAACGGAGAGGGCGAGGACCATGTCGCAGCCCTGCAAATCTCCCCGATAGACGCCTGAGTGGCCCATGCCGCAGAGGTCGCAGCACTGCAAGTGGAATGGGCAGTAAGATGTCGTGGAGCCGGCAGGGAAGATGCTTGATACGCTTCCGCAATACAGGCTCTGATCCACCTGCCAATAGTACCAGTGGAGGCCCTTTGGCCCAGCGAAGCTGGGCGGAAGGAAACGAACAGAGCCTCGGACTTACGAAATGGTTCAGTGCGCTTCATATAACGCTGCAGTGCCCTGCAAACGTCCAACATGTGCCACTGCCGCTCCAGGTCATGGGAAGGATTGGGACAAAAATTTGGTAAAATCACTTCCTGTGCTCTATGAAAGAGTGTGTTCACCTTGGGTACAAAGGTGGGATCTAGGCGAAGAACCACCCTATCGCTGTGGAAAATGCAAAGGTCATTTCTGACCGATAAGGCGGCTAGTTCAGAAATACGCCTGGTCGACGTAATGGGGATTAAAAATGCCACCTTGAGGGGCAGATTCCGCAAGGGAATAGCAGCTATAGGTTCGAAGGGTGGTTTAGTCAGAGCCCGACGGACACGGGACAATTCCCACGAGGGGTACCTGTGCACCACGGGAGGCCCGTGTTGCACGCACCTTTGATAAAGGCGCGAATTCTGGGATGGTGAGCCAAGGGAACTGAATCCACACAGGTAAGTATTGTAGACAGGGCTGCCACCTGTCGGCGAATGGTCACCGGGGCAGGGCCTTTGTCCAGGCCGGCCAAAAGGTAATCTACTATTTGAGGAATGGACAATTTGGAAGTATTCAGATGCCTCCCGCGACACCAATGGCAAAAATTCTTCCAAGTGGAATTATAAATATGATTGGTCGCTGGCTGACGAGAGGCCTGAATCATGTCAATGGCTCGAGGGGAAAACAGTTCTTCAGTCATTATACTGCGCTCAAGTGCCAGACGGTCAACTGTAACCATTGAGGGTCCGGGTGTTGGATGGTCCCTTGGTGTAATGACATGCGATGACGGGGGATTCGCCAAGGGGGGGACTGGGAGAGGTTCACCAGGTCGGCAAACCATGGCCTCTGTGGCCAATAAGGGGCCACGAGGATTACTTCTGCCTGCTCCTAGAGCAGCTTGCAGATGGTCGCCGGTATGAGTGGGAGGGGAGGGAAGGCATAAAGGAGGCCTGGTGGCCACTGAGTTCGCAGGGCGTCCGTCCCCTCCGCCCCTGGCAGGAAGTAACGGGAGTAGTACCTGGGAAGTTGAGCATTGGTTGACGACGCAAACAGGTCCAATAGTGGCTGGGCGAACCTGTGGGAGATCTCGGAGAAGAGGTCCAGATGCAACCCCCACTCCGAGGGATCGACTGTGGAGCAACTTAAAAAGTCCGCTTGCCGATTCCTAACCCCCGAGATGTGTTCGGCCCTGATCGAGGCTAGGTTGGATTCGGCCCAGGAACCCAGGAGACATGCCTCGGACATGAGGGCCCTGGATCTGGTGCCCCCCTGACGACTGACGTGCGCCTTGGAGGCCATGTTGTCTGTGAGTATCAGAACATGGCGACCCCTGATCCAGAGTTTGAATTGGCGTAGAGCTAGGTGAATAGCCCTGAGCTCCAGCCAATTGATATTGTGTCTCAGATCTGCGTGGGACCAACGGCCCTGACCATACTGCGACTGTAGATGGGCTCTCCAGCCGAACAGACTGGCGTCTGTTGTGATTGTGATGCGCTCTGGTTCCTTGAAGGGTGAGCCTTTGGTCACCGCTTGCGAGAACCACCAGCGCAGTGCCCTGACCTGGCAATTGGATGCGCTGGCATTCGCCCGCTGGAATGGAAGCAGGAACCATTGGAGGTCCCGCAAGCGGAGTCTGGCCCAGGGAACAATGGCTATGCAGGAGACCATCTTTCCCAACAATTGTGACAGTAGAACCAATGGGACTGAGTGTTTCCTGTGCACCTGACGGGCCAGGTCACTGATGCTGGTTATTCGCTCCTGGGATAGGCGAACCGTGCAGTTTGTGGTGTCTATGATGGCCCCCAGGTGTAGAAGCCTGGACGAGGGGACTGTCTGGCTTTTTTGAAAATTTACCGAGAAGCCGTGTTGTCGAAGGACCTGAATGGTGCTTTTTACGTCCGCCTGAGCTGCCTGAAATGTGGGTGCTTGAATCAGGATGTCGTCCAGGTAACACTGGACGCGTATTGGTATTTTCCTCAAGTGGGCGGCTAACACGGCCAGGACCTTTGTGAACACACTGGGTGCCGAGGACAGGCCAAAAGGAAGGGCCTTGTACTGGAAATGCTTGCCTCTGTAGCAAAACCTTAGGAACCGTCGGTGTGCTGGATGAATGGGAATGTGAAGGTACGCTTCCGTGAGGTCTATTGACACTAGGAAGTCTCCCTGTTTGATGCCCCCCAGGATGGACTGGAGAGAGTGCATCTTGAACTTTTTGTAAGTGATGTAATGGTTGAGCTGTTTGAGATCTAAGACCGCTCTTCACCCTCCTGAGGCTTTGGGGACCACAAAGAGGATGGAGTAGAACCCCCCGCCCTTGTAGTTTGACGGTACTGGCTCTATGGCCTGAATTTCTAGAAGGTGTTGGATGGCCTCCTGCATGAGGCCCTGTTTGAATGGTTCCCTGGAGGCGGAACAAGCAATGAATCGGTCCGGGGGTGTGGCTAGAAACTCTAGAGATAGACCGAACTGGATGGTTTCTAAAACCCAGCTGTCCGTGGAAGCGAGTTCCCACTGGTGGAAAAAATGGGTTAGCCTTCCCCCGATTGGAAGATTTGTGCAGGGGTCACTTGGACCTCCTGTAGGGGCATCCTGCCCCTCGAAATGGCTGCTTAGTCTGGTTCTGTTGTCTGGGTTGAAACCCGGGCCTGTCATAGGGACGGTCATACGGCTTCTCTTGTCTGGGAGTGTATGAACGGGAGGGTTGAGCGCCTGTTGTACCTGTTGCTGGTCGAAAGGACTGCCTGCGAAAATATGGAGTGGTACGCTTGTCGGGCTTTTTGTTCAAGTGGCCCATAACCTTGCGCTTATCCTTATTTTCAACAAGGTACGGGGTCAGGGCCTCCCCGAATAGGTTGTTACCTAGGTAAGGGGCGGTCGCTAGACGCCATTTGACCCTGGCATCAGCCTGCCAGTGTTTGAGCCACAGCATCCGTCTGGCGGTGATATTGGATACTATGGACCTGGAGGCAAAATTGGCTGACTGAAGAGTGGCATCCGCCGTGTACTCTGTGGCTGCCCCCATTTTACTTAGGTCCTGGTGGGTCCTAATGTCCTCAGCGGGAACTCTGGCCTGTAACTGGCGCAGCCATAAAAGAGTAGTTCTAACAAAAAAGGACGCGCAAGTGGCCGTTTTAATTGCCCATACTGCAGACTGATGGGTCCTCTGGAAGGTCTGCTCCCATTTTTTTATTGTCCGCCTTTAACGCCTCCAGCAGGTCCCTAGCTATCACCGTCTGGGAAACCAGAGGGGTCCAGGCCTCATCAACCTTTGGGACCTCCAATGCATCAGTGAGGTCTGTGGAGGTGCTAAAGAGCTTTTTATCGGTCCCGCTTACAGCAGGGAATGAGGAAGGGGAAATCCATTGTTTCTTGATTCCTTTGAGGAAAATGGAGGGGCACGGGACATGGTGTTCCGTTGCCACTCTTTCAAAAAAGATAGGATTGGGGCTGGAATCCGATGTGGCCTGCGGTTGCGGGAACTGATTGGATCCAATGTTGGCCGTTGATGTGGCCTTGCGCAACAGTGTGAGAAATAGGGCTGGGTTAAATAGGCCCCCCAAAGGGGAGGGTTCAGGAGGAAGTTCCTCCTCCTCTGACAGATTAAAGTCCAGTTGTTCCTCACCTTGAGGGGAGGAGTAACCGCTCATGGAGGAGTGCGCTGGTGAAGTGGGCTCCTGAATCATGGGAATCTCCGCAGAGGGGCCATAAGATGGCATGGCTGACGCGGAGTCCCCCTGATCTGGTGTATGAACGGAATGCTGCGCTAGCGCTCGGTCCACGACCTTGGAAAGCAAGGCTTACAGGCGGCCGTCAGAGAAAATATCCGCAATGTCCGGCCCCCTGAGTCCTGCAGTCGTGGGGGTAAATGTGGCTTCTGGGGCTGGGCCTGGAGCCATAGTGGCATGCTGAGTCAGTGCAGATGGAGAACTCAACGTGACTGACGTCTGAGAGGGACCACACACCTTGAGCTGAAGTTGAGGGACCTAAGGGAAGGTCAACTTCAGGGGCTGCCAATTGAGCAGGATCCAATCTGGCCTGCCTCTGTGCCCTGGAGAACTCCTCCAGGGCCTGGTGCCTACGGCTGGCTTGCTTCTCCGCCAGCTTGGAAGGCTTCTTAAGCATGTGCTTCGTCTTGGATATGGACTTTCCTGCCGCCCCCTGTTCAGAGGATGTGTAGCAGCCGTAAACAGAGGATGGAGAGACAGTACTCGAGGTTTGAGGTATCGAGGGGCCCTCCATCCCAGTTGAGCAATCCCAAACAAGTGATATAATAGCTCTGGCAGGCAAGTAGCTGGCGGGAGCGAGATTGGAACAAGCAACAAGACTGTTCCCCTGACCACTCGACCAGAAAAAAATTCTCTCTGGGTCTAGGTCACGGCACTTGAGTCAGATGCCGAAGGCACGTTTGGGGCCACTCTCTGGGCTCCGCCCGGAGGCCTTAGGTGGCCAGTCAAGGTGCACCAGTAAAAGAAAAAGGGAAAAATAGTAAAAGGAACCCCCCAAAAGGGCTAGAGGCCTGAGTGGACAAGGGTCCTGACAAGGGAAGGATCAGTCTCAATTGGCGGCTACTCAGGTGATGTATGTAGTAAGTGAAACACAGTCCAGATGTGGCTTAAGCCGGGCCCAGTATTGTAAATAGGTATACTTGGGCCTAAGATGCACGTGGAGTACAAGGTGGCTGTTAACTGCAGAAGGTAGGCTTCATAGCCCTTGCTAGGCCCCACCCATGTGGATCCGAACTGGTGTTAAGGGGTGATCCGGTAACTAGGCCCCCCAAAGGTAACAACTGAGGCGGAGGTAAGGCTTTAAAGGAGTCGTGGGCGGGCCGCCAATTGGATTAGGGCCACATGCAAACAGTAATGTAGGCCGAAACGGTCTCTGCGTCCCTTTCCGAAATCCAAGATGGCAGCCGTGACTCGTTCCCTTAAGCCCTACCTCTGTGGCCTCAACTTTCCATCCCAGGCTTGCGCACGGCCTCCTTGTAGTTTGCGGAGGCCGTGTGGCACGTTGCGCCGAAATTAATCACCCTGGGGCTGCCTGCGAGTCTGCAGACGAAGAAGGGCTTGATTCGGCTTCGTTGCCTTTTTTCGGCAACCAAGATGGCACCCGCGACTATTCCCGGCTGCCTGGGAAGCTTTGAGGATGATCCGAAGTCAGGAGTTGACTTTCGGACCTGCAGCCAGGTGAAGGAGAAGGGGGAGAGGGAATCTGGAAAAAGTTCCAAGCAGACCCTGCTTGGAAGCTTTTCCCCAGAGCCCTGGGGAAAGGAGTGCAAGGAAGCTGCAAAACCTCCCCCCCCCCCACTTCCACCCCACACACCTCAAATAAATGCAAGTGCACACTGAGCCCAGTGTTTGTGGGGAAATTTGTTAAAGGGGAAGCCAATTATTTTAAATAAGTTTTATAGGGATGAGAATTCACCAATGGAATTTTCCTAGCCTACTATCTGCTGAGAGCCACACCTGAGACGTCTTCCAGAGCTGAGACCAAGTTAAGACTGGATCTCCTAGCAGAGGGGGTGTGTCAAGTTTGGCTACTTGGTCTCAAGAGCAGGCAGACAGAGAAAACCCATTGGTGGATTCTCCATCTCCTGTACTGGAGAAAGACTGAGTTATCATTCAAAGTATAAAATGGTCTTTAAGAAGTGATTTTTCCATAAAATAAAAATTATTGGAAATTTAAAGTTAACTAGACAATCCATGCCCCAATGTGTCATCTTTTCAGAAATATTTGCTCACCTAAATAGAGAAACGGAATGACCATGGGTGGGCAAAAAAGCAGTGGGAGTGGAAACACCTACTGACTTCCTGTCAGCTTCCCCACTGAATTTCCTTGTTAGAAGCTGACAAGAAGCATCAGAAATCTTCCTTCCTTCCTTCCTTCCTTCCTTCCTTCCTTCCTTCCTTCCTTCCTTCCTTCCTTCCTTCCTTCCTTTCCTTCCTTCCTTCCTTCCTTTCCCTCCCTCCAATTCCTGCATTTACTGTGCTTGTGGGAAGCTTGCAGAGAGAAAGTCTGGAGGCCATCAGAAACTTGCAAGTCCAAGGCCAAAATGCAGGAATGTGCAGGAGTGCGGGTCAGGAATGGTACGTGGGGTACACAAGAGTGCTGCCGGTTTGAGAAGCATGTGCAGGTGTATGCCAGAGATGCTGCTTGAGACTGCTGTTTGGTGCCGATTAGGGAGGGTGCTTGGGAATGCTTTATAGGTGCTGCAGAGATCTGGGAAAACATGCAGGGGGGGCGTACGGAGTGGAAACACTGTATGGGAATGCTCAAGAAGTACAGAGCAACCTCAAAACAGCAATAAACTTCCCCAAATTTCCTTCCCTCGGGAGTCATTGGTCCCAGATTTTTTATTTATATACTATATATATTTAATTTGCATCCCGTCTTTATTATTTTTACAAAAACCCAGGGCAGCAAACATATCCAAGACACTTTTCTCTTCCTATTTTAGACACATTCTGTAAGATGGCCCATCCAAATTGCCTTGGTTCAGAAACTGGAGTCCTATTAATGCACCGTTTTGCCCAGTTAAAGCTCATGACAAGAGTTTTAGTAGCATATATATATAATACTAAAAGAATAACAATCAGTAGTAAACTATATCATCACAACTAAATAACGTCCTAGAATCAGGCATGTCAAACTGCCGGCCTGCGGGCTGGATGCATCATACTGAAACTGTGCCCACCCCTTGCTGGCAATGGGGAAAAAGTTGCGATACGTCACGCAACGTCACAAGACGTCGTGAGTTTGACATGCCTGTCCTAGATGATAAGGTAAGCAAAATTCAGAATTTCTCCCCATTTGTCTCTTGTGCACTGCCAAAACACCACCCGAAAAAGTCAGGCAGTCTTGATGAGCAAGATAGAATGAGATGCTGAGACTGCTGGAAGAGGAATTGCCTCAGTCAAGACCATATATTTACCCTACATTGTTAGGAAGGTTCCTTGACCATTAATAAATTCTTGGGTACAAAAATTGCAGAATGCTGGAAGGGAAATAAAACATTTCTACTATGCATTTAAGGTCTAAGACCATTATTCCAATGCAGAACTTCCAAAACCAAGGAATCTGGCAAAATGTGCTTCCTAAAAATGGCTCACTGTTACACCAATTCTAGCAACTTTGTGATTAGGAAACTGGGACGCAAAGGGAGCTAGATTCTGAGGGATTTCTAGAGATTCCAGCTCTGATTTATAGCTATATACCAGCCTTAGTCTTCCTGAAGCAAAGGAAAAGGACAATGGATAAACAAACAGAATAGATTCAGGGTAAACCTTTATTATTATTAACACTATTATCCCCAAATCTTTTGGGATAGCTTGGTAATACTGAATTATCAGCAACAGAATAATAGTTAATATTCTATATCAGCTTCTGGGAGTACTTTTGATTATAATGCGATGTACATCAACCAACCAACCAATGTACCTTTTGAGCCAAAGTGCTGTCTGAATATTCCAGTTATCAAGAAACATCTTGAAACTTGTTGAAAACTGTAATATAAATGCAACATTGTATTATTTCAGAAAAGCAAATATAAACTCTATATCCCAATGAGATGGGCAACATAATTTATTTCATGGTCTTTGGCAGCTGCCTTAAATCGGTTTTTTAAAACAATATTCTGACAGAGTATTCTTTAGCAAGATTTACTAATACATGGGTGTCAAACTTGATCACGTCACATGACGTATTGTGATGTACCGCGACTTTTTTGCCTTTGCGGAGCCAGGGTGGGCGTGACCTGTGTGTGATGCATCCGACCCGTAGGCTGCCTGTTTGACACTCCTGCACTAATATAAAAGGGATTTGGTAACAAGAATTTTAGCAACTGAACAATTTCCTATTTTAAATAAAGTTATCCCAATTTATTATGGCAGGTAATTTTTTTAGTTATTTCTTTCTAACAACTCTCCAGTATTCCAGGGTGAATGCAGCAATAACAGAGAAGTTTATCTCTATAGCTATCTACATAGCTACATTTAACATCTTTATCAGGCTATGAACCAAACATGTATTGCATTCTTTCCAATAAGAGGTCACATTCATTCACACAGTATGTTGTATACTCTATATCAGGGGTGTCAAACTCGCAACGTCACATGACGTGTCACGACTTTTTTGCCATTGCTGGCAATGGGGTGGGCGCAGTTTCGCTATAATGCATTCAGCCCACGGCCCGGCAGTTTGATACCCCTGCTCTATATAATATAGTTTGTAATTATAGGTATTAAAGTGGTATTAATACCACTTTACAATGCCTTGGTAAGACCACACTTGGAATACTGCATCAGTTTTGGTCACCACAATGTAAAAAAGATGTTGAGACTCTAGAAAGAGTACAGAGAGGAGCAACAAAGATGATTAGGGAACTGGAGGCTAAAGCATATAAGGAAAGGCTGCTGGAATTGGGTATGTCTAGTTTAATGAAGAGAAGGACGAGGGGGGACATGATAGCAGTCTTCCAGTATCTCAGGGGCTGCCACAAAGAAGAGGGAGTCAAGCTATTTTCCAAGGCGCCTGAAGGCAGGACAAGAAGCAATGGATGGAAACTAATCAAGGAGAGAAGCAACCTAGAACTAAGGAGAAACTTCCTGACAGTTAGAACAATTAACCAGTGGAACAACCTGCCTCCAGAAGCAGTGAATGCTCCAACACTGGAAGTTTTTAAGAAGAGACTGGATAGCCATTTGTCTGAAATGGTATAGGGTTTCCTGCCTGAGCAGGGGGTTGGACTAGATGACCTCCAAGATCCTTTCCAACTTTATTATTATTATTATTATTATTATTATTATTATTATTATTATTATTATTATTATTATTAAATCTTGTCTAGTATAGGAAGGTGAAATATATAGTTGAGAAAACAATGAATAAAGGCTAGAGAAGGTGACTTGTGGTAGGACATGATCTTGGCTATTACTAACTCCTGAGAAGTCTATACATTAATTGTAACATCTGTCTCCAACAGATTAGAAGCAGCTTGAAACAATAATAGCAAGTGTGCACATACAGTAAAGGGAGAATTTTCTTGCTCATATTAAGTTCATTTTAATTACTGTAACATATTACAACAAAGCAATGCTATACATAGTATGTAAATAATATCCCCATTTGGAAAGTGATGAACTAACCTCTATATGTAGAATTCGTAGATTTGAAATCAAATCCCAGTGTGGGACTCCATTTTTATCATAGCCTCTAAAGCCAAATCCAGCTGCATTATTAATTGCCTCTGCTGCAGAAAAAGTCAGGAATTGCAGAAAGCTATAAAAATATTACATATGGTAGCATTTTTTTTCACACGTAACTTTAAAAAAGTATACCTTGCAACTACTGTCAAAGCTATCACTAAACATCAAATACCAGCAAACCTCAATTTCTCACTATTTCTACAATATATAACACAAATTATTAAAAAGTACATTTCAAATTTAATGTTTTAAAAATAATATAATTGTTTATTTTCCTAAATCTAAAGCCAGATTAGAATCCACACTTACATATTTTATATCAGCCCCCCCCCCAAACACTTTGAGCACCAGGGACTGGTTCCGTGGAGAGAGGTTTTTCCGTGGACCAGAGGGGGCGTGGTTTCAAATGTTGACTGCATCCCCCACTACTTATTTGCACGGCCCAGTATCAGTTCACGGACCGGGGGTTGGGAACCCATTTTATAGGCTTCTCAGTACAATGTGGATGTTGGCAATATTTCATATTAAAAGTAAATTGTAAAACTATTAAAAAAATTCTTTTCCTAGAAGTTACGATAATTGAAAGTGTTAAATCATATGATTCATATGCCCACTGGATTTTTAAAAAGAGAAAATACCCTTTAAATAAATAATCACCAATGTTTACCCAATAATAGGGTAGAATAGTTTTTTTTTTGTTTCTATGTTTTGCTACCCTAAGTACAAATACAACAGGTCTCATTCAACTATGGTAGTTATTTACAATGCCTGCTATGATGTTTCTGAGTCCTAATGGCCCTACTGCAAATATATATAATTATATTAAATAAATATATTTATTAAAATTGATTTGAAATTTAAATTGTTAAATAATTAAAAATAATAAAAGTTAATCCTCTTTTTTTAAAAAAAAATATAATCCAGCAGCTCTTTTATTTCAAGAATTATACCGAAAATCTATTGCCATTTTCCAAAATTATGAGCACAACATTGATTTAAAGATAATGGGGGGGGTCAGATTAAGATACAGATAGCTGAGGAAAGCAGCAAGATCTACCAGTGTTGAACTTAAATATGATCTATTATAGCCTTTGACTCATTTGCCATTCCACAAAGTGGTTTAAAAATGGATTTCAAAATCAGCTATAAAGAATTTCCTGCAGTCTATTTAAATGCCTATAAATTAAGATTATCAAAACAATTTAAGTAAACAAAACAAATACAACTTTTAATATTTCATTAACAATTAATTATTGGGTTACACCTACCGTAGATTAAAATGGAAATCATCATTTCCATCAAAGGTATCCAAGCAATCAACATAAAGAATGAATGGTATCATGAGCAATCTTTCCCTAAGATATTCTGCTTAGCTACCACACTATCACAAGTCATACTTTTATGCTTAAATCTGAGCTCAAAACACCGAATAAAACACTTTATTCTCCATTAAGTTGAGGCTGGACGTGAGGAGTGAGGAATGTTTGCTAAACCAGACGTTTACAAAGACTGATGCTTAGAGTTGTATTACAGGTTATATGATAATTGCTCTATAATATGATCTTATGTTTAATGTTGATGATTTTAATAAAATAAAAATTTAAAAAAAAAACTAATGCTTCTACGGTGTAAGAATTCCTTTGAACATAGTTCTTCCTTGCCCCACAAGGGGGCAAACTATTAAACTAATTCTTTCAGCATTCTGTTATAAAACTTGTAAAAGGAACAGTCTTCCCTTCCCCTCTCCCAAACTTCTTACCCAAAGTCCATGCAAAATAATACTTCGGCCTGGCAGCCATTAGTGACAGGTATAGGTAGATAATCTTTGTAGGAAATGATGCAGTTGCTCTGAATTGGTCATCAATGTTGTATTCTACAGGGAAAGTTTTGCTAACAGTCATATGAAATAATAAGGATAGTCCACACACTACAAGTTTCTGCCCCACGGCTATCTGAAATATGCAAGATATAAGACATTGTGAGCATCCTTTATACAGAAATTTTTCAAAAATATTTATTTATAACTGATTTAACATGAAATATATTGCTCTTGCATGATTAAAATAAAATAGACTTTCAGGGGTGGGTAATGATGGCCCTTTTATGACTTGTGGACTTCAACTCCATGCTGGCTCAGGAATTCTGGCAGTTGAAGTCCACAAGTCATAAAAGGGGCCACAGTTCCCCACCTCTGCTTTAAACCCTACCTTTCCAATATCAAATTAAGACAGGGAGGGTGAACTAATTGGCTAAAAAGGAAAAAAAAACATTTACTGACTTGCAAGAGTGTCAAAGGAAAGAGACCAGGAGAAACAGGGCCTAATCCTTTGGAAGACATGGCACTCAACTGTGTGCTAATAGACATAATATAGCTTCCTTAGCTCTCTTCTAGATAAGCACATATCTAAAAACCTGGCACCAAGGAAGTTGGAAATAAATATAATCTTTAGCATCATAATTGCCATGATTAATGTGGGGGTTGTTTGTTTTGGGATTTTTTAAAATTATTATTATTTCTAGTCTTAATGCAGGAGTCTGTTTTTAGAGGCCATTTTGGATTTCTTGTACATATTAGGGATGCATAATACTGACCTATTAGGGAATGGGGAATTCTGTTATTGAAATTTATTAGTTTTGCATATTCCTTAATCATATCATAAAACATAACATGCAACCAGAGATTATATTCTTAAACCTTTTACAAGACTACCTTATACCTTTTAAAAAAAAGTTCTGAGCTATGCATATGACACAGAAAATAATTTATAGTCCATTATATATCAGCAATAGGTAATCATTTTAACCCATTTAATTTGAAATTGTATGACCATATATTAGCATTCAATCCATATAACCACAGGATAAAATTTAAAAATCAAGTATGGCCTATAGATATATCAATCAACATGATGTGCAATTATTTGGTAAATATAATAGTGCTTTAAAAATATTTCTTGACAACTGAATGTAAGTATGCTAAAAGTATAACTTTAACTCCTAAATGTGGGTGATGTATAGCTTTCTGGAATTTTATTAGCATCCTGACACTGGTTCTTTATTATTATTATTTTTTACTCTTGCTACACTAGTTCATGTTGTTATTGTTGATATTTCTGCATGCCTATGTAGGTTGTGATTTGGTTAATTACTGTATATGGTTTTATCTCCTTGTCCTGTGCAAACAGCATGATGCAAATTTATGCATGTCTTGTCCAAAATCTCAATTGCTTAGTCTGATTTAATGCTAAATACTGTATATGCACATAAAGTTGCAATCTCAATACATTTAATTAGCAGCTTGCAATACAGTCTCAGATTCTATGTATTTGAAATATATTAAGAGAAGGTTATGCGGCTTGGCTATATAACTGCAAAGAAAGCAATTTAAGAAAGAAACAAAAAACAACAAATCCCAACAGGGAGAAAAAAACAAAACCTGAAAATGGTATTTATTGAAATGCTGAGAATCCTTAGGTAGGCAACCCCTGCCTTAGTCTAAGAAGCCAAATAAATTTCAGCAGAGAATCTTTTTCAGAGGCAACAGAATAAGACATACTTTGGAAAGAAAACCTCACTTCTCTGCCTCTGAAAAAAGTTCTATCAAAATGCATTAGACTTTTTAAAGTAGTATAAAGAAATTGTTTTATGACAAGGCTCAGGTTTTGCTTTTCTCTCTCTCTTTCTTAAAAATCAACCCGCAGATGTTCTTCTCATTTGTACATTTGCTTCTTTCAAAATTTCACACAATCATAAACTTTACTATAACATGTAAGACTAATTATAGGAAGACAATAAAGTCATCATAAAGGCCATGCATTAATATATCATTTATATACATTTATATGTATTTATTAGTCACAAAGGGAAATGCAATAGTATTTTAGAGTTTTAATACATTTAAGTTAAATAGGATATCAAATTAGCTCTGCATTTAAATTCCATGTTATTAAATTGTTATTTGCCTTCACCCACTCACTATTTAAACTGTAAGCATTGCATGTGTCAAAACTAGGGGATATTGATAAAAAACATACTCTATTTTGTTAGTAAGGCTTTTTATTTCTAGGTGTGAAGTATTAAGAATTGCAGTGTTTAAACAGAAACAATTATAAAATATGCTGTTCCATTTTTACTGGTAAATTCAGCAAAGATAATAAAAGAGCCAACTGCAAATATACAAAACTATGACATAACTGAAAGGATTTATAAATAGGTAATAAAATTCAACAGTATGCATAGAAAGAAAATTTTAAGAAAAGAACACAATTTTATTTGGGGGTTAAGAAATTTATTTTGAACAGAAGCTATTTTATCAGAGAGATGATTCAAATTAATAATTGACCCCAGAAGATACTTCAGTTCATTTATGAGAAGTCAAGATTGTGAGCCTTAATTTATAAAACAGTATTCATGGCAACAAAAATGCAAGAAGCATTTTAGGTAATTTAGGTAAACAAGCAAGGTTCATTTTAACAGGGGTTCTCAACCTTGGCAACTTTAAGACTTGTGGACTTCAATTCCCAGAATTCCTCAGCCAGCGAGTTGAAGTCCACAAGTCTTAAAGTTGCCAAGGTTGAGAACCCCTGATTTAGAAGATAAGTTTTATTAGCAAGCTATATAGAATGCATATTTTGTTAATGTTTGTTTTGATATGTTTAACAAAGCAAAGCAGTTCTGCAATTTCTCTACTGTAATTTCTGCTGACTTAACATCACCCTCCCCTCAGATTCTAAATATACATTCCACTTGAAGAAGTTTTGCCTCTATACATCCAATATATTTTGCTCAATTAAAATATTGGATCAGCAAACAACTACAAGTAATAATTATAGCAATATAGTAAGCTAATAGATGCCCATATACAGTATATAACACACATACAAGAAGTAATTTTTCAGATTACAGTATTGAATCATTATGTTAATCCGTTTGTTAGAAATTTTAAATTAGTTAAAAAAATGTATCATTATATTTAGTATGCTGTATCATATCATACATTGAAAATATACCCGCCTGCTCTAAAAAGATATTTGCTTTCTGGTGGAGATAATTTAGGTGAGTAATCTCATAGAACAATAAAAGATTGTCTACATTGTTTTAATTTAAGAACAATAGTTCATAGAAAAACTCTACTTATTAAGCTCTACTTACTAAAGCTTACTTTTGTAACTCTAACTGGTCTTCCCATGAGAAACTGCAGAGCTGATATCCACATATCTTTTCATTCACTGAATTTACACTCTGCTTCAGAAAAGAGAGCTCTAGATAGACTTTCCATCTTACCCTTTTAAAATATGGAAGTAGTTCACCTTCTGGAAGAATTAATATGTCCAATTTTCTCATTTTGGTTAGGATGCTGTAGGTTCCCAACCAAGAGATGAGTTGGTTTTTTTTATGGTGGTCCTCATATTGTGAAATGAGCTCCCTCTGGGGGTAAGACTTGGATCATGAGTAAAAACTACAGATGGCACAAAACATGCAGTCATATTTCTGATTAGATACTCCTGACATGTGAGAATAACTCATATCTTTATAGTGCTGCATTGGCTACTAGATTTCCAGACCCAGTCAAAAGGGCTGGTTATTCAAGTCCTTTAAATCAGGGCATTGGGTTGTATTTACCAGACTTAAATCTGCCTGACCAGTCTGGTTATTTATAGAGGGCCTATTGCAAATCCCCTCTGTGAGGCACATGAGATGCGGATTGAGCACAAACTTTCTGTAGCAGTTCCCGTTCTATGGAATACTCTTCTCCAAGAGAGACAGATGTTCCCAACACTACCAGCATTTCCCAAACAAGCCAAAAAAGCTTGTTCCAGCATCCATTTGGCTCGTCAGCTGATTTATTTATGGGCAACTGTGATGAAGTTTCTTTACTGTTTACCGATGCCATTATTTTAAGATTGTGCTGTTTGTTAAATTTTCATTTTGACTCTCTAGTACCCTACCCAGAGCTTGGGGGACGGGGCCATTAAATATTGTAAAATAAATAAATAATATACATTTGCAGTTGGCTTGTTTTCATTTTTAATTGAATGTAAGAGATCCACTCCCTTTTTCTTTTCTGTGTCAATTGCTGTTATCTTTTGATTATAAAAATGAAGGGTATATAGAGTATATTTGGCAACAGGATACAAGAAACCTGTTTTTAGTCCCTGCTGAACTCATCTATAAGGTCCTGGGCAAGTAGTTATTTCATTTTCTTTGTAAGTAAGATGAATAATAGTGATGAACACAATAACGAACGTATCAAATACCTTATTTCTAATATACCATTATTTCAACAAGGCATGTCAATATGCAGTAATAAACTATTTATATGGAAGGGGTTTTTTTTGTCTAGTTTAATTTTGAAAGTAAATTCTTGACTATGCTAAGAACTAAAGTATTGCCAAGTTCTAATTCAAGAACTTCCACTTAAGTTGTTGGCTCCTATCATAGGCTAAATAAATGAAGCAATAACATTATTCATAGTACATAAAATCAGCCATTCCCAATGTAATGCACTCTCCAAATATTTTGAAAATTCTCATAATTCATTTTCCTAGTTTGGAATTATAGGGATAGTAAGTTCAATAGATCTGGAGGACACCAAGTTGGGGAAGACTATTGTACCATGTGGTATCTGCATTATAGTATTTCTTCTTCTAGAAATTAATTAAGTGATGTGTTTACATCAGGTGCCTAAAATTTTGCATCTCACTGAAATCAGCAGTAATACACTAACTAAGCCTCAGCTCACTGGACTTTAACTCAAGCTTTTAATGACTGAATTAATTAAATAATGTTTTAATTAAACCATTTCAATGCTTGGTTGCCTTCTCAGAAAATGCCATTAGTTCAGTAAAATCTTCCAAGTGTAATAAAGATTGTGCTTGGATTTGTTAAATACTGATGATTAAACTGCAAGGATTCAAGAGCCAAAAATATTTCTATGAAGCCAGAAGCAAAAGGGATTTGTTCCATAGGAACATAGGAATATAAGAATAGCTGAAAGCTGTAAGAAGAAGAAACTTACGAAGATAGACAATAATTTCAGACAGTTGACACCACTTTGAGCACCAACAAATGATAGCTTGTAAAAAGGTATAATAGGAGTGAGATATTAAATAAATCACTTTAAAATGTTGGCTAGGTTCAGTTAACATGCAATTAGCAAATAGACAGTGTTATTTTAAACTTGTATCATGCACCTAACAAAAGGAAATGGGGTATTTGTTAATTTTATGTTACAGAAATAAAATTTTAAAAAAGGAAGCTTATTGGATTAGGCAGAACACCGTTCTTTCAACTAGAGCTTCACCTTTGCTGATCCCCATCGTGCAAGAAATTTAAACTTAATCTAAAAACATCTCACTGTATTCTTTGTTTTTTAAACCAGTATAAGAATCCAGCAAAAAAAAAAATACCCCACTCTATTTTAAACAAGCATTTCAGCAATACAAGGCAGAAGTGAAACATTTATATAACCATATAAAACTGCAAATAGCAAAGAGAAAAGTGCGGAAAATCAAGAGCTGCACCATTCAAAGTGTTTCCCCAAAGCACATAATACGCTACAAAAGACAGCCAGGTTTCTCTTAATACCAAATGGGGAATATGTGAAGTGTCAAGAGCACACACGGTTTTGTTTAATGTCAGAAAGCTAATGCGGCATAAACAACAAAATATGTTAAGCAGATAAGCAGTACAATGGGAAAAAAAACTTACCTGTCCTGAGTAATTAAATCACATTTTGAAGTAGTGTTATTTATAGATCTTCACTGATAGATGCGCTTATTTATACATCAGAATTTTGTAGTAAGTCTTTATAGAGAGGAAGTAAACATCACCCATTTATCGATATTTGTTTATATTAGGAATAAAAAACAATTTTTATATTTGAAGTTGAACCTGGGAATGACGTTCTAACGTTCCTACGTTTTTTGGCTTCTGTGAGTTGAAACTGGTATTTCCCAATAAGTAAAACCAACATACCATCATCTCCACTTTTAATATAAGTAAGAAAGCAGCCAACCAACTTGTTTGGATATTGGCTGTAGGAAAGGTGAAAATAGAATCTTAATGCCATGAAAAATAGTGAACAATATATGTAGATACTCTGGTTCACAGTGGAGTGGAATGACACTTTGTGACTCAACATCCATGGAATGCATTAGTAACAGTTTGGAAAATTATTCTTGTTGTTTAAATTCTCTCTCTGTTGGGAAAGGTGCAAACTTTCCCAAGGAATGAAGGGAAGAGGGAAGGGGTGTTGTCTTACCTGAACGCCTTTTCTCAGCATGGTGGTGTAGAATCCACGGATTGGGTTATTTCAGCCTTCCTGCTCAGAGAGACTAAGTCAGATCTTTAGTCACGCCTCCCTTTGGGTGTGTCTTCCCAGTTTTGACGAGGCGAAGGACCCTGACAAAGTCTGACGCAAAGACTCCAAAATACCAAAAAAATTAACAATACACAAGCCTAGACACTTATCCAAGGGAGGGTGTGGATTCTACACCACCATGCTGAGAAAAGGCGTTCAGGTAAGACAATGCCCCTTCTCCAGCATGGTGGATGTAGAATCCACTGATTGAGACATATCAAAGCCCCCCATGTCCCTTCGGGGGGGGAAGGTCTAGGCTGGTGTCTCCCTAGAGGAAACGACCTGTTGAAGAACCCGTCTGCCAAATGCGGCGTCCACCGCGGCAAACCTGTCAATCTTATAGTGTGTAATGAATGAAGACGGGGATGACCAAGATGCCGCCCTACAAATCTCCTCTACGGAGGCCTGGGTAGACCAGGCTGCAGAGGTTGCTGCGCTGCACGTGGAGTGAGCCGTGATACGAGCTGGGACCGGAAGCAACTGGGAGGCGTAAGCCCTAGCAATACAAGCCCTAATCCACCTGCCAATGGTGGAAGAGGACACCTTCTTGCCCATGGCAGATGGCTGAAAGGAGACAAACAAGGCCTCCGACTTGCGAAAGGACCCAGTACGCTTTATGTAGATGCGCAGAGCCCTGCGCACATCCAGCTTGTGCCACTGGCGTTCTAGCCTGTGAGAAGGACTTGGACAGAAACTTGGAAGAACTAGATCCAATGATCTATGAAAACCGGTGTTCACTTTGGGAATAAAGGAGGGGTCTAATCTAAGGACCACTCTGTCCTGATGGAAGATACAGAGATCTTCCCTAACAGAGAGGGCGGCCAACTCCGAATCCTTCTGGCCGAAGTGATAGCAACCAAAAAGGCCACCTTCAAGGAGAGAAAATGCAGAGAGCAAGATTGGAGAGGCTCGAAAGGAGCAGTGGTCAAGGCCTGCAACACAGTAGGTAAATCCCAAGATGGGTATCTATGTACTATGGGAGGACCGGAAAGCGGAGATCGCTGGGTGGTGAGAAAGTGGACCCAGAGTATCACAGGTGAGGATCGTAGACAAGGCCGCAACCTGCCTACGGAGGTGTTAGTGGACAAGCCCTTAGAAATGCCATCCAGCAGATAATCCAAGATGTTAGGGACTATAACTGATAGAGGGTCCAGTTTACGTGAATTGCACCACTGGCAGAAACTTTTCCAAGTGGCGTCGTAAATCCGATTTGTCGAGGGGCGTCTAGAGGCCTGGATCATAGAGATCACCCCCGAGGAATAAGCTTGCCTAGCTAGACACTCCCATTCAAGTGCCAAGCGGCTAATTGGAGCCACTGAGGGTCCGGATGGAGGAGCTCCCTCTGGTTGAGAGCCACTTGGTCCAGGGGCAACCTCCACGGCAGGGACAGGGACAGATCCACTAGGTCTGCAAACCACGGGCGTCGAGGCCAATATGGAGCAACCAATATTACTTCCGCTCGCTCCAGTATCAGCCTGCGAATGGTGGCTTGTATCAGCGGGAGGGGAGGGAAAGCGTATAGCAGACCCTTGGGCCACCTGCACCGAAGGGCGTCCGTCCCCTCGGCCCCCCTCATTGGGAACCTGGTGAAGAATCTGGGGAGTTGAGCATTGGACGGGGAAGCAAAGAGATCCAGGCATGGCCTGCCGAACCTGATCGCTATCAAATTGGACAGCCTCGTGTCCAGACGCCATTCTGAGTGGTCCACAGTCGCCCTGCTCAGGGAGTCTGCCTGTCGGTTTGCCTCCCCCGAAATGTGTTCTGCCCAGATTGAGCCCAGGTGTGCCTCTGCCCACAAACCTAGTTCCATGGCCTCCTGGAGAAGAGACCAGGAATGTGTTCCCCCCTGCTTGTTGACGTGAGCCTTGGCCGCCACGTTGTCTGTCACGACTAGGACATGTTTGCCTGACACTAGGGAGGAGAAATGTCGGAGGGCCAGATGAATCGCCCTGAGTTCCAGCCAATTTATGTTTTGCTTGAGGTCCACCCTGGACCATCGCCCCTGGGCCAAATGGGTCTGGAGGTGAGACCCCCAACCAAACACACTGGCATCCGTGGTCAGGACGAGCCTGAGGGGCTCCTTGAATATGGTCCCCTTGGACATGGCTGCGGAAGACCACCACTGGAGGGATGAGAGGATGTGGAACGGCACCTGGACCTTTCTGGAGGAGGCGCTGAGGTTCTGCTTCTGAAAAGGGAGGAGGAACCACTGGAGGCTCCTCGAGTGTAGTCTCACCCACGGGACTATGCCCATGCAAGATACCATCTTTCCCAGGAGCTGGGACAACTGTACCAGAGGAACCGTCCTTGCACCCCGAATCTGGGATACTAATTTCCGGATGCTCAACCGTCGCTCCTGGGATAGATAGACCCTGCAAAGTTCGGAGTCTATCAGGGCCCCTAGATGGATTAGACGTTTTGTGGGGGAAGTGTGGCTTTTCCTGAAATTTACTGAAAAGACATGATCCTGAAGGATCTGAATGGTGGTCAACAGATCTGATCTTGCTGACTGAAGGGACCTGGACTGTACAAGGATGTCGTCCAGGTAGCACTGTACGCGCACCGATATCATCCGAAGGTGGGCAGCCAATACCGCCAAGATCTTCGTGAAGACCCTTGGGGCCGAAGACAGGCCAAACAGGAGGGCCCGGTATTGATAATGCCGGCATGCATAACAGAATCACAGAAACCTGCGGTGCTCCCGGGAGATTGGGATGTGGAGGTAAGCCTCGTTGAGGTCTATGGAAGAGAAAAAATCTCCCTTCCTGATACCGGCCAATATTGACTTTAGGATCTGCATCTTGAACCGTCTGTATACTAAGAATCGGTTCAGACCCTTTAAGTCCAGTATCGCCCTCCATCCTCCTGATGCCTTGGGGACCACGAACAGGGGATGTGGGGACCACAAACAGGATGACCTGTTCCAACTTGACCCTTTGGTACTGGCTCTATGGCTCTGATGTCTAGGAGATGCTTGATGGCGGTGGATACGAGACGTGTTTTCGTGATACTGGGCACTGTAAGAAGCGATCGTGAGGGAGCGCATAAAACTCGAGTACCAGGCCACGTCTGACGGTGTCTCTGGCCCAAGAGTCGGTGGTGGTCTGCTCCCAGACCTGGTAAAACCGTCCCAGGCGCCCTCCTATCGGAAAATCCCCGCTGGCGTCACTTGGAGCGTCTATAGGGACGACCCCCAGAACCTCTGAAGGGACGTTTAGCATGAGACTGACCCCTGGCTCTGGTGTTCGGGCGGTCCTGCTAATGATCCTGCCTCTGGGAGAAGGAGCGTGAACCTCTGGGCCAATCCCAGGACTGCCCTGCTCGAAAGGGCTGTCGCCACTCCCAAGGGCCCAAGGGACGGCAGGACTGTCTACGGGAGTCCTGCTGCGGCCACCTGTCGGACTTCTTGGAGGGATGCACCATGACCTTGCGCTTGTCCTTACCCTCGACCACGTGTGGGTCAAGGATAGGGCCAAACAGATCCTTACCGGTGTACTTGGACGTGGAGAGATGCCATTTGGCCTTTAAATCCGCTCTCCACTGTTTTAACCATAGTAGCCTGCGAGAGGCCACTGTGGCGCCGATGGAACGGGCCGAGCACTTAGCCGAGTGGAGAGAGGCGTCCGCCATGTATTGTGAGGCCGCCACCAGCTTGACAAGTGACTGGTGCACTTTGACCTGATCAGGGGGAACCAATGTCTGAAGATCACGGAGCCACATGATGGCTGCTTTGGCGAAGAAATAAGCTGAAGTCGCGGCCTTTATGGTCAGTCCTGAAGCCTGGTGAGCTCTTCTATAGGCGAACTCAAACTTCTTGTCCTCCGCTTTCATAACCTCTGCCATGTCACCTGAGACGGCAGAATTAGAAAATAAAGAAATTGGGGGGGGGGGTCAACCATAGGGACGGCTAACATGGAGGCAAATGATGGAGAGACATTGTACAGCTTCTTCTCCATACTGCTTTCCTTGGGGTTAGTGGCCAGGGATAACCACTGGGCCTCAACCACATCCCGGAACACGAAGGGGCAAGGAATTTGCTTATGGTCCACGACCTTCACTGCAAATAAAGGGTTGGACTCCTGATCTGCGGAGGTAGAAGGTTTTTCCTCCTGAACTGAGGTCAGATTGGTAGTAGCACAGGCCTTCAATAGACGGGATTTAAAAACGGATGGGTCAAAGAGACACGAGGCAGAAGCCTGATCAGGCGCCGCCTCTTCATCCTCTGACATGGGGGTGTCAGCTATGGCCAAATCCACGGACTCCCCCTCTCCTACCTGAGAGGAAGTTTCAGAGATATCTGAACCTGGTGCCGTGGTGCCTCCCTGCAGAGAAGAACGGCTTGCAGGGGGTGGCGGAGTTTGGGAGGGAACCTGCGGACTCCTTGAGGAGGACATAAATTGAATAAAGGCGTGGTGCATGAATGCCTGGAATTGGCTTTGAGACCACATATCCCCTTGGTCCCTAGGGGCAGCCCCAACCACTGTTGGAGCATGAATCACTTGGGGACCCTGCTGTAAGGAGTGAGAGGAGTGAGAGGGACCTGCCTGTTCGGTTGCCCCCAGAGAACTGATCCAGGTGGCTTCTTGCACAGGCGCCAAAGGCAGCTCCGAGGTATCAGTATCCAGTGGAGCGGGAGGAACTGGTTCGGCCCCGCTGGATAGGAGCCGCTGTGCCTTGGAGAATTTCCTCTCCAGTGCCTGGTGCCTCCTCGAGGCCTCTTGCTCAGCTGACGTAGAAGTCTCTTTGGTAGTCAGATGTTTAGTTTTGGCTTTTTTCTTTCCCCCTGCTTCCAATTCTGTAGATCTGCGCTTTGACTGCACATGGGGTGCACCAGAGACTTGTGTTTCTGCCGTTGCAACTAGATAGGGCCTGCAGTAGGATATCTAGTGAAAAGATGGGAACCAAGGACGCAGATCAGTAGTCAGAGATGGAACGCACCCGTTCCTCACACTGAACTAAAAATGACTAGGACAGGACAACCAGACAGGTTGGTAAGCCTGTCCGAATAGGCCCGGTGGCTAAAGGCCACAGCTAACAGTAACAGGCGGTCAAAGGAAACCCCTCACTCCAGGACAGGGCTGAGGACAAGCTGGGGCCCACAGGGTGATGTATTATTACTCCTAGTGTTGCCTCCTAAAGCAGTCTTACAATAACAATTATTATATTTTTTTTTCAAGAAAACAGACAAAAAAACAACCCCCTAAATCTACACAAATGTCTCCTTGTGGCCTGCCACGCGGCCCCGGAGAATGCCTGAAGGCCCGGCTGAGCCGGCACAACCCGGTCTGGAGGGCAAAATGGCGGCCGCCTATGGACCTCAGAGCCCCTGAAAAACGCTCCGATATACTTGTCCCCCACTCAGACCTGGCAGCCCAGGTCAAGGTGATAGCTGCTCCGAAGAGCGGCCTAGCAGGCCCAAATTCAAAATGGCGGCCATCAGCGGAGTCTGAAACGGGGACCGCCTGGCGACCATGTGGTCAAAATGGCAGCCGCAACTCCTCGTATCCTTAGCGAGGGAGACGGATTTGAAAAAACAAGGGAGAATCAAGCGCGGCGCGAGGCTGTGCTCCCCACTCCCCCCCTCCAGGAACTTGCGATTCCTGAAAATGGGAAAAGTCCGCGATGCATCCAACGCCGGAGCCCCGTGCGCCTGGAGCTTGGACTGAGATCCACCGGCTGTGGGTCCGCTCGCCTTGCAGAGGTGTCGTAGAGGCGGGTAAAATTCTACCCGAGAGTCCTGCGTGCGGAAGGCCTGAAGGCCCCGAGGGGAGGAGAGGAGCCCTGCCGGAGCCAAGAGGCTTAAGGCTCTAGGAAGGACAGAGTCCTTAATGAATCAGCCAAAACCAACCAGCAATAATTTTAGAGAATTTAGAAAATAATTTAGAGAAGGATAAACCAAATTAAATAATCAAATTAAATTGTTCCAATGGAGCCAAGAAACCTGCCTGCTGCTGAGCCTAAGACTAAGTCAAAACTGGGAAGACACACCCAAAGGGAGGCGTGACTAAAGCTCTGACTTAGTCTCTCTGAGCAGGAAGGCTGAAATAACCCAATCAGTGGATTCTACATCCACCATGCTGGAGAAAGATATTTTTATTGCCCCAAATCAGGATCAACCAAATGAGGGAGGAATTTGTAAATAAAAAAAAAGAAGCAATTAAAAATTGTTTTATTAGAAAAAATATTTGAATGTATAAAGAAAAATAGAACCCTATGAAATCAAAATGAAAATCCCATCTAAACTTTAACAAAGCAGCTTAAAATAACATGCAGAAAAACAGCATCCAAAACATTTTGGCTTTTATTATTTTATCAATTATTATTTTGCATCCATATCTTAAATTCTATCAGCCATCCTATTCCATAAGTGCTTATGAAATGGGTGGTTGTACCAGTTAATTAAAATAAAATATAAAATAGTGCTTCAGTTCCGCAACTGTAGAATATTGCAATTCTATGCATCATTTATTTGGAATAAATGCACTGATCATATAGTCAAGAGTTATTTAATTACAAGTAAATATGATTGCATTAGAACATGTAAACTGCAATTTTTTGGGGGAAAAATAAGTTTCCTTTATCATTCAAGTCAGGTACCACCGAAAGATTTGTGCACAGAGTAATCAGTTATACCCATTATGCTAAAATAAACTGTTATCTTCTTCAAAACACTAATTAATTGTGATTAATATTTCATTAAGGATTTTTTAAATAAAAATATTAGTAATTGTTAAAATAAAGCATTTTCTTAAAATAGCAGAGACTGGGTTGGATTTATCATTGTAAGGGCCTGCAACACAAGATTTTTTTTTTTTAAACTGTTGCATAGTAAACTTAATGCCTTGGACAGAATTATAGCTTTTAAGACATTACAAACAATATTTATTACATATCTACATGCATGAGATTCTTGCTTAAAATGAAATACTGCTATATGAAACTGCTTTTAATTAATTGCTTTTTACTTGAGAACATACATTTTTGTTTAACGTAATAGATATTCAGTGTTATGATTAGCGATTTGTTCTATAAAATGATTGTATACTTCAGTTTAAAGCAATGAAGCAGATGTGCATCTAATGCCTGTAACCACTGCAAACCTTACAGTGTATGAGGAAATGTTTACCAACAATTGCAGAAGGTTTAGCAGTTTATGGTTCTGAAAATTAATACAACTGGCATTTATATTTATCAGCGATTACTAAACCCATGTTTACACATCACTATAAAACAACTTCTCCTCATCCTTGACTAAAAAAATAATGGAAGGGGAATCCCTTAATATTGCCTGATAATCAAACAAAGTGTAACAGGAGTATAGTTGAGGCTAGACGCGAGGGGTGGAACAAGGCTTACTAACTCAGACATTTTCAATGACTAATACTTAGTATTGTATATCAGGTGCCATGATGACTGCTGCACAATATGTTTTTATGTTCAATGTTGATTGTTTTAATAAAAGAATTTTATATATAAAAAAAAAGAAAAAAGAAAAAAAAATATTGCCTGATATTACTAACAAAAGTATGCAGCTAACAGAAACTAAATAAGCCAGACTAGCCTTCAGAAATGGCCCAAAGTGGGTAGAAAAGAACCTGAGAGAAGAAAGAAGGGCATACAGGTGGACTTGAGAAGAAGTTGCTCAACATCATGAGAACCTAGAAAGGGGGAGGGGGCAGAAAGAAGGTGATGAAAGGATACTTGTTTTATTTTTATTTTTTTTTAAAAAAAACTATATCTAAAGAAGTAGTTGTGCTCTCATCTTGTAAGGAAGCATCCAAGGCTGAATCCAGAATCTTCTTTCTGAGAGAAATCCCAACAGAAGGTCTCCGTAAAAGCAAAGGAGACCCAGAGCAAAGATTTCAACTAAGAAAACCAAGTCAAATTTATAAATGCTAACTGGAGAGGAGGAAGTCAGAGGAGACAAGCTTTTGATTTAAATGCAGATAGTCCCTGATTTACAACCGTTAATTGAGCCTAGAATTAGAGTTTATAAACTGTGGTCAACTGAGTCATCATAAACTGTGGTCAACTGAGTCATCATGAGACTGACCCAATTTTGACACATTTCTCTGTGGTGGTCATTAAGTGAATCACAGTGGACATTCTGCAAATCCGTATTTCTTAAATGAACCCAACTGTCTGCAGTGGGCATTTTTTACTTCCAGAAACAGGAAGTAAACAGTAGTTTCCAGCAAGAAATGTCATAAATTGTGGTCACATGATCACGGGATGTTCTAAACAGCCTTAAATGCAGGTCAGTTCCCAAGTGCCCAAAATATGATCATATGACCACAGAGGGGTTCCTTCCTTCAGAATATTGAATCCAGGTTGCTAGTACCTTTTGGGAGGGTCCATCATAACTTCAAATGATTGCTGAGTGACTGGTCATAAATTGAAGTCTACCTGTATATCTTTAATTAAACATGTGGCTAATTAAGGTTTCAGATTTCAAGAGAAAAGTGTGATTTGGAGCATCTAGGACAGGGGTTCTCAACCTTGGCAACTTTAAGACTTGTGGACTTCAATTCCCAGAATTCCTCAGCCAGCTTTGCTGGCTGAGGAATTCTGGGAGTTGAAGTCCACAAGTCTTAAAGTTGCCAAGGTTGAGAACCCCTGATCTAGGATGTTTCAGATGATGGGAACAATTCAAGATATTATTCCCCCCCCCTGGGAAGCTGAAAAAGACAGCCATCTGAGGCCAGAAAAAAAAAAATCAAGATCTTTAAGAAGTTCCTGGCAGATAATGCATAATGCATAAGCATCCATGTGTACTTCAAATCACATTTCTGCCTTTGAGTCTGAAATGATGCCCAGCCCTGTTAATTAATAATTAAATGAAGAACAAATAAATAAGACATCTATTGTTTATATTTTATATCAGAGAGTGATTTTTAAATTAAACTCTGTAATATCTTTCGGTTCTTGTTTTAAAATTTAGTTACAGTTCAATGGGATATCGAAGATGTCTTAGAAAGACTACCAGGAAAGAAAAGTCTACAAAATTAAGGCAATGCTTAATTGTATGGAAATCAAATACCAGCAAACATTAGAGAAATAAAAACAACTTGCATTGACTTTTACTGATAATTTTGATGGCACTATGTGGGATGATATAAACACAAGTCCCAAGTTTTCTAAAGCCCACAAGATCCGAAAGTAAGTATCTATGGAGAATATTGATCTTTAGATGCTTGATTATTGAAGAGAGAACTATACCATTTATAAAAATGATCCAGATACCATTTATAAAAATGATCCAGAGAACTATACCATTTATAAAAATGATCCAGAGTTATACCTGTGAAAAATGCAGAATGCAAAGTAGACTTCCCATGCAAAGACAACAGCACCACTGCAATAACAATAGATCTTACATTTGGGGAGGGGTCCGTTTGTTCGTATTTTATTTCTTCTTTCCCATTTGCTTCCGACTGTGTCAGTTGATATGATCTGCCTTCAATGAAAGTAATATAGTCTTTATAAGAGCATAATGGGCCTGCCAGGATACCCATGAAATTACAGTTGTAACTTAAATATTCCAGTAGACTTGGCATGTGTCTGTAATTCAAAGACAAGTAACTGGTGAGATTTTATGTCTCTTTTAGTAACAAGAACTCTACTACAGAATAATATTAATACCATATAGTGATTGGTTATAGATGAACTGTCTAGCTGACAGTAAACTTTGTAGATAAAAAAGTTGGGATTCAAAACTAGTTGATTAGTTGTTTATTAAGGGTCCTGTACCACTCAAAAGATCAATCTTTATGTGGCTCTCATAAAGATCACTGAATTAAACCATCTCAATCAGTTTTAGCCAATGGCAGTTATGGTTCACCAATTTGAAGGGACAGTTTTGGATGTAATAGACACAGTATGGGACGCGATTCATTAGGCAATCTGATTTCTCGTTAATGGAGAAAATCCAGGAAGTCAGACTAATTCAGTAGCATGCCACCAGAAATTTACTTCAATAAAACAGGGACATGGAAGCCAGACTCCAACAACAAAATGCAAATTGATCTTTCTTCAGTGTTAATACAGGTAGTCTTTGACTTACAACCATTGTTTTAGTTGAGCATTTGAAGTTACAATGGCACCAGAAAAGTGATTTACAACCGGTCCTTTCTCTTTTAACTGTCTGAAGCATCCCCACACTCACATAATCAAAATGGCATGTATTTACGATGCTTGCAGTGCCCCAGGGTTATGTTATCGACATTTGCAACCTTCCCAGCCTGCTCACAACAAGCAGAGTCAAGGGAAACCAGATTTGCTTAACAACCATGTGATTCACTTAAAAACAGCAGTGACCTGCTTAACAACTGCCTTGCTTTAACAACAAAAAATCTGGTCTCACTTGATGACTACCTGTAGCACACTAATAATATATTTTAGTTTGCTTTTATGCTGCTTTGTTTAGTTTGGCCCAAAGCACTTACTGTAGCTTTCTTCGTATTACTGTAAAAAGATGAAAAGCACCCAAATGCACAGAATCTAAATGCCTCTAGCTCCTGCAAAGCTGCTGAAAGGCTGACTGACAGATGGAATCTGACACTAAAATAGAGAAGTGCTTACCTCACGGCTAAGCATTGCTGTGAGGGTGACAGTTCTTCCTCTTTTCGGAACATTCCTGTGCATGAGCAAGAAAGAAAAGGGTAACCCGTTGGGCTGCTGCAAGAACCACAGTCACATTTGAGCTAGGATAGTTCTCTCTCTCCTTTTTTTTTTTTTTTTTTTTTGCAGGGTAGTCATGAAGAGAAGTAATTGCAATCTGAGGCCAAACAATAGAGCAACTGATGCTAGCAGAGATTTGAGAGGACATTTTGCCAACATTCTAATCCTCTTTGTGCTTAAGCTAGGATGGGCATAGATTGGAACAGAGTTATGAGTCTAGATTTCCTAATCAGATTATTACATCCAGATGATTTTGAGGGTTCAGAATTTTGATTCACTATAGAGGAAAAAAGCCATTCTGTCCGTGTGCAGAAGCCACTGAATCATCAGGCTATTTTCTTCAAGGTCTAAATCAGCGGTTCTCAACATGCGCGGCACGACGGCCCGCATCGCGCATGCGCGGCACAACAGCCCGCATCGCGCATGCGCGGCACAACGGCCCGCATCGTGCATGCGCGGCACAATGGCCCGCATCGCAAAGGGGAAAAAATGTCCGACCAAAAAAAATGGCGGGCCTGCATCGCGCATGCGTGGCGCGACGGCCCGCATGGCAAAGGGGAAAAATGGCTGACCAAAAAAAATGGCCGACTCCAAAAAAATGTCCAACCCAAAAAAAAATGGCAGGCCCGCATCGCGCATGCGCGGCACGATGGCCCGCATGGCAAAGGGGAAAAAATAGCCGACCAAAAAAAAATAAAAAAATGGCAGGCCCGCATCGCGCATGCGTGGCGCAACAGCCTGCATCGCAAAGGGGAAAAATGGCCGACCAAAAAAAAATGGCGGACTGTGGTGTTTGGCGACCCCCGTGAAATGGTCGTTCGACCCCAAATGGGGTTGCGACCCACAGGTTGAGAACCGCTGGTCTAAATACTATTTAAAAGATTGCCATTATTCCTTGCTTTCATGTTCAATTCAAGCAAGCTAATCAGAACATGCCACTGCTACAAATCATAGCCAAGACTCAGTCTGAACCATGATTGCTTCCATAATCTGTTTTAAAATAACAAGTTAGGCTAAGTCAAAATATCATACAAAAGTGCCATTTCTTGTACCTTTGGGTCAGAAAGACTATGATAAATAATTAACTGAAACAAAACAATCTCAAACTCCTAGTTTACGTTGCTGTCTCACCTCAACTAATCATATGTAATTTTAAACATGTTATAACATAAAATGTGACAGCCAGTTTGGTGTAGTGGTTAAGGCATCAAGCTAAAAACAGGAGACTAAGTCCTATTGCCACCTTAAGCAAAGCCAGCTGGGTGATCTTGGGTCAGTCACTTTCTCTCAGCCCTAAGAAGGAGGCCATGGCAAATCATTTTGAAAAAACTTGCGAAAAAAACTGCAGGACCTGTCCAGGCAGTTTCCAAGATTCAGGCACAGTTGAACAGAAGGTGAAACAACTGCATACAATTGAAAAAGTAAACTGAGATTGATCTAAAACAGTGAGTAGAGCCAACATATATGGTTCCGTATAATCAGATGACTGGAGCGCAATGGTTCCTGTGGTTAGGACGCTGGTTTGACAATTTGTAAGCCCATGTTCAAAGTCAGAGTGTCATTCACTCCAGCTCCTGCTCACATAGCAGTTTGAAAGCATGCAAACACAAGTAGATAAATAGGTACCACTTCGGTGGGCTCATTAATGGGGACATGAAAGGACCCTCCTGTTGGGCGACCTCCAGGCAATGGTTATGTCATTGGTTAATCCTTTCACCGCAGAAACACTTTGGTGCTTCTGACATGGCAGTATAGTATCAGATGACTATCCTAACTCTCTGCTACTATCTAATGATTGTCCAGTAATTAATAGCTTTAAATGGCAAGAGACTACACTATTATACAGGTATGGAAATCTGAAAAATTATTTGGATGAAATGATTCAGATTTCATGAGAGCACAGCAACTTCCTGTTAAAGACCCCCAAATTCTTAAGGTTTCTGCATAAGAAAGGGGATACATCTACTATAAGAAATCCACTTATTTAATGTTAATTGCAACTTGAAAGACTGCTATTGCTGCCTCTAATATTTCAGGGAGGGAGGGAGGATGCAATCATGAGGCCTACAATGGCCTGCCGACATAATGCGAACCATGATTAATGTTATATTCTAATGCAGCCATTATCTCTGATTATTTACAAATAAAGCCAAGTAACTTTCTTGGTCTAAAAGCAATCTCTTTTTAGATCCTCAGTTTTCAAAACTAAATAGCTAAGTATAGTTATTTATTTGAATTCATAGTATGTTCATACCTCTACACAATTTTTACTACTTATTTTTTCCAACTTGTGGCTTACTTTTATTTTCATCTACAATGCTTTTAAATTCTATAGACATTTGAGATGTAAATTTCCCTTGAGTGTTAAATCGAAAAAAAGTCGACATTACTGATTTAATAAATTAATACAGCAATACAATTTGCCCATTTTGAAAATTAATAATTATACAGAAAAGCAAAAAACTAAATGGAAATATTTGTTTAATGAAATCATTACAAATATCAGTTTTGTCAATAAAATTCCACTGGCTTTGTAAGAAAAAATATATCATCTCTTCAACTGATTGAACATCTGGTATGTGGATAAGGGGGTTTTCAACATTGCAAGGTTAAAAGGAAAACTGGCCAGAACGCATTGTTCTACCTGCAAATTTAAAAAAAAAAAATTCTCCTCCCCAATTTGTGTTAAAAATTTAAAGAAGGAAGTCTTTTCTCACCCCCAAATCTTACCATCATGAATTTCGTACGCCAAACTTGTAATTTTCTGTGTAATTATCATCATTGGGCTGTAACAAAGATGGAGAGAGGAGAGGAAATTTAGATTTTGAATAGTTATGAGTCTTTATATATATATATGTAGGTCTTTGGTTATTCGGGTTTTCTCCCACGTAAAATTGGAAGTGTCTTGGCGACGTTTTGATGAAGTCCCATTCGTCATCTTCAGGCTGGTGTTTTCGGCTTCGTGCTTCTAGGACAGCGGTTCTCAACCTTTTCCAGGGCTCGACACCGGCCCGCATCGCGCAAAAAAAATGGCAGGCCCGCACCGCGCATGCGTGGCGCGATGGGGCGCATTGCGCATGCGCGGCACGATGGCCCGCATCGCGATAGGGGAAAAAATGGCCGACCCCAAAAAAATGGCTGACCAAAAAAAAATGGCGGACTGCGGTGCTTGGCGACCACCGTGAAATGGTAGTTCGACCCCAAATGGGGTCGCGACCCACAGGTTGAGAACCGCTGTTCTAGGAGCACGAAGCCAAAAACACCAGCCTGAAGATGACGAATGGGACTTCGTCGAAACATCGCCAAGACACTTCCTATTTTACGCAGGAGAAAACCCAAATAACCAAAGACCTACATACAAACACCCGCAAAAACCTCAGAAAACATATATATATACCAGCCTGAAGATGACGAATGGGACTTCGTCGAAATGTCGCCAAGACACTTCAAATTCTACGTGGGAGAAAACCCGAAGAACCAAAGATATATATATATATATATATATATATATATATATATATATATATATATATATATATGTATGTATGTATGTATGTATGTATGTATGTATGTATGTATGTATGTATGTATGTATGTATGTATGTATGTATGTATGTATGTATGTATGTATGTATGTATGTATGCATGTATGCATGTATGCATGTATGCATGTATGTATATAGCTAGCCACTGCAAGAATTTTTCATTGGTAGGCTCAAGCAGAAAGAAACAAAGAAACTAATGGCATTTACACTGACAGGAAATGATATATTTTAAAAAAGGTTTATAGCTGATTTGCTTGAGAAGTCACGGATCCTGTTCAGAAAATGAACACATTTCAGCTCAATTATTCCTCCCTCCATAAAGGAAGAAGCTTCCATCCTTCCTTTGTCACAAAGCATTATTTTATTGTCAACCAAATGTCAAATGACGTTTTAAATGGGGATATCCTGATTTGAGGACAAAATGCATCACAAATTAAAAAGAGGACATTTTAAGCCCTTTCCTTCAGGCACAAAAAGAAGAGGAGAAAGAGAAGCTTGACTTTCCGACATGCTTGTTCTCATTATGTAAGCATTCAGCTACATGCATATGCACCATTCCCCACCATTGCTGCCTCCCTTTGACACATGTTTTAGATTTAAAGTCTAAAGACTTTGCCAAATTTTCTAATCTTTTTTTTTTTTCAAAAAAGCATTCCCAAAATAACAAAATGTCAAACCGGAATAATACAGTACATTAAGCAGACAGAGAGATAACAGAAAAAAATAGCACTGTCCCCTGTAAATAATGGGCCAGTAAAATTTAGCTTAATTTCAATTGCACATACGTTTGTTCCATAAATATTAGAACATAAGTAACCTTGAAAAATTGAAACATCAGTCCGCAGGGAGTACTTTGCCATTTCTGCATCACACAGAAGATTTTCTTTTAGACACATACATAATGCTAATACCAGAGAAAGCAATGTGATAGAAATTCAGCAGTACCCTAGAGAAATGCTGTTTCCCAATTACATAACTCAAATGTAGAGAAATGTACACACATTCTTCCAATATAAATGATTTCTTCTAAAAGTAACTTTGGTGTCTTGTTCCAAGAGAATTGTAGGAAAACAGGCAAGATTTATTAGCTTTCATACACTTCCCCAGTACAAAAAAGATTAATTTGTGAACTCAAATACAAAACCAAGTTTTTAAAAGAAGGGAAGGGGAAGGAAGGGAAAAGGAACTGCAGAAAGGAAGTCTCTCAATATTCATGATTGCACTGGACGTTTCCAGAGGCATATAAAGGTTTTTAAAGTCTCTATGTTTTCCCAGATGCAATAAGGTACAGGTAGTCCTGGACTTATGATCGATCGCTTAACAAATATTTGAAGTTATGACTGACTTGAAAAAAGTTACTTACACTCATCCTCAGAGTTATGACTGCTACACTATCCCCACAGTTACATCATTGCATTTTGGGTGCTTGGCAAGCAGCTTACATTTATGACCAGTTGCAGCATTCTGCACTCATGTGAGATAGTGTTTTGTGAATGTTTTGCCATTTTCTAGCAAAAATGGCAAAAAAACGCCCATTGGATAAGCTGGATTCAGACTTACAATGCAATTCATTTAATGATTACAATGACATGCTTAATGACCATCATAAAAACAATTGTAAAATTGAGTTTGGTCATATGGTGACTCAATTTAAGACCACAAAGACTTACGACCAAAATTCTATTTTAAACTGTGGTCATAAGTCAAGAACTGCCTGTACATTTTAATCAGGACATCATACAAGTGGTTTGATCTGAATTCTTCCTGTCCATCCAGCATCAGTATCAGCTGGATCCCCTGGATGGACTTTTAGCCCACAGAGAAATCATTTTCACAAACATCCTATATCAGATATAGTTCTGTTCTGAGCTATATAGTTATGAAGGAGCTAGATAGAAAATTGTGATAGGGCAGCCTTCATCATGTGTGTGTGTACACACACATTTTCCCATATTAAGTCACATCCCTGAGTTACATTACCTCATAATCTTCTGTTGCAATAAACAAACAGGTAAAGAGCTGTAAAATGCACACATGCTGATTTTTAATCTACGAAATCTTAAGTAAATTATACTTAATTCAGACTTAACTACATCTAGCTACAGAAATAATTTCGAGTACTGAAAATAGTTATTCTTACCCTGAAAAATCAGCAGAATATTGTCCATAGTCAAATATATAAACTCTAGAAATTTGGCACACAGTGAGGTATCCCAAAGCAAAAACAAAACAATATCTGGAAAAGAAAAAAAGTCATTGGGTTATCTCTCACACAGCCTATGGGCATTAACATAAGTTTAATTTATTTTTAGGGTAAGTGTTTGAAAGAATAATATAGTCTGAGACCTTATATCATAAGCACAGTATTTTCTCAAATGTACTCATATTGTCAATTGGTTCACATTTCTATTTCTTTTATTTACACACACACACACACACACATACATACATACATACATACACACACACACACACATACATACACACACACACACACACACAAACAATTTTGGGCTCAATTGTGGTTGTAAAGTTGAGAACTACCTGTAGCTATACAAGTTAGGACTCTCTGAATCACCTCTCAATAAGATTTAAGATGAGGCTGTGGCTGTAAGTCAGAGTACTTAAATGGGATTAAATTTCTCTTACACCCAAATAAGCATTCAGAGTTGCAGTCTGCATATTTGAAACTTCTATAAAATAATGGTTTTACAGAGATCTTATTAATCCATACAATCCAAAAACATCCATACAAATACCGCCTTTCAGCAAATTAAAAAGATAATTTTTTTCTTTCTTTTTCTGATATGTGGGCAGATAATTCTGCATTAAATAGCATTTATGAACTTTTCTAGCAAATTGTTGCATTTGCTGAAGAAAGGACAACTTTTTTTCATATCTTTTCTTCTCCTATGAACGTTTTAAGCATTTTACACTAGAATACATGCCTCTTACGTTACTTTGTTACCATGACCAAATGACAATGACTGAATAACCACACATTTAAGTTGCTTTAACTGTACAGAAATCAACTGACATTTCCCCTACACTTGTACATTCAGTCCATATACATCTTATTCCTCAGCATTTAGTTCTGCTGTACTTCCCCAGGGGTATTGTCAGAAATGGGAAACAGAAGCACAAATCATTTAATTAAAATGGAGGGAGCAAAAGCATCCATTTTCCTCATCTCAGTAACTAAAAGATTTCTGTTGTAACTGAGCAGGCTCCAAATTCTGATCTTCACAGCGACAAGCCTCGTGCCAGACAGTCAATCCATCTCCATAAGTGAGACTAATGTACAGAACTAGAGGACAAGCCTGGAGCAAGCCTGGTCAGGAATCGAGGCTGACCATCTGTTCATCAGCCTCTGAATGAAGTGGAGTCTCCCTAAATTGCTAGCGAAAGTCTAAGTAAATTACGCAAAAGAACCATTGTTTGGAAAAAACGGTTGTTTTCTGAAGAGATATACAGGTAGTCCTTGACTTACAGCAGTTCATTTAGTGACCGTTCAAAGTTACAACAGCACTGAAAAAAGTAACTTATGACCGTTTTTCACAGTTACAGCCTTTTCAGCATCCCCAGGGTCATGTGATCAAAACTCAGATGCTTTATAACTGGTTCATATTTATGACCATTGTTGTGTCCCAAGATCATGTGATCATATTTTGCGACCTTCTGACAAGCAAAGTCAATAGGATAGCCCACAGGAAGTCACAAGTCACATGACTTCACACTTAATCACTCAGAGTGATTTGCTTAACAACTGGAACCGCTGGAACTGCCAAAGTGACATCAAGTTGGGCACAGTCACATGATTTTCACTTTATGGCCAAGTTGATAAGTGACACAGTGGCAATCAATAAATGAGGACTATCTATAGCTGTACAAATCTATTGTAATTTAAATCCCATTCCCATCTCTTTAAAACCTAGAGCAGACAGGCACCATCTTGTGATCTTTGTCTTACATTTTCTAATAGGTTTTCTGATGGCTGATCCTGATTAAGGCAACACCATTTCATCTTGTTTAGATATTTTTTATTCTCCTTTTTCCCATGCTAAATATATGCATTCAAAGTTTAAAACATGGCTTGTATGTTTTCTCTTCTTTTCTTGCAGTAAATTGGATTTTGTTTCTCTCTTATGAGATTGCTGTGTATCTAAGAAAAAGGCTGGAATCCTCTAGCCACATGTCTTAAGCTACATGGCTAAGAGAATGCATTTTTTATTTGTTTCATTTTGTGAGATCTTTGTTGTAGGCCAGATAATGAAACTGACTCCAGAGGTTTGACTGGAAGTATCCTTTATTGTTATAGGCTGTAGTAACAGTAACTTGAAAGACTGTTTTTTTTTCCTTCCGTCCCTCTTACATCCAACGAGGTGATTTTCTCCCTAATATTTTCTTTATTTTACAGGCTTAAAGCATGTTTGTACAGATGTTGCTGAAATCATCTCTGCATAGTTTCTCCAAGATCATCCCTAGGACTCCATACATATTTTACCTTTTAATCACCAGAAAAATAATTAAGAGATGGGTGTAATTGTCCTATCTCTCACTCCATAAAACAAGATGGTCTTGACAGAGACAGAAAACATCCATCAGCAAAGTAAGAAGGGAAAAAGTATCTTAAGTTCACAACAAGCAGAAGAGTTCCAGACAGGCACTCCTTAATTCACATAAGAAAGGAAGCAAGTACAACACAATCAGCCTTACAAGATCCTGTTATTTGAGCCAATTTCAATAAAAGTAGTTTTAGCCTTCCTATGGAGTTAAGTGTTCTGGTCTGGTCTACTTGATGAGGCTAACACAGTTAGGATATGTGGAGAAGCATGGCAAGAACAACACAAAGATTTTCAAAAAGTCTTCTTTAATTGAATTTATTGAAAGAAAAAAACAAGTTACAAAAAACTCAAAAACTGGAACTTTTCGTTTTAGCACGCAATTTACTGCAGAATTGGCAAGGACTATGACTGCTTATTTCTCTTGCTAACCACATTTAACAGATGGGGAGATGGCTAACAATTTTACTGATAATGGAATAATGTTTAGGTGTTACAGGCTAGTAATGTTTCCCAAACTATTATCCATTTTCTCAGGTTCTGAGAAGCCCATAACAAAGGATAGTTCAGCCATGATACAGGAGATTTTTCAAATGTCAGATCAGCCAGGGTCTCTCTCTCTCTCTCTCTCTCTCTCTCTCTCTCTCTCACACACACACACACACACACACACACACACACAGAGAGAGAGAGAGAGAGATTTAAGATTAAATTTATATGAAAGGGGTGTTGTCTTACCTGAACACCTTTTCTCAGCATGATGATGGATAATCCACAGATTGGATTTCCTGAAGTCCCTTCTACCCAATTAGACTAAGTCTGCGAGATAGCCACGCCTCTTGCTGGGTCATGTTTACCCAGTTCCAATGAGGGCGAAGCAACAGACAAAGTCAGACACGTTGGTTCCCAGACTCCTGCCACAGTGCCCATCAATCATTAAAGGGTGGGAGTGGATTATCCATCATCATGTTGAGAAAAGGCGTTCAGGTAAGACAACGCCCTTCTCCAGTATGAGGATGGATAATCCACAGATTGGGACATACCAAAGTCTGCCTGTTCCTGGGGGGGGGGGGTAACAGACGGCCTGTGATGCAGGAGATGAGACAACCCGCTGTAATACTCTACGGCCAAAGGTAGCGTCAGCAGAAGCAAACCTATCAATTTTATAGTGACGAATAAATGGGGAAGGGGATGACAAGGTCGCCGCCCGACAGATTTCGCCAATGGGCGCCTGAGTGGCCCAGGCCGCAGAGGTGGCCGCACTACGGGTAGAGTGGGCCGTGATACGTGAAGGAATGGCTAAGGACTGTGATTGGTATGCCCTGGCAATACAAGCCTTAATCCACCGGGGAATAGTGGAAGATGAGACCTTGAGTCCCATAGAGGAAGGATTGAAGGAAAGGAAAAGTGCCTCTGACTTACAGAAAGCAGCAGCCCTTTTAAGATAAATGTGGAGTGCCCTGCGGACATCCAAGGTATGCCATCTGCGTTCCAAGTCATGGGATGGTCTAGGGCAGAAACTCGGCAACACCACCTCCTGGGACCGGTGAAACAAGGAGTTCACCTTAGGAATGAAAGTGGGATCTAATTGCAGGGTTATGCAATCGGGGCGAAACAGGCAGAGATCCTCCCTGACCGAGAGGGCCGCTAGTTCAGATATGCGTCTGGCCGAAGTCACTGCCACCAGAAAGGCTACTTTCATGGATAAAAGATTGAGATCACAGGATTGAAGTGGTTCGAAGGGCGACCCGGTAAGAGATGGTAAAACCTTTGAAAGATCCCAAGAGGGGTACCGATGAACGGTTGGAGGTCTAGTGTTAACTGCCCCTTTGATGAACGAATGGACCATCGGGTGATGGGCTAGTGAGGAAGAGTCATCACAAGAGAGTACCGTGGCCAAGACCGCAACCTACCTCTTGATGGTACTTGGAGAGAGGCCCTTATCTATTCCGTCTAGTAAAAACTGTAGAACTTGAGGCATAGTGAGAGATGACAACTGGACCTGATGCTTAGACATCCAAGATAGAAAGCTCCTCCAAGTGGAGTCATAAACTCTATTAGTTGACGCTTGAATCATATTAATGATTCTCGGAGGGTAAGCTTCCTCAGTCAGACGTCTCCGCTCAAGCACCATACGGTCAACTGTAGCCATTGAGGGTCAGGGTGCTGGAGCGCCCCTTGACTGAGTGCTACTAAGCCTGGAGGTATCTTCCAAGGGATCGATGCTGACAGGCTCATAAGATCGGTGAACCACAGGCACCTCGGCCAATGAGAAGCTATGAGAACCACCTCCGCCTTCTCTCGTAGAATCTGGTGGAAGACAGCCAGAAGAAGGGGGAGTGGAGGAAAGGCATAGAGAAGGCCCCAGGACCACTGTATGTGCAGAGCATACGCTCCGTAATGGCTCTCTGAATTCTGAGCACCTGGCGATGGCCCGAGAACTCCACCATCTGAGTAACCTCGATACCATTGGAGTCAACCTCACCTGCCTGTTGGAGGATGTTAGCTTTCACCTCTGAAAGGGGAGGAGGAACCACTGAAGAGCTCTGGAATGTAGTCTGGACCAGGGTATGATGGCAATGCAGGAGATCATCTTGCCTAAAAGCTGGGAGAGGGTGAGGAGGGGAACCGCCCTGGCGCGGCATACCTGGTAGACCAGGGCCCTGAGACTGGCTATGCGATCTGGCGATAGGTAGACCATGTGGTGTGTTGTATCTATCACTACTCCCAGATGAAGGAGCTGCGTGGATGAGATCAGCTGGCTCTTGAGGAAATTCACTGAAAACCCGTGGTTCTGGAGCACCTCTATGGTACGGGCCACTTCCGACCGTGCAGCCTGAACAGACACCAACTGAATGAGGATGTCATCCAGGTAACACGGGATCCGAATAGAATCCAGTCTGAGGTAAGCTGCCAGAACCGCCAAGATCTTTGTGAATACCCTCGGGGCGGATGAAAGGCCAAACGGAAGCACTCTGTATTGTGATAAGATCTGTAGCAGAATCTGAGAAACCTCCGATGTGGTGGAAATATTGGAATATGTAGGTACGCCTCCATGAGGTCGATGGACGTCAGGAGGTCGTTCCTTCTTATGCTGGCCAAAATGGATTGCAGGGTTTGCATGTTGAATTTTTTGTATATCAGGTAATAATTTAACCGTTTTAGATCCAGAATGGCCCTCCATCCTCCCGAGGTCTTTGGAACTATAAAGAGGATTGAGTAAAACCCTCACCCCCTCTGATCGGGAGGGACTGGTGTACCACTGTTTATTGAAATATGCTTTGCTTGGCTAAAATCAGCAGGGGTTCCCATGTCTACTTCAATAGATGTGAAGTAAAAAAAAAGAAAGAAAATGGAGCTGGCTAGGCTAAGCAGACCAGTTCCCCACCTTGCAGTTGCTTTGCCTAGGCCAATGTTTCTCAACCTTGACAATTTTAAGGCATGTGGACTTCAACTCCCAGAATTCCACAGCCAGCACTGAAGGGATGCTGGCTGTGGAATTCTGGGAGTTGAAGTCCACATGCCTTAAAATTGTCACGGTTGAGAAACACTGGCCTAGGACCTTTAGAGAAGCAATAAAAATGCTAGCACAAACATAAAAGTGCTTGGAAAGGAAAGGAATGTTGACAACAAAAAGGGATACTGTATTTGCAGTCAAAGAACGCTGTGTGAGCCAAGGACAAGGGAAGATAACAGGAATAGAAACATTGCATAGTAACTATTATTCCTAATGTACAATCTCTACATTATTAATAAAATCACTGTATTTCTACTTCCACCTTCATTACAGTACTATATCTAACCTCGTGGATTACACGTATACTTTGTTTACAAAAACCTACATAAGGTGCATTTTTAGATTTGCAATGGAAGCTCCAGTATCGAAATTAACTCACTCTATTCTTATATTGATGAGTATTCTGGCCTCTGTTATTAAAGTAATTCATAAAGTAGAAATTTCCCCTACGCATACACTGCATAATCTATTTGCAAGGCAAATAAAGAAGCATGAAGATATATAAGTGCAATTAGATATTATTTCAGTCCACAACTGCAACACCTCAGATACAAATGGAAAGGACTAAGATTTAGATATTAAGCATGCTAATGCACATTACTGTCATCTCAGGATTTAGCATGCCACAGACTAGAACAAATAAGCACAGTTCACTTAAAAATAGTGCTTTCATGCATGTATTGGACTATGTGCTTTATAAATTTTGCATGCGAATAGCAAAAGCACGTTTCAAATGATATCATACAACTTGAAGCAATTTCAATAAAACAGCATGCAACTAAAATTAATCATAGTACACCACTTTATTTTAATCAAGTATTCTGCCAAAAAAGTAAGACATCCATCACTCAAATTCACATTCTGTATAATTAAACCAAAATGGAAAGGAGCCATTTCCACTGTTTTTAATCACTCCAATACAAAAAAAACCCAAAAACCAACAAACCCTTCATTCTTATATTCTTGGCAGATAAATTACAAGAACAATGTAATGTATTAAGACTTGGGGTTTATAGAATGTGTCGTTATAATCAAACATATGCAGAACAAATTTCCATCTTCTTCGCCCGATTCTTCTCCAGCAGCGAGCATCACAAAAATAAGGATACACAAATAATACTAAACGAAGAGCTCACATTTCAGCCTGCACTGCAGTAATAAGGACAACATTGTCTACAGTTAATTGGGAAGGATAAGTAGGAACTATGCTTGGATGCTTTTGTACATTTTGCTGATATAGGTACCCCTCAATGTGCAACTATTTAATGACAGTTTGAAGTTATGGCAGCCTTGGAAAAAGTAACATATGGCCCATCGTCAAAGTTACCGGTACAACCGTCACCACACACCCCTCTGTCAAATTGCAATTTGGGCATTTGGCATCCAGCTCACATTTATGACATTGGCAATATCTTGTGAACACGTGATTGTGATTTGTGCCTTTCCCAGCCAGCTTTCTGACAAGCAAAGTCAATTGGGGAAGCTGGATTCACTTAACAACTGCATTATATAATGACCATGTGATTCACTTAACAACTGTGATGATTTGCTTAACAATCATGGTAAAATGGTTGTAAAAAAAATTGGGCCCGGTCCATGTGATGGCTTGCTCAATGATCACACTGCTTAGCAACCAAAATTTTGGTCCCAATTGCGGTTGTAAATTGAGGACTACCTGCAAAGCTGATATCTGCAAAGTTCTAGTGACTGGTGTCTTGAAGTGTGGCTGGGCAGTGTCTTACATTGTTATCTGGAATGCTGTTCAGCTTGTGGGCTCTGATGAAGCACCAGGACACTCTCCAGCATGGCTCTTATCATCTGCTGTCTAGATCCATGGCCCTCCTCAGATAGCTCAGGAAGGTGTGAGTGGTTGGGTCCAGCAAATGATCAATGCCTGTTTGCGGAAAAGAAATATGCCTGATGATTTTAAGACGTTGGTATGTCTTCTTTTGAAGAAGACTTCCCTGGATTGAATTATTTGGACAGCTACCACCCTATCTCCAACCTCACCCTTTTAGAGAAAGTTGTTCATGGTGTAGCTTCTGCTGCAAAATGCCCATAAAAAAGAGTTTATCCGTATCCTTTTCCATCAGGGTTAAGGCTCAGGCATGAAATATTGGCCTAGATCAGGGGTTCTCAACCTTGGCAACTTTAAGACTTGTGGACTTCAACTCCCAGAATTCTGGGAGTTGAAGTCCACAAGTCTTAAAGTTGCCAAGGTTGAGAACCCCTGGCCTAGATGATTTCTGTCAGGATCTGAATGAAGGGAATGCACTCTTTCTGACCTTCTTGAGTTGGTGTCATTGATCAAGTTGGTGTCATTGAAGGTCATTGAAGCACTATTTTACATTAATTGTACTCTTTCCTGAGCAGGAAAAGTCTGATCAATAGGGAAAGAGATTTCCTTGGAGAGTCCCACAAGGCATGATCATTTTTCTTCCTACGTTTCCACGTATACATTTTATATTATTATTTAATTTATACCCTACCTTAATTTGTACAACTCTAGGCAGTAAACATAATACCCCTACCTATTTTTCCAACAACAATTGTCAGGTGGAGCAGACTGAGGAGGCTCCACACACATTTGCACTACTCAGGTGACCCTGAGGACACAGATAAACCTCCAAGAGGCCTCAAGGACTCTCTAAAACAATGCAAATGACCAGCTGCCTGCAAGGAGTATAAATCCTCCCATTCCCCACCATCCAGTCAGAACTGAAGAAGCTTCTTGGATGAGAAGCAAAACGTCTTCAAAGAAAAACAAGGAAGTCCAGTGGCCTCCTGAAAAAGCACCTTTGAGACAACCATGGTCTGGATGACTGAGAATCTCCATAGACAGGGAGATTGAAAGTGAATATTTGGCCTAAAGTTACCCAGCCAGTTTTCATACCTAAAAGAACAAATACAGCTCATGGTCTCTAATCAAGGCCATTAACTGCTACACCAAAGTGGCCTTCAATGAACCTGTTGCTACTAGGTATCATTGGTGAGATGCCATCAGCATTCTAATGATATTGTGTATTACTACCTGGGTCAAGCTGGAGGTGCCATGAAAGTCTTAATATGGGGTCTGAAAACTGGGAGGGGCCAGGTAGAAGAAAACAAGCTGAAATGAAATCCTAACAAAAATGGACTTATTTGCCCCCCAAATGACTTCGTTTCCTGTATGTAACAATTGCAATAATGGATGGTGGCTTTCCCCCTGAAAGAGTACATCTGTGACTGAAATGCCTTCCTGGACTTATGGCTATTGCTATCTGGAGGCTGCAGCCAAGAGGACCTTTGCCTAGCTTCAACCTCTGTGACAGCTACAGCCATGTCAGCCCTGATGTGACACGGTGATATTAATTTATGCCCTTCTCATTACCGGGATAGACTTCTGTAACCAGCTCTATATGTAATGAACTCTGAGGACTTCTCAGAAATTACTTTGCCCAATTTGAAATTGCATTTTGCACTTTGCTATTTGGTATGGATGAAAGAGTGGATGTTGGTTTTTCTTCAGAGCAGCCCTGCTTCAGACTATGGGATCCCGGAGCTGTCATCCTCCATAGCGCACCCTAGCCTGCCCACACTCCATAGTGGCTCCTGCCAATCCATCCACAGTCCTTACAGCCCCCCACACTCAGTGGCTCCCACTGGTGGCATTCACCCACCCATATAAGCTCTTGTCTGCTGGCTTACTTGCTTAGGACTCCTAGTATCTGGGTTGCCTAGTATCTGGGTTACAACAACTATCCAGGACTGCTGGGATTACTGTCACTAAATGATACAGTCATGTGACATCATTGTTTACGACCGCATCACCTAGTGGACTTCCTGTATGTATAATAATTGGGTGCACAGAACTTTACACAATGATTAGAATTCCTTTACTAGAGATTCTGCTATGAAAATTAAGATGGACTTGTGTGCTTTCCATAAAAAAAATATAAACTTTTGCACTACCAATATAATGCTTATAATGGTAGCTTATAATAGTTATTAGTAAGCTGCATTAATTACAGTCCTTGTTTATAGTAAACTATTCCAGCAATAAAACAATAGCATGAATAGCTGTTCCTCAGTGATCATACCTCTGAGAAATTACCACAGTCCAGATTATTTAAGAATAAAATGAAAAGGAAAAAAAAAGGAAAGAAAGAACATCCTTTGTTGACAGAACTGTGGCTATCTTAAAATTGTACACAATTGTATCTTATGCAAAGGGCTCCATTCACTTGCTACAATGCAGCAGCCATACTAGTTCAATCTGAATGCTAAAAGGGGTTTTTGTGTGCGGTGCACATTCCGGGCCTTGCACCGGAATGATCTGACCACTTCATTGAGTTGGCCCACTTGAATTCCTTTTTTTATTCATATGGATAGGGTAAATGTATTTATCATAAAAATGAATACCGATTCAAGCCAGTATTAAATCCCCAAATTAGAAAATACTTGTTAGCTGTTATACAAAATGCTCTTTTCCCATACATTTACAGTATCATGCAGTGCTTTTGGGGGGGGGGAAAGGTGCCGGAACTCACACGTCGTACAACCCGCCTTGCCTACCCTACAAGGTTCCATCCAAAAAAAGGTGCCGGAACTCCGTTCTGGGCGTTCTATGACAAAAAAAAGCCCTGGTATTATGAGATATCTTTATATCATCACTTTACTCAAAAAAAAAAAAAAAGACAAAAGAAAGGTAGAGTAACATCAGAAGAGAATCACAGATTGGAAGGATTCTAGACTTGAGACAACAGCATGTTGGCTCCTGTTAACTGTAGCAGGCCTATCCAAATTATCTCAGAGATAACCAAGCCTCCTGCACTAATCTGAGAGGCGGAAAACACAAGCAATTAACATGTTTCCATTGAACAGTTACTAGCCTGGCCATAAATCAATCAGTTGACAGTATTCCTAGAGCTGAATGATGTAACTTAATTAGAGAATGCTCTGCAGAGAAAGCATCTCTTGCCTGTAACTCATAGCTGTAGCTTAAATACAACCAAGAAAAGCAGATCCAACAGCATGGATCCAGATGTCCAGTCTGGGCTTTATTAGATAAAGATCTATTTGCAAGGCAAGGAATGAGGAGAAACCAAAAACAAGAGCACTGAAGAATACTGGCTTACTAGCAGAAAGTAAGTTTCCAACAAGGTAGAGGAGCCTTAGATAGCCTACAGAGTGTGTAGCCTTCCCTAGAGAAGTTGATGCTCTTTCCTCTCAAGGAACTTGCACTCCTCAGCCCTAGTTAACTGATATATTTATTTTAGCGTTTGACACACTCCCCAATACAGCATCTTGAGTCCTTGTTCTTTCAATTAGCAGGTACCAGTACTAGCTCTGAGTCATTATTCTCAAGTGGCTGACAGCTTGTTGACTCCCATAATACAGGATGAGGGTCTGCCAGGATTTTCTCCAGCTTTAAACATCAATATCTCATCTGCCCTGATCCACTTTAGTATAGCAACCTTCTCTGGTCCCTCCACTTTCTCCTTCAACAAGGAAACAAGGTTGCACTTGGAGAAGGAAGAGCCTGAATCCTCTTCAGGTAGAAAGACAATTATTGCATGTCCTCTGCAGGTCACAATCATGCTTCCGTTGCTGTCCATGTTGCTTGAAGCTTTCCCTGCATATTCCCTAGGCAAATTTCTATACCAACCTTCCTAGTTTGTTTGCTGCTGCCTCTCTGGGTAACAACTAATCTGGGCTGAAAGAAGGTGGAAAAGAAGAATTGGGACAAAAGAAAGAGGTATTCCCCATGACCTTGTCTGCTCTGGCCATTCACTCACTCACTCACTCACTCACTCACTCACTCACTCACTCACTCACTCACCTTGCAATCTGAAAACTGGTTCCATATTCTATATGTCCTCTTGAGCTCCCTACTTATCAGCAGGAGCTAGCAAGCAATCTCCTCCTTAGCTTTCCTTTCTTTCCTTTGCCACACTTTTTGGTGTCTCTGCAGTTCACTCCATCTTTCCCCTCAAATAGGCATTTCTTTTTAACCACTGGCATCTCAGAAGGAAACAAGAAATGATTTCCATAAAGAGTTCCGCACTAAATCAAAAGCCAGGCGTTCCAATCAACCAAGCTGAAAATTTTTAATACCCTCACTGTCTCCCAAGCATGGTTATATCTTGCTTTCGATCGGAACTGCATCAGAATATGCCTTGCTGTGTATTGCTATATTCCTCATATATTCCACTGGAAGTAATGCAGTATGAATCTATGACAGTTTAACCACATACATTTGAGATCTTGAGAGATGACGGCAGCAAAACCAGAACAATGTCATAGTCTTTTGAATGCCAGTTCATAGGGAGTGATTGTCTGGCAGGACTGTGTGGCAAGACAGAGTCTACCCTTTTCTTTTTCTCCATTAAAGGGAAGAATGCTACTTTGCCATACTGAGGCCGTTCTGTTGGTTCTGTCCTCTCTGGGAACACAAAGCCATCAGCAAGTTGGTTAAAAGAAAAAAATGAAACTAAACCAACAGGCATTGCCACTATAATCCAAAAATATAATTTCGTGGCTGATCAGGGCATCTTTATCATACCAGGGATCTGCCAGAGATTCTGCACTCCAAAATAATTAATAGATATTATCATTAATATCTATTAATAACACACATACACATGTATGTATATACATATATTTTCTCTATTAGCAGCACAGCTGATGTAACAAAGAAGATAACACTATCTTTGTCAAGTTGAGGATCTCTCTTTGACTGTTGTCTCAACTTTAGAGAGGGGCATCTCTGAGCAATAAACAGCTGAGAAGGAGTGTTGGCTTACCTGAACAGCATGATGATGAAGAATCCACCAATGAGTTATTTCAGTCCTCCTGCTCAATCAGACTAAGTTGTCAAGTTGTCACGCCCCTCCTTGACTGGAACCTCCCAGTTTCATCGACGGCATAGCCAATTACAACAGTTCGACATGATGACTCTCAGAGCAGGTACAACAGGAAAAACAACCCCCTGGCACGGACCTAACTGATCTCTATAGAGGGGAGGGCGTGGATTCTTCATCATCATGCTGAGAAGAGGCGTTCAGGTAAGCCAACACTCCTTCTCCAGCATGATGACTGAAGTATCCACCAATGGGACTTACCAAAGCTCCTGCTGTCCCTACGGGAGGGAGTCAGTTGGGGCCTGTGACCCTGTTGGAGGATTCGTCTACCGAAGGAGGCCTCAGCCGAGGCAAATTTGTCCAAACGGTAATGCCTAATGAAAGACCATGTCGCTGCCCTGCAAATGTCCTCTATGGATGCTTGCGTTCCCCACGGCACAGATGTGGCAGCACTAAGGGTGGGGTGTGCCGTCACATGACTAGGAATTGGCAGGGCAAGTGACATGTACACTCCTGCTATGCACACTCTGATCCACCTGCCTATGGTTGAGGCGGATACCTTTTGCCCCATGGATGAAGGCTGAAAGGATACAAACAAGGCTTCAGACTTACAAAAGGCCTCCATGCGTTTGATGTAACAGCGCAAGGCTCTACGTACGTCCAATGTGTGTCATTGCCGTTCCAAGTCATGTGACGGACGGGGGCAAAAGTTCAGAAGAATAACCTCCTGTGACATATGAAACACTGTGTTGATCTTACGGATAAAGGAGGAATCTAATCTAAGAACCACCCTGTCCTCGTGAACCGTGCACAGGTCCTTCCTGATAGATAAAGCGGCCACTTCCGAGATATGTCTGGCAGAGGTAATGGCTATCAGGAAGGAAACCTTGAGTGACAGATACCGCAAGGAACAGGTTCTAATGGGTTCAAAGGGTGGGGAAGTTAGGGCCTGCAGAACCCGGGGAAGCTCCCAGAAGGGATACCTGTGGATCACGGGCGGTCTGCTATTGGTAACTCCTTTAAGAAAGGAGCGGACCAGAGGGTGCTGAGACAAGGACTCTGATGAGTCCCAGGAAAGCACCGTGGAAAGAGCCACTACCTGTCTATGAATGGTGTTGGGCGCCAACCCCTTGTTGACGCCCTCCAACAAGTAGTTTAAGACCCTTGGTATGGTTACCTCGGAAAGAAGCAGGTGATTACTGTCGCACTAGTGGCAGAAGTTCCGCCAAGTATGATCATAAATGCGGTTAGTTGCCAGTCTCCTGGCAGCCTGGATCATGTCAATCATCCCTGACGAATATGACTCCTGAGTCAGAATGCGGCGTTCAAGTGCCAGGCGGCCAACTGGAGCCACTGGGGGTCTGGATGTTGCAGATCCCCCTGCATTAACCATATGCGACTGTCGGGAATCGGCCATGGAGGTGGGGTGGAGAGGCTCATTAGGTCTGCGAACCACGGCCTTCTGGGCCAGTGAGGTGCAATAAAGATTAACTCTGCCTGTTCCTCCAGGACGTTCCTGACAACTGCTGGAAATAGAGGTAGCGGGGGAAAAGCATACAAAAGGCCTTGCGGTCACGGGCTGCATAGCGCATCCGTCCCATCTGCTCCCCGAGAGGGGAAGCATGAAAAGAATCTGGGAAGCTGGGCATTCTCTGGAGAGGCAAACAGGTCCATGATCGGATGGCCAAACCTGTCCGAGACCTCCTTGAAAATATCCGGGTGTAATCTCCACTCCGAATGGTCCACTATCGACCTGCTGAGAAAGTCTGCCTGTCGATTCACCTCTCCCGAGGTGTGCTCGGACCTGATGGAAAGCAGGTTGCTCTCTGCCCAGGACTCCAATGCCCGAGCCTCCATCATGAGGGACCTGGGTCGAGTACCCCCTTGCTGGTTCACGTGAGCTTTTGCAGCCACGTTGTCCATTAGGACCAGCACATGCTGACCCCTGATCACAGTTTGGAAGTGCTTGAGGGCCAGATGGATCAACCTGAGCTCCAACCAATTTATGTTATGCTTCAGGTCTGACTGTGACCACTGTCCCTGAGCCATCTGAGTTTGGAGGTGTGCCTCCCAACCGAAGAGACTTGCGTCCGTGGTCACCAGGATACGGTGAGGCTCCTTGAAAAAAGTCCCCTTGCACATGGCCGAAGACGTCCACCAGTCGAGAGAGAGGAGCACCTGATGTGGGACCCGTACCAACTGGTTGGAAGAACTGATGTGTTGTCTCTGGTATGGGAGCAGGAATCATTGGAGGGTCCGGGCATGTAGTCGGGCCCAGGGCACTATCGCTATGCAAGATATTAACTTCCCCAGGAGTTGGGAAAGGAGAGCTAGTGCAACTACCCTGTTCCTGCGTACCCTGAGGACCAGGTCTCGGATGCTCATGCGTCGTTCCTCTGACAGAAACACATGACAAGAGTCCGTGTCTATCACCACGCCCAGGTGTAACAGGCGGGTCGAGGGAGATGTCTGGCTCTTTTTGAAATTTATCAAGAACCTGTGGTTCTGGATAGCAAGGGCCAAATCCAACTGGGCGGTTGTGACGGAATTTGATTGGATCAGTATGTCGTCCAGGTAGCACTGGACGCGCACCAGGACCAAGTGTGCTGCCAACACTGCCAGGATCTTTGTGAAGACCCTGGGGGGGGGAGGAAAGAATGAATGGTAAGGCCCTGTACTGGAAGTGGCAGTTGAGATGACAAAACCACAGAAATTTGCAATGCTCCAGGAGGATGGGGATGTGCAGAATGGAGAGTCTGCATTTTGAACTTCCAATACTGGAGATAGAGGTTTAGACCCTTAAGGTCGAGGATTGCTCTCCATCCCCCTGAGGATTTGGGGACTACAAATAGAATGGAGTAATACCCCTGTCCCACCTGGGTCAAGGGGACCTCCTCTATGGCCTTGATGCTTAGTAAATGTTGAATGGCGTCTTCCATGAGACCTCTTTTTGTTGGGTTTCTCAGAGTTGGACAAGAGACAAAATGGTCTATGGGTGTGGATTTGAACTCCAGGGACAGGCCTTCTCTTATGGTGCACAGAACCCAGGAGTCTGTGGTTATGTTTTCCCATTGGCGGATGAAAAACATGAGTCTGCCACCAATGGGAGGGGTCACCCCTAAGTCACTTGGTGCGATGGAAGGGATGACCCCCTTTGCCACGAAAGGAAGACTTGATCTGGGTCTGATACCAGAACTGGTCCCTATAGTTTGTTTTGTCAAATGGACATTCAGTCTTGGGAGCTGAAGGCCTGTATGATTGTCCTGTCTCTGCCGTGGCACCAGTCCGAAAGGACTGACGGCGGCCATAGGGGAGAAAGTGTCTGTTAGCTCTCCTTGGGAAATGAAAGATGACCTTTTGTTTCTGTTTGTTTTCTATGAGGTATGGGGTTAAGGCCTCCCCAAATAGTCTGCCTCCCTTGAAAGGAGCAGTGGCCACCCGCCACTTGTGTTTGATTTCGGCCCTCCAATTTTTAAGCCAGAGCAGTCTCCGAGCGACTACGCTGGAAGCGATTGCTCGGGCCGAGTGTTTTGCGGAGTATAAGGAGACATCTGCCATATACTCAGAGGTCACTATAAGTTTGGTCAGGTCCTGGTGTACTCTGACCTCCTCCAGTGGAATTCTGTCTTGTAGCTATCTAAGCCAGGTAAGGGAAATTCTGGCGAAGAATGAAATGGAGGTTGCCGCCTTCGCTGCCCATGCAGATGCCTGGTGAACTTTGCGTAATGCTAGTTCAGATTTCTTATCCTCCGCCTTAAGGGCGTCAGATACATCTGCTGGAAGACTGGCTGCTGAGAAAAGTGGAACTAGGGATTAATCCACTTTAGGCACCTCCAATAAGTCCGACAAGTTTTGAGCCATGTCAACAATCTTGCGTTCGGCACTCCTTGGGATGGCTGAGCTGCCGGTGATTCCCATTGTCTTTGAATATTCTTCAGGAACAAGGGGGGGCAAGGTATTTGCAGATGCTGAACCACTGGTTCGGAGAACAGGGGATTCGTGTCTTGGCCAATGGATGTCTCTGGGGTGGGGACCGGGTCGGAGGTGAGCTTACCCACTGCACAAGCCCTGCGCAGTAAGAAAGGAAAAAGAGAAGTATTGAAAAGCTCTGCCATGGGCTGGGAGTCTTGTGGAGGCTCCTCACAATCTGACCACCGGTCTGCCTTCTCGTCGTAATCCGAAACGCTGGAAGAATCGGATTCAGATGAGTGGGATGGTGAGACCATGCCAGTACGATCGAGTGTAGGTCGTGATGAGGTAGTGGGCGCTGATGAGGACTTCGGTATAGGTGACATTTGATGATGATGACCCGATGAGGCCATGGCTTGAAGAACCGCCTGCGATATCAGTGATTGCAGCTGGTCGGAAAAGGATGGCTCTTGCGAAGGTCGAAGTCCTGCAGCAGTCAGTGTGAATGTCGCTGTGGTGCCATGGAGGGGCCTGGCAGTTCGAGGTCCTCCCCAAAGAGGGGTGGCCCTCCCTGACCAAAAGTCTGAATTGAGACCTGCTGATGCTCATGCTCCAGTGACCATGCCCTCGATGAAGCAAGTAGTTGTGCTCCTGCCTCAGGAGCTGCAGGTGCAGGGAGCGGAGACATATGTCCTTGCCCAGCTGACAAGCGTTGGTCCCAGAAGAATTGCTTCTCCAGGGCTCTATGCGTGCAATCGGCCTGTTTGTCGCGTGCCTTACTTGCCTTCCTGCTGTATTTGGATTTTGCTTTGGCCTTTCCTTTAGGCACCTCTGGAACCAGATCAGCTTGGCTAGATTGGTTGTGTGTGTCCAAAGACAGTGGCTCAGTGAGGTCTGCCATGGTGGTCGAGAAATGTCCCAGATGAGGCTCTGGAACTGGCTCGCTCTGCAAGAGACATCAGTTGCCCCCTGTGGAGGGACTGACTGCACGTGGATTAGCGTGAGTCGGCCCAATGGCTAAGCTGGACTCACGCTGGGCGCTTCAGGGCACTCATCACCAAGGCTAAGGACAATCCATATGCCCAGTCTTGTGGCCGAAGTGGTGACAAAATCACACGCGTCTCACAATAGTGGCAATGGTCAGGTCCTGGCAAGCAACCACTAGATGCAGAGTGGCAGAGGCTAAGGTGAAGGAGTGTTAGGCAAGCAGGGCCTAATAATCTTTTTGCCAGCAAGTTGGCAAGGACCCACAAATCTTGTTGTAATTGTAAATCTTATTTCAATTAGAGCAGTCTATCCAAACAGTCCTAGACTTATGACCAGAATTGAGTCCAAAATATATGTGTTTATTTTTAAAATTGGCATGACGAGATTACACAAAATGGCACCCGCAACTGTGAGGCAATTCCAAAAGGTTCCTTGAGGAGACTAATGCCTCGCAAAATGGCGGTTGTACCCAGCCCTGGTCTGGTTTCAATGTATAAGGAAGTTCTCCAGTAAAATCTTATTGTCTTAAGGTCCCTTAAGCTAGAAAAGGAGAGGCTGGTTGGGTCGTGCCTAATGGCTGTAAGGCACAACAATGCTCACGGCGCCTTAGCAGGGCCTCCGTCTCTAAAAAGCAGCCAGAGAGAGGAAATTTAAGGCAGTTCTCTTCTCCCCCGCACCGCTCGTAATTCGCTGAATTCGGCCTGTCAGCTGGGCTGAAAGAGACTTTGGCAAAGGCTGAAGGCCGAACGGCCTCAAAATGGCAGGCACAAATGGTGGAGCGTCGACGGAGGCCAGCAAACAGTAGATGGCCGAGCGGCCTCAAAATGGCGGCCGCGAGAGATGCGACGTCGACGGAGGCAATCTCCGCGTGTCCCGGCAATGGATTCCCCTGAAGGGACTGGGAAGGAGACTCAGCAGACTGCTCAGCTAGAGAGAGAAGGAACCCACACCCCCCCCCAGTGACCTGAAAGGGGCTGGGAAGGTGACTCAGTTGGCTGCTGAGCTATAGGGAAAGGAAAACTACCCCCCAGAAATAGGGGAGAAAAATGCTGTTTTTCCCCCCCTTGTTCAAAGGAAATAGGGGACAGAAACCCCTGCAAGGGAAATACTCAGAGGCTGAAAGCCTCTAATTCTCCAAATTGAAGAATCCACTAATGGGTGTAACAGTTTCTAATAGTCTAACCTGCCTGAAGAATGAGTCTGAGAGTCAAGATATCATGTCCTCCTGGCAAAAGACTAAGATGAAACCGGGAGGTTCCAGTCAAGGAGGGGCGTGACAACTTAGTCTGATTGGGCAGGAGGGCTGAAATAACCCATTGGTGGATTCTTCAGTCATCATGCTGGAGAAGGTAAAGAGAATTTAACACATTAGAAAATTGTCAGTCAATTTTACTTCTGAAATACAGTTAAATTGGGAGACAAACGTCATTGATGCATGGGAAAAAGTCAAACTACAATAAATCCAGTGATATATGAAAGTTAACTAACATATTCCAGGATAAACGTGTACAGACTAAAGCCCACTTCTTTAGTGATGCTATACTGGGTTCCACTATTTGTTTGTGCAAATAGTGGTTTGGAATTCTCTCACTGAAAAAATATCAGATATCAATCTATGTGTACACATGCGATGGACTCTTCATTCCATCCCAGCCTGCTCTCATCTTTCATTTCCATGTGTTTCAACATGTCCGAAGTTTGGCCTCAGGATGGCAGCACATAAAACAGCTGGCTCATACTTTGAAAGCTTCTGTAACATTAAAGGAACCAGCCAAACAGATCATTTTCTGTAACAGAGGAAATGCAGAGATTGTACTTAGAACACCACTTCTAAATATGCTTTTTGAAGGTACTGAATCAGTTAGTGCCGTCCATATTAAAGAAGTTCTTAAAGTAGTTTTAAACATATGAACAGAATATAACATTACATTTTATTTCTCTTTGATGTCCTCTGGTCGACATTCTCTTTTTCAGATAATGTGTACATTTTAAGGACCATTTCAAATTATCTGTACATCTTCAAATATTTTTATATTGTTTATTTCTGGGTAAGAAAAAAGCATAGCTCTTAAATCAAATATCGTCATACTCTCCACATGGAAAATATTTCAGGTTACCTTGTAAAAAAAAAACCAGTTTTATTATTAGACGTGAATTTTAAAGCCGGTTTCCAAGCATTGCTTCCTTTTGCAGCTTTTCTCAGTGTATGCTCCCACAGAATGCAACGGGGAAAGAAGAGGTGGGAAAAGAGAGAGAGAAACCAAAAGAAAAAAGATAATGAACTCACACTCTCTGTGGGGGAAAAAAGCTGATACATTTAGGAAATGTAGAGCCATTTCTACAAGTAAAGAGCATTTCATTATTACTTTTGGAAATGTTCTTTCTTGGTTTTGTGAGGGATTGGCACAGCTGTCATTTATTTATTCTGTTTTGGTAATTTAAGCCAAACTTCCATTCCCTGAACTCTTTTGAAGATTTGAAGCCAAAAATATAACAATAATGAGTAAAATAGGACAGAAGACATTCCCATCAAGGATCACACTGCCCATCAGTAGTGGCCGAGACAAAACTAAATTCAGACCCGGAATTATTTCGGGTTAGGAGATGTAGAGTTCAACAAGGGTGAGCTGGAATTATTTTTTATATCAATAATTATTATTATTATTTATTATTATTTATTTAATTTCTATGCCGCCCTATTCCGGAGAACTCAGGGCGGCTCACAACATGATAGAAATCACAATAAAATACATAAATATAAATATATAAATATAAAAACCCCGAAGTTAAAAAAGAAAAACCAATCATTCCACAAACATACACACAAACATACACTGGCTAGGGGCAAGGTGTTAGCTGCCCCAGGCCTGCCGGCAAAGGTATGTTTTAAGCAATTTACGAAAGGCAGAGAGGGTGGGGGCGACACGGATCTCCGGGGGAAGTTGGTTCCAGAGGGCCGGGGCCGCAACAGAGAAGGCTTTTCCCCTAGGCCCCGCCAGGCGACACTGTCTGGCTGACGGGACCTGGAGAAGGCCGACTCTGTGGGCCCTAACCGGCCACTGGGATTCATGAGGCAGCAGACGGTCCCGTAAATAACCTGGTCCGATGCCATGTAGGGCTTTATAGGTCATAACCAACACTTTGAATTGGGTTCGGAGACCAATTGGCAGCCAATGCAGCTCGCGGAGTGATGCCGAAATGTGGGCATTTCTAGGCAAGCCCAACACTGCTCGCGCGGCTGCATTCTGCATTACCTGAAGTCTCCGAACATTTTTCAAAGGTAGTCCCATGTAGAGAGCATTGCAGTAGTCGAGCCTCGAGGTGATAAGGGCATGAGTTACTGTGAGAAGAGACTCCCGGTCCAAATAGGGCCGCAACTGGTGCACCAGGCGAACCTGGGCAAATGTCCTCCTCGCCACAGCCGAAAAATGATGTTCCAAATTTAGCTGTGGATCGAGGAGGACGCCCAAGTTGCGGACCTTCTCCGAGGGGGCCAAAAGCTCCCCCCCAGGATAATGGACGGATAGATTGAAATATCTTTGGGAGGCAGAACCCATAGCCACTCCGTCTTGTCGGGGTTGAGTTTGAGCCTGTTGGCACCCATCCAAACCCTAACAGCCTCCAGACATCGGCACATCACTTCCGCTGCTTCACTGAAGTGACACGGGATGGAGATGTAAAGCTGGGTATCATCAGCATACTGATATCTCACCCCGTGTTGTCGGATGATCTCGCCCAGCGGTTTCATGTAGATATTAAACAGCAGAGGGGAGAGGACCGATCCCTGAGGGACCCCACAAGGGAGGAACCTAGGGGTCGACCTCTGACCCCCTGCCAACACCGACTGCGACCGACCAGTGAGGTAGGAGGTGAACCACTGCAAAACAGTGCCCCCAACCCCCAACCCCCCCAGTCGGTGCAGAAGGATACCATGGTCAATGGTATCGAAAGCCGCTGAGAGGTCAAGTAGCACCAGGATAGTGGATAATCCCTTATCCCGGGCCCACCAGAGATCATCCATCAGCGCGACCAAAGCAGTTTCCATGGAGTAGCCGAGCCTGAATCCTGACTGTTGAGGGCCCAGATAATCGGCCTCATCCAAGGACCGTTAGAGCTGGAGTGACACCACCTTCTCAACAACCTTCCCTATAAAGGGAAGATTGGAGACAGGATGGTAGTTGTTTAAGACAGCTGGGCCCAGGGAAGGCTTCTTGAGGAGGGGGCGCATAATTGCCTCCTTGCAGGGAGCCAGAAAGGACCCCTCCCTCAAAGAAGTGTTGACAATCTCCTGAACCCAGCCCCGCGTCACCTCCCTGCTGGCCGAAACCAGCCAGGAGGGGCACGGGTCCAATAAACAGGTGGCGGAGCTCACAGCTCCAATGGCCTTGTCGACTTCATCAGGTGCCACCGGGTCAAATTCCTCCCACACAACAGGATCAAGACGAGTCCCTGTCATCTCGACTGAATCATTATCAGCCGATACTGCATTCCAATTGGAGTCAAGGTCCATCCGAATCTGGGCGATTTTATCCGCGAAAAACTTATAAAAGTCCTCAGCACTACCCTGCAAGGGTGCATCAAACCCCCCCTGATTAAGGAGGGAGCGAGTTACCCTGAACAGGACGGCTGGGCAGGATTCCGCAGATGCAATCAAGGCGGAATGATACGCGCATCTTGCTGCCTTGAGCGCCACCTGATAAGTCTTGATATAAGATCTTAAAAGTGTTCGGTCAGATACGGATTTACCTTTCCTCCATCGCTTCTCTAGGCATCTCTTCTGGCGCTTCATCCCCCTGAGTTCCTCAGTAAACCAAGGAGATCTCCTGGGTCTGCTACCACAGAGAGGTCGCAGCGGCGCAATCCGGTCAAGAGCCCCCTTCGCAGCCATATTCCAGGCCGTAACCAGGGACTCTGCCGAACTGTGAATGAGAGAATCCGGTATTTCCCCAAGCGTCCTCTGAAAACTCTCTGGATCCATCAGACGTCTGGGGCGGAACCACCTAATCGGTTCCGCCTCCCTGCAGGGGCGGATTGGAGCCTTAAAAATAATGCTACAATCTTGTCACGGCTCTTAAAATAATTGCTTGAAATATCACCGCAGTCTCAAATTAGTCAGTCTTCCAGGGAAGCATTGTCTCTGAGCAAACGGATATGACAACTGTGTGGGCAAAATAAGCCAGTGAATGAATTGGCTCCCCAAACTTCTTTCCTAATTAAGGGGAGGACTTAGGATCAACCACAATGCTTCCCACAGATGCTTCCCACAACAAGATCGTAAAACAACAGTTTCTGGAGGGTTTTAGAACACTGGGAGCTGAAGATTTGGGTTTGACCAAGCCACACTTTAAAGAGACACTGATTGATTGATATTTGGATATTAAGAACATTCAGAAGGACAATTACATAGGGCTATTTCTCAGTGGAAGAGGGTTCATTAAATTTCAGAACTTATAGAAAAACTTCGTTATTTGGAAATAAGTAGCAAAACAGTAATTAGAACATTAATTTTAGAAAAAATTCTAAATGGATTAAGAGGCCAGATTAACTGGAAATAAGATTACAAAATAATGCCCGTGCTTTCAAAATCCTATTAAAAATACATGAAGATTTTGAATTTAAGTGAAAAAAAAATTCCCTGGGAAAATGTTGCAGATTAGAGAAAACATGGTCAGGGAAGACCTTGAAAGCTGGTTACTAGAGGAAACCAGAAAGAATTTAAGATTATAATGAAAGAAAACCCACTAATACAAAATAGAGAAAACTGCCAAATCCGGAAGAATTCAAGGATATTTATCAATAATTTACTCAAAACTTTTTACTGAAAATGGATTCAACAAAGGACATAGAAAACATCAGAAAATCAGGCTGTTTTGGATATGGATTTAAAATTGACAGGATACAGGAATGATATTGACAAAGATGCTCTATGGGCTTTACAAATGAAGCTGCTGGATGTTTTATAACTAAAAGGGACACACACAAATAATGAGTCAGAAGAGTGACTTGGACAACTTTCTCACTTGGCACTTACAAAAGTGTGTTATACCCACAAAGGAGTTCCTGAGAAAAGATAAAGAAAGAATGAAAAGAAATCAGCTTCTGGAACACTACTGCAGAAGAATAAATACCCAGACTTTTAAAAGTAAAAAGCAGATTTATAAACTTGGCTTATTCCACCAAGGTTAAAATGTGTATGATTTTTTTTCCTTAGCAGTTTTGAATGATTTTTTTTTAAATCAACTGAATAATGAGGCTTTAAAGATTTGTTATTAGATAAGATATGAGAAGAAGAGAATTTTTGTGGTATTTTTAGAGAAAGTGATAAGCAACTGCATAGTGTAGGTAGACCTCAATTTATGACCAAAATGTGGGTCAGAATTTCCATCATTAAGCAAGGCAGTTGTTAAATTTTGAGTGTCGCCCAATTTTACCGCCCTTTTTGCCATGGTTGTTAAGTATTTCACTGCAGTTGTTAAGTGTATCACACGGTTGTTAAGCAAATCCAGCTTCCTCTATTGACTTTGAATGTTGGGAGTCAGCTGGGAAGATCACAAATGGTGATCACATGACCCTGGGACACTGCAATTATACATGCTGGTTGTCACACACCCACATTTTGATCACCTCACTGCGGAAACGTTGCAAAAGTTGGTAAACGCAAGGACTGTGGTGTAAGTCCCTTTTTTTCACTGCTGTTGTAACTTTGAACAGTCTCTAAATGAATGGTTGTAAGTCAAGAACTATCTGTATTAAAATCGAAGGAAAGTGTTAAACTTGCAATGGGATTTCTGAGAGGAGATGAAGAGATAAAAGAAATTAATCTATGAGATATTCGATGAGGTTAAATTTCAATACGCTATTGTATTTGGTAGCTTTTAATGGACTCTTTTCTGATTAATTTGGAATGATGAGGGTTTATTTGTATATAGATACATAAGATATGGGAAGAAGAATGGGAGGTTTTGCATTTTTACAGAAAATGATAAATTACTGTGTAAAAGAAAGGAATATGAAATTGATTTTCTGGCTTAAGGTTATAGATATAAATTGCTATTTCTGGTAATTCTTGATGGACTTTTGCCGATTAAGACTGAAACATGAGGTTTTATTATTTGCTAAAAGATAGAAGATGAGATATGGGCTGAAGAGATTTTAGGTTTTAATGTTGGAAAAGGTGAAAAGTTACTGAAATTGTTTATACTTGGTCCTGCTGAGGGGGAAGTCATTTCTTTACCTATATTTCCCCTACTTTTCCCTTTACATATTTTTTCTTCCTTTCCCCTCACCATCTTTTGCTCCCTGAACTTATTTCTTTTTTATTTTTTGTAGTTTTCATTAATTTTTTTATCTTGGTACTTTCAAATTTCTGTAAAACTTACTACTGAAACTAATTATAAATGATTAAAATTATTTTTTAAAACTTTATAGTCTCAAAATAGTTAAAACAAAATTTATAGCCTATTTATTTATTCTACGCTTTAATTAAAAGTTCAAAAGTTTTTAAAGTTTTGAACACCATTATTTTATTGGACACAACACAATTACAACAACATTCCCCCCAAAAAATGCATGTTATGAAAGCTATTTTGAACCTCTCTTAGCCTCATTTGGGAAATCACAATTCATCTCAACATTCTACAGAGCTAAGTTAGTCTTGGGCTGACTTCAATCTTAGTCTATCTATTGAAGAATGGACTTTGAAGGTCATAAATTTGGCAGAAATGGCCAAAATATCTGCATATTTGAAGGATCATTCAAATGAAAAATATATGTTGGATTGGAGAAAATGGATAGATTATATACAAGGGAAATATCAATCTAAGAAACTGTATCTAGCTTATAGTTAAATGTTTACATGTTGATTGAAAAATGTTTACAAGTTGAAAACGATTGTATTAAGTTGAGTTGCACTCAACCTGATTTTTTCTTTGTTTCTTTTGTTTATATTTACAATTATATAATCAATAAAATAAAATAATAAATTTTAAAAAAAATGCATATAAAACATCAGTGTTCAAATCTAAGATATTTTAAAAGGCAAGAATTAACATAATGTCTAAAGCAAATTTTAGGAATGAAGTTTTCTAGAGGTTATATTTATTAAATGCCATGTTTTTATGTCATATTACACATTACATTTTTTCCTTTCTTCCACAATTGAGATCTTCTGAAAATTCATGCTAGTGCAATTCTATTCCATTACCATATTTGTAGGTATTGTATTAACCGGATGATTCACACTTGTTAAGCTAGTCCCAAGCATAATGTATCATGCAAAACAATATTTTAAGAACTATATACAACTTTCATTTTACTATCACGTGTGTCTCTAAACACATGAACCCTTCTCAACAAAGATTATCTTAGATAATGAGTCAATATTTCAAAGAACTGTCAAGTCTGTTCATTACACACAGAGCGACTTTCACAAATAACTCCCAATTTCATTTCACAAACAACTTCATACGTCATGATTATTATGAGCAGGAATGTAGGTTTCCACTTTTTCCCTACATGCCTTAATCCTGTCTATTTAGAGTCTGATTTATCTCACAGAACTCTTGTTTTAAAAGCATACATATAACCTAGAATTCATTTGCAATCAAAACATTTCACAGCACAAGTGAAATAAAAGCCACTATGGAAACTGAACAGTAAAAGAAAAAAGCCACAAAAAATTCTTTCTCATCGAATTCTCGTTTACTTGCCAAGCTAAATCTACAAAAAACTGAATCCTAATATTTCCCCCAAATAATAATGGAACTTGTTCCACAAGCCAAGAGATGAGATGGTTCCAGATGGCAGTCAATGCCACTTTGAAAGAGGGAGCTGTTCCAACTGCTTTGAAGAAGGAACTGGTTCCTCTATTCTTCAAGAAGTCAGCCGTGGATCCAACAGTACTAGAGAACTACTCTTCCATCTCAAGCCTTCCTCTTTTGAAGGAAGGTCGTTGAAAAAGCGGCGAGATAATATAAAGCAGGGGTGTCAAATTCACGACGTCATGTGATGTGTCACGACGTATCATGACTTTTTTCCCATTGCCAGCAATGGGGTGGGCGCAGTTTCATCGTGACACATCCGGCCTGTGGGCTGGCAGTTTGACACCCTGATATAGAGTGTAAGATTATCTGGACTTACAGCAATCTTGATTCAGTTCTGTATATGAAACAGTAACTGTACCAATCACACTCATGACTGATGACTGGAGGAGTTTAAATGACAGAAACACACCACTATGGTGCTGCTGAACTGTCAAAAGCCTTCATTGCTGTCAACCATAATATGTCCTAGATTCCAAGAATGCCACTAAGGGATGGGAATTGTATCATGAGATCCAGTTGGTAGTTGTAGGGGAAAGAGTCAGGCACTCCATTAGGAGGTACCACAGGGATTATTCTTCTTCCCAATTCTGTTTGACATCTCCAGGAAGTTGCTAGGAGGGTTATTGGTTCACCGTCAAATACATTTGATATACTAATGATATCCAATTACACATCTCCACCCTAGGCCAAATGGGCAGTTAAAACCCAATGCCTAGAGACTGTCTGAATGAGGAGAAACAAATTCAGACTCAACCCAAGCAAGATGGAAGGACTGCTGATTCAAAAGTCTTCTGATTCCAAGGGGTTATCAATATTTGATTTTTGACAAGGTTATGCTTCTCAGAGAGCGCATGCTTCAAAGCTAGGGATCCGTCGGGACGGATTCCTCCTTGAAGACAGTCTTTTGTGCTTTTGTCATTTCTTACATTGATTACAGTGATCTGTTTTTGATGGAGTTTCAACTGGGACTATCCAGAAAATTCAGCTAATGTAAAATCCCAAAAGTTGAAGGACAATGGTGGATATTCTCCGTGGAGGCTCTCCTCCTCTGGAACAACTTAGCAGAACTTAACAATTTAGCCTTGCAGAAACCTATAAAAATCTGACCTTTCCAACACAGCTTTGGGACTGATTACTCAAGGCATGTATGTCAGAATGTTTCTGTAACTGTTTTATCACTGTTAATTTTTGCTTTATTCTTATTACTGCTTTATTACAATCTGAATGTGTACTTTGTCTGGAGTTCACCAAGACTGAGGCCCTGGATAAATTTCATAAATAAATAAAAATAAAATTCTTCTAGTTTTCCATCTACAGTCAAGTACTGATTTAACTTTTTAATGATAATATCATTCATCTCACAATTCATTAGCTACTCTCGCTTTAAATTGGTCAGATGAAACCAGTTGTGTGTATGTTTGTGGAATGATTGGTTTTTCTTTTTTTAACTTCGGGGTTTTTATATTTATATATTTATATTTATGTATTTTATTGTGATTTCTATCATGTTGTGAGCCGCCCTGAGTTCTCCGGAATAGGGCGGCATAGAAATAAAATAAAATAATAATAATAATAATAATAATAATAATAATAATAATAATAATAATAATAATAATAATAATAATAATAATAGTTCATTACACTCCGTTCCAAGCAAAAAAATTGGAAATCAACAATAAATGTCCATACTTTATAAGTGTATTGCATCAGTAGATATTGCCATTCTGGCAGAGTTATCAAAGGCAGATGTAAATTTAAGCAAAACATTGGCATAACTATCCAAAATAGGTTTATTTTTTAGATTTAGAATGGCCATTTGGCAGCTTTGTCAAAAATCCAAGTATAAATTTCACCCAAGAGCAATCTGAGAAAAAAATTAAAAGATACATAAACTTCCATCTTTTTGAACAATGAATACTTTGAATTTTTCTGGACATCTGACATATTTACGAGGCACAAAATGAAAAGACTGAGGTCACATAAGTCATCTGGTTGATTGCTTTGAGTCAAATGGCTAAACCGAGCATTTACCCAATTCTGGCACAGGTTCACTCAATTCTTATATTATTAGAGGGCATTAGAGACCAGCTCAACACTCAACAGCATAGCGAGAGGATCAATTCCAATGCTCTAACTCTAAGAATTTGAAGCCCTTTTGCCTCCCTTGTAGATAAAGTCTCACTGGAATTAGTCACACTATCTCCAATCAGTCTGGGCTGGAAATAGTTGATTCAATATTATTGATCGGTAATATTTAATAAAGAGCCAGATTTGGTGCAATAGTTACCAGGCTAGAAGCTGAGAAACTATGAGTTCTAGTGAGTCTCCTTAGGCACAAAACCACCTGGGTGATTTTGGGCCACTTTAAGTCCTAACAAGAAGGCAATGGAAACCCACTTCTGAAAAGCTTGCCAAGAAAAATGCAGAGATTAATCCAGGCAAGTTGGCAGGAGACATGACTAACTTGAAAGTGCATGTGTATGTGTGTGTGTGCACGCACGCGCACACACACACACACACACACACACACACAGAGTCATTACAAGGGAGGTTAGGGTTACAGAACAAGAATTCAAGCAAGTACTTTACTTTCAAATTTATTTATTTATTTATTTATTTTATTAAATTTCTATACCGCCCCTCTCCCGAAGGACTCGGGGCGGTGTACAGCCTAAACTTTAAAAAACATATAAATATACAAAATTTAAAATAATTAAAAATAAATTAAATCATTTGGCCAAAATCCTAAAACCCAAAACATACAAAATTTAAAATCTTAAAAAAATACTCAGAAGCTTCTATGCCAGGCCGGCCTGTCGGAAAAGGAATGTTTTTAGTTCCCGACGGAAGGTGCGTAAATCTGTTATTATACGGAGTTCGGGGGGGAGCTCGTTCCATAACGTGGGAGCTCCCACAGAGAAGGCTCTCCCCCTGGGGGTCGCCAGCCGGCACTGTCTGGCCGACGGCTCCCTGAGGAGGCCCTCTCTGTGGGAGCGTACCGGACGGCGGGAGGTATTTGCTGGCAGTAGACGGTCCTGTAAGTATCCGGGTCCGATGCCATGGAGCGCTTTAAAAGTGGTCACTAACACCTTGAACCGCACCCGAAAGACCACTGGCAACCAGTGCAACTCACGCAGGAGCGGTGTTACGTGGGAGCGCCACGACGCTCCCATCACTACCCGCGCGGCTGCATTCTGGGCAAGTTGGAGCTTCCGGATGCACCTCAAGGGGAGCCCCATGTAGAGAGCATTACAGTAGTCCAGCCTGGAGGTCACAAGGGCATGAGTGACTGTGCGTAGCGAGTCCCGGTCTAGGAAGGGACGCAACTGGCGCACCAGGCGAACCTGGTGGAACATCCTCCCGGCCACGGCTGTCAGATGGTCCTCTAAGGACAGCCGTGAGTCCAGGAGGATTCCCAAGTTGCGAACCCTTCCTGTGGGAGCCACTGTTTCGCCCCCAATACACAGCGATGGAATCAGCTGGCTGTACCGGGATGACGGTAACCACAGCCACTCGGTCTTGGAGGGGTTGAGCTTGAGTCCGTTTCTCCCCATCCATACCCGCACGGCCTCCAGGCACTGGGTCAGCACGGCAAGGGCATCGTTGGGGTGGTTTGGCGTGGAAATGTACAGCTGGGTATCATCAGCGTACTGGTGGTACTCCACGCCAAAACCACGGATGATCTCACCCAGCGGCTTTACATAAATGTTGAACAGTAGAGGCGAGAGGACCGACCCCTGAGGTACCCCACATACGAGGGGTCTCGGGGTCGACCTCTGGCCCCCTGTCAACACAGACTGCATCCGGCCAGAGAGGAAGGAGGAGAACCACTGCAAGACAGTGCCTCCTATGCCCAGCCCCTCCAACCGTTGCAGCATGATACCATGATCGATGGTATCAAAAGCCGCCGAGAGGTCCAATAGCACCAGAACAGAGGAGCAACCCCTGTCTTGGGCCCGCCAGAGATCATCCACCAACGCGACCAATGCTGTTTCCGTGCTGTAGCCAGGCCTGAAGCCCGACTGGAACGGATCGAGATATGACGATTCCTCCAGGTGCTGCGGGAACTGTCGGGCAACCACACTCTCAACAACCTTCGCAAGAAAGCGAAGGTTGGAGACGGGACGGTAGTTTGATAAAACGGCTGGATCCAGGGCAGGCTTCTTGAGGAGGGGTCTCACCACTGCCTCTTTCAAGGCAGCGGGAAAGACACCCTCACTCAAGGAAGCGTTGATAATTGCTCGGAACCAGCCTCGTACCACCTCCCGGGAGGCCAGCACCAACCAGGAGGGGCACGGGTCCAGTAAACATGTGGTCGCCCTAAGTCCCCCCAGCAACCTGTCCACGTCCTCGGGGGTCACGGGGTCAAACTCAACCCAGGTAACAGTCTCAAGACCAGCCTCCGCCTCTCCCATTGGACATACCCAGTTGAAGTCGAAGCCTTCCCGTATCTGAGCGATTTTATCATACAGATATTTTCCGAAATCCTCAGCTCTACCCTCTAAGGGGTCTCCCCTCACCTCCTGATGAAGGAGGGAGCGGGTCACCCTAAACAAGGAGGCTGGGCGGTTATCTGATGACGCAATAAGAGCAGTGAGGTAGGAACACTTCTCTGCTCTTATCGCCATTAGGTAGGACCTAATATGGTCTCTTACCAATGTTCGGTCAGATTCGGCACGGCTCGATCTCCAACTGCTCTCTAGGCGTCTTTTCCGGCGTTTCATCTCTCTCAACCCCTCGTTATACCACGGGGCCGGTCGAGACCCACGCCGAATCAGAGGCCGCAAAGGCACAACTCGATCCAGGGCACCGGCAGACGCATATATAACAATTTCTGGAGGAAAAATTCGTGTCCATTTTCTATTGTGAAGGTGGAAGAGTATTGTTTTCAGAACTGCAAGTCTTTTTATCAGCGTGAAAAGAAATTCTCACATTTTTCATCTGCATTTATAGTATGTGTAATAAAAATACCAATCATGTAATTCCCTTTCAGAAGCAAAAAAATAAAAGCCAAAGAAATTTAAGTATGAGGAAAGGAAAGAAGGAAAGGAGAGGAAAGGAAAGGAAAGGAAAGGAAAGGAAAGGAAAGGAAAGGAAAGGAAAGGAAAGGAAAGGAAAGGAAAGGAAAGGAAAGGAAAGGAAAGGAAAGGAAAGGAAAGGAAAGGAAAGGAAAGGAAAGGGTGGGCTAATTCTAATTTATACCAACACCATTTAATATACAGTCTCTCATTATCAGTCTAGCTGCCCATATCACGCTTGCTTCCAGCATGTTTGTACATGCCTTCTTACACTGCCTTTTGTTCTTTAAACATCTCTCTCTCTCTCTTTGAGGTTTCATCAACTGATCCAATCAAAACTTTCTTAGTGTTTTTCTTCCTCTTAACCCATTCATTCTTCGATGTATGTTTTGCAATTTTATCCTCAATTATTTGTGCTATATGACCAAACCACCTCAAATAAATTTTTCATACTAGTCACTCACTTTTTATTTAATACACTTTCATTCAGTACTTCTTTGTGGAACCACTCTTTTTGATTAGCTACAAAAATTTCATTAAATTCCCATTACATTCAACGTACTTTTATGTTTCTCCTGATGTAATTAATCATCAAATAAGGTGACAGACCACATACCCATTACATTCCTGCTAGCAGTTGTATGTCTTAATATTTCTTCACCCATTCCCCATTTTTAATAAACATTCCATTAAAGCAGGGGTTCTCAACCTTAGCAACTTTAAGACTTGTGGACTTCAACTCCCAGAATTCCTCAGCCAGCAAAGCTGGCTGAGGAATTCTGGGAATTGAAGTCCACAAGTCTTAAAGTTGCCAAGGTTGAGAACCCCTGCATTAAAGGTTCCCCCTGTCCATCGTGTTCAACACTAGGGGGCAGTGCTCATCTCTGTTTCTAAGCGGAGGGAGCCAGCATTGTCTGAAGACATTCCTGTGGTCATGTGGCCAGCATGATGATATATCAAGGCTCATGGAAGACTGTTACCTTCCCACTGAAGTGGCACCTATTAATCTACTTGCATTTGCGTGCTTTCAAACTCCTAGGTGGGCAGGAGCTGGGGCAAGTAACGGGAATCATCCCATCACATGTTACTCAGATCTTGAATCCAGGCTGTCAGCTTTCCAAGCTCAGCATCTTTAACCACTGAGCCATTGCACCTCCAAACATTCCATTAACAACTTATAAAAATTCATCTAGTTGTTGTTGTTTTGCAAATAATGTATATTTTAGTCATTCACTCCATTTTGCTCTTTTTTAAATCTTAATGTTTTTAAAAAAACATTTCTTATTGCCTTACACTTTCTACCCAACATTATTGGTCAACGACATGGCATCACCAAATGTATTTAAAATAGATGGGACTTTTTCATACTTTCCATTTGTGCACTTTTGTGGCAATCTATAATATGATTCCTTTTCATCATTTTCCAAAAGGATTCCGCATCCTATTTCTCTGTCTAGTTTTTTTTTTTCTCATTCTGTTGGGAGAATAATCTATCTTGTAAAACTTTTTCCATGCAGGATCTGTATTTTTACACACTTTTATCATTTAGTCTCTCTCCATTCCAAAATTCAGTTTTCTACGGAACTGGTGTGAGAGAGAGAGAGAGATTTGCAGATACTGGCCTCCACTACTCATCATTACTGGTTTTCTGGTTTTTCATGTACAATAATAATTTTTAGTGAGACATAGAAGGTAGAATCTATTGTATCAGTCATACCCTAATCATATGGAGCATTACTCTGCTGGTAAGACAGCAACGGTCAGTTTTAACACAACCAAAATCCAGCTTACCCCAAGCATGCTCACATGTATGCAAGCTAGAATAAGTAACCTAGAGACCATTTTACAAGTCAAAACACTGTGGCCCGCATCCCACCAACTAGAGCAAGCGTATTGATACACACTCAGTGTATCTGTCTCCCGTTGTTTTAAGTTTATATTTATTCTTCTTGTATGCTGGTGCTGGCTGAAGGTCATAAAGTACATTGGTTCAATTTAGACGCTGAGAACCTGTTCAGCGGTGTCAATTTTTAAAAAAAAATCTGAAACAAGATGGACAAGGCAGCTGAACTGAAAATAATAAATTTGAACAAGGTAGTATATAAATTACTAAGCTGGTTATATTTAATAATGCAGTCACCCTATTTAAGCAAAAATCTCCCAAGGAAATATTAAATAATTTGCTCCAGACAATTATACAAACAACCTGAAATTATATTTCCAATTTGACCTTATTTTGTTCTATGCAGATTTTCTGTATAATAACCAACTTAATAACGGAAACACAAAAGCCAGGAGACAATAGCAACAGCATACATTTAAAAAATTTCATTAACATATTTATTGTGGGTTGGATATAGACTTAATCATACTTAGAACTAAAACCACTGAAATTAATTGGGCATAAACTAGGCTACTATAAGCCCTACTGGTTTCAATGGGCCTGTCCAGACTGCAAAAAATTGTAACAGTCCTTCTCTTGGTTAATAAAACGTTTCTGGTTATTGTACTTTTTTTTTTTTTTTGCAGGAAGAAGCAAGTTACCTGTAGAGAAGGAATGGCAGAACCTGGGGCAGGGTTAAAAGAGGGATCAGCCTAAAATACCTACGTAGCCACAAGCAACTAACTCCAACCCCCTCTTGAATTCTGCTGACCCTTATCTAACCCCAAGCAGGTGATAACTCTTAGTTGAGAAAATTTCTGTGCATAGGCATGATTAGCAATAAATCAAGTTTAATTGGACTTCCCCCTGTGGATCTGGCCTCTTGCCTGACATGACCCATTCGTTCATTTTTCCTTCTCAGAAAGCAGTATAAAAGAAGAAGTAGAATATGTAAAAAAAATGAATTCATCCTATACCTAAATGAGCTCTTGCTAAACCAAGAAATACTAGCTACCCAACAATGCAATCCTACTATCAGTTACATTTCCAAAGTACTCAGGAATGCAAAGTGCCACACAGCCTCTGGTGCTGTAGTCCAGACCTGCACAATACGCAGTTTGTCAAACAGCCTTATGCATCCTGATGGCATGTTCTGAAAAAATAAGCAATCCATTACTGCCAGTTATTGCCACCACCAGGAAGAATATGTTACTTCTGCCCAGGTTTTCAGAGCACCTCCCATCTCAAAAGATATCTGCCAAGCAACACCAACATCTCCAAGCACCACAGACACTGCCAATGCCAATGCTACTGCCAAGGAACTGCTCTTCCTTTGTCGCCTTTTTCCTCCTTTAGAGCAGGTGTCCCCAACCTGTGGGTCACAGTCCACTACCAGGCCACGGCCTATTGGCCACTGGGCCATGTGAATGGCTGGCCAGTGTGTGTGTATGCATGCATGCAAACACAGCCCCACTAGCACGAGCATCGCCAACAGCATTGCAGGCATTCGCAGCCCCACTCACATGAGCGTCGTGGGCACTCACAGCCCCACTTGTGAGCTACAGGTGTTTGTGTGCACACATGCACATGCATTCACCCCCCCACACACACAAACCATCCCTTCTTTTTCCCCTCCCCCCCGTTCCGGGCCACCTATCCCGAAAGGTTGGGGAACTGTGCTTTAGAGTTCTGCAAGCCTGCTCTTGTCTGAGACACACAGGCTGAAATCCCGCACAACCACAAAGCTCACTGGGTGATTTGGGGGCAGGCATTTTTTTTCACCCCACCTATCTCATGGGTTATTGTTATGGGAACCAATTTAGAAAATAAGAACAGAACAGAAAATGACAAAAGATTATAAACACAATTAATATACTAAAAATAATGACATTGACAAAAGCACCATCAGTCAATGGCAAAAGTCAGTTGTACTTGGAATAGCTTACATCCTATTACCATGCCTGCTATCCCAGGTGCTTGGGAAGGACTAAACAATTGGATAAAAATGCCAAATCCACACTAAACATTTGGCTTACTGTGCAACCAACCATAATAACAACAGCAGCTATAACGAGGCATTAAATTTTTATTCGTGATGCCTAAGTCTCAAAGACTTCGGCAGCTCTCAACAATCAAATGAATAAATGAGAATAAAATCAATAAAAGATAAAAGATGGCAAGTGCGATGCAGTGAGGGGTCTGACTTTTCCCTTACCAGCAGAGCGTGGATGAAGACCCAGATGTTTAATGCTCTTCTGAACAACAGCAGAGAAAGAAAGAGAAAGAGAGCAATCTAGGTGTTAGAGGCAACATCATTCCAAAGAGCACGTTATGCTACAGAGAAGAGGTGCTTCTGGGATCCCGATCAATGGCATCGTTTAATCCAAGAAGCCCAGAGAGCACCAACCCTACAGGATTGGCAGATATGGGAGACAGGCAGTCGCTCAAGCAACCAGACCCTATATGGCTATGCTATGTAGGGCTTTATAGGTAACAACCAACACCTTGAATCACACCCAAAGCCAAACTGGTAACCAGTGCAGCTTGCAAAGCAGAGGTGTTACATAGGCATACCAAGCCACGCCCCTTACTTTCACGCTGCGACATTCTGGACCAGTTGAAGCTTCCAGATGGTCTTAAAAGGACAGCCCCACATAAAGAGCATTGCAGTAGTCAAGCCTGAAGAGGACCAAGGTTATGAGTGACTGTCTGAAGGGCCTCCTGATCTAGAAAAAGACACAACTGGAACACCAATTCTGCACAGCCCTTCCTAGCCACAGCCGACACCTGCTCTTCAAGCAGGAACTAAAAACCCAGAAGATATATTGTGATAAGAGTGACTGACTGACTGATTGATTAATAAATATTACTCTTAACTTTTTTTTGACATACAGAACAAGAAGTACAAGCAACTAGGTTTCCCAATTACAAACAAAAAAGCAAAAAAGGAAACAAAAATTCTTACAACTGTCAACATTTCCACAAGGGCTTTTTTTTTTTTGAACTGCAATAATAATTCAGTTGGTTATTAGACCGTCTTACAAAGTGTTTTAATGAAGGCAGTGGTTTATCTCAGCTCTGATGTTTTTATTCAGGTTCTCTGGCAAGTTAAAATGAAGGATTAAAAAAAAGAGATAAGAATTCAGTAGCAGTGGGAGTGGGGTGGGGTTCTCCTTCTCAGACCTGTTTGCTGCCACATAACCCAGGAGCTGCTATACAGGTGTTATCAGTTTCACTTTGCTACTTCTTCTTCCTAAGGACTCCATAATGTCCCATAGGAAAATTGTGCCTTAGAATTGCTTACAACAGCTTTTCAGAACCAAAATAGCTTACACTCAAGCGTAGGTACTATACACATTATAGTGCCAGTTCATGTAGTAACATGATCCTAAACACAACGTTGATCTTGTACTATACTTAATTGGTACTTAATTATACAGGTGAAATGAGCTTCTTATAATTCTGCTACCATAATTACAAACACACACACACACACAAAATCACTAGATTTCTTCTGCTACATAAACTCTATACGCCAACGCTTAAGTACTGTACTGAACATCTTAATTTGAGAACGAGATTGAACTAATATTGTCAGTACTTTTACCAAAGGCCATAATTCCCCCCCCCACCAGATGCTTTCCAAATATATTGGGATTAAAATTCTTTCAATACCAGCCCAGAATAACTGGGGAATTTCAGGAGGTAAAGTCTTATCGTATCCAGAACAAAAAAAAAAAAAAGGCTGAAGAAGTCGAGAAGGCTCTTCTGGCCTTTAACAGCCCATAAAAATCTTAATATTTTTTTTTAAACCACTGTTTACAATTTCACCAGTCAATGAAGGACTGGCTTCCCAAGGGAGTCTGTGTTGCGCAATTAATTTTTACCACAATTCACAAAAACGTCACATTTTCACGCCAAGATGGGAATGAAATGTATACATGGGCCAGGTTCAACATTTTACAACTTACTATGATAACTGTATCACATAGGTTTGAATGTGGCATATTCTATGCCAGGGCTTTTCAACCAGTGGTACGGGTACCACTTGTGGTACATTGGCACCTGGCAGGTGGTACGCGACTATCCTGGAAAAGTGGTAGCGGGGGAGGGGAATGAGCTGAACCGGTGGCAGCACCGCACAAGCCTGAGCGAGAGATGGCTGGAGCTGTAGGGCTGTCAGGGCTCAGCGGAAGCACCAGGATCAACACCAGGCTCCAGCTCCAGCTCTGCACTGATCCTGGCGCTTCTGCTGAGCCCAGAAGAAGCGCCGATCAGCTGGAATGTTGCAGCATCTCCAGGGTCTTGGGATTTACATTCAGATGCTTGGCAACTGATTCATATTTATGACGGTCACCATGACCTAGGGTCATGTGAAGTGACCAAAACCTGCTGCAACCACCCAGCAGACGGGGAGGGGGGAATAAAAACCAAACACCCCCCCACCCCACCCCCACTGCCAATCTTCAACAGAAATGCTCACAACATTGAAAACCTCGGACAGGAGGAAGAGCGCCGCCAGGTGGGCAGGCAGGGGTCTTGCTCAGGTGTGGCTTGGGGGGCACTTTTTCAGTGCCATTGTAACTTCGAACAGTCACTAAGTGAACTGTTGTAAGTCGAGGACTACCTGTACTTTATCACTTTTTTCCTTTTTTTTTTTTTTTTGGTCATCAAATTTTTTACACCTTGCTAGGCAACTGGTGGTACTCGGATGTTGCCATATACTGAAAGTGGTACAATGGTGAAAAGGCTGAAAAACCCTGGTCTATGGCACAACTATTGACCTCCATCTGGTTTAACATCTATAACTCAAGAAGAGCCATAGCTGAGAACTAAAGCTTATAAATGCAGTTGTGATTTGCCTTGATTTCTGTTTTATCAGACACATAATAAACGTACACTGCACATAATGATAGATATTATAGTAATTCAGATTAAGAAGACAAAGGGGCAACACGTAGCATGTACTATGCAACTAGCAATGAAGAGACAACCAGGAGACTCCCAGACGCGAAACAAAGCATGCAAGTTATACTTATTTGTGGATATAAGTACTGTGTTTTTTTCCTTCTTTAAAACTGATGAATCAAAACTCAAATTTGCGTGCTATCTTGTTACAGATTTTTGTACTTAAGAGGGACTAAGAATGTGAAGTCAGAACACTGCCGATGAAGCAATAAAAACACATTAGCAACTCAGTACAGAGAATAACAGCATCCCTCCAGGGTTTCTAACTGCAAACAGTAAGTGTGATAAGCTTTTGGCACTTTAAACACCAGATAAGATGGATGGTACTTTTCTACATAAACAAGACACCTGAAGGTGAATCTAGGCACCGGAAGTGATTCTAAAATACTCATAAGACAATGTACATTGTGCTCAAAATTAAAGATATGGAGTGCACTAGGATAGGACTTGTTTACTTCATAACATATATAACTTTTCACCTAAAATCCCAGTCACTTGCAATTCATATCACTCTCTGTATTTCACTTAAGGATATATGAATGGCTCAATACTCACTTGTGCATATTTTCCACTCCTATAATGATCATGATATAGTATGAAATTCCACTTTGTATAACAAAATGTAAGGCATACCTAGGAAGGAAATATTATGATAATGGCTTATTAATCCAGGTACCAATTCAGTTTTAAATAATAGAGAGAAATAAAACACTGCCCTGATCTGCTCCTTTGTTGATAAATTGTTATCTATTAGAATTAAATTAGAATTTCAGAGACATCACAATTACTCTAAAGCCATTGTCACCCATTGTATCCAAGTTTAATAAATGGGTCCTGTCGTGATCCCTTTCTTTTAAGAATACACTTAATGTTTTGGAAATAAAATCCAGCACTCTTAACATTAATTCTAGGAAATAAAAGCACTGAAATGAAAAATCGAGCTACTTACCATCCAAAACAAAAAAGTGCAAGATAAAGGCCCAAGAGTGTGGCAACAACATGCCTTATGAATGGACTAGTTTTGCTTGAATGAAGGTAAGTTCGAAACCACACAGCAGCCAGCAAGGCAAACAGTTGGCACACTACAAAATTGACCTGCAGGAAGAGACAATGATTATTAAAAACATTAATATTCATATAATTGTATGTTGAAGTTGACTTTCTGTTTATGCAACAAACAAACAAAACCAACAGTGGTAAACTTTTAAAAAAGAACTTTTAACTCACACTTCCACAATAAAAGTTCCAAATCTGGTTTGTTTTTTTTAAATAAATCAATCCCCAATTTGCGTTATTGTTCATAAACACAGGGAAAAAAAGCAAATCTTTGCTGTATTCGGACAGTGAAGAGGATGAGCTGCTTCAATGAAAGAGATGGCAGGGGAACTGTCTGCATTCTTAAAAAATAGTATTAAAAATTTATTGGAGAACCTTGTATTCTGTAGATAGGGCAATGGCAACTATAGCTTTTAGGAAAGCTAAAAAGAGTTATGGTCGAGTTAAGATGGATTCTTTTCTCAGAACAAGTCCCAAAGCAGATAGCTAATACCTGAAGACATTGGTGCTGCAGCCTTTTCTCAGTCTCAAGTATTAAAAAAAATTAAAGCACAGTATCAAAAGGGAGAACAATCTTTAAAGCATAGCTGCCCTAGATAAAAATGCAAAGGAAGGGCCTATTTAGTAATCACGTGCTTTGTGATTCCATGCAAAGGGAACTCCAAAGAAATTTGGAAAGTGCATATAGGACCAGATGCTCATTTCTGACTTAGCAGAAATGCAAAAATACAGAAGTTGCACAGCGATCTTAGAAATAAGGTCAAGAAAAACCAAAGGGAGCTTACTTCCTTTTTATTAAATCAAATGCAGTATCGAATTTTGTTGGAATATTCATGAGCAGGAAGAGTCATGTGGTAACTCAGTCAGCCAATGTGAAGAAACTGCTACTGCAGCGATTCTCAACCTGTGGGTCGCGACCCCATTTGGGGTCGAACGACCATTTCACGGGGGTCGCCAAGCACCGCAGTCCGCCATATTTTTTGGGGGGTCAGCCATTTTTTGGGGGGGGTTGGCCATTTTTTTCCTATCGCGATGCGGGCCGTCGCGCCGCGCATGCACAATGCGCCCTGTCGTGCCATGCATGCACGGTGCAGGCCCACCATTTTTTTTGGGTCGGCCATTTTTTTTCCTATCGCGATGTGGGCCATCGCATCGCGCATGCGCGGTGTGGGCCCGCCATTTTTTTTGCGCGATGCGGGCCGGGGTCGAGCCCTGGAAAAGGTTGAGAACCACTGTGCTACTGAGTCTGTGCAAAAGGGTATTGAGTTAGGAGCTGAATTTTCAGTCTCAGGTTTGTCTCTGTATCTCTCTGTAAGAAGTCTTCATTTGTGCTATGTTGCTGTAAAGAAGAATGTATGGTATTGTAAATATTTTGATATAAATATAAAGAAGTTATTTTGAATCAGCTAAATGCAGCCAACTGTGAGAGCTTCTGATTTATTTTTCACCAACAGAGAAATTAAAATTCTCTAACAAATTTCAACTGGCCTTCTGGCTTTTCAGAAAAGCCTTAAAAGCTTGGATAACTAGTGAGTTGAACCTGTCAGGAGCTGTCAACTTACTGTTGGTTGTTATTGTCCTTGGCTGCCATTATGTGTTTCTTTATATTGTTTATTTTGTATCCTTAGTTTTCAAATTCTGTTAGCATACCCGAAATTGCTGTTGCAGGTTGGGCAGCCATATAAATGGATTAAAAATATACAGACAATAAAATATTGTGCCAAGAATGTGCAGCGTGGTCATGTTATGAAGCATCTGATTTATCCCGAATGTTTGTTTAAAACCATGATTCCATTTAGAAATTTGTTTACCACAGATGCCATCAGTGTACAATGAAATGGCAGCACATGTCCTATAGTTTGCCATTTGGTGTTTTGGTACATAGGATTTTTTTTCCTTATGTGATTATTGCTTTTTTTAGCTTTGTTGTATTTGATTTATGTTTTAACTGTTAATTATTGTAAATAATCAGATGTTTTGTGAGTTGTGTCATTTCTAAATACAGGTAGTCTTTGACTTACAACCATTTGTTTAGTGACCCTATGAAATATAACCACACTGAAAAAAGTGACTTTTGACTTTTGACCGGGTTTCAAACTTGCAACATCTCCACAATGGCGTGATCAAAATTTGGGCATTTGGCAGTCTGTTACGTTGCAGTAGCCTGAGATCATGTGATCACCATTAGCAACCTTCCCAGTCAGCTTCCAAGAAACAAAGTCAATGGGGGGAAACTGGATTTGCTTAACGGCCATCTGATTCACTTATCCAGGGGTCCCCAATCCCCGGTCTGTGGCCCAGTATTGGGCCGCAACATGCCAGCAACTGGTCCGCACAAACAAGCAAAGCCACATCCACGGGATGCAGGCAGCACACAAAATGGCGCACCCTCCGGTCTGTGGAAAAATCTCTCTCCACGGAACCGGTCCCTGGTGCCCAAAAGGTTGGGGACCTCTGCACTTATCTACCGCAGTGATTCACTTAATAACAATGGCAAAACTGATCATAAAATTGGGTATGACTTCATGTAACAGCTGCTTTCTTAGCAGTGGAAATTCTAGTTGTAGTCATAAGTCAAGGGCCACCTGTCACTAATTTATCACTATTACTATTACTAATTTAAAAAGGGAAGTGTAAACAAAGGAATCCAAAGAAGGCCCACCCAAGATAGCAAATAGGCCTGAGGGGAAGGCTACTTGAAGAAAACTGCCCAAGCCTTCAGCATATACAAAATAACATCAGAGCACTGTTTCAGTGCATATTTATACGTGCAAGGGTGGGGACAGAATGAAGGAATGGCTTTATCTACTCACTGCTGTCCAACGGACATTGTGCCAAGCCAGGCTCCAAAGTTAGAAACAAGCTCAGTCACAGAGGAAATATCCTTGGATAGAGAGGGAGAAGAAAAAGAATTTGGACCCAAATCCCATTTCACACACCCCTCATTAATGTTATTTCGGCAAGCTAGTTATATCCATTTGTCGCTTTCAAGTCTATCCCCAAAACAAGTTTCATCCTCTCTTCAGATCTCTGGCTCATCCCTGCCGAGCTATAAAGTAATTTAGACGTTTCCCCTTTTCTTTTTGGGTGTTTGTTTAAAACATGTAAATAGAGCAAATTAGGCTGCGAATCTCAAAAAGAATCAGGGTAGATCCATAGTCACCTTTGGCACAGCACGGTAGAAGATTTGCCAAGGCTTAAGAATCTGTGTACTGAATGGAATATTTCCCAGAGAATTCTATCCGAGCCATTTTTTTCCCTCTTATGTCCAGTTACAGAAAGTAAGGGAAGCTGTTCAGTATCCCAACGCCGTTTCACTTGGTTGCACCATTACCAAGTGCAGCGTCTGAACAAACAAACTTCCGTCTAGAATTCGTGGCTATTAAGTTATTTAAGACACAGTGCTTCTTACTGTGTCTTCTTTACAGAATTATCCAGGGTGGGGGGTGGGATGGGAAGGGAATCAAATTCCCTACTTTCCAAACTCAGGAAGGCTTTTGAAACCGGTTTGTGCAAAGCTTTGAACACTAACGCTGGCTCAACCTCACTGTAGTACTGTAATGTAAGCTGCTATTCAAAGACACTGTGACTTACAAGAGACCCAACTAATTCTTAAAGTAACAAGAATCCACATTAAAATTGAAATGCCCAACTCTTCTAGTGATCAAAACTAAGAATAAGCTCTTAAGATTTGTAAAATATACCATGTGTTAGATTGTGCTACAACTGATAAACTTCATCTCACCCGATATGCTACTAATAAAGTTTAGCTTTATATAAAAGCAAAGAATGATTTAGAAAGCCTGTGATAAGATAAACCTGAGGTCATAGCTTTTTAAAATTAAATGACTGTTTCAAATTTCCATTTGCACTTTTTTTTACAGTATCACCGTGCCAGACAAAAAAGTATTATTTGTTCTAATAAACACATATTATAAGAAAAGAACCAACACTTCTTAGACTCACGTTCATTTGTAGTTGCCTACAATTAATCCTCCCCTAGGAGAATTTAAGGTTTTTTTCATTCCTTTGAGATAAAATAGTTCCCAGTACAGCATATTGTGTCTGTATGCATGTCTCTTATCAGTGAAAGATGCAGAGCAAAAATGAAAACCTACAGAAGAGGCAAAAATCCTATTAGGTACACTAAATAATGCATCTGGAAGACCAGTGAAACTGAAAGAAAATATTACTTGAGAATCAGGCTTTTCAAAACTAAGGGCCAATAAAAGGAGTACTGTTCTGTAAATTGACACCCTTTCCAAAAGGGGATCTTTTCATTATATCTTTTACTATCTGCTATTTCTAATCCTCTTCCCTTTCTTTGTGACAAGCTCTCCCAAGATTTTCTCTGCAATACAAATGGGGAACTTGTAACTTTCCATGTATTGCTGAACTACAATTTTCAGAATCCTTCCTCATCGGCATGTTTTTCAGTAACTTATAGGTCACAGGTTCTTCACTCAACTCTCACTTAAAAGCATTCCTACTCTGCTTTCACTTTACACATTTACTTAAAGCATCTTGTGATCTAAGAACTTGCTGATCCTTACAAATATTCAGTGTTATGAATTATAAATTATAATTTTTTAAAATTCTATCATATTACTCAATTTGTTTGATTAATTTTATTTCTGTAATTCCTTTGTTGCTGTGCGGCTTATGTATTTGGAGGTATTTAAACTAATTAATATGGAAGAGTATCAAGAGACTTGAAAGATCTTAATTTTTCCTGTTAATAATAAAGTCTTGTACTCTAAACAAATTACTGACTTTCCATTGAGTTACCTAATATTTTAAGATCTCTTGAAAATTGCTTAATTTTGTGTGTATCAACCCCAATATAGAGTCATGCCCCTTCCAAAGATGTGAAGGAAATATAAACCTTTCTGAAATCCATTTTAAGCAGCTAGCACAACAATAAAATCTGAAATTTAGAATTGCTAACCCATCTCACTCTTCTGAATTCTACATTCCTGAATGTAATAGTTGGCCTTTTATTACACCATGTATTAATTTAGTACTTCACTGAATACCTTCTTTTCAATAAAGATATAAATTTCTAAAATAGAAAATCTAGTTTAACAAAATATTCATTTTTCCCCACTCCAATTCTGAACCAAGACAGGTTTAATTTCTTCCATCAAGAAATATCTGTTGTTAGACGTTTACAAAGACTAATCCATAGTGTTGTATTGCAGGTCATATGATGATTGCTTTTTAATACGATCTTATGTTTGATGTTGATTGTTCCAATAAAAGAATTTTTTTTACAAAAAAAAAAAGAAATATCTGTTGTTAAGTGTTGACAGGTTGATGAATGAATATTTTTGAAGAGATCTTTGTTCTTTTTTGTCAAAAAAAACTCCTAGTTATTTGATCTTTTTATAGTAATATTAAAGCCTATTAATTGATATAAACGTTATTTTCATCCTGCAAAGTTCCATATCGACCCTAAGTTTTTCCTTTCTTAAACATGACACCAACCATATTGTTTTATATATTCTATCAGCATGGAAAAGGAGACTATAGATTGACCAATTGTTAGTACAATATCATTAGTAATTAATTCCAATTCATGGTCTTGTGCAGTTTATTTCACTGATGGAATTTTATTTTCATATATGTCAATTTCATTTCAATTTCCTTTTCATGAATCTTTATTTCATACTGGTAAAGAAACTTATATCCCAATAACACTGTGAACAATACTGTTGAAAGTACAGTATATATTTTGGGTCACTCTTATCAAGCAAGCCACAAACATAGACTAAATATGATCTACCTGGAAGTAGTAAATTGTAGAAAAACTAAAAGTACATTTAGCGCCAGGACAATGAGAATATAATCAGCTATCCTATCAGCTATCAAATGAGGACAGAAGACTTATGTAATTGTTATTTAAGTATTTGACTATAAAATTAATTTATTTATTAATAATTTATATTGTTTAATTACTGGAGAAGGAAGAGACAAAGAACAGAAGGTTCCCCAAATCAGTCAAATATATATGTTTGATCACGGAACTAGAACTAGTCATTCTGAAAAAATAAATTGCAACCAAGTTAAGTCCTTAGAAAATGTTGCTAACAAAGCTACAGTTCATAAAAAAAAGCTTAAAAACTGATGCAGTTAAAGTGATACATGCAGTTTATAATCAGATATGTAAAAGGCTACAGTGGCCAAGAACCTGAAAAACATCAATTTGTATTCCAATACCAAAAAAAGGCAGCACTAAAGAATGTTAAATGTATTGAAGATTTGCACATATCTCATATACTAGAGAGATACTGCTCAAGATTTTGTATTCCTGACCTCGACTATATATGGAAAGAGAACTGCCAGTTGTGAACAATGGATTCAAAAAAGACACAGATAACACTGCTAATATCCAGTAGACAGTAGAAAAGGCAAGAGTTTCAAAAAGTCACCCATTTTTGCTTCGTTGATTATAGGAAGGCTTCTGACTGTAGATAACCCTCAAAAACATGAGTAGATTAGACCATCACATCTGCCAATTGATAAATATGGAAGCAACAATCAAAATAGAATATGGTGCAACTAAATAGCTCAAAATTGGAAAAAGAGAGTATACCAAGGTTGTATAAATTATTTAATTTATGTAGGTCTTTGGTTCTTCGGGTTTTCTCCCACGTAGAATTTGAAGTGTCTTGGCGACGTTTCGACGAAGTCACATTCGTCATCTTCAGGCTGGTGCTTTCGGCTTCGTGCTTCTAGCAGCAATGTATGATTGCAACTGTTTCTTCCTTTTAACTGCCAGTGGGGGGTTTGAACTGATTGGCTGGGAGCTCGGCTGTGTTCTGATTGGGTGGAGGTGTGTTCTGATTGGTTAGGGGGTTGGCTGTGCTATGATTGGATGAGGGGTTGGCTGTGCTCTGATTGGCTGGGGGAGTGTTCTGTTTGGGTGGGGGCTTAGTTGTGCTCAGGTTAGTCTGAGTTACAGGGGGATTAGAGATGGTGAGCTGCATAGCTGTTTGGCTTCGCGTTCGTGGTCGTGCCTCATCTTCATGGTGGGTGTCAGTTTGCTTCTTGTATGGATTGGAGGGGTTTAAGGTGGCTAATGATGCAGCTGTGGTCTGGCTTCTGGTTTGTGGTCGTGCCTCATCATTGGTATGGGTTTGGGTTTGCTTTTTGCCTGGATGTGTGGTGGTGACATCGTGTGTGGTTTTTGTGAGTGTAGGTCTGGTGTCATTCTTTGTGTTATGGACTCTTTTGTCAATAAGGGCGGGTTTCCAAATGGCTGGTAGGCAGGAGGTATCATCTCGTTTGTTCATGCTGTGAGGGCGTTTTTCTATCTCGATGGCTTCTCTGATTATTCTGTTATTAAAGTGTTCAGTTTTGGCAATAGTTCTGGTCTTTTTGAAATCAATTTCATGTCCTGTGGCTTTAAGGTGTTGGACCAGGGAAGAAGTTGGTTCCTCTTTTTTGACTGAGTTTTTGTGTTCTTCAATGCGTGCACTTATTCTTCTGTTGGTTTGTCCGATGTATGTGGTGGGGCAAGCAGTACATGGGATTTCATATACTCCTTGATTTTCTAACTCAATTTTGTCTTTGGGGTTTCTTAGGATGGTGGATATTTTTCTGTTTGTGCAGAATGCTGTTTTGATGTTATGTTTATGCAGGATCTTGCTGATTCTGTCTGTGGTGCCTTTTATGTATGGGAGGAGGGCTTTGCCGTTTTCTTGTTCTCTGTCTTGGATTTTAGTGGGAGTTTCTTTTAATTTATTTATATTCAAGTGGTTATTATTTATATTCAAGAAATAAGGGATTTCTGAGATAGCTATTTCGAGTTATTTAACTCTCTTCAGTCAGAACTCACCCTTTCCGGGATTCGAACCTGGAATCCCGGAAAGGGTGAGTTCTGACTGAAGAGAGTTAAATAACTCGAAATAGCTATCTCAGAAATCCCTTATTTCTTTGTTAACAATTTTAAAAACATATATATATTTGTGCTTGCAGATGGCTCTGGGTTGAGCTGAAACAAGCAAAGGAAAGAATGATTTCTTCCTCCCATATTTGGGTTTACAGGGTGCAATCTAAAAAATAACCACTTGACACACACACACACACACACACACACACACACACACACACATATATATATATATATATATATATCATGAAATTGCTGGAATAGAAGAAAGATTATTGAGAAAAACATCAAAACAAATAAGCTGTTTATACCAATTTGATAACTGACAATAGGGAAGACCTACATAAGTTCTTGCTGAAGGGAAAGAAGAAAAGCTGGTCTGCTCAATATGTTTTTTTTTTTTTAAAAGATGTACGAAAGCTAATGCCAACCCAATGCCAATACAGGCAGTCCTTGACTTACAGCCACAACTGGGACCAGAATTTCTTCACTAAGCTACACAGGGCTTCCTTTACCATATTATAATTCCAGAATCAAGGATTGTTAAGTGGGAAGAGGAGAGCGGAGTTCCCAGTAAGGAGCACAGGGGCGCCACAGGCAGTGGGGGAAACCCAAAATAGGATACACACATGTTGGGAGGGATGCTGCAGTGTATCACAAGCTCAGGGAAGCTAGGGAAAGAATATGCTGCAGCTCGGGGAATTTCTTGGCACATCACAGCTCTAAGACTGCAAGAATCTGCTGCCGCCCAAAGCTGGCCCAGCAATGCAGCACCGGAAACCACAGAAGACAGCACAAAGTCACCACACCACAGGAAGCCCCAACAGTGCAGCACAAAGCCATCATGTCTCGGGAAGTGCAAAGGGGCTACTTGGGGCACTGCGGCTCTGTGGCTGCTAGCAATATGTAAAACCCAACCCCACCTAGCCCAGCAGTGCAGTGAGAAGGGGCCACTGGGAAGCCATAACCACCCCAGCCTAGTCCCAGTCCCAGTCGTCGTGCACTCCACAGTCACCCTGCACTCTGCCACCCAAGCTGACCTTCGCTGAGACTGCATTGCAGCTCAGGTCCCTGGTCCCTGGCACCTTAGCTGATCTTTGCTGCTGTCTTTCTCCTGCTGCTGACAAAGCATTCTGGGCCTGGCCCTTCACGAGGAAGCTGCTGGTCATATGAGAGGTCATCTTCCCCAGGTCTCGTGAATAAATTGCTGTGTACAACCTGAGGAAGAAAGCCTCATGTGGCCAACAGCTGCCTTGTGAAGGGTCAGGCCAGGCATGCTTTATCAGTAGCCACAGAAATAAGACAACGAAGAGTGTCAAGGCCAGGAAGTGCAAGGTGCTAAAAGGGCACAGAAGGGGGGGTAGGTAGATTAGGTGTTGGGAGTTGAAGCACCAAGTGTCCCCAAGTATGGGCAAGCTGTCAAGCAATTGAATTTTGATCATGGGAGCCCTGCAACAGCTGTAGCTTCAGAGATCAGTTGTAACTCCTGTCATTCAGCACCACTGTGACTTTGAATGGTTGCTGAAGGAATGGTCGTAAGTGCAAGGACTATCTATAGATGGGGGGGAAAAGACTAATAATGGACGCTAATGTTCTAGGTTCAACATTTCACAGGTAGGATGACATATCCATCATATAACAATATGCCTGCTACTTGGGAGAAAGACTATGATAGATCTAGACTGAGCTAGAGGTAGGCAACCTTGGCTCTTTTATGACTTGTGGACTTCAATTCCCAGAGTTCCTGAGCCACTTGGCTCAGGAATTCTGGGAGTTGAAGTCCACGAGTCATAAAAGAGCCAAGGTTCCTACCCCGATCTAGACAAAATGTTAAAGGTATATACAAAGACATATACTGACATCGTCATAATTTTCCTAGCTGTAATATATGGTAATGACAGCCTCTGAATGGTGGTGCTAAAAAAAATATTGTGAATATCTTGGACTACAAGAACAAAGGATTGAGTACAAGATGAAGTAAAACTCTAGCCACCTAAAGTTGTGATTCTGAGGCAACCTTTCAGTTTGGTTTTAAGTGCTTATAAACACACACACACACTTCCATTCACACGTACCGTACACTACTCACTGGAAGCACTAACAATGAAACTAATGTTTAAGTATTTTGGGCACATAATGGCACAGCAAGTGTCATTAAAGAAGACCCCAAATGTGTGGAAAAATGGAAGGCAATAGAAAAAAAGCACAATACAACACAAGATGGCTAGATGGCTTGTATCACGGATGATACAAGAAGAAGCTTACAAGGTCACGGAGAATCAATTACTAATAAACAGTCCAAGCAAAATTAAGACCACTGGATCACAAAGAGCTGGAAGTGACTGTACAACTATCTGCAACAAAAGTTCTATTTAATGCTTAAGATGAGGAAAATGTCAAGAACATAAACTACTGTTTTCCATAATGATTAGACTCAAAGCCTGCTGGCTGACTTTAGATCAATCACTCTCTCTCAACCCAACCCAACCCAATTCACAGGACTGTTGTTGTGGGGAAAATTGGAGGAAGAAGGTGTACTATTCATGTTTGTCATCTTGAGTTACTTATAAAGTAATAAAGATAGGGAAAAAATGAATAAAATAAAAAATATATTGTATTTATAGTGATTTGCTTTGTTGTAGCTACTAGCATGTTGTGCAAACTCCACTAATTGTACATGTAATGTGGTTTAATGTCTTGCATGAGCTCACCCAATTATCATTTATTCAATAATTATACTTAAGCAAACTGCAGCTTGGGTTATTGTGCAATTCATATAGTATTTACAGAAATACTTAATTTACAGTGCCCTTCTTCATCTGAATTCTCACAGGCATCCTGAAAGTTTGCTTAGACTGAGACTTAGTATTCTCAATAAAGTTCATGGTTAGATAGGTTACCTGGGTTTATTCTAAAAAACTACATCAGCTTTCCTTTGCTTTACAGACCTGCAAAGTTTGTAAATGCAAGGATTGGTTGTAAGGTTATTTTTTCATTACATTGTAACTATGAACAGTCACTAAAATGAGACAATCACTAAATGAGGAGTACCTGAACATGCCTAATGGAATGCTTTATATAATTCTAAACTCTGTAATTATTGAATTCGATTCTTGTATGACTCTTTTCAAATCAGGTTTAAATGTAGCTTCATTTTTTGCAAATTACTGGCAAAAGTAACATAACCATGAAACAGTGGTCCGGCAATTCAAAAGTGTTATCAAACTAAGAAGTTCAATACAGGTATTTTGATTCTGCTCCTGCTGAAATTTCAGAGGCTCACACAAACTAGTTCGCTCTCTTCTTCATTTTCTCACATACATGCAAACATTTACTAAAGAAACAGCAACAGACTAAATATTTATCAAGGAGATAGTGAGAAATCTACGCAGTTCATTGCTTAGATAAAGTGTGGGTTAGTACTTTACACCCCAAGGAACAAGATGTAAAATCAATTTGGACATTATTTGTAAATGCCGTTATCAATGTAAAAGTAAAGAAATTACCATGCTACCTAAAAAAAAATTTACTTATACATATAAACAGTTTTCAAGTTTTTAAGAGCATTGATTAAAAGTCCTGCATTACTTTTGTATGTGTTATGTATAGAATGCTGACTTATTTTAGTTTTTCAATTTACAACAATTAAAATGGTCTTCAAAATCTCAGCCAGTACACATGCCAGATGCTTTTCCCATTACAGATTTAAGTTACTAATGCGAGACTTATTAGGATAGAATTTGACCCAATTTTGTTACAGTTCTATCTAAGGAGATAAATCACACTGTAAAAAAGAATACAAGCTAATTGCAGTATCTTTTTTCAAAGGGAAGAACCCCCTCATATTTTATCTAGCATAAGAAAGGGCCATTGTTAAGGCTATGATTCAGACATGAATAGCCATATAAAGGCTTGTTGAACACCTACCTAATCGCTGTATAAACAAGAATGGACCAAACCTATGGGAAAATATGTACTTTTCTCATCTGGTGAATGGTTACTAAGGCAAACAGGGTGGATTTTTTTTTTCCCTCCCACCTCTTGAAGAAAGGTGGGTGGTGACGAAAGAAATCCAAGCTGAATTTCTTTTGAAAGAAAGCTAAATCTGCCTCCAAATGCAATCTTCATTTTGCACTAAAGGATAAGGTAACTTACACTCTGCAAAATATTTCAACACTGGATTTTTCATTATTTTAATTTTTTTAATTTATAATTTCAATATATATCCTGCCTTTCTATGCAATATTGTTGAGTGAAGCAAATTTTTAGAAAATAAAAAATCCCGCCAGCAAGACAAAACAGTCAGGGTCAACTAGGTACAGGTAATCCATGACTTGCAACCATTCATTTAGTGCAGGGGTTCTCAACCTTGGCAACTTTAAGACTTGTGGACTTCAACTCCCAGCTTTGCTGGCTGAGGAATTCTGGGAGTTGAAGTCCACAAGTCTTAAAGTTGCCAAGGTTGAGAACCCCTGATTTAGTGGCTGTTCAAATTTACAATGGCACTGAAAAAAAGTGACATGACCAGTTTTTCACACTTAATGACTGTTGTAGCATCCTCACGGTCACATCATCAAAATTTGGGTGCTTGGCAACTGGCAGGTATTCATGACACTTGCGCTGTCCCAGGGTCATGTAACTACCATTTGTAACTTTCCCAGCCAGCTTCCAATAAGCCAAGTCAATGGGGGGGGAGCTTAATAATGAATGATTCACTTAACAACTGCTGTGTTTTGCTTAACAACTGTGGCAAAAAAAGATCATAAAATCAGACAAAACAGAAATTTAGGGCTCAATTGTGATTGTAAGTTGAGGGCTACATGAAATGTTAGTGTTCTTTTAATGGCCATCGTCATCATCATCATCATTAAAGGATGAGTTACAAAATTGTGGGAACACTGAAATCTTTAACCATTTTCTTTATCTTATAGAAGAGAACAAAAGTTTGGAGCAATAGGGGGAAAAATAGACACAGGAGAGGATGCTACCGTAAGTTATCCATTCGGAGACAATTTCTCAACCACAGTTGTTCCCCTGGACTTTTCAAACACCAACCAAAAAGGGAACTCAAGATGCAAATAAGCAAATGGAAGGAGATTGGCAGGAGTTTGAAATCACATTCAATTTATTTTGCAACCTAAGAGGGTTGTTAAAAAGGGATTTGATTTAATATTAGAATTCCCAACAGGTTGCCTAAGGTTGCCAAAATACCTGCCGATACCTCTTTTGGTACACTACAAGGGGCCAGCCATAAAGAAAACTGCTAGCTTCCTTAGAGCACAGTGGGGTATTTTTGGAAACAGGCAGACCTACTTAAAAATAATTCTGGTATACTAATACTTTATTTTCAAATATGTCCTTCCCTTCATTGCCAACTCTTTTGTAAATTAGGAAGGCCTTGCCCCAGAATTATTTCAAAAATTGATTTGTTAGGTTTATATCCTGCCTTTCCATGAGTTGCTCACCATTCCAAACATGCATTCAAGTGAAATCAGGCAGGACATGAATGAATGAATGAATGAATGAATGAATGAATGAATGAATGAATGAATGATAGAAAATAAATCTCACACCAAGCCATCACTGCTATTAAATAGCATGTGAACTCATTCCTACACTTTGTCTGACTTATTTTGTAGTGATATGTTAAATGGTTAAGTCAAAGAGCAAGCCTAGCAGTGAACTCTGGTAGTGATCTTAATTTGAATAAAGATAAAGGATTTAACATAATAATTTCGCCAAATATTCTACTTTCAGATAAAAAAACTATATTTAGGCAATTAAAGGTGGCAAGATTCTGGCTTATTTTTTCAAGCTTTTTCAGTATAAAAGAGACAAGATTGAAAACAGTGCAGGCTTCAACCGTTGATAAATCTGAAAACAGCTAGTGGACTACATTTCTTATGAAAATGAGAATTAGTTCTTTATAATTTGATTTACCGTGCCAACCCAAGGCTGCTTGTTTACAGAAAGGGAAAAGAAGTTCAGAAGAGAAAGCAAAGCTTGAACATGAAGGAGCTATTTAAAAAAAATCACCAGGGCATGGAATTTGGAGTCACTTTCTATTAATTACATAAACACGAAAAGCCGATCTCTCTGCTTTATTGGCTATAGAATTCTGAAACAGAATCCTTGAAACACTGAAGACAGTGGAATTATAACAGTCTTCTTTTGAATTAAAGGCCAAGGTCTAGATCAGACATGTCAAACTCGCGATGTCACATGACGTCGCACAACGTATCGGAGCTTTTTCGCCATTGCCGGCAATGGGGTGGGCGTGGCTCCGGTATGATGAAACCGGCCCACGGGCTGGCAGTTTAAAGCCCCTGGTCTAGATCAATAAGACCATTCTAGGATTGCCCAAATATTTTCCACTTCTATTTCTTCCCATACGTGTGATCATCCCGACACAGAAAAAGAGACTATTTCAAAATATTACAATGGTTTCCGCTGACAAGACAATTCTCCTTGCGGAATTTCTTGCAGAAGCAGACTAAGGATACACATTGATCGAAACCAGATGCTGCCATTCATAAGACATTTAAGTAACCCATTTCAGTCAACCAGAGGTCGGTAAGCCTCATGCAGGTAGTCCTCGCTTAGTGACCATTGTTTCAGAGACCATTCAAAATTACGACAGTGCCGAATAAAGAGATTTATGATCCGTGCCCTAAGTGCAGGTAATCCTTGACTTACGACCACAATTGAGCCCTACATTTCTGTTGTTAAATGAGACATTTGTTAAGTGAGTTTCGCCCCATTTCATGAACTTTCTTGGCACAGCTGTTAAGTGAATCACAGCAGCTGATTAAGTTAGTAACCTGGTTGTTAAATGAACATGGCTTCCCTATTAATTTTGCTTGTCTAAAGGTTGCAAAAAGGGATCACATGACCTTGGGACACACAGCAACGGTCATAAGTATGAACCACTTGCCAAGCATCTGAATTTTGATCACATGATCCTGAGGTCATAACTGTGAAAAACTGTCATTAAGTCTTTTCTTTCCAGTGCTGTTATAACTTTGAACAGTCACTAAATGAACTGCTGTAGGTTGAGGACTACCTGTTCAGCCATCACAGCACCTCTGCCGTCACGTGATGAACTCAGGTGCTTGCAGTCCACCCACCCTTACAACCACAGGGTGCTACTGCAAGTTTCCCCATCCATCTATCTCTCCTCCACAACACCCAGCCCACCAGTGCATGCAAAGCTACCCCAGCCCAGCCTTCTCCCCGTCCAGGAGGCCACAGCCTGTTACAGGCCCACCAGCACCCGCAAAGTGTCCCACTAAACCTCACTCTTTCTCTGCAGCTGCTGACATGCAGCTTCTGCATAGAGGCTGCATTCTCCCCATCGTTCGGAAAACCTCCTTCTCGCCTTCCAAAGGACCGTGAGAATGGTGCCTTGCTTTTGTAGCCCTTCAGAAGCCTCCATCTGAGAAGGCAACCTCCAAAGGAGGCTTCCAAAGCACCACAAGAGCAGGAATCATTCTCACAATCATCTGGAAGGCTTCTGAGAGTCCAGCTCCTGTTGTAGTCATGAAGGGCTATCTGTATAGTAGCCTTTAAAACCCTTTTTGTGGCCTCTGAGGAACATGCTGCCAACATTCAGAGGCACAAATAACAACAGCACGATTTCCTGCTGATTTGGGACAAGGCAGAAAACAAAACACAGTACAGTTGATGAGCTCTCACTTTGAAAGCTTTAAATTTATTTTAAAAAATAATCTTTCCCACCCCAAAAAGGGAAATTCCATCCTTTCTTATTTGCCACCTATCACCTGCTGCTCTTGGTATGCCAAACAATAATTTTATTAGAAAGTACAGCCCTGCCCATAGAAAACAAATGCTCACTGTTGAATAAAGTAAGTCAAACTGTTGTTATCTACACTTTATTAATTTACTGATTAAAATCACACAGTTCTCAAAGTGGCACTATCCTAAAGAGACTAGGGCGGTATATTTCACGCTTTATTGCCCTCATTTTAAGATGCAATTTCCTCCTGTTTGAGTAAATAATATATAATATTTCATATTATTTTACAGTTTTCTTACTCTTCAGTATGTAGGTGTTCTTGCTTAGCAATTTGTTCATGTGTTTATTTCACCGTAATAAAAGCATTTTATTGCGTTTTGTTGTATAATTATATCACATATTTTGATTTCTAAAACCAACAGATTAAGACAGTAATCTTGAAGTCCCAATATTATCAAAAATTGCAGTTGATGGTGTAAACACCTGAAAATGTTGATGTCATGTGTCTGATTAATGAAACACTTCAAAGAACTTTCAGGCATTTTTTTTAGCCTAAAAAGCCTTTATTAGTATTACAGAGATGTCAGCCCGGCATGGTAGAAACGCTAAGATCTGAATTTCCGTCCTTTGCACATAACATTCCAGGCATTTCCCCTCCCCTATTTTGGGGTCATGATTCACATCTTCTTGGAGGGCAAAGATTCACTTCCCTTTCTTTTTTCCTGGGCTTTCCTTATAGTCTCCTCCCCTTTCACTGTCAACTGATTTAACTCTAAAAATACCAGACAGTTCTGTATATATTGTCAAAGCAAGAATATTCAATATTAGCAGCATTGACATCTGGCCCCCCTTACAAAAAGGACAGATCCTGTAATGTAGCCAAAGCATATGTTCTCGATTTGTTGCAGTATTTTGCATGAAACCTTTTGACGAGCCTGTCAGCTTTCACCTCATTGGATTTCACCCAGGTGGCTTCAGACAATGGGTATCCCTTCCATTGTACTAGGTACTGCAATTTCCCTTTAAAAACTCTAGAGTCAAGAATATGTTTCACTTCATAGTGGGTCTGTCCCGCAACTACGAGGGGCCTAGGTGCCTTCTTTGGGGGGGTCTTAGAGTGGAGCCCCGATAAGGTTTCAACAAGCTACAATGAAAAACTGGGTGAATTTCCCCTAAAAGTCTAGGGAGTTTTAGTTCTACTGTGACCGGGTTGATGATCCTTACTATGGGGAAAGGCCCCAAGAATTTTGATCCCAATTTCTTGCTGGGCAATTTGAGGTGTAGATATTTAGTTGACAAATAAACCTTTTCCCCAGCTTGGAATATTCTTTGGGGAGCTCTCTTTCTATCAGCCTGTTTTTTATAGGTTTCAAAAGTCTTTGTTAAAGCAGTTTTTGTGTTTCTCCGAACTTCTTCCCACCCTCTCACCCATTGGTCAAGTGTCTGAGAATCGGAGGGCACCTGAGGGTATTCAGGTATTGGGCTGAACTCTTTTCCTGTGGCCTCTCTGAAAGGCATGTAGCCAATGCTGCTGTGCACAGAATTATTGTACGCCACCTCCGCAAAAGGGAGGAGGTCAGTCCTGCTGGTAAGAAAAGTAGCATCTAAGATATTGCTCCACCATTTTGTTAGCGGATTCTGCAGCCCCATTCATGGCAGGATGAAAAGCAGATGATAAACCTTGAGATGATTCAATTAATTTAAGGAAACTCCTCCAAAACTTCGCTGTGAACTGTACCCCCCTGTCCGAAATTATTCGCTTAGGGGCACCATGCAGCCAGTAGATATGTTTCAGGAACAATTTGGTCAGTCATTGGGCAGATGGGAGTCCTTTGCAGTCGATGAAATGAGCCTGCTTTGAGAACAGGTATATTACAGTCCAGATGACAGTGTTTCCACTACTTTCAGGTAGGTCTACTATGAGGTCCATAGCTATTTCTTCCCATGGTTGAGAAGGGTCTGCTATGGGTTGCAGTAACCCAGGGGTTTTCCCTGGGATTCTTTTCATTGTGGCACGTACAGTACAACTTTTTACATAGTTTTCCACATCCCTTTTCAGCCCTGGCCACCAAAATTGCCAGCGGGTGAGGTATAGGGTTTTCAAATATCCAAAGTGTCCAGCCTGTTTTACATCATGGCTGTGTTTGAGAGCATTAAGACGGAAGGTTTCCGGCAAATATAGTTTCCCCCCTTTGTAAGCCAAGCCATCCCTGCAGGGTTAGGGAGGTGTGATTGTCTTTAAACCATGGGTCGGTGAGGAGCTCTCATTTTATTTTCTTTACTCCAGGGTCATCAGGATTGGGGAGCCTGCGAGGTGTAAGTTGAGCGGCAGTTTGTGGATTGGGGATAATTGCCTCGTTAACCTCCTCCCGTTCGCTTTTGTATTGGGGTAACCGGGATAGCGCATCAGCTAGGAAGTTCTTTCCTCCTGGTATGTACTTTATAGTGAAGTTGAAGCGGTTAAAGTACTGTGCCCACTGTACTTGCTTTGGGGACAATTTGCAGGGAGTTTTCAGTGCTTCTAGATTTTTGTGATATGTCTATACCTCAAATGGCACCTTGCTCCCTTCTAGATCAGCGGTTCTCAACCTGTGGGTCGCGACCCCATTTGGTGTTGAGCGACAATTTCACGGGGGTCGCCAAACGCCGCAGTCTGCCATTTTTTCCCCCTTTTCCCCTCGGCCGGCGCCTGGGGCACCACCACGCATGCGTGGGGTAGCGCCGCGCATGCGCGATGCGGGCCCGCCGCGCCGCGCCTGTGCGATGCGGGCCTGCCGCGCCGCGCCACGCCTGCGCAATGCGGGCTGTTGCATCACGCCGCGCAATGCAGGCCGTTGTGCCGCGCAAGCGTGATTCGGGCCGTCGCACGCGTGCTGCACATGCGCAATTCGGGCTGTCGCGCCACACATGCGCGATGCGGGCCGTCGTGCCACACATGCGCGATGCGGGCCGTCGCGCCACGCATTCGCGATGCGGGCCATCGCACCACGCATGCGCGATGCGGGCCGTCGCACGTGTGCCGCGCATGCACGATGCGGGCCGTCACATGCGTGCCGTGCATGCGCGATGCGGGCCGTCATGTCGCGCATTTTCAACGAAGGCCGGGGTCGCAGCGCACATGCGTAGCACAGGTCGGGGTCCCAGCCTGAAAAAGGTTGAGAACCGCTGTTCTAGATAGTGTCGCCAGTTTAATAGCGCCCATCTAATCACGAAGGCCTTTTTCTCCCAGACTGCCCATCTTCACTCACTCTCAGTAAATTTCTTAGAGGTGTAGGTGCAGGGTTGCAGGATCCCACTTTTGTTCTTTTGCAGTAACACAGCTCCGACTGCCACATCGCTGACATCGGCTTCAATCACAAAGGGTTCCCCTGGAACTCACACACGCACACATACACAGGTGAACTGAAGACAACTCTACTTTTAGACCAGGGCTTTTCAACCTTTTCACCCATTGTACCACTTTTAGGATATGGCGATATCCGAGTACCACCAGTCACCTAGCAAGGTGTCAAAAACTTGATGACCCCCCAAAAAAGTGATAGTAGTAGTCCTTGACTTACAACAGTTCGCTTAGTGACTGTTCAAAGTTACAATGGCACTGAAAAAGTGCCCCCCAAGTTACAGCAGAGGAAGACGCCTGCCTGCCCACCCGGCCACGCTCTTCCTCCTGTCTGAGGTTTTCATTGTTGTGAGCATTCCTGTTGAGGATTGGCAGCAGGGGTGGGGTGGGGGGTTGTTTGGTTTTTATCCCCCCCATCTGCTGGGTGGTTGCAGCAGCTTTTGATCGCTTCACATGACCCTGGGACACTGTGACCGTCATAAATATGAATCAGTTACCAAGCATCTGAATGTAAATCATAAGACCCTGAAGATGCTGCAACATTCCAGCTGATCGGCGCTTCTTCTGGGCTCAGCAGAAATGCCAGGATCAGTGCTGCTTTCCAGCAGATTGCTGCTTCTTCAGGGCTCAGCAGAAGCACCAGGTTCAGTGCCGAACTCCAGCTGGATCCTGGCGCTGATCCTGGCACTTCCACTGAGCCCTGACAGCCCTGCAGCTCCAGCCATCTCTCGCTCAGGCTTGTGCAGTGCTGCCACCAGTTCAGCTCATTCCCCTCCCCCACTAACCACTTTTCTAGGATAGTCGCGTACCACCTGCCAGGTACCAATGTACCATAGGTGGTACCCATACCACTGGTTGAAAAGCTTTGTTTTAGACAACCCCACTGTAAAAGGAAAAACCAGCAAATATACTGATTCTGTAATTCCTCTCCAGACAAGGAGTGAACTTGAGATTGCCCACATGTGCTCCTAATAGTTGCTCACTGAAAGGAGTCCACAAGAAAACTGTCTCTGGTGGGTTTAGAGCTCTGGGAAGCAAGGAAATAGCCATCTTGTCTTGCTCCAACCGGTACTGGTGCTGTTAAGGATGGTGGTTTGGTATACTTTCTTTTCTAAACACTTTTAGAAATTGCTTGTTAATCGCTTTTCAGTTATTAGGAACCTATGGGTCAATGTGTTTTGCAGCGAAGTAAACTTAAAGGAGACCACTACACTTAAAGGAGACCACTACACTTAACAATTGTGGCAAAAAAAACCCGCACCCCACTTCCAGCACATGCATGTTTTAATTTACAACTGTAATGACTTATGACCAGATTTCTGGTCCCAACTGCAGTCAGAATTTGCTTTTCTATACCTTCTTTTTAATTTTTAAAATTTGTTTTTTAAATAAATTATAGTTTTTATTATTACAAGAATGGCTGGCTAGTGGGCTCATGTGTGCATGCACCCTCCCCACTCACGCTAGTGCTGCCGCGCAGGTGCTAGCGGCTCCATTTGTGCATGTGTGCGGGCACAAGCCACATGCAGTGAGTGCACGTGGCCCACTTGTGCCCTTTTGTGCATGCACAGGTGCACACACACTTCCCTACTCCTCCCTTTCCCTCTGGGACGCCAATCTGGAAAGGTTGGGGAACTCTGAAATATTGATTTTATTTCCTTTAAATATTTTGCATTGCAATAAATCTATACCCCGTACTCAACTATTAAAACTAAATCAAAACAGCATTTTAAGAAAGAGCTCGATTTTGGTCTCATCTGACCACAACACTTTCATCCAGTTTTCCTCTGAATCATTCAGATGTTCATTGGCAAACTTCAGACAGGCCTGTACATGTGCTTTCTTGAGCAATGGGACCTTGCAGGTGCTGCAAGGTATCAGTCCTTCACGGCGTAGTGTGTTACCAATTGTTTTCTTGGTGACTATCGTCCCAGCTGCCTTGAGATCATTGACAAGATCCTCCCGTGTAGTTCTGGGCTGATTCCTGACTTTCTCATGATCACTGAAACTCCATGAGGTGAGATTTTGCATGGAGCCCCTGACGAAGGGAGGTTGACAGTTATTTTGTGTTTCTTCCATTTGCGAATAATCACACCAACTGTTGTCATCTTCTCACCAAGCTGCTTGGCGATAGTCTTGTAGCCTATTCCAGCCTTGTGTAGGTCTACAATCTTGTCCCTGGCATCCTTGGACAGCTCTTTGGTCTTGGCCATGATGGAGAGTTTGGAATATGATTGATTGATTGCTTCTGTGGACAGGTGTCTTTTATACAGGTAACAAGCTGATTAGGAGCACTCCCTTTAAGAGAGTGCTCCTAATCTCAGCTTGTTACCTGTATAAAAGACAGCTAGGAACCAGAAATCTTGCTGATTGATAGGGGATCAAATACTTATTTCACTCATTAAAATGCAAATTCAATTTATAACTTTTTTGAAATGCTTTTTTTTGTTGTTGTTATTCTGTCTCGCACTATTAAAATAAACCTACCATTAAAATTATAAATCGATCATTTCTTTGCCATTGTACAAACGTACAAAATCAGCAGGGAATCAAATAATTTTTTCCTCGCTGAATAATTGCATATTAATTCTTTATCAATAGTTTTTTTCTTCCTTCATAAGCTGATCTTGTGGCTGCCCATTATGACACAAGCATCTTATGTATAAGCTTATGTATACATCTTGTGTATAAGCTCCTTCACCACAGCTATTTTGTGTCAGCACCTACAATACACTCTCAACATTCTAAGATTGTCCATCACCCAAAGGTTTCCTTGATCCCAGTCTAAATTCAGCCACTAGCTCTCCATTCATCCAGATAGTGTATAAATTCTCATCACTTTTTTCCCCAAACATCTACTTCTAAAATCAAAATATTTATATATTTTTCCACAGCGTTAGAAGTTATTTGAAATATAGTCTGCAGTTAAGCAAACAACAGAATGTAACAACAGGTACCGTGTTTCCCTGAAAATAAGGCCTACCCCAAAAATAAGCAAGGCACACACTTATAAATCAAGCTAGGGTGGGGGTGGCGGGTAGAGCTGCCCCACGTGCCCCGCACCCACTTACCTTGCAGCCAGGCCTCTCCTCGCCGGCCCACTTCTTCTGCAGGGTCTTCTGCAACCAGACCTGCATTTCTCAGTTACAGGACTTGCCGGAAGGCCTGTGCAGCCAAGAACTGAGCTATGGATTCAACCCATAGCTCAGTTTTGCAAGACCTATGCAGCCGAGGAACAAGCTATGGATTGAATTCAAAGCTCGGTTCTCGGCTGCGTAGGCCTTCCAGAAAGGCCTGACTGCAAAATGCAGGCCGGAATGCAGCTGCAGAAAGAAGCTGCTCCTTCGGCCCCAGAAGAAGTGGACCGGCTGGGCTGGGTTGTCGGTGCCAGAGATGAGTAAAACATCCCCCCAAAATAAGATAAAAAATAAGACCTTTTGGAGGCAAAATAAATAAATAAATAATAAGGCCCAGTCTTATTTTCGGGAAACGTAGGTAGTTCTTGGCTTACAACCATTTGTTTAGTGACCATTCAAAGTTACAGTAGCACTGAGAAAAGGATTTATAACTGTTATGTCTGGCCCCTCTCAGCTTAGTAAAATCCACATGAATATTTCTTTAAGAGTTTTATTTAACACAGTTCAAGAAATACATTTCAAAGTAAGATGCTGGCAGTTCATTCCGGAACGGCCGAGTTTGACGTATGTACATTCAGCTTAACACTGCGATCCCCCCTTCCAAATAACTCACTCTTTATCTCTTAAGTTGTCCAAGACATCATTAATCTTCCGTACATTCCAAAAACCACAGAAAACTGAGTTCAAACTAACTCGGTGATGCATCAGACTGCGCCTTGATATAAACGTTGCTCGTGACAAAGAATTAGTCCCTCCTTCACCTTCTAATATAGTTTTCAATACGTCACTTCCTTTTTCCACGTAACTGACACCTCCGCCTATCAAACCTTCGGAATCTCGGATCAATCCATCTATTTTCCTGTTCCAAATCTGACCCCTCACTTTGAGAATCCGACCCAGACTGCCTGTAAATCTCCTCCCTGTCTGTGTCAGCTGCCGGGAGGGGAAAATACCCAGAGGGGCCCGGCTGTTCTTCGTCATCTTCTGACATTTCCCCAGCCGGTCTAGAGACACCCACAACAATAACTGGTCCTCATTTTGTACAACTGTTGCAGCGTCCCCATGATCAGGTTATCAATTAGCATGTAGGAGAAGAGAAGGCAGAGCCAAGAGAGGACTCAGCCTAGAGTCATTAGGTTCCCACAAACAGTCCAAGTCCAGTCCCCTTTGAATTCCGTTAACCCCTATCTTGTACCAATTTAGTGCTGATTGTTAGTTGACCAGATTCTTGGTATACGTTTGAGCAATAATCTCAGTCAAAGGACAAAGCAGTGTTCTCATATATTCTATTAGTATTAGAGCAATCCTGTATTACTATTATTTAAATCAGAAAGAATCCAGTTTGTAACAGAAACATCTAAGTAGATTATTTCTGCAATATCAGCCATGCCGATTCAAAAGGCTGACATTCACAAGTTAACCAGGAGTCGTGTTAAATTGCTCCTGCTAACAAACAATGCAAATTAGCCTTGTTATACTAAAACTCTAATTGCTAAAATTTTCTCATTTCTCACACATTTTCTTCTGGTGTACCATTAGTGCTGTAGCAGGTGAAGGGTAAAGCTGTGTATGAGCACCGAATAGGAGAATATGCACCTTCATAGGAAATGAAAGTATATGTTTCATGTAATTTGTTTCAATGCAAAATAAAACAATATCAAATTTATGTGGTAGCCTATGTTATGTATACATTATAAAAGGAATGCTTATTATTATTAAGCTTTCCTTTACAGTGAAGCTAATAATTCTTTTTACACCTGCTCATTTTAGTGTAAATAACGTAATCATTTTCTTAGACTGAATATATTTATTCCCTACAGCCAAAAACACAGTAAGTGATTCTATTACACCTGATTATTCCTAACAGCTCACTTTTATAGCTGTAGGCAGTTTTGACTTAGAACTCTTCTTGTCTTCACAAACTAAATTCAAAACTTATTCCCAGTTCGAGATGGAAGATTTAGATTGTCCTTGTCCTAATCTCTAGAATCTGTAATAATAACTTTTGTCTGCCACCACGAGATCAGCAGCTGTAGGGAACCTCTTGTCTATCAGAACAACCCATTTCTATGGCAACAAAAAAGCAGCAATGCCAGAAGACACTTTTGCTTGCTGCAGTCATGGGGGTCAGACCAAACAAAGTCAAAAACATGGACCTACTGACCCTTGGAGCAAAGAAGTTCTTCATACAACAAAGACATGACAGGTGATAATAAAAATTGGAATTTCTCGAATTGTCCCTGAAGATAGTTGGGATGTTTCACGATTAATAACAAACAGACTGGACCACAACTTATCTGACACGTAGGTCACTAGGTTAGATTCTTAATGTCTTTTTTCATACTTCAGGGGGAAAATCCTACTGAGTTGCATCTATAATATTAGTCTACACACTGAACAAGAAATATTACAGTACATGATAAAGAGAGAGACAGTTTTGTGTAGTATTAAGGCACCAGGCTACAAACCAAGCGATTGTGTATAAGAGTTGTGCCTTAGGCCAAAAAAAAAAAAACAGCTGGCGACTTTGGGCTAGTTACTGTCTCTCAGCTCTAGGAAGATGGCAATGGCAAACCACTTTTAAAAGTGTCATTAAAAAATGCAGGGACTTGCCCAGGGTCAAGACTGATTTGAAAGCACAAAGGAAAAAAAACAAGATAATAACGGAATAGATCTAGAAACCAGTTAACAAGTATCTTTTACAATGTTGAAAAACTGTATCACTGATAAGCATGTATCATATGTCTGTCCATGAACTCTGTCTTTTGAACACACTTCAGCAAGAATGGAGAAAACACTGTATTATTGGTGCCTATTTCTGTTGTCTACAGTTTCATAAGGAAAATCACTAATAAGCATATTCTTAATGAAGAGTTAAGCTTTCTCCATGGCTATAGCCAGATTACAATAGAAATAGAACTTTAATTAAGATAGTACTCCAAAGTATACTTTATCTTTAAAAAAGTTAATCACTCACATGATTCTGTGCTTGTCTTTCTCATGTGGTAACTGCAGATTCAGAATTTCTTGCTCAGTTAAGATAAGATACTTTCTTAGTTTCCCACCTTTCTTGCAGATTTATTTTATACAATGAAAATAATTCTATGTCACTTAGAAAAGTACTGTTAAAATAATGTATTCAATTCAAATAGCCACATAGTACAGCAATGAAATATATTAAAAACATTAAACCAATTACCATTTAGAGGATACATTAAAAAGATGCAACTTGGCACTTTTTCAGAAAGTAATAAGAGTAAGCAACTAACCAGAACTCCAAACAGGTCCCATTATGTGTGAGCAATTTAAGTTAACATCCTTTTTCCCCACATGCCTGCTTCTCCTGTAAATCTTAAAAACCTGCATAGGTTTATAATGATTTTGCAAATGGGCAAACATACTACAGCAACTTTTTCTTAGTGTACCCACAACATACTCTCAAAATATTAAATATGTCAAAAGGTTTGGGGATACAAAATACAGGAGATAAAATAGCCCTATAGAATACCATAAGGCAAACAAACCACAATGCCAAACAGACAATCTCTCTTTCTAACTACAATCCAGTAGAAAAAGCTTGTGCAATCAAAATATAATGTTCCAAAACTTAATTCTGCAGGTTGACCAGAAAGAAGCTGTGGCCATCGGGATTAAAATCTGCCAGTAAATCCAAAGATAATAAAACTGCACCTTCTTCAGGTTTCCAATGTAGACCATCTACAGTGGTGATCAAAGTAGTGACAATTCTATATACCCTAAGCAAAATTTGATTTAACTTGTAAGATAATTGTTAGCCTAACAAAGAACTTGAATTATAATACTGAGACAGTACTGTATAATATTAAGTTAGCATATTAATGCTAAGCAGAGCATAACTTATTTTATTGCCCAAAATGACAAAGTATGCTTAGCATACATCCTTCAAACCAGAAAAAAAAGAATCAAATCAGATGTTCAGCTTCTATTTTAAAGTCAGAGACAAGCCCTTCATTGCAATTTTAGATATCAAACAAATTGCAAAAAGGAGAAGTATACTTCAAGTGAACGGGGGGGGGGACTTTTTTTAGCAAATGGAGAAAGAAATCACTGGGCTTTATATCAAAGATAAAAGTAATACATCACTACTCATTCTTCTCCGTGCCACCCCAAAAATTATTAAGAACTTTCTGGACTGCCCTCTTTATAGTGTTTCCCCGATAGTAAGACACCCCCAATTGTAAGACGTATCGGGGTTTTCAGGGGGTCGGCTAATATAAGCCGTACCCCGAAAGTAAGACATATTACTCCTGCCCACTTCCGCCTCCTGCTTAAAATACTTAAATACTTAAAATACTTAAATACTTAAAATACTTAAAATACTTAATATACTTAAAATACTTAAAATAAAACTGACAATTGTTTTCCAATCAATATAAGCCGTACCTCGAAAGTAAGACATAGTGGGGCTTTTGGGGATAAAAAGAAAGTAAGACACTTCTTCCTTTCGGGAAAACACGTAGCACTGCAAGTCACTCCATCTACTCTTTGATTTTGATTCACTCTTTGCAGCTTCAAAATGAACAAAATTCAATCCATGCCATATCCCCTCAGTTATTACTAACTATAGACTCACTGCCATCTTAATCATGGCAATATAAATCTTTATTAGCTGTTCATAATTGGTTTGAGCATGATTAACTATTCCCCAAAATCAGTTAATGGAAGAAACAGCTTAAGTTACAATAAAATTATTTGTCCTTTAAATCTTTACCTTGTTGTTGCTGCTGCTGCTTAAAACAATGGAGAAATAAAGATATAAAGGAAGCAGGAATTCAAGGTAACAAGTTTAGGACATGAAGAAATAACAAATCGTATGTATGCAAAATCAGGATCAAGGGATGCTATTGCCCAATTGCCTATTAAAATTGGCCCCAAAGATAGCCAAGGATGCCGATAAAATAATGTATCAGAATTAAAGGATTCAGTATATGAAAATGTCCAAATGGGGTACATAGATGATATAGATAAATAAATAACATTTTAAAAATAGCCCTAAGAAAATTCTATTTATACTGACATGTGGAAGTGCACATCAGGTATGTTTTGTGCAGAGAAGCATCACAAATCAACTCAAGACTTGCTGAGACTTCTCTAATGAAAGTTTTAAACGAATCCTTGGACAGTAAATAAAGCTGTCTATTTTGAACAGTTTAAATATTATACTCAGTATCATAACTGTTAATTATATTTCAACAGTCATTGGAGATGAAGAATTATCATACATCGGTCCACCATAAGAAATTTTTAGAAAGTATTTTAATATATTTATCATAAAATGTAATTCTGTCAATGTTTACAGAAAATACTGCATAAGTAGGGCTACTTGATCTAGGCCAGAGCTCTCCAACCTTTCCAGCTTGGTAGCCCGGAAGGAAAGGGAGGAGCAGGGAAATGTGCGTGTACACGGCCCACACATGCATGCACAAATGGGTGTACAAACGTCAGTGGCGCTAGAGTGTGAGCCTGCCCAAATAGGTTGTGCGTACCTGTAGCAGCGTGCTGGCGCCTGCATGCACGCACAAGCAGGCAGCTAGTGCCCGCGTGATGCTGGTGGTGGTGCTAGCACCATGCATGCACAAATGGGGCTGCTAGCGCCCCCATAGCGGCACTACAAGTGGGGAGGCTCACCAGCTATTCCCACAGCATGGTGGCCAAGAGGCCACGGTCCAGTACCAGGCCGCAGACCATAGGTTGGGGATCTAGGCAGCAAAAATCTAGATGAGGAGCAGCAGATGGTAGCAAAGAGATACAAAAATTCTAACTCCCACCTGCCATCTAGTGGTCATCCAAATGTTTGCAAACCAGATCTGTTGGTCCTACTGTAAACAAACGGCGGTATTTCTGCAAACAGTGGTATTTCTGCAACAAATTACAAGCTCAGTCCTTACTACAGAGAATTTTATTTTCCACAACTGTTTTGTTATAAGAAATAGCAATAACATAGGTATATGAATAATATATACTCCCTGAACGCTCAGCAGACAAATATTAGTAACATCCATACTGATATTAGGGATAAAATGCTAATACAATCACACTGAATGTTCCTGTAAAGTATAAAATGTTTTTCACAAGACATAGCCAGCTGTCTGAATACCAGCTCCATTAGTAGTGTGGAGAAAATCTAAACTATGCAGAAGCAACCTAACTCAAGTTAAGCGTGTAGGAAAAAAGTTGCTCAAACTTTTTCAATATAAAAAAAAAACATACAATGCATAACATTCATCCAAGCTAAGGAGTTTGTGACTCCGCTGATCTCTGTAAAACTACTTTCCAATGAAATAATGGGATTTAAACATCCTAATATTTCATAACATCCCTCAGCAACATTCCCTTGTGGGGAAACCAACCCACAAGTTCAGAGAATGAATCTCCACCCTTTTCCTACACCCCAGCTACAGATATTTGCTACTATCAGAAACATTCCCTTATGTATACACAATGTGATTTTTTTTTCCAAGTTATATACTGGGGATTTCATTCTTTCAAAAATATTTTTTTTTGTAAGAAGCCAGTGATCTAGCTATTTACCTGTAAATAAAATGGCAGCTGAATGTAAAAGTGATTCAGTCCCACTTTATTCAAATCACATTATAGGAATTTTGCTTTAATCATATAAATACTACTCAGAAAATATTGCCACAAATTGAGTTATTTCCCTACATGTTCCTTTTCTTGTTCTTTAATGTCAGTGGCTTTCTTTAAAATGTTCTTTATATTGATAAATACTTGTTATCAGAAACAGTTTGGGGTGAAAATAAAGATAATTTTCTATTTAATTTTCCTTAGTATAAGATCACATCCATATTGGCTCCCTGTAAACATTTTTTAATACAATGGAAAACCTAAAGAAGTTTAAAACTGTAAGATCTTCACAGCTATCGTTTCTCACTGTGACCAAATGTACCACTTTCAGCAGGACATAAATGTAATGATTTGTGTGCCTGTTTCTGGGAGATAGCTAACTTGTATCATTTATGAACTTTACAGCCACCTAGCATTTGCATCTTTTCCTATTCTCTGTGATCATCAGAATACATTGCAGTTATTTAAAGATACACAATAAGTATGTGCCATTCATACAACATTGTCCATTTATTCACCGCAAATTGTTGAAAGCTCTGCAAGTACCTAAGCATCCCAATCTTTCTCACCTAGCCAGGCAATGAAAAGTGCTACAATTACTTAAGGCCAAACTGATACCTACCGGTATGAAATCCTAACCCTCAAGACAGAGGATCAACAGGAAGGATCACAGGTTTTAAAGGAGCCTGAATGTCTTATTACTAAAAATACAAAGTGAAGACTTTGGGTTCCAAGCATCCAGTTTTAAAATCTGTTTTAATTACCTGTCCTCAAAGACTGAAGTCGGCATTTTAACTTCCACGCTTTCTCCGTATCTGAGCAAACAAGCCAGGTTAACCCATGACATCTATTTAGTCACGGGGCGGGGGGGGGGAAAGGGTTGAATGGTAGGCAAGCAAGCAAATATACACACCCTGGGAACATGACTCCACATACAAAAGGATGAATGCGCCCAATAAATCACGACCTCCTCATCCATACACCACACCAGACCTCCGTGCAGTTCGGCCCAGAAAAGGAAGAGCTTTGCAACCAACACCGATATACCCGTCGATGAATTTAGCAAGGCTGCTACTTCGAGATGGGTGCAGCGTGGGGTGCAACTGTGAGACAGCGGGGGGCGGGGGGGGGGAGAGGCAGGAAAGGCTTGGAGATCGCGAGGGGGATGGGTCGAGGCGGTGGGGCCGAGGGAGGGAGCTCCATCCTTCGGGCCGGCTCGGCCCCCCCCCTTTTTTTTTTTAAGAGGCGATGCTTCCCTGCGCGCGCCGGGGCTCCTCACCTGGTCTATGGGTAGCCGAATGGCGTTGCTGAGCGGCTGCAGCAGCGTGGAGCCTGTGGTGCTGGTGGCCATGGCGGAGAAGGCGCTCCCCCCTCCCCAAGCCTGGGGCCAAGCCAAGATGATAGAAGAGCGAGAGAGGAAGAAGGAGAAGGTCCAGCGGCCGCCACCGCTCCCCTCCCTTCTGCCTCAGAACATCAAGAGCAGCGGCAGCAGCGGCAGCCGGAGAAAGGCAGCGGCAACGTGAAAAAACGCCCCAACCCCGAGTGGCAGCGGCAGCGGCGGCGGCGGCGTGACAAGAAGAGGGCAGCAAAACTCGCCCGGGCAAGTGACGCCTTCCCTGACCAATCCCGAGGTAGCTCCGGCCCCAATCGATCGAGAAGAGGCGGGACCGACCGACCGCCCCTCCCTCCTCCCCCGACCTAGGCGGAGCCCGGCGGCTGCTAAGTGACAGTGCCGGGGCTCAATACTGTCGCTACTCTGGTGTTGCGTGATGGGGGAAGAGGGGGGGGGGAAAGGCGCCCAATGGCCGGCTAGCCGAGGTAGAATAAGGCAGCCTTAGGCTCGGCGCCTTCCTCGGCCAGACGCGGCTACGGCCGCTGCTTGCGGAGGCGGCTCAGGCACGCTTGGCTGAGGCGTCCCACCCTCGCCCACTTTGGAATAGCACAGATTGAATGGGAGGCTCCCCAGCTGGGAGGGAAGCAGCGCCTGTTCAAGGAACGAGGGAGGGGGGGGGGAAATATACTATTTAAACGGGAATGTCCCCGCCGATAATATGTGGATATAGAAGGAAACAATTATGAGAGGTGGGGCAGTGGCTAAGTCATATACAAGGATGGCTGGGATTATTATTGTTATTATTATTACTAATAATAATAATAATACTGTCATCGCACAGTCAGCCAGATGCTAAGCCTGAAGTTGTCATTTATATCCGCCTATCAGTCCTTCCCAAGGACCTCAGCCAGACAGATGTTCTTATTTGACAGTGTTAAAGGTATCATCTATAATCAAAGCTATAGTTTTCCCATTAGTAAGGGATGGAGCTGGACCACAAGGAAGGCTGAGTGCCAAATGTTGAATTGTGGTGTTGGAGAAGACTCTTGAGAGTCCCTTGGACTGCCAGGAAATCAAATCAGTCAATCCTAAAGGAAATCAACCCTGATTGTTCTTTGGAAGGGCAGAAACTGGAGGTAAAGCTCAAATACTGTGGCCACCTAAATGAGAAGAGAGGACTCACTGGAAAAGACCCTGATGTTGGGAAAGACTGAAGGTAGAATATAAGAACATAAGAAGAGCCATGCTGAATCAGGCCAAAGCCCATCGAGTCCAGCATTCTGTGTCACACAGTGGCCCACCAATTGTACATGGGGATCTTGAGCAGAAGGAGAAGGCAAAACCCTCCCTTTCCCTTGACCCCCAACAAATGGTACCCAAGGGAATCCTGCCTGCCTCAACCAACATAGAGGCGGCACATGGACATCCGTTTTAATAACCACCACCACCGATACACTTGGCATCCATGAATCTATCTAGCCCTGCCTTGAAGCTGTCAAGGCTGACAGCTGTCACGACCCCTTCTGGAAGTGAATTCCATAAATCAACGACCCTCTGGGTGAAGAGGTAAAAGAGGAAGGGGATGGCAGAGGATGAGATGGTTAGATCAACTCAATGAAATGAATTTGAGCAAACTGGGTGATAGTTCAGTTCTCACAGCTCAGCCACCCTTGTGTATGAAATGAGACAGTGGAAGACAAGTGTTTGGCATGCTATGGTCCATGGGGCTGTGAAGAGTCCAACAGCTTAGCGACTGAGCAACAACAAGCTGTTGCAAGTAAAGCTGTCTTTCGCACTTGACTGATGGTGATTGTGTAATGTTTTGGGATTGCACTCAAGACACCTATTATCATTGGTAGCATCTTTGCTTTCTTTTGCAATAATCATTGTACTTCTGTTTGCAAGTCTTCATATTTTGTAATTTTCTCCAGTTCTTTCTCTTCTCTTCTGTTATCTCCGGGTACTGCAATGCCACTATCCAGAATTTTTTGGTCTTTCTTGACAATTGTTAAGTCTGGGATGTTAGGTGACAGGTGCTTTTCTGTTTGAATTCTAAAGTCCTAGAGCAGGGCTTTTCAATCTTTTCACCCATTGTACCACTTTTAGGATATGGCAACATCCAAGTACCACCAGCAAGGTGTCAAAAACAGGAAAAAAGTGATAAAGTACAGGTAGTCCTCGACTTACAAAAATTCGCTTAGTGACTGCTCGAAGTTACAATGGCACTGAAAAAAGTGCTGCCACAGCCGAGCAAGACACCTGCCTGCCCGCCCGCCCGGTGGCGCTCTTCCTCCTGTCCGATGTTTTCATTGTTGTGAGCATTTCTGTTGAGGATTGGCAGCGGGGTTGGGGGGGGTGTTTGGTTTTTATTCTTCCCCGTCTGCTGAGTGGCTGCAGCAGGTTTTGGTCACTTCACATGACCCTGGGACACTGTGACCGTCATAAATATGAATCAGTTGCCAAGCATCTGAATGCTGCAACATTCCAGCTGATTCTTCAGGGCTCAGCAGAAGCACCAGGATCAGCACCGAGCTCCACTGGACCCTGGCACTCATCCTGGTGCTTCCACTGAGCCCTGACAGCCCCGAAGAAGCACCAATTAGCTGGAAAGTGACACTGATCCTGGCGCTTCCGCTGAGCCCTGATAGCCCTGCAGCTCCAGCCATCTCTCGCTCAGGTTTGTGTGGTGCTGCCACAGGTTCAGCTGATTCCCCTCCCCCGCTACCACTTTTCTAGGATGGTGACGTACCACCTGCCAGCTGCCAATGTATCACAGGTCGTACCCGTACCACTGGTTGAAAAGCCTAGTGGAAACCTATGGTCTCAGTCACATGAATCTGTCAAAAGCATCCTTTCTGGTTCCAGGGATTGGTACCATTATGAAGAACCAATATGATCCAAAATGCATGCACGGGAACACAAAACATGCTGTCTGTTTATTGCAACAATCAAATAAATTACCTCAGTACCATGACTGAGCATAAACCTTTCCATGTTGGTTGATAAGCCAAGAGGGGAAAAAGGGAAGTTTGTGAGCTTGAGCATCTCTCATGTAGTCATTAGCATTTTTTAAAAGATCCTCAATATTCTCTAGAATTTATGCCCCAGAAAACGAAAGCATAGACTATTTTTCTGTTTTGTTTTGCATTTTTCCATAATGGACCAGAACTATTACCAACACTTTTTGGTCTGCTTCTTAAACTATTGATAAATTTTCTATTGCATATTTTGAATAAAATTGCTGTTGAGATTTCATCTGCTCCATTAACAATTCCTAATAATAGTAATTCTCAGGAGCAGATGATAATTGTAGATAACTGTATAATGCCCACTCCAGAAAATTAGCTACAGTATTCCTGTGACTTATTTATTTTCAGGACATAATATAAGCAGCATAATCCAGCTTGGTTCAAAAGAGCTTTCTCCCGAAGTGCTTGGCATCTGACAGACAGTTTTAAGTCAAAATGTTGCAATCTGAAAAGAGAGTGACAGGCAGAGCTTAACTGAAATAGGCTACATAGCATCAGCCCAACAAATTTCACAACATACACCCACCTAGAGGACTTGCACAAAGCCAACAGAAAAGTAAAGACTGAAGAAACTTCTATCTAATCCCATTCCATTCCAAGATCACAATCCAACCAAGAATGCCAAGTTATGCTTGGTTAAAGAGAAGTATGACTGAAGTTTGGTGTAATGGTTAAGGCACCAGACTGGAGACTGGGAGACTGTGAATTCTAATCCTGCCTTGGGCATAAAACCAGCTTGGTGATGTTGAGCCAGTCCCTCTCTCTTAGTTCCAAGAAGGAGGCAATGGCAACCACTTAGGAAATCTTGCCAAGAAAGATGCAGGGACTTGTCCAAGCAGTGACCAAGAGTCAATACTTAGATTCCAGTTTTGCACAGTAGCACAGCAGCCGAGGCATCGTGGGGCTCCGCACCCTATGGCTGATTTCCGCCTGCCAGGGGACCCTAAATGGGCCTGAAGTTGCCCCATAGAGGCAACATAGAAGTCCCGCCGATTGTGGAGAAATGGCAGTCAATCTGATTAGTTTGGGAAAAGCCCTCCAGAAACCAGCAGGAGAAGAGGCTAGCTTAACTTCCGAGTCTAGCCCAAGTTACAAGCAACCGAAGTCCAAAAGTACTACTTCAAGCTGACTATAAACAACGTGTTTGGAACTGGGTAAAAACAGTGATTTTCTCTCTTCTACTTGGAAATTGATTTCCTGGGGAGAAAAAGAAAAAGAAAAACCCCAAGGGACTGGCAAGGCCCACGAAAAGATAAATTTGATTTTGATGGCCTTTAATGTCTTAATAACAGAGAACAGCAGTGACAAAAGAAAAAGAAAAAATAAAACACCTTGGGCTTTCTACAAAGTGAGAATGATAAACTCTAAAAAAAAAAAAAGAACTGACCTTTCTGGATTACAAATACTAACTCAACTGTGATTCTAAAGCTGTCTGCAGAGAAAGGAAAACCCTGATTTTTGGCTATCATGGAAAACCAGAGATCTGCAGAAAGAATATACCAAGAAAAAACAAATACTTTCCAGAAGGAGATCTATGCTATGTTGCAACTAATCCAAACAACAATAATTTCAAACCACAAGGAAATTAAACATAACCTTGAAAACATAAATGAACACATGTCCAATTTAACTTTACAACATAAAAACTTTCAGAAAATAAAAATAGAGAGTGAGCAGAAAAAACAGACAACTGAATACGAGACAGAGGAGAGAGATTTCAAGATGGAATTTAACAATACAAGGAAGTATAACTTAACTCAGATAGGGAAACATTTACAGGAAACATGGACATGGAAAACACAAACTACACTTTAAGATTACAAAATAAGTTTGAGGTCAAGAAAAAAGATTTGGCAAAATGGATTTTGCCAGAAGAATTACGAGAACTTGAGAGACAAAAAATAAGAAAGAAAATCAAGAAAGAAAAAAAGGAAAAGATTTTCAGTGAATATAAAGGGGTGAAATCTTATAAAAACATCTTACCTGTTTTGCCTTTTGAATCTGCAACAACTTTTATAAAATTATGGGAAGATTCTTTGATTCATTGAAGCATATTGAACAGGAAAGATGTTGGGCAAAAAAAAGGCTAAAGTGAGAATTAAAAAATTAGATGATGGGAACTACCAGAAGGAGTATTTAAAAATTAAACATTTGTTTGAATATAGTTAAAGAAATAGAAAGATTTTGAATATAAATGAAGATTAGTTTAAGAGAGATGAACCCCTCAAGTAACATAGTATGCCTTCTTTCTTTTTTTCTTTTGTGTTTGGTTTTTTGACATGAGAAATATAAAAACGTTGGGATGGTTTATATAAAAGAAATGTTTTCTCGGTATTGTCTTTTTTTCTCTCTTATTTTTCTTTAAGATATGAAAAATGTAAAAATGTGATGGCTTGTATGAGAAAAAAGACTTAAATACTTAAGTGTAATTAATTTTGAAAAATTTTTAACCAAATAATAATAATAATAATAATAATAATAATAATAATAATAATAATAATAATAATAATAATAATATAATGTTGGAAGGGACCTTGGAAGTCATAGAGTCCAACCCTCTGCTCAGGCAGGTAACCCTATACCATTTTGGACAAATGGCTGTCCAGTCTCTTCTTAAAAACTTCCAGTGTTGGAGCATTCACCACTTCTGGAGGCAGGTTGTTCCACTGGTTAATTGTTCTAACTGTCAGGAAGTTTCTCCTTAGTTCTAGGTTGCTTCTCTCTTTGGTTAGTTTCCATCCATTGCTTTTTGTCCTGCCTTCAGGCACTTTGGAAAATAGCTTGACTCCCTCTTCTTTGTGGCAGCCCCTGAGTTATTGGAACATTCTATCATGTCCCTCCTCGTCCTTCTCTTCATTAAACTAGACCAGCGGTTCTCAACCTGTGGGTCGCGACCCCATTTGGGGTCGAATGACCGTTTCACGGGGGTCGCCAAACACCACAGTCCGCCATTTTTTCCCCATTTCCCCTCAGCGGTCGCGTGCGCGCCACGCATGCACAATTCTGCCCGTTGCGCCGCACATGCGTGGCTCGGGCCATTGCACGTGTGCCACGCATGCGTGATTCGGCCCGTCGCGCTGCGCATGTGCGGTTCGGGGCATCGTGTGCGCACACCGCGCATGCGCGATTCGGCCCATCACAGTGCGCATGCGTGGTTTGGCCTGTCACGCACGCACCACGCATGCACGGTTCGGCCTGTTGTGCCGCGCATGCACGGTTTGGCCCATTGTGCGTGCACCGTGCATGTGCGGTTCAACCCGTCGTGCGTATGCCGTGCATGCGCGGTTCAGGCCATCACGCCACACATGCGCGGTTCGGCCCGTCGCACTGCGCATGCGTGGTTCGGGGCGTCGCGTCACGCATGCGTGGTTTGGCCCGTCGCATCGCGCATGTGCGGTTCGGCCCGTCGCGCACACGCCGCGCACACGGCGCGCATGCGCAGTTCGGCCTGTCGTGCCACGCATGCGTGTTTCCGGCCGTCGCGCGCGCCACGCATGCGCGGTTCAGGACATCCCATCGCGCATGTGCGGTTCAGGCCGTCGCGCTGCGCATGCACGGTTCGGGCCGTCGCGCTGCGCATGCGCGGTTCGGGCCATTGCACCATGCATGCGCGGCACAGGTTGGGGTCGCGCCGCGCATGGGCGGCACAGGTGGAGTCTCGGCCTGAAAAAGGTTGAGAACCGCTGAACTAGACATACCCAATTCCAGCAACCGTTCCTTATATGTTTTCGCCTCCAGTCCTCTAATCATCTTTGTTTCTCTTCTCTGTATTCTTTCTACAGTCTCAACATCTTTTTTACATCGTGGTGACCAAAACTGGATGCAGTATTCTAAGTGTGGCCTTACCAAGGCATTGTAAAGTGGTATTAATACTTCACATGATCTTGATTCTATTCCTCTGTTAATGCAGCCTAGCACTGTGTTGGCTTTTTTTGGCAGCTGCAGCATACTGCTGGCTCGTATTTAAATGATTGTCCACTAGGACTCGGAGATCCCTCTCACAATTACTACTACCGTATTGAGCAAGGTACCCCCTATACCATACCTATACATTTGTTTTTTCTTGCCTAAATGTAGAACCTTACTTTTTTCACCATTGAATTTCATTTTGTTAGATAGCGCCCAGTGTTCAAGTCTGTTCAAATCTTCCTGTATCCTAAGCCTGTTTTCTGGAATGTTATTCCTGCCAGCTTGGTGTCATCTTCAAATTTGATGAGTTCCCCATCTATCCCCTCATCCAAATCGTTGATGAAGATGTTGAAGAGCACTGGCCCCAGAACAGAGCCCTGGGGCACCCCACTAGACACTTCCCTCCATGTAGATGCAGTTCCATTGAGGATCACATGCTGAGTATGGCCGGTCAGCCAGCTATGGATCCATCTGGTGATGATGCTGTCTAACCCGCATTTTTTTATCTTATCAAGTAGTAGGTTGTGATCTACTTTGTCAAATGCCTTACTGAAGTCCAAGTAAATTATATCCACAGCATTCCTCTGGTCCACTAATTTTGTCACTTGGTCAAATAATGCAATAAGATTTGTCAGGCATGATCTGTTTTTGACAAACCTGTGTTGGCTTTTAGTAATAACTTTGTTTGCCTGTAGGTATTTGCTGATTCGTTGTTTGATTATCTTTTCCAGAATCTTTCCAGGTATTGAGGTCAGACTGATAGGTCTGTAAGAATGTTTTGAATATTGTGGGGAAAACAAATTTAAATAATAATGTAAATAGGAATTATGACAAGACAATCAAGACAATCAATGAAAAGAAGCTTTATATTGATGTGGTTATTATTTGCAGCAACATGAGAAAAATGTTTATATTTAATTGTCATTTATTTAAATAAGAACTGTATTAACTTAAGGTTGGCAAAAGAGAATATTATTGGAAGAAGAGAAAATCAAGTAAAGCTATTATATGGACTATAGAATTATAGAAATTAATTGTTATTGATTGTTTTTAAATACTAACCCAGACAACATGATGTTTACCAAATATTAAAGTGTGTGTTAAAAATCAATAAAACATATTTTTTTAAAAAAGAGTCAATACTGACTTAAAGGCATAACACAAAAGACTAAGTAAAAAAGAAAAGGGAAAAGGTACCACATCAATACCTCATTCTATTCTGGAAAGCTCAGAATACAATCACAGCACACAACAAACTATATACAGGTAGTCCTCCCTTAGCGACCACAATTGGAACTCGCAACTCCATTGCTAAGTGACGCAGTTACTAAGCAAAACATTGTGTGATGTGACTTTTGATTTTACTACTATAGTTTCGTGACTCTGTTTTGTCAGAAATTGGTTGCAGAATGCCCAAATGTTGATCATCTCACCATGAAACCATCATGCAATGGACGTCAATGTGAGGACTTGTAAAGTTACTTTCTCAGTACCTTTGTAGCTTTGAAAGTTCACTAAACAGAGCAGTTATTAAGTAATAACTGTATAACTGTATCTATCTGTATAAACCACAGAGCAACAGGGCATTATTCAGATGATAGGTGGTAACATGGGATATTTCTAGTAACATTTCATACACAGGAATAGACGCTTGTAAGAGTGAACTTTGATGACTGAAACCAAGAGAGATGGTACATATGATTCAAAAAGGTGATTCTGTATTTTTTTTTTACAAAAACATCATAACACAAATCTGCCCTGATAATTTAGTTTTATAGGTTGACCTATCTAGGAATGATCTAACCATGAACATCAAATATCTGGGACCTGGGCCATTTGCCAGTAGTATACCAAAAATAACACACCAAACAGAGGATGCAGCTGATATAAATTGATGAAACTTTCTCTTCCACCCTCACCCTTGTGACAAGATCATATGCCAGTTTGGAAAGGGAAGGGATGATAGAGTGACAGCTGTGAGTTCCTTATGTCTAATTGCTAAAAAATAGACTTTTTTATTTTCTTGAAGATCTGCTCCCAGATATATTAAAGCAGCGGTTCTCAACCTGTGGGTCGCGACCCCATTTAGGGTTGAACGACCATTTCACGGGGGTCGCCAAACATGGCAATCCGCCATATCCCCCCCTTTTTTCCCCCATTTCCCCTCGGCCGTCGCGCGTGCGCCGCGCATGCGCGATTCGGGCTGTCGCGCCGCGCATGTGCAATTCGGGCCATCGCGCCACGCATGCGTGATTTGGGCCGTCGTGCTGCGCATGCATGATTCGGGCCATCGCGCCGCACATGCGTGGTTCAGGCCATTGTGCGCGCGCCGCACATGCGCGATTCGGGCCGTCGCACCACGCATGCGCGATTTGGGCTGCCGTGTGCACACCGCGCATGCGTGGTTCGGCCCGTTGCGCCGCGCATGCGCAGTTTGGACCATCGCTCGCGTGCTGCGCATGCGCGGTTGGGCCCATCGGCCGCACATGCGCGGTTTGGCCCGTCGGGGTCGCACTGCGCATGGGCGGCGCAGGTGGGGTCTCAGCCTGAAAAAGGTTGAGAACTGCTGTATTAAAGTAACATTCTTCCTTCCACGAACACATGAGCACAGGTTCCAAATGTAAATCTCATCCCATTTCTATAATATTTTTATCATTTCAATATCTGTGGCCACCAGCTTGTGACTCTGGGGAACCAAGCTTGTGACTCTGGGGAACCATAAAGGATTAAAATACAACAGTATAAATAATTGCCTTTTAAAAATTTCTTATACTGATAATGTATTTTAAAAATATTCCTATGAAAAAAAGATTCCCCAATTAATAACAGTCTCCAAATCAATGGTTCCTGCCTTTCATCCAATTCTAACTGGTCCTCCATGAGGCCAAGCCTTTGCTCCTCTTTGTGTCTCTTGGTACGTCTTAAGTACCATGCCGGGGAAACCATTTTCCCCCCCTTCTCCATTTAAATCTAAAGCATAGCCAGGCCAACAAGACTGGTATAAGCAGTTTAAGAAAGCTGAGAAACAGCTGAAGTCTTTGGAAGTAGGAAAGAAGCACTTGCTCAACCAACAAGTTCTACATTTGCTTGGTGGCCTTTGAGAAGAGAAGCAGGCCGAGACAGATCCAGGTACATACACAAGAGGGAAGGATAACTCTGGCTCATAATATATGGTGCTCCTAAATCATATTGACTAATCTGATGTGAAGACTGGCATTTTTAGAATGATTTTGAAGGAGGAGCATACCACCTAAGCTTTGGAGCCCTAGGCCAGCAACTAACAGCCTCGTGATGTTTGAAGTTGGGAGGGCTGTGAATGAATGATAGTTATGAACAGTCCTCAAATTTCTTACTGTCCCAGCACCCACGCAGTTACATGATCGCAATCTGGGCACTTGGCAACTATGACAGTTGCAGTGTCCTATGGTGACAGGATCACTATTTGCAACCTTCCCTGCCAGCTTTCCAAGCAAAGTTAATGGGGAAGATACTAAGTCACTCCAGGAAGTCTCCCCCACCTATGACCATTCCCTAGCCCCTCCATGTTTGTACTGTGCCTCCCTGGCTAACCCACACACCACCACATATCCTCCCTACACCCTACTGTGCCTCCCCGGCCACCTGTGCACCCCTGTTTTTTCTCCCCCACTGGGCAGCAGCTATTTACCTCCCTGCCAGTTTGTTTGCAAGCCACCTAAAACTTACAATTTCCTGCTGGCTTCCCCATTGACTTGATTGTTGAAAGCCAGCAAGAAATTGCAAGGAGGTCTTTGCTTAAAGACCTGTAAATCTCACTTAGCAATGGCAATGGAGACTGTAGGGATTGCAGGGAATTGGACCTAACCAGGTTTTATAAGGCAATGGCTGATAATATACCAATGGATTAGGGAGCACAGCTTTCTGCTGAAAGTGACGCTGGTAGGCAGTAGTTTTTTGAAAAGAAATATTTAGCTGATTTAAAGTTATTAGGGCTTTATTGACTTGATGAGTTATCCATGCCAAATTAGGTACCCTTGATCCCTCCTTTTTTATTTGTTTGTGAAGGCTGTCCTTAAAGGACCGATACAAAGAAACAAAGGATAGCTGCTGTAAAGTTAAAAACAAAGCCATAAGATTGGGGTTGATCCTGGGCATGATGTAAGCACTTGGAAAATTAAAAATAAGTTGGCACACATAATGAGAGTCAGAGATTAAGTTAAACATCTGTTGAGAAAAGGTGTGGAAAGCTAAAATAGCAGCAGATAATTCTGAGCGTTGTGGTGAGGATTGCACTGCAGTGTAGGCAGATGATATGAAATACAGCCTAAATAGTCAGTTAAAGACACTGAAGAGATAAGTTATTCTGAAAATAAAATTGAAAATCAAATTTTGAGATTTGATGCTAAGAGAAAGATGCAGACATTTCTTGAGCAGAGGGTTGAAGCTGCAGGACACCGCTTGACAAACTCTGAATTTATTGTTTCTTTTATACTTGTTACATACATAGGCTTTACATTAAATGCTGACATTTTACATTCATAAGTTTAACCATTAGATGCTGACATAAAGTTTCTTCATTGGAAAATTCCTTCATATAAGCAACTATTTTCTAGTAACATATTACCTGTTCAAAGACCAGGTAAAAAGCAAACAGGAGAAGGAACTAACAAAGGCAGGAAAAGATAGGAGAAGGAACTAAGCATATTATTTGTTTAGGTAGGTGAAGTATTAAGTCAAAAGGTGATGACCTTCTGGTTGCTTCCTTGGGACAAAGGGTATCAAAAGGTTACGAGGTTTGTGGGGGGGAAAGCATGGCAGTTTGCTGCGCATGCATTTTTCCCCACACAGTCACTAAGAGATGCAATCACATGATATTGCACTTTATGCCATAGAGTTTAGTGTTGGAAATTCTGGTCCAAAATTCTGGTTACAAATGCCATTATCCATGGACTACTATAGTCTAAAATTGGCCCTGATGAGAGATGTCCACTTGGTGTGGCCAAAAAATTCAAGACAGTGGTCACAACAGTGAGATCCGAGCTATCAAGGGGAGAGGGAATGGTCTTAAGAGCTGAGGGAGACCCTTTACTCTTTACAACCATCAAATACAAGGAACTGAGTCTGAGACAAGAATGTAATTTGTGTAAATATCTCAGATAACCCTCCCCCTAGTTCTCACAAAGAGGGAGGGAGGGGATAAACCTATTCAGATTTGCAAGAGTCTATTACTATCTCTTTACAATAAAAGTAGTACCAATTGGTTTCCTAGTCTAATCTACCTTGAATAGCTTGACAACCCAACCCTATTTTGCTTAAAAAGGATCTCACCATTGTGGCTGCCATTTTTACTTTTCTGAAGTCATCCTGAAAACATCCCTGAAGCACATGAAGAGCACATGGGAATGAGGCGGAATGGGATGACAGCTGCTGAGAAGCCAAGTAGCGGATGGGCAGCCCCAGGGGTGGAATGACAGTTGCTGGGACTGAAGTAGCGAGCAATGACAATGAGAGGCAACTTCTGAACCATGCTAGTCTTATTTTTACAATAATTAGAAAATGTACAATTCGGGTATTTTCAATGCTTTGCAAGAGAGGAGGAAGGGGATACAATACTTAATGTTTGTCAGCTTTCTTATTGCCTTACTGGCCACCAGTCACCACTAATGTAATATTATATTCCTTTTCCTTAATTCTTTATGCCCCTGTGAATTGTTTTTTTTTTAAAGATTCTTGCCTATTGCTTTGCATTTTAGGTGTTAATTATATTATAAGATGTAGTGGTAAAGGTGCTGGACGAGAAACTAAGAGAACTTGAGTTCTAGCTCTAGTCCTGCCTTGTTCATGAAGCCAGCTGCATAATTTCAGCCCTAGGAAGAAGGCAACAGCAAACCACTTCCAAAATGTTGCCAAGAACAAATACTGCATGGACGTCTTTATGTTGTCCCTGGAGGTCAAGACTGACATGAAGATAATAGAATCAAATTATATATCATAAGCTCAGTAATTTAGAGGCGCCTTATTTTATATTGTGATATTATAACTGCATTTCCTGCTGATATTCAGTGTTTTGTTAAAAAAAGAAAAAAGATGCCGGAATTCACACACGTCATACAAGCCGCCTTGCCTACCCTACAAGGTTCCATCCAAAAAAGTGCCAGAACTCTGTTCTGGGCGTTCTGTGACAAAAAAAAGCCCTGCTGATATTACATTGAGGTATAAGAACAGGATTTAAATGATGAATAAATAAATGTCATAAGTATGATAAATAAACACTATTTACTCATATCATGATCTCTGTGCTATACTTTGTAAAAGAAACTCAGTACGGGTAGTCCTCAGCTTACAATAGCAATTGGAACCAGAATTTCCATTGCTAAGCAACGTGGTCATAAATTGCAATGTCATGTGGCCAATTTCACAACCCAGATACCATACTGCAAAAGATACTTCTGTACTATCAAAGCATTTTCTCATAAGTGTGCTGTTTTTTGCATCGGCAAGATGGAAAAAAACTCTTAAGAGTTTATAACAGGGGTCTTCAAACTTGGCCCTTTTATGACCTGTGGACTTCAACTCCCAGATATAATATGCCGATATAATACCGCTCCAAAAAGCACAAAAACAGTTTTTTCTACCTCACAATGTAAGTAGGAATAGAATATAGTCTTTAAATGAATATTTATTTATTTTTTCTGTCCTTTTTGTAAAACGCGTTTGTTCCCACGATTACTAAAGCCGCTTTCTGCAGACGGGGAAATAATAGCACAAACAGCTTTTACAGGCAAAAACAGCAGGGGTGTGAAGAGGAACAAAGGGGATCTCACCCGGATCATCCGCAGTGGGTCGTTAACGCTTAGATGATGATGTGACTTTTGGCTGGTGCAGCAGGGTGATCAGCAGGCCGATCTTTGCTCCGTCAGCCCTAAGGAGAAGCTGGAGACTTGGGGGAAGCTGCCGCCCTCCCCTAGCTACCAGCTGGTCTCCTCCTCGGTGGTCGCCCCTCCAAGGCGACTTTTGACCCCCTAGGGGGTCTACCGGCAAAGGAAACTCCGGATGGCCTGGAGAGAAGTTTCCAGGTGTGACCGGTGTCACCGCATTCCGGAACCGGAAGTCAATCAATTTTTTATTTAACTGAAAATCTCAACCATTTAAAAGTCAGTGAAAGAGCAAGCAAAATATTTGGATCCATTCAGAGGAATGAAAATTGAACTAGACGTTTGATCTTGTCCAGTAATAGTTCTAATTTATTCATCAGTTTCCGTAATCTATGGTTAATTCTCTAACCGGATGCATTTACTCAGAGGAAAATCCTATTTAATTAATTTACACCTAGCTAAAATATACAGGTTTGAACTCTTATAAGACCAACATACACTAATTATCAAGATGTAGGAATTTGTTTCAAGTATAGTATTAATACATTTATCATGTATATTTTATCTAGAGAATCTGGGGCAAGATATATATTATAGTTTTCCTATGCTATAAATAAGGTTGAGAGACAGCAACTAACCCAGAGTTTTATTGACAAAGGAAATATTTGGTTATATATTCATGGTGACGCATATTCAGTTATATTTCCGTGTTGGTAAGTGTCACCTATTTGGGGGGAAAAACCTCTAATCTGTGAAGAAGCTTACAAATATGTACAAATATATCTACAAAATATCCAATATGATATACAACAGCAGATTAGGAGTTTTGCTGAAGTTGTTCTTTTAAACAGAACATTGCCCAAAGTATTTGTAGTTGTATATTTCTACTTGTAAAATAATAAGCTGAGAAGAAATTACCATGTGAAAGTAAATAATTTCTTGAATGTTTTCATTCATTTAACTGTTACTTTCACAAAGTATGTTTTTGATGGTTGGTTTCATATAATGGCACTAAACTGAACGGAGAATTTGTTATATTTACAGATGCACAAGTGCAGGGCTTTTCAACTGGCGGTACGTACCACCTGTGGTACTTTGTCACGTGGCAGGTGGTACGTGACTGCTAGCTAAGTTTAGCAGGGGAGGGGAATGAGCCGAAGTGAGCCAAGCCTGAGGGAGAGGCAGCTGCAGCTGCATGACTGTCTGGGCTCGGCTCCAGCTGATTGGCTCCAGCTGATTGGCTCCAGCTGATTGGTGCTTCCAGAAGCAGCTGGGAGCTGGAGGTGAACTGAAGAAAAGGGGGGGGAGAGGAGAGGCTAAAAGGAGGTGGTTTGGGCAGGGGAAGGGGAAAAAAAGACAACAGGAAAGGTTTAATCCTTTTAAACAAATGTAATTAGTTTTACCCCCTTTAACTGAGTCTGTCTATGGCTTTTAGAAAGTTTTCTTTGAAGGTAAACAGGCTTAATTTAAAGCTAAAGCTTTTCACAATCGCGGGAGCCTTTCAGTCTAGGATTGCAATATTGTGACACATGACACGCCTGAGGCAACTTAAAGAGAAAACAACAACAACGGAGTTTGTGTTTCTCGCTTTGCACTTGATTCCTGTGTCTTTAAGGGTACAGGGAAGGGATTGGGGGGGTGCATTCTTATTACACTGTGGAAGAGCTCAGAAGGGAGAGAGGAAGAAGGGCCGACTAGCGAGCTCAGGAGTCTACAAACTTAGCAACTTTAAGACCTGTGGACTTCAACTCCCAGAATTCCTCAACCAGCCATGAGGGCTGAGGAATTCTGGGAGTTGAAGTCCACACGTCTTAAAAGTGCCAAGTCTGAAGACCCCCTGAACTAGCTGGTAGTGGTGCATATTAATAAACACGGATAAATTCATCATACATTTGTCAGTGCAAAGGGAAAGTGATTCAGCAAAGGAACAGCCACTGAAGAAATTAAAACTGGTACTTTTTTTTCTTTTTTCCTACAGTTTGTAATATTTTATTAGATTATAGAACAAAATACAAAAATAAAAAAGCAAATAGTAGGACACAGTGGGGAGGAAAAAGGGGGGGGGGAAGTGAAGGGGAGCAGGGAAAAAAACCAGACTTCCTCTGTTGCAATAGAAGGAAGCATTAACATTGAACCTCAACTTTTTACTTTTCCATAATATTATAAACCAGCCATTTCTATAACAACACATGAATCTAATCAGTAAAACCCAAAATCCCCCCACCTTTTTTTTTTAGTCATCAAGTTTTTGACACCTTGCTAAGCATTGGTGGTAGTCAAATATTGTCATGTCCTAAAAGTGGTACTATCTGTGAAAACGTTGAAAAGCCCTGCACAAGTGGATCATTCATGGAGACAAACAGGCTTTCTTACAAACTAGCAGATCTGCTTCTTCATATTAGATCTGCACGCAAGGCACTTGGCCAGTTCATTTCTCTTTCTCCCTCTTTTTGTCCCCCCTTTTAATATATCTATATGTACAAAATCTATACATTATGCAACTGAGACAAGGTGTACAAGACATATTTCTCAGTCTCTCAATAAGATTTATCTTATCTCAGAAATATTCTTCCACAGGTAGCCATTCTGAGCAACACGTAGTGCTAAATGAAGGAACAGTGGGCGAATATTTACAACATTTTGTTAAACATGCTCCACATGCTTTACTTGTTTGTAAGGATAATAAAAATAAGAATGGTCCATTATGTCTTTTTCCTTTTCCCCAGGGAAGAACACAAGCTGTTTTTTCAGCTGCGAACACTGTGTTCTGGCTTTGTTGAGCTTTCCAAGTTTGTTATTATTCCTCTAATCCAACTCCTATCTTGTTCTTTTTATAATATTTAACAAGATAAACATTTATTATTTTGCAAACTCTTAAAATTGTCTATTATTCATAAATCCTTTTTTTTAAAGGAAAAATTAAACTTCTAATATTTGAAAATAATGGATTCCTTTTTATGTAAAACAGCTGCTGGGTCATTTTCACATTAGAAGACCCGTTCACTTGAGTGTTGATGTTGGATAAAAGAATTATTGATGAATTTTGCTGATATACACCTTTCTGTCCTGTTTGAAGGGGAAGAGATGGCTTCTGGTTTTGCACTGCAGAATCTCAGGACATCTTGTCTTGTGGGATTTCAGTATTCTGGCTGGAATTAAACTAGGAACTACTACAAAGATTTCATAATGGCTATAACAAGCACACGCTAGTCTTAAAATCTGATTGTGTTCTACAAGTTCTACTTTTGACTCAAAGTTGCACTAAGACTTTTTGTTTAGTGCTGTGACTGGTAACTTATAGAGTTCTGAAAGATTCCATGTTTTCTTCATTCATTTTTAATATCTGTATGCTAACCGTTGGTAAGGAGTGGTAAGGCAACAAAGCAGAACAATTGCAATTCACTCTAAATAAGACCAGGAGAAATGGCCAGTAGTCGAGCATTAGAGTCTGAACAATACAGAGAGAAACCAATGAAGTCAGAAGCCCCAGAAGGTGTCCAAAAACAAAAAGATCCAAGATGAAGATTATTCTTGTTAAGGATACAGCCCAAATTCAATTGCCAATAATAACTATGTGCCATGGTTGTGTCTTAGAAACAACATATCTTTTACACAGTGACAGTTGGGTTGTATAATATTGTTTCATTTGTTGTGTCATTTTCCAGGTGTTGATTTAGAAATACTGGCCAGTAGTATCAGAAATATAAATGCTGAATCTAAATTTTGGCTACAATATAGAATTAGAAAAATGGCAAATGTTCTGGGAGAGAAACTACAAATTAACAATGTCAACCTCATACAAAGAAAATCTGTATAAACTGTTTTATAGATGGCACCTGCCGCCAGCAAGATTAGCAAAAATGTTTAAAAATATGTCAGATAGATGTTGGAAATGTAAACATAACATAGGCACGTATTATCACATTTGGTGGACATGTGGTAAGGCAAAGGCCTATTGGAGAAAGATACATATGTGGTTAGAAAAAATATTGGGTGAACAAGTGGATTTTAAACCTGAACTTTTTTTACCAGGTATTATGCCTGAAAAGACTAATAAGCAGAAATTATATTTAATCTTATACATTACTACAGCAGCAAGAAAAATCTTTGCACAATACTGGAAGAATGAAGGACTGCCATCAGAAGAAAAAATAATCAGGAAAATATTGGAATTTGCAGAGATGGACAGATTAACTATGAGGTTGAAAGATTAAGAAGATACAGACTACTATCAAATTTGGAACCTATTTTATTCTTGGCTAGAGGAAAGAATGAAGGATTAGGAATTGAACATGTATTAGCATAGAAAACGCCAGACAGCTTGTTGATTGGAAAAATTAACATATGTTGATGAAAAAAACAATAAAATCTTTACTAAAAATAAATAAATGCTGAATCTGCTGACTAAAAGTAAATAAAATCCAGGTGTAATCTAAGTAGTACTAAGGAATGTTTAGGAAAATCAGAAGTTTGAAGGCAAGGAAGAACCCTTGTCCTGACCTCTCCCATTCCTGATGTTTTTATGAGCCCAGAGAGAGGTTCAACTACCAGTATGTTTGCACTACATTCAAGTATGTTGACAGTTAAAATGGGTTCAAGTTTTTTTTCTTAAAAAAAAAAAGATTGACACAAATGATTAAACTAACATGATATGAAATACACTACTAGTTTGTATTTCATCTCCAGTTTCTGTCAGTACCTTATATATTTTAAATTGTTGATGTAATTGATGAATCAGAATAATTCACATTGTTTTCAAGAATTGCCAGCTATATTCTATACTCTTGCACATTTATTCAGCACTTGAGCCACGTGGAGGCCTTTCTGCTACCATCTGGGATCCAGGTAATGCATTTTTTTCCTGCATATTCTTTTTTTTTTACTCCAGCTGCTTCACGTACCTTCCTGATTTCTTTCCCTGGTCTTGGATTATCTGGCTTCTGCCCTCCCACCCCCACCTGTTACTTCCTATGTTCTATGCCTTGACAAATCACCTCTCACTCCAGCAGCATCTCCTGCCAAACATAGAAGACACCCCTCCCCTTCTGTCTACTTGTTGTGGTTTCTTTCCTTTGTAACCTACATGCCAGCTTGCAGGTGAAACTGAGGAAGTTTACATTCCCCATCCCTTCCTTCCCTGCAAGTTTAATCAGTTTGGTCTAAGGCACCAGGCTAGAAATCAGAAGACAGTGAGTTCTAGTCCCACCTTAGTCATAGAAAGCTGGCTGGATGATTTGGGCCCAATCACACACTCTCTCTCTCTCTCTCTCTGCCCAACCCACTTCAGGAAGATAATTGATGAGGTAGTCCTTCTTTATCAACAAGCTACCACACCTAGGAAAGAAACACAGAAACCAAGTCAGTGTTTGGATTTCACAACCCAATTAAATCATATGTTTTGAAAGAGAAAAGTTCATTTTGATGATCTCAGATGGAAATTCTTCTGGGTTTATACTCTTGCAAAGATGCTTAGTGTATTAGTCACTTAATTCCTTCTTCTTTGCCCTTGTAGCAAGTTGTAAAGAAAAAAATTAAAAAAAATGTATTTAAGAAAAACCTGGGTAGGAACAATTTTACCAGTTATTCCTGATTCTAGTAACCATGGGCTTGAAGGCATGACTAATGAGAATAGGTTCCACCTTGATGTAGAGCCATTAATGCTGACATTCTGAATGCAGTTAGCTGAGTAGTTGTGGTTCTACTTTGCCATACGTTTTATTAAAGGAGAGTGTCGTGTAGAACAGGAGTCCCCAATCCCCAGTCTGCAACCCAATGACAGGCCACAGCCTGTTCAGAACCGGGCTATGGAAGTGGTCTCTCCCTTCATCTGCTGCCACCACCTCTGCCACCTCCAGCAATCCACCGAGTCAGAAAGGCCGGAGACTACTGGTGTGGAACCTTGTAAATATTAGCAAAACCTTGTTTTCCTAATATTAAGTTAGACTCATTTCCCTTGTTCACCATAATAGTGATTTTGTTAAAGAAGCAAATGACATTTGTTCCTCATCACAACATTGTCTTCCAGTTGCTTACAAATGGCCTGGTCTCATTCCTACTAGGTCAGTAATGGCGAACCTTTTAGAGACTGAGTGTCCAAACTGCAACCAAAACCCACTTATGCATCGTCAAGTACCGGATGGGTGTGGCCCATTGGGTGGGTGTGGCCCATTGGGTGGGCATGGCCTGTTGGGTAGGCGTGGCTGCAGTGGTAACGGCAGACTGGGTGGGGCTAAAAAGTTCAATCAATCAATTCCAACTTTGCCAGATCTTTTTTTTTCCTGTGAGAAGTTGAAATTGACTGATTGAACCTTTTTTTTTTTTTGCACACGGCGGCGGAGGCCTAAAGCAAAAAGGTTTTATAAAACCCAGCTGAAGGCCTAGGACTGGGGCAACGGCGCATGTTCCCACAGAAAGGGCTCTGAGTGCCACCTCTGTCACCTGTGCCATAGGTTCACCACCACTGTACTAGGTAAACCAGGTCAGATAACCAACTTCACGAATCTATGTTCATTGAGAGTGGTAAAAATATTAAATTCTTGCAAACCTGATTGTGCTATGTAACCCCTCCTTACACTCCTTTGACTTAGGGAGGTGTGATGCAGACTATATTTGCTATTCTTCAGTCTTCTGACATTACTCTGGTTTTCCAGGATTCCTCAAAAATAATTAACAGGGGACTTAACAGCTTTTCAGTCACTTCCTTCATTATTCTGTGATGCATTCTTCTAGCTGGAATATCCTTTATTACAGGGGTATCAAACTGCTGGCCCACGGGCCGGTTGCCTCATATGGAGGCTGCGCCCACCCCAGCTCCGACAATGCAAAAAAAAAGTCACAATACGTCGCGACACATCACATGATGCGGCGAGTTCGACACCCGTGCTTTACTACATCCTTGTGGATCTGCACCCCTTCTGCTGATTGTTCCCAGTCTATGTTATCCAATACAGAATTTGACGAAATTAATCTTCCAATAAAAGTTGGGTAAAGCCAAATTTGGGGTAGTGTTTAAAATATGAAGCTAGAAACTGGGAAACTAGGAGTTCTCATCCAGTTTGAGGCACAAAGCCATCTTGGGCAAGTCCCTCTCTATCTGCCCTAGGAAGCAGACAAATGTAAACAACTTCTGAAAAACCTTGCCAAGAAAGCTGCAGGGACATGTCCAGGCAGTTACCAGGAGACTACATTAGTTCGAAACAAACAAACAAACAAACAAAAAACCCCTTGGTATCCCTTGACTTCATGACTTTTTGAAGCTTTGGTTACCTGCTTCAGTAATTCTGCACTTGTCTCTTTGGATTGGTTTGGTGGTCTGTAGCTGTCTCCCAAATATCCCTTCTGTTAGCTTTCCCTTTGGATTTAACCCAGATGCCTTCCACGCTTACTTGACCATCGATACAATGGACCTTTTTAGAATTGAGTGCATCCCTGAAATGCAACGCTGCACCACATTCTCTTTCGTGGGTTCCACTAAAACAAGGTGCACTAATTAAGTCAAATATTTCATTTTTGCCATCTCTATCATATTTCACTTGGTGCGTTGTGACCTCCAGTTCATCTTGCTTGTAACCCACAGGTGATGCATTAATATAGAGAGATTTAAGAAAATGGCTTAAGCTCCCTATGTTAAGTTTGTGTAGGAAGGGTGGCAGAATCTGGGGGCAGAGTTAAAAGAGGATCAGTCGAGAATCCCTACAAAGCCACAAGCAATGTAACCCCAACCTCTATGGAATTCCATTGACCCTTAGCTAACTCCAATCAGGTGTTAATCATTAGTTAAGAAGTTTCCTGTGCATGGGCCTGCGTAGTAATAAATTAATTTAATTGGAGCTTCCACCACTTTTTGGTCTGTATTTCATTAGCTTCTTTGTGAAACCAATGTGAGTTCCAGAACACTTCACTTTGCTGCTGTATTCAATCCTTTACTTGCCATCTGGCTTCTTACTAATTATTATTATTAAATTATTTAACAAAAATGCAAAATTTGATTTGAAAAAAACCCAATCAAACGTAGAGTCTGCTTCCCTCTGTGCAGAACTACTACAACAGTAATACTTACAATAGAATATATCTTGTCTCCAGGTTTGACTGAAAAAAAGATCAAGGCATGAATATTGCCCCATATCTGCACTCTTTAAAGCAACCATGTTTTTCCCCGGATTATAACCATGAACGGTTATAGCACAGCTGTTTAATAAGTTGCAGACAGGTATTCCATTTGCATTTCACAAGCTTCAGAACTTCTTTCTGGATCAGGTCATCAAAAGTGCTAGGGAACTTTCTAGTTTATATCGCCTGCAAGCAGTTTTAGAAGAAATACCTAAATTGGTACCTTTGTGCACAGATGCATTTCTTTATGCATGCATTCATTTATATAGCTGCCCAGTTCTACCTGTGTGATTCTGGGACAGTGTAGAAAAAGCCAAAGAAAAGAAAAGAAAAGAAAATCATAATTAACACAAAATCGCATAGCTAATTTAAAACAGCAAACCCAGCTGTAGAAATTAAAAATGCAGAATTAATTTCTACCACCAAGTGGCACTGGTGTACAACATCTGTGTAGCCTCATTGCCTATATATAGTTTATACACTGATATACAGGGAGGAAATAAGATTTTATATCACACAAAGTGAAATAAGATTCCAATATAAAAAAAGGAATTTATTAAGCATCAAGTGATTAGTATTCTTTCTAGCACTATGATTGAATTCAAATGTGCGTATATATTTATTATATTAATAACCACTAAGGAACAAAAGGTAGAATTAACTGAAACACAATAAAATAAAATAAAATGGAACAGTGACGAATAATTAATGCATCTATGCCTTTCCATTGCTTCATTCAGAAACTACAAATTTATGGAAATTTCCTAGGCATTCCTTGTTGATCAATCCCTGTTTACTAGGGTTGTGCATAATGTTCAAAAGAGGCAATTGAAACTTTTCAAATCACTAAAGCAGCTGTGTATTGTGTAAGTCTCACTTCACTACACACGCAGAGATGGGGCATGATGATGGATAATCCACAGATGGGTTTCCTGTTGTCATTGTGCCCAATAAACTAAGTCTGAGAATTTGCCACGCCTCCTGCTGGGCAAGCCTGACCCAGTTCCAACGAAGGCGAAGCAGCAGATGAAGTCCGATGCGTTGGTTCCCCCTACCCCTAACACAGGCCCTGACAGACACTAAAGGGGTGGGTGTGGATTATCCATCATCATGTTGAGAAAAGGCATTCAGGTAAGACAACGCCCCTTCTCCAGCATGAGGATGGATAATCCACAGATGGGACATACCAAAGCTGCCCTGTCACTATGGGGGGGGGAATTAGGGCATGTGTCCCACTAGACGACACCACTTGTTGTAACACTCTCCGGCCAAAGGAGGCGTCTGCGGAGGCAAATTTGTCTATTTTGTAGTGTCTAATAAACGGGGAGGGCGAAGACCAAGTCGCTGCCCTACAAATCTCGGAAACGGGCGCTTGTGTCGCCCAAGCCACTGATGTTGCAGCACTGTGGGTGGAATGAGCAGTGATATGGTTAGGGGTGGATAAGGAGTGGGATTGGTATGCCCTTGCAATGCAAGCCTTAATCCACCTGCCTATGGTCGATGACAAAACCTTCTGCCCCATGGAAGAGGGTTGGAAAGAGATGAAAAGCGCTTCTGATTTGCGAAAGACAGAAGTCCGCTTGATGTAATGTCTTAATGCACTGCGCACATCTAGAGTGTGCCACTGACACTCAGAGTCGTGAAATGGGTGAAGGCAAAAGTCCGGTAGTACGAGTTCCTGTAATCTGTGGAATAAGGTGTTTACCTTCAGAACAAATGATGGATCTAATCTATGGAGCATCCTGTCCTTATGAAAAATGCATAGGTCGTCCCTGACAGTGCTGCCAGTTTGGAAATGTGCCTGGCTGATGTAACGGCCACTGGAAAGGCTACCTTGGTGGACAGGATTCTCAAATCACAGGTTTTAATGGGCTCGAACGGTGGCGTGGTAGGAGCCTGCAATATACGTGACAGATCCCACGAGGGGTATCTGTGGACTGGAGGTGGTTTTGTGTTGGTCGCCCCCTTAATGAAGAAGCAAACCATTGGGTGATGGGCTAAAGAAGATGAATCGTCGCATGATAGCACCGTTGCCAGGGCTGCCACTTGCCTTTTGATGGTATTTGGTGATAAGCCTTTGTCGAGTCCCTCCAGCAAATACTTTAGGATTCTAGGGATAGTGATGGATGAAATATCAAATTGATTCCTGGTACACCAGACAGAGAAGTTCTTCCAAGTGGAGTCATATATTCTGTTTGTAGAAGGATGTCTGGATGCCTGGATCATGTTGACAACTCTCGTTAAATAGGATTCCTGGTTCAGACGTCTCCGCTGAAGTGCCATGTGGTTAACTGGAGCCACTGGGGATCTGGATGTTGAAGGGCTCCCTGGCTGAGGGCAATGCGATCTGGAGGGATTCTCCATGGGGGAGAGATGGAAAAGCTCACGAGGTTGGCAAATCACAGACGTCTCGGCCAGTGTGGAGCAACCAGTACGACCTCTGCCCTTTCCTGTAATAGTTTGCGAATGACCGCTGGCATTAGAGGAAGAGGGGGAAAGGCGTATAGCAGGCCCCTGGGCCATGGACTGCGTAGGGCGTCCACTCTCACCGCCCCCGGGAGAAGAACCTCGGGAGCTGGGAATTCGCTGGAGATGCGAACAGGTCCGGTATTGGGTGACCGAACCTCTCCACTATCTCTGTGAATAGTTCGGGATGCAAGCGCCACTCAGAGTGGTCCACCGTTGCCTTGCTCAAGGCATCTGCCTGCTTGTTTGTCTCTCCTGAAATGTGTACCGCTCTGAGGGAGGAGAGGTTGGCTTCTGCCCAGGAGCACAGCAGCTGGGCTTCGGTCATGAGTGACCCAGACCGGGTGCCCCCCTGTCGGTTTATGTGGGCTTTGGCCACTACATTATCCGTAAGGACTAGAATGGGGTATCCCCTCACCTTGTGCTTGAAGTGACATAAGGCTAGGTGTATGGCTCTGAGCTCCAACCAGTTTATATTGTGCTGCAGGTCCAGTCGGGACCATCGTCCCTGAGCCAACTGAGACTGGAGATGAGCCCCCCAGTCGAAGAGACTGGCGTCAGTAGTGAGAGTGAGCTGTGTCAGCTCCCTGAAAAACAAACCTCTGGTTATCGCTTGGGAGATCCACCAGAGGAGGATTTCAGTGTCTGAGGTGGGACCCTTACTTTTCTGTTGGAGGAACTGATTCTCCACTTCTGAAAGAGAAGCAGGAACCACTGCAGGTCTCTGGAGTGCAATCTGGCCCATGGTACTATAGAAATGCACGAGATCATCTTCCCTAAGAGTTGAGAAAGGGTGGCTAGAGAAACTACATGATCCCAATGGATCTGTCCTGGCGGTCTGGTGACAAGTAGACCATGCACTGTCCCATATCTATGACTGCTCCCAAATGAAGAAGTCGAGTGACTTTATCTGGCTCTTTAGAAAGTGTACAGAGAACCGTGGTTCTGAAGGGTCTCGATGGAGAGGGCCAAGTTTGACCTTGCTGTCTGAATGGACATAGACTGTATGAGAATGTCGTCCAGATAGCACTGGATCCGTATTGGAACCAGTCTCAGGTGGGTGGCTAGAACCAACAAGATCTTTGTAAACACTCTTGGAGCGGACGACAGGCCGAACGGCAGGGCTCTGTATTGATAATGACAGGATTTGTAATTGAATCTGAGGAATCTGCGATGTTTGGGAAGAATCGGGACATGTAGGTACGCTTCCGTGAGGTCGATGGACCTCAGGAAGTCGTCCCTTCTGATACTGGCCAGAATAGATTGGAGAGTCTGCATTTTGAATTTTTTGAGAGAAATGCCAATATTCCTAGAGAATTTTAAAAAGGGATGAGAAAAAAAGATAATTCACAGATGGTACAATCTCTTGCGATCTAAGGATGAACCAATGCGTCCTGCTGGGCACAAGACTAAGTTGGAACGGGGTCAGCCTAGCCCAGCAGGAGGCGTGGCAAATTCTCAGACTTAGTCTATTAGGCAGAATGACAACAGGAAACCCATCCGTGGATTATCCATCCTCATGCTGGAGAAAACAAGGATTAACTTTTGAAGCAGCTTCACAAGACTTGCAAAAGCCTTGAGTGCTATAACAGTTCAGAAAAGAGTGTTCCAAATATGCTCCTACTCATTGTGAAACACCTGTTTCAAACACTGTACACAGACCTCTTCCTTTACAGAATTAAACGCTAAAAATTGCTATTGCAAAAAGAATTATGTAATGAAATCTCTGGTACTTTTGAGCCAGTTTGTTTAAAACACTTTACTAACAGATATTTATTTATATTAGCTCTGGTAATAGCAATAGCATTTAGACTTATATGCTGCTTCATAGTGCTTTACAGCCCTCTCTCAGTGGTTTATAGAGTCAGCAAACTGCCCCCAACTATCTGAGTCCTCATTTTAGTCATCTCGAAAGGATGGAAGGCTGAGTCAACCTTGAGCCGGTTAGGATCGAACTTGGGGTAGTGAACAGTGAGTTGGCCTGCAATACTGCATTCTAACCACCGTGCGACCACAGCTCATGTTAAAGAATATGTTGCCTACCTTGTTTGCTTATTATTCTTATATCATCATACTAAGATAGCGCAACCCTTGCCTTGCCAAACTGCACATAAGATACATACAAACAATTATTTCCCCCTTGTAGAAGCACTTTTTTTTACTACCATAGAAGTATTCTCACAATGACCAGAGCTCTCCTCATGATGATCAGAGCCTCTTTCAGCTGATCAATGAGCAAAAATCAGGTTCCACCTAGCATCCTACTCTCTCCCCAAATTCTTATCGTTTCCTTGCTGTGTTTATTTTTACTGAAAAATAGACAGAGAAAGATCAGTCGCTCAGTTGAAAAAGCATGGTGAAATAGTGGGTAGGCATCTTCAGGATTACTGAGGAACCAGGAACCAGGATAAGAAAGACATTTCCCCCAGTAGATAAATGCCCATGTTGTAGCTTCAGCTACAGACTTGTAGTCTGTACAGACTTGTAGTCTCCAACATCAAGACAGAGCTGGAAGTTAACTGGCTTAGCTAGAGAAGAATTGTGGAAGCCAAATACATGATAATACATCAAGGCATGGCCCTCAGCTAAGATCAGAGCAAATGCCACTTGGGAATAAGCTTTCTTTCTTTCATGCATGAGGCATCCAGGGGTTAAATTGGGGCATCTATTCTACTCTAGGTTCCAATGGGAGTCCATAGAGATCCATAGCTTATTGCCACACTATGCAAAATGTAAAGATGCCCACAGGTTGAGCTCAATTTCTAATGGCAACATGGCACAAACGTGTAGTTCTCTTACTGTTGGAATGGTATGTGGGAGTAATCTTGGGAGACAGGCAATGAGATGCATGAGGGAATGGTCAGATAAAAGGCAGCTTAGCCCTTAGCAGGAATGTGGGTGGGGCAAGAGACACACAAAACCCCTCCTTAGTTTCTTGAGCTGTTAAAGAGATGTGGGAAGAAAAGTACTCTCAGATTTTCAATGTCAATATGATCTTACAATAAAGTAGAATTAACTCATCTGGTCATTAAGGCTGAGAGCTGCCTTCTGGGATGCTTTTTAGTTTTCCAGTCTAGCTTGGAATTCCCTGATCATCTCCTATCCCTATAGGTAGTTAAGCTCTTGCTTAACTGGAAGTTGGCCATCTGCTACCATGTGTTGAGGAAAGCAAGGGCAGCTGTCCATTTCCAATTTAATAGATTTTAAAGGTTGCCATAGTGCTACTGTGTTTCCCTGAAAATAAGTCCAGGTATTTTTTTTCCTCCAAAAGAGGCACCAGGTCTTATTTTTGGGGGGTGTCTTTTATACTCACCTCCGGCACCACCAGCCTCACTCAGCAGTTCCACTTCTTCTGTGGCCGAAGCAGCAGCTGCATTCCAGCCTGCATTTCACAATCAAAAGCTTTTCTGGAAGGCCTTTGCAACTGAGTACCGAGCTATGGATTGAATCCATAGCTCAGTTCTCGGCTGCAGTGGCCTTCTGGAAAAGCCTGTGGCTGAGAAATGCAGGCCTGGCTGCAGAAGATGCTGCAGAAGAAGTGGGCCAGTGAGGAGAGGCCTGGCTGCAAGGTAAGTGGGTGTGGGGCACATGGGGCAGCTCCTCCGCCCCCCACAGCTTGATTTTTAGCTGTGTGCCTCACCTCAAAATGGGGGCTAATTTTTGGGATAGGCCTTACTTTCAGGGAAACATGGTACACACTGGGAATCTAACCTCACACCTTAAAATTGCTTGTTGAAAGAGACAGATGATCTAACAAAATGTGTAGAAAATAGCTAAGGCAGCAATGTCTCCTACCGTGTTTCCCCAAAAATAAGATCGGGTCTTATATATATATATATTGGACCAAAAGACCTATTAGGTCTTATTTTGGGGGGACGTCTTATTTTGCGGCTGCCTGCCCACTCCCTCCCACTATCTGCTTGCCTGCAGCTGCAACAGCTTACAGAGCTTCCCAGGGCAGACATACTTTTGCTCATTTGGAGAAGTAACGGAGACTGGAAGCTTCGTCTACTTGCAAATGGGGCACTTTGAAATGGAGTGATTTGCTCTGTTTCAGAGCCCCTCATTTGCAAGCAGACGAAGCTTCCAGTCTCTCTCTGGGCAAAAAGTGCACAGCAGAGGTAGACAGAGGCAGAGGCATGGGTGGGGGGAGGCAAGCAATCCAGACACGCTGCGCAGTCGCCTGGCTCTCAGGAGGCTTGCACAGTGGCATCAGCAGCAGGTGAAGGCAGAGGCATAAGGGGGAAGCAGGCGATGCCGATGCGCCACTCACTCTGTCCCACCATCTCTCAGCTTGCCCACGACCATGCTGGAATCACCTGCCTCCCTCCCCCCATGCCTCTGCCTCTGCCTGCTACCGGTGCCGCCATGCAAGCCTCCAGAAAGCCTCCTGTGAGCCAGGTGGCCACACAGCACATCCAGATTGCCTGCCTCCCCCCGCACCTCTACTCCATGCTGGGACTTACCTGTGCTGCACCAAGGGGCTGCATCTGCTGCCGGACACTGTCAGGCCCAGCACGCTCGCTGTAGCTTGTGCTAGGCATGCCTATCCCCCCAAACGTATTATGCCCACCCCCAAAAATCAAGCTAGAGCTTATTTTCAGGATGGGTCTTATTTTCTGGAAAACACAGTACTATATAGGGAGTTGACTGCTATATTAATGGCAGCTGGAAAATTCTCTTTTTGAAGGTAACTTCAATCCAAAGGACTGTCCAATCATATCCAGGTTAAAAATTAAATATTCTAAGAAAACTGCGTTGGCTCTTCCAACAACCTAACACCATTACACATTCAGATAGCAGACAGAATCAACACACAGGCTAGCTATAACAAGCTATGGTGAGATTTATTTCTATTGACATTATCATAAATTATTTGTACATTTGCATTTAAGCATACAGTATTGATGTTTGTGTAACATGCTCATGTTATCTAAACCTGCAGTGATTTGTGATAAGCAAGAGATCGTTAACAATTAAGGATGCCAATCTATATTTGAAGTACAAGGAGTTTTCAGCTCACAGATGTTGATGGCTCAAAGCAAAGTAAGCGCTGCAGAACAGAATGGCAAACCAACCTATATAAAGAAGAAGATGAAAGAGAAAGCCAAAAGTAGAAGAGACAAGTGAGAGAACTATCACTCTGCCAACAAAAGTACGTATAGTGAAGGCCATGGTTTTCCCAGTTGCAATGTATGGCTGTGAAAGTTGGACCATAAGAAAGGCTGACGCAAAAGAATTGAGGCCTTTGAACTATGGTGCTGGAGAAGACTCCTGCGAGTGCCCTGGACTGCAAGGCGATCAAACCAGTCAGTGCTAGAGGAGAGCAATCCTGACTGCTCTTTAGAACAGGGCTTTTCAACCTTTTCACAGATTGTACCACTTTTAGGACATGACAATATTTGAGTAGTGCTTAGCAAGATGTCAAAAACTTGATAACTAAAAAAGGGGGGGTTTTGGGTTTTACTGATTAGATTCATTGTTGTTATAGAAATGGCTAGTTTATAATATTATGGAAAAGTAAAAAGTTGAGGTTTAATGTTAATGCTTCCTTCTACTGCAACAGAGGAAGTCTGTTTTTTTCCCTTCTCCCCCTCAATTCCCCCCCCTTCCTCCCCAGTGTGTCCTATTATTTGCTTTTGTATTTTTGTATTTTATTCTATAATCTAATAAAATATTACAAACTGTAGAAAAAAAGAAAAAAAGTACCAGTTTTAATTTCTTTGGTGGCTGTTCCTTTGCTGAATCACTTTCCCTTTGCACTGACAAATGTATGATGAATTTATCTGTGTTTATTAATATGCACCACTACCAGCTAGTTCAGGGGGTCTTCAAACTTGGCACTTTTAAGACTTATGGACTTCAACTCCCAGAATTCCTCAGCCCTCATGACTGGTTGAGGAATTCTGGGAGTTGAAGTCCACAGGTCTTAAAGTTGCTAAGTTTGTAGACTCCTGAGCTAGCTGGTTGGCCCTTCTGAGCTCTTCCACAGTGTAGTAAGAATGCATTCCCCACCCCAATCCCTTCCCTGTACCCTTAAAGACACAGGAATCAAGTACAAAGCAAGAAAATAAAGAAACACAAACTCTGTTTTTTTCTCTTTAAGCGGCCTCAGGCGCGTCATTTGTCACAATGTTGCAATCCTAGACTGAAAGGCTCTGGCAATTGGGAAAACCTTTAGCTTTAAATTAAGCCAGTTTACCTTCAAAGAAAACTTTATAAAAACCACAGACACTCAATTAAAGGGAGTAAAACTAATTACATTTGTTTAAAGGGATTAAACCTTGCCTGTTGTCTTTTTCCCCCTTCCCCTGCCCAAACCACGTTCTTTTATAGACTTTCCTCTCTTGCCGCCCCCTTTTTCTTCAGTTCACCTCCAGTTCCGAGCTGCTTCTGGAAGTGCCAATCAGCTGGAACCAATCAGCTGGAGCCGAGCCCAGACAGTCATGCAGCTGCAGCTGCCTCTGCCTCTCCCTCAGGTTGGCTCATTCCCCTCCCCTGTTACACTTGGCTAGCATTCGCGTACCAACTGCCATGTGGCAAAGTACCACAAGTGGTACATGTACCACCGGTTAAAAAAGCCTGCTTTAGAAGGCCAGATCCTGAAGTTGAAACTCAAGTACTTTGGCCACCTAATGAGAAGGAAGGATTCACTGGAGAAGAGCCTAATGCTGGGAAAGATTGAAGGCAATAGAAGAAGGGGATGACAGAGAATGAAGTGGCTGGATGGAGTCACTGAAGCAGTAGGCGTGATCTTAAATGGACTCCAGAATATAGTAGAGGACAGGAAGGCCTGGAGGAACGTTGTCCATGGGGTTGTGATGGGTTGGACACGACTTCGCAACTAACAGCAACAAAAGTTAATCAAATTTATTTTCTTTCTTGCTTTGCATTTTTAGTTTGTATAGAGTTGTCTCTTTTCTCAATTTTTAAAAAGATTTTTAAGGTGGCTGATTTTTTTTTTGTTAATTGTGTATATACACACACAAACACACAAACACATATATTGCTTTCATGAAAAAAAGAATGCTGCTGACTCAATTGGATGAAAAAGTAAAGCTGAAGTTCTTGTAAACTTGGCCCATAATGAAATGTAAAAATGCATAGTATCAGCTCTAACAATAGTATTCAGATTGGGAATGCTAAACAAGATAATTTGTCATAGCACCAGAAGTGGAGATTAGTAACAGATGTTGAACTTTAGCAGAAAAAAAGTTATTCCAAGTTAATTCCATTAGCTTAATATATCTCAGAAGTCTACATTAAAACATATGAGGAGATTTTAAATAAAACATTAAACAAATGTGCATAGTCATCACTCAAGAATAAATAATTCCTGAGAGATGACTGTGCATTTGTTTAATGTTATTAAAAAAAACTGCTAATCTAGAGAACCCTATTAATCTGAAGTGAATACCAACACAAGAGATATAATAGAGTTTAACTTGATTAACTTGTGTAAAATCTATAGAAACCAATATTTTATACAGGCATGTTACAATACACAAATAAACTAACTGTACACAAGGATACATTTTTCAAGCCGTACTGTTATTAAAATGATCTTTACAAGGTAAAATTCCCTGAAAGGCAGAATCATAAACTGCATATTTTCAACTTTGGTATCTTAAAATTTATGCCTTTGTCAATAAAAAGAGTTTGGTCTAAAGAGTTTTCAATATTAATTAACTGATGATTTGAAGACTGCATTAGTAAGCCTCTTGAACATCCCAGGAGAGTTAGCTAAAACCCCATTGTTGTGTTGTAAAATTAATTCTATCCATCTTCTATTTGATGTTATTTCCCTTTATTTTAACAGTTGGTAAATAATAATATGGTAGAATTAATTTTGAAAGAAAATCCTCAAATATGTTTTTTCCTCTGTTTTACTAATCAGATTATCAGATTTCTGAAACAATATTGAATTGAATCTTTTTCCAACCATGTGCTCTACAAAAGTATTTTAAATTTCCCTGCTTTCTAAAAGCCATCTGAGCCGTAGAATAAAGCTCCCTTTGTAGGTTATATGACATTTTTGCTGATTCTTACTTATATGAATTGCTTACATTGCATGCCAAATAATCTATTATTCTTCCTACTTAAATAATCAAATTATTCTATGCACAAAATGACAAAGATATTACATAGGGATGTGAATAAAAGCCCCTCCATCTCATAAGATTTCATCAAATGCCAATAATCAGTTTTCAGAAAATCATTTGTTGAATTAAAATAAAAATTAAGGACAATAACAATTCATGTGGCTTTACAAAGTTTGTGAAGGCTCATTTGGTCAAGGTTGGAACCAAAGAGACCCAATCCAATTATCATTAGTAGAATATACATGTATCAAAAATATTGCCCCTCCTACCTAAAAGTGGAGAATTCTCAGCTTGTTACGCCCCCAGGTAGGAGAATGTTACGGTTTCATCTGAATCAGAGGCAGAAATGCTGGCTGGGGACTTCTGGGAGTTGAATCCACCTATCTTAAAGTTGCTAAAACTTGAGAAACATTGAGGTAGATCATCAACCTGACGAGGCAACAGGCAATCAGATGCAGCTACAACTTCAGGAGATCTGAATGAGCAAATCCAAACTCAGACGATGACGGTCCAGGTCCCAGCCAGGTAGAAGCTGGCAGTCAGTAAGGATTGAGCAAAGGCAGTTAGCTCATCTCCTTGAGAGAAGAGAGCAGCAACATCCTTAATCAAGCCACGTCTTAACCTGGGGTTATATAAGGCTATCCTTCAGGCCATCTGTTGGAAACAGGTCCTTGGATCTGCATTACTGTCACACTTGCTTCTTTCTCTTTATTCAGACCATAGATGTGACATTAGGACAGGTCTAGGGAATTCTCTGGCATTGAAACTCTGAATTGTTGCAGGAAATTTGTGTGATTCAGTCTCTGGCCATCTCCTGTTAGCAGATCACTGTGCTACATTAGAATGGATAGTATGAATTAATTAAATTTTTAATTTTAATTTTAAAGATTTTTAAGAGAAAGATAAACACTAATACAAATGTAAAGGAAGAAGAAAAAAGAAAAAAATATAAACAACACTAAAAGTGCAAAAAAGTAAAAGAAAAAGAAATACAAAATGGCTTCTGATCTTCTTTACAGCAGCTGTAAGTACAATTATAAATTTATCTCCTTTATTCTAAGATTAGAACACAATTCTCTTCTTTCTATAACCTATTCTTCATAATCATTAAAACCACTTTTTTCTGTTTTAAGCAAAAAGCCATAAAGGTTTTCCAATCAACAGTAAATGTAGACACTGTTTTTCTCTCGTTAAAGGAGTCAGTTTGGCCATCTCAGTAACTTCCATGATCTTCACCAACCATTTCTCCCTTGTGGGTAATGCCAAATCTTTTCATCTTTATGCATAAAATAATCTCACTGCACTTATCAAGTTTTGAGACCTTGCCAACCAGAGTATCTATCTTATAATAAGGAGAATTGAATTATGTTGTCCCAAAGAATAGTTCTAAACAATGTGTGAATTGTGTGTAACTCCTGGAACTTGAAATATAAGGGGAAAGCCAAATAGAATTTGAGGAATTTGTGGCAATCAAATGGTGGTAAGCTATAATACTTGGTTAGGAATTGGCCATTAATGGTTTTAACCAAACTTGAAAGGTGAGTAAAATTGATAGGCAGGGAGTATTTGCATGCAAAAGTGACTCAGTGAAATTGCATACTGCATCAGAATATATTTATTAAAGCCTGCAACTAGATTGTGGTATATACCCAGATTTCACTGGACAACAAAGATTTTGCTTCCCTATCTTATAGATTTTGGGCTGGGAATCACAAAAAAACCCCTGTATTTTAATCTATCATGTAGTACAGTGGTTCTCAACCTTGGGGTCGCACGACCATTTCGCGGGGGTCGCCGGACACCGCGAGCCGCCATTTTGTTTTTTTATTTTTTTTATTTTTTTGTTTTTTTATTTTATTTTTTATTTTTATTTTTTTTTGGCGCGCGTGCTGCGCATGCGCAGATCTGCCCATCGTGCTGAAAAAAAAATAAAAAAACCAAAAAACAAAATGGTGGTCGGGGGTCGTGGGTCGTGGCACGCATGGGCGGGGCAAGTGGGGTCTCAACCTGAGAAAGGTTGAGAACCACTGATGTAGTGTTTGAAAGAAATTTTCTGCTTTTGCACAATGGCACTGTACTGTACACCCTTTAGTACCTGCTGACTATGCTGCAGACATGAAAGAAAGATACAAAATCATGGAACTGTTGTTGAAGCACATCCAGTTGTAACCAAGTGTAATCGGAATATCTGTTCAAATCTAAAAGTAACGGCTCTGCTGCTTAGAATGCAGCGCAGATATGCCAAGTATTGTTGTTACATATGTGACGGGACAACCATGCAAGAGTGTAGCATTAGATTAAAAAGAAAGGGCCACTTCAAAAAAATGTGGTTCCAAAACAGAAAAATGTAGCACAGGAATCACTTATTGACTTAACAAAAAGATATGTTTGCCTCTGCTTGACATAAAACTTAGGCTGATGAAAAATTTTGTGAAAGGGATGAACAAGGAAAGTGAAGGATCTTATTATTTGAGACAGATGTTTCCAAGAATAACAGATGCCAAAATTAAGGAAGGCAATTCTGTTGGTCCATAGACCAAATACATCATCAATATAACACAAAGATCTGCTAGTGGGGCCAGAGAAAATCACCTGGAAAGTATTCAAAAATGTTGTTGAGAATTCTCTTGGCAATTACAGAGCATTAAACCACATTCATCCGGTTGACAAATTTCTTTCAGCATACAAGACCATGAAGTGCAACATGTCATTAAAGATTAATTTTCTGCATTCACACCTGGACTGCTTTCCCAAAAATCTAGGCTCTCAATCAGTAATGAACATGGTGAAAGTTTTCACCAGGACATTGCCACAATGGAAAAATAGTATCCGGGCAGCCAGAATCCATCAATGCTGGCTGACTATTGTTGAACATTGCAGAGAGATGCATTGGATACGGAGAACAAACAAAAATCAGCAACAAAATACTTTTAGCTCATTTGAACGTATCCAGCATGTTGGAAACACATTCTAATCAATCATTAAAAGTTAATTTCATTAGGTGTAATAAATATTTATTATTATTATCTGTTTTAATTGGGCTGTAAACCGCCCTGAGTCCTACGGGAGAGGAGCGGTATAAAAGTTTAAAAAATAAATAAATAAATAAATTTATGATGATTGCTTTTTATAATTATGATTATCACTTGTTGTTTGCAAGTACCCTGAGAGCTTATGTACTGGAGACAAATTCCTTGTGTGTCCAATCACACTTGGCCAATAAAGAATTCTATTCTATTCTATTCTATTCTATTCTATTCTATTCTATTCTATTCTATTCTATTCTATTCTATTCTATTCTATTCTATTCTATTCTATTCTATTCTATTCTATTCTATTCTATTCTATCAATGAAAAGTTAATTTCATTAATTTCTCAAGATTCCTACGTAATACAGTCATTCTAAAATTATATCTGTGTTCAGTTTGAAGAGGTCTATCATAATGGCCCGAAGTTTTCCAGGAAGCAAAACTTTTGGGAAAAAAATGTTGTCCAATGTTTTCAATCTAAATAGCAGAGAGTTGCTTTGTAAGCCTTTGGATTGTTGAAGCCCTTGGTGGAAATCCTGGGTAGTCTCTCGGCAAGGCTCCCAATCAGGACCAAGTAGAGCACTTATAGACAAAATGGTCTCTTCCTGTATAATTTTAGCACCTCATTTCAGAAATCGGTTTGCTGGCCAACCCCATGCAAAGTGGCCGACTTTCAGTGCAGAATCCAATTTGTCTGGGTTCAACCTCTGTAGGGAGAAAGGAATAAAACTGAGTAGAAGTATCCTCCCTTTCTGCCTTTTGAAACCTTACTCAATGGCCAGGGCACATTTAGATTAATCTAATTATTCAGTGGTGCCAAGATGCAGTAGCTCATCTCATATTTAATCCCTCTTGAAACTGTTCTATTGGGCTTGTTTCATTTTTTCACCAGCAGCTGGAACTCTGTAACTTACTTTTACATTGAATACTTATCTTTTTACCAATTAGCAGTATAACCCCAAATATATATTTAGTTCTAGTTAATTTTATTCCAACCTTTGAAAGCTACAGAGCTGGATTATATTAAACTTTCTGCATAGAGTAGTTTTATCATAAATGATTGATGTTTCCTTAAGAAACATCTCTTCATCGCATCTTAATTTTGTGATCTTTTTTTGCTCCTACTGTACTACTTTATGTTAACAATATCTGACACATAGCTGAATGATGCTATCACCATGACAAAATGCTTGGAGATTTGTTTTTTAACAAATGCTACTCATCAGAGCCATGCAGCTTTAGATATGCAATAAAAACTCTTGTTTACACTCTCATCTGTTGCAGAAGAAAGTTCTATTAGTATGATAAAAATAATGATTGGTTCAGTTGTTGAATCAATTTCATACCATAAATATAATACTAATGGATTATTTGTTAATGGTTGATACTTCATCAGTTTAGGACACACAGTTTTGCATTTTTGTTAATCGCTTTTCTGAATAAATTTGTTATCTGAAAGAAAAGACATTCAGCAATGGGCTGCTGAGGTTCATGAATGCAGCTATCTTTATTTTGCAGTTAGAGGGTGATTTGAAATATCCTTTTTTTCTATTAATGCCATCAGTGATTGAACAAACCTTTTTTATTTTTCTAAAATATTCATAATTTTTCAGTGTAATTTTTTTTCACTTTTTCCTTAAAATTGTCTGCTGATATTTTTAGATTTTCCATTTGAATTCCCAAACACTGGACACCTGTTTCTGGACCGAAACCATGAATGTTTGAAAATACATTTCAATCTAAGCATTTATTTTTAACAACTAATAATTTATATTCTCTCCTGAAATATTTTACCTGGATTGGAGACAACAATCTGAAATTTCATGTGAGCTGATTGCTGGAATGCATGAGTCTTCTTCTTTATCACCACTGAAGGACCAGCCATCTGTTTCGCAATGATAGAATGATCGGTTTCATTTGGTTTCACTTCAAGAAACAAAAACATGCTTTGTCTATTTGTTTTCACAAGGGCTAACAAAATGTGTTACAAAACCAATATCAAGGTAATTTCTTTTAAAGTTTATGTTTTTTTAAAAGGGGGGGGGCTTGGATAATCTGTTAGGACTTATGGGATCTCCTCCAACCTGTTACAGCACACTTGTGCTCCTGCCTCACCAAAGTTTTGATTCTTACTATTTTTATATGTAGTTTAGCATTGGTTCTAGGCAAGGGGTAGGCAACCTTGGCTCTTTTATGACTCGTGGACTTCAACTCCCAGAATTCCTGAACCAGCCATGCTGAGAGGAAAGGGAGAGGTTTCTAAGCTGAGCCATGCTGGCTCAGGAATTCTGGGAGTTGAAGTCCATGAGTCATAAAAGAGCCAAGGTTGCCTACCCCTGTGAATCTAGGCCAATTCTTTCTCTTATGGTCTCATTTCTCATCTCTTCTGATCAGCAGCTTTTCTGAAACATTTCATTTCCATGGTGACTAACTGTTGTTCATGTTTTAGTATCCACGTTTGACTCAGGTAACATAGGGTGGGGATGAATATGCTTAGTATGATGTGCTTTTTTGTGCTGATCGATACTGCTTTATGTTGTAGAGGTGGAGCTACCTACTTCTACTAGTTGCTACGGTAGTACTACTAATACTCTACATTTTACAGTACTTCTGGAAATTTCAGGACCTCATCACGCACAGTTCCTCACAGAGGAGGGATCTTAGGGCCTGTAAAGGTAAAACTCTGCTGGTGGTTTTCCCCCTTTTGTCCACAGTGGAAAAGTTAGATAGCATTCAGCACAACAAATGGGGTTTTGCAGCTGGCTTGTGGGCAGACTATTGAGTAGGCAATCACAGAGTTTATGAGATGGTTGGGTTCCTTTCCTAGCTATGTAGGATGTGTGCTTGTTTGCTAAGCACATGGTCTGAAGCTGCAGTTGACTCATGATCAAATGATTAGGTAGTGGGTGCCATCACATTTCTCAGACAACTGCTCAGTTCCAGCTAGCACCATCCATAAAGAGGGGAGACTGTTGGGGGATTGTGACCAGAGTGAGCAGGAAGGCAAACAGAAACAAAGAAGTTTTGTAAGAGAGGCAATGGGTGGAATCATACTGACCCTTCTTTTTTCAAAGACAAATACAGGTGAGTGTAGTGACTTTGTTAGGAAGCCTGGCTTGCAGATTCTGTAAAAGTATAATATGGTGGATGACAACTCCCTTCTTGATAGGAAGAATGAGAGGTTTGACGTCAGGCCCAAGGCCAGAGATGAGACAGTGAGATCCAATCAAGTTTGGTCTTTTATTGGCTTCCATGTAATGGACAGCATCTGGCCAAACTAAAGCTATCACCTTCCAAGATGCTAGATCTATCATGAAAGATGCAAGCATGTGACTACCCTGAACCTCTTCCCTGTTTCCCTATCCAGTTTGGCAATTCCTGAAGACTGAATGCCCACCCTGGGTTCCCCTGTGTTATGTCTGGCCTCTCATAACTCATTAATATCCACGTAAATATGTCGTTAAGAGGTTTATTTAATACATTTCAAAGGAATTCGTTTCAAAGCAAGCTGCTGGCATTATGTTGGCCTGAACGGCCAAATCAAATCTATTTACATTTAGATAAACATGCTCTTCTACTCCTACATCCCAATTAACTTACTTTGTTTCTTTATCACATTGTCCAAGAGCTCATTATCCTTCGGTAGGTTTTCAAAACACCAGAATACTGAGTTCCAAAGCACTGCCAAAGTTTTCAGCCCACTCTTTGATCAACGTTGCTCGTGACAAAGGCGTAGTCTTTCTTTTCCCTTCTAATATAGTGTCCGATACGTCACTTCCCCAATTACTTCCTTTTTCCAGTTAACTGACACCTTCGCTTATCAAACCTTCGGAACCTCGGATTAATCCATTTATCTTCTTGTTCTAAATCTGACTCATCATTTTGAGAATCTGATTCAGAATGCATACAAATCTCTTCATTATCTCTCTCAGCTGCCGGGAGGGGAAACCACCCAGAGGGGCCTGGCTGCTGATCCTCAGCTGCCGGGAGGGGAAACCACCCAGAGGGGCCTGGCTGCTGATCCTCGGCTGCCGGGAGGGAAACACATTCAGAGGAACCTGGCTGCTGATCCTCATCCTCTGATACTTCCCAAGCTGGTCCAGGGACACTCACAACACTATCCCCCCCCGCAGGCCCCTCCCCCCGGGGCCGTCGCAGGGGATGTGGTTTGTAGGGAAACGCAGAATGAAAATCCCAAATTAACCGAGGAGCCTCAATATCACGAGCATCGACCCAACAGCCAGCGGCTGGCCCACCCCCGGTCCAATCAACCAAATATTGGAAGCGGTCGTTGAGCCATCGGGAATCTCGGATGCCGGACACCTCCAACCGGGAAACAGGAACGTGAGCACGGCGAGCTGTCGGGCCCGGATCAGGAGGTCGAAGCGGAGAATCAGGGTTGACAGGAACAAGCAAGGAGCGATGAAACACGGGATGTACACGAAGAGACCTAGGCAAAGTCAAACGATAGGTCACCGGATTGATGACTGTCTCCACAGGGAAAGGACCTAGGAAACGTTGATCAAGCTTGCGGTGAATTCTCCCTGGAAACAAGTACTTGGTGGAGAGCCAAACCCGATCTCCAACAGCTAACGGCGGCGTGTCACGACGCGAGCGGTCTGCAACCCGCTTGTAGTCTTCCTTGGCCTTAGTCAAGTGCTGCTTAACCATGTGGTGGACTGACTGGAGCTCGGTTAAATAGTCCTCTGCAACTGGAACTGGAGAATCGAGGAGCGTGAGCGGGAAAAATCTGGGATGATAGCCGTAGTTGGCAAAAAACGGGGTGGTCTGAGTGGAAGTATGCTGAGAGTTGTTGAAAGCGAATTCGGCCACGGAGAGATATTTGGACCAATCGTTCTGTTGGTCGTTGATGAAACAACGCAAATACTGCTCCAGGATGCCAATCACTTTCTCTGTACCCCCATCAGTCTCTGGGTGATGCGTGGAGGCTAGATTAACTTGGACTTGAAGCGCAGACATGAGTTCTCTCCAGAACTCCGAGGTGAACTGGGTTCCTCGGTCGGACACTATTTTGTCAGGCAAACCGTGTAGCCGGAAGATATGTTGAATGAACAGCTGAGCAGTGACCTTGGCTGTCGGTATTCTTCGGCAAGGAATGAAATGTGCCATTTTGGTCAGCATGTCCACCACTACAAAGACAACGGTGTAGCCGGCAGAAACAGGTAGACAAGTCAAGAAGTCCATGGAAATAGCTCCCCAGGGTCTCTCCGGCGTGGGTAAAGGCTGTAATAATCCCGGAGGGGCTCCTGTGGCATGTTTTGCCTGACGGCACCGTACACAGGAATTTACATAGGATTGCACATCATGGCGAAGTCTGGGCCACCAAAAAGTCCGAGACACTAAGTGAAGAGTCTTAAAGAAACCAAAATGACCTGCCGCAGGGTTATCATGGCATTGAGTCAGGATGAGACCTCGGAGTGGGCCTGCTGGAACATATAACAGGTTACGGAAGCGTAATAGTCCCTCGGACAAGGTCCAAGGTGAGTCGGGACCCACCTCTTGTCTCTTTCGTATTGCAAAGTCATCTAGTTGTTGCGCTTCCCGAATCTGTCGTCGTAGATCTACTGGATCATGCACGGCTGCGATCGATTCGATAGGCAGAATGGTTCGAAGCGGTAAGGGATCCTTGATCTGTAGATACTCAGGTTTACGGGACAGGGCATCTGCTCTTTTGTTGTACCCTTTCGGAATGTAGGTGACTTTAAAGTTGAATCGAGCGAAGAACAAAGACCAACGGATTTGACGTTGATTCAATTTCCTGGCAGATTGCAAAAATTCCAAGTTTTTATGGTCAGTCCGAACTTCAACTTGGTAGCGGGCTCCTTCCAGGTGGTGTCTCCAGGTCTCAAAAGCAGTCTTGATGGCCAATAGTTCTTTTTCCCAAATGGTATAATGGCGTTCGGAGGGAGTCAGTTTCCTGGAGTAATAAGCACACGGGAACAGGGGGCCGCCATCTTGGCGTGTTTGAAGTAGCACGGCCCCTACTGCAACATCTGAGGCGTCAGCCTCCACTACAAAGGGACGACAAGGATCTGGATACTTGAGAATGGGTTCCTGAACAAAAGCCTTTTTGAGGGTCTGAAACGCCTGTTGCTCGGCATCGCCCCACTGGAACTTAACGCCTTTCCGTAACAGTCGAGTAAGGGGCGCAGTCAAGACAGAAAATCTTGGAATAAATATCCTGTAATAGTTCGCAAATCCCAAAAGTCTTTGGACATCTTTTGCTTTACATGGTGGTTGCCAGGTTTGCAAGGCCTCAACCTTGCCAGGGTCCATGGCGATGCCTTGTGGAGAAATCACATGTCCCAGAAACTCAATTGTGGTTTGATAGAATTGACATTTCTCTAACTTGGCGTAAAGGTGATGCTCTCTCAAGCGTTGCAAAACTCGCCGGAGATGTTGAAGATGGGTGGCTCGTGACGGGGAATAAATTAGGATGTCATCGAGGTAAACCACCACAAATTGATCTAATAAATCCCGGAAGATGTCATTCATGAAATGTTGAAAGACGGCCGGAGCATTGGTGAGTCCAAAGGGCATAACGGTATACTCAAAATGACCATACCTGGTTCCAAACGCGGTCTTCCACTCGTCCCCCTCTCGAATGCGAACCAGGTTGTAAGCACCCCTTAAATCTATCTTGGTGAAGATGGTCGCTGATCGGAGACGGTCCATGAGATCAGGAATCAAAGGCAGAGGGTACCGGTTGCGCACCGTGATGGCATTGAGCTTGCGATAGTCACAGCATAGGCGTAAATCTCCGGTTTTCTTCTTCACGAATAACACAGGAGCTGACAAAGGCGAGGAAGAGGGACGAATGAAACCCCTGGCCAGGTTTTTGTCCACAAAGTCTTTCAATGCGGCCAACTCGGGTTCTGACATGGAGTAAAGGCGTCCCCTTGGAAGCTTGGCATTTGGTAGTAAATCAATGGTACAGTCATATGGTCTATGCGGAGGCAATTGGTCTGCCTCTTTCTCATTGAATATATCTGCAAAGTCCGCTAGATCGGCCGGCAAGGTGATGTCAGGGTGGGATGGTAGCTGGGCTGCACAAACTTGGCGTACGTGGTCTACGCATTGCAAACTGGGAAATGAAACAAAGTTCTGGGACCACACTACACAAGGATCATGGGTTCTCAACCAGGCTAGGCCGAGAACTAAGGGAAAATGAAGTCCCTTGGTAACATAGAATTGGATGGCTTCTTCATGTTGTCCTATGACCAGGCGTATGGGCTGGGTCATAAACTTGATCGGTCCAGACAACAACTCACGACCATCGATTGTCTCAACCAGCATAGGCGGCTTCACGGAGCACAAAGGTATGGCATGCTGACGAGCGAAAGCTTCATTCATAAAATTGGTGGTGGCTCCAGAATCCAACAAGGCGTGGGCCGGAATGCCCTGGGCATGATTTCCCAGAAGTATATTGGTTGCTAGGATCAGATGTCTCGGAGGACCGGGGTCGTTGTCTGCGGAACTGGAACTGGGTTTGGCGCCTGCCCGACCCAATGTTTCCATTAGGCCGGGCTCTGGCCGTTTCCCGGCAAGGTGGCTTGAAACTGCTGAGTGGGAGGCCGAGCTGGAACAGGAGTAGGACCTGCCGTACCACGTCTTTTCTGGGGGCAGGCCATGACGAAGTGACCCATCTCTCCACAGTACAGGCACAAGCCCTCAGCTCTCCGTCTTGCCTTCTCAGCCTCGGTCAAACGAGATCTGGCTGCACCAAGATCCATGGGCTCATCTCTGGTCATGGGTGCAGGGCGCCTTTCAGTGTAAGCCGGCCCTGTTTGGAAAATACGTCTGGGTGCCGGGATAGGTGGAGCGATAGGTAGGGTCTGGAATCCTCTGCGTGGTGCAGGCACTGGCTTGGCACTTCCGGTGACTGGAAACATCTGTTTGACCAGGCGGGCATCCATGGCTTGCGTTTGCGCCTCAATAGCCAAACAATGTTGGTATAATGCATCCAGGGTCGCAGGTATTACAGTAGTTTTCAATCCATTCAAGATCTGAGAAGACAGGCCATCTTGAAAGATTTCCATGAGAGCCTCATTATTCCAATTAATTTCTTGAGCTAGGCGGCGAAAATCTGCTATATAGTCCGCTACGCAGCGCGATCCTTGACGTAGCTCTCGTATCCGCCGGGTGGCATTTTGTCTACGAAGGGGGTCAACAAATTCTCTTTCCATCAGCTGGCAAAATCCTGCATAATTGCGTAGGACAGGATCTTGTCCGTCTATCAGAGGAGACGACCAATCAGCAGCTGTCCCAGAGAGTAAACTTAAAATGAAAGCTACTTTCGTTTCATCAAGCTGGAAGTCGGCTGGAGTTGAGGCAATGAATGTTTTGCATTGGTTTATAAAAGCTGGAAATTTACTACGCTCTCCAGTAAACTTATCAGGCAAGGCTAAATAACATCTGCTCTGTCTGGGAGGGGGGGCTGGAGCTGGGCCTGCTGCAGCTTGCTGAATCTGCTGTTGCAAATCTCCAATTTGTTGCTGGAGAGTTTGAACTAATAGATGCAGAGCCGGGTTATCAGCGAGGAGTTTCTCCATGACGTCACTGAAAGCTCGGACTAATTTTCGTCTTTACTGTTTTTGGGTCACGAGCAATCTGTTATGTCTGGCCTCTCATAACTCATTAATATCCACGTAAATATGTCGTTAAGAGGTTTATTTAATACATTTCAAAGGAATTCGTTTCAAAGCAAGCTGCTGGCATTATGTTGGCCTGAACGGCCAAATCAAATCTATTTACATTTAGATAAACATGCTCTTCTACTCCTACATCCCAATTAACTTACTTTGTTTCTTTATCACATTGTCCAAGAGCTCATTATCCTTCGGTAGGTTTTCAAAACACCAGAATACTGAGTTCCAAAGCACTGCCAAAGTTTTCAGCCCACTCTTTGATCAACGTTGCTCGTGACAAAGGCGTAGTCTTTCTTTTCCCTTCTAATATAGTGTCCGATACGTCACTTCCCCAATTACTTCCTTTTTCCAGTTAACTGACACCTTCGCTTATCAAACCTTCGGAACCTCGGATTAATCCATTTATCTTCTTGTTCTAAATCTGACTCATCATTTTGAGAATCTGATTCAGAATGCATACAAATCTCTTCATTATCTCTCTCAGCTGCCGGGAGGGGAAACCACCCAGAGGGGCCTGGCTGCTGATCCTCAGCTGCCGGGAGGGGAAACCACCCAGAGGGGCCTGGCTGCTGATCCTCGGCTGCCGGGAGGGAAACACATTCAGAGGAACCTGGCTGCTGATCCTCATCCTCTGATACTTCCCAAGCTGGTCCAGGGACACTCACAACACCCTGGGTTGGGGAAGCCATGCCTCCAAATACCAGTTGCATCAGAACAAACACGGGAAGAGAGATATATCTCCATATATTCCGTAGATTAATTGATAAGTCCCCAGAAATACTTAGGTAGGTATTGCAAAGGAAAAAAACAGGATTAAGATAGAGCTTGGCTTGATCCAGTATGTTTTTATGTTCGCCAAGACTTAGAAACATGCTGGGTTATGTATTTAAATACATTAGTATAAATATATCTAAAAATATACTATGAAATAAACATCATTATCTTTTTTTTTCATGTGAAGAGTTCTGCTAACTGGCTTAGCAGCATAAGTAGATATTGAATGTAACCTTTAAATCTTGCCAAGAAATTGGGACATGGAGCCTGTAAGTGCCACTTTTTCCAGTCTGATCATGTCGTATTTATAATTAGAGATCTTTTTCTAAGTTCTGCCAGCCATACAAATTAAGTAAGCGCAATCATTACAAAAAAAATGATGTTTGCTCACTCCTTAGGAAGGTTTGTCAACCATCATCTTTTTGGCATCATGCAAAAACTTTTATTTACGCTGGGCATTTACTCACAAATGTTTAAACGAAGGTAAATCCTGCCATGTCAATCTTCATTGAGCCTTAATGTTTTATATCTTATTTTTGGCATTTCCCTGAATTAAATGACTATTTGTTCAGCATTTAGTAATAGTTTTCCTAATACTATAGTTTTCTGCCAGGGAACCCTTTTTGAGTTGAAGGAGTTAATAAAATATTTAACTAATTAAGGCTACGGTCCTAAACACACTAAGCTGATAGCAAGTCCTTTGAATTTATTGGAATTAATTTTTCATGGGTTTCCCCCATTGTAAAATGATGAAGGCGTATCTCTGATTATTGAGTTATGATACAGCTTTAAGGAAAAACTATTATGCCTTGAGAGGAAGGCACAATAAATAGGTATGTGAGTATAAATACAAGCATCCTTGTATTACTTGTATGTTTTGGTTCATGGGATGGGAAAGAACCACTTAGAGTGGGAAAATGGCATCTAGTGGGGGAAAAAAAGATTTTCTTCTTCCAGCATTTTGTCTCAGATCTAAATTGGAGATCCTGAAGATGGAGGGGCCTTTAAAAAAAAGCAAATTCCACCTTATTAAAGATATATAAAGATTTTGGTGCCTTTGAGTCAGTGTTGATTCCTGGCAACTGCCCAAATTAAAAAGCTTTTTTCAGAAGTGGTTTGCCATTGTATCCTTCCTGGGGAGGAGAGAGTGTGTGACTGGCCCAAGGTCACCCAGCTGGCTTTGTGGCCAAGGCAGGACTAGAATTCATAGTTTCCCAGTTTCTACCCTGGAGCTTTAACAGCAAATTGGCTCTCGACTTATTTATAAAACTCTATGTACCCAAACTGGAGGCCACGGCAGGTGCCACGTGAGCTTGTGTTTTCTCACTTTTTGAAAATAAATGTTTTTAAAATGAAGCAACCAAATTGGGACCAGCAATACAGTCACTAAGTGCTGTAATCGCTGAATTGAAAATCAGGTGATTGCGACAGGCTTATGACTTTACTTCTCATTTGGCCATTATACAAAGCAGTATGGTTGCTAACCAGAACATCAATGTGATCGTAACTTTTAATTTTACTTCTGATAGTCCTGTGACCATGGAAAACTGTGATGGTTGGTTTTTTTTTTTACATCATCATACTTTAAATAGTCGATAACTGTAGTATTAGGCAAGAAAGGATTACCTATCAGCTGTGGTGGTGCAGTGGTTAAAATGCGGTATTGCAGGCTAACTCTGCATTTGCAATGCCAGGAGTTCGATCCTGACCGGCTCAAGGTTGACTCAGCCTTCCATCTTCCTGAGGTTGGTAAAATGAGGACCCAGATTGTTCGGGGCAATACGCTGACTCTGTAAACCTCATAGAGAGGGCTGTAAAACAGTGTGGAGCGGTATAGAAGTCTAAGTGCTATTGCTATTGCTATCCTCCTCCTCCTTCTCCTCTTCTGCTTCTGCTTCTTTATCCTTCACACACACACACACATACATACACACACACTTTCAAATATTTAATGAAAAAGCTCTCTTTCTTCTATCATCCAGCATAATCTAATCATTTGCCCCAACCTGGGCTCTTCCAAACAGTTTGGCTTACAACTGAAGGGACACAGCTAGAACACTTAGCAATGACTTCCTTTAGAAAACTCTTTTAAGCGCATTTCCCCCTGCCCATTTTATGCTCTACGGAGATATCCTGTTAGTAACCTTGTCCGTGTTTAAAATGTAATGGTCATTTTCAATTTGAAGAGCCAAAACCTTGTTCTCAGACCCTCCTGCCAAAATTTATGCAGCTGCAACAGAGCATGAGTCAAGCGAATCTCAGTCCCTAGAGGCAAAAAAAGACCGAAAATGTTCATAACATTCTTTTTGTATTGCCAAATGTCATGAAACATAAAGTGACTTAATTCAGAGATGGAACTGAATAATAAACAAACTCACGTCCCTTGGGAGCCTGGATGCCTTTCTGGTAATTGCTGTCCTTATTTAAAAATATAGATTTCTCCTTTTTGTTTTCAACTAGAAATTCTGTATACATTTCTCTCACACATGGGAATTTATTTTGAGGTCTATTGTCATCCCGTTATGTAGGCAGAGCTCTCCTTACTGACAGGCTTCTTTTGTTAATCAAATCTTATAGTAGCTACAAGGGTGGCATAAGGAATTATGGGAATCCATTCTGAAGTGTTTCAGTTCGAGATCCATTGCTTTGGCTTGTCAGAGTTTTCAGCTTCCTGCCGCACTCGATAAATAACTCCATTTTCTCTTGGCATTTTTTCCTTTAGTTTTCATTGGCTTGGTGGACATGATGGAGCTAAACGACCTAAACTTTCAAATTAGCACTCAATATAAGCAGGCGAGAAGGGGATATTAGAGAAAACGGCTCTCACCTTGTTCCAATGCAATGTTGGTGTCGACCTTCTAGGAATAGAATTTACTTCTCTTCTGATCACCCTATTAAACCAATATGCAATATCTAGGATTTATTGGCAACTCCCACCTGAAACTACTTTACAGTAGTTTATATCATTTCTAACTCATAATGCTGAAGGCTGCCATCGATCCCTAGCACTCTGGCAAGGTGCATTGCTGCATTAATGTCTGCCCTGCAAACACAGAACTCTGAAGCTTTTTGTCTTGGACATTTTGGGATCAGTATTTCAGCTTCCTACCACGTCTTTAAACTTGGCCACAGGTAAGTGGCTTCTCTTGCCGTTTTCTGCTACTGAGCCAGCATTATTGTATCTAGCCTCCCGCCAGCATTTGACCCGCTTCAGCTTGCCTACCAATCAAATCGCTCTACGGAGGATGCTATTTCTTCCGTTCTCCATCTGAGCTTGAAGCACTTAGACTAGGGGTAGGCAACCTTGGCTCTTTTATGACTCATGGACTTCAACTCCCAGAATTCCTGAGCCAGCATAGCTGGCTCAGGAATTCTGGGAGTTGAAGTCCATGAGTCATAAAAGAGCCAAGGTTGCCTACCCCTGACTTAGATGAAAGAAATACTCACATGCATTTGTTGTTTGTCGACTTCAGTTCAGCATTTAACACAACCATTCCCCAGCATCTAGTAGACAAGCTGGGCCTTTTAGGCTTAAATATTGCTTTGTGCAACTGGATTCTTGATTTTCTTACCAACAGGCCCCAATATGTGCAAGTTGGAACAAATACCTCTAATACCATTTTCTTGAGCACAGGTTCTCCTCAGGGCTGCGTCCTAAGTCCGCTGCTGTTCACCCTGTTGACCCATGACTGTTGTGCTAGGTTTGCCACCAACCATATTGTGAAGTTCGCAGATGATACAACAGTAGTGGGTCTTATTCAGGATGACAAAGTGGAAGCTTACCACAAGGAGGTTGAGGGGTTGGTGAACTGGTGTAAGGAAAATAGCCTAGTTTTAAATACCGGAAAAACCAAAGCGATCATTGTCGATTTCAGAAAAGAAAGGCACAGCCACACTTCTCTGTGCATTAATGATTCACATGTGGAGATGGTTACCAGCACCAAATTCCTGGGTGTGCAGCTAACGAGTAGGCTGGCTTGGTCACTCAACAGTGAGAAACTGGTGAAGCGGGCTCAACAGCGCCTGCATTTCCTATGTCGCATGAGAAAAGCACATCTTCCTTCCCCTGTCCTGACCACTTTCTACAGGGGGACGATCAAGAACATCCTGTCATACGGCATCACAGTCTGGTTTGGAAGCATCACTGCTTCAGACAGGAAGGAGGTGCAGAGTCGTGAGGATGACCGAAAAGATCATTGGCAGCTCCCTCCCTACCTCCCATCCAGGACATAGCACAAAAGTGTTGCTTGAGCAGGCTCCGTAAGAAGCCTGAACATCCTCTTCATGACCTGTTTTCCTTGTTACCTTCTGGGAGGAGGCTTCGTGGTATCCGTAGCAGAACATCCAGATTCAGCCAGAGTTTCATTCCATACAGCATTAACCTTGTGAACTCTCAAGCTTCCTCCTTCCGTTATATATTCAAGATGGACAGTATTTAATATTTATTTGTTATGTATATGTAGGGGTGTGGGTCTATACATACATTGTACATAGTATGTTTAGGTGTGTGTCATGTATGTGTTTCACTCTGAGACCGAGCAATTAAATTTCATTTTTGATGTGTGCCATTGTGCCCACAGTAAAAAATGACAATAATGTCATCTCATCTCATCTCATCTCATCTCATCTCATCTCATCTTACCTTACCTTACCTATCATCTTATCTTATCTTCATCAAGTAGAGGGTATTTTGTTCAAGGCATCTTCAGAGTAGGCTGGCCTTGTATGACCCCTCACCAACAGAATGAAGTGTGTAACAATTGTGTGGAACAAGCACCATGTTTGAATATCTGCCCATGCAAGGTAGAACATCCTTTTTCATGGGCGTGAGTTATCTATTTCTTCCTGCTGCCACTAAAACTGGTCCTGGAGTTTGGGGAGTAAGGCAGTCCAGGGGCAGGTAGATTGGCGCAGAGCGGGTGTCCCACTCTGCAAGAGCAGAAATGCTTTCACCAAAATCATCACTGGGTGCCTGTTTAGGAAGCTGTTGTTTGTCAGTTGGGCATATACACACAATAAACTATAGTGTGGTTTTCTTGGGTTTGTTTTAAGGTGTGTGAAATGATGCGTATGGTTTGCACAGCATGGTTTATATTAACATGAGTGAGCTGTGTTCAGTTATGAGGTTGTAAAATAAACCAAGGCTAAGCTAATTGTGCTTTTGTGCTATCCATGAACTCAGTCACTGCTTGAGTTCGCAGTTCTATACAAAGTGAGCTACATACTAGCGATCCACATTTTAGCCAAGCATGTCATTTGAATGTAGCCCATATTGTTCATTTACAGATTAGTGTGCCATGTGAACACAACTGGATTTGGTAGACTATGCTGAAGTTAATCATGGATAAGAAAGTTGAAGGAACATAGCTACTGGGCGATCTACAGACATCTTGATTGCAGTACTGCTCCAATTCTCTTCAAACTCTACTTGAAGATACTGAGAACTAAAACTAGGGTTTTTTGTACTTGCAAAGCATATGATCTACCACTGAATTAAGCTCCTTCTGGATTTTATTTGTTTGTTTGTTTGTTTACTTACTTACTTACTTACAGCTTGGCTGCCTTTGCAAAATATCAGAATAGTCAAGTCCATGACATTTAATCCCAGATTGCTCATGTCCGCCTTAATAAGAATCAGTTTTTCTGGGTCTAGTTAAAACATAATGTTGCTCTGTCTGATAGGATATTCCTATTATGGGTATTGCTTCCCTTTCTGATACATCTCTCAGGCCACTGGAGTTTGGAAAATTCCTAAGAATACTTGCACCCAAATCCATTATGTCTTTATGAAAAACAAAAAAAAAAGGATTGGTTTGAGTCTGGGAGCTCATTTAATTTGGTGTCGCATAAAAATCTGCCTCTGGGATACAGAAAATTTAAAAAATGATTCTTTGAAGAAAACACTGCTAGAATTCAAGGTCAATAAATTTCAGTAGCTGCTAGACAGTCTTATAGAGAAATAAATGCCTTGCATCAAAGTGAAACACCACTCTCAGCAATTCCATTTGGACATTATTGTAATTAGTTTATTTGCAACCTATCCCTAAAGATATTTGATTGCTTCCCAGGAGCATACTTGAATATATAATCAGATACAGGTTTCTCAATGGGCAGAGTAATTCTATAAAACCACTGCTACGTAAAAGGTATGGCCACCAGATTTAATATGTTAAAAAACATCTTACCTTTTGGATAAGCCCAAATTTTGGCAAAAAATGGCATAATGCCTTGCATATCCATGGAGAAATTGACACCACTAATTAGGGACTGTAATAGCAATGCCATTCATATGCTGCTCACACATGGTTAGTGTCAATGAGCACAGTAAAGTTATGCCTTAAGGATATAACAGTTAACCACAATGCAGTTTGGCGGATGGAGGAGGGGTTACCACTACACACAGAGTAACATCAAAGTCTTTCTACTCCACAGCCTTTGATAGTATAGTACATTGCCCCAGCTCAGCCATTGTTCTAGACACAAGCAAATATGAAGTCTCCTTTTGGCAGTCTTTGGAACCATCTCTGACAGTGGCTATTGTGTTGGAAATGATAGTGTAAACACTAAAATAGGTACATTCAAATCAAACCAGTCTTTGACCAGCCTTTAAAATTAAAAAAAAATACAGTAAAAAAGAGAAACAATTTAAGACAACAATTTGCTACTGGGAAAAGGAAAGAAATAATAAGGCAATAAATAACATATCTAATTAACAGTTCTGTGCAATTCTACAACCTGGTGAAGATATTTGGCAACCAGATATGTGAGCCTGGGGTTAGCATCCTTTAAAAATTAATAAACATAACATTTATTATGTGGCTCTCATATTTGGGGGTGATTGGGGCGATCAGAACATATCTTGGGGCATCATAGAAAGGGCACCATATGAGAATATGAGCAGGAGGTTCTACCCCCCTAGTTCCAGAAGGGCAAAGTCTTTGCAAATAAGGAGTCTCATGAAATTTTCCCACCAGGAAAACCATTGGGAAGGTATCAAAGTTAGCTTTGGAAAAGGCCCATCAAAATAGGCACAATTGTATAACAAATAAAGAGAGCCTCCCTTCAAAATCTAGTCCCATCCCCATATATATTGAGGGCCACCCACTTTATGGCTCTTAACCTTGCATGAAAAGGATAACTGTGACCCTTTCCCCCCCATAAACGTTGCCCATCTCTACCTTACTTTAAGAGCAAAGCGATGCATGGCTTCTCCCTGCTATCCAAGTAAAATGGATCCTATCTCAAATCACCCAACTTATTTTCACAGATCGAGTAGACCAGGGGTAGGCAACCCAAAACACTCAAAGGAGGGGGGAGAGACAGAGAGACCCTTTTGACATCTAAAATGAAGATAACACTGCATATACCCTTTTTTTTACCTTTATTATATATATATATATATATATATATATATATGCTTAAACCTCTAAGCCACAGGCTCTCTCCCGCTTTGTCAGTAATCAGGGAGGGAAGATGTGTATATAGTGTTTCTTTTTTAGATACACTGACAAAGCGGGAGAGAGCCTGTGGCTTAGAGGTTTAAGCATCTGCCTAGTGTGCAGACTGCCCAGGTTCGAATCCTGGAAGGGTGAGTTCTGACTGAAGAGAGTTAAATAACTCGAAATAGCTATCTCAGAAATCCCTTATTTCTTTGTTAACAATTTTAAAAACATATATATATTTGTGCTTGCAGATGGCTCTGGGTTGAGCTGAAACAAGCAAAGGAAAGAATGATTTCTTCCTCCCATATTTGGGTTTACAGGGTGCTATCTAAAAAAGACACTATATACACATCTTCCCTCCCTGATTACTGACAAAGCGGGAGAGAGCCTGTGGCTTAGAGGTTTAAGCATCTGCCTAGTGTGCAGACTGCCCAGGTTCGAATCCCGGAAGGGTGAGTTCTGACTGAAGAGAGTTAAATAACTCGAAATAGCTATCTCAGAAATCCCTTATTTCTTTGTTAACAATTTTAAAAACATATATATATTTGTGCTTGCAGATGGCTCTGGGTTGAGCTGAAACAAGCAAAGGAAAGAATGATTTCTTCCTCCCATATTTGGGTTTACAGGGTGCTATCTAAAAAAGAAACACTATATACACATCTTCCCTCCCTGATTACTGACAAAGCGGGAGAGAGCCTGTGGCTTAGAGGTTTAAGCATCTGCCTAGTGTGCAGACTGCCCAGGTTCGAATCCCGGAAGGGTGAGTTCTGACTGAAGAGAGTTAAATAACTCGAAATAGCTATCTCAGAAATCCCTTATTTCTTTGTTAACAATTTTAAAAACATATATATATTTGTGCTTGCAGATGGCTCTGGCTTGAGCTGAAACAAGCAAAGGAAAGAATGATTTCTTCCTCCCATATTTGGGTTTACAGGGTGCTATCTAAAAAAGACACTATATACACATCTTCCCTCCCTGATTACTGACAAAGCGGGAGAGAGCCTGTGGCTTAGAGGTTTAAGCATCTGCCTAGTGTGCAGACTGCCCAGGTTCGAATCCCGGAAGGGTGAGTTCTGACTGAAGAGAGTTAAATAACTCGAAATAGCTATCTCAGAAATCCCTTATTTCTTTGTTAACAATTTTAAAAACATATATATATTTGTGCTTGCAGATGGCTCTGGGTTGAGCTGAAACAAGCAAAGGAAAGAATGATTTCTTCCTCCCATATTTGGGTTTACAGGGTGCTATCTAAAAAAGAAACACTATATACACATCTTCCCTCCCTGATTACTGACAAAGCGGGAGAGAGCCTGTGGCTTAGAGGTTTAAGCATCTGCCTAGTGTGCAGACTGCCCAGGTTCGAATCCTGGAAGGGTGAGTTCTGACTGAAGAGAGTTAAATAACTCGAAATAGCTATCTCAGAAATCCCTTATTTCTTTGTTAACAATTTTAAAAACATATATATATTTGTGCTTGCAGATGGCTCTGGGTTGAGCTGAAACAAGCAAAGGAAAGAATGATTTCTTCCTCCCATATTTGGGTTTACAGGGTGCTATCTAAAAAGAAACACTATATACACATCTTCCCTCCCTGATTACTGACAAAGCGGGAGAGAGCCTGTGGCTTAGAGGTTTAAGCATCTGCCTAGTGTGCAGACTGCCCAGGTTCGAATCCCGGAAGGGTGAGTTCTGACTGAAGAGAGTTAAATAACTCGAAATAGCTATCTCAGAAATCCCTTATTTCTTTGTTAACAATTTTAAAAACATATATATATTTGTGCTTGCAGATGGCTCTGGGTTGAGCTGAAACAAGCAAAGGAAAGAATGATTTCTTCCTCCCATATTTGGGTTTACAGGGTGCTATCTAAAAAAGAAACACTATATACACATCTTCCCTCCCTGATTACTGACAAAGCGGGAGAGAGCCTGTGGCTTAGAGGTTTAAGCATCTGCCTAGTGTGCAGACTGCCCAGGTTCGAATCCTGGAAGGGTGAGTTCTGACTGAAGAGAGTTAAATAACTCGAAATAGCTATCTCAGAAATCCCTTATTTCTTTGTTAACAATTTTAAAAACATATATATATATTTGTGCTTGCAGATGGCTCTGGGTTGAGCTGAAACAAGCAAAGGAAAGAATGATTTCTTCCTCCCATATTTGGGTTTACAGGGTGCTATCTAAAAAAGAAACACTATATACACATCTTCCCTCCCTGATTACTGACAAAGCGGGAGAGAGCCTGTGGCTTAGAGGTTTAAGCATCTGCCTAGTGTGCAGACTGCCCAGGTTCGAATCCCGGAAGGGTGAGTTCTGACTGAAGAGAGTTAAATAACTCGAAATAGCTATCTCAGAAATCCCTTATTTCTTTGTTAACAATTTTAAAAACATATATATATATTTGTGCTTGCAGATGGCTCTGGGTTGAGCTGAAACAAGCAAAGGAAAGAATGATTTCTTCCTCCCATATTTGGGTTTACAGGGTGCTATCTAAAAAAGAAACACTATACACACACACACACACACACATATATACACACATATATACACATATACACATACACAGATACACACATATACACATACACACACACACACACACATATATATATATGTGTGTGTGTGTGTGTGTGTGTGTGTAGGTGTTTGGTTCTTCGGGTTTTCTCCCACGTAGAATTTGAAGTGTCTTGGCGACGTTTCGACAAAGTCTCATTCGTCATCTTCAGGCTGGTGTCGAAACGTCGCCAAGACACTTCAAATTCTACGTGGGAGAAAACCCGAAGAACCAAACACCTACATACAAACACCCGCGAAAACCTCAGAAAACATATATATATATATATATATATATATATATATATATATATATATATATATATATATATATATATATATATATATATATATATATATATATATATATATATATATATATATATATATATATATATATATATATATATATATATATATATATATATATATATATATATATATATATATATATATATATATATATATATATATATATATATATATATATATATATATATATATATATATGTAGGTCTTTGGTTCTTCGGGTTTTCTCCCACGTAGAATTTGAAGTGTCTTGGCGACGTTTCGACGAAGTCTCATTCGTCATCTTCAGGCTGGTGCTTTTGGCTTCTGCTTCTAGGAGCAATGTGAGATTTTAGCTGTTTCTTCCTTTTAACTGCCAGTGGGGGTTTGAACTGATTGGCTGGGAGCTCAGCTGTGTTCTGATTGGGTGGAGGTGTGTTCTGATTGGTTAGGGGCTTGGCTGTGCTCTGATTGGATGGGGGGTTGGCTGTGCTCTGATTGGCTGGGGGAGTGTTCTGTTTGGGTGGGGGCTTTGTTGTGCTCAGATTAGTCAGTGTTACAAGGGGATTAGAGATGGTGGACTGCATAGCTGTTTGGCTTTGCGTTCGTGGTCGTGCCTCATCTTCATGGTGGGTGTCAGTTTGCTTCGTGTATGGATTGGAGGGGTTTAAGGTGGCTAATGATGCAGCTGTGGTCTGGCTTCTGGTTTGTGGTCGTGCCTCCTCATCAGTGTGGGTTTGGGTTTGCTTTTTGCCTGGATGTGTGGTGGTGACATCCTGTGTGGTTTTTGTGAGTGTAGGTCTGGTGTCATTCCCCGTGCTATGGACTCGTCTGTCAATAAGGGCGGGTTTCCAAATGGCTGTTAGGCGGCAGGTATCTCGTTTGTTCATGCTGTGTGGGCGTTTTTCTATCTCGATGGCTTCTCTGATTATTCTGTTATTAAAGTGTTCAGTTTTGGCGATAGTTCTGGTCTTTTTGAAATCAATGTCATGTCCTGTGGCTTTGAGGTGTTGGACCAGGGAAGAAGTTGGTTCTTCTTTTTTGACTGAGTTTTTGTGTTCTTCAATGTGTGCACTTATTCTTCTGTTGGTTTGTCCAATGTATGTGGTGGAGCAGGCAGTACATGGGATTTCATATACTCCTTGATTTTCTAATTCAATTTTGTCTTTAGGGTTTCTTAGGATGGTGGATATTTTTCTGTTTGTGCAGAATGCTGTTTTGATATTATGTTTGTGAAGGATCTTGCTGATCCTGTCTGTGGTGCCTTTTATGTATGGGAGGAGGGCTTTGCCGTTTTCTTGTTCTCTGTCTTGGATTTTAGTGGGAGTTTCTTTTTGGATTAAGTTGGAAATCTTATTTCTTTGGAATCCGTTGGATGTAAGTACATTAGTGAGAGTGTGTAGTTCGGTTTTTAGGTGTTGTTCATCAGCTAGGCATTTGGTTCTTGAGATGAGTGTCTTGGCTACGGAGTTGATCTGTGCTGGGTAGTGGTGTGAGAGTGTGTGCAGATAGCGGTTTGTGTGTGTTTTCTTCTGGTAGATGGTGTGTCCTAGGGACCCATTGGATTTCTTGTAGACTAAGACATCCAGGAAGGGAAGTTGGTTATTAGCTTCTGTTTCCATGGTGAACTGTATTTTGGGGTGTAGGCTGTTGAGGTGTGTGAGGAAGTTGTCCAGTTTTTCTTTCCCATGTGGCCAGATTACGAAGGTGTCATCTACATGGGGATGTGTTTGGGAGCGACTGCAAAGTTGAATCCTTTGGAAAGGACATTGGTTTCGGCTTTGGTGAGGATCCTCCCAAACACATCCCCACTGAAACCATTATATGCGGAGTTGAAACCAGCCTGACCAAAATCAACCCTGACGACACAGCCAACCCCCCATCCAATCAGAGCACAGCCAAGCCCCTAACCAATCAGAACACACCTCCACCCAATCAGAACACAGCTGAGCTCCCAGCCAACCAGTTCAAACCCCCACTGGCAGTTAAAAGGAAGAAACAGCTAAAATCTCACATTGCTCCTAGAAGCAGAAGCCGAAAGCACCAGCCTGAAGATGACGAATGAGACTTCGTCGAAACATCACCAAGACACTTCAAATTCTACGTGGGAGAAAACCCAAAGAACCAAAGACCTACATACAAACACCCGCGAAAACTTCAGAAAACAAATATCATACCTCTACGGGGAGGAAATCCACCATCTGACCAAGACCTATGAGAAACTCGAAGTCCAAAGAGCTTCCATTTTATGTGACCTTGCATTCCTATGCAACTGCCGAGATAAAAATTTAATCCCCATATGCTTCCAATTGAAATTCCACTCCAACTCTGCAGCCACCAAACACATCCTGAAAAGAACAGAATTGGCCCTAATCAGAAATGAACTTCACACAAAAAGATTCCTCCTAGACCGAATCAACAAAGATCTCCTCACACTTCACCTCAAACTCAGCAACAAGATCCATCCCGCACTTTGGGACAAATCCAAACAACTCGCCGTCTGGAGAGCCGAATATATGTATATTTGTATATATGTATATATGTATATTTGTTTTCTGAGGTTTTCGTGGGTGTTTGTATGTAGAAGAAAACCCGAGCAACCAAAGACCTACATATATATATATATATATATATATATATATATATATATATATATATATATATATATATGTTTTTAGAATTGTTAACAAAGAAATAAGGGATTTCTGATATAGCTATTTCGAGTCAGAACTCACCCTTCCGGGATTCGAACCTGGGCAGTCTGCATGCTAGGCAGATGCTTTTAACCTCTAAGCCACAGGCTCTCTCCCACTTTGTCAGTAGTCAGGGAGGGAAGATGTGTATCAAGTATTTCTTTTTTAGATTGCACCCTGTAAACCCAAATATGGGAGGAAGAAATCTTACTTTCCTTTGCCTGTTTCAGCTCAACCCAGAGCCATCTGCAGGCACAAATATATATATATATATATATATATATATATATATATATATATATATATATATATATATATATATATATATATATATATATATATATATATATATATATATATATATATATATATATATATATATATGTTTTTAGAATTGTTAACAAAGAAATAAGGGATTTATTTACATATATATATTACATATATATATATACATATATACATACATACATACATACATACATACATACATACATATATGTAGGCCTTTGGTTGTTCAGGTTTTCTCCTACATACAAACACCCACGAAAACCTCAGAAAACAAATATACATATATACAAATATACATACACATATACACACACATATACACATACATACATACATATATATATATCATAAAGGTAAAAAAGGGTATATGCAGTGTTATCTTCATTTTAGATGTCAAAAGGGTCTCTCTGTCTCTCCCCCTCCCTCCCTTTCTCTCTCTTTCTCCTTCTTTATCTCTTTCCTCTCTCTCTCTCTCTCTCTCTCTCTTTCCTCTCTCTCTCTCTCTCTCTCTCTGCCCTTGGTCTGCCAGTCCTCTTCCCCCACTCTCTTTCTCTCTTTCCTTTTTCTCTCTCTTTCCCTCCCTCTCTCTTTCTCCCACCTTTCTCTCTCTTTCTCCCCCCTCCCTCTCTCCAATCTTCTGCTCACCTGGCAAGCTGGCTTCAAGCTGTTTTCCAACAAGCTAAGGGGTAGGCAACCCTGGCTCTTTTATGACTCATGGACTTCAACTCGCAGAATTCCTGAGCCAGTATAGCTGGGCTAGCTAGCTCTCTCCTGCCCTTCCTGCTTCCTGCAGAGACGCAGTAAAGGGAGGAGCTCCGCCCAGTAAGCTTTTCAGCTCTTGGAGAACACCATGAGTCCACTCTCTCTTTTTTTTTACACACACACACACACACACACACACACACACACAGAGAGAGAGAGAGAGAGAGAGAGAGAGAGAGAGAGAGAGAGAGAGAGAGAGAGAGAGAGAGAGAGAGAGAGAGAGAGAGAGAGAGAAGGGAAGCGCAAGTGCCTTTCTCTGTTTCTGTCTCTGCAAATGGCAGAGGAGGCTGGGAGCCGCAGGGGAAGGCTCAAAGAGCCACATGCGGCTCTGGAGCAGCAGGTTGCTGACCTGTGGGGTAGACAATCTCACAGTTTCTTTCCCACTCATAACTGTTAAATGACTAATAATTTGCTGTGCTTTCATGATACTAAAAAAACTTCAGCTCGAAGTAAATCATCTCACTCTGCATCATGATAGATCAACAACTCCACTATGATCAGCCCTCAAACAGCCATACGTAGGCAGAATCTCCCATCTCTTACCTTGCTCCCATTTTGGAATGGCTCACAAAGCAAATGCTGAACAACATAGCAACCACTTGTGTCTACAAAAAAGTCCACAGAGAACATCTATAATACTTTATTGGGGTTGAGGACTGGCTGGGAGGGAGAAAAATCCAACACATATTGCACTGATGTGTCAAATTTTACCCCACCCTAACTATTAATTACTTTAAAGAAGATCTCCTCCTCTCTATGGTGTTCTTTAAATACTATGCCATTTTGATTCTAGGCTCACAAAGTCATGACTGTAATACAAAGTATCAAGGATCATATGTTTGAAATGTTTGAATGTGTTTTTGACAGGTATCAACATTTTGGAATCATATATTAAGAACCATATCTGCTCAGGATACATTTCAAATAAAAGAATTATTCAGTATTGGAAAGTCAGGATTATTTCTGACATAAATTCTTGGATTACAGACATGTGTTCAATTTTCATGTATGTATTGGCATTTCACTGATGTAATGGAAACACTACTGAATACTGTTTTGTATAGTCAAGGCTAATGGTTTATTTAAAAATGGTTGAATGGTTATTATTTTTGGCAGGAGGATGTGTCATATGGTAAGCCTTCTTTCACTGGGCCAATTTTTCTTTCCATTTTTTCTTTTCTTTTTATGATAAATGGATTATAGGTATATATTGTACAAGGCAATTCTTGATAAATATTTGTGCATTTCAAATATGGTATAATGTGTATTGTAAAAACTACATTTTTTGTCTAAAAGCAAAAAAGGAATGCAAAGGAATATAAAAGTTGTTGTGGGACTAAATCCAAAGATGCCCCAGAATTACTATGTTAATCTTGTTTTTGCTGTAACAGATGTCATGGCTACAATTTTTCATTAAGAATCCAAGAACAAGAAAAATAAATCCTCAAGCTGTAATAATGATGATTTTGATTGGAATAATCCACTGGAAGTCTTGAAATGATTTAAAAAGGGAGAAGAAATAAATCCTAAGAACTAGCAATTACGCCTTCCACTCAGATTGTTATTTTATTACTTGGAATGTAGAGCTACAGTAGCATGTGCCACCAATTATAGTGAACAATTAATAATAATTTTGATTGATATTTTCAATGACAAAAATAATCACTAAGGCCCTGCACGCCTAACTCTTATTTGGTGATATCAGCCTTACAATGAAACATTAGTTATAATACTGTAATTTTCCATCTCATACAAGCTTTAATGAATGACTTATATTCTGGGAGGTGACAAGGATGCTTTGTTTGTCATATTCTCTGCTGTCCTCCTACGTGGAATTACCAGTCCCTCCTTCTTAGTTATCCTAGCAGCCCCCAACATTTTGGGCGCCAGGGACCAGTTCCAGGGAGGCTGGTTGTTCCATGGAGTGGGGGTTCCGCGCGCTGGCTGAATACTGTGCGTGTGTGGATGGGGCTTCATTCACTTGCATAGCCTGGTTCCTGGCATATTACGAGTCGGTGCCGGTCCACAGGAGTTGGGGACCCATCTTATCCTATGCAGCCTGTATGCTCCAAAAGTGGAATTAAAAAGTCACAATACTCATCAGCATAGTAAAAGGAAAGTCATTTCATGTTCAAAATTTATGTCTTATTGCCATTGGAAAGAATTAGCATAATATATGCTAAAGGTGTGTGTGTGTGTTGCGTGCACACGCATGCAGAGATCCAGTTTGGTGTAGTAATTAAGACATCAGGTTAGAAACCAGGAGACGGTGATTACTAGTCCCATTTAAGGCACAAAGCCAACTAGATGACCTTGGGCCAGTCTCTCTCTCAACCCTAGGAAGGGGGCAATGGAAAATTACTTCTGAAAAATCTTGCTAACAAACTGTAGAGACTTGTCCAGGTAGTCTCAAAGAATTGAAAATGATTGAACAGAAGAAAATATAATGCACAAGGTAAATATCCGAGAATGTTTGGGGCTGCATTTCTCCAAATCCCTTGTCATTGAACAAACTGGCTAGAGAACTGAAATCCAAAAACATCTGGATGGCATAAGATTGCCAGTTGTTTATATGCAAATGGGCAATATGTTGTAGGCATTTACTGTAGTACATGTGATACCAAGGAACAGAATGTATTTGTGTGTGTTATATTACTCTTCAATTTATTATTTGATATAATTGTCAACAACAGTAACCATTACTGTACAGAATTTTACAAAACAAGAGAATGGTATCAGCCATATACTATATTTAACTAATGAGAAAAAATAGAATTAAGGATTTCCTGTCCTGCAGGAAGTAAATGCAATATATATCTTCATTTCTGACAACTTTTACAACTTCAGCAGTGGGTAATATAATTTGGATGTTAAAAAGGCATTTAATTCTTTATAGCTAAAAATTCACATATTTTGTAATTTGCTTAGGTTAGCTTTTCTGTTCCGTATTAACAAAATGCAGTCAGTGATTGATTGTGGCTAATCCTAGTATCTTATGATGCTCAGCTTAATTTCAACTGTGCATTTAACGTTTTATAATTTTTATGAAATTCTATGTATGATCCTACAACCCTTAAGATTTACCCCATGCTAATCTATTGGTTGCCTATTTAACTTCTTAACCCTTCTTAATATCTAGAGGTAATTAGTTACAATGCTTTAGTGATCTTGCAATTCACAAAATATACATACAGTATTATATGTGACACCTTTATTATGATTTGAACTATAATAGGTTTTACTGAGGTATAACGAAAACCAAAATGACAAAAAATGTGAATGTGTATAAATCCAACAACAGAGTATTGGTAACATTTGAATGATCACTTTACATCATGTTTATTAAAATCATATTTTACTAAACAAATTGCAGTATCTGGATTTCTACAACATACAGCCAAAACCAGACAATTCCATTATGACTTTCCACTTGTGTCTATATGCAAATTGACTCAGGAAGTGCAACAAATAAAAGACCTAGTTGGTGTGGTGGTTAAGATGCTGGACTAGGAGCCAGACACAGCTTCTAGTTCACTGTCAATGATAAAAGTTCACTGTTGACTGTGGGCCATCTTTCTCTCACACTTTCTCTCTCAGCTCAGTCTGCTTCACAGAAGATCAATTGGAGAAGACAGCACTAGATTTATTACCTTGAGTTCCTGAATGAAAAATAGTGTAGGTGGTGACAGGCCTGAGCCGGAGGGTAGGGTCAAATGCATCATCAGTTTGGAATCTCTACACCCTGTAAGAGACCTAAGTCCAGCCCCCCCCCCTTGAAATCCATTGACTCTTATCTGGTGCCAAATTGCCTTGACAGTTAATAGTTCAGAATCTTGTGGATAAGTAGCATGGAATAAACTTGCAATACAGGTAGTCCTCAACTTATGACCACAATTGAGCCCAAAATTTATGTTGCTAAGCAAGACATTTGTTAAATGAGTTTTGTACCATTTTACAATGTTTCATGCCACGGTTCTTAAGTGAATCATTGCAGTTATTAAGTTAGTAACATGGCTGATAAGTGAATCTGGTTTCCCCATTGGCTTTGCTGGTCAGGTTACAAAATGGGATCACATGATCCCAGGACACTGCAACTGTCATAAGCAGGGCTTTTTTTCTCATAGAACGCCCAGAACGGAGTTCTGGCACCTTTTTTGGATGGAACCTTGTAGGGTAGGCAAGGCGGGTTGTATGACGTGTGTGAGTTCTGGCACCTTTTTTTTTTTTTTTTTTACAAAAAAAGCACTGGTCGTAAGTATGAATTAGTTGCCAAGCATTTGAATTTTGATCATGTGACTATGGGATGCTGCAACGGACATAACTGTGAAAAACAGGTCATAAGTCACTTCTTTTTAGTGCCATTGTAAGTTTGAATGGTCTGTTGTAAATTGAGGACTACCTGCACTTTTGAACTCTATCCTGGTTCCTGGCAAGTAGGATAGAAATCTACTGAATACATCATGTTCATGCAGGATTTCCTGGCATTATCATATCCCTGTATTTGCTATGTAGAATGGAAACACTTCAAATTTCGGGTCAGATATTAAGGAAATTCGGACAATTATTTTTGGAAAATATGAGATAAGCAAGTTTTACTTATTTTTTATTTTATTTATTTATCAAATTCACAGACTGACCGTTGTTTTATTAAAACAAAACTAGTCACTAATACAACCTCGTTATTGTACACTATTTAAGTCAAATTCCCAGACTGATGCATTGAAAGGATGGATGGGATGACACCCTCTCCCCCAAGCAGGGAGTTACTTCAGCAGGCAGCAACTGAACCCCTATTTGTCCCCTTCAGTTCAACTCAGTTTCATTCAGTATGATGAGGCCTTTATTGGTGCAAGAAAAGCAGCTGAAAATGACACTTTTGATAACCACATACTATCTTATGCTGTTCTTTTAAATACATATATTTTGTGGATTTCACTGGAAATAGGTAGCCTTATCTCACAACTCTTTGCACAGCTTAATGCAAGGAATATTGGTGAATTTGCAGATTTTGTTCTGATTCACTCAGATAATCAATTGATAGAATGTCGAGGAATTGTGCAGCAACTGTCCCAGTGAAGTCAGAGACTTGACATAGACTTGTAGTCTTATGTAAATAAATACATTTAACATTAATATTTACAGCATGCAAGATAATCAGGAACACAGGAATATGAGGTAAATCAGTCAGTATACAGAACACAGAGGGGGGAGGGGGAGGGGGGAAGGCGGGGGAAAAAAAAGAAAACCCCCTCTCTACACCCACAGCAACCAATCATAGCGTAGATTGCCTCATGCATGAGCTAACACTCTCCAACCAATCAACTATAGCTATGTGTTCTGGCCCATTGTACACTTTACTGTTCCAGCTACTAAATTTAATATCTTAACATCAAATTAAATAGAATTGGATTGAATTTGCTGCTATTGAGGAAAACTCACAAAAAATAAAGACTAAATCTAAAAGTGGGCTAAAGATGTCTGAGCGCTGCACCGGAAAGAAATCTAGAAGAAATCCTCCCAAGGTATCCTGTGGAACAGTTCATTGGGGAATATCTTAAGACAGTTTCTCATTGCTCCATTCTTAAATTCCCTTCCTCTTTCTCATGTGACCAGACAGGTGCTCCTATTAAGGGGACAGAAAGAATTTCAGAAACTCTGCATGTTTTGGCTACCTTCTTTTTGTAATCAATGATTAGCTTTCAAGACTTCACGCCAGGCATAGCAATAAAACTCGATATAGTAGATACTGCAGATGAGCATATTTAGAAACTGCTTACCAGAGAAGCTCACATAATGAAATGGCTAGAGAATTTACTGTATGTAGACAAGACAGAACCCAAATCTTGTCTATTGCAGAACACAGCAATCTTGGTCTTTCTCTCTGACATTTTCTTTCTCTGCTCTGGAGTTTAAATTCCAGATCTTTTTGAGTCAATGGAAATATAGCCATTTTGTTCCCGATCCCAAGAGTGGCAGATACTTGCTCAGCATTTACGATAACAGTTCTATCTAGACTGAGAAATGCTGTTTTGTGCCTCGCAAGCTTTAAGGCATTGCTTAGTTCATTGGTGTCCAACTTTCTGGCTTGCCTGGGCTGCATTAAGTGAAGAGGAATTGCCTTGGGCCACATGTAACATGTATAATATAATTAGTGTACATAAATAACAAACTTCCTTTATTTTTTAAATATTTATTATCTTGTGGGCCTGCGTAATTAGCTATCCAGGACGACATGCAGTCTCTGGGCTATGGGTTGGACACACCTGGCTTAATTAACTTATTTTGTCTTCTTAAGAGAGACTATTGGTTTTTACAACTAGCCTCTAATACAGGTAATTCTTGACATATGACTGTAATTGGACCCAGAATTAAGTTCATAAGTTGTTGCAGCTGCTATGTTGAGGTATCATGTGACCAGAACTGATTTTTCCACATTTTTTGTAGTGGTCATTAAGTGAATCCATGGATGGTATTTGTCAGAAATAGAAAATGTTGGAAACCCACAAAAAATAACCACAAATCACAATCATGTGACTGAGGGATGCTACAAACAGTCATAAGGATGAGCTGGTTGCCAATTGCCCCAAATGCAATCACTTGATTGGAGAATGAGGTTGCGGTTGTCATAACTTTGGAAACAGACTATCTGTACAGGCCCGTTCACCATTGGCTGTTTGCATGAGGTATTTATTCACTAGTAACCATGTTTTTTTCAACATTCTGGATTTATATGACACAGTGAAACAATATAAGATCCTTTCCTGCTTTCAAAGGAAAATAATTCCTGCCTTGCTAATTCTTTGAAAAATACTGCCAACATTCTCTTACTTTCTTTTACTAAATCAATGGTCTCAAGGGTTTTAGATTCTGCTGTCACCTTCACTCTCCCTGCAAGTACTATTATTAAACAGCAACATTTGAATGACAGAAGGAGAACTTAATTACATATACTGAGAGCAATATTACCGTAACTGCTTTCTTCTACGTTAGCATTCATTAGAATTAAGTCAATACAGGATTTGTCTAGTTCTACATATTTTTTAGAGTGTATTCCCATCACATCACTGGTTTCACTTCCAAAGGATTATACACCTTTTCCCATAGATCGAGAATGCCTTACTTTGGAAATGGATGGGGAAGTTACTTGTACACTAGATGGCTTCTGCCAAACTGGCTGCCTACCAACACAGTTATTACTGTACAAAATATTTTTCCTGTTAGATGTCTTGCTGTATTCATCACTTATTGATGGCAATGTAAAATGATTATTAAATGGCATGGGTGAATAAATTACTATGAATATAATTTCAATATATTTAGCACATCATTTAAAAGTCTTTTTTCCAATAATTTCATTCTTCCATCAAGATCTTGTGCAGACATTAATTATTTTCATGGCATTGTTTATTCCTGTTTTCAAAACCATGGCAAAATATAAGATGACATTTACGGAGTTATTCACACACTTATGTACATAATTCATTTGTACTTGACTAGTAACCGGTTATGTTCACACAACACACCCACAATTTGGAAATTAACCTGATGACACACTATGCTATTAATCATACAGATTGGATTCACACCAAAGCTTGTGACTGACTAATGTAGTTTGTGATTCAGGGCAGTGTGAACAGACTCCTCAGAAAAATCCAAACAGAGTGTGGTTTCAATAAAGATGAAAACTTACACTTGCAAGAAACTGAAAGTACATAGTCGAGCCCACCCTCAGGGGGGAGCCAGGCTTACTTACAAAGGAGTAGATCCTACTACTAGCTATACAATCAGAATGGAGCTGGAAGGACCTTTGAGGTCTTCTAGTCCAACCCCCTGCTCAAGCAGATGACCCTATATTATTTCAAATGGCTGTCCAGCCTATTCTTAAAAACCTCCAGTGTTGAAGCACACACAACTTCTGAAGGCAAAGCTGTTCCACTGGTTCATTGTCCTCAGTGTTAGGAAGTTTATCCTTAATTCCAGGTTGCTTCTCTCCTTGATTAGTCTCCATCGTTTCTTGTCCTGCCCTCTGGTGCTTTGGAAAATAAGTTGACCCCTTCCTTTGTGGCAACCTCTCAAATACCACAATACCACTATCATGCCCCCCTAGTTAGTACAAAACATTTAGGAACACTTGCTTGAAGTACAGGTGAGACCCCACGCACACACCCAGACTCCAGTTTAGCTATCTCTAGGGCAGGGGTAGGCAAACTTCGGCTCTTTTATGACTCATGGACTTCAACTCCCAGAATTGAAGACCATGAGTCATAAAAGAGCCGAGGTTGCCTACCCCTGCTCTAGGGGCATCCCTTTCCAACTTTCCCTAGCTTGCAAGATGGTATTGAAAATGAAAGCGGGCAGAGCCACAGCATTGGCAGAGTGCCAGGGCCCAGGAGTGCAGATACCCTTCCCCAATCAATCCCCCCCGGGTCTTTCCACCTCCCCCCCCCCCGGTTCCTATCAGGGCGCAACAACCTGCTCTGGCCTTCGGAGGGGCGGGCGCTGCGTTGGGTTCTCCCCCAGTGCGTGATTGTGGGAGGAGTACTGGTGTGGCTTACGCCCCCCCCCCGCGTGTGCGTGATTAGAAGGCAGGGCGGCGTGGCTCGCTCGGTCTCTTTTCCCTTCCCAAAACTAGGGCATTTCCGTGTGTGTTTGTGTGTGTGTCTGTGTCCGTGGGGGTGCCTGCCTGGGTGTATCTGCGCGTAGGTCACAATAATAGCTCCTTAACGCTTCCGAGCTGCTTAGCTTGCAAGGAGAAAGCCCTGCAGCAGCGGCGGTTTGTTGAACGATGTAAGGCGAGGAGGCTCCCCCCCCCCTTGCCTTGCCTTGCCTGCCTGCCTGCCTCTCGCTCGCTGCCTTTCCAATCCCTTTTCCCCGTCCCCTCCTCTCCTGGAGCCGCCCCGCCGCTCTCCTTACTCTTCCCTTTCCTTCCTTCCTTCCTTCCCTCCCTCCCCGCCATGCCAGACCAGATCTCCGTGTCGGAATTCGTGTCCGAGACCAATGAGGATTACAAGTCGCCCACCGCCTCCAACTTCACCACCCGGATGGTTCAGTGCCGGAACACCGTGACGGCCATCGAGGAGGTGAGCGGGAGTCGCGAGCGGCGGCGGCGGCAGCAGCCGAGCCCAGCCCTGCTCAGCCCTGCCCCTCCGCCTGGCCTGCAAAAGGCGGCTCGCTTGCCCGCCAGTGGCAGCTCCGGGCTCGTCTGTGTGGGTCGGTCTGGGGGGGGTGGAAGCTGGCTGGAAGATGGAGGAGCGGAGCCTCGAGCCGTGCCTGGGTTCCCTTCCTTCTCTTCAGACTTGCGTCTTTCTGGCACAAAGGGGGCTTCGTGCCCAGCTCAGTCCCCTTGCAGCATTTGGGGGATTGTGCCCGGCTGGGAAGAAGCTTCGCGCGGCTTTCTCAGGCTCCTGCTTTTGCCCGCCTTTTTTTTTTTTTTTTTTTTTTTTGTGGTGCGGATTCCCTCTCTCTGGCGCTTCTTTCCTCTCAGCAAAATTCGTCTCAGTGTTGCTAATCCCGCTGCTCCAATCCTGTCTAATAGACTCTTTGCCACAATGGCTGGGCTTCTCTCGGCCTTTCAGGGAGGGGGCGGTGTGGAAACACCTGTATTTGCTCATCTTCCCCCCCCACCATTTCAACCTGTCTTCTGTAACCAGCGGGGGATACATTGGGGGGGGGGAGGGCGAGAGAGAGAGAGAGAGAGAGAGAGAGAGAGAGAGAGAGAGAGAGACGCAAAGCTATCGGAGGCACCTTAACTGTTCCTGATAGATTGCAGCTTCTCTGCGGGAGAGGGCGGGAAGAGCCGCTGACGAAACAACTAGACCATAGTTACTTTCCTTTCTTCGATATAGTTCTTGTGTTCTGAATAGACTGGGATCACCATTGTGAGATTGAGGAGTTGTGCGGCAGGATATACTTTTTTTAACGGGGTGCTCTAGGAGCCACCATGCTGTGCCTCGATCTTTTAGGGAGGAACCTCACTGAACCGAAGGGGGCTTATTTTTGAGCACACATGTAAAGCAAATGTAAAGTTAAATGTTTGCACATTGTAGGGGCTCTCTCTGGGTTCCACTCTGTGTTTATTCCTCTCTATTATTTTTGAGTGGCATCCTTCCTTCAGGAATGGAAATGCATCTATTTCTAAACAAAGGGCCTGAATCCCTGACCACTAACATCAGCTTTGGGGCTTTTTTTTTTTTTAACCAAAGCAGCAACTGTTCTTTCATGCGTCGTCTCTTTTGCTGACATCACAAAATTTACACATTCCCATTTTAGTAAGTTGGGAGACCCGTGGATCTTGGTTTTAAGTCTTCAGACAAAAGAAAAGTGGATACTGCATGCGTGGTGTTTTTAAAGGCAAAAGGGATTTGATTTAGGACTCTGCTTTTGTTCACACCAGCCCTCCCAAAAATGCATCTGCTCTGATTACAGGATAGAAAATGTTAAATCTTAGTTGGGAATTCTTTATGAGCCTGTATCAGGATTAAAAAAAAAGTTCGTTTTCAACATTTTATGTAGGTTGCAAGTTTTTCCTTTACTGCTTGGATTAACACAATACTGTCTTCCCCCTCTGAATTTTGAAACTTATCTAAATATTTTTGACAGTAGTTGTACCTCTTTGATATAAATAAAGTAAGTTGTTTTACATTTTTAAACTGAATACTGGTCTCTTCAGACTTGCTTCATCTGTATTCATTATATTGTAAATTGATGTATAATTTGTTATGGTGGGCTCATATACTTGTGCCTGGCATTTTAAAACAAGCTAGTTTGTGCATATTATATTTGTAGAATTACTGTTTACTTCAGCTATGGTACCCTAATTAGTTCAACTTTTTTCAGTGTTAAGATCTTAAGAAATACAAAGCAGTCTTTAAGAAAAGTTTGCCTCTACCATTTAAAAATTAGCATGAGTTTTCAATCTCTGAGGCTGCAGTTAAACACTGAAAATTTCTCTTACATAAAATTGGCTTGGAATACAGTGAAAGTTATTTTTAAGACATGCATAGGTCTATATAGTAATTTAAGTAGATGTGCTGTGAAATGAGAGTTAGCAACATGGTATTTGGAAGTCCCACCTTTCCCTGCAGATATATCCATTACCTCTCTCTCTCTCAGGTTGGCTGATTGAAAGTGAATAGATATATGATGGAAGAAATATTTGGAGTGGCCAACGTACTGTGTAGTTCATTTCCTGCTTAAGCCTTTATAAACAAGCATGCTATTTCTTCTGAATCCATGGAAGTTTCTGGTGAACATTGAAGCACAGTGTTGGAGGACATCCAAAGATAATTTTTAAATGGACTTTTATACTTATGACAGAATCTTTTCGTGTATCAATTCCATAAATAACTCGTATGTGATTCAGTAGCATTTCCTGTATTTTGAATTTTTCACAGAACAATAGTGCTTTAATTTTAAAAGTTTATAGAATTTATGCTTATTTTTTTAGAAGTGCTATATCTGCCTATCATTCTTTAACACATGACAAAGTTATATTTCTGCAAAATGCTCCTATGTGTGCAGTGAAAGTTTAAGGTACATTTTCTAAAGTACTGTCTAAAATTGGCAATATAGGAGTGATGCTTATAGGGAATCTTACGACTGGATTAACTTTCACACCCTTACCAGCAATAGCTTCTTCATGGCTTAAACAATAAAGGACGAAAACATTAAGTAGAGAAGAAATGCTTTTGAATTACCACTTCAATCATGGGATTTCTTTTTTTAATCTTGTGAGTCAAACACCAGGGCAACCTGATTTGTGAATGAGCGTCATTCTCAGTTCTGGTGAGATAAATGTGAATGCTTAATGTGGTTGTGATAGCTTAAAAATGCAAATAACTATTTGTAATTATAAATGAGAAAGCAGATAATTTAAAGAGCAAGAAAACAAGCAAACGTTTTGAAATATACTTCATACTTTATCAGCTGTTTTTTGCAGTCAAACATAGTGCTGAAACTGGATTTCAACGCAGGGCAGTGTTTCTTACCTAAAATCTTTTGATTTTGGATACTTGATAGAGAAAAATAATTGTTATACATTGATTATCTTTGACATAATAATGGAAGGTGATAATACTATCAATATTCCAGTAATCTGCCAAGAATTGCTCTGTAAGAGTTATTCAGAGTATGCTAAATTTCATAAATTGGTATGGCATCAATTTATATGAAAGATAATACAATATCTGCTAGTATTGCTTTCTTTACAATGAAGGCCAGTGTTCTGAAATGGCTTCATTTAAAAACTGTTTACGTTCAAAATCAAATATGTGTATTGTTATTATTTTAAAACTAGTTGATTCTCCCCCCCATCTTTGTATGATACATATTACCATTTGCAGCATTTACAGTGTTAATCCTCTTTTAACAATGTCTGTGGAGATGTCATCAGACATGGCTATCATTCTCCCAATTGTGAAAAGGAAGTGGTAGTCTATTATCTGAACCTGGTTCTTCATGATGCTTGTTTGTGTATTGTGCTGTGCACAACAAGGACTTGCCTGCCAGACTATCTCCACAAACTTTATTTAAAATAGTAATTAGACTGCACTATATGAGTCACTGAAATAATAGGAACTTTAGGTAATATGTCTGATGACTGAAGATCTATTTTTTCAAGTGGGATAATTCATAGGAGAGTTCATTGTGATAGTCCAAAAGATTTCTTGTCTCTGTTGAACACTGATGTACTCTATCGAATGGAATTTGATCTCCTATTTTAACTGCTTCAGTGTTAATCATTTGAGACAATTAAAAACATGTTTTTGTTTCCTTTTTAAAATTGCTTCAGGCGCCATTCTATGATTAAGTGACTCTTATGATCTGCTTGCACAAAGAAATAATTTGACTAAAATTTTAGTATTATTAGTATTTACATGTTAGCATTATAAAAACATGCAAACGGCGGCCTTATAAATTTGATGAATAAAAGTAAATAAAAATAGTAAAAACCTGTTGATTTAATAGTAGTATTATCTTTCATATAAATTGATGATCATAAGATTTCATTGAATTTATTAAATTTTGAACTTGTTGTATAGAAGAGGTATGGAAAATCCTTTGTATTATAAATTTATTTGAGTATTAAGCATTCCAGTTCAAGTGAAAAACAATTATTTAATGTGTGTAGCTTAGAGTGTTCAATGATTCTAGGAGTGTTTTATGTTCAAAATTGTCCTATTTTGAGCTTAGTCTGTTTCAAATTTGGAATGGCTCTAAAATTGCTTGAAAATGATTTTTTTTACTTGCTCTAAGAAACAATTTCTAATTTAAGAACAATTTCTTAAATATATTTATGGAATAACTACATTTAGCAGAAATCCTATGGTACATAATTTGTTGAACTGAAAAGTAAAATGTCTTTATAAAACATTTTTCATTGTCTCACTTCATTATAAAAAGTATAATAAAAAAAATGAAACAGGAGTTTTCTCTATTTCAGATAATAAAGTTAGTACATCAAACCTAATCCATTAGAGCATACCGGTATTTGCAGCAGTAAGAATACATTTGTCCTGGAGGGGATTCCTTTCTGATCCTAGATGAGGTGTTCAGTTAAGATTATGCTGTATGCAAATGAAAAACCTGTTGATCAAGTTACCCAGACAGAGAGCAGTTGTTTCTGTTTAATTTGCAACACTATTTTACAAATAAGATTTCTGAATTTTGTGTGTTGGGATTTTACAAATGTGATACTGTATAATTATAAAGCAGTAGAGTTGGTTAATCAGAATATTTTCTTTCAATTTTACTAGTGGTAGGTAGTGGGAAATCTGAATTTTTTTTAAGTGAATGGCTAATTGTTTGATATCTGGAAGTACAAATAGAAAACTTAAATAATCTAATTTGAGTCTTGCTGGATTGGAATAGCACATTAGCATCAGCAGAATAAATAAATAGGTAAACATGTATTATTTTTGAAGGATCATCTCAAAATAGGACTAGAAAGTAACCTCTAACAGCGATCAATTCCATAAAAGTAATGATATTTTTGTTCATGAAACATTTAAGCTATATTTTTATGAATCATTACAAAGTTACACAGTTCAGAAGAAAATTATTTGAGGTTACACCAAATAGAAATAATTACAGAATAGTGTAATAAAATAAGTATAAATATAAATAAATCACATACTTTGAAAGCTATAAATATTTCAACATTGTTTTTTGCTTAAATGTACTTTTAAAATTGAATATGTTAGTATTTTATTCTTATTTCCTTTCAGGAGAAATACATCCTGCTCATAACATTTGTGGAAACAATTATGTAATCTCTCTGGGACTGTCACCTCCATAATCCACTGTGTACCATAATTCGTAATGCCAATGCTGGCTGTGCTGTGTGACCACATTTAGAGGGTACCAGGATAGAGAAAATAGAAATGATTTTAAATATGGTTATGTTTTCTCTGAACCACAATGGGTAGAGCAGAAATAATGTGAAAATTCTTAAGCTAGTGTTGATTGGACTTTCTATTAATGCTGATGACTGAAGGGATATATTTTAGTATTTATATTTATCATATTAAAAGGGCAAGAGTGCAACAGTGCAGTGTTCTATTAAAATTTGGGGAACTGGTGTTGTTTCCAAGTAGTGTTAGTCATTGTATAAAAGGAAAAAAAATGCAATAATCTGTTTCGCTCTGAGGCAATCTGTAAAATAGCAAGAACTAATCATTTTTCAGCCAAAAAATCTTGAAGCCTCTTGATTTTTGATGGTTGACATAGTCGCAACTATCATGAATAGATTTTTTTTACTCATATAACAAAATATTCCAATTTTCTTTCCTCAGTGCAGCTCTTACTCCAGATTTCACTAGATAATTTCTAGATTCCTTGGGAAACGTTAGCTTAAACAAATTATTTTGGAATGACACAAAAACCAGGCTAGTATTATAGGACAGAATTTATATATAGGAATTTGCTTCTAATGCTTTTCTTTTTTTTAAGGCTTACAATTCAGGATTATTTTCTTTTGATACAAGTTCTTCTGAATCAGTTTTATTAACTTTGGGACAAGTTTAATGTTAGTTATTTAATTGCTAGGAATTGTATGTAGCAGTGGTATAACATATGAACAATTTAGACTACAGTTCTTACCGTAGTAGCTGTGTGTATGTGTGTGTATGTGCATGGCAGGCTTGCAGTTTCATCTGTGGCTTTGCATAGTAGTCTGTTCACAATAAATTATAGTAAATTATATTCAAAAGTCAATTTCATGCTGACTTTAAACACAACTGACATATTCATAAATATTTTTAGTATTTCTGTAGGTTTGCATCCCACTTCTGTTATTGTGAATGGCTCACACATTGCAAACCAACCAGTCAACTAGTGTGGTATGGGCAAACTAGACTGATATCTTGTTCAACAAACTCTGGTTTAAAAATCCTAGCTAGCACTACATTTGAAAACAAACAAATAGTCACTTCAGTTGATTGTGAGCTATGCGTCATTGCAAATTGTCCAGAATGAATGTCATAACAAACTCATTGAGAGCAGAGCCTTGTGCTCTTATCACTGACCCATTGGCTAAGGTGAAGAGATTTACTAGGATGCTATTAATAACAGCAAAACAAGGTAGATAGGATTTGCTTCTACTTATTTGATACGATGTCATTATTAAACAACAGTGTTGGTCATCACCATGTAATCAGACCAGACCCAATTATATGACCTTTTTCTGTGGTTGTCATTAAGCGAATGTGGTGGTCTTGGGGGCTGGGCAATGTTAGAACTTCAAAACCAGGTTGTAAGTCTCTTGGGAGGGCAGTCAGTTGTAACTTGGAAAGGTAGCTAAGCAACCGGTTGTAAGTTGAGGAGTACTTGTAGTTGAAACTGTATTTTTTGGTAATTTATGAGGGTCAGGATACAATTCATAATTAATAACAAAAAGATTTCCTAAAAATTTCTACTGATGCCAAGGGCATTAGTGCAAATGTTATCATTCTTCTAAGCCAGTGATGGCGAACCTTTTAGAGACTGAGTGCCCAAAAACCACCTCACCCCCCCACCCGCCACTGCTCTGCCCCCTGTTCTGCCCCCACTCTGCCTGCCTGCAGAGCCACCCACCGCCTCCCTGGCCTGCCGCAACACATCACCCAGGCAGCCCTGCAGTGCCATGGCGGCCACGCCCTCCGCCTGCACCCTGCAGCATCACCTCTGCGCAACGGGGCATGAGGGCAGAGTCTTGTCCTTGGCTGCGCTGCTCCGCACAGGCTGCACCCAGGGTGTATCTCCTCTGGGGGGGCTGCGGGGGGAGGTGGGCTCGGGTGAGGGTGTGCGTGCCCACAGAGAGGGCTCTGAGTGCCGCCTCTGGCACGTGTGCCATAGGTTCGCCACCACTGTTCTAAGCAGTCATATTTCTTTAATGCCAATTCTTACAGCTGAATCTTTAGTATTCATATCTGAATTATAACAACCTCTCCTCCCCCAAAATTAGAACATAGACTATGGAACTGAGAAAGCAGCGTAACTTTATTATGTGATATTTGCTGTGATTCGTTTTCCATTAAAACAGTTGGACAGGTTTTTTTATTATTATTTTTTGTTTCATTTTCTTTGAATAGTACTAGTGAAATTTGTTTTGAAGAAACTCATTTAACAAACAGCATACATTCACTAATCATTTTAATCCCAATCAATCAGATAAGATTATTATTTGAACAAAACCAGAAGATTGAAAATTTCATTACAATGTGTAGATCAGTCTTTTGGGCCTCCTTCCTGAATTACAATATCGAATACTGCCAAACTGTTATTTGATACAGTTTTCTTCTGTGGAAAAGAAGATTCACAATACACAAAAGACCACTCCAATTAGAGTTTTCAAACCTCTTTTAATTTTTATGAGATTGACTTTTTTAAAAAAAATGGAATATAATTGTCCAGCAGCAAAAATGTTTCATTCATTTTGACTAAGATAAAATTGTATCCTTATTAAAAAACCTCAAGTTAATCAGGGCTATGATGGTCAGTGGAGGACATGTGTACGTCAAATAGGAGATTTCTATTTGGAATGTAAGAGTGAATGGAAAATAATATAACAATGAATGAAATAATAGTATGTTGAATGTCTGTCAAACTAAGGGAAAGGAAACAATAGATTGGAATGATGGAGGTCTGATCTTATTGAGGTGAATTGATGACTTCATTGTGGTTTTATAATGAGTAGAACAAGATTGGAGCAATTTACTTACGGGACCGTCTTCTGCCACATACTTCCCTACGACCGGTGAGAGCGCACAGGGTCGGCCTTCTCCGGGTCCCGTCAGTGAAACAATGTCGTCTGGCGGGCCCTAGGGGGAGGGCTTTCTCTGTTGTGGCGCCCGCCCTCTGGAACCAACTGCCTCCTGAAGTCCGCGTTTCTTCCACTCTCCTGGCCTTCCGAAAGAATCTAAAAACCTACCTCTGCCAGCAGGCCTGGGGATGATTGTTGACTGTGGTGTGACTGATGAATATGTGTAGGGTTATATTTTTAATGTTTTGCTTGGACTTAGTTTGAAATTGTTGTTTTTATATATATGTTGTGAGCCGCTCCGAGTCTTCGGAGAGGAGCGGCATATAAGTCCGAACAAAATAAAATAAATAAATAAATAAATAAATAAATAAATAAATAAATTCCGGAAATTTAACTATTATTGAATTAAGAATGAAACAGCTAAAATGAATAGCAGAAATATGAGTTAGTATCATATACACGTAGTCCTCGACTTACAACCATTCACTTAGTAACTATTAAAGTTACGAGACTGAAAAAAGTGACTCATGACTGGTTTTTACACTTATGACTATTTCAGCATCTCCATGGTCACATAGTCAAAGTTCAGATGCTTGGCAACTGGCATGTATTTATGACGGCTGCAGTGTCCCAGGGTCATGTGATTATCTTTTGCAACCTTCTGACAGACAAAGTCAATGGAGAAGCCAGATTCTCTGAGCAACCATGTTACTACTTAACAACTGCAGTGATTCACTTAACAACTGTGATAAGACAGATCATAAAATGGAGCAAAGCTCACTTAACAGCTGTCTTAGCAATGGAAATTAGGGGCTCAATTGAGGTTGTAAGTCAAGGACCATCTATAGATAGTTACTTGTATGAAAATAGAAACCCACATATTAGTTTACTGCTGCAAGACTACCATATATACAAAAATGAAAAGATTCTGAAATATCCACAATGGAGGAATGATTAGTGAAAATGATGGAATTAGCAAAGATGGCAAAATTAACTTGTTGGCTTAAAGAAAGATCAACAATTACATTTATTAGTGATTGGAAACCCCTTATGGATTTTTTTGCTGAAAAAAGAAATGAACTGGTGAATTATGGATTTGATGATTAGAAAGGGTAGATTATGGAAAGAAGGAAGAGGGTAAAATATAAATGCTCTTATAACTGCTGTTAAAATGATCGGAAGCCACTTTTTTATTAGTTTTTTTCTTTTTATTTCTTTTTAAAATTACTTTTCCTTATTCTCCAGCATGGGTGGATGGAGAATCCACCTATGGGTTATGACTGCCTGTCACCCAATCACAGACTAGGTCCGAAATTTAGCTCCGCCTCCTGGCTTCCTTCCCCAGTTTTTGCCTAGTCTGAAGCCCAAGAACAGCTCTTCCCGGTAGCTCCAGGAAGAAAAGGTTTTTTTAGGCTTTAAGATCTGGTAAAATTGAATCCTTTTATCCCTTTTTTGGTTTGTCTTTTCTAGTAAGCTATTGGAAATACGAAATTTAGAAGTTTTTAGATTAAAAGTACCGGAGTTTTTATTTTTTTACCTTTTTTTTCAACGGTCTCCCTTTGGAGACTACATCTTCGCCCCGGGATCGTCAGGAGGCCGCCCAGGCCCGGGCCCTTGGGGGTCACGGGGGGAAACATCCCCGGACTCCCGGACGGCCTCCAGAAGACGACCAGGACCCCACAGGCGTCGAAGGAAGCAGGCAAGGCTCGCTCGTCGACGCGGAAGGGCGCAGGAGCGCTCCAACCAAACGCAAGTGGGGACCCTGGGACGGGGAGGAGGCCGCCGGGGGCGGCAGGTAGTCAGACCGCTCACTAACCGGAGCGGGTAGATCGGAGCCCGTTAAAACGAGGCTCCGCGTGGTCGGGAGCACAGAGCTCCGATCACAAAATTGGCGCGGCGGCCATTTTGGTTAAGGGGAGGTCCCAGCCAGGGGCGCGAAGCGCCATATTGGAAAGGGGGTGGTCCCCAGCCGTCCGCGCCTGGCGATTGGTGCTCTCCGCAGGGCGCGAAAAATACCCCTTTGAAGAGGAGGAGCGCGCGGGAACTCTTTGTCCCTTTGTCTTCCCGCTTGGGGCCTAGACCCAGGGAAGGCCTTGCTGACGAACAGCGCGTGAGCGGAGCCACCGAGCGATCACCCTAAACCGGACGGTTGCACCGGAGGGTGAGGAAGGGAGGTTTTTGTTGCCCCTTCACTCCGGAGGCGTGCTGCGTGCAAAAGCCACTCCAGCGCCGGCACCAGGCAGCACAGGGGGAAGCAGGAAGGCCCAGCAGAGCGCGGAGGAGAAGCGAGCGCCGCCTTTTTTTACCCCCGGTTTCGTCGTGCAGGCTAGGGAGGGCCTCCCTTTGGCACTGCCGACCCCAGCCTCGCCTGCCTAGTTCTGGGACATAGTCCCTGCTTGAGCATGGCCATGGCAGAGGGCACTCCAGCCCAGGGCTCAGGGCCTCCCCCGTCACCACCACGCCGAACGGAGGAACAGGGGGGAGGCAAGAAGAAGGCCAAAACAAAACACCTAACTGAGCCATCGAAGTCAGCGGAGCGTCAGGCCATAAGGAGACACCAGGCCTTGGAAAGGGAGTTTGCCAAGGCTCAGCGCAGGGCTGAAGGGACAGAGAGACCTGACCTGGCACTCCTGGAGACTCCCAGCTCCTTTGGGCCATCAGACGCAGAGCAGGGGTCCAGGGAATGGATCCCCAGGGGTGGAACGGATGAAGATCTCTCCCCTATATCGGTGCCCTCGTCACCAGCACCCTCTGAACCCACAACCAGCCAGGAGGAGGCTGGACAGAGAGGTAGGAAGAGAACGAGGTCGGGTAAGTGTTTTTCTCAACTTCACTCCCTCCTACAGGAAACCCTGAAGCATCTCCGATCAGCTGGGAGTGAGTCCCCCTCACCTAGGGCTCGCAAGCCACGGAGACAGGTTCCCAGGGGGGAAAATGAACTGTTTCAGGACTCTGACGCGTCTGAGTTTTCCCCACAGGCGTCAGACGAGGAGCAGGGGGAATGGGAGGATGAGGGAGCTGTGCTGTCAGGAACTGAGGAGGCAGAACAACAGACAACACAGGCCCCAGGTCTTTTCGACCATACCCTTTTCCTTTCCCTCTTGCCAAAGGTCTGTGCGGCACTCGATATGCCGGCTAAGACAAAGGAGGTCAAGCCAGCCTCCTCAGAGGAGGAGGATGCCAAAAATCCACTAATGTATTCACCGGTGTCTGAGGTAATACAGGTGCCCTGCACCAAGGTCTTCAGGTCGTCGGTACGGGACCAGTGGGCAAACCTGGGGGCTATACCATCACCTAGCGGTGTGGAAAAGAAGATGTTCAATGTCTGTAATCCCCTGGCATCACTCATTGAGGTGCCTCAGGTCGATGATCCACTAATTTCTCTGTTTGCTTCCTCAGCCATCCCAGGAGACATGTCAGAGGCAATGAAGGCAGAGGAGAGGAAGGCAGAGCTCTCTCTCCGCAGAGTGCATCACTCATCAGCCTGGGCCATTAGGGCCGCGTCCACTGCTTCTGTTTTCTCCAGGGCAGCGATCACGTGGCTGCGGGAGCTCCAGGCGAGCGTGCCGCCAGAGCAGGTACGCATACGCCAGACTCTGACAAAGCTGCGCATGACGGCGGAATTCACGGCGGACGCCACCCTGTATGCCTCACGATATTCGGCCAGAGCCATCGCAGGTACAGTAGCGGTTAGGAGACTAGCATGGCTAAAAAATTGGAAAACAGACCTGAAATCCAAGTGGCGCCTCGCCACAGCTAAGTATTCGGGATCGAAACTATTTGGGGCGATCCTGGATCCTTACGTGATTGAGGATAAGACCAAAAGGAAGGTGCTAGCGCACCCCTCGAGGAAGTCAGACAGGGGAGGACAGGAATTCCGCAGACAGGGCCCCCGACAGAGCGGGGGTGGAGAATGGAGGCAGCCCTTTCAGGGAGGACGATCCTGGGACGGACCCAGAAACGCGCGCGCCTTTTCGTACAGACAGGAGCGCGGCCAGGATCGTTCAGCCTCTGGCAGGGGTCAACCTTCCAAACGCTCCTTTAGAGGGGGGGGAGGTCGCCCCTACAGACGCTCCAAATGACGCCCAGGACAGCCCCATTGGGGGTCGTCTGGCGCTGTTCAGCGAAGCGTGGCAGACGACCACAACGGACGCCTGGGTCAGAGAAACAGTAGCCCAGGGTCTAGCAATAGAATTTTACTCGATTCCACCAGACCACTTCAGAAGGTGCCCGGTGTCACGCAACAGGGACAAGGCAGGCCTTCTAGATCAGGCCATAGATCACCTGAGGGACATAAGAGCCATAGAGGCAGTTCCCCCAGAACAGGTGGGCCGGGGATATTACTCCATCCTGTTCCTGGTACCGAAGTCATCGGGGGACTGGAGAGCCATTCTCGACCTCAAACGTCTCAATCGCTATGTAGTGTACAGGAAATTCAAAATGCAGTCCCTCAGATCCATCCTGGCCAGCATTCGGAGAGGAGACATGCTATCCTCCATAGACCTCACAGAGGCCTATCTACACATTCCGATAAGGCCGGATCACAGGAGGTTTCTCAGATTCTGTTACAGGGGACGACACTACCAGTACAGGGCCTTACCATTCGGCCTGTCCTCAGCACCCCGAGTCTTCACGAAGGTACTGGCGGCACTGGGAGCGCACCTACGCATGATTCCGGTAAGGGTCCAATGCTACCTGGACGACATCCTGATCCTGTCAGGCTCATACCAGGCAGCGCTGACAGACATTCAGATCACCATAGACACTCTCCAGAGCCATGGCTTCTCAGTAAATCACAAGAAAAGCCAGCTCGCCCCATCAAGGAGGCTCCTCCATCTGGGAGCCGTCATAGACTCAGAACAGGGCATGGTATATCTTTCACCGGAGCGTCAGGAGAGCCTACAGAAGCTCGTCCGACTGGTGGCCCAAAAAAGAAGGGCCCCCATAGTCCAGCTCTCTCAGCTCCTGGGAAAGATGATATCATGCCTGGGCATTGTTCCGTGGGCAAGGCTCCACTCCAGAAGCCTCCAGTGGCTCCTACTCCCTTATCAGAGGCAGAACCAGAGCGCGTCGCCCAAGAGGATCAGGGTTCCACCCCAGGTCATAGCATCCCTCAGATGGTGGAGATCAGGCGCCCTAAGAAGGGGCACCCCGCTCAGGGAGCCAGACAGGATCACGGTCACGACCGACGCAAGCCTGTTCGGGTGGGGGGCCCACTCCGTGGACAGAATAGCCCAAGGGAGGTGGAACAAGGAGGACCTACGGCACAGGATCAATTGGCTCGAACTGAGGGCCATACACCTGGCTCTGCGAAAATTCTCAGCCCATTTGACAGGGAACCATGTGCTAGTCCTGACGGACAATGTAACAGCAAAAGCACATGTAAACAAGCAGGGCGGGACCAGGTCAGCGGCACTCATGAAGGAAGCCAGGGACCTGGGCCTTTGGGCAGAACAGCACCTGGCCTCGCTCAGGGCAGAACACATATCGGGGGAGGCAAACCATCAGGCAGACTCCCTCAGCAGAACAACGGTAGACCACGCAGAGTGGAGGCTGGCCCCGGAACTGTTCGAGGCAATCTCGGACAGGTTCGGCCGGCCATGCCTGGACCTCTTCGCGTCTCCAGCAAACACTCAAACTCCACGTTTCTTTTCCAGGTTCCAGACCCGGGGAGCGGAGGGGACGGACGCCCTCAGATGCAGGTGGCCCCAGGGGCTGCTGTACGCCTTCCCTCCTCCGCCCCTAATACAGGCAACAATTCGCAAACTGATTCTGGAGGAGGCGGAGGTGGTACTAGTCGCTCCATACTGGCCGAGACGTCCCTGGTTCGCAGACCTGGTAGATCTTTCACTCTCGCCAGTGTGGAGACTCCCTCCGAGCCTGGTTTCTCTGAGCCAAGGGAAACTCCAACATCCAGACCCACAATGGCTTCAACTAGCCGCCTGGCACTTGAGCGGGAGGGTCTGAGTAGGCAGGCTTTCTCAGAGGAGGTCATCTCGGTCATACAGGATGCCCGTCGGCCCTCTACCAATAGGATATATGACGCCACCTGGAAAAATTTTTCCCTCTGGTGCAGCAGGCGGGGGTTAGACCCCATGTCAGTTACCATTCCAGATATCCTCCAGTACTTGTGGGACGGAATGGAAAGGGGGCTAGCGATCAACACCATCCGTAGACAGGTAGCAGCCCTACAGACGGTACTGGTCTGTGAGGACAGGGGAACGCTGTCGCAAAACCCGGCGGTGAGCGCATTCCTAAAAGGGGCTGCCAACAGACGGCCGCCAACAGTTCACCGTTTCCCATCCTGGGACCTACACACGGTGCTACAGGCACTAACGGCGGCTCCGTTCGAACCACTGGGTACCAGCTCACTCCGTTTCCTGACGCTGAAGGTGGCCTTCCTTGTGGCTATCACCTCGGCAAGACGGATCTCCGAGCTGGGGGCCTTGTCGGTCCGTCCGGATCTGCTCTCGTTTGGAGAGGGTAGGGTGACCCTGAGGCTTGACCCAACCTTCATTCCCAAGGTCAACACATGGTTCCACAGGGCTCAGGAGCTGATCCTTCCGGATTTCTGCCCAAACCCCACACACCGTTTGGAAAGACAGTGGCACACCTTAGACGTGCGCAGGGCTCTGCGACACTACGTTAACAGAACAGCAACCTTCAGGAGATCAGAGGCGCTATTCGTGTCCTATCATCCCTCCTCCAGGGGTCTGAAGGTATCCTCTTCGACCATTGGAAGATGGATCAGGGCATGCATAGCCAAGGCCTACGAGTCCTTGGACCGGCAGGTGCCAAGTAACATTACAGCTCACTCCACAAGGAGCGCGGCCACATCGGCAGCTTGGCGCACGCAGGCTCCTCTGGAGGAAATATGCAGAGCGGCCACGTGGGCCTCTCCGTCCTCCTTTATTAGGAACTACAAGATAGACCAGTTTGCTGCAGCTGAGGGGTCGTTTGGCAGGAGGAGCTTGCAGCAGATTGTGGAGTCCTAGTAAGAGATAGCCTAGACTCCCACCCAAGGGGACTAATGAGGGCTTGGGTACGTCCCATAGGTGGATTCTCCATCCACCCATGCTGGAGAAGAAGCGTTGGACTTACCTGAACGCCTTTTCTCAGCATGGGGGGATGGAGAAGCCACGCCCTCCTCAAATTTGTCTAGGCAGACATTCTCTTACAGGACACAAAGAGGGAGCTACACGGTCCGACCTGACGAGGAGCTTCGCCTGTCAAAAACTGGGGAAGGAAGCCAGGAGGCGGAGCTAAATTTCGGACCTAGTCTGTGATTGGGTGACAGGCAGTCATAACCCATAGGTGGCTTCTCCATCCCCCCATGCTGAGAAAAGGCGTTCAGGTAAGTCCAACGCTTCTTCTCTGAAATTCAAAATCTACCATTTTATTCTGTTGAAAACTTCTTTAATAAAATATTTAAAAAAGCAAATCTACAGGTTAGTAATAATAGCACATCACACTCCAGTGAATAGTGATAATGGAAGAATCGGTGATGAATGTTAGGGGAATGCAATCTAATGGAAAATACTCTGTAAGGTGAAATGATGGGAAAATTCAGAAAAAGTGATTGAACCATTCCAAGAATGAATTAGAATAGTAACTGGGGAACACCTACTTAAAAAGGGAGTCTGTTTCAAATACTTGGTTTATTTGCAACAAAGAAATGATATAAATCTAAAATTGTGATTTATTGGATTGTTTCTGATGAAAGATTCAGAGGATAAAAGGAAAACCTGTTGGCCTTCTAGAAAGTGTTGAAATCCCGCTTTTCTCCCAGATACTGGACCAGGATAGTAGATGAGCTCATTTCTGGGATTCCATGTCTGGCTGACCCCAGAAATATGTTGTTTTATATGTTGGGTGTGGATTTTAATTTTTTTTGTCTTCTGGTTACCTATAATTATTGTTTTTTTGTATTGTTTTTATTTGATACGGTATATACTACCTTGAGTCATAATTATTTGACTTGGGGGGGATATGTAAATCTAAATAAATAAAACAGATTATCCAAGATGCTGAATATGGTAGACATTTTTTTGATAGTGTTGTGAGTAGGTTTGAGAAATTTATTTATTTAACATATGGCAAAAATATAAAAAAGCACATCACAATTACATTCTCAATGAACAAATAGGAAACTCTTTATTTACAAATTCATAGACCATTTATATAGTCAATATATAATGGAGTTGCATTCAGAAACTCACTGGGGTTTCCGTGGTATGCACTTAGAGTTCCACAATATGTTGCTCTGTCTCCTTCCAAAGAGGAGGAGTCTAGCGCACCCACCATGTAACACTCTGGAGAAGCAGTAGAGGGCTCTTATTGCATCCACACCTCAAGAAGATAGCAGTTATCCAGCAAGTTTGTGGCTGTCCCAATAGGTGGATGTCTGGAGCAAAGCCTATTTATAGCATCAGAGATATTGGCAGGTGAATATTACTAATTATTTTCTTATACTCTCGGAGTAGAGCATTTTGTAGATGGGCTGGAGGAATATGACTAAAATCTGATAATCAGAAAGTTGGGGTAGATCTTATTGTGTTCAATATGATGCACATTGTGTGATTCAGCTGTGTGTGGATTGGTCTGTTATGACTTCTATTTATCTAGATCAGGGGTAGGCAACCTTAGCTCTTTTATGACTCGTGGACTTCAACTCCCAGAATTCCTGAGCCAGCATGGAAACTCTTTCCCCTCAGTATGGCTGGCTCAGGAATTCTGGGAGTTGAAGTCCACAGTCATAAAAGAGCCAAGGTTGCCTACCCCTGATCTAGATTGAGGAACAGTATTCTGCTGCTGAAAAGACAAGGCCAAGAGCTGAAGATCGCAAGGTGGAAGCAGAGGAACTTCAGGTGGACCACACAGCTTTTGAAGGATGTTATTTCTTGATCGCAGGTTGGATGCAATCTTCTTGAGATGTTCTCTGAAGAATGTTTTCTTGAGAGTTACCCCAAGGTATTTTGGGTTTTTGTTAGGAGCAAGAAAAGTATTCTCCAACTGTATATTTAGTTCATGGTGTGCCATCTTGTTGTTGATGTGGAAGCACCTTATTTCAGTCTTAGCTTGGGTTTGTTTAAAGTCTCCATTGGTGAAAATATTGAGAAAAAATATATAATATATAAAGAAAGCAATGAAGTGGAAGAAACTAGAGCAGTGGTTCTCAACCTTTTTAATGCCATGACCCCAACTGGTCGTAAGTCGAGGACTACCCAACCAGTTGTAAGTCGAGGACTAACCAACCAGTCGTAAGTCAAGGACCCCAACCGGCCGTACGTCGAGGACTTTCCTGCCCGGGAGCGCCGCTCATGCATGGTGCTGCCCCCTGCGCCGGCCGAGGCATAGCTGGCAAGGGGCAGCGACGGCGCAGGGTGACCACCAGCTAGGCCACCAGCTGGCCCAGCCCAAGGGAGGTAAGGCACCTGCCGGGCCCCACGCGGGTCAGCAACTCTCCCTGCGCCCCCCGGCCTCCCACCTCCCACCCCTGGCCCTCTTTTACTTACATTTTTAGTAGTTGCTCAGCAGGGAGGGGTGGAAACTTCCAGACAGCTCGCCTTCGCTGCAGACAACTTGCAGCAACGTTTGCCGACTGGGACTTTTGGCAGGCTCAGCAGGGCAGAGACAGCCTGGACAATTCCTATTGGCTTTTGAAAGCCAATAGAATTAGACTCTATTCAAGAGAGTCTATTCTATTGGCTTTCAAAAGCCAATAGAATAAGAGGGAGTAGCATAGCTAAGGAAAAGGGGGGGAAAATGGTGGACTGCGTTGTTTGGCGACCCCTGTGAAATGGTTGTTCGACCCCAAATGGGGTCGCGACCCACAGGTTGAGAACCACTGAACTAGAGTGACAGTAGCAACTATAGGAAGAGAAAGTACAAGTTCTGTATGAAAAAAATGTAGATTAATTTTCCAACAGAGTGAAGGGAAAGTAGACATAAGGAATGAGGAAATGAAAGCTGCTTGGAACAGTGAGAAGGTTATAGATGAAAAAAATACAGATACAACAGTGCTATTCTTGTTTGGAAGACACTGTAAAAGTGCCCCATTGACTATCTGGGGAAGCTAGAAGAGAAGGTTGCAAATGGTGATCACATGATTGCAAGGTATCTGGCAACTGGTTGTTAGTGCAAAGGGCCCCAAATGCAGTCATATGACTGGGGGGGTGCAACATTGTACAATGGCCAGAAATGCTATACGGGCCAGAAAGCATCCTTTCTAAGCCTATGGAAACTACAAACAACTACAAACAACAGTTAAAAGTTATGGACTATCTTTACTTGTACATGAGGTATTTTGGTCATATAGGAGAATAAATAGAAGCTCCGGTACCAGCAAGGTTAAAATTGTTTTAGGGGATTGAGTTATTTTTAAGATATATAATGTATTGGGTTTTAAATGGGATTTATGGCCAAATTGTTTAATTTATTCTTAATTATTTTAATTTTTCTATATTGATATGTTTTTAATTTTGGGTTGTACACCGCCCCGAGTCCTTCGGGAGAGGGGCAGTATAGAAATCGGAAATAAATAAATAAATAAATAATTGAATTGCAAATCAAAAATATGAAGGCAAATTGAATTAGTTGCGAGGAATGGCAAGACTGAGAAGGTCATGACTAAATCAAATTGATAAGAACCTGAGAAAAAGGTGAAAAGTTTAAAAGAAAAGGCAGTGTATGAATCCATGTTTGGATGGGGTGGAAGTAAGGATGGTCTAAAACAGCGGTTCTCAACCTATGGGTCGCGACCCCATTTGGGGTCGAACGACCATTTCGCGGGGGTCGCCGGACACCGCGGTCTGCCATTTTTTTTGTTTTGTTTTGTTTTTTCGTTGCGCGCGCGCCGCGCATGCGCTGTTCGGGCCGTCGCGCGCGTGCTGTGCACGCGCGGATAGCCTGTCATGGTCTGCCATTTTGTTATTTTTTTGTTGTTTTTTGTTGTTTTTTTTCGTCGCGCACTGCGCATGCGCAGTTTGGGCCGTCGTGCGCGTGCCGCGCATGCGCGGATCGGCCCGTCGCGGTCCGACATTTTGTTTTTGCCTTTTTTTTTTCATCGCGTGCACGCCGCGCATGCACGGATCAGCCCGGGGTCATGCAGCGCATGGGCGGGGCAAGTGGGGTCTCAACCTGAAAAAGGTTGAGAACCACTGGTCTAAAAAAATATGGAGTGATACGATAAACGATGTTAGTGTAAACTAGATATATGAAATATTTCCTTCAGTTTTTTAAACTCATGCCTTTAATTTATTTGCCTTTATATATTAATTATTATTTATTTGTTCTACATCCCTTTCTGTATTTTACATAATGTTGCTTACCTGAAAGAGAATAGTATTATGGGTTTCTAGGTAAATATGTATGTATGATGATAATTAGTATTAGTATTTCTAGTATAGAAAATAATAACTACCGGTAGTACAATAAACCTTCTGTAATAATACGGTAACAATTCCAAATATTCTCCAAAAGTACTGATTTTCTCAAAATTCAAGAAATATTCTCCAAAACGTTGTTTTACGATACAGGATAGCTATTGGCAATATAACCAGAAAAGAGGATACTGCTCATATTTATCAAAGAGACCTGCCAGATAATCTGTCAAATAATTTTCAATCACACCTGTTAAATTTTCAGCCCTTTTTCAAGTTACCTAACTATCATCATCTGCTGCCATCATTTTCAGCTGCCAAAAACCATCTTAGCTCAGTGGTAAAGCACGTGTGGTAAAACACACACCAAAAACATGGTTTTGTCAGCAGGCCTGGCGACCCCGAATGGAGAAGGAGCTAATCGAATGGCTCATTTGATCGCATTGCATGAGAGGTGGAGGTGTTTTTTAAAATGAGTTTTTATTTGGTGGTAGATTTTTTTGAATGTTGGAAGGTGCCTGGAGTCACCAATGTGTGAATTGAATGGCTATATAGATTTGTTTAATCAGCCAACCAACAAACGAGCAAGCTTTACTTGCTTCAGTGTTCAGGTGCTATGTCAGGTTGGGAAGTTCCTCAACTGAATCCGTGTAAAGCTGTTGCTGCTCAGGGCTGACTATAGATAAGCCAATGGCCTGACTTGCTATTCTGTAACAGCAAGAGTGCACCTGAAACAGAAAACCTTTTGTTTTGAACTTTGAACTAATCATTTGGTCTGGAAGTTCTGCCAAATCATTTCAGATCAGCTGGAGTTTGGCAGAAACAAAATTAAGGGAGATGGAAGAATGATTTAAAGCAGGGGTCTTCAAACATGGCCCTTTTATGACTTGTGGACTTCAACTCCCAGAATTCCTCAGCTAGGGAAGATTAGTAGTCATTGCCCATTATAATGATGGCGAACCTTTTAGAGACCGAGTACCCAAAAACTGGCCCCGCCCCTGCCCCGCTCCCACCCTGCAGGGCCACTCATCGCCTCCAGGGCCTGCCACAGATCGCCCAGCAGTGCCATGGCAGCCACGCCTTTTCCCCATGCCCTGCAGCATCAACTGTGCACGATGGGGCATGAGGGCAGAGTCTTGTCTACGCTGCCTGACTGCCATGTCTTTGGCTGCACTGCTCCACGTGGGCCACGCTCGGGGGTGACTCTTCTCCAGAAGGGCTACTGGTGAGGAGGGGTCACAGGGGGAGGCAAGACTGGGGCAACGGCATGTGTGCCCACAGAGAGGGCTCCAAGTGCCGCCTCTGGCACCTGTACCATAGGTTCGCCACCACTGGCCTACTATTTCTTAATGCAATATACCCACCAGTCCACCTCCCCCATGTTTGTCCATAAGCCTTCCTTCTCTTAACTACCAATGTCCCAATGTGGCTTATCCCAGCAGGCCACTTGCTCCTATAGCACGTTCTTGCTAGCACTTTCTTTTTTGTCTCTGTCCTCGTATCATACTAGCAACTTTTGCAACTTTTCCTTTCTGTGATGGTGACAGTGCCCTTCCAGTCGGACATCATCTATCAGACCAGAGTGGGATTCTACTGCCGGAATCTTTCCAATCCCTTCCCTTCTCTCCCTCGTCTCAGCTGCCAATGAACTGATTTCCTTCTCTTCCCCCATTAATTGTGCTTAGAACAAATGTATTTTGGTCTGCGCCATATTTCATTCCATGCACGTACCCCAAAATCCAAAATACACATGTTTCAGTTCAGCCATGGATCTTCCAAATGCAGGTGTTGCAGCATATAGAATGGCTTGAGCATAGAAAAGTTTGCACATCTGTATAACTGTTCTCTTTTTCTCTTAATATAATTGCCAGTTGCACCAGGAAGATAGACGAATGGTATGGTCTGAGTGAAATAACTTGATATATGTAAAGATTGACTCCTTCAGGAAAATAAAGATTGTAAAATTAAACTATGGCTGTTCTAGAAAGAGTAAAAGGCTTGCTTTCTTTGTTAAATTCTCAAAATCAAAACCTTAGTTCAGCGGTTCTCAACCTGTGGGTCGCGACCCCATTTGGGGTCGAACGACCATTTCGCGGGGGTCGCCGGACACCGCGGTCTGCCATTTTGTTTTTTTTGTTTTGTTTTGTTTTGTTTTTTTTGTTGCGCGTGCGCCGTGCATGTGCTGTTCGGGCCGTCGCGTGCGCGCCACGCATGCGCAGATAGGCCTGTTGCGGTCCGCCATTTTGTTATTTTTTTTGTTGGTTTTTTTTGTTTTTTTCGTCGCGTGCACGCTGCGCATGCGCAGTTTGGGCCGTCGTGTGCGTGCCGCGCATGCGCGGATCGGCCCATCGCGGTCCGCCATTTTGTTTTTGCCTTTTTTTCGTCGCGCGCGCTCCGCGCATGCACGGATCAGCCCGGGGTCACGCCGCGCATGGGCGGGGCAAGTGGGGTCTCAACCTGAAAAAGGTTGAGAACCACTGCCTTAGTTTGAGTATTGCCCTTTCTGAGATACTCAAATCTTGGGTTCACATATTGGGCTAACATTACTATAATGTGATTTATTGATTTTGCATGACATATGAAGTTATTGACTATACTTTATAAACTGTTGTTTATGGAATGCACAACTGTTATTGTCTTTAAGAGTTGCACTCAGCTTTGTACATTCCAGAGGTAAGGTCTAGGTTCCCAAGTAGACCCAGTTTTGCTATGTTAGTTGTTAGTCAGTTGCAGGCTTAAAGCATCAGTTTTTCCCTTAAATATGACATTCAATACAAACACACACAAATGACTGAATTCTTTTGGACTCAGTTCACTTATGAATTCTTGTCCTATAGAAGAGATTGAGTCCTTCAATGTGTACCTCTGATTTTAGTTTATATGTGAATCAAGCTAGTCTGATTTGCTCAATAAGTCATAGTTAACAATAAATCAGTAAATCATGTTAAAACACATTATTGCAAGATGACTTGTGTTATGGTAATCTAGACCATAATTCTAAATTATGTCTAGTGGAAGCAAGAGATGGCAGCCTTCTTTAGGAACATGTATTTATTTAAGTCATTACTAGCTTCATATCTTACTCTTTTTTTTGTACAGTTCCAGGTGGCATATGTAATGCTTCTTCTCATTTTCCCTACAACAACAATGCTGTGAGTAGGTGGGGCTAAGACAGTGACTGACCCAAAGTCACCCAGCCATTTTTCAGTTCTAAAGGGAAGATTTACAACTCACAGCCTCTCAATTATCTAGCACCAGCACCTCAACCCTTACTACAAAATGTTACGATAAGATCATTCAACCCTTGCTGCTTTTGTCAATTATGATATAAAGAAATGTTTTAGAAGATTTCCTTCAGAAATCTTTTTATGTATGGGACCTAAAACAAAACCCAGATTCTTGTAAGAGAAAGATTTGTTAATTGGTCACTTATTGTTCAAGGAAAAAAACAATGAGAAAATATGAAGCATATTTTCCTGTTACTGGGTCAGATGTAGGTTTTGGAGCAACAAATTAAGTCATCTGATAACTAACTTAGTGGGTTATCTCTGTTGTTTTTCAGCTGACCACAGATTCTGAATCAGAAGACAGTCTTAATCTATTATGTGACAAAATAGCTATACAGCTAGTCCCCCTTTCTTCTGTTAGACTTTGCTCTCATTTTAAGACATGCAAGTAAAATTAACTTTCGTACTTTTTTAAAGAGGTGTCTCTTTGTCTACTTAAAACATTTCCCCTACAAATCCATTTTGCTAAACCATGGAAATAAAATAAATTTCTGTCAGGTTCCTCCATTAAAGTGATTGTAAACAATGTTTTTTTGTAAATTTCAGTTGATTTGCTTTTTTTATACTGTACAAATAATTCCTATTAAAACTTATAACACAGTGGTTCTCAACCTTTTCTGGGGCTCGACCCTGGCCCACATCGCGCATGTGCGGCACAACGGGCGCATCGCGCATGCGCGGCGTGATGGGCGTATTGCAAAGGGGGAAAAAATGGCCGACCAAAAAAAATGGCGGGCCCGCATCGCGCATGCGCAGCGCGACAGCCCGCATCGCAAAGGGGAAAAAAATGGCCGACCAAAAAAAAAATTAAAAAAATGGCGGGCTGCGGCGTTTGGCGACCCCCGTGAAATGGTCGTTCGACCCCAAATGGGGTCGCGACCCACAGGTTGAGAACCGCTGTTATAAAGCCATCAGTGAAGATATTCTTGACTTGAAAAGTATCTAGAAAGTGCAAACCTACCATTTACATACACAGTATTCCCTACCTAACAACTTCCCATTTTCTGCTTATTTAGAGTGAGAACATCTGCACGTTTTGAAGCAAAAAAGACTCTTAATAGTCAAGTTGAGCAATATAGTCATCTTGCTTTCCCTTAAACTCAGAATAGCAGTAACATACTGTTAGTTATTTGTTTGTTATCAGTTGAGTTATTATATTTTTGTGTTAAAATTTGTTAAAAGTTTATAAAACTTAATAAAAAATAATTAAAAAAAAAAACTCAGAATAGCAGTGAAGGGTTGGATTTTGATGCCTTACACTGTACAAGATTTCAGATGTCATTGCTGCTTGGTGGAAGAAAGCAGGCAATTGATGAAACACGAAGGGTGTAGATCAGTGGTGGCGAATCTATGGGACGGGTGCCAGAGGCGGCATTCGGAGCCCTGTCTGTGGGCACACGCACTGTCTCCTCAGCCCTGCCTCCTCCCACGGTCCCCTCCTCACCACCAGCCACCCCGGAGGAGACTCGCCCCTGGGTGCAGCCCACAGGAAGCAGAACAGCCAAGGACATGGTAGCTGGGCAGTGGGGACAAGACTCTGCCCTTGCGCCCCATCGCGTGCAGATGATGCTGCGGGGCACAGGCAGAGGGTGTGGCCGCCATGGCGCTGCTGGGCTGCCTGAGTGTTCTGTGGTGGGCCGTGGAGGTGATGGGTGGCCCAGTGGGCAGGGCGGAGCGGGGACGGGGTGGGGGGGCAGTTTTTGGGCACTCGGCCTCTAAAAGATTCACCGTCACTGGTGTAGATTGATGACCAGAAAGAATATATGTGGACAGTTGTTGACAGATCTGTCCTAGATGCTTAGAGCTGTTATTATTGAAACCTTGGGAAGCAGTGTGTCTTGACTAGTAGGCTATAGTTGATTTATACTTGTCTGTATGTGGAATTTCAGCACTAATTGCTGAGAAGCAGAATCAGGTCTGTGACTGAAGAATATTCTTCATAGGAGAAGGACCAAGGGAATCAAACATAGAATTAAGATCCTAAGACAGTGCTGGCAAACCTATGACACATGTGCCAAAGACGACATGCCTGACATATAGGGAAACATGTTAGTATTCACCAATACATGACAAAAACTATTTTCAAAAGCATGGCTGCTTTTGAGTGAGTTTTGGGGGCTGCAGAAGGTGCATGAGAATGTGGTATGATCTTGCACAACCTCCAAACACTTATGCTGTTGCATTGGCTCCAGACCCTCTGCAAATGAGTTTGTTTTGCTTCTATTTCATTTTTGTAATTATTTGATTTGTTTATATAATACACAGTGCCACACATGATCAGGTTGTATTTTTTAAAAGATAAATTAATATGTAAAGATTTTTTTTCTTTTTTGTTTTGTGGGTAGGGTGAGTGGCACATCAGCAGGTTCAGTTTAGGCGTATTCCAAATATTTGTCATGCCAAGCCCAAAAGGTTCACCATCATTGCCCTAGGACAGAGGTCCCCAATCTTTTGGGCACCAGGGACCGGTGCCAGGGAGAAAGTTTTTCCCACAGACTACAGGGGGTGTGGTTTTGAATACTTTCTGCATCCTGAGGATGGAGCTTTGCTTGTATGTGCGGCCCGCTTGCTGACATGCTGTGGACCAGTGTCGGGCCGGGGGTTCAGGGCCCCCTGGCCTAGGAGATACTATCTCTTCTTAGTAAGAAGAAACGGCATTATGATCCACTTGTTCTTGTCCCTTGTGAGTGAGAACATTCATTCACTTAGTTCACAAGAATACTGTTATTGCCATGTGAAAAGTCAGCAGGGAGGGAGAAGGAAGTGGACTTGCTCAAAGAACCATCTGGTGCAGGCAAAGCTATTTGGGAGCAGGCTGGTGCTGCCAGTCAGAATACATCAATTCTAGCTGTGTTCAGCCTCATCAAGAAGCTGAGAGCTGTTTGTATTTAAGATGCTGTCTGAGAGCAGCCTGGCATTGGGACAATTCTCCAGGGTAGCTCAGCCTGGTATGCTGTGTTATAGCAACTTTTTGTGTTATCTAACCCCTGACACAAACCTTTCTCAGAAACTGGAAGACGTACACTGCTTTACAGGTGGGCTTTCACTACAAGAACTTTGGTCCCTAAGCAGTCTGGTTGTTAAGTGACTCATCACATAATCAGATCTGATTTAACTCGTTTTACCACAGTCATTAAGTGAATCACATGGTTGATGAGCCAATGCAGCTTCCCCAATTGACTTTGCTTATTGGACAACAGCTGGGAAGATGCCAATTGTATCTTGTGACTCCCATTTTCTGCAACCATTGCAAATGTGAGCCAGTTGCCCAGCCCCTAAATTGTGATCATGTGACTGAGGGATCATGACATAATTTTGAGGACAGATCGTAAGTCACTACAAAACAGTTGTAACTTTGAACTTTGAATTCAGACTGTATTTACAATACTTCCTCTATCCTAGCAAATTGCAAATAAACTAGCAATTGCAAATAAACTAGCCTAAGAGGGTCAGGAGAATCTGCAAAAAAGTAAAGCTTTTATTGTTTTTTTAAAAAAACTTGCTACTTCTCACCCATGCATATAAGGTGAGAAAATACTTCCTGTATATAAGGGAGGGAAACCACATAGAAAGTGTGGATGATTGCCTGTGTGTGGGGAAAGCATGCTTTTTTGTTATTTTTGTTAATCCTTATAAAGTTATTATTTGAGTATGAATTGAAGGTATTTTTTCCCATGAACTGCTATATTTTTTATAGATAAGAGTTATGAATATGGAGTTGAAAAAAACTATAGCACAGAAAGCATACAAATTAGGATTGCATTTGTCATACTCAAAATAACAATAAAGTTTTTTGAATAACCAGACATCCAATTTAATTTAATTTAATGGCAAATAACACTGTACTCTAAATTTCATGTCTGGAATGAACATTGTATGGATTATATGTTATGCTTATTACTATTGAGTTTGAAATTCAAAGCTTTTACATTGGAATAACTGTTCAGACTATAACTGAAACATCTTTGTCAGAGCTAAGGTTACTGTGGAAACTGTAACTTCTAATTATGGCTAATTAACCAGAACAGCTTACAGGAGTATTGTTGCACTTAAATTTGGCAGCAAGAAATAACCTACTACACCTGCACATGTCAGTCTATGTGATTTATTGTAGCTTAATGATTATTTTCTAGATTTGTTTGAAACATTTCACAGAAACTGACTTCAGAGCAGTTAGTAGAGAATGGATCTACAGACCTGGTCTTCCACTGACATGTAAATTATCTGATATCCAGCTATGTCTTTCAGTGACCCATAAGATGACGTCAAAGAGAGTCCCGGTAAAAATAAAGCTGTATGGAGGCTACATATTTTCATGTATGGTGGACATGTAGAAAAATTAAAGCCTTCTGGAGAAAAATATGGTGGACACTTCAAACCATTTTGAAAAAGCGTATTGAATTTCTACCTCAGTTGTTTTTGCTAGGGATCATAAAAGACTGTACAACCGTAGAGACGAACTTAATTTTGAACCTGATCACAGCAGCGAGACTGTTGGTGGGACAATATTGGAAGAAGCCAGAATTACCATCTATTGAAGAATGGACTTTGAAAGTTATAAATTTGGCAGAAATGGCTAAAATATCGGCATATTTGAAGGATCATTCAAATGAAAAATATATGTTGGACTGGAAACATTGGATAGACTACATACAAGAGAAACACCAATCACAGAAAATGTATCTGGCTTATAGTTAAATCTTGACATACGGAGTGAAGAATGTTTACAAATTTAAATTGATTGTATTAAGTTGAATAGCATTTAACTTGAATTTTTTCTTGGTTTACATGTACAAATATATATCTAACAATAAAAAATGTTATATATAAAAAAAAGCTTATCTAGATACTCCATCTCTGTGGCTTCTTTAGGTTGTCTCTCCCCGTGTCATGCAAGCAATGAAAGGGACAGAACTGGTGCAGATAGCTGAATCTCCTTTGAGTTTGTCCAGAGTGATTTTGACTGTGTCATGCTATTGATTTTTTGTTTTTTTCCCTCCTCCTCCTAAAGGTAAAGCAGTAAAAAGGCAAGAAATGTTGAGGAAAGTGACAGTGAATAAATCAATACTATGGTTGTTCAGAGAACCAAAGAGAGTCACTTTGATGTTAAGACAGCAGGCTAGAAACGAGGAGATGATGAAATATGATTGTGGATCAGCCCAGATGGGTAAATTGACTGGGAAAGAATTACAGTATTAGTTTCATTTGCATCATGCAAACAGGACTGTTGTACAGGTAATCCTCGACTTAGACCACAATTGAGCAAAGCTGGCTGAGGAATTCTGGGAGTTGAAGTCCACAAGTCTTAAAGTTGCCAAGGTTGAGAACCCCTGTATTAAGCGAATCTGCCTTCCCCCCATTGACTTTGCCTGTCAGAAGCCAGCAAGGGAGGTTACAAATGGGGATCACGTGATCCCACGACCGTGCAGTTGTCATAAATTACATGCCACTTGCCGAGTGCCTGAATTTTGATCACCTGACCGTGGGGATTTTGCAGTGGTCGCAAGCGTGAAAAAAACAGGAAGTCACTATTTTCAGTGCCGTTGTAACTTTGAATGGTTGTAAGTCGAGGTCTCTCCTGTAATGGTTTGTGTGACAGGAGAGATGCAGCAAAGAAACAAACTATATTTCTTCAGTCGAACCATCCTGTGATTCACTAGTGTAATCAATTTGTATTCATTTAAGAAATGTAAAAACAGATGTATTAAGGCTCAGTCCTAAGTCATTTTTTCAGTACCACTGAAATTTCAAAGTAGTCATTAAATGAACGGTCTTAAATCGAGAACTGCCTGTAGTTGAATATATTCCATCCCCGTTACTCCTTGATTAAGAATTTTTTTTTTCGTTCTAGTTTCTAAATGCTGGGAGAAGAGCTTTCTGATTGACAGACATCTTTGAGACATTGATGTTTTTAGGATGTCTGGCTTTTATTTTACATCCTATTTATGGCCCCAATGTCTGTGGTGCATTTTTGAAAATGTTCAGTCTTACTCTGTTATTGTTTCTGGGCTACCATACTTATAGTAAAAACTTTAATACTCTGAAAAATTGCATTTTCTAAGGTGCATGCACTTTTTATGGTTACAGTGCATTTTCAAGATACCAATGTAACTGTAAATGGATGGTTTCTTAATGCTCTTCTAATGAGATTTCTCCATTCCCACATTTCTGGGAAAATGGGATGCTAACTGGGTGATAAGGTAAGGTGATTGTTCTTATATATCTGTGAGTTCATAGTGAATAGGGTTGTATTATATTGTTAGCACATAACTAGACTTGAATTTGAGTACTGGGATTGATTAAAACTGCAGTTTGAGATTTTTTTTAAAAAAAAACTTGATTTTCCTAATATTGATTATTGATTAACACTAGGTTGCCATTGCTTACAATGATAATAGTCAATCTAAAGATCTTGAGCTTTTATAAAGTTAGATAAGTGAAAAGCTTTAAATATTCTTATTTTTATTTTTTATTATTAAATTTGTTTGCTGCCCATCGCACCATGTGTGACCTGCTGTAGTTCAATTAACCTGTCAATCTACATAGAATCAAATTTTCTATCAGAACCCAGTATGTATGTCAGGGCATAGTGATCTATATTGGACTTGACTTTGTAGTGTAAATAAGATTAGTGTGCCTTTTACTTGTAGTCTAGAATGGTAATAATAAACACGTTAATGACACTCTCCGTGAAAGTTAAGTCTTTCTAAATTCAGTAGGTTTTACAGTACCCGAAGTTTATAGTTTCTGTAGATCTATAGCCGTTCTGCTCACTTTTTAAAAATAAATTAAACTTAAAAATGAGTTAAAAGTACTTTTTGTGATAGGAAGGGAAGGATATTAAAGTACTATTGATACAAAATTGAAATGCTGCCTTTTTTAGTTTAAAAATGTTGTAGTGATAGACCTGCATATAATAATTATATAAACAAAATACAGATAGATCTATTTAAAACAGAAGATCAGATAATGTATCATATAGTAAAGCTTGATACGACATTTGGGAATTCAAAATAAATAAATAAATACAGACATGTGCAAAACAATGCTATTTTGTCTTCTTCTGATCAGGATTTGTGATGAACCTTACACAACCACATTGGTGAGCAGAGATTAGTGCCAGAATACAAAATGACTTCTGACATTCTACGTCTCATTGAAACTTGGTGGAAAACAAGGCAGTGAATTATGAAGAACGTTGATTTGAAAGCACTCTAGAATATGTATATGACTGCTAAAACATCCATTTGGTTGCAGAATTAAGCTTGAGGCAAATGTCTGTGCTTCTCTGAAACTAATAGAAAAGGGCCCTAAAAAAACATTAAAAAGGAGTGCTTTTCACACAAGAGCAGAAAAAGACAAAGAGCAAGTTCTATTAAAACATGTAAAACATGGTTTTATTAGCCACTCAATTATCTTAATGGTATCACAAACAAAGAATTCCACTGCAACTATTATTGTTTAAAATATATTAAGAGAAATTAGTAAAAACCCATACCCAAAAACATAAGGCATGTTTTTACAAAGCAGCCATCATGGCTTTGTTGAAAACTCCAGGGTTTTGTTATTTTATTGCTTTTGTTTGTTTCATCCTGTTTTGTAATGAACTCAAGATACTGAAATAACATAACATAACCAGCAGGGTTTGGGCATCATTTAAAAGCTCAGGACATTCTGGGTAAAAGAAAAAAGCATGTACAGTTATTGCCATTTGTGACTGTGACACAAATCTTACTAAACCCATGGATAAATGTTGAGAATAACACTGATATATTGCTTTATATTGAATATTAAATTATTGTGCCCATGCTCAGTGATATGAATTGTTTCCTGCAATATTTTGAGTTTTGTAATGTTAGAGCAGCGGTTCTCAACCTTGGCATGACCCCGACCTGCACCGCGCATGCACGGTGCGACGGGCCCGAACCGCACATGCGCGGCGCAACAGACCGAACTGCACATGTGCAACGTGCATGCGATGGGCCGAACTGCGCATGTGTGGCGCAGCGGCCCGAACCGCGCATGCGCGGTGCTACGGGCCTAACCGCGCACGCGCAGTGTGCGCGCGACGGCCGAGGGAAAATGGGAAAAAATGGGGGGGGGAAATGGCGGACTGCCGTGTTTGGCTACCCCCGTGAAACGGTCGTTCGACCCCAAATGGGGTCGCGACCCACAGGTTGAGAACCGCTGTGTTAGAGCTATCACTATTATTTTTTTCAGTTTGTAAGTGATACAAGTATATGCTTGCTAGGGTTGTAGTTTCTGAGATACGATTTCTGATAACTAAAGAATGGAAGTCCTGCAAAATATTATTTTGGGGCAGCTCACTGCTAGGATTTTTTGCAGTTTAACAAGCAACTTGATTTTACATAAATTATTTTAAATACGAGATAAAACAGAATGCCACCTGGGCATTCTAAGCTACCTAAACTACTGATTTGTTCTTATATCTTCCTTCCCAGTACATTTGGTGAACTCTGTACTGACATCGTTTGTAGTCTGTTGTATATGTAGCATTTTGGATACATAGTACATTATGCATTTAACACGTCAGTTTCCCAGAAGGTACACATGATTGTGTACCTATTTTAAATGGTGCATAGTAGCTTCTTGCAGTGGATTTTCTTCTCTGTACCTAATGTGGGCTTGTTCTATTTTACTGTTTGTACATGGTGGCATGATCATCATAGTTAGTACCATATCATTTCTTCAAGAGAACATTTAAGATGTTCTTGGAAGCTTGTAAGAATCATTTTGATGTTATTAGTGAAAAACTCTGCATTGCTGAAAGCTGCCTCGAGCTATTGTATCACAGCAGAGAACAATATGGTTAATATGGTCAGGTGTGCTAATTAAAAAAAGATCCCCATAATACATAAACCAAATGAAACACAGTCATTAGTGTTGCTAATGTTCTTTGTCATCAACACGGGAGCCCAAATTCTGTTAGAAATTTCAATTTTAAGTCATTAATATATGAATGCTAATTAAAGAATTGACAAATAAGCTAATATTAACAATCAGGTATTTTCTTTGTGAGAGTTTGGTGTAATGATTAAGGCATCAGGCTGAAAATCAGGAGACTCTGAGTTTAGACCCGCCTAAGATACAGAGCCAATCTGGTGACCGTGGGTCAGTGACTCTCAGCCTTAGGAAGAAGTCAATGGCAGACCACTTCTGGAAAAGCTTCAGGCCGTCTCTGAGTATTGGACACAATTGGAAGAAGGAAATTTTTTGGGGGGTAAAGCCATGGAGGTTGCTATTTCATTTTTTTCTGAAGATGATAAAAATAGTAGAAAATTTTATATTAAAAACAATATGTAGCATTTTCAGTTGTCAAGTAGCATGGACTAGTATATTGCTTGGTATTCTGTTGAACTCATATCATTAATAAAAACAAAATTTGCTTTCATTTTTAGGCCTTGGATGTTGACCGAACTGTTCTTTATAAGATGAAGAAATCTGTAAAAGCTATAAATGTTTCTGGTTTGGGTATGTACACTTTGTTTATTGATGTTCTGTATTTCCAAAATACACATTGCAATATTCAATGCTTGTCAAATACTCACTGAATGATTCAGATTCAAGTCAATGATGGTTCACAAAAGAACGCTTGCTCCTCCTTTTGTGACGCTTTTACCTTCCTGGTGCTAATGATTTTTTGTTAAATGTTAATTGGTATAAGTTACATTTGATTGGAATTACAGTTTACTAGCATTATCTGGAGGGTCATCAATTCCCTTTCCCTCTGTGAAACATAATTAAGGTATTTCACATTTTTGTGGTTTAGGTGTATCAATAAACTACGGTTGATAGAAAATGAAATTTCTTACCTCTTTTAAGCTGCATTGGTGAATGAATGGAGGGGCCCGTGTATGAATTTGAAATTAATTAATGTACTCTAGACTATGTATTTTAGCTTATGTTCATAAGAACAGATTCCATAATCAACATGTGATCCCAATCTTTCTTTGCTCTGATCTGAAAATAGCCTTTTTATATGGGTCTCAACAATATACCTGTCAACTGGTCTGTAACACCGTTACGATGTGCTACTGCAAATAGCAACTGTTACTGAGAAGTAATTTAATTTAAACATTTTTGAAATTTGGCTTCTGTCTTCTGTCAAAAAATGTCCTGTTTCAAGTATCAGGCTATTCCAACTTCTCTGGAAGTGTTTTTATACAGACTAACCTTACTAGGTATTTTTATAGACAACTGTAACATCAAGTGTAATATCAAAATGATATGTACCTCATAATACTGTATAGATACCACTATTATATAATTCATGTCATTCACATCATGATACCTATATAAATATATAAGTTACATCGTTTGTTTAGTGGCATTATTATGCATGTGTCAGCATTTGGTCCTGCTCACTCATTATCTGCTCACTCATTCAGTGCTTCTCAAATACTATATAGCAACTCCACTATCCCTATCCAATGTAATAGTAGGGTCTGGAGACAGTAAAGTATTATAGTCTGTATACTTTAATACACATTGTAGTATATTATATTATTTCTTATATTACTGTATGCTAATATAAGATATTGCCAAGGATCCTAACTGCTTGCACACCATTTTCTTATATCCTGGCAGGTTTTGAGTTTGCTTTCTCTTATTTATGTTAGATCTCTTTAATAATATTTTCTTTTTCATGTAAGGTGTAATATTGTGACCCTGTTTTATGGAACTGAGTGGAATACTGAAATACTGAATACTGAAATACCTTGTAGGTTGTCTCATTCATTTTTGTAGCACAGATGCAGTTCCCATTGAAATGAATGGTCAAGAGTTGGTTAGCAGGCCATGGGACTGTCAGAGTCCCCACAAAGGAGACTGTCAGAAATATGGGATATTATAATCATGATATACCAGGCTTCATTTATTAAAGATCAGATAAATTTAAACACAATGGTGTTGTTGTTGTTGATGATGATTTAATGTCAACTGTTACTTGTTCTTTGGAGTGGATCTTTTCTCCTGTATTTTGAGTTATTCAACTGGAATCTATTTCAGGTTTTTGTATTATAGCAATTTAATGCTCTTGCTTTTTTTATTCAGATGTTTATTTTTTATTAAAAAAACCTGTGGACTATCATATTGTCTTGAAATTTAAAACTATAAAGATATTTGGATTAAATGAATGTATTCAAATGTACTTGTAAAATATCTCCACTTTTTTCATCAATGGAGGACTTGTTGATGGTTACTCGAATTAGCATTCTGTTTGTTCTCTTTGAAGCTCACGTGGAAAATGAAGAGCAGTATACTCAAGCTTTGGAGAAATTTGGAGGCAACTGCGTCTGTAGGGATGATCCAGATTTAGGAACAGCATTTTTAAAATTTGCGGTATTTACAAAGGAATTGACAGCGCTCTTCAAAAACTTGGTAAGAAACAAATGAAAGTATGTACTGCAGAATTGAAATCGTGCAATGTAGTTTTAAGTTTAATCTAAACTATATAATTACTAAATAAAAAAACTTGACCGCCTATAAAGCCACAGCTCTGATAGACACTAAGCTGTTCCTTGGTGAGGAAAAAGGACTGAATACCTGCTTCTGAAGCTTACCTAACAGAGATTTAAATTGTGACTCTTTAGAGATGCAATCAGTAGGGGGAATCTTTTGTGTATGCACCCTGTGTATATTGTAAATTATTCCTAGGACAACTTTGTTATCTAGCTCTCTCAAGGAAGGACTTGAAACATTTTATGACTGGTTCTTTCTAAAACTTTGTAATTGCTTTTTTAAAAAAAAAAGGAGGGAAAAAAAAGCTTTGGCATGGGAATTGGAAATCCAGTGAAGAGAAGATGTTCTCCAGCATGATGACTGAAGAATCCACCAATGGGTTATTTCAGTCTTTCTGACCAATCAGACTAAGTTGTCAAGTTGTCATGGCCCTCCTTGACTGGAACCTCCCAGTTTCATCTTAGTCTTTCGCTCATGACGTGATATCTTGACTCTCAGACTCATTCTTCAGGCAGGTTAGACTATTAGAAACTGTTACACCCATTAGTGGATTCTTCAATTTGGAGAATTAGAGGCTATCAGCCTCTGAGTATTTGTCTTGCAGGGGTTTCTGTCCCCTATTTCCTTTGAACAAAGGGGGGGGGACATTCATCATCATGCTGAGAAGAGGTGTTCAGGTAAGCCAACGCTCCATCTCTTTTGATCTGACAGGCTCAGCGAAAGAATGACATAGAACAAACTAAAAGTTCAGTTCTTTATTTGCTCACACCATATAGACAGAATCTTGACAGATTAAACCTATACTACTCTAACCCTAATGCAGGGATCTTCAAATTTGGTGCTTTTATGACTTGTGGATTTCAACTCCCAGAATTGGGAGCCTGGCTGAGGAATTCTGGGAGTTGAAGTCCAAAAGTCATAAAAGGGCCAAGTTTGAAGACCCTTGCCCTAATGCAGTGATGGTGAACCTTTTAGAGACCGAGTGCCCAAAAACTGGCCCCGCCCCTGCCTCGCCCTCACTCCTCCCCACTTGCCTACCCGCAGGGCCAGTCACCGCCTCCAGGGCCCACCACAGATTGCCCAGGCAGCCCAGCAGCACCATGGCGGCCATGCCCTGCAGCATCAATTGTGCGTGTTGGGGCGTGAAGGCAGAGTCTTGTCTATGCTGCCTGGCTGCCATGCCCTTGGCTGTGCTGCTCCCTGTGGGCCACGCTCAGGGGCGACTCTCCTCCAGGGAGGCTGCTGGTGAGGGTGTCGCGGGCGGAGGCAAGGCTGGGGCAACGGCATGTGTACCCACAGAGAGGGGTCTGAGTACCCCCTCTGGCACCCGTGCCATAGGTTCACCACCACTGTCCTAATGGATACACACTGGGATACATCTCTGACTCTGATCCAGCTGTGTTGCCTCTTGTCTCCCCCACACCCACGTCTTGGAATGTGTTTCTTCCTTCCTGGGTTTCCGCAGCTTCATTGTAGTCCATCATACCACCTTCCCCTTCAGAGACACAATCCACCTCCTCCAGCAGAGCATCATGGGATAATGTTGGTTGTATTTGAACTGAAGGTGGAAGGGGGTGCCTCAGAAGGCACTGGGTGTGCTCTTGAGAAGTTGTTATCTCTTCCCATTATTACAGCAGTTAAATAATAATTTTATTTCATATTTTATCAAATAATACTTAATGTCTGGTGAATAGGAACATTTTTCCAGGATTGCTATATAACTTTTCTAAAGTGTATTGCAGCTGAAAAACACCTTTCCCTGTAATATCTGATCGTGGTTAAATTATAGTGAACTGCTTATAGTGGTAGCCTAACATCTCTGCCTCATTGAAGCATTGGGGTAATGCATTAGCAAATATATCCTATTCTGGACGTGTACTTAAAACACATAAATATCTAGAATCTAAACATAGACATAAGAGGTCTGCTTATAATCAGATGATTGGAGTATCAAATAAATCCAGGGTCGAGCCCTGGAAAAGGTTGAGAACCGCTGACCTAGATGCTCTTAATCTCTGATTGTTATTGCTAAATATCAGATTTGCCTGTAATAAATATCTCCTCATCCAAGATCTCTCATGGATTAGAGATAGCTCAGGATTCACGGACACCATGAGGATGGTGAAACTGTCTCAGATCATTCAAGGCCTAACTTGCCCAGAGGACCATATATCTGGGGGGGGGGGTTGCAACATAATCTGAGGGTGGGAGATAATAGTTTTTGTTCTGTGCCACTGTCAAATCTCTCTCATATTGCTATGGATATGACTAGTGCTGCCAAATTTTGCAGGGAGGGTGAAACTATTCAGTTAGTCACCCCTCAAAAAGAGGTTTATTTGGAAGCTCTTTGCTTATAGAAAGTATATGAGGGGTTTCCTTAGGCTGTGGTGAACAGTTGTGCTAAGACTTTAGTTGCCTGCTGGAAAATAGAAGCAATAAGAGCCTTGGATAAGATTGTACCCCAGTGAGCCTTTTCTTCCAACAATGTTCCTAGCTTTATTGAGGAGTTTTGGATGATGAAGCAAATCAGGAGAGGCCTAAAGTGTAGCTGGTGAAAGAGCAAATTGGACTGAATTTCGGTATGAGCTCACATTTAAGTCTACATTGAGACAGAGCAGGCATTTGCATATGGAGCTATATGTCGGCAGGGAAATTATGTCTGGCTAGGTCAGGGGTGTCAAACTTGCAATGTCACGTGACATGTCGTGATGTATCACAACTTTTTTGCCATTGCCGGCAATGGGGTGGGTGTGGTTTTGCTATGATGCATCCGGCCCGTGGGCCGGCAGTTTGACACCCCTGGGCTGGGTTATTAGGATGAGAATGACCTTGGAATTCCTGAAAACATTTTTTTTTTGTTACAGATCCAGAACATGAACAATATAATCACATTTCCACTGGACAGTTTGCTAAAGGGCGATCTAAAAGGCATAAAAGGGGTATGTTACATGTTTCTATTTTTAAAAATTATTTAATTATTAGCATAAGTGCATGTTACAATTTGTACTGGAGAAAAAAAGATATTTCTCTGCTGTCATATCCGGCTGCCCTGTCCTTCTAGATCAGACATGTCAAACACAAGGCCCGGGGGCCGGATGCGGCCAGCGAATAGTTTCATGTGGCCTGCAAAGCCATCCTGGAAACAGTGAGGGAATGTCCCCCGCTGACTTGGCCCTGGCCCAGGACAGCCAGGAACCAATGTACAATTTTGTGGTGGCCATCTTGGCACTTGCCCAGGTGGACCATGCCTTGGCACTTGCCCCGGTCCCACCCCCTTCTGCCAAAGACCCTCAGATCTGTCCCACTCCTACCCAGGCCCCCACAGGCACCCTTGACGCGAATGATGTAGAACTGGCCACACCCACCCAATAGATCACACCCACTCCATCCACGCCCACCCAGTAGGCTGCACTCACTCTGGCCACCCCCCCCCCGGGGCAACCACAATGCTGATGCGGCCCTCAGTGCAATTGAGTTGAACACCCTTGTTCTAGATGGATAATTTTTCATCTTGGATGGAGTGCTTTATTTTGGACTAATGTGCAGTGGTATTTAAAAGTTTATGAACCCTTTCGAATTTTAAAAGATTTCTGCATAAATATGATCTAACACATCTGCTCTCCACACAAGTTTTTAAAAACCAAGAGAACCCAATTAAATAAATGGGTCATAAACATTATACTTGTTCATTTATTCACTGAGGGATGGTGTAAGTGATTTGCCCTCTAGTCATAGAAATGGGAAATTGGAGATAGTTCTTCACTTTAGTTCCAATCCAAAAATATTGAAATAACGATGCCATGAAAGTGCCAGAGTTCAAGTTTTTCCTCAATTTGTGTGCAATGTTTTATGACTCCAATTGAATTATGCTTTAAAGAAACATTTAAAAAGGCAAAAAAAAAAATGACCTAAGTGTGAACTGCAGAGCTGGCTAGGATACTGGCTGATGCAAAGATTGACCAGCAAACCATGGCTGACTTTGGTTTCCAATATCATATGGTGCAGCACCCATAAATAAATACCATATGTCTGACTGGTGCTATGAGGATTATTGTATAAATGCAGTCACATCCACTGTCAAGTTAGGATTAATTTAATTTTGCATTAGACAGCAAGAAGGCTGTGACTCAGAGAGACGTCAGACCAATAGGCAGGAGATACAGCGTTCTGTGCTGCTACTTAAATCAGAAATGTAGATAAAGAATTAGAAAAATAATCTTATTAGCTTGCCACATCATTTTATTTGGTTCACACTAAATTTTATGACAAAAAGGTTGGGTTCACACTAAACCATTGTGTAGACTTTTTGGTTTGACATGACATAAACCCAATCAAAACCACTCCTCTCCTGCCTTACATTTTGATTGCTAAGGTCAAATCTTTGGAAGGCTACAGCAAGAAAAAGGAACACCACTTCATTTATTAATTCCAGGCGGTTGCTGTCTGCATGGAGGCACTGCATTCGTTTTGGTGGGTTACAAAATCTTTTAATGTGGAGCAAATAAGCATCTTTCACATGAACAGATCTCTGGTTAGTTCTACCAAGACTTGAGGAACTCGCATTAGTATTAAATGTGAGAGTAATGAGTCAGACTGTGCAAAATATTTGAAAGAAGTGTTTGAAAGTAGGAGCACGTTCTTACTCCTTGAGGTAATAAAGCTGCTACACTGGAGGTTCACCTAACTGTTTTGAAAACTATTCACGCTGGTCTAGATGCTGGTTAGTGTGTACAGCAAAAGGGCTGTGCATGATAGCTGTGTGGGCACATTCAGGTCAGCCTTCACAGCAACAGCGCAATCCTTTTAAAGGAAGTAGCTGTTGCAATTCACACTTCAAGGAGAGGTGTTTTACTCTCACAAAAAATGCTTTGCAAAGTTTTTTCTTTGAAGGCTTTGCACAGCCCCAGGACCGAGTCTTCTTCTAGTATACTGTACTTGGACTTTCAGATGTATAAAATTTAATTTGAGAAAAACTAAAACTGGGCTATTTATTCCAAAGATTACTTCACCGGGTTTTAATGTAAGTGATTTAGCACAAATGATCACTTGCCTATTTAATGTGACTTTCTTCTCATTTCTACAGGATTTGAAGAAGCCGTTTGATAAAGCATGGAAAGACTATGAAACCAAAGTGTACGTACTTCCTTTCTGATACATAGCAAATTTGTATACATTGTCTCTTTCTGTGCTTGTTCATCCAAAAAGAAGGGTTATTGAGTTGGTTGGATACATTGGATTACCAGATTTGTTGCCTATTTAATCTGGGTTTGGTTAAAATCTAGTAAGCACTTGGATGGAAGATTTCTGGGAAAATTGGAAGAAGACAGTGACAAACCACTTCTGTACAGTAGCCCAGAAAACTGTTTGTATCTCTATAATCACCAAGATTCATACTCAGTTTAATTTAATTCCAGTCTAGCTGCCTGAAGTTGATTTGCTATCGTTAGCTGTACAGTAGTCAGACTTATCTCAAAGGTATGGAGAGTTTAAGTCCATAAAGTGAATACTGCAGTAAAAAAGAGTTACGAAAATGTTTTCATTTTCAATGCATATAAAATTTATGTTTACACTACATCATGGGTGTCCAACCTTTTGGCTTGCCTGGGTCTCACTGAGTGAAGAAGAATTGTTTTGGGCCACATATGTTTTAATAATGTGGCAGCGTAATATAGTTAATGTAAATAAAAATCACATAAAGTTAAAAGTTTGCGATCTTGTGGGGCCACATTACTAGCTGACTGGGGCCACCTGTGGCCATGAGCCACTGGTTGGACCTGCCTGCACTATACTATAGCCTATTAAATGTGCAATAGTATTATGCTTACAAAAAGCAATATGCATACCTTAATTGAAAAATACTTAAAAATTGAAAATGTATATTTTGAAGGAGCTGGGACGACTTGATACTAAAATACCGTCTGTGTTCATACAAACAAGCTGCTCTTTGATCAGACAGATATTTATCCCATTGAGACTAGTACAGTTTAATACCCAGTTAATTGCTCTGTTGAATATTTTGAAGATCGGTCATACTTACAACAACTAGACCCGTGAGCTAAAAACTTGCCCAGCATCCATTTCTTCACTCCAGAGTCAGAATAATAAGAATATCTATCTGTCTAACATGCATGAATACACTGGATCCCTGTATATCCCTTTATATTAGATAATAAAACTGCTGCTTTTTCTGTATGGCACCTATGTTGGAAGGGGAGCCACGCAGAGTTGATTAGAAGATGGGTGGCTATATAAATGTTTTGAATGAATGAAGTGAAGAAATGAGCAAGCCAATATATATATATAAAATAACTTTTCACTCAGTTTTTTGAGCAAGAAGCTGTTCTCTAAAGTAATTAAGCAGCTTATGGTTGACTTATCTTATATTACAGGAGCACTATTGAACACGTCATAACTTTTTCTGTATTGTTTTATACTATTTCTGATAAGACCTGATTGTGATAACCAAGTACCCATTAGTTGTAGTAAAAATTCCACTTGTTGAATGTATATTGGCAGTTTATGATGATGTAATATGGCCTTTACTTATGCACTTAAACATGAATAGCTAATAATAGCATATAGATAGTCCTTGACTAACCACAGTTCATTTAGTGACTGTTCAAAGGTGTGACAGCACTGAAAAAGTGACTTATGACCATTTTTCACACTTACGACCATCACGTGATCAAAATTCAAGACACTTGGCAACTGACTCAAATTTATGACGGTTGCATTGTCCCAGGGTCATATGACCACTTTTTGCAGCCTTCTGACAAGCAAAGTCAATGGGGAAGCAAGATTCACTTAACAACCGTGTTACTAACTTAATAATTGCAGTGATTCACTTAACACCTGTGGCAAGAAATGTCATAAAATGGGGCAAACCTCACTTAACATGTCTCACTTAGTAACAGAAAATTTGGCCTCAATTGTCATAAGTCGAGGACTTCCTGTGTTTAGAAGAAATACAGAGCAAGATTCTCATGCTAGAGAAGAGTCAGACACTGAATGCATTATAGCCCATTGAATGAGGCAGTTTGAAGGAGATTTTTACTTGTCTTGGCCTAAACCTGATTACTGCAGATGTAATCATGATGTGGAATGCAGATGTGGAATCATGAAAAGAAGGACTAACTTAGGTGGTGTTTGTGAGTATATTTCCACTTTTAGTCTTCAAATCTAGGAGTGAAGTTACTTAGGTACAAACGGTAAAATCAGTGACAGTGTGTGAGATTTGCCCATGAGGTACCCAGATACTCTGGCATCTTTAGGTGGGGCTTGGAAATGCTTCATTTTGAAGTTACTGACCATCAGTGAGGGGAACACTGAGCTATGTGGGCCAATGGTCTGGGTTGGTATAAGGCAGATTCCCATATTTTCAAATCTGCATCACTCCTGGTTATTAAGCCTAATGCCCCAATCAGATAATTTTTAGTATGCAATGCCAGAAAAAGGTTATCGAGTTATTATGATTTTGTTTTTTCAACTTGATTCCATTCTCAAAGATTGTGCGGATTTCAAGATACAATATGTGGCTTAGGCTACGGTGCCACTGGACTTAAGATCATGCTAGCGATATACAGTATCAAAACACAGTTGTAAAGAATATGTACAGTATTTGCAAAGTTTGTAATTAACAGGATCTGAATTCCAAAATCTTTCAATTGGTATAAGCTAACTTTCATAGTCTTTCATACTTTCATGTGCATTCCTTTTTTTCCCCAAGTTATTTCCACAAAGAAAGGCATTAATTCTGTGATACAAATTAGATTGTTTCCCAACATCCCTTTAGTGTTTGTTTTCTTGCCTGTGGGCTTGTATTACAGCTGTATATATTCTGAATTCTTTAATTCAAAATAAGCAGTGAACCAATTAATTGCCTTTACTAATTTAGCTTAGCATCTCTAGGTAACGGCAGATATTAATTTGATGATCATTCTTTCCCCTATGATCAGATAAAACAACTCTGAATCTTCAGTGCTATTGTCTCTTTTGTCATCTTTCAAAGAACATACTATTTATAAGAGCTGGTCCAGAAGTAAGTCCCTTGATACTAATATTTGGAAGTATCTATCAAGATTGTGCAACTATCACGTCCCAGAGGGATGAATATTGCCCTTTCCATCTAAGTTTCACAGCTAAAACTATGATTAATATGGCATCAACACTGATGTTTCTGAAGCCTCTGTTGCTCTCTGGGCGTAGTTGTTTGCTTACAGATGTTTCATTACCCTACTAGGTAACATCATCAGTAATGTTACCTAGTAGGATAATGAAACATGTTCAAGCAAAAACCAAAGTCAGAGAGCACCAAGGACTCCATCTTGAACTATAGTACATATATTCTCTACTATTGGTACTGATTTTAGTGTTGGTTGTAGCCAGACTTAAAATTATAGTGACAGGGCATTACAGAGGAAACAAGAGAAATAATTGTACACCATTACTATATTTTATTAAAAGTTTTATTGCCAGAACTGAGAAATAAAGTTATATTGCCAGAATTGAGAATATATGATAAAACAACAGAATAATTTTCTTGGTGCTAAAATACAGAAAGATCCAGGCACTGCTGAGATACGATCATGCTGGGAACATGGTAATAGGAAGGATGTGTTATTTATCATAATGTTAGTTGTTATGGAAGCTCTTAATAAATTCGAACAAAACAATGCCTGCAATCTACATCCTGCGAATAAAGATGTCTCAGCATTCTCTGAATAATATGTGCTGTATGAATTTACATATATTGGAAGTTGGTTTCTCTGATAAACAAGACTTAGCAATCCCTCCTGGTGTGCTATGAGAACAACTCCTAAAATCTTCACACGTTATGCTGGCTGAAAATTCTTGGGGGAGGGGGCATGCCAAGTTGGGATATGGCTAGTCCAAGGGTAGGCAACCTTGGCTCTTTTATGACTCGTGGACTTCAACTCCCAGAATTCCTGAGCCAGCTATGGCTGGCTCAGGAATTCTGGGAGTTGAAGTCCACGAGTCATAAGAGCCAAGGTTGCCTATCCCTGGGCTAGTCTATAGTGTCTCGCTTGCAAGGCAGCCCAATCAATAAGTCACTTCATTCTTCTCAGAAGCACAATTTTTTTTCTCCTTTTCTACACAGTCTTTCCTCCTCCCTGGAGATCTACTTCCAAATGTTTTCAAAGGATGCTATATTTCTGCACATAATATTTTTTTTAAAAGTGGTAGACATTCGTCAGGTTACAGCTGAAGAAAATGTCAAGGGAAGCAATGAATCACATCAAATTGTTCTTTCATGAATGAAGGGAACTATATGTGTCTCAGGATAATGTTGCAGGATCCAATCAGAGTCAGTCACTGGGAACAAGGTTTAATCTTCCGAGTTTTCAGAGCAGGGGTGTCAAACTCAATTTCATTGAGGGCCGCATCAGCATTGTGGTAGCCCTCGGGGGGGCAGGGGTGTGTGGCCAGGGTGGGCGTGGAATGGGCATGGCCTGTTGGGTGGGCATGGCTAGCTCATATCGTTTGCATCAAGGGGGCCTGTGGGGGCTTGGGCAGGAGTGGGACAGATCTGAGGGTCTCTGGCAAAAGGGGGTAAGGCCCCGGACAAATGCCAAGGCATGGTCCACTGGAGGAGCCTCACTGTTCCTCTCATGCCATGTGGGGGGGCTGGATGGCGGTGTGGGCTTCCCGGAGTCCCTGGGCAGCAGAGGTCAAATGCCCAGCCTGGCCCTTGAGCACCCACGGCACCAAGCCAAGCTCCACTTCCCCAAGGGGGTGCCCAGCTGCAGTTACCTCTTCAAGGCTGCTGCTGCTGTGCTCCCTCTCCTTAGCCAGGTTGCTCATGATGGGTACGAGGGCAAAGTCAGAGGGAGGCCCATTCCCTCTCCATGGGAGGAGACCCGGCTTTGTAATCCAAAGCTTCCTTAGCAATAGGATGGGAGACCCCTGGATAGGCGGAAGGAGGGGGCAAGGGGATGGTAAAAGGGCAGTAGGGCAGGACTAAGGCAGGACTTCCCTCAGATCCTCCCTCTCCTTTCCTTCTTTCCTTTCTTCCTTCCTAAGTACAAAGTAGTGGGAAAATATTTGAGATGAGGGAGGGAGAAAAACAGGCAGCGGGAGCCGTTCCCTCACTGTTTCCTGGATGGCTTCGCGGGCCATAAGAAACCACTTTGCGGGCTGCATCTGGCCCCCCGGGCCTTGTGTTTGACATGTCTGTTTCAGAGAATTCTCTGAGGATGGGCTTCTGCACGAATCTCAGAAGACAAAAACTCTGGTCCCGGTGACTGATACCAGATTGGATTCTGCAAGTTGTTCTTTATTTAAGAATTGGTTTTTGTACTTCCCTCCCCATCCCTTTGATCATAATGTTTGGATTACAAATTTTAAGCAGGTCTATTTTTTAAATCGACTGTATTAGAGCATTTTTGGCTAACAAATCACATAAATGTGCTATAAATATATGATACAGTATTTTGTTTTTGAGAGCAGACTCACTCATTTCAAGAACAATAATTTGGAACGCATAATGCACAAACTCCTTTCATTCCCTTAATTTACTTTTGCTTTGTAGGTTTCATGTTCAGATTTTGTTCAGTATATGACTGCTGCTTGTATTCAACCTAAAATATTGGCAGAGACCTTGGGTTAGTCCGGGCAGCTGGTTTGCTAAGACTTGGAAGCCTTTAGTCCTCTCTTCTGGGTTGCATTTACAGCACCACTTGGCTCAGGAACAGGAAGAGGTGACAGCTGTGGTCTGGGCAGATTGGGGTGAAGGCAAAGTGCTCTCCAACAAGGAAAAGCTGTATAAAGCCTATAGCTGGATAGAATGCTGATTATGGAAAGATGGCAAATGACAGTGAAAATAGTAAAAGTAGGCCAAGTTATGGGGACATTTCAGTAACATATGTCGCTTTGCCTGTAGATTATGGAAAGGCTCTCCATAATACAATTTCCTCTTGGACTTTTCAGTTATTAAGGAGCGGTCTAGACACCATATGGAGTGTCTAAGAGCTCGTTCAGAAAGATCTAGTGCAAGTTCTGGTTGTTCACATTGGTTAATGCAGAAGCACTGAACTGGAACTGCATGAACTAAATCACAGCATTTTGGGTTCCCTTTCTTAATTCTCAAACAAACTAGCATTACCTCACTAATATTGATGATGCTTTGAACTTCCATTTAAAATGGGTGGTGCCGTTCTGAAAGAATTAACAATTAAAGTTTAGGGTAAAGCATAATTTTATTGTTTTTCTTCCATATAGGACAAAAATAGAAAAAGAGAAAAAAGAACATGCTAAGTTACACGGAATGATTCGTACAGAAATTAGTGGGGCCGAAATAGCAGAAGAGATGGAAAAAGAGCGAAGATTCTTCCAATTGCAGATGTGTGAGGTAAAACATGGGACAATTTTTATTCTTCCCTAAAACAAATGAATTGTGTTATAGGCGTTCTGTGGGAAAACTCTGAAGAGAACTTTGATCCTTCTGGTTTTTATTTTGGCGTATTTCTTCTGTTGGCACAATTACTTTCCGTTTTATCCATGATAAATCAACAGATTTGCAGATTATAAACCAGCCCCCTTGCTCAAAATATTTATATAACCATTTCATCCTAGGCTTAGAGGATTGTCTCTTTTATGCATTTAAGTTACCATCTGCTGCATAGTAGTGTTAGAAAATGAAAATTTCAGTTGATTTATTTAAGCAGGGATGTTTAACAGCTGCCGAGAAAATGCTGCAGATGCCTTGAAGAGATGTAATGGCTCTTCAGCGTTTGCATTGTTCTGCAATAATTTGATGGGCTAATTTTGGTTTTCAACTTGGTTGTTCTTTAGGCTTAAACAATATAATGGTATCTGTCCTGCTGTTTGAAATTATCTTTGGGAAAAAGATTGGAAGCCCAGTGGGTAACTTTCTCCTCCTCCTTTTTTTCCATTCCTGTTGTCTTCCCACATATGTCTACTACTTAAATTAACAATATAGCATCGTGTCTAAATTGGATCAGCTCTGGTTAGCATAGTGCAGGGGTAGGCAACCTTGGCTCTTTTATGACTCATGGCCTTCAACTCCCAGAATTCCTGAGCCAGCATGGGTCAGCTTGGAAACTCCCTTTTACTTCAGCATGGCTGGCTCAGGAATTCTGGGAGTTGAAGTCTACGAGTCATAAAAGAGCCAAGGTTGCCTACCCCTGGCGTAGTGATTAAAACTCTGTTTTGAAACTGCCTTTCAAATCTTGGTTTGGAAATAAACACTAACCAAGTCTACCAATCTGAATGTGACCCCAAAAAGAACCAGTAAAAGAGTTCAGAAATGATGTAGGAAAGTGGTGCCTTATAAAAGGACAGAAAAATAGAGGTCATACGTCGAGGACTGCCTGTAGAGTAGCAAACTGAGGAATTATGGCACAAAGTTAGAACTGTGAGAATGATATAAGTAAAGCAGAAGGTGTCTCTGTAATTGTGTAGGGAAGGTTCAGTTCTCTGTTCCATGGTGTGCTTTGGGGTTCTTCTGTTATTTTTCCCCCTGTTGTGTCTCATTCTTCACAACAATAAAAGAACAAATAACTTCATACTTAAAATACCCATTGGAAGAATCTTCTCAATAAGGACACAAGGGGTTGTGATCATAAAATGTTTATTGCATCTTTGTGTGTCTTTTGGCTTTTTTTTTAGTTGGATTCTGAGATAATATTACGCAAAAAGAAATTGATTGTTCATCTGAGCAGACATGAACAATTCTAGGTGTTTTTTTGGAAAATTGCTTGTTTTAGTTTATGTGTAGCTTATATAAAAGATTTGTTTAATATAGTAATATTTTTTAGATGGGAAGTGCTTTCTAGAGTGGCTTGCATATTGTGATGACCCAGGGCACGGCACAGAGGCAATGCAGTCAGCTGGCAATTCAAACCACCCTTTATTTGCTCCAGTTTTCCCCAAATGCTCCCACATTTCTGGCAAGCCCCCGAACAAAGTAAGACATACACACCTTCAGCAATTAGATTAGAAGAATAATTTACTCAAGGCCACGTAGATAACAAGTAATGAACCTTACATCCAAAATCTAAGGAATCTGTGGAAATACAAGCTTGCCTGAGCAGTTTCAGAAGAGAAGCCAAAATACAATCCGAGGTCTTTAAACACCAAATTAAATTTGTCAGCCAGTCCAATGGTCAGAGTTTCAGGGTTTCCAAGCAGAAATCACAACACAGAACAAGAGATCAGAGAGTTGCTTCCAAGATCAGCAACAGCACACAAAACTCCAAGAAATCAGCGTTTGTTCCTGACAAATGCTGCTTCCTTAAGTCTCAGTCTCCAGGTGTGGAGAGGGGCGGGGAGCTCTCCTCCCGAGTAGTTGAGCCTGCCTGTGTTGTTCCCTCCTCCTCTCCACTCTCCGTGCTCTAGGATCAGGAGGGGGCGGCCCTTGCTCATCCCGTGAGCTCTGTCTCTCATGTTCATCCTCTCCCAATCCTGAAAGGCCCTGGCCTGCTTCGGCCTGCTCTTCCCCACATCCCTCTGAAGCCACAGACACCTCTCCCTCCACCTCCATAGGCTCCAGTTCCAGCTCATTTTCCTCAGCAGATTCAGGACGGAGGCATGACACATATAGAAAATATATTTGAAATTTGGACACAGTCATTTTCTTTTATTATTTAAGGAAAGCGACTAACAGCATTACTACAGTGTCTTCTATTAAATAGTTACAAGCAATATGTTTGTGTATGTGGGGCGGTGGGATGAAAATAATGGATTAAAATAGTTTACTTGAGAATCTTATACAAATTGAGTGCCTGTAGGTTCCTTTATTTAATTAACACATCATCAATAATTAAATCGTGATTAAATTATTATTTACCTTTAACGTTTATTTACTAATAAGGGAACCTTCTCAGGCAGCATATACTCTACAGTGCCTATGCTGTTTGAAATGATTTAAAAAACTTGCATATCACTTGTACACTACTCTAATTCAAAAAACAGTAAATATTTTTCCCCTCTGCTTTATCAACAGTATCTCCTGAAAGTCAATGAAATCAAGATTAAGAAAGGAGTTGACTTGCTTCAAAATCTAATCAAGTATTTCCACGCACAGTGCAAGTATGTTTTTCATCATGATAACAATGTTCTTTCTGAAAACAGTGTTCTTATTAGTTTGTATGGCAGATTGCATCACTGATATTTTAAAAAAAATCTGTACACCTCAACTATTCATCTTTCACAGGTATTCTATCAAGCACAGATTTAAAGGGTTGATTGTTGTCTTTATTATTTCCAATTAAATGAGGTATAGACTGAGATAATATTATGGCATATACTAATATTTCATCCTTAATTTCCATGTGGCTACTTAGACATAAATGTTGTCATTAAAAAAAGTGAAGCAGGCTGCTATTAGGAGAGTGTCAAAACTTTCAAAGTTTGAAATAGTTCAAGCAGGAAATATTCCTTAATTCAAAACAGATCCTTCGCATTTAAGATAAGTTGTTCCAACTTTGCCAGAACTGTTCTGAGCACTCTGAAAATGTTCTAAGATCCAAAGAGTCCACAGTGCATTTTAAGCTCAAAATATTTTATGTTGTATAGAGCATTTCTATACTATAAGTTATAGAATTTGTCAGATTACTAACTGGGAGAGGGACTGGAACCTCATTCACTTGGCTAAAGTAAGCAAGGAGAAACTGCAGAATTCTGATTTTCATCATCCCATCTGGGCATTATAGCAAAAAACAATCAGTGTTGTTTCAAAGAAGATAATTAGTTCACTGGGGTCATAGTAATTCAAAACACATAGTTTAATCTGCTTGCATGAGTGAGAATTTAGCATTGGCAATTTCTATACAGATTAATACTTTGGAATATGCATTCCATAATATTGTGGAATACTTTTTCAGAGCAGGGAAAATTTGGGATTTTGACAACCTGTACTAGATACTCTTACAAAATATTTGTCAGAGACAGTCAGAAAATGCTCATCTATCAGAAGGGCAGACTTGTTGTCAGAGATTATCTCTGCCAGTCCATGGAAATTGTGGGATCCATAAATATTGCTGTAGATAATTCTGATGCTAGAGACTGGTGCTAAAGGCTTTTATTCTTTTAAGACAGAGAACTTTCAAGAAGGTTAGAGAAACTGGTCAGAACCAAAGGAGGCGTGTGTGTGTGGACATCATGTTGCTTACTCAGGCTGGGAGATTTTAATGATTTTAATCTCAAAATATCAGATGCTTAAACAATCAGGAGTCTAGTACCCTTTCTCCTTTGAAACTCTCCTTTCAAGAGATTGTTTCCTCTCAAGAGATTGATAAGAGTATAGGAAGTTCTCACTTAATGACCACAATTTGAACTGGAGTTTCTGTTGCTGAGCGATGTTATTAACTGAAACATCACATGACTGCTCCTTTTGCGATGTCAGTTTTGGTAGTTCTGTTTGCGATGCTTAGGCCAGAATTGTGCTGTTGTTAGGCAAGAATCTCATGCTTCTCCTGCCTTGCTATGTTTGCCACCACTTCAGCTCTACCCATTCCCCCATCTCTCCCCATCTGTGCCAGTTTGGCTGCCCTGCGCGCCATCTGCCCTGCGCTCTGCCACCCCTCCTCCTGTTCTGTGCTCCATCGCCCTTCCCACCCTGTGCCCCACCTGCACTTCTCCTGCCCTGTGCTCTGCTGCCCCTGCTGGAAGCCCAGCCTTCTGCGGCCAGCAGCTGCCTTGCACAGGGCCGGGCCAGGTGCCCCTCATCAGCAGTTGGAAAAAGAACACAAGGGTCGCAGGGATAGAGGAGCCCAGGGCGTGGGGTGGCAGGATGGTGGAATACAGGACGGGAGATGGATTCAAAGTGCAGGGCGGTGGGGTGCAGGACAGCAGGGGTGGTGGGGTGCAGGGCAATTTTGATTATGCGACTGCATGGGCATTGCAGTGGCTGTCCTTTTGAGGATCGGGTGTAAGTATCATATGATCAGTGCTGTCATAACTTTGAACAGTTGCTGAATGAATTATCATTAATTGAGCACTACCTGTAACATCTCATAGAAGATTATAGATGGGAAATGTGGAAGTATGGTATATCTAGCTATGGTTTATTGAACAAACCCCATTTGTATTGTGTTTATTTTAATGTAGCATGTGAATCCAGCCACTGAGCTTTGTAAATTATAGTCACAGCAGAAATGATACCAATATTGCTCTCCAGAATATTCTGCTGACTGTCAACTTTAGGGAATACCATTAAAATTAAACAAGCCAATAGGGTTGGAATGAACAAGTATCTGTTTGTTGTTGTGATTGCAGGTCGTAAAAATGTAGCGTGGCATGGAAAAACAAATAGTAATAAAAACAGACACCGCCTGCATAAACCGATGAGCAACATACCGGTAGAAGGAAATTAACACTTAGCTACCCAGTGCTGTAATTTTGATCGTATACATTTCTTTCTGAGCTCGAAAGAGTGTAGCAGAAATAAAAGACCCGACTGCTAACAAATAGAATTGCATCTGCAAGAGATAATCCAGTCCTTTTGCATTTGATCCTTTACGTTTCTCTATCATCCATATTTTTCCTCTGATCTGATAGATAGGGCCGTAGAGGATATGGTGAATGATGTCCTCCTCTTGGCAGGTGACACAGGGACAATAGCGTTGTTCTGTGAAGTGTTTGCAGAACGTCCTTCTCTTTCAAGATATGCTGAAGGCATAATCTGTGAGTGAATGGGTGTAAAACCTTTCCTGAGTGACGCACAGATAGTGCTAATCAGATACTGGAAGAGGCTTCTTTGTTTCTTATATCTTAGGGGTGTTTGAATGAATACTTTGATGACTACTACAACGGTGTCTCTACTGGCATCTCTTTTGACGAGTTGATCTCCACAGTTTTTTTTCTGGTCCAAAATTTTTAAGTTCTTCCATGGGAAGCAGGGAGCACAGGTAGTCCTCGACGTAGGACCGCAATTGAGCTCAAAATTTCTGTGGCTAAGCGAGACGCTTGTTAAGTGAATTTCGCCCCATTTTACAACTTTTCTTGCCACAGCTGTTCAGTGAATCACTGCAGCTGTTAAGTTAGTAACAAGGTTGTTAAGTGAATTTTTCTTCCCTGTTGACTTTGCTTGTCAGATGTTTGCAAAAGTTTGATAACATGACCCTGGAGCCACTGCCCCCGTCATAAATATGTTGCCAAACATCCAAATTTTGATCACGTGACCGTGGGGGGGCGCGGCAATGGTTGCAAACGCGAAAAACGGCTGTAAGTCACTTTCTTCAGTGCCGTTGTAACTTTGAACGGTCACTAAATGAACTATTGTTAAGTCGAGGACTACATGTATAGTTAGAGAATGTGAGATAAACGCTTGATACCTTTTTTTTTCCCTCTGCCAATAATGCAAGTAACACAATTTACCTTGAAGGTATTCTAATTTTGGATAGTACCTTAGCAGTGCAAACTGCATGTCAACGGATACGGAGTATAGCTCTGCCTTCAAACTTAGATATCGGCAGAAAGTGTATCCTGGACATAAAATAAGGTTGATTAGATCCCACTCAGACCCCAAAGAAAGAAATGGGGATTTATTTATTTATTTATTTATTTGTTTGTTTATTTATTTATTTATCAGACTTATATGATAAAAGAAAGCTGCTTTCCAGTGATATAACTCCTAGTCTGTGACTTAGTATGATGTGTAAACTGACCCATTGTGGACTATTTCTAATATATGTGTTTATTTAAAACATTTATATATTACTTACCATTAAAAATCCCAAAGTACTTTCCTTTTCAGCAAACCAGGATTAAAACTCATTGTTTTGTGTGAACTCAGCCATTGCTTTTATCCTGGGATTTCTGACTCTTGCCTATCTTATGCCTTTAAAAGATTTCTTACTTCAGAAAGTATGATATGTATATATGCTGAAGGCTTTTTACAGATTTTCTAATTTCAGTAGTGGACCCCCTTGAGCATCATGAAATGCATTAAATGTGTATTAAGCAAAGCTAATACTTTGAATTAGCAAATCTTTTATATCTTTTACGAAGCTCTGGAAACCTTACACTAACTTTTATAGTTCCTTTTGAAAAACTTGTTTTTCTTTCACAGCTTCTTTCAGGATGGCCTGAAAGCGGTTGAAAGTCTCAAACCCTCCATAGAAAAGCTCTCCACAGATCTTCACACTGTAAGTAGTTGAACGTTAATCGTGTTTTTGGACTTTTCTCAACTTCTGAATTGGACTTTCTGAATGAACTCAAACAATTCATAAAACACAAAATTGTAAATTTGAAAACAAACCAACAAAAAACGATAGCTGTGTTTATTTAAAGTTTAGAAACAAGAAAGTAAATCATTTACAAGGGGTTATATACTGGTGGGGGGGGGAAACCAGCTTTTAAATTTTCTGAATTGAAAAGGTTAAAAAAGGGAGAAGCAGAATGTCTAGATTTTCTTAAATTTGCCTCTTCTTTTGGCCTTCTTATTAAGTGAAAGATCAACAGATATGTGATGGTAGTCTGCCTGCCTACCTTTCCTGTAAATCATGCAGTTTGGTGTTATTGGATGGCCATGCTGATATAGGAAGGGACAGATGAATTGAACCCAAGTGCTTAAAAAAAATCACCTTTCCCAATAGTACCCCCACCTGTGAACTGAGATCACATGGGGAGGCCTTGTTGATGGGATTCCCTTGCAGTGTGGTGGCCAGGAATAGGACCTCAGTGGCAGCATAGAATATGGCAGAGCGCTTTCCTGAGAGAGGTGCATCTGGTCCTCTAAGCCAGTGTTTTCTCACCCTCAGCAACTTTTAGATGCATGCTGGCTGGGGAATTCTGGGAGTTGAAGTCCACGCATCTTTCAGTTGATAAGATGGGGAAACACTGTACTGAATTATTCTAATCCAGACAACTGAAGATATGCTTATTTATTCAGTCATTTATAAGGTAAAAGCTGCCTCAGGAATATATCCCCTTCTAGATATTTTAAAAAATTAACCTTGTTGTACACAGTTTAGTTTTTTTTAATTGTCTTTTGGGTTTGGTTAATTTCAATTGTTTTATTAATTACCAAGGAATGTGTTTAGCGTTCTTCCATATGGATGTAAAGATAAAGAAGACCATGCCCTGGGAAGATAAAAGTGTTAAGAAAACTCCAAACCTTTAAATGATTTTGCAAACACATTTCTGAGTCATAAATGTCTGGGGATGAGATTAGTAATGGTCTGCCAGAGGTTAGCGGTGTTGATGTGCAGAAGAATAGTCTGTTCTGTGTTAGCTGAACTTCTAGAAGTTGTTCAAATCTAATCATGCTGAAAGGACCTAGGTCTTTTATACGAATATCTTTCTAATCCAACTAAAATATTGATTATTGATTAAATACTAATAATGACAATAATAATAATAGGGATAAAGCCCAGACCACAGAGTCAGAATTTTGTCCTCTTGTTGTAACCCCTCAGCATATACTTATTAGCCTTTGTGTTGTTTTTTTTATCAAACATTGATAAGGAAGAACCTAATTGTGATAACTGATTGGCTGACTACGTGCCATCAAGTTGTGTGAACTCTTAGTGGTCACATAAATATATATTTTTAGGACAATATAATAGGTAAAATTAATGTTAATCTGAATTACTGCTCACAGGAAAAGGGAGATGGAATTGCCTCCTCAGACTAAAAAAGTGCCTAGTCCAACATTATTTTTCATGATATCTAATAAGATTCTTTGAGGCAGCCTACAGTCGAGACATGAGAATATTAGAATCCTGGCCCCATTGTGTTTCTTAGCAACAGATGCTGAGAACTATGCTGATTTTGTAGTGAAGCCTTCACAGCAACTACTGATGCGAGTATGTTCCTGGTCTCTGAGTTGTTCTGTTCTCTAAAGGCAAGAAGCATTTTCCCTACACCCATACAAAATGTGCATTGACAATTTTATTTTGAACTGTTATGTCTCCACTCCAGATAAAGCAAGTGCAGGATGAAGAAAGAAAGCAATTAATTCAACTTAGGGATATTTTAAAATCTGCACTTCAGGTTGATCAGAAGGAGGTGAGCATATAAACCGATACAATGTGCTTTTCAGGTTTAACGGAAGCATTTACTGATTTATTGATTGTATGACATTAATACATTTTGCATTAGATTCAACATGATTTTGCTCAGATTTCTTAGAAAATTTCTGCATGGCTTATTCCTTTTGTGCCCAAAGCCTTTCTGACTTGTTTTTAACTGGGACACTGTCATACAGAATTGCAAGATTTTAAAATTATTTTTTTCCCTGGGAAACTTCAATATATTGTTCTGTAGGCATTGCTTCCGAAGTTCATGTAAACAAACAAAGACAAAAGGGTTCCACTGAAATTGTCAAATCTCTCCGCCTTTTCCTGCAAAGATGTCACTGGATTCTTAGACATGTTTTTGTATATAATCTTTAGCTCCCAGACTCCTCCCGAATTTATCTTAGAACTATAATTTTTATATATGTGAAAGCAATGGGAAATTATTAAGTATATGGTGAGTAATCATATTACCGTAAGTGGCTAATTAAATTAGAAATTCTAATACATGTAATTTTTGTCCTAGCCTCACCCACTTAATACTCATCCCAGTCATTTGGTGAAGTTCAGCTCCTGGCATTCTGCTCAGAAGCTAAGTCACCTCAGCCTGAAAAAGGCTGCACATTCTACCTTATCTATTAGATGCAGGCCCTACATTAGTGTCCATGGGTAGTCTTTCTGCAACCTTCACCACAAGCATCTCTGGACAAGTTCCCCTCTCTCTGTCAAAGTTTTCAACATGTTGCTGTGTTGAAAATACAGTAATTACTGTGTCTAGCTTGAGGCAGTATTAACTGAATCAGAGGGGGAAAATAGTGGCACTATTGGAATTATAAATGCATAAAAACTTCATAGACACTCTAGCTCAGTGGTGGCGAACCTATGGCACGGGTGCCAGAGGCGGCACTCAGAGCCCTCTCTGTGGGCACGCGCGCTGTCGCCCCAGTCCTAGGCCTTCAGATGGGTTTTATAAAACCTTTTTGCTTTAGGCCTCCGCTGTCGTGTGCAAAAAAAAAAAAAAGGTTCAAACAGTCAATTTCAGCTTCTCGCGGGAAAAAAAAAATCTTGCAAAGTTGGAATTGATTGATTGAACTTTTTAGTCCCACCCAGTCTGCTGTTACCACCGCAGCCACGGCCACCCAATGGGCCATGCCCACCCAATGGGCCACACCCACCCGGCACTCGACGATGCATAAGTGGTTTTGGGTTGCAGTTTGGGCACTCGGTCTCTAAAAGGTTCGCCATCACTGCTCTAGCTGATTTTACAGTAATGCCCCTGTAAGTTTGGGTTACTTCTTTGGATTATAGTTTTAGTTGGAAGACTCCCCCGAAGGCTTCTGGCCTTTTCATATTGGGATGAATCACCTGGACTTTATGAATAGGAAACAAAATAATTAGTACATTATTATCTGCTCCTTCTGAGTGCTATTCACCACATGCTCGCCCATGTATGCTAAAACTTAATGTAAAGATTTTAGTACAGGTAGTCCTTGACTTACAACCAGTTGGGACCAAATTGTTATTAAGTAAGTTGTGCCCGATTTTACAACTTTTATTTTAACCACATTTCTTAAGCAAATCACTGCAGTTGTTAAGTGGATCTGGCTTCCCCCGTTGACTTTGCTTGCTGAAAGACAGTTCGGAAGGAGGCAAATGGCGATCACATGTCCCCAGGACACTACAACCACCATAAATATACATGCTGGTTGCTAAGTGTCCAGATTTTGATCAGGGGACTATGGGGATGCTTCATCAATTGTAAGTGCGAGCAAGTCACTTTTTTCAGTGCTGTTGTAGCTTTGAACCATTTCTAAATGTTTGTAAGTTGAGGACTACCTGTTCAGCAGTATCTGTTTAGTGGTAGTTTGGGATACACAACTTTGAAACCTGAGCAAATAAAGGGAAGTATGCTTTTAAAGCTGTATGTATACAATAGCCTGTTACTGTATTCTGCTATGCTGTCTACTACATGTGTTTTTTGCATTGCAACTGATCTACTTTTCTTCCTAAAATGCATTTGCCTTTTGTGACCGAAGTCTAGGAGAGTAAGTCCTTTAAAAAATTTTTTTTATAAAAAAAAATATTCTGCATGAATGTAACGTGTTGTCAAGAAACTTAAGAGACCAGCATGTCAATAATTTCTTCTGTTTGGCATTTTGTGAGATTATATATTTAATTGTTAAACACAGATCAGTTGGACACAGGTCGAAAGTTTATACGTGCTACTACTAGTGGTCTCAGTTCTTTTTATACTAGCCCTTCTGTAGCCAAAATAACATAAATCATATTTATATTATATTAGCAGAATTTCAGAAATACCACCCAAAGACAAAAAAACAAACAAACACTGAGGACTGAGCCTGCATAATAGCATGGAATATTGATGATTGCCAGTAACTAGAAGGCCAGCATGGGAGGCTACAAGGAATCAAACATTGATGGTCATTTTAGATTCTAGGGAGGCCTCTTGGGGTACTGCCCCACAGATTACTGGGTGCAAGACCTTATTTGTTAAGTTTGGCTGTAGGAATCAGTAGGGAATGTTGCAACTGTACCAGTCCCCCTGATGCATAGGAACCTCCCTGATGGAGCTCTCTGAATCCGTGGCCAGGTTGGTGGTGGAGTTCCCCAGGTTTACAGTCTTGAAGACTTCAATTTACTTTTTCTGGGGTTGGGGTCTAAGGTAGCCTGGGAATTATCTAGACTCCTTTCGGTTGGGGTTCAGATCAGGAAAAGGGATAGAGATGGCATTGGTCGCACTCTTAGGTGACCTTTGGTGGGAAGAGGATGGGATCGTATGTGCCTCCTTGCTCTTCTGACATCGTAGCAGATTTCAATACCATTGACCATTGTACATTTTTGGACTGGGTCTGAGAGTTGGGGGTGGGCAGTACAGTGTTGTATTGGCTCTCTTACTTCCTCTGGAGCTGGTTCTCGTTAGTGTTGATAGGATAAGAGAGGTCCAGTCAGAACCCCTTATTTTGTGCTGGGCTGCATAGCTCGGTCCTTTCTCTCTTGCTGTTTATGAAGCCACTGAGTAAAGTCAGTGCTTTTTTTGTAAATTAAAAAAAAAAAAAGGTACTGGAACTCACACACGTCATACAACCCGCCTTGCCTACCCTACAAGGTTCCATCCAAAAAAAGTGCCGGAACTCCGTTCTGGGCGTTCTATGACAAAAAAAGCCCTGTGTAAGGTTATCCTAATGGTTTCGGGTATGGCATCACAAATATGTTGATGATAGCCAGCTTTATATCACCACTCCAAGTCGCCTGAATGATGCTATGGATGCCCTGTCCCAGTGTTTGGAGGCTGCGAGGGCCTGGATGGGGTAAAAGAGACTTTAGCATTGCAAATACGATGGATTTTCAAATCTGTGGGATTGTCTCCCTACCACATTTACAGCCTAGGTGTATTTAAGTGATGTTGATACTGTCTGGTACTTGAATAGTTCATGATATATACTTAGTAAACTTAGGAATTCATATTTCTTCAAATACGAATAATGAGATTAGGAAAAAATTATTCTAAAATGATTGGATTAACCTTGTGGCAAGATGGGTGGTAAGCATATTTAATAAATAAAAATAGTTACCCAAGCCACAATAATCTCTAGCCACTATTCCTTTTATAGGATTCTCAACTCCGTCAAAGTACAACGTACAGTTTACACCAACCTCAGGGAAATAAGGAGCATGGCACTGAAAGAGATGGCAGCCTTTATAAGAAAAGTGATGGGTATGTACAATAATGCTGCAGCATTTTGAATTTAAAAATAAAATTTGGGATTTCTTCAGCTCAAATTAATTTACAACAATGTCTCTTTTATTTTTTTTAATAAAACAGAATCAGGAAGGTGTGGCAGAAGAGAAAGTGCATTGTTAAAAATGGCTTCCTAACTATTTCCCATGGTACAGTAAGTATTTGTTTATAGTATTATATGTATAAAGATGATGGCTTATGTAAAAAATCTACATTAATCTGCAATTATTTTTATATGCCTGATATTTCCTAGATTCTTTCCAGAACAGATGATTAAAGAATTCATTACCATTGATACAGAATTTGGTCATGTTTTCCTACGATGCTTGATGAGGAATTCTAAAAATATTGCATGCCTTATGTGGGTACACAAGAATGAAGTTTTAATTCTGTACAGATGAATAAAAATATCTTTGATGCTTTTTGACTTTCATTTTTTAAATCATTAATTCATGTGTATTGTACATATCCAGCACCAGGGATTAAAGAGAAATCTGCTGAACAAATCATTCAAACATGATCATAGGAAAGATGGAATATTATTATTATGGTATCAGAAAGTCAGGGTGAGGAAATGAAGGTGCTTTATTTGATTAAGAACAAGAGCTATTTATTTAGGTCCTGGTTCCTTTAATTCCAGAACGGCAATCGACTGAATAGCATTGTTAGAAAAAAAATATAATTCCCCAATATCTGATTTCATAGCTGATGGACTTTTTCATTTGGGAGTTTGTATTTACTTATTTAACATTTTTTTTAAAAAAGGGGTATGCTTAGTTCTTTCTGTACATCTGTTACGATGCTAATGAGATCATGATCAGAGGTTTCTGAAAGCAAAGTCTATTTGTTATTACGGTATGCTGACAGTTACTTTGCCTAATATAAGACATAAATAACTGTACTGTTGATTGCGAATACAGATTGTATACAAGCAGAAATGCAATGTTATGATAAAATAAATATATTGATAAGGTTTCATTCAAAGTAGCATATTTCTGTTCCAATTTCTTCTTCCTCAGAAACATATTAGAAGAACTGATAATAGTATTTTTGCAAAAAGTGTTGAATTCATACAAGCAGTAACGACGTCATTTTAGAAGGCTCAGCTATGCATTTGTTGTGAACATCTGCACTGAATTCTTTATATGTGTAACTTTTTGCAGATTTGGTTCTACCATGATTTTGCACGATTTAACTTTGTGGGGAAATCAACATCTATGCAAAGGCCTCCCCTGATGACAAACGTTTTCACAATGTGTGCATATGCTCAAGACATTCTATGCTCATTTTATTAAAAGAATGAATTCATAACAGTAAGGCTACTGCATGCACCCAATAATAGAATATACACTTTATAATTGTAAAAAAATAATTTAAATAAAATTATTTAAGGAGAACTTGCAGTTGATAAAAATGAATAGTAATAATATAATTGAGAACAACTGCCCCAAGCCTTGATGCACTTGTGCTGTGCTGTGTTGCAGTGACCCCTCATGCAACCCCTCAGACTCTCCCCCCCCCCCCGTTGGCTTCAGCCACTCTCTCTGTCCTCACACTAGCCACTTATACACCATTATATACTCTTTTCCCACTTGGCAGCCACTTACTTGCCTTTTGGCCTGTTTGCAAGCTATCTGGGGCTTGTAACATCCAGCCTGCTTCCCCACTGACTTGACTTGCTTAATGACCCATGAACCTTGCTTAAGGATGGCAACAGGGACTGCCAGTATTGCTGTCATGAACTGAAGGGATCACATGGTGTTACCCTTTATGACCATATCCCTTTTAATGATAGAAATTCTGTTCTGTTGTCAACCAAGGACTCCCTGTATTGTAATGAAATAGCATTTCACTTTGTGCTGCATGTTCCTTCTTAGTTTTCGAAATTAGAGGAATAGTAAACCCATTTGATCATTTTCTTCTCAAAATAGCTTTCTTTTCTGTTCAGGTGTATTACTAAGGTAATTCATTTTTGAAGGACCATGAACATATGGAAATTTGAACATACACCTCTTTTTTCATGTTTGGCTTCTCCCTCCTCATCCCGTTTAGTGTGTAGCATAACAGATTAGATTGTCAAACTATAATTAAGGGGTCACAGCAAGTACTGTACTAGCACCTGGCTGATCCCCCAAAAGCTAAGGGGGACTGGATTTAGTAGTTGAAAAACCTCTTGGAAAAAGTCAGCAGCCAACCACTTCTCTGCTGTTGCCAAAGACATGGAGGAAATCTTTAATTAAGAATCATCTGCTTTGGAGACGAACACCATAAATTGCTCAAATGGACAGAACAGCCGCATTAGAGATAGCGCTAAATAGAAAATTAGAAAGACAGTCCCAGGCAAAAGCACACAACACTGTACTTCCTTTCTACACCTGTAAGCCCTTATTGGGAAATGTATCTGAAAAGTGAACCTCTGTTTTCTTCCAAGCTGCTACTAAACTAGTTTTTATCATTCATAGTATTCCTATATGCGTCTCATTAGAATGCAGGTTTTTAAAAATGCAGTGGGTCTTGGTTCCAGATAAAATGATATGGATTATAGCCCTACACAGCTTCTGTGTAGTAGATCTGTGTTTCAAAGGATTTCTGTTTCAATTGGAATATTTTTCTATAAAAACATGATTGTAGGGTATGTTTTGCTTTCTTAGATTTAATTATATTTAACATTCAATTTGTAAAGAAAAGTACCTTACTGTACTTTACTTTCTGTCCATAGATTATATCACTGATTCTCCAAGGAAGTTAAAATTATGAATTTTTGGGAGACTAGTTATTAAAAGTGTATCAGTCATATTTCTTAATTTTGTCAGCATGAAAGTGTCTGATCTCATTTAGGTACCCTTTTAATTACAGTAATTAAAATAATTAGTTATTAAGTCCAAATGATAATTTCATAATAATAATGTATTTTGTGGGGAACGATTCAATCAATTTTATATTTGCAATTCATTTTAAAATCAACTGAAATATTAAAAATATCTATTCAATTTCCAGTTTTCAATACTGCTGCTGCTTTCTTTCTCCAATAACTAGTCATAACTCCTTTTCCTTTTTGGATAGGTATCAGTCAAATCAACATGATCAATTGATACTTGACTTTATAATTTAATTCCCCACCTTCTTTTACTCTGGGTATTAGAAGTTTTAAAATGCCTTATTTTTTTTACTAGTATCTTGCAATGGTAATTTACAGAAAGAAGAAATTACAGTTGAGAATTCTTTTCTTTCATACTGGCTGATTCTACCCATGCCCTAAACTAGTCCCTGTGGCTTCTAAATGGTTTAATTTGTATGCAAATGTGCAAAATTGTTATCAGAGGAATGTATGCCATCAGAGTGGGTGTGGCCAAGAATATGGGCTTTCCTTTGGTATATTAAGGTGATTAGGAGAGCAAAAATGGATGCCTTAAACCTAATACGTTTGAAACACCCTTTTTACCTCTTTTAAACAATGTTGGGTAGAGTGCTTGAACTCTTACATAATATGTAAATAGCCTTTGTGCCTTGTTCACCAAATTATATTCACAATATACCCCATGCCTTAGTGAGATGTAGCAAAGAAGTAGTTTTAAAAGCTGGTTTGTGCTTTTAAGGAACCAAGTTACAACCGAACACTCTTTCCAAGCACTTGCAGCGATTATTTTACATAGAGTAGTGCCAAAGATACTCTGCTGTGTTATAACCTGTATGTTTTGCTTTAATATCAGTGCAGCTGTAGGTACTCTAATCGTACTCCAATGAGTATATTCTGTGTGGGGAGCTGCTCTGTTTATTATTTCTGCGGATGTTCTGAGATCAAATTAGATCTTGGGTTCTTCAAGTTTAAATCATAAGGACCAATCTCGTGCAATATTATTTCTTTCTGACTTTTTATATTTGGTTTTCAGTGATCCTGGTGCCTTCCATTGTTACGTTCTCTTCCGGAGAAAGGGCTTCTTTTTTCTTCCTCTGATTTTGTGTTGTTGTTGTTTTGAAGGAGCTGGATTGGAATGTGGGGAAATAGGGCAGGGTAGCCTTTCTGCCCTGTTAATCTCATTTCACCCATCCACTCCGTCCCTTTCTATCTGCCCTCAAACACATTTTCTGAATAGGCCCTTCCTCCTCTGGAACAGCTCCTGTTTTGAATTAATTAACCTGACACATTTGGAATAAAACTCACTTCAGCATTCAGGCCAATTGCTTTTACAGGGGAAAGAATAGATGCTCATTATCCATGAGGTCCTACATCATGCAAAACCATGATATGATTTCATTAGATTTCAGCTTGAAGAGAGATGGCAGCTTCTATCGTTTTAAGGGCTGCCATACTCGAAAGGATCCAGAATCCAAAGTGAGCTGATATAAAATCTTTATTTTATGACAAATGTGACTTTTCTTAGGCCCCAACAGATCCTCTATGTTTATCTCAGCAAATGTATTCCAGTAGATACCAAAGGAAAGGAAAGAAGAAGGAGAAAGTAGAGACTGGATAGGGAAGGGTTAGGGAGAGACAGAGGGAAAGAAAATAGTGGTGAGGATAATGAAAAAGCAGAAAAACTGGAGGGGGGGAGAGAGATGCTGATAGAACAGATTGAAGACAATGAGGAAATTGAGATTAAAGAGGAAAAGTAGAAAGACAGCATTTGGAAGAATGAAACATCAGAAAAGTCAAATGGGAAAGCAGAGAAAAGGATAAATTCAGAGAGGCATCACAGACAGAAAAACTGATGGGGAGGCAAGGAGCAGGTAGAAAAGATTGGTAGGAATGTAGGAAAAAAAGATTAAAGGCAGCAAAAAGAACTGTAATCCCAGGGAAAGCACTGTGGATGCAGGGGAAGTGTATGTTGTGAGAGGTCAAGGGCAATTTGTGTCATAAGTGATGACCCTTGAGGCTGCATGCAGTCCATACTTTGCTCACCTGGCTTGGCATACTACAATATACAGCCAGTGAGGTGTAGGTGTGTTTTATGGCAGATCATATTGTGCAAACCCAAGCCATTTTTGGTTTGTTCAATAAATGCCAAGTTAGCTAGTAACAGCTGTGTTTGCTTGTAGAGATAGATATCTGGCTAAATATGAGTGGGAGTATTTTGATATATTTCCTAGTAAGGTATGTTCCCTTTCAGAATGAAAAAGGAATGGATAAAGTTTCTACTAGCTGTGACATGCATTCCTAACCTTTCTAATTTGGAAACAAATAGGTCTGGTTATTTTTCTTTCTTCCATCAATTAAAAAAAAATCCATTTTTTTAAAGATTAAGGTCAAGGATGTTTTCTGATTAGAACATCATTTCCAGGAAACATAGGCTTATGCAGTAAGGGACCAAAAGGGGTTATTATGTTCTCAGGAAGAAAAAAAGGGAACAAAAGCTATGCAAAAAAAAGGTTGTGGGGTTTTTTTTAACGTCCACTTACTTTTCCGTTTGCTGTGCCAACATAACATTGCATTGATTTTAGAAATAGGTTTATAAAGCACTAAGCCCATCGATTGCAGTTTTAATATGACCCTTCAGATCATACCCATAATTTAAAACCCTGGAAACTGACCATTGCTAAAATTGCTTCATCGGCTTTTAAAATAAATAAATCGTATTTCTTGGTTCAGTTTTGTCTCCTGTTGCCACATTTTAACTTGATTTCTGATTTCTGTTCATTTTTTTAGAGCAGAGTTTGGAACTAAATTCATTCCCCTGCCTACAGTAGCATGCAAAGAGGTCTTTATTTATATAGCAGGAGGAGAAAATAATACATCCAGATAATTTTTGTCCCATTTCCCCCATCAATAACAACTATATTCTAAATAATAGAATATACTTTATCTTTGATTATGAATGCCACTAATGTCTGCTTGAGGTCTATGGTTGCCATAAAAACAGGATTTTTTTTCTTGCTGTGCATATTATGTAACTGCTCTGTCTTGTTTCAATGGTTAAGCTTTATATGTAATTTTGTTCTGTCAGTTACCAAAGTAATTTGTCTTGAATTCTGTTGATCTGCTATTATTAATATAAGAACTAAATGTTAATCGTAATGTGTGGTATTTAAACATAAGGGAGTCTTGCATTTCTTTTCAGTCCTATTAGGTCTCTTATAAAAGTATGTTCTATTTTAATTGGTCACCATTAATTTTATTATCAGATTACCATTAATTTTATTACCAGATACAAACCAGATGTTTCCTCTGAACAGTAAGTTAAATTCCATTAGTCAAGTTACAGCAGGAAAACTGTCCATAAGTAATTAGTTGCCCATTTTTTATCATAAAAAAATAAATCACATCAGTATGAGTTGCTTAGAAGAATAATTTGCCACATTTGTAAAAATACTTGAGTAGAAAGATTATTTTTTTTAATCACACCAAAAATGTAAATTTTTAAGTTGATCCAAACTCATCCTAAAAACAGTAATTCAGCTTAACAATAGATTATTCAAAAAAACACTGGCTATCTATATATTTCATTAATTTCTGCAAGCACAACTTTGATGGGCTTAACTGCAGGAGGGTTTTTCCTTTCAGAATCAATGGTAACAGAAAATGTCTTTATTCTTTATATGCTTTTACTAAGGGATTTCCTTTTTGTTTTGTTTTTCTTTAATTAGGCAAACCGACCTCCTGCAAAGCTCAATCTGTTAACTTGCCAAGTGAAAACAAATCCAGAAGAGAAAAAATGTTTTGACCTCATATCACGTAGGTTTGTTGTTCAGTTTTGTAGGTACTCTTATTTTTAGTTAGTTCTACTTACTTCCATATTGTCTCAGAAAAGGAATTAATGGGAGAGTCCGATGTTCGGTTCAAATATAGTTAGAAGATATTTCCTGCAGTTTGCTGTCTATAGACATTTGTCTTTTCATATATAATTGTATATGTGTGTCAATGAAGCTGTCTGTTGCTTTTATCTGTTATCATTGCTACGCTAACTTGTGAGGTGCAACTTTATACCTTTTTTCAAATTGGTTTCAACTGTGCTTTCCTGATGTTGCTACAGAATTAAATCTCAATCATCGTGCAGCATAATGCAGTTTTTTTTTAACATTTGAAAGGCAAACGATAAAATTATATATAACTGCCATTGTAGCTTTTCCTTGGGAATAGGATTTCTCCTTTTGTACCAGGAAATGACAGAGCATATTAACAGATTTCAGAGGGTAAACATTTGCTCTCATCAGTAGAGGCCTGTTTCTTGCCGCTTGTTTATCACAAAACAGTTGTAAGCATGGTTACCGTGGAAGAAGACTCATCTGTCCATGCAGCGCAACTTTTGTAAAGGAAATGGAAAAGTCACTACAGCTTAAGGGGATGTTTTACCTAGCAGCAAAGAGCAGCAGCAGGGAACCAAATGGGCAAATCACAGAAATAGAGAGGCAAAATGTGGTCAAAAGTAAGAAGTCATAAGAAGAAGAGAGTCTATTTTGAATTTTACAGTAAATAGCCAATATATTTTGTTAGTAATTGTATAGTTCCACATACTACAGTAACAGTATCCCAGACACTCTATTATGCATTATGCAAGGTATTAATGAGATGAGATCATACAGGGTATTTTTCTGATGGTTCATTGGATTTTACTGATTTGTGGAAATAAGATGCTATAAATAATGACATTTAAACAGCATTTTTGTCTATATACATTCACTCACACGTACAATTGTATTTATAACAATCCTTAGTTTTTTTAAAAAATTGAAATACAGTTTGGGGTTAGCATTAATGAATTTTGGGTTCCGTTGAAGCTTTTTAGGTATCACCTTCATTATATTCTAAAGCTGCTCGATAGACCATGCATCTTTTTTTGGGGTTAAAATTTGATTAGTTATTGAAATGTAAAATACATTTTTCAAAGAAAAAAGAAAATAATGACCACACACTTTCAAAACCCTTATAAGAAATTCTGAATTACTGAATACTTTGTTGATGTTGGTTTGTTCATGAACCTATGTAGATTACTTTGAAGACTGGGTAGATGTTACAGATGTGCTGATTCTTTTCTTTTATTCTTCTCCTTTTATGTGCATGAATCTTTGCTTCACTATTTGCTTGTTCATCATTGGAATGGTCTCAATATAACACCGCCATAATTAAGGATAGTTCAAATCTAAGCCCAATTCAAGACCTCATTATAAGTTTGGAAACCATGGTTGTTGCCGGGATACGCTGATATATGAAATTAAATTATTCTTGAAATAATTTAAGATAAAATTTGCTTGTGAGAGATGAACAGGGAGACAGAAAAATGGGCAATGAAATCCTGGCACATATCCATAACAGTGCTTATTTGCAGTTTTCATCTGTATTTTGATTGATTTAGTGCTGCTTTATCTGTGCTGATGCTGTGCTTTTAGATCAGTGGTTCTCAACCTTTTTCAGGTTGAGACCCCACTTGTGCCGCTCATGCGCGGCGTGCGCGTGACAAAAAAAACACAAAATGGCGGACCGCGACAACCCGATCCGCGCGTGCACGGCACGCGCGCGATGGCCCGAACCACGCATGTGCGGCGCGCGCAATGAAAAAAACAAAACAAAATGGTGGACCGCAACGGGCCGATCTGCGCATGCGTGGCGTGCGCGCGATGGCCCGAACCGCACATGCGCGGCGCGTGCGCGACGAGAAAAAAAAACAAAACCAAAAAAAACCACACAAAATGGTGTCCGGCGACCCCCGCGAAACGGTCATTCGACCCCAAATGGGGTGGCGACCCATAGGTTGAGAACCGCTGTTTTAGATAGTATATTTTTTGGTCAGAAAAGAAACAATTATTTGGTTACTCAAAGTGGCTATTCAGTAAATAGTCGGCAGATATAATTTGGACATCAGAAACATTATGGAATCATTTGTTTACGTTATTGTTGAGAAAGACCTATTTTATTCAATTCCGAAGAACATATTTTTGTCTACTTAAACTGTGAGCATATAGATTCTTTCGATGAGTTAGAATTGATTTTCTTTATCTCTAGATTCTTTTTTATAAGTGCTGTTTAATTGTTCCATAGCTCCCCAATAATAAGAACAAGAACAACCAAGTTTAACAAAAGGTTTTGCCTTAGTTTCTTTTTATGTTTTTACTCTGCTGTTTCTATATTTTATTAGATTATAGAATAACATATAAAAATACAAAAGCAAAGAGTAGGACACAGTGGGGAGGGAAAAGGGGAAAGAAAAGTGAGGGGGAGAAGGGAAAAAGAAAAGAAAAGGCATTGACTTCGACTTCCTCTGTTGCAGTAGAACAGCGGTTCTCAACCTTTTTCAGGCCGAGACCCCAACCTGCGCCGCCCATGCGCGGCGCGACGGCCGAGGGGAAATGGGGGAAAAAATGGTGGACTTCGTTGTTTGGTGACCCCCGTGAAACGGTCGTTCGACCCCAAATGGGGTCGCGACCCACAGGTTGAGAACCGCTGCAGTAACTTTTCCATAATAGTATAAACTGGCCATTTCTATAACAACAAATCAATCTAATCAGTAAAACCCAAAATCAAAGTTTCATTTTTTTTCCACCTCAAGCACAAAATCCAGAAGCGGTCTCCATATAGAAACAAAAGTATTTATATTAGTTTTTTTAATCAAAATAGTTAATTTAGTCATCTCTGCCAACTCCATCAGCTTCTGTATTTTTATGTTTTTACTCTGGTTGCTGTTTGTTGCTCCCCAAATGAAGCTAGATTTGACATTGTTTATCCATGTCTAGTTGGTTAGCAGTAGGAAGTTAGTGTCCAGAATTGGATGTAATCAATAGGTTAAAGCTCCAAGGAAGCAGTTCCAGGTTAGACATCCGAAGTAGCTTCCCAATTGTGTGATCTGTTATCCAGTGGAACATGTTGCCACATGATGTGGTGGTTTTGCCTTTGCTAAAGGTCTTCAAACAAAGGATAGATGGTCACTAAAAATTGTGTACTGGATTTTGCATCGCTGGGAGTTGGATTAGATAACTCCTATAATCCTTCCAATCCTTGTGATCTTTTCTTCATATATTGCTTTATTCTTTCGCTATATTCTGCTTCGTGATAGGTAAAAAGAACAATTGTAACCGTCTTTTCTTCCTTTTTAATACTGTTTTTCTGGACTGAAATATTTAGTCAACAGGGTGGGTCCTACAACTGTTTAGGATTATTGCTTGGGTGTTTTTGTTTATTGCATTGTTAAACGTAAAGCCCTTGCAGTCAGTCTGCTTCCAATGAATGTGCATGAAAAAGGATTTAGCCATAATTTATTTTCTTACCCATCTGAATCTTATTAACTGAAAATCAGTTTACTCTTGGAATTGGAACTATGTCCCTCCCCCTTTGTTTGATTATGCCTAACATCTTTTTCCACATTCATTATAACTTCATTACAGATGTTCATTATGAGAGTTGTGCAGTTCTTCTGGGCATGTGGGGGTATAAACCTAGCACCTATCTGGAAGCCAAAGGAGCTGTATCTTTTCCCAAAACTGCCTGCTGCTCAGAAAAGACATAATTTGTTTAGGAGTGCTAATAGTACTATGTACTTACAATTACATGTTCTGAAACTTTAAAAAAAAAATACAGGTAGTCCTCGAGTTATGATGGTAATTGAGCCTGGCAATTACAGTTGTAAATTGTGATGGTTGTAAAATGATTCACCGTATTGCTGGATCTGATTTTACAACCTTTTTCATGGGATTATTGAGGAATACCACAGTTGTTAATTGAACCCATTGTTCGCTGTGTGCATTTCTTACCAGAAACCACTGAAAATCGCAGTAACGTGACCATGGGGCAGTGCAAATGACGGTAAATGCAGACAAGTTGCCAAGCACCCAAAATGCAATCATATGACTGAAGGGGGGGGCAGTGTCAGAACTTCAATAAGTACTTTTGGGTGGGTCTGTCATAACTTAAAAACATTCGCTAAGCAACTGGTTATAAGTCATTGACTGCCTGTATCAATTTAAACCCTTTATTCCCTTAATGAGCTAAAATATTTATCTTATTCATTATTCCCTTCCATCCCAACCTGTTTCTTTTGATTCCTGAAATTTTCCTCGCTGGCTGCAAACATTCTGATCCTTCTGTTACTTGCTGATATTTACATGTTCCTTCTTCTCCTGTCACCTGCTCTTTTTTCGGAGTGGGGATAGGTGGAAGATTTATATGAACTTATCTTTAAGATAGTTTGTAAATGTGATTAAAAGTATGATATATGTTGGCCCTGTTAACTCATTCTGTTATTTAGTGCTTGGGAAACTTTCCCTTGCTGTTCAGTTACCTTATTTTGCTTTTGCAAGAAATCTTTTTTTCATCCCTACCAAGTGGTTATCAAGAGCAGAGTGCATTATAGGAATCTGTTTGTGAGATGACTCAGGCATGAAAGATGGGAGGGCCTCCTGGTCCAGGAAGGGAAATACAATAGAGGCACCTCTGCAAAGGCCCTTTTGCCCACAGCTACCACCTGCTCTTCAAGCAGAGGTACATCTAATGTATTTCCCATCCTGGGCCTGGAGGTCCATTCATCATTCATGCCTTAGTCATCTCACAAACAGATTCCTATAATGCACTCTGCAACACTACCCTCATTGTGCACACCAGTCTCAAATTGGGAAGCGTGACCCCATCCATGACCCAAAGGTAGAAGATCCCTACACCCAATGCAGTCAAGTATCCACAGCCACTCAGTCTTTTTAGGGTTAAGCGGGAGTCAATTCTTCCCCAGCCAAATCTAGTCTCCAGCTCCTGGCACAGAACCTTGACAGCATTAGATGGGTCTAAGACAGCGGTTCTCAACCTATGGGTCGCGACCCCATTTGGGGTCGAACAATCGTTTTGCGGGGGTCGCCAGACACCGCGGTCCGCCATTTTGGGTTTTTTTTGTTTTTTGTTTGTCGGGCGCTGTTGTGGGTGTCTCACGACTGGATGATGACATATCAGAGGATGAGGAAGCACAAGCAGGCCCCTCTGGGTATTTCCCCCCCCCCCCGGCAGCCGAGTCAGACAATGAGGAGTTTTGTATGCATTCTGAATCAGACTCTCCAAATGATGAGTCAGATTTAGAGCAAGAAGATAAATGGATTGATCCGAGGTTCCGAAGGTTTGATAAGCGAAGGTGTCAGTTAACTGGAAAAAGGAAGTAATGGGGGGAAGTGACGTATCGGACACTATATTAGAGGGGGGAAGGAGACTACGCCCTTGTTACGAGCAACGTTTATCAAGGAGAGGTTTGGAAACTTTTGCAGTGTTTTGAAAGTCTGATGTTTTGAAAACCTACCGAAGGATAATGAGGTCTTGGACAATGTGATAAAGACAGAGTGAGTAATTGGAAAGTTTGGAAGGAGTTTGTTGTAATCTAAATGTAAATAATGAGTCTTGGATGTTTCTGCCAGCAAAATGTCAGCAGCTTGCTTTGAAATGAATCCTTTTGAAATGTGTTTAATAAATCTCTTAAAGACATATTTACGTGGCTTTTAATGAGCTGAGAGAGGCCAAATATAACAGGCGCGCACCGTGCATGCGCGGTTCAGGCTGTCGCGCGCGCGCCGCGCATGCGTGGATCGGCCCGTCGCGGTCCACCATTTTGGTTTTTTTTGTTTTTTTTCTTCGCGCATGCGCGGTTTGGGCCGTCGCCCGCGCGCCATTTTGTTTTTGGTTTTTTTGTCGGCCGCGCATGCGCGGATCGGCCCGGCACGCGCATGTGCGCGCACGCACCGGGGTCGCGCCGCACATGGGCGGGGCAAGTGGGGTCTCAACCTGAAAAAGGTTGAGAACCACTGGTCTAAGATGTACAGTTGCTCCCTAAAATATTTCAGTTTGTTTTTCAATTGAATTGTACACCTTATGTTGTTAGTTGCGAAGTCGTGTCCGATGCATCGCGACCCATGGAAAATGTTCCTCCAGGCCTTCCTGTCCTCTACCATCTTCTGGAGTCGATTTAAGCTCACCTACTGCTTCAGTGACTCCATCCAGCAACCTCATTCTCTGTCGTCCCATTCTTCTATTGCCCTCAATCTTTCCCAGCATTAGGCTCTTCTCCAGTGAGTCCTTCCTTCTCATTAGGTGGCCAAAGTACTTGAGTTTCAACTTCAGGATCTGGCCTTCTAAAGAGCAGTCAGGGTTGATCTCCTCTAGGGCTGACCGGTTTGATCACCTTGCAGTCCAGGCAGGAGTCTTCTCCACCACCATAGTTCAAAGGCCTCAATTCTTTTGCATTCAGCCTTTTTTATGGCCCAACTTTCACAGCCATACATTGCAACTGGGAAAAACCATGGCCTTGACTATACGTACTTTTGTTGGCAGGGTGATGTCTCTGCTTTTTAGTATGCTGTTTAGATTTGCCATAGCTTTCCTCCCCAGGAGCAAGCGTCTTTTAATTTCTTGGCTGCAGTCCCCATCTGTGGTGATCTTGGAGCCCAGGAAGATAAAATCTGTCACTATGTACACCTTATATGTTATATTAAAGGTGAAAAAAAATCCTGAAGAGATTTAGCTTGGTCTGATTTTTTTGCATCTCAGAAGCCTGGCATTTTAACAGGGGCATGTAGACTTTTTATATCTACTGTGGAATTAGCATATCATCAGCATACTGATGATACTTAACTTTGAATTAACGACCTCATTCAGAAGTTGCATGGAGGTGTTGAGCAAAAGGGGTGAGACTATAAAAACTTGTAGCATCCTGCATGTGAGAGTCCATGGACTCGTTCTCTCCCCCTCTCATAACGTTGACTGGAGTCAAGTCACAAAGAAAAGAGAACCACTGCAGCACAGTGTCTCCCCCTCCCAAGTGTCAAAGCTGGTACAAGAATAAGTGGTGTTGAAAACTACTGAGAAATCAAGGAGCACAAAGATAGACACCTTATCTACATTCTAGCCTTACTGTAGGGCATTATTATTCACCCAGGATCCTCTTTTGCTAAAGCCCAACCACTTTCTCAACAACCTTCCTAAAATGGGAAGGTTGGAGATTAGACAAAAATTGTCCAAGAAGATTGGGTTCAATAGCAGCTTCTGCCCCACTCTCCCGGCCTTCTGAAGGAATCTTAAAACTTATCTTTGCCGGCAGGCCTGGGGCTGACTGTGGATCGTTGAATGAATGATGAATGTGCCTGGGGTGTTATTTTTTTAATGTTTTTAGTTTTGGACTTGTTTTTGAAATATTGTTTTATTTATGTTGTAAGCCGCTCCGAGTCTTCGGAGAGGAGCGGCATATAAGTCCGAAAAATTAAATTAAATTAAATTAATTCTTGAGGATCCTCCTTCAAGGCCTAGGAGAGCCAGCTTGGTCTAGTGCAGGGGTAGGCAACCTTGGCTCTTTTATGACTCGTGGACTTCAACTCCCAGAATTCCTGAGCCAGCATGGCTCAGCTTGGAAACCTTCCTTTCCCCTCAGCATGGCTGGCTCAGGAATTCTGGGAGTTAAAGTCCACGAGTCATAAAAGAAGCCAAGGTTGCCTACCCCTGGTCTAGTGGTTAAGGCACCAGGCTAGAAACCAGGACTTCTAATCCTACGTTAAGCATTGAAAGCCAGCTGAGTGACTTTGATGTGTTGCTCTCAGCCCAGCTCACCTCAAAGATAGCAGTGGTGGGGAAAATAGGAGAAGTAGTATTATGTTCCTCCCCTCCTTGCATTGTTTATAAAAAATAAAGGATTAAAAGATGCACAGTTTCCTTTTGGAAGGCATGACCCGTATGATGTTTGTTTGTGTGGAGGATAGATACTGCAGACAGTGTTCGTTTTATTGTGTTCTCCACTTATTTAACCCAGATGCTTGATACGGAACTGGGAAGTACATATGTTGGAATTTCTGAAGAGGAATGGGATGTTTAGTTTGCTGGACATTTGATATTACACTAGTTGCAAGACTGGGGACTACCATCCACTGACAGTCAAACTTGATAGTAAAAATGAATTTTAAAAAAATGTTTCAAGTGAGCTAGAAGGAACTTTATGAAAAGAAAGGACAGTATAACTGATCTAAACAAATATCCATTTAGCTAAGAAAATCACAGTAATGCCTGGCAAGACAGTTATTACTAATAACTACAAGTAGTCCTCGACTTACGACCACAATTGAGCCCAAGATTTATGTTGTTAAGTGAGACATTTGTTAAGTGAGTTCTGCCCCATTTTACAACCTTTTTTGGCCACTTTTGTTAAGTGAATCACTGTGGTTGATAAGTTAGTAATCCGGTTGTTAAGTGATTCTGGCTTCCCCACTGACTTTGCTTGTCAGAAGATCTTGTGACCCTGCGACACTGCAGCGGTCATAAGTATGAACCAGTTCCCAAGCATCTGAATTTTGATCACATGATCATGGGGATGCTGCAAAGGTTGTAACTGAAAAATGGTCATAAGTCGCTTTTTTCAGTGTGATTGTAACTTTGAACTGTTGTAAGTCAAGGACTACTTGTTATGGGAGTGCTTCTTCTTGGGCCCAAAATACTCATATTCCAGATATATGGGAAACAGGATGGAAAAATAATCAACATGTTATTGAGAATGACTTGTAAAATGTGTACTAATCTCTGTTTATTCTAGCTAGTGCTGAGCGAGATTAAAAAGAAAAAATACTTGATTTTATATATGAATTGGTAGCAGAACAAATTGCCTCCAGATTGCTTAATCCTATACATGAAGGTTCTTATTAATTTTAATCCTGTTTAACATATCACAGGGCAGTGATTTAAATACAATTATGAGATCAGTTTTTAATAAGTGAGTCAATTAAGTGTTCATTAAAATATGTAATTTGAATAAATAACATACATATTTATTTGTAAAAATAAACACATAGAACAATGGTAAATTTTATTATTTTATAGATGACAGAACGTATCATTTCCAAGCAGAGGATGAACAGGACTGTCAAATGTAAGTTGCATTAATATTATAGGTAGTCCTCATTTCGTGACCTGTATCTCGTTCATTAAATGAACCTGTCACTAACTGAAACTGCAACTGTGCTTATGATCTCATTTCAGAGATATTTCCAGGTTTTATAACATATTTCCTATTTCTCAGTTTCTTTTCATGTGATTTCTAATCCGCCCCTACAAAAATGGCTTGAAAGCAATTTATCTATTCTCTGTTATTTTATTTTGTAGCCTAGCCTCAACCTTTGAAAACTTCTGTCTTTATTTAAATTTCATTCTGTGAGGATAGTAGCAAACTGTCAGTTCCATGTCCTGCCATAATATATGTTTTTATTTTTCAAGTTGGATATCTGTACTGCAGAATAGTAAAGAAGAAGCTTTAAACAATGCCTTCAAAGGCGATGATAACACAGGAGAAAACAACATTGTCCAAGAGCTGACAAGAGAAATAATATCTGATGTGCAAAGAATGCCTGGAAATGACATGTGTTGTGACTGTGGAGCACAAGGTGACTTTAAAATCTCATAAAATTACTGTCTTTCCCCTTCTTCCTGTCTAAGCAGGAAGCAGTGGTGAAAACAATGCCTGGATCCCCAGCATGCAGCTCAAGGACTTAGTAAACAAACAAATACTGTAGGATGAAATAGTTTTCCGAGAACTCACAAGACAAGGGCAAACAAGGATGTTTTAGGGAAACAAAGAGATACTTAGGAAAATTTATATAATCTTTTGGGCAGTTTGATTAAAATTAAGTTTAAGAATCAGGCCGGGGGGGGGACAGGTTTGATAGTCCCTGTTGTAAAGGAAAGCTATTAATTATAATATTGTCAGAAAAGTAGCATCAGCCAGGAAAACTAATTACGAATAGGCCCTTTATTGTTATTTAGCTTCTTTGTGTTTAGATATAAATTCAAGTACTTCATGATGAAATAGCCCTTACAGAATTTTCATTTCTATGAATAAAACAGTCTAATTGCTGGCAGTAGAACTGAGTTAGAAGTCTCTTGGAACAGATGGCTTCAGTACCCCGTCCAACGGCGGAGTAATTGCTGTTAATACCTTTCTCTCTTCTAGATCCAACATGGCTCTCAACAAATTTGGGCATTTTGACTTGCATTGAATGTTCAGGAATACACCGAGAACTTGGTGTTCACTATTCCAGAATGCAGTCACTTACATTAGATGTGCTGGGTACATCTGAATTGCTGGTAAATTAAAAATATTTCTATTAAAAAAAAACCCTGTGAAAGTGTCTTCTATTTTTGTAGGCTTCATCCCATAGCAAGCTTCTATCAGAGAGGAAAACATACTAAAGTGGTTTTCCCTACTATAAATCCACTGAATTTCTACTATGTAGCTACAGAAGGAAACAGCTGAAGACGCATCTATGCCGACAGGCTTGGGGCGTATGAGCTGTGCTCTGCCCCCGGCCCTAGGAGTGTCCCCCATCAACAACTGTGAGCTGAATGTGTTTGTATGTTGTGTGAATGAAACTAATTTTTAAATTTTTAATTTAATTGTGTTTTTAATTGTGTTGTTGTTGTGAGCCGCCCTGAGTCTGGGGAGAAGGGCGGCATATAAATTAAATTAAATAAATAAAATAAATAATACAGAAGGCTGGAAGAACTGGGAAGAAGAGAAAATCCATTTACACATATATTGCAAACACCTTCAGCTTTGGGATTTAAGCTATATAATTAAATGTCACCTTAAAACATCTGCATTACATTAAAATAAACATATTTTCTTAAAATGCCATTTTAACAGATAATTAGAGAAAGAGAATGTCTATACCTCACAAAAGTCTGGCACAGGAAAGTGGACTTTCCTCTTTGCAGTAATACAGATATTTGTGGATATCACTCAGTTTTGTGATGATATTATTACGCAAATGATGTAAATTGCAAATGAACTTGGTCTGTGTATAAAGGTCATTTTATTGAGATTTAGAAAACTGAAATTCCACTGTATAGCAATGCTATTTTCAAATAAACTTGGAGAGGTAATATTGGGCTTTTGTTTAATTTAGCTTGTTTGATTGAAATGTTGAAAAAAACACGGCTTGTAAAATAAAATTTATAGCTGGAAAATTTAAATGTTCAGGTTTTTTGATGCCTCAAATTGAAGGTATTGGGTTTAAGTAGCCACTGGGTTCATTCACACAATTTGTTGACATTTTTCTTAATAGCTTGCTAAGAATATTGGAAATGCAGGATTTAATGAGATTATGGAATTTTGTCTGCCAGCAGATGAACTAGTCAAACCCAATCCAAGCAGCGATATGTAAGTATGAAAGATGGAAAGTTCAGAGTGATACACGTGTTGGTTGTGGCTTAATGGGTGAATGAAAGTTAATATGAGTTCTGACTTAGTGATTCAAGGGCGATCTCTTAAAAGTGATGTTTCTTTTGGCTCTTCTGGATCTGAAAAGCTAAAAGAGAAAATTGGTCATTTTCAGAGGTCCTGTTAATGTCTTTAAGTCATACAGAGATGAACCAAGAATTGGGACATCTGATCTTAACTCCAGCTCCTTTCAAGCCTAACTCCATTTGCAGTCTGAACACACAAAACTATTTTAAAAAGAAACGTGAAGTTCTTGAATCCTGTGCAATTTCTATCATTATTTACTACTAATTGTCACGTGATACTTGTTATCACGGCTAGGAATAACTTTTGGTTAATGGTATAAACCAAAGCCAATAATAACCTCTTCCCCAAGGCAGCATGCAAGATATTAAAATAGCAATTAAGCTCTACTATGAAAACTAATTTGGAAATAAGATTCTGTTAATTGCTGAAAAATTCTGATGTGTCAAGGAGAGGGGGATTTTTTTCCCCTCTAGGAATCTATAAATGGTCACCTGGCAATCTTAAAATCACTTTGGTCCATTTTTTTTCCTGACAGAATTTCCTTTTCCACTTTTCAGGTATAGTGTCTTCAAAGTCTGAGCATGCACAGGAGATTGCATTTGTGGGCGGGGAACCGAAAGTCTATTTTAGAAGCAGAATTTTGTTGGATTTTGCCCATGCCAGCTGGGATTGGATGATATGCTGAGAGAATTTCCCTTATTCTTGTAATGGCTTCAGCATCCCTTCCACATTCAAAATCCGTTCAGGAGAATTAAGGAGCTTTCTATAGCACATTTTGGACATGGGAAGCTTTGGGGCAGTGTTGTTCAAACTTTGCAGTTTCAAGAGATGTGGATTTCAACTCCCAGAATTCCCTTGCTAGTGTGCAACCATGGCGATTCTGGATTTGTAGCAGATTTTCAGTTAATCTCATATTAACAGTAAACTGTTAAACTTTCAAGACTTAACAGACTTCAACTAAAAAAGAGCATTAGAGCAATGGTTTTTTTCTTTTCTAAATTCAGTCTAGAAAAATCTCCCTTGAATAATTAGGGAACATTTCTGTTGAATTGATTATCAGCTGTTTTAAATAGCTGGGGAAATGAAAAACATTTGCAGGCATTTTTAGCCACATATTTGGATCATTGTTTTCCAGCGGATAAATCACTGCTCACAACTACAACACATTCACAGATGTGTCAGAGGAGAAAAAGTCATTACAGTGCTGCAGATAAAATCCATGATGTTTACATGAGGCATTTTTTATTAAGAGTTAATAACATTATATATTTTGCAGAACAAGTATTTCAGCTGTTCATGGTGTACCATTTTACACTGTATGCCATATCTCATTTCAGGAATGCTAGAAAAGATTATATTAATGCCAAATATATTGAAAGAAAATATGCAAGGAAAAAATACACTGACAATGTGACTAAGCTACAAAACCTTTGTGAAGCTGTCAGAGCAAGAGATATTTTTGGACTTGTTCAAGTGTATGCTGACGGGGTGGACCTAACGGAGAAAATTCCATTAGCAAATGGTCATGTATGTACAGAAACCTTCTGTTAATCACGTTTTGAACACCAATGCTCTATTTGTAGAAATTAGATCAGAAGAAGCAAAGAAATAATGGATGGAAACTAAACAAGGAGAAGACCAACCTAGAACTAAGGAGAAATTTCCTGACAATTAGAACAATTAATCAGTGGAATGACTTGCCTCCAGAGGTTGTGGGTGCTTCAATACTGGAGGTTTTTAAGAAGAGACTGGACAGCCATTTGTCTGAAATGATACAGGGTTTCCTGCTTGAGTGGGGGGTTGGACTAGAAGACCTCCAAGGTCCCTTCCAACTCTATTATTCTGTTAGGTGTTTCTAATTTTGCAAATATATTTCACTCACTACCACTCTTTCTGTGTTAATTTTTAAAAGAATAAAAGAACAGCCCTTCCATTTGCTACCAAGGATTTTAAACAGAAGTGTGAAAATTAGCACTAACACTAGCACATTGCCTTATATACCACTTCACAGTGCTTTACAGCCCTCTCTAAGCAGTTTACAAAGTCAACATATTGGGCCCCAACAATTTGGGTCCTGGTAATAGAAATATTTTCTCTGGAGAGGACTGAACACATACTGAAAGCTAATCATAAATATTTCTCTCTCCCCCCTCCCCCCATGAGCATGACAAATATAACTTTTAAGATCCAACTTTATGGAGTGGATGTAGATTCTATGGCACCTTCTCGTCAACGTTGACACTTTCCCGAGTTATTGTTTTGAGCCTCCCTTCCCTCCCCGTCTGCAGTAACCAGTGTCTCTGATAAGTAAATATAGGGAATCCTCACACAACGCTGCCTGCAGGAAAACAGTGTAGGTACTGCTAGGGAGTTAAGGAACTCAGTTTGGGTGTGTGTGTAAAATGTATATTGTGTTGATTGAATATATGTTAAAGAATACCATTAACCCTACACCAAGTCTCAGATTAACATAGGAGAATAATAGCACAGTGATATTTATTTCTATTGTTTATTCTTGCACTGAAAGGAGATTAATTGGCTAAATACTATTCTGGATTCTGTGTCTTCTGTGGCTACAGCTGAGCAACACCATCACAAAACATTCTTCTTTGTCCTTTCCTATCAAGCTAAGTTATCCAGATGGTAATATCCAACTAACACTCGCTATTCTTACGTGTCCATTATACCCATGTTTTTGTTTAAACAATTCAGCTCATCTATATTGGTAGCTTTTAATATTACAATATAAAACATTGTAAATAATGTTATAGATTATATTATATCCTTCTCCAAATGGATAGGTATCGTGTATAGTTCATTGGGTTAGGCATGAATTTTGTTGTTTGCATTTGAATTTAAATTTCAGCTTTTTTTGAATGCTGAACCATTCAGCATTTTAAGAACCATTAGTGCAGTTTTGTGAATAAGTCTGTATAGAAAATATTTCCAAACATTTGTTTTATATATGTGTATATCCTGTCTTGGGAGAAATGAGAATGAAAGTGCATACTAATTTTTGCCTAGGCTTTGAAGTAATATTCTGACCATTTATAGAATGGGATAGAACTATGTTGAAGGGCAGAATGTGTTCTAGATTGAACATGGCTAATCTTGGCCACTCTAATGTTTGCCCTGATCTTGAAATGTGGAGATGATCTGGAATATTAATAGTTTAGGATTATGATTCATTAAATTTGTTAATTAATTATCCTCAACCAGAGGCTCCCAACTCGTCCTAGCACCATACCCTTTCAGTCAATTTAAAGGTCCTTCCTTGCATCTTGCATATTACTATATAATGCACAGTGATTAATCAGTTTTCTTGTTTTTCAATCCAAACTGTCCACTTATTATATTTTTATTCCTATGAGGTGGGTGCGGCTGAGAGAGAGTAATTGGTCCAAAGTCCCGCAACTGGCTTTCATGTCTAAAGGAGGACTAGAACTCACCATCTCCTAGTTTCTAGGCAGACACTGTCACCACTATTACCAAACTGGTTCTCTTATACAGTGTTGTGGTAATTGGATGAAATCTCTTTTTTGTTTAGCTTACAAATCAAACACTACTTTCTAGCACAGCCATTTAATTTATACATTGAGCCTTGCTAGTTCTCTGCCTTGATCACATTTAGGTAGCAGAGATGGCATTTTTAAAAAATGTGATTGTGGAAAACCTGACCTTCAACATCTGTTAATAAAATCCTTTAGAGCAGGGGTGTCACACTTGCAATGCCACGTGACGTGTCGTGACTTTTTCTCCATTGCCGGCAATGGGGTGGGTGTGGTTTCGGCATGATGCATCTGGCCCATGGGCTGGCAGTTTGACACCCCTGCATTAGAGCAAAATAAGAATTTCTGAGATCAAGCGGCTTATCCTCTAAAATAGACCCAGGGTAACACAAAGGAAACTAAGCAGAGGATGCCTCCTAATTTTGCATTATCTCCTTAATTTTGGCCACTGTACTCAAATTTGGCTTTCAGATAATTATGAAAGCTAAATTTGAGTACAGTGGCCAAAATTGTATGGTTCAGCAATAAACCACAGACTCAAGACGTTTTATTTTTAAAAATGTTTTTCTTGGCACTGGTTAGAAGGCATTTTTTTTTTCCAGGAACAAGATGAAACTGCCCTTCATCTTGCAGTGCGATCGGTAGATCGGACTTCACTTCACATAGTTGACTTCTTGGTACAGAACAGGTGGGCCATTCATGACTAAACACTTGTTTGCATATCGGTTTCATTACTCAAAAATGAAGAAAGGACCCTTTCAGTAAACACTGTTGTTAAGTTTGATGGAAACAACTGTCTAAATAACTCAAACCAAGCAAGCTTTGGAGAACCTTCTATACTATTTGTGCCAAATAAGTTTGTTCTCTCTTCTCTTGTGCAGTGGCAATCTTGACAAGCAGACGTGTAAAGGCAGCACAGCTCTTCATTACTGCTGCTTAACAGATAATGTGGAGTGCCTCAAACTGCTTCTGAGAGGGAAGGCTTCAATTGAAATAGGTAAAGAGAAAAAGGAGTACTCTTTGGTGTTAGGAACATAAAGGTCTGAGGTAAATTTGTTGCTGTTTATGTTCTCTTTCTAATACACTCTCTAAATCATACACACGGGAACACACATAAATATATATTATTGAGCCATATGTCTAAATTTATAGAAAATTTGAACGCTAAGTCATTGGTTATAAAAAATATCGCAGTTTTATGTGGTCTCATACCCAGTCTCACAGGAATCAGATGGTAATATATGACTATAAAGTGAGAAAAATGTTCCATTATCATATTTTGTAACGTGGACATTCTGCCCTAAACCTGAACTAGTCCCATGGGTAAATTAACTCCCCACCCCTCAGTGTCCCAGTATACATCTTATAGTTTGGTTCCCTTAATCTTCATCCAACATGACCTCTGACGAGGGGATATACTGTAAGAGATGCATCCCAAAATATATAGAGCCACCATGTTAAAGAAAGCAAATTAAAATATGTAGCAACTAATATGTCTGTCTTTGGCTGGACTGTTCCTAATGTTATTTTCACTTTGTAAGCTACTTATATTGTATTTTTAGTAACATAAAGTTGCAAACCAACTTTTCCTTTCATTGATTTATAGCAAATGAAGCTGGAGAAACACCACTTGATATAGCTAAACGGTTAAAGCATGCACACTGTGAAGAGCTGGTAAGATTTTGATTTATATATAATGTATAGCCTGTTCTTCCTTACATTAGCCGAAGTGGCACAAGATATGTAAACCACTATATCTTTGGACAGTCCCTTCCATATATACACAACCTTATCTGAAAGTAGTGCATTTGAATTACAGTACAGTAATTAGTGTCACATAATGGTATTTAAATAATACCAGGGTCCCTCAATTGGATGTTTTTTTATTTGGTCTATAAGTAAGTCTTCACGTTCAAAACTTTTATAAATTTCTTCAAATATCTTCTACATAATTTTGCACCTAAAAAAAGAAAGGGATAGAAAATAACTTGGCTCCAGGTCTGTTTAAAGATACGGAATTTAAGTCACTGACATGGACCGGGTTCCCTAAAGCCTAACTTTGGGTCTTTAGCTTGCTCAGGCTCTGGCTGGAAGGCTTAATTCTCACGTCCACGTAGAATATGAATGGCGGTTGCTTCATGAAGACCTGGATGAAAGTGACGATGACGTGGATGAAAAACTGCAGGTATGTATTCGAATACTTGTGATTTGATTGAAGCGCGCATAAATACCTCTAGTTTCCCAGGTAATAGGCCACAGGTAGTCCTCGACTTACGACCACAATTGAGCCCCAAATATTCATTGTTAAGCAAGAGAGTTGTTAAGTGAGACATTGCCCCATTTTACGACCTTTCTTGCCACACTTGTTAAGTGAATCACTGCAGTTAAGTTAGTAACACGGCTACTAAGTGAATCTGTCTTCCCCATGGACTTTGCTTGTCAGAAGGTTATCACATAATCCTGGGACACTGCAACCATCTTAAAAACATGCCAGTTGCCAAGCATATGAATTTTAATCTTGTAACCCCGGGGATGCTATAATGGTTGTAAGTGTGAGAAACAGTCATAAATTACTTTTTTTTTAGTGCCGTTGTAACTTCAGTCACTAAATTAATGACTGTAAGTTGAGGCTTACCTGTATTATGAATGAGACAGGCGAAAAAGGAATAAATAAGAAGCAAGCAATTTTTCCTGTCCATTTCACACGAGTGGCTGCTGTCCAAAATTATGATACGGTCACAGACCCACAAATTGCTGCTGTGGTTGGTATGTCATTCACCAAGCTCCCATTTATCAGATTAAGGGCTGTTAATACACAACTTTGAAGGCATGATTGAATGTTACCAGCTTCATTTGCCTTATGCCACAACAGAGTTCTATGCTTATAGCATAGACACAAAATTAGCTACTCTAATATATAAGTTGTTTGATTTATTACCATTAATAAATGTATCATTATAAATGTACCATTAATAAATGTATCACCTTTAGTTTAGTCTTTGTATTATTATTGCATTTGCATGCAATACAAATGCAACAATATTCTTCTGAACTGAAAAATAACTTGCAAAAGAGATTTCCCTTCATAGGTTGGGCCGAGACAGTGACTGTCCTAAAATCACCCCGATGAGTTTCTTGTTGAGAGAGGACTTGATCGTGGGTCCTTTTCATTCAAGCTCCCCAGTTCAACTCCAACCGTAATTCAAATTATCACAATTTAAATCTATGCCTGCCTGAAATGTGTATTCAAAAAAAACGATAGTCTTCAAGGCAGAGATAAAATCACCTGTCGCCCTCCAGTTGCTTGGCTGCAGGTTTGTCATCACTGCCTTAGACATGCGCTCCTTTTTTCCATGCTTGTGTGCTGGTTTTCTTTCACTCACACACGTTATAAAGGTTTCTGCTTTATTTGTAATTGGGATAAGTTAGGGAAAAAAAGAGAGGCGCATTTTGAATTATATACACTTGTCACGAGGGTGGACAATTAATTTTCTCAAGGGACCATATGAGAAATTGGGACTGTTGTGGAGGGCTGAACCAATTGGGCTGTGAAGGTGTACACACGTGCACAGGCGTAATTTTTTTTTAAAAAGCAGTCAGCTTCAAAATAAAAGCAATGTAGTTGCATTGCATTTACAGCGTGCACTTATTTCCATGTGATTTCTAATTTCCGACTGATCTCGTGCAGGACAGACAGGGATAGCCAAAGGGCTGAATGTGACCTAGGGCCATAAAATGCCCAGGTCTAGTTTGAAATAATCCTTGGATAACTGTACAGGTAGTCCTCGACTTAAGACCACAATTGAGCCCAAAATTTCTGTTGTTAAGTGAGACATTGGCCCATTTTATGACCTTTCTTGCCACCGTTGTTAAGTGAATCACTGCAGCTGATAAGTTCGTAGCCCAGTTGTTAAGTGAACTTGGCTTCCCCATTGACTTTGCTTGTCAGAAGGTCACAGAAGGGGATCACATGACCATGGGGATGCTGAAAAGATTGTAACTTGAAAAACGGTCATAAATCACATTTTTTTCAGTGTCATTGTAACTTTGAACGGTCACCAAACGAGCTGTTGTAAGTTGGGGACTGCTAGTATTTAAAATTAACGTCTTAGGATGCCCAATCTCCAATACTTCCTGTCTAGTATTATTTAGAATAAAATATTTGACAATAGGGCTCTCTTTTGGATTCTTCTTTTTTACAGCAAGCCAGCCCCAGTCGAAGAGAGGATAGACCTGTGAGTTTCTATCAGCTAGGATCAAGCCAGCTTCAGCCTAATGTCGCATCTCTGGCAAGAGATGCTGCCAATGTAGCCAAGGACAAACAGAGAGGTTTCATGCCAAGCCTATTGCAAAATGAGACCTATGGAGCCGTCCTCAGTAGCAGCCCACCTCCTGCTCAGCCTGCAGCACCTGTTACCAACGCACCTCCCTTGCCGCCCAGGAATATCGGGAAAGGTACTAACGCTCTCGTATTTTACAAGATGATGAACTGCAGGAAACTGTTTGGTTCTTTTTTTTCCCCTTTGAAGATGTGGGGTTTTGTTAATTTGTCCAAATAAATGTTAAAATATACATTGCTTCCTTTTAACTTGGCATTAAATTGCTCAGAATAATCAGAATAAATACGAGAGAAAAAAAGTATGCTGAAATTAAATGCTATTGTCATGGTTCCGACAGATGAAACTCTTCAAAGAACTTCGAGGCGTTGTTTACCTTAGAGAATCTTTATTCGAACAGCATAGCATCGCCAGGTACATAGGCAAAGCCAGAATCTGAATTCCCCTCCCCTGAGCACAAGTATCAAAGCACAATTCCCTCCTCTAATTAACAATCATAAATCACATTCTCCAATTAGTTTGAAATGCAGGCTTTCCCTCCAGTTCTTTAACCCACCATTTCTTATCATCTCTTATTTCAAAAAACCTTGGTTCTCACCCTAGTTACTATATTGTTATGTCTAACTAAACTCCCATGCACATTCCTCCTCCTCCCCCCCCCAGTATCATCTAATTTTAACTCTAATTCTAAGAGTAAAACATAAGGAAAATGGCTGCATCTCCATATGTTGTCAAAGCAAGAACATCCGATGTTAGCAGCGTTGACATCTATATTAGAATTGGGGCCTAGGTTTTGAAAAAAGCTTCAGACAGTAAAAGCAAACATATAGTACCGTGTTTCTCCGAAAATAAGACCTGGTCTTTTTTTTTCTTTTGCCTCCAAAAGAGGCATCGGGTCTTATTTTTGGGGGGGGGTATCTTTTCCATGGTCTCGCGGCAGTGGCACTGACAGCCCCACCCAGCCGGCCCACTTCTGTGGCCAAAGGAAATGCCTCTGCAGCGGAGAATGGAACTCCAGCCTGCATTTCACCATCAGAGGCCTTCCGGACAGGCCTCTGCAGGCGAGAACCAAGCTATGGATTGAATCCATAGCTAGGTTCTCGGCTGACGAGCCCTTCGGGGGGGTGCCACAGAAGGAATGGGCTGGCAAGGAAGGGCTGGCTGTAACGGTAAGCAGGTGCAGGGCACGTGGGGCAGCTCCACCCTACCCCCCACCATAGATTGATTTTAGGCATGCACCTCCCCCCAAAACTAGGGTTTATTTTGGGGGTAGGGCTTATATTAGCTCCCCCCCCGAAAAAAACAACAAGCTAAGGCTTATTTTCGGGGTAGGTCTTACTTTCGGAGAAACACGGTAGTAAAGTTTTTATTAACGATTTTTGTTGCATTAGGATATATCACATGGGATTTCTAATTTATATCGCCAACAAGTGGTTCCATTAATTGTGCTGTTTGAGGATTCAAATGAGTGTAAAAGCCAGAACTAAATTCCATCAACGATTCAAATATTTACATCATTTCTCAATGTAGAAATTTGGGTTCACTGGCTGTGAACAACAACTCTGTTCTAAAGTAGGACATTTGATCTACCATTTATTTCCTATTGATTTAAATGTCCAAATTGCTACGTACTGTGTAAATGACTTCTTTTGGAAATAAATGTGATGTATGCTGTGCAACTTGCAAAACTAGACTGTTCTAAATATCCCCAAATTTCAATTTCTTTAATTGGGCCTTGGGACAAATTCTGCAGTTCTGACCTTGTAGTAATTAACAGTCGATATTATTTTCTGCCATATGTGGCTTGCGCTTAAAGAGCCTCCTTAATTTAGCGGTTATCTTTGATAGTGTAAGTGCATCAGTTGTACAAAGAATCATGGAAAAATGTTTGTCGGCTTTGAAAATAATGTTCTAGATTTGGTCAAATGCTCAACTGAAGAAGTAGAAACTGAACAGAGAAGAAACAAGGAAAAAAAAGAATTTTCACTCCCCACAAGTCAGGAGCTATTCCACATTAATGGATTACATCTGATTTACAGTGTTGTATAATTTATGAATAAGAGCAATCAGAGTTCAACCTTTTGTCAAGATCTCCCTTTTGGTTCAGTGTTTTATTCTAGAAATGAGATGAAATGAAATCAATTTTTAAAATCTAAAAGTATAAGGAAAGTTTAATAGCTGAAAATATCTAAAGGTCAGTTTCGATTTTTCCCTGAGAGGACTTTGTGTGCTTTCTATATATATGCCAAGAATGTGCACTCAGATATCTTCTTCCTCTTCTTCACAACAGCTGAGCATATGCAGGTAGTCCTCCATGTACGACTATAGTTGAGCCTAAAATTTCCATTGTTAAGCAAGACAGTTTTAAAGTGAGTTTTGCCCCCATTTTATGATCTTTCTTGTCACAGTTAGGGGAATCGCTGCAGTTGTTAAAGTAGCAACACAGTTGTTAACTGAATCTGGCGTCCCCATCGTCAGAAGAGAAACTGCAGCTGTCATAAATACATGCCAAGCGTCCAAATTTTGATTACTTGACCATGGATATGGTGTAATAGTCGTAAGTGTTAACAATGATTTTTTCAGTGCTGTTGTAACTTCAGATGGTCACTGAACCAATGGTTGTAATTTGAGGCCTAGATGTAAATCAAGTGTTAAGTATATAAAAAGTGTATCTAATCCTTAACTTGAGGAATGTCAGAGGTCTTAAGTGTGTCAAGGTCATGGCTGTCTCTTTCCACTGATGGAGTGGAAGTTATATGTGCTCTGTGTTTGTGTGTGTCACTGCAAGGGATGAGCTTGGGAAACATATTCCATCCTCTATATCACGGGCATCAAATTCGCCGTGTCACGTGACGTGTCGGGATGTATTGCAACTTTTTTTGCATTGCCAGAGCTGGGGTGGGTGGGACCTCCGCGTGATGCAACCGGCCCACAGGCCAGCAGTTTAACACCCCTGTTCTATATCAACAATCCCCAACCTTTCTGGCTCTGCAGACTGGTAGTGGCGGCGGTGGTGGGGAGAGGGAATGGTTCCACGCAAGCAGTGGGCATGCGAGCATGCCTCTTGCGCAAATTGAGCTTCGCCCGCTACTTGTGTATCCCAGTTCTCAAAGGGCTACAGCCCGGAGGTTGGGTACCCCTGTTCTATACGTAGGTTGCTTGTGAGCAGTAGCAACATCCCTTAGCAGATTGACGTGGAAAGTGTTTCCGAGGCTGCTGGCTGCGTGTCTCTCTGTTTTGCAATTTTTAACATTTTTTTCTGCCCTCCCTTCAAGAGAATATTGTCGCCAAATCGTATAGACCACAGGTCGGTAACCTGCGGCTCTTTGAGCCTTCCCCTATGGCTCCCAGCTTCCTCTGCCATTTGCAGAGAGAGACAGAGACAGAGAGAGGCACTTGCGCTCTTGCGCTCTCTCTCTCTCTCTCTCTCTCTCTCTCTCTCTCTCTCTCTCTCTCTCTCTCTCTCTCTCTCTCTCTCTCTCTCTCTCTCTCTCTCTCTCTCTCTCTGTGTGTGTGTGTGTGTGTGGCCTCACGGTATTCTCCAACGAGCTGAAACACACACACACACACACACACACACACACACACACACACACAAAATAAAGGTAAAAAAGGATATATGCAGTGTTATCTTCAGTTTAGATATCAAAAGGGTTTTGCGGCTCCCGGTGTTTTGTTTTCGGTGGGAAATGGGTCCAAGTGGCTCTTTCAGTGTTTTGGGTTGCCTACGCCTGGTATAGAATGTATGACAACTATTCTGATAAAATGAGGATTTTGCAATTGTTCTGCTTATTGAAAGCTTAAAAGTGGGGGGTGGGGGAAACAGTAAAGCACTTTGAAAATTGAATTACCTTTCAGAGGTGTGGACATTTTGAAACAAATGGATGATTGATGTAAGTGGTTTTTTTTTTTTCTTAGCTCTTGTTTCTCCTTCACAAACAAAAAAAAAGTTGGCATTGGCAGAACAGCCAACTTGTTGAATGGAGGATGCTGATACAACAGGGTGAGGAAGTTGTGCCCATTTACGCACAGGAATCTATTTCCTGTAGTGCTATCCAGTTCAGGCAAAGGAGAGGGATCATAGAGTTTGTGGTATAACAGCACTGTGTCCATCTTCCAGTCAGAGAATATAGTGCTGTACCTCTAGGAGCAAACTTTAAATTAATTAATCTTTTGAGAGGACAGATAACTAAAATGAAATCACAGCATTTAAGGGTGTAGAGGCCCAGCCAAGATCAGCTTGGGTGTTCCTTACCTTTTTTTTGTGATTTATGCAGGTTATGCTCTCAAGCTAAGTAGGTCCTATCAGCAAACGGGGCTGCTGCTTTTGCTCCTCATTAGCTAACAAACTGCAGCTTTTCTCGCTGTTGTTCCTGCTTTTTGAAAACCAATCATTGCAGTTCAGGGGTTATCAGCAAAATACTTCTTAGCGATTGTTACATCATCAGGAAAGAAGTGATTCATCAATTAACATGTATAACACTCCTTGCCCCACCTCACAACTGTGACATGATCAGAAATCCCTAAGATAACTAATCGGAAACATAATAGTTGTTTGATTTGCCAATTCATTTCCTCATCTGTCATCTGCCCCTTTACATATACTGTATCTGTTTTGCGGCATATCTGGCAACTGACTTGCCACAAAAAGGTGAAAAAAAAAATTACGGGAAGTGGGGAGCAACTATCATTCCTTTGTCTGCTGTCATATCATATCAGAAGATTTAAACGTTCTAGCTCATCAACGGGATAAGAGAAAAAGTTGTGTTCCTTGTACATCCTAATTCAGTTGCCTGGTTTATCCATTTCCTTAAATAGCGTGATTTATATTACCGGCCAAGAATCAGATAAAACTGCATGAACGCATCAATAGTTCAGTGTTTTAAAAGTGTGTTAAACAAATTGGACGAAGGAATATAATTACATCTTGATAATGTGCCCTGTTGAAAATTGCTGTTTGAAAGTATTATGAAAGTTTTGACTCCATAGAGCAGAAGCTGCATTGACTTGACTGGCACACAGTTATGCAGAAGCTCCGTTCCAATATTTAAAAAGAATGCAGACCTGCATCCCTCTCTGTGATGCCGTCAGTAACTTTTCTCCTTGTAATAATAATAATAATAATAATAATAATAATAATAATAATAATAATAATAACAATAAGTTGGAAGGGATCTTGGAGGTCATCTAGTCCAACCCCCTGCTCAGGCAGGAAACCCTATATCATTTCTGACAAATGGCTGTCCAGTTTCTTGCAAATGAACATGATTTCAGAATACAGTTCGACATGAGTACAGTTGTACCAGTGAAGACATTTGTGTTGCAGATGCTTATATTGAAAATATGAATATATATAGGAAAAGCACATTACTGGAGCAATGTTGGCCTGGCATATGGAACCCTTGAATGTGAGGTATTCTGCCTTTGTAATACCTGAATCAGACCTAGATATCACATGTTTCATGACAGCTACACCTGTCCAAACAGGGCCTCAGAAATGGCCCCATCCTTCTTTAAATCTGAAATACACGTACTTCTGGATTGCAGCCAGTCCACTGAAGTAGAGCTGCTCATTTCACAGCCAGCTATAATTATAATAATAATACAGTGTTCTTCTTTCTTTTTAGTTCAGTCTTCATTTCTTGGCAGTGCTGTTCAGACAACTCCTTCATCGAACACACTGTGGAAGACAAATTCTTTAGGAATGGAAAGTATAAGCAGGCAAAGGTCTTCATCAGATCCACCAACTGTCCACCCCCCTGTTCCACCATTGCGTGTAACATCTACAAGTATGTTTGCTCTTTCCGCTGCTTTCTTGGTTTTTGCTGCATCTAATCATGGTTGGCCTTGACTGTCCATTCCACAACTCATTCTTAGTCTTCTTTCTCTCTGGTGAACATAGGTTGGCTATCTTAGTTTCTGAGTATTTGTAATTTCTTTCAAACAGGGCTGAGGATATGGTATTTCCAGGTAGCTTTGCAAAGAGTTGAGACTGTCCTCACATTTTAAAAGATTGTGTACAATATTATTCAGTATCTTGATTGTGCATTGGGATGGTCTGCTATTGATTGCTTCTGAAACTGTACTGGGACTGTGTATATTTCATGGAAAATATTATTACAAATGCAATAATCTTGGTCAAGATGGGCAGCTATTGAAATTGAACTAATAAATGTTTTATAAAGACGTTAAACACCTCTCGGAAAGGTTACCATATCAACCAGCCACGAAATTAACACCTGTAAGTGTCTTAAAGTAATTAGGTTTCTGCTAGTTTAGCTTTCAGTGTATGATTTTCCAAAGGGACAGCCATCATAGTTCCTTGCAGTGAAACAAAGAATTTTGAAGAGCTTATGAGTGAGTGAGTGAATACACTCATGATATTTAATGCACTGTCCATACTTCCTTAATATAGCCAATTGCAGGTGTCTGTATGCATAAGTGAGTTTATTCAAATGAGACAACTTAACATTTCTAATGTGTCCAGCAACTAAGACTATGTACAATTAGCTTCTCACAAGTCAATTCCTTCCATTTATATGCAAAAATATTCTTATTTAATTGAACTGGACTTAATTCCAAAAAAGTGTATTTAGAATTGTAGCCTGAGTCTTGAGCCTTAATTTTTGGTATAAAAAGAAGATGAATTATCTCTTGGTTTTTTAAATAAAGCAAAGCTTTTAAAGCAGTATGTTATTTGGGGGACTCGTTTCAAGCATTCCAGCATTCATCATCAGAATAACAATTGTCCATGCATTTTTATAGACCTCCTCTCTTCAGCACCTCCAGCTGCAAAGGCAGCCTGTGGGCTTGAAGCTTTGAACCAGCAATCAAAACAACCGACTATACCACAGGCCAAACCTGTGCCCCCACCACTTCCTCCACAGCCTCCAAGTCGAATATCTCAGAAAAAGCCTCTTTCTGGGTAATTTGTGAGATACACATGGCTAAATATTAAGCTGTACTAATTATTTGTAGTTTCTGCTGAATGGCTCTCTTGGAGGTTTTGTTCTGTTGATTTAATTTGTCCTTAAGTGAGGAACAAGAGAGAGCAGAAAAGAGACATTGGCAGGATAGGCTTCAAAGCATGGAGGGTGGGGGTGGGTAAGCTTTAATAAGAAAATTGTGGGAAAACAGTCTAAATATCACCTCTTAGTGCGATGAGGGAAAAAAAATCAGGCTTAAACTGAAGTCATGCTAGAGAATATTCGTGGTATAACATTTATTTTTATGTAAACATCTGTTATCTAGGTCTTGTGAGGTTCACCAGAGACAAATCAGAAGCATTGTTAGAAATACTGTTAAAAAAGGGATTAGGCTGACCAGAATTGTCTCCGTTACCTATGGTTTCTGTTACTCGTTCAGTTAAACAGAGAAGTGTAGTTTGGAAAACAAAATTGCATCTCTCCATGTGACATGCTTTTTCCAAAACTTCCAATTCATAGCTTGCTGTGCATAAGGGGGAAAATTAAGTTGAAGGAAGGAGTAAAAAGGCAGTGAAAACCAGTACGGAAGCCTTCTTTAGCCTAAGGCTTCTCCAGGTGTAGCAACTTGAAGTTCTAGCATTCTATAGGTAAAATGACCATTTATGAACATTCTGGCTGTTATTGTCATTATAATTGGTCAGATACTTATTTTGAGGAGATATTTAAGATGTGGTTGAACATTGGTCAATATGTTTAAAAGTTCAGTACAGAATAGTATGCTGAATATTGTTTCAGAAAATAAATGGGATCACAGTGACAAGCTAAATGGGAAGCAATGATGGAGAATAACCTTTGCTTCCCTTCTAAATAGGACTGACAAGTCATCCAACTTAACTAACAAGAGTAAGGGCCCTGGATCTCTGCAGTCTTGTGGTAATTATTTTTTAAATTTTATCTTGTTAATTTTCACTTCTTTAGAACTAACCAATATGTTTACTTCCTATGTAACAAAAGGTACATGAACTGACTTCACAGTGTGGGTTTTGTGCTGTGCTTTATGCACAGAAGGGTTTACTATAACAACCAAACAACATTTTTTTCCCCATCAATCCAACTATATTTTTCGAGGCAGTGACTAAATCGCCCCAGCATTTTCTGGGTAGTTATGAAAAATGAATTGCAGAGAAGATGAATATAAAGATTTTGCTAACAAGGGATTTGAGCAAGACATAGGTGTCATTCCCTATGTATATTTTTTTAATTATCATTAGTACATGCTGAATTGCATCCTTGATCCCAGTGATATCGCTTAGAAGCTTTTGATGTGAGACTAGGATGACTATTTTTGTAGTGCTATTTTTGTAGTGGCTTGGTTAACAAGTGTAATAACATGAGAAATTATCTAAGAATAAAACGATGTCTGTTATTTTAAAGTTGACTTTAATTTTTTTTGTTTGTTTAATGACAGTTGAGACTTCCTGTGCATCTGAGACTGCTGGATCTCAAATTGCCCCTTCTACCAACGTATCAGTGCCAATCCAGCCTCCGGCACCAATGCCAAGAAAGTCCCAAATAGTAAGTAGCAAAGCATGTCATTCCCTTAAAAGGTTGCAGTTGGCAGCTCTCCATGCTGAAACTTTAAGGACATTGTACAGAATCTTAATTTCTTTAGAATCCATTTGGCCCTCTTTGTTGAATTCAGATACATTCAGTTTGACCAAGAAACAAACAAGAAGGTAATGTTGGCTTTTTTATGTATCCCTCACTTTGGGAGAACTTTTGCTTGAAATCACATGGAGGACGGAGACCGTTCCAAGAGAAATGTTTGTATGTTGCAATAGGAGCTGTACTTTGAACAAGCCGTGAAAATCTATTCCAAGTAGCACCTTTGAGCTGGGAGTTAATTATCAATAATAAATTATAGCTATAACTTTTAATAACATAGCTGTATTTTATACCGATTCAATTGTATCTGCGAGAGACAAAATATTGCATGGGATAACAAAGATGGTTAGAGGTCTGGAGGCTAAAACATATAAGGAACGGTTGCTGGAATTGGGTCTGTCTAGTTTAACGAAGAGAAGGACAAGGGGGGACATGATAGCAGTGTTCCAATATCTCAGGGGCTGCCACAAAGAAGAGGGAGTCAAGCTATTCTCCAAAGCACCTGAAGGCAGGACAAGAAGCAATGGGTGGAAACTAACCAAGGAGAGAAGCAACCTGGAATTAAGGAGAATCTTCCTGACAGTTAGAACAATTAACCAGTGGAACAACCTGCCTCTAGAACAGTGGTTCTCAACCTTCCTAATGCCGTGACCCTTTAATACAGTTCCTCATGTTGTGATGATCCCCAACCATAAAATTATTCTAGGGTCATGTGATCACCTTTTGCAACCTTGTGACAAGCAAAGTTAGTGGGGAAACCAGATTCACTGAACAACCATGTTACTAATTTAATCTCTCTCCCTCTTTCTTTCTCTCTCTCCCTCTCTGTCTCTTCCTTTCTCTTTCCCTCTCTCCCTTTCTCTATCTCTCCCTTTCTCTCTCCGTCTCTCCCTTTCTCTCTCCGTCTCTTTCTCTCTCCCTTTCTCCCTTTCTTTCTCTCTCTGTCTCCCTTTTTCTCTCTTTCTCTTCCTCTCTTTCTCTCTCTCTCTGCCTCTCTCCCTCTCTTCTCTCTCCCTCTTTGTCTCTCTCCCTCTTTCTAGTTCTCTTTCCCTCTTTCTCTCCCTGTCTCTATTTCTCTCTCCCTCTCAAAGATCCTTAAAATCCTTAAAAGTTATGCTTGGGTGGAAGACTTTTTCTTTTACAGATGGGGCGAGTGGGCCCAACATTCGCGGGCAGGCAGGACCCCGCCTGCCAGGCCGCAGCCTCCCCATCACCCTCCATGCCAGCCGGCTCTCTTGCCAAACCTCCCAGCTGACAAGCGCAAATTTGAGGGTCGCCAGCTGACGGGCGCAGAGTTCGGCGCTGCGGCGGCCTCCCCTTCGCCTTCCTCACCGGCCAAAGCATTGTTGGACGTTCCAGCTGACGGGCGCAGGTCCGGAGGTCGCCAGCTGATAGCTGCAGGAGGTCGGCGCCGCGGCAGCCTCCCAGCAGCCTGCTTCTTCGGCTGGAGCAGTTACCAGGGTCGCCGGCTGCGGGGAGCGTGTCAGCGGGCCATGCAAGCCCTGTCAACTGCTCCAGCCGAAGAAGCCGGCGGCTGGGAGGCTGCTGCAGCGCCGAACTCCTGCGCCCGTCAGCTGGCGACCTCCGGACCTGCGCCCGTCAGCTGGAACGTCCGGCAACGCTTTGGCCGGTGCGGAGGGTGAAGGGGAGGCGGCGGAGCGCCGATCTCCTGCACCCGTCAGCTGGAATGTCAGGCAACGCTTTGGCTGGTGCGGAGGGCGAAGGGGAGGCAGTGGAGTGCCGACCTCCTGCGCCCGTCAGCTGGCGACCTCCGGACCTGCGCCCATCAGCTGGAACGTCAGGCAACGCGTTGGCCGGCGCTGAGGGCGAGGGGGAGGCGGCGGAGCTCTGAACTCCTGCGCCCGTCAGCTGGCGACCTCCGGACCTGCGCCGGTCAGCTGGGAGGTCTGGCGACGGAGCCGGCTGGCGTGGAGGGCGATGGGGAGGTGGCGGCTCGGCGGGCGGGGTCCTACCTGCCCGCGAATGTCGGGCCCACCCGCCCCATCTGTAAAAGAAAAAATCTTCCGCCCAAGCATAAAGCCAGCAGTTCTGTGCCACGGAGGCTTGAGACACGGAGGCGCAGTGCCATGGGAGGCGGCAGGACAGGGGGGAGGGGTTACCTGCATCCTGCCAGCCGAATTCTGGAAGCCTGCCTGAGTGAAGAATTTTAACGGGTGTTGAAAGGGAGACAGACTGAGGGAGAGTGGAAGGGAGGCGAATTCGGGGTGGAGCAGAAAACACGGGGGGGGGAAGGTGTTAAGAAATAAGCACCAAGGTACATGGCGCCTTGCAAGGGATTCCCGAGTGTTCTGCAATTGTTTTTCCTCTCTCTGCGCGAGAAAAACTTTTACGGTGTAAATCTGAAACCAGGTGAGGTTCCTGTGAGGTGGCGCAGGAGGTTCTTGGGAGAGGCGAGGACAAGCTTGGCGTTTCCTCTCTCCCAATCCCCTTCCTCTTCTTTACCCCCTTCCCCAGCCTGCCTGCGATCTTAGCTCACGGCTCAGTGGCTTTTCTTTGCCTAGCCTAGCCAAGCTTTCTTCCGCCCGCCCTGTTCCCGGGAGCGCCAAGGAGGTACGGCAGAAACACATGAATTGGGATTGCCCTTGGGAAGCTGATCCTGCTTTGAACCTTAGGAGAGGAGGAGTAGTCCCTCCTTCCCTCCCTCTCTCCCTGTCAAGCCCCCGCGGGCTCGACATGAACGGGCAGGGGAGGGGTCTAGGACAACGTGCGGGTCGGCTCCGCGGGCATCCCGACCAACAGCTGAGTGGCTCCAACTTCTGGCCGCCGAACAGCTGAGTCCTCCGGGAGGCAACGTGAGGCCCTGAGGGGTATTGCAAGCTCGCAGGGGGGTGGGAAGGAAAAGAAGATGGAAGAGAGTGAGGCTGCAACAGAGAGAGCGGTGTCTCGGTTCCTAAGATCATTGGAAATATGTGTTTTCCGATGGTCTTAGGCGACCCCTGTGAAAGAGTTGTTCGACCCCCAAAAGGGTCGCGACCCACAGGTTGAGAACCGCTGCTCTAGAAGCTGTGAATGCTCCAACACTGGAAGTTTTTAAGAACAGACTGGATAGCCATTTGTCCGAAATGGTATAAGGTTTCCTGCCTGAGCAGGGGGTTGGACTAGATGACCTCCAAGGTCACTTTCAATATTATTATTGTTGTTGTTGTAGTTGTTATCAACATCATCATTATCTCCCTGCCTATCCAATGAGATCCACAAGGATGGGCTTGCTCGAGGTCCTTTTTATAAAATTGCATCATTTGCCAGGACCAAAAAAATGAGTCTTCTCTATTGTAACCTCTGCTCTTTCGACCTGCATATCCCTAGAGATTCAATCCCATTCATCTTCAATTAAGGATTTGAAGATGTAGCTTGTCTCCTTGGACAGCTGGGCCAGCCTGCTAAATAGGTCCGTTTGTAAGGGTTAGAACATTGAATAATTGTGGGCTGCCCTTGGTTATGTCATGCTCTCTTTTGTGTTTTTTTTTTATCTTGTTGCTTTATATTTTTGAGGTATTTTATAGAGTTGCCAAAACGGGCAGTCCTCGACTTGCAACCATTCATTTAGTGAGCCTTTGAAGTTACACTGAAAAAAGTGGCTTATGTCCATTGTTCACACTTACGACTGTTGCAGCATCCCCCGTGGTCACATGATCAAAATTTGGACTCTTAGCCACTGGCATGTATTTATGACGGTTGCAGTGTCCCCAGGTCACACGATCACTTTCTGCAACCTGACAAGCAAAGTCAATGGGGAAGCCAGATTCACTTAACAATCGTGTTACTAACTTAACAATGATTCACTTAACAACGGTGAGAAAAAAGGTCGTAAGATGGGACAAAACTCACTTAACAACTGTCTTGCTTAGCAACAGAAATGTTGGGCTTAATTGTGATGGTAAGTCGAGCACCTGGTGTCATGTCAATTAATGGATGCCTGTTCAGAAAAGCAAACAAAATAGCTAACTCACTAACATTCAGTGAAATGTTCAGAATTTGAATTTGAAGAAAATCCTTTTGCATGTTTCAGAAGGAGCTATATAAGCTTCACCTACAAAGAGTGATGTCTTCCTTCTCAGAAATAGAAGTGTCGACCGTTGACTTTGACCACTGTTTTGATTTTGAAATGATTGTGGTGAGGATGGAATGCTATCTGAGAACTGCAGTGATCCAAAGTGTGACCTTCGCTAGTGGGGAAAATTGTACTAGAAGGCAAACGTACTTAATACAAGTAGGGAAAAATAATACATTAAATGTCAGGCCTCAGCGATAGTTCCAGATTTACTCAGCTCCCCAGATAAACCTTTAACAAATTGACCTGAAACTCTGGAGAACTGTTGCTAGCCAATATAGATAACATTCAATTTACACAGACAAATATCCTATTTTGGTTTAAGGCTTTTTCCTGTGGTCTGCTACTTCTGTCCCTTTGAGAAGAGACTGTAGCCCAGAGGTATCAAACTGCTGGCCCACGGGCCGGATGCGTCATCCGGAAGCCGCGCCTACCCCATTGCCGGCAATAGCAAAACCAGCCCGAGACGTTGTGTGACATCATGTGATGTTGCGAGTTTGACATATCTGCTGAAGCCTATTTCTTCCCTATATTTTCAATGCCAGGTCCCTTTTATCTCTCTTTCTCTCTGTGTGTTTATTACAGTCAAAGACAAAGCCCAAAAGGGTAAAAGCAATCTATAACTGTGTAGCAGATAATCCCGATGAGCTCACATTTTCAGAAGGCGACATCATCATAGTTGATGGGGAGGAAGATCATGAGTGGTGGGTAAGTATTTTTGTTTTCAGCCGAAGGCGATAAGTGACTTAAACTCTGTAGTTGGCTGTCTGCAGTTATAAAAAATAAAGCACCAATCCACAGAATTGGCTTCCCGGATGAAGCCGTCTGTTTCCAGAAGTATCTACTAAATGAAATACGTAAACTTTAACGCTGTCTCCTTCGAACTGGAGAGGTTTTTTTTTATTCCTTCCTTTTGCACAGAATTCATATCTGGATAAATGAGGAGGGAGGAGTGCCCTCTTGTCCTCCCCAGCTAGCCCAATCCTGCTGTCCCCAGAATTCAGTGAAATTATCACTCAGGGACATTTATTTCTAGGTGCCTTCTAGTGGCAGCTCCTAAAGGCTCTTCTTGCTCTCTTGATGGAACATGGAAAGGACATTCCCGGTTAGCCATTCTACATTAGGTTCACTTTGCTGCTGCAGGACTGTTTCCTAAAGAGTTGGGGAGAGGGTTGCAGAGTATGGAGCCCCTCCCCCTCATCCTCTGCCATTTACTTCTCCTTCCTGCTCAGGCAAGAAAATTGGATCTTTGCCAGGGGAACCATTATGCACATAGGCTAGCTCATGGGTAGGCATCCTTGGCTCTTTTATGATTCGTGGACTTCAACTCCCAGAATTCCTGAGCCAGCATGATTCAGCTTGGAAACCTCTCCCTTCCCCCTCAGAATAGCTGGCTCAGGAATTCTGGGAGTTGAAGTCCACGAGTCATAAAAGAGCCAAGGTAGCCTATTCCTGGGTTAGCTGAATGAGCAGCCAAATGGTGAGGTTGACACAGTACGCAAGGCTAGGCTAAAATGGAGTTGTGTCCCTTGTAGTTCAGCGTGTGGAAGTGAACCCAGCCATTGTCATAGCACATCCTGTGAACCAGCCATCACATGTTGATCTGGTGCATAGGTTATATGTACGTGGTAATCTTACTTTGTTAATCTGCCAATGATAACAGCATGCTCCAAGCAGGGAAGAGAGTTGAAGCTGTGCATAGCTTGTTTTCACCTAATTTATGACCAAAATATTGTAGAAAGGTTAGTTCCCTCCCTTCCTCCCAAAATTTACCTATATGGTTTTACTGAGAATATAGTGAAGATTGGAGATTATCCAGTATCCAATAATTTTATATGGCTAAAAGGAACTGAGAAAAATTTTAAACTTGTTATATTAGTTGTCCTTATATTGAATTCATAATTACTCTAAATTTTTTTCTCTTTTTCAGATTGGGCATATTGATGGAGATCCTAATCGAAAAGGTGCTTTTCCTGTATCATTTGTGCACTTTATTGTTGATTAAACAGCTCCTTGCAAGTGGAGTGAGTTTCCCTTTCTATATTTCATTGGGACTCCCTGTTCATCATCAAATGCCTCACTGGAATACTTCGAAGTAACATAGTTGAATCTTCGTTATTGCAGTTCTTAAAATTATTTTCCATGGGACTTTTATAACAGAGCCACTCAAAAATGTTTGTGATGATTGCTGAAAGCTGCAAAAAAAAACAAGAACCCAAATCCATGACAATGTGAAAGGCGTATTAAGAAAGCTAGAAGATTAATCTCTTGACTGCACTAATATGTTACATTTTAGTGCCAATATCAGGCCTACAATAAGTATTTAACTTTTGTGGTGAGTACGGCTTTTGAGATCAGTCTCAGGACTGTAAGTAAATTGACAATTGAAATTTCATTTTAAAGAATGAAAGTTTCTTTTGGTTTTATTTAGTACATTAAAACACTTTAAGAAAAATAAGAACATCCCCTCAGTTGTGACATGGTGGAGTTTCTTGTTTATCCATGTCCGCAGCCATCCACAATGTTCATTAATCGGAGAAGTAGGATGGGGGTGGAGAAGTCTTTTGCCAAAGACTTCTAAATAGCAATCTCAATCATATTTTTTTTTAAATGCATGGATGGAAAGGACTGAAAGTGATAGAAATCCAGCCCTATTTAATGTCCTAGTAATAATCTAATCACATTTGAGGAAACCTCTATAAGTACATTCACACAGCATGTGTTTTGTTACACAAAAACAAACCCAGAAACCCCAAATAAGATACCTAAGGCTTAGGTGTTGCAAGGAAATCCATGTCTCTGAACAGTTGACCCTTTTCTTCTGTTGAAAAAGGGTTATGGACGCATAGGAACAAAACATCCCTACACCCAGTCGGTGATGAATATGTGCTTGGAAATGACTCTGCATTAGGCAGCAGCATTGACAGGCTTAAAACATTTGAGTCCAAGTCAAAACCTGTCTTATAGCAACACTTAAAAAAAATTGGTATCTAATAACCTAGTCCAGTTTTCCCATTGTTTGAACAGCTTATGTTTCCTTATGATGGCTTGTACTGGCACAAATGGAGGTCTTGGGTGCCTTTATTTGGTAAATAGCGTTTTAAGATTTTATACCTTTGTAATACAAAGGAAGAAATTAGGAATATTTATCAGTTTATGAGGAAAAGAAAGAAGGTATTATTCTCCCTGCCAATTTTCCCTTGTGCATGAAGTCAGGAGAAAAGCTTTAAGATAAAGCAGTCTGAGAGAAAAAAAACTGCACGTGGCCCTCGTATCTCAGTGGAAAACTGCTTCCTTGGAGCAGCAAACGTAAGTAATATGCATAGATATTGGTGAAGATGCTTGGTTAGGAATGTCCTCAGTTGCATTAAAGAAATATTTTAGTAATTTGATGTGTAGATATTTTAAAACCTGAAATCTGATTACCTCGTTTTATAAGTATGAGGTCATAGTTTTCTATACTAAATATGCAGTTAATATTTTATGCCATACACTAATTTACCCTCGAGGTAATGGCGGGGGGGGGGGGTGAAACCAGGAAGATACTGCTGATAAATTTAAATGGGAAAGTTTATGAAAAATATTACTTACAGTCCTTTTCTTTGAAAACAAGTTGTAAAGCACATAGTGGTATGTTCATGCTGAGATTGCTACGGTTAACAGTGTCATAGTCACTGATCCAAACAGTCCTGCGCTAAGGTATACACTGCTATCCGGCAAGCAGTTCAGTCTGTTTGTGGACTGGCATTGTGTACTGAAATATATTCCAGAACATGGTAGTTAACACTGTTACTAATTGTGAATAGATTTCATAATTCAAAATGAATAGACTCTTACAGAACATAGCTATGTCCTTTTAATGTTTGTATATTGTGATATTGTAACAGTTTTTATTTTGCATATGCTACCCAAAATATGCACTGGTAGCATAGAATTAGAATTATCAATGTCCAGGTCACATTGGCTTTGATCACAAGTTTTGTGACGATTGTATCTCTAGATTTATCAAGAGAACTTTGAATTTCTGACACAGAAATTATGTATATATTGGCTAGTGGAAGTGGAAACATGGGGGAAGGACCCTTTGGTATATTTATATTGGATGGGGGGAAATGCTGGATCTCAATATCTTTGTTGCCTTGCTGAAGTGGTACATTTGAGGCAATCTGTCAGATGTATTGATGCAAATCAGTTGGCTGATATTAAGAACAATATGAGTGGTTGCAGTGTGATGGAGGAGCAAACTGGAATATTTTCAAGCTAGTTTTGTTGTATGTTTTAAAGCTAAGTCTGCATATTCAAAGTTCCCATTGAATATATATGTATATTAGGAGAATAGTTGGCCACTACACATTTATTCAGATGCTGGTTAATTCAGTTGGGTTTTGACCCTTTATGTTTATATGCCTGGCAAATGCAAGGAAATAATTTCACACATTATTTTGCACATTACTCACAGTGTTTAACACAGAATCTTTCAGCAACTATGTGCAAAGTAACCTTTTGAAGCTTCTTTAGCATCAGTTTTCACATTGCGTAGGATCCAATGAACTGTACTACATACATACTCCAAGATGCTTGGAATAAAATGGTTTTCCTATGCTAAAACTTATTTTGAAACCAAGGATACCATCAAATATTATAGAATCTATAATACATATAGCTGTCAGGCAAACAAAAAATAAAAGTCATGAATTTGCCTAAATATATGATTGATCTGAAGAAGATGGCTGGAGCTCTATTTGGAAGTTTCAGATATCCTGAAAAATCTTGATTACGGCTACTAGACAATCTTAAATAAGAGTATTTTCTCACACTACATCAGTATGACAGCGTAGGCTTGTAAGAAACATTTCAAAATAGAGTTTCTGTGACATGTAACATTAATTCATAACTGGTCAGGTAATCTGGATTTTTTAAAAAAAAATACACTGAACTCTGTGAGGTCATTCAGACTTCATGACTGACAATAGAGCTGGCCATATTCAACAGTTACCAAGCACATACAACTACTGTGTTAACCATTTTTAAAGGAGCATAAGATACATAAAATGCAGTTAAGAATGCTACTTGAGATGTATAATTTTTAATGTGATGGTTTTGATTGTTTAGTTGCAGAGCAACTGTATACATTGTATAACCTAAGACCATTTCTTATTTTTAGTGTCTAGAGGCAGTGATTTATAATTGGAGCATGATTAATTTTACTTCTGTTCAGTCATTAGACTGAAAAAATAAACTACTTTAAGCCTCATATTGACTCGTCGTATTTGTGTGAAAAATATCCTTAACAATTGAGAGTTCTGGAATGGAAGAGTGATACTCCAAATCTTGACAGTTTGTAAATCTAATGACAAATCTACCCTTCCTAACTCTTGATCTTACATGATACGCTTCTGTTTTCTCAACGGTCAAATATATACAGAACTAAGGCAATTTTAAAAGTGCAGTGAATAGACAGGAGATATTCTATTATTATTTTTCAAGTGTATGAGATGTTAAAATAGTGTAATTTAGCACAGACTTCCAATAAGAGAACATTTGGTGGATTTTTGGTCCCACTGTTTAATAACAGTAATGACAAAATTATATATATACATATTAAACATTATACCAAAATAATTTAAAAAGTATTTTGGAACAGATATGAACTTTTTTCTCCAAATGCTGAAGTGATAGGAAGAAGAACTTCTTTTTCAGGATGACGTATGATACAGTATTCAGGACTTTTCAGATGTTAAAACTGAGTCAAAGGCTGTGGACAGCACTTTACAAATAGCTTGTGCTTGTTCCTGCATTTTAGAAAGTAAGAAGAAACTATTTGTTTTCACTAGCATACAAAACATTTTACTGTACCAATTACAGGATGTTCTGCTTCAGCTTTCAGTTGACAAATGCTTACTGCATGTAATAGTGACTGAAAGAATGTAACTTGTGAATATAAAACAGCAGAATTGGTTTAATGATCAACTGCTCTTTGCCAAGAATGTGTGGTAGGTGGCTTTTTAAAATACACACGAATCTTACCAAACTATTGCACTGGTAAATCCAGAGACTATATTCTTCAGAGTTTGAATCTGTTGTCTTCAAAGCCAGTAAACTCTTCCCTGCTCCTAAGCCATCGTCATAGCAGACCATCCGGACGATTAGGTAGAGTGCATGTCTATGCAAAACATCCTGAAAGTTCTACTAATTAATTTAAATTATCATGAAAGAGAAAAAAAAAGACACCATATCACCAATACTTCCAAATCCTCAAAGCTAGCCTTTGGAAAGAGACTATTGTTCTACACCTTATTTACTGAAATTATTATTATGAAGAATTATAGGCTATCAAAATCTTAATTTCCTATATCAGTAAGGTAGTTATGACCACAATTTTAGGAACCTAGATTAGTGTTGTAGTGAAGACAGTCTACACTGAAATGCATCTATTTAACAATAAATAATAAACACTAACATCCACATCTTTTGAGAAAAGAAATTCCTTTTAATCAGAGACAAATGAAAGGACAATGCAATAATTATTTTTGGAAGGAAATAATTTTTTTTTTAAGGTATAAGTCATTCACTAAATTTCCTTAGGAAATTCCAGCCACGTATCAACTGTCTTAAAACCAGACTATATCTAAGCAACAAATTCAGTTGTTGACTGTACTACTTGAATCAGCTACTATTGTTGGTTCTCTATTCAAAGAACCAGCAACAACTTCCAACATGTTCAAAGTACCCTTGGTGGTGGGGAAATCCTAAAGAGAAAGCCAAAAGCAAAACTCAACCCAGGGACAGAGCAATAGAAAACTGGACGTTGGCAGGTAGAATGAACAGAATATTTTGAAAGAGGAAAGGATGCTCGTTCCTTTGAAACATTTTCACTGCAACATTTTGCAGCAAAGCAGACTCCCATTTTAATGAACCTCAGAGACTCAAACATGCAATCAAGCTTGGAATAAGATTCCAATAATATCTTTTCTGTTACATCAGATGTAGATGATCCTTTTCAGCTGAAAGGTTTTACTGAAAATACATTGAACTTCATCAGGTAGAGGTAAGCTACAAGTCAGCAGGTCTAAAAATTTGGGTTATTTCTCCAGCGTGACGAGTGGAGAATCCACCAATGGGTTAACTTCGTCTTCTGCCCACAGACTAGTCGTCCAATTTTGCTCCACCTCTCCTCCTGGGACCTCCCTGACCCAGTCTCGACTAGTTTGAGCCTGTTTAGACTGAATTCTTGACTCCTGAAGTGATTCTTCTTTAAGGTCGTATATTTCTGATATTTTGGTCAATCCGTGGGGGGGGGGAGGGAGGAACTGCAAGAACGAACGGCTGTTCGTTTGAGCCCTTTCTGCTGCCGGATTGCAGCTGAACCACGAGGCTGGCCTGAGCCCAGCCGATCACCGGACAAACAAGGAACCGGACGCCATTTTCCGGTCACCAAGTGTGACCCTGAACAAAGGGAGAGACAATCTCCTTCCCCCCCCCAAACCAATCATCCCACAAAGCTAGCCAGGATAGCCAAAGCAAATTCGGAATAAATTAGCACAGCCGATCAGCCGGCAATTTAAACCTCCCGCAGATCATACGGAAGCCGGCGAGTCGCGTGGGAACAATAGGGGGCTGGTGAGCTGCAGAGGAATATCACAGCTCTCCAAGGCTCTTACCCTAAATTCAACTAAAGACCTCGAAGGCTCCTGTTGTTTTCCACTGCCTGAAGCGGGGATTAGCTGGTCGGTGGAGGACTTTTAAACTCCGCAGCTCCCTCACAGAGTTTCCCTGCATCTCTGCAACTCCCTTGCAATTCACGCTGACCGTATTCCACTGAATATAAACGCAGTTGTTTTTTTCTTTGGGCAGTCTCAAGGAAATTCAGCTGAGGGAGACACGAAAGAGACTTGGGTTCGACCAATAACAACCTCAACTCACCCAATCTCAGTCCTTCTTCCTAGCCACATAGGAATAATAATAATTAAATAATAATAATTAAAAATAAAATTAAAAAATTGATAATAATAATAGTATTAATTGAAGAGCATAAAGACATAGATCAGCTCACAATTACCCTGAACCAGACCGGAATGGAATTTTATTCCAGTTAAGAATGGCAGATACCAGCACAGTTCAAACAGCGCAGGAACCTGCCATCACCAGCCCACCTGCTCGTAAAAGACAGAGATCACCCAAGCAGGAGGTGGCTAGGAAGATCAAGGCCAAGACAACATCGGCCAAAAGGCCTTCCAAAGCAGCGGATAGGGAGGCTAAGCGACATCACCAGGCTCTAGAGCAGCGGTTCTCAACCTGTGGGTCGCGACCCCATTTGGGGTCGAACGACCATTTCACAGGGGTCGCCAATCAATGCTGTGCGCCATTTTTTTTCCCTCAACGCTGTCCGCCATTTTTTTTCCTTAGTTACGCTACTTTCTATTGGCTTTTCAACGCGAATAGACTCTATTCAAGAGACTATTCTATTGGCGTTCGAAAGCCAATATAAACTAAGGAAGTTTCGGTTTCGGAGCACATGGCAGAAAGCGAGACAGAGGACGAGCGGCAGAAAGCGAGAGAGAACAAGCGGCAGAAAGCGAGACAGAGAACAAGCAAAAACAGTAAGTTTTGCCTGCTGCTGAGCTTCCTCTGCTTGGCTGCCTGCCGTCCGTCCTGCTCCCCCTACCCATCTGCCCGTTCTCCGCCTCCCTTTCTCGCCCGTCACCCTCCGCCGATTCTCCGCCTCCCTTTCTCGCCCGTCGCCCTCCGCCGATTCTCCGCCTCCCTTTCTCGCCCGTTGCCCTCCGCCCTCCGTCGATTCTCCGCCTCCCTTTCTCGCCCGTCGCCCTCCGCCGATTCTCCGCCTCCCTTTCTCGCCCGTCGCCCTCCGCCGATTCTCCGCCTCCCTTTCTCGCCGCTTGCCCTCCGCCCTCCGCCGATTCTCCGCTTCCCTTTCTCGCCCCTTGCCCTCCGCCCTCCGCCGATTCTCCGCTTCCCTTTCTCGCCCGTTGCCCTCCGCCAATTCTCCACTTCCCTTTCTCGCCCCTTGCCCTCCGCCGATTCTCCGCTTCCCTTTCTCGCCCGTTGCCCTCCGCCGATTCTCCGCTTCCCTTTCTCGCCCCTTGCCCTCCGCCGATTCTCCGCTTCCCTTTCTCGCCCCCTGCCCTCCGCCCTCCGCTGATTCTCCGCTTCCCTTTCTCGCCCCTTGCCCTCCGCCCTCCGCCGATTCTCCGCTTCCCTTTCTCGCCCCTTGCCCTCCGCCGATTCTCCGCTTCCCTTTCTCGCCCGTTGCCCTCCGCCAATTCTCCGCTTTCCTTTCTCGCCCTTTGCCCTCCGCCGATTCTCCGCTTCCCTTTCTCGCCCTTGCCCTCCGCCCTCCGCCGATTCTCCGCTTCCCTTTCTCGCCCCTTGCCCTCCGCCCTCCGCCGATTCTCCGCTTCCCTTTCTCGCCCCTTGCCCTCCGCCGATTCTCCACTTCCCTTTCTCGCCCCTTGCCCTCCGCCCTCCGCCGATTCTCCGCTTCCCTTTCTCGCCCCTTGCCCTCCGTCGATTCTCTGCTTCCCTTTCTCGCCCCTTGCCCTCCGCCCTCCGCCGATTCTCCGCTTCCCTTTCTCGCCTCTTGCCCTCCGCCGATTCTCCGCTTCCCTTTCTCGCCCGATGCCCTCCGCCGATTCTCCGCTTCCCTTTCTCGCCCCTTGCCTTCCGCCCTCCGCCGATTCTCTGCTTCCCTTTCTCGCCCCTTGCCCTCCGCCCTCCGCCGATTCTCCGCTTCCCTTTCTCGCCCCTTGCCCTCCGCCGATTCTCCGCTTCCCTTTCTCGCCCGATGCCCTCCACCGATTCTCCGCTTCCCTTTCTCGCCCCTTGCCTTCCGCCCTCCGCCGATTCTCTGCTTCCCTTTCTCGCCCCTTGCCCTCCGCCCTCCGCCGATTCTCCGCTTCCCTTTCTCACCCCTTGCCCTCCGCCGATTCTCCGCTTCCCTTTCTCGCCCCTTGCCCTCCGCCCTCCGCCGATTCTCCGCTTCCCTTTCTCGCCCGTTGCCCTCCGCCGATTCTCCGCTTCCCTTTCTCGCCCCTTGCCCTCCGCCGATTCTCCGCTTCCCTTTCTCGCCCCCTGCCCTCCGCCCTCCGCCGATTCTCCGCTTCCCTTTCTCGCCCCTTGCCCTCCGCCCTCCGCCGATTCTCCGCTTCCCTTTCTCGCCCCTTGCCCTCCGCCGATTCTCCGCTTCCCTTTCTCGCCCGTTGCCCTCCGCCAATTCTCCGCTTTCCTTTCTCGCCCCTTGCCCTCCGCCGATTCTCCGCTTCCCTTTCTCGCCCTTGCCCTCCGCCCTCCGCCGATTCTCCGCTTCCCTTTCTCGCCCCTTGCCCTCCGCCCTCCGCCGATTCTCCGCTTCCCTTTCTCGCCCCTTGCCCTCCGCCCTCCGCCGATTCTCCGCTTCCCTTTCTCGCCCCTTGCCCTCCGCCGATTCTCCGCTTCCCTTTCTCTCCCCTTGCCCTCCGCCCTCCGCCGATTCTCCGCTTCCCTTTCTCGCCCCTTGCCCTCCGCCGATTCTCTGCTTCCCTTTCTCGCCCGTTGCCCTCCGCCCTCCGCCGATTCTCCGCTTCCCTTTCTCGCCCCTTGCCCTCCGCCGATTCTCCGCTTCCCTTTCTCGCCCGATGCCCTCCGCCGATTCTCCGCTTCCCTTTCTCGCCCCTTGCCTTCCGCCCTCCGCCGATTCTCTGCTTCCCTTTCTCGCCCCTTGCCCTCCGCCCTCCGCCGATTCTCCGCTTCCCTTTCTCACCCCTTGCCCTCCGCCGATTCTCCGCTTCCCTTTCTCGCCCCTTGCCCTCCGCCCTCCGCCGATTCTCCGCTTCCCTTTATCGCCCCTTGCCCTCCGCCGATTCTCCGCTTCCCTTTCTCGCCCTCCGCCCTCCGCCGATTCTCCGCTTCCCTTTCTCGCCCCTTGCCCTCCGCCCTCCGCCGATTCTCCGCTTCCCTTTCTCGCCCCTTGCCCTCCGCCGATTCTCCGCTTCCCTTTCTCGCCCGTTGCCCTCCGCCAATTCTCCGCTTTCCTTTCTCGCCCCTTGCCCTCCGCCGATTCTCCGCTTCCCTTTCTCGCCCTTGCCCTCCGCCCTCCGCCGATTCTCCGCTTCCCTTTCTCGCCCCTTGCCCTCCGCCCTCCGCCGATTCTCCGCTTCCCTTTCTCGCCCCTTGCCCTCCGCCCTCCGCCGATTCTCCGCTTCCCTTTCTCGCCCCTTGCCCTCCGCCGATTCTCCGCTTCCCTTTCTCTCCCCTTGCCCTCCGCCCTCCGCCGATTCTCCGCTTCCCTTTCTCGCCCCTTGCCCTCCGCCGATTCTCTGCTTCCCTTTCTCGCCCGTTGCCCTCCGCCCTCCGCCGATTCTCCGCTTCCCTTTCTCGCCCCTTGCCCTCCGCCGATTCTCCGCTTCCCTTTCTCGCCCGATGCCCTCCGCCGATTCTCCGCTTCCCTTTCTCGCCCCTTGCCTTCCGCCCTCCGCCGATTCTCTGCTTCCCTTTCTCGCCCCTTGCCCTCCGCCCTCCGCCGATTCTCCGCTTCCCTTTCTCACCCCTTGCCCTCCGCCGATTCTCCGCTTCCCTTTCTCGCCCCTTGCCCTCCGCCCTCCGCCGATTCTCCGCTTCCCTTTATCGCCCCTTGCCCTCCGCCGATTCTCCGCTTCCCTTTCTCGCCCGATGCCCTCCGCCGATTCTCCGCTTCCCTTTCTCGCCCCTTGCCCTCCGCCCTCCGCCGATTCTCCGCTTCCCTTTCTCGCCCCTTGCCCTCCGCCGATTCTCCGCTTCCCTTTCTCGCCCGATGCCCTCCGCCGATTCTCCGCTTCCCTTTCTCGCCCCTTGCCTTCCGCCCTCCGCCGATTCTCTGCTTCCCTTTCTCGCCCCTTGCCCTCCGCCCTCCGCCGATTCTCCGCTTCCCTTTCTCACCCCTTGCCCTCCGCCGATTCTCCGCTTCCCTTTCTCGCCCCTTGCCCTCCGCCCTCCGCCGATTCTCCGCTTCCCTTTCTCGCCCGTTGCCCTCCGCCGATTCTCCGCTTCCCTTTCTCGCCCCTTGCCCTCCGCCGATTCTCCGCTTCCCTTTCTCGCCCCCTGCCCTCCGCCCTCCGCCGATTCTCCGCTTCCCTTTCTCGCCCCTTGCCCTCCGCCCTCCGCCGATTCTCCGCTTCCCTTTCTCGCCCCTTGCCCTCCGCCGATTCTCCGCTTCCCTTTCTCGCCCGTTGCCCTCCGCCAATTCTCCGCTTTCCTTTCTCACCCCTTGCCCTCCGCCGATTCTCCGCTTCCCTTTCTCACCCTTGCCCTCCGCCCTCCGCCGATTCTCCGCTTCCCTTTCTCGCCCTTGCCCTCCGCCCTCCGCCGATTCTCCGCTTCCCTTTCTCGCCCCTTGCCCTCCGCCCTCCGCCGATTCTCCGCTTCCCTTTCTCGCCCCTTGCCCTCCGCCCTCCGCCGATTCTCCGCTTCCCTTTCTCGCCCCTTGCCCTCCGCCGATTCTCCACTTCCCTTTCTCGCCCCTTGCCCTCCGCCCTCCGCCGATTCTCCGCTTCCCTTTCTCGCCCCTTGCCCTCCGTCGATTCTCTGCTTCCCTTTCTCGCCCCTTGCCCTCCGCCCTCCGCCGATTCTCCGCTTCCCTTTCTCGCCTCTTGCCCTCCGCCGATTCTCCGCTTCCCTTTCTCGCCCGATGCCCTCCGCCGATTCTCCGCTTCCCTTTCTCGCCCCTTGCCTTCCGCCCTCCGCCGATTCTCTGCTTCCCTTTCTCGCCCCTTGCCCTCCGCCCTCCGCCGATTCTCCGCTTCCCTTTCTCGCCCCTTGCCCTCCGCCGATTCTCCGCTTCCCTTTCTCGCCCGATGCCCTCCACCGATTCTCCGCTTCCCTTTCTCGCCCCTTGCCTTCCGCCCTCCGCCGATTCTCTGCTTCCCTTTCTCGCCCCTTGCCCTCCGCCCTCCGCCGATTCTCCGCTTCCCTTTCTCACCCCTTGCCCTCCGCCGATTCTCCGCTTCCCTTTCTCGCCCCTTGCCCTCCGCCCTCCGCCGATTCTCCGCTTCCCTTTCTCGCCCGTTGCCCTCCGCCGATTCTCCGCTTCCCTTTCTCGCCCCTTGCCCTCCGCCGATTCTCCGCTTCCCTTTCTCGCCCCCTGCCCTCCGCCCTCCGCCGATTCTCCGCTTCCCTTTCTCGCCCCTTGCCCTCCGCCCTCCGCCGATTCTCCGCTTCCCTTTCTCGCCCCTTGCCCTCCGCCGATTCTCCGCTTCCCTTTCTCGCCCGTTGCCCTCCGCCAATTCTCCGCTTTCCTTTCTCGCCCCTTGCCCTCCGCCGATTCTCCGCTTCCCTTTCTCGCCCTTGCCCTCCGCCCTCCGCCGATTCTCCGCTTCCCTTTCTCGCCCCTTGCCCTCCGCCCTCCGCCGATTCTCCGCTTCCCTTTCTCGCCCCTTGCCCTCCGCCCTCCGCCGATTCTCCGCTTCCCTTTCTCGCCCCTTGCCCTCCGCCGATTCTCCGCTTCCCTTTCTCTCCCCTTGCCCTCCGCCCTCCGCCGATTCTCCGCTTCCCTTTCTCGCCCCTTGCCCTCCGCCGATTCTCTGCTTCCCTTTCTCGCCCGTTGCCCTCCGCCCTCCGCCGATTCTCCGCTTCCCTTTCTCGCCCCTTGCCCTCCGCCGATTCTCCGCTTCCCTTTCTCGCCCGATGCCCTCCGCCGATTCTCCGCTTCCCTTTCTCGCCCCTTGCCTTCCGCCCTCCGCCGATTCTCTGCTTCCCTTTCTCGCCCCTTGCCCTCCGCCCTCCGCCGATTCTCCGCTTCCCTTTCTCACCCCTTGCCCTCCGCCGATTCTCCGTTTCCCTTTCTCGCCCCTTGCCCTCCGCCCTCCGCCGATTCTCCGCTTCCCTTTATCGCCCCTTGCCCTCCGCCGATTCTCCGCTTCCCTTTCTCGCCCGATGCCCTCCGCCGATTCTCCGCTTCCCTTTCTCGCCCCTTGCCCTCCGCCCTCCGCCGATTCTCCGCTTCCCTTTCTCGCCCCTTGCCCTCCGCCGATTCTCCGCTTCCCTTTCTCGCCCGATGCCCTCCGCCGATTCTCCGCTTCCCTTTCTCGCCCCTTGCCTTCCGCCCTCCGCCGATTCTCTGCTTCCCTTTCTCGCCCCTTGCCCTCCGCCCTCCGCCGATTCTCCGCTTCCCTTTCTCACCCCTTGCCCTCCGCCGATTCTCCGCTTCCCTTTCTCGCCCCTTGCCCTCCGCCCTCCGCCGATTCTCCGCTTCCCTTTCTCGCCCGTTGCCCTCCGCCGATTCTCCGCTTCCCTTTCTCGCCCCTTGCCCTCCGCCGATTCTCCGCTTCCCTTTCTCGCCCCCTGCCCTCCGCCCTCCGCCGATTCTCCGCTTCCCTTTCTCGCCCCTTGCCCTCCGCCCTCCGCCGATTCTCCGCTTCCCTTTCTCGCCCCTTGCCCTCCGCCGATTCTCCGCTTCCCTTTCTCGCCCGTTGCCCTCCGCCAATTCTCCGCTTTCCTTTCTCACCCCTTGCCCTCCGCCGATTCTCCGCTTCCCTTTCTCGCCCTTGCCCTCCGCCCTCCGCCGATTCTCCGCTTCCCTTTCTCGCCCCTTGCCCTCCGCCCTCCGCCGATTCTCCGCTTCCCTTTCTCGCCCCTTGCCCTCCGCCCTCCGCCGATTCTCCGCTTCCCTTTCTCGCCCCTTGCCCTCCGCCGATTCTCCGCTTCCCTTTCTCTCCCCTTGCCCTCCGCCCTCCGCCGATTCTCCGCTTCCCTTTCTCGCCCCTTGCCCTCCGCCGATTCTCTGCTTCCCTTTCTCGCCCGTTGCCCTCCGCCCTCCGCCGATTCTCCGCTTCCCTTTCTCGCCCCTTGCCCTCCGCCGATTCTCCGCTTCCCTTTCTCGCCCGATGCCCTCCGCCGATTCTCCGCTTCCCTTTCTCGCCCCTTGCCTTCCGCCCTCCGCCGATTCTCTGCTTCCCTTTCTCGCCCCTTGCCCTCCGCCCTCTGCCGATTCTCCGCTTCCCTTTCTCACCCCTTGCCCTCCGCCGATTCTCCGCTTCCCTTTCTCGCCCCTTGCCCTCCGCCCTCCGCCGATTCTCCGCTTCCCTTTATCGCCCCTTGCCCTCCGCCGATTCTCTGCTTCCCTTTCTCGCCCCTTGCCCTCCGCCGATTCTCCGCTTCCCTTTCTCGCCCCTTCCCCTCCGCCCTCCGCCGATTCTCCGCTTCCCTTTCTCGCCCCTTGCCCTCCGCTCTCCGCCGATTCTCCGCTTCCCTTTCTCGCCCCTTGCCCTCCGCCGATTCTCTGCTTCCCTTTCTCGCCCCTTGCCCTCCGCCGAGTCTCCACTTCCCTTTCTCGCCCGTTGCCCTCCGCTCTCCGCCGATTCTCCGCTTCCCTTTCTCGCCCCTTGCCCTCCGCCGATTCTCTGCTTCCCTTTCTCGCCCCTTGCCCTCCGCCGATTCTCTGCTTCCCTTTCTCGCCCCTTGCCCTCCGCCGATTCTCCGCTTCCCTTTCTCGCCCCTTGCCCTCCGCCGATTCTCCGCCAATTCTCGGCTGAAGATGGGGGGGCGGTTGGGAGTAGCTCGCCCTCCCTGTCCATTTGGCACCGTCTGCCTTTCGCTCTCTCTCTCTCTCTTCACCTGGACTGGAGGGAGAGAGAGAGAGAGAGAAAGAGGAAAGAGAAAGAGGAAAGAGAAGAGAGAGAAAAGAGGGAGAGAGAGAAAGAAAAAAGAGAAAGAGGGGGAGAGGAAAGAAAAAAGATTGAGAAAAGAGAGAAAGAGAAGGAAGAGAAAGTGGAAAGAAAGAAGAGAGAGGAAAGAAAGAAAGAGGAAAGAGGATAAAAAAGACAGAAAAAGAAAAGAAAGGGAAGAATGGAAAGAAAGAGAGAGAGAGGAAAGTGACAGAGAAAGACCCTTTTGACATCTAAAATGAAGATAACGCTGCAGATATCCTTTTTAACCTTTATTTTATACGCACACACACACACACACACATTAAAGGTAAAAAAGGATATCTGCAGTGTTATCTTCATTTTAGATATCAAAAGGGTTTTTCAGCTCCAGTGATTTGTTTTCGGTGGGAAATGGGTCCAAGTGGCTCTTTGAGTGTTTTTGAAAAACACTACCCCTGAGGTGGGTGGACTCCCATGTGCTATTAACTTTGTTAGCAAATGGGAGGGGGGGTTGAACAAAGTGGCTTCATTTATTCATTCATTTATTGCACAATAAAATTATTTGAAACCAACATTTTGTGCTATTCTAATGCACAACTGCACAAATATACATGTAATCTCTGAGGCTATCATATCTGGGCTACAAAAATTTGGTTAAAGCATTCTTGTTTGCTGATATTTATTTCCTTTTATAAACTGCTTTGATTCTTCCATTTATTGTGGTTTAATACTTCCATTTATTTCCTTTTATTCCCTTAAAACTAGTTTGAATCTTCCATTTGTTGCCATTTATTCTCTTAAAACGGATTTAATTGTTTTGTTTATTTCTGATCCAGGAAACCTATAACCTCCATGCCATTTCTCACTCTTCTTATTCCTTTCTGCTTTGCTTTTTATTCCCTCTCTTTCATATATTTTCTTTCATCTTCGCTGAAAGAAAATCCCTCCAGGTCCCCACTATAATTTATGGTTCAAATGAAAGCAGCCTGTTCTTATTTATTATTTACTAACTTTCTGTAAATTTTGATCCCACATTTAAAGGCAGGGTAAACATGCATTAAAATACATGCATTAAAATACATGCAGCATTAATGGTGGCCGGGGCTGTCTTTCTTGCCACGCCCACTTGGCGGCCACGCCCACTTGGCGGCCATGCCCACTTGGCGGCCACGCCCACTTGGCGGCCACGCCCACTATGGTTGGGGGTCACCACAACATGAGGAACTGTATTATGGGGTCACGGCATTAGAAAGGTTGAGAACCACTGCTCTAGAGAGACAATTCTCCCGAACCGAAAGGAGACAAAACTCCACTGAAGATGAATTAGAGCCACCCAATTACAGAAGGAGGAAATTTTTGGCACAAGGAAGCCCAGCCAGGAACCTCTGTAAACAGAGGCCGATACGGAACAGGGGAATGGCTCTCCCCTAAGCGAGGGGCCTAGAGATCTGGGTTCAGAAGCAGGCACCCGTCGCTCAGATAATCATGGAGCAATGTCTTCAGAGCACCTTCAATCCCTGATATCTCAGGCTGTTGCACAGGCCATGGCCTCCTCACGACACCATTATTCCAGAACAAGGTCTGTGGCCTCTAAGGGTGGCTCCCACTTTTCTCAAGAGGAGGCTTCTGAGTACCAAGACTCTATTTCCTCCTCCAGAGGCAGGAGGTCTCCTGCGGAGGACCATGAGCTGACGGATCAGAGACTGTCCGACGAAGAGGATATATCTCCAGATCCTCCCCTGTTTGTAGCCTGTTTAATCCGTCCTTATTCAAGACGCTGCTACATAAAGACAGTGGCACTGCAAATATAGAGAGGCCCCCGATTCCACAGAAAGAAACCTCCACCAATCCCTCAACTAGTAAGGTCACAAACAACAAAGTGTTTTCACAGCCCACTTATACCCAACACTTTGTCTCCTGTCCACCTCTCTTTTTTGATTCTGTTCAGAACAACATGGGGGCACCGGGTTCCTTCCTCCCAATGGGGGGGGGTAGACAAGAAAATGTTCAACATAGATCCGGCACTATCATCTATTGCCAACAATAGATGAACCCATTGCAACCCTCTTTTCTTCACCCCTGATAGCCGGGGATGCAGCGGAGGCCCTGAAATCAGAAGACAAGAAGATGGACCTCATCTTCCGCAGGGCACACCAGGCCTCAGCATGGGCAATCAAGGCAGGCATCACTACGTCCCTTTTCGCCAGGACATATTTGGCTGCGCCAATTCCAGTCGAGTATTCCCCCAGTGGAGGAGAAAACTCACCAGAATTTAAGGTTAGTGGTGGCAGCGGAGCTCATGTCAGATTCCTCCTTACACGCAACCAATTTCTCTGCCAGAGCAATAACATACAACACTGGTGCACGCAGATTGCTGTGGCTCAAGCATTGGAGAGCGGACATGAAGGCTAAGTGGCGTTTAGCGGCGGCACCCTATAAGGGTGGCCGGCTCTTTGGCGAGGCGCTTGACCCTTACCTAATTGAAAATAAGGACAAACGCAAGATCCTGGCCCACTTGACAAAGAGGACGGAGAGGAGAGCTCCCTCCTATTCCCGCAGACCGGCCTTCCGACCTGATGCAGGCATGGATCAGGGGACCTTTCCCCGTCCCTATCAGCCCAGATCAGACCGTCAAGGTGAAAGAAACAATAACAGGGACAGGTTCAGACAACAAGCCCAAGCAAGACGGCCCTTTCGAGGAGCTGGGGGGGCGTCCCTACCGAGGATCTAAGTGACAGCCCAGGGGGCCCTCCTCATTGGTGGCCAGCTAGCCCTTTTTGCCCACAAATGGCAAGCCATCACCACGGACCTCTGGGTCCTAAATACCATCAGATTCGGCCTATCCCTAGAATTCCTCTCAACACCCCTGAACCGGTTCATTCCTTGCCCATCTCCAAAAGATCTGATCAAGAAGAACCTCACCAAGGAGGCCATCCAACACCTTCTGGACACTCAGGCTATAGAACCGGTAGAAAGAGATCAGTGGGGACAAGGATTCTATTCCATCCTATTCATATTCCCAAAGAATTCTGGGGGGGTGGAGAGCAATACTAGACCTAAAGAGTCCGAACAGACACCTGGAGTACAAAAAATTCAAAATGCAAACCCTTTGCTCGATATTAGTAAGCATCAGGAAGGGGGACCTTCTGACGTCCATAGATCTGACGGAGGCCTACCTTCACATTACCATACTTCCAGATCACCGGAGGTTCCTCAGGTTCTACCACACAGGTCAATGCTTCCAATACAGGGCCCTACCTTTTGGACTTTCTTCAGCTCCCAGGGTGTTCACAAAGGTATTGGCAACAATCACTGCGCACTTGAGAACAATTCCGGTGCATAGCCAATGCTATCTGGACGACATTCTCATCCAATCCTCATCGGCCCAGACAGCACAGTCAGATCTGGCACTGACTCTGAAAACCCTTCAAGACCACGGGTTCTCAGTAAACTTTCAGAAGAGTCAGAGCGTTCCCTCAAACAGTCTTCTTCATCTGGGAGCGGTCATAGACACACAAAAGTGCACGGTCCATCTCTCTCAGGACCATCAACGCAGCATTCGAACCCTGGTCAGGCTCATCCAAAGGAAACAGTCCTCAACACTGGCTACACTCTCACAGCTGCTAGGAAAGATGGTGTCATGCCTCGCAATCGTACCTTGGGCAAGGCTACACTCCAGAGAGCTCCAGTGGTTCCTACTTCCGTTCCAAAGAGTGGGGATAGGCTCCTCAAACCAAAGAGTGAAGGTGCCACCAAAGGTCCTGAGGTCGCTCCAGTGGTGGTCCTCCCCAGCGATGGGGAAGGAACACTTGTTCAGGGAAGCCAACCGTGTCACCCTTACAACAGATGCCAGCCTATTCAGCTAGGGAGCACACCTGCAATCACAGCTAGCACAGGGTCAATGGTCAAAGACCTAAAGCACAACATAAACTGGCTAGAACTCAGAGCCATACACCTGGCTCTCCATCACTTCCACAGCGCATTGGCGCATTGACACATGCTCATACTCACAGACAATGTGGCGGCCAAAGCGCATGTCAACCGACAAGGAGGCACGCGATCCAGGGCCCTCATGAACGAACCACAAGCGCTAGGAACCTGGGCAGAAAACAACCTAGCCTCCATCAAGGCCGAGCACATCTCAGGAGAAGCCAATCGCCAGGCAGACTTCCTGAGCAGGACAACGATAGACCACTCAGAGTGGAGCCTGCACTCTGCCCTCTTCAGAGAGGCAGCAGAGAGATTCGGCCATCCAGTGTTGGATCTGTTTGCCAGTCCAAAGAACACTCAGATTCCGAGGTTCTTCTCTCGTTTTCTGACACCAGGAGCAGAGAGAGCGGATGCACTTCGAGGCCACTGGCCAAAAGGACTTCTGTATGCATTCCCACCTCTTCCTTTGATACAAGCAACCATCAGGAAGATATTGCAGGAGCAAGCGGAGGTAATACTCATTGCATCGCACTAGCCAAGACGGCCGTGGTTTGCCGATCTCGTAAACCTATCTACATCTCCACTGTGGAGGATTCCACACAACCAAATTTCCCTCAACCAAGGATACCTGCTACATCCAGACCCACAGTGGCTCCAATTGACCGCTTGGCACTTGACCAGAGTCTCCTAGAGAGAGACAACTCACAAAGAGTCATTAGGACTCTCCAGGCCTCTAGAAGGCCTACAACTAACAGGATCTATGATTCCACTTGGAAAAATTACTGCGGTTGGTGCCACAGGCAACAACTAGACCCATGCAACATCTCTATCCCAGATATCTTAGACTACTTAGCGGAAGGCCTGGATAGGGTGTTAGCACCCAACACAATTCGTAGACAGGTGGCTGCCCTATCAACCATTCTTACCTATGGCAACTCTGAAACTTTAGCCAGACACCCAATGGTGCGATCCTTTGTAAAGGGCGCATCTAACAGCAGGCCACCTGTGGTGCACAGATACCCTTCCTGGGATCTACCTAAGGTCCTAGAGGCCATAACCTTACCTCCATTTGAGCCTGCCAGGACCTGTGACCTACAGTACCTGACCCTTAAGGTTGCCTTCTTAGTCACTGTTACCTCAACAAGACGCATCTCAGAACTAGCAGCCCTGTCAGTGAGGGAGGACCTTTGTACCTTCCACACGGACAGGGTGGTGTTACGTTTGGACTCCTCCTTCATTCCAAAGGTCAATTCCCTATTCCACAGAGCACAGGAGGTGGTGCTACCAAACTTTTGCCCCGAACCGTCCCATGAACTGGAGCGCAAATGGCACACCTTAGACCAGTGGTTCTCAACCTGTGGGTCGCGACCCCATTTGGGGTCGAACGACCATTTCACGGGGGTCGCCAAACAACGCAGTCCATTTTTCCCTTTTCCCCTCGGCCGGCACAGGGGGCAGCACCGCGCATGCGCGGGGTAGCACCGCACATGCGCAATGCGGGCCGTCGCGCGTGCCGCGCATGCGCGATGTGGGCCGGGGTCGCGCCGCACATGCGCAGCGCAGGTCGGGGTCGCGGCCTGAAAAAGGCTGAGAACCGCTGCCTTAGACGTTCGCAGAGTTTTAAAGCAGTACATCAAGCGAACGACACCCTTCCATAGATAGGAAGCACTGTTTATCTCCTTCCACTCTCACACAAGAGGTCGGAGGGTCACTGCATCCATAATCGGTAGATGGATTAAAAGGTATATAGCGGAGGCATACAGGGGACAGTCCTTGACGGTCCCCAGATGAATCACTGCACATCCCACACGCAGTGCTGCAACCTCAGCAGCATGGGCAACTCAGGCTTTGATTGAAGAAATATGTAGAGCGGCGATGTGAACGTCGTCTTCCCCTTTTATAAGACACTACAAATTAGACAGATTCACATCTGCGGAGGCCTCCTTTGGCAGGAGAGTACTCTAGTGCATAGTATCAGAGAGCGGGACACAGGCCCAGACGGCATGCCACCCACAAGGACAGTGAGGCTTTGGTATGTCCCATTGGTGGATTCTCCACTCGTCACGCTGGAGAAGGGGCGTTGGTCTTACCTGAACGCCTTTTCTCAGTGTGACAGTGGAGAATCCATTCCCACCCTTGAGGCCAGTCAGGTCCTGTGAGGGGAGAGGATGGAGTCAATGCAAGAAAACATAGCCAACTAGCTTTCGCCTCGTCAAGACAGGGTCAGGGAGGTCCCAGGAGGAGAGGTGGAGCAAAATTGGACGACTAGTCTGCGGGCAGAAGACGAAGTTAACCCACTGGTGGATTCTCCATCATCACGCTGAGAAAAGGCGTTCAGGTAAGACCAATGCCCCTTCTAGATGGAATTTAAAAGTAGAAATGGGGGCTTCATGCATTCATTTCAATTCTTGTTTTAGTAAATTTTAGTTACTTCTTGAAAAGGATATTCAAAAAGTCAGCAACACAAGCTAAAATGAAACATGTGGCTTAATATTTAGGCTACAGAATGACATCCCTTAATATTGTAGAATCTCCTGGAGGAAGGATAAAAGAATTTATGGCAATAGCATTTTTTAAAGCCATTCATTACTTACATACTGGTCCAATGATGTGACTTTAATACCGTATTTGGAAACTCCCATAATAAATTCTTCTTCTCCAGGAACAAAGGGCAACTTTCCATCTTGCTTTGGAAAGAAAGAAAAATGGTATTCTGACATGAAAACATAAATGGCAAGTTGTTCTATTTGGATTAGGAAAATACACACAGAACTGTAACCGTTTACTGTTAAAATGATTTCTCATACTATGTTTTTTTTTCTTTGTCCTATTTCTTTCTCTGTTAGTAATTCAAAAGCATTTTTTAAAAAAAAAAAACTGCTGTATCTAAATTCTTGAGATAGCAGGCAAGCCAAGTGCTTTACATAAGCTAAGCCCAATGTAGCTTAACTGCTTTGCTTGAAGTACTATAAGAATCCTGTCATTATGGTGTGCAAATTTTAGTTTATGGCTTATCTCGTGCAAATCCATTCAATTCATTTAAAAAACTATGATTAACATAGCTAAAATAGACAACCTTTACCTGTGCCACATCTATATAGTTAATCAAATCCAGGGGTCCCTCTAAAGTCTTGCTTTCGTCAAGATTCAGTTTTTCAATGGCACCAACATATTTCACTCGAAATTCAGCACAAGTATCTGAATTGCTGTTACTTTGGCCTATAAAGAAACACATTTAAACACACATCTAAGTCGGCTTTAGTTGCTAACAAACTGCTTAATACATTAAAATCAAAATGGACTCACATTCATGACCTGTCCCTCATAACTGATCTAATAATATTGGTACCACAATGTTCTCAAACCTGCTGGTTTTAATATTGGAAAAGTCCATAGGAGAGAGAGTACTTAACTCTTCATCTCTACACCAAGAAAGTAACCTTTAAGCATCATTTCACATTCTCAGTTTAGAAGTACAACAAAAGAACTTTGTAGCCTTAATTCAGTATCTTATTAAATCTAGAACTTAAAAGATCCAAAGCATCCCTTAACACTCCAGCCTCTGCTTAAAGATGTCTAATGAAAAAAAAATACTCTTACCACATTCTCAAATTAGTTTCATTGTCAAAGTATATTTTTCTTAAGAGCATAATAATAATAATAATAATAATAATAATAATAATAATAATAATAATAATAAGTTGAAAGGGACCTTGGAGGTCATCGAGTCCAACCCCCTGCTCAAACCATTTCGGACAGATGGCTGTCTAGCCTCTTCTTAAAAACTTCCAGTGTTGGAGCATTCACCACTTCTGGAGGCAGTTTGTTCCATTGGTTAATTGTTCTGTCAGGAAGTTTCTCCTTAGTTCTAGGTTGCTTCTCTCCTTGATTAGTTTCCACCCGTTGCTTCTTGTCCTGCCCTCAGGTGCTTTGGAGAATAGCTTGACTCCCTCTTCTTTGTGGCAGCCCCTGAGATATTGGAATACTGCTATAATGTCCCCCCTCGCCCTTCTCTTCGCCAAACTAGACATACCCAATTCCAGCAACCGTTCCTCATATGTTTTAGCCTCCAGTCCCCTAATCATCTTTGTTGCTCTTCTCTGTACAGTACAATAGTCAACTGAAAACTGCAAATTATCCACTACAATGGAGAATCTTTACCCATTTCAGTGAAGCACTATTCTGGAAGTATTGTGTCTTCAACAATTAAGGCTGAATAAACCCATTTTTTTTAGAGGTCTCCCCATAAGACTAGTCTTCTATATTAATTTGATTTTTATGGTCACCAAATTCATAAAAGTAACTCCAGAGATTTAAGATATGGTTAGAAACAGAAAAAGAACTAAAAAAAAAAATATCCAGAACATAAAAAGAGTAACAAAGTAACTGAGGTCAACCTCTGCATATTCCATTCGGTAACTTTAATTTCTGTAAGGTTATCCTCATTCTGACCCAATGCCGAAAGGAAAAACCAGTTTTTTTAGTGCCTTAAGTAAGGCCAGCATATCCTTGATGCATTTCTCTTAACCAATATATTCTGCCTTCTTAAAATGATTAATGTCACTCAGAAGAAATTTCATAGTCCTTGTATGCATAATTCTAAATCTGCTCAGGACAATGTATCTGAAATCCTCCAAAACCCAGCTGAGATAATAAGGATAAAATCTTTCCTGCTTTAAAAATAATGCCAGATGTAGACATCCCCACATATAATAGCATACGGTTTTAAATATTGTACTCAGCTACATTGTCGTGTAGATATAACACCTCAACAAATTTCATACCTGAACTCTTCGTGGAGTCTGTATCCAAACTAGCAACAGTACTAGATCTTGAAAGACCACCAAGGCTGGAGTCCACTGACTAGAGAAGGAAAAATATGAAGTTATTCAGGTCAAATCTGTTTCTTTAAAGAAAACTGCTGTATTAAATATGAAATGCATTACAAGCATAGATGTTCTAATTATTTAACAGATTATACCTTTTTAATATGGGCTTTTAAAAAAACCAACTGGCAAGATGAGATCCTTTTCTTATATTCACCAAAACCAAGAAGAAAATAACCAGACCTTGATATTAGAAAGTTGTATCTAATCATCAAGGAGTCCAATCACTCGTTACAAAAAAACCACCTAATCAATACTACATGCATTGAGTTTTTTAAAAAACGACTAACACTTGCATAGTCAACTTTTATTTGTTATGGAAATGAGCTTAACGAGAACCTTCCTCCTCTTAAACCTACAGTAAAACCACCAGTAGGAAATTAAAAGCTTTCACTTCTATTTTTTTTTAATCCCACCTTTATTTCTATACATCTCAAGGCAGCAAACATACTTAATGCTCTTTCCTCCTGCTGTGTTGACTACAACGTATCTAAGGCAGAGCTAGAACTCATGGCCTCCCAGTTTTAGTTAACAGAGTTTTGGTGAAGTCCTAAACCAGAATTTATTTTGGTCTACTGGAGAAAAAACAACAACCCAGTTTTATAAAGTTGATTTTATTTAAATTTAGTGAACCATGGCAAAATAGAGAAAATTTTGTCCAGGTTTACAGATCACATGAAGTAGGATAAATTTAAAACCTGAAACAAAATATGTTGGAAAAAGACAAGGGTGGGGATGCATAATCCACCCCAACAAGCCTGTGGCATCTGTAAAAAGTCAGGATTATGCCAAATGATATATGGATTGACGTTATGATGCAAATCCCACTCTTACATACTTGATCTTGATGCCTGATGCAAATACGTTAGCTGTGTTTTTATTCACCCTTGCCCTATTCCACCCTGCAAAAGCTGGTGCCAGAGATTCACTTTGCCTATTTCATTACAATGACTGTCACCATAGCATTCCCCAATCCCCCCCTTTTTTAGTACTGAGGTGAAATTGTTTTGAAAAAAAATCATCACACACATACACAAAATCTAAGCAATATCTCATTCATCATTAATAAACCATTCTCAGCAATTCCTCCATGCTATTGGCATATAAAAGTAGGCAGCTCATCTTAAAATTCAATAGTGTTGTATAGAAGAAATATTTTGTCTAGATAATTTACTTAAGCAAAATCAATCTCTTTAGGAATCATGCCCTTGGCTGAAACAATACTGTATATTTTGATTTCCCAGAAACTTCAGAAGTTTGTTTTATTCGATTTATGTGCTGCCCATCTCTTCTAGAGGCATAGAAATCTACATAACTGTCTGTATATTCTACCCTAACTTTACAAAAAGTGTGTTCAACTCTAGCTAGCTTCTGAAAACAGGATCATTTTCTTGTATTACTGACTGGGTTGACTGGAATTTATGGGAGCTGAAGAACAACAAGTTCACATCTGGATAACCAATGGATGGAAGAGAAGATGTTTTAAGATACACTTTTTTAAAATAAAAATACATCAAGTATATCTTACTTTGCTTTTAGTACTGATTTCACTGCTTTGTGAGCTGCTGCTGCTATGCCGCTTTTTTCCTTTCCTGAACATTTTTTTACCGATGCACAATCAAAACCAAAGCTGTAAAGAAAGAAAAGAAAATCCTGTTTCTTATACAATAGAAACTGCAATCTTAAAAACATATGTACCTGGACTTTGCACAGATATACAACTGCACTTTACCTTCAACAGAGTAGAGATATCAAAACCAATCTACACCAATATTCTTTGACTAATCAGAAGCAAAACATGAGCAAATATCAACTTCTACTTAAGTGTTATTAACAAATTAAATTTCCCCTAAAAGAGACTGTATACCGAACTATCGTAACACTATTGACATAAAGGCTGGATCTGTGCAGTCCCCAACGGTTAATTTGACCCCAGTTAATTCAATAATCCAATTTTCAGGACTCGCGTGATGACTGAACGGTGCCAATCACACAAGAGTTTATTGAGGGCACGGGACTAAAACGTCTACAATACTAGTTTGTTATTCAGCGAGTTGTGCGAATGCTGCTAAAGCTTAACACCGAAGTTTAGGCTTTGAATAATATCTCCCTTATCAGAGTTAATCGGGCAATGTTTGAGAAGCACCATTAGTGGCTGCAAAGACAGGAAACATTCTCACTTAATTTCCAAATGGTTTATTCATAATATTATCTTACCAATATTACCTTCTTTTTTTTCCTCCTTTTGCTTCTGAACTCCGAAAATCCGCATCCCAGGTAGAAATCCACCCGGTGAAGCCTGACCGCATCACCGGGTGGATGAAACAATCCCAATGGAAAAAAAAACCCGATTGGTTCAAATCTTTCTGGGAAAAGAAAAGGAGGGAAAGGCTACCCTATTCTATAGACCAGTGTTTCTCAACCTTGACAATTTTAAGGCATGTGGACTTCAACTCCCAGAATTCCACAGCTGGCTGTGGAATTCTGGGAGTTGAAGTCCACATGCCTTAAAATTGTCAAGGTTGAGAAACACTGCTATAGACCTACACAGATAACAACAACAACAAAAATCGCCTCTTTCTGAGCTCAGATACTTTCCCGCTCGGCATCACCTTCAAATTGTTCCACGATTACCCGGATCGATTCCTCCATGCCCGGGCGAAATGGGCCACACCAATAACATCTGGCGCCAGAGCAGCCCCGCTTCTCTTTCTCCTTCCGGGTACTACCCATTCTACTTCCGGCTCTTCTCAGCGCTCTCCCTCTGTTAAGGGACGGCAATATTATAGTACGCATGCGCTCTCAAAGGTAACGCGAGGGAAATGTCTTATTTCCGGTTGTCTTAGGGCAGCGCGCGTGCGCGCGTGTCTATGAGAGAGAGAGAGAGAGAGAGAGAGAGAGAGAAAATGAACGCGAAATTCAGTGATGTATAACTGCCGATGAAAGTCCCTGCTAAAGATGTCGGCGAGGAGGAGAACCGAAGCCTTCGTGCCGGCTGAGGAGAGCGACCAGTTGCTGATTCGGCCCTTGTGAGTGATGGCAAAGCGTTGGTCTTCGGAGTTCCGTCCACGCGCCTCCGCCCGCCGGGAAGGGAAACATCTAGGACGGTTTTGACGCTTGGAATCGTGATGTTTGCGTTGAGGGTGTTATCAGAAATAGGATGATTGATCAAAAGCCTTCTCAGGGTTGGATAACCTTTGGAGATGGGAACTATCTAATTATGGGGATTTTCCCTGTCATTTTGAGTGGAAAATAAAGGACATCTCTAGTGTTCAGCAAGTGGCGGCACCTAGCCCATCTTGGCTGATCGCAGAAAGTTAAGCCGGGATGAGGTTCATACTTGGAGGGTAGACAATGAAGAAATCCAAGAGCTGTTTAGGCCACAGCTGGGAAATTGAAGAAAAAAAAAAACAATGGCCTAAAGCAGGGGTTCTCAGCCTTGGCCACTTTAAGACTTGTGGACTTCAACTCCCAGAATTCCTCAGCCAGCAAAGCTGGCTGGGGAATTCTGGGAGTTGAAGTCCACAAGTCTTAAAGTGGCCAAGGTTGAGAACCCCTGGCCTAAAGGTATCCTATTGTCAGGATATCTGTACAAAATTGAACTCAGAATGAAGGATTTTTTTTATAGCAATAGCACTTAGCCTTAGTGCTTAGTACTTAGTCAAGTAATCCCCTTTTGTAACCTTCTGATAAGCAAAGTCAATTCACCTAACAACTATGTTACTAATTTAACACCTGTCATGATTCATAACAGCTGTGGCAAGAAAAATCATAAAATGGAGCAAAACCCACTTAACAACTGTCTTGCTTAGCAACAGAAATTTTGAGCTCAATTGTGGTTGTAAGTCAAGGACTACCTGTATAGTAAACTGGAATAAAGTGGAGTTTTGCTTTTGAGTTTGTCCAGCTATATGACTAATAATTATTAGGAACTAGTTTGGCTCTCAGTGCAGATTTACTTTTAAAGCCCTGTTTTGTGTCATATATTTGCACTGCCTAAGATCACTAAAAGTCAGAAAAGCAGATTATATTCCTCTGAAAGGCTGTGTGCTGCCTGATTGTAGAAGAGATTATTGTTGAGATAATTTAAATTCTCTACTATAAAATGTTTTCCAAATGGAATATTAGTCTGTCTTACAATCATTTAAACGCTCACAGAAGCACCTGCATATCTTCTGAAATAAGCACTTTGTTTCTAGATGCACACCTAGTTATATAGTAAGGTGAAACTATTAGTACCTTGTTTTTCTTTGAAAATTGATGCAGGTATTGAATTGTTCTGCAAAAACCTGAATGACTACAGAGTAAGACACAAATTTCTCTTTGCTGCCATCTAGTAATGTCTGGATTTTAGCAACCTGGAAACCTATGCAAGAAGGTTTTGTTATGTACTCCTAATATTTGGGTTTTGTGGGCCTCTGGTATCGATGGGGGGAGGAGGGTTTGCAGAAATTTTGTTCCGCATCCAAGTGAGGCTTCAGAAGTTTCAAAAGTTGCGCAATTGATAGGATGTGGTGCAAAATATCTGTAAAAAAAATCAAACCTGATCAATAACAGTATTGATCGCTCAAAGCCTGTCTAGTATAGAATGCATAGCAAACTTAGGTTACCTCTGTTCCTGGTTTTGGTACTACATAGCCAAAATTAGATAAATTTTGATTGATTCTAATTGTAGTTGAATGAAAAAGACAATGTCATGATGTAATTTAGGTCATTTAAATAAACCTGAGTTAAGGGTTCAGAGTTTAGACCTTATGGTTCACAGAGCCAAGGGTTCTTTAAATAAGATATACTGTTCTGCCCAAATGAGATTGTTGAGTTAAAGTAAAGATCTCAGTTTGCTTGAATACATGGTTTATTTATTAATTTTTAATAAACTAATGACTTTTTTTAAACTTCCTTTAACAACTTTTACAGAGGTGCTGGGCAGGAAGTAGGAAGATCATGTATTGTTTTGGAATTTAAAGGAAGGAAGATAATGGTAATTTTTCTGTCACATTATTTGTAAAATTCTTAATTTTAATTTTCTTGTTATTCAGATGTGTGTCTGTTATCCATTACCTCTAGACAATATTAATAACAATTTTATGTTATAATAGTTTTTAAGAATAAAGGTTTTTATAAAATGATATGTTGCATATGATTATAATTTATAGTAAAATATACTCACATGTCTTATAATAAAAATAACAGCTTATTCAGTTGTGGCTTGATTTCAAGAGAGCAACTACCCAAGGGTTTTCTTGTACACCTTCAGGCATCATATTTGGCTGTTTATGCTTTTCGGTTCACAATATAAAATTTACTGAGAATATATTATTCAGTGTCCTCACTTAAGTGTATGTTCTGAATTCTTTCCCCCCAAATGTATGTATTTTGGGTAGAGAAGTTTAGAATTATCAAGGTAGATCCTTAGCTTCTTTTATGGTTTTTACTTTGTTAAAATTTCTTCAGTAACAAATATTTTTTAAAAAGAAAGTCCTTAAATTATCCCATGGATCCCAATCTAATCTGGGCAGCCTCCAGTTGGACTTATATCATCTTTAACATTGGTGGGTTGGGGCATGAGGGGACTGTCTGAGAAAAAAAAAACTTGCACTACTACATTCTTGTTGGCCTGTCAGTAAGGAAATAAATTTTGAAGTATTTATCTTGGCTATTCCATTTTTTGTTAATTATACAAAGATGAGAATGTTTTAATATTGTTTCATTTAATGAAATTTCAGTTTAAAGCTATTCATTGTATAGCTTAGAGCAGTGATGGAGAGCTTTTTAGAGACCGAGTGCCCAAACTGCAACCCAAAACCCACTTATGTATCGTTGGGTGCTGGGCAGGTGTGGCTCATTGGATGGGCATGGCCCATTGGGTGGGCGTGGCTGCGGTGGTAACAGCAGACTGGGTGGGACTAAAAAGTTCAATCTATTCCAACTTTGCAAGATCTTTTTTTTCCTACGAGAAATTGAAATTGATTGATTGAACCTTTTTTTTTTTTTTGCACACTCCAGCGGAGGCCTAAAGCGAAAAGGTTTTATAAAACCCAGCTGAAGGCCTAGGACTGGGCGACGGCACGTGTGCCCACAGAGAAGGCTCTGCGTGGCACCTGTAGCATGCATGCCATAGGTTCGCCACCACGGGCTTAGAGTTTATTTCAATATTACTTGCATATCATATTCAGGGCAAATAGTATTAAAATTCATCACATCTTCATTACTGTTAATTTCATGGAAAATTTCTATTGCAGTTCTATTTTTTTCTGTAGCACCCTGGCCCAGATATGTTTATTACTGCCATGTGAAAATCACATCCAAATCCTAAGATCAGAATAATGTTATAAAACATTAAGTATGCAGTATAAGCTTCATTAGTTTGACTTAGATAGCATAGGATGTACATGTGTATATACATCTAGTGGTTAGTAATATTCTTCTTGATTTCACTATACGTTTTCAGCTTGACTGTGGAATTCACCCTGGCTTAGAAGGAATGGATGCTCTTCCTTACATTGATCTTATAGATCCAGCTGAGACTGATCTCCTCTTGATAAGTCAGTAAGTGATGTATGATTCACCTTGCCCTTTTAATGCTACCTCGGCAGCTGTAGGCCTCAAGAAACTGTTTCTGGATCCAGCCTAGAAACTACAGCTGCTGGATATGGCTAGGCATGAAAATGTGTTTTTTTTTTAAAAGCCAAAACAAATACATTGTGTTTTGGAAGTTCTGCCAAACTGTTCTGGGAGGGCTGCAGTTTGGCTGAATCAAAACCTGGAATGTTCTGGGTTTGGGCCAAAAACAAATCTAGAGTGGTCTTAAAGGGAGAATAAGGAAAGGCTGCCTCTCTCTCGGCTCTTTCCCATCCTGCTCTGTGTCACTTGCCACTGATTGTCCAAGCAACTTGGTTTCCTGCCTCCCTTGATTTGCTCCATCTCCTGCTGTCATCACTGTCCTTGGCCTTAAAGATGACATATTTAACCAACCTATCCACTGCCCTGAACTTCCTAGAGCCTGCCTTTTCTTAATTCTTACAATGTAGTTGAAACCAAAGAGTTGGTCTGTAGTCACAGCTAAAGGAGAGTAGGGAATGGAAAGACTCGAAAGGAGGGGGCCAAGGTTGGGCAGAGCAGTTGAACAGAATGCATTCAAGCCAAGGACATTGATGGCAACTATTCAAACCAGCCCACCAATTTTCCCAGTCTTCCCAATTTTCCCAGTTCCTTCCCTTCAATACATTCCCTAGATCACTGCTGTGTTTCATTGGCTTTCGCTCCCAAACATTTCTGCCTGGACCGCTCCTTTTTCAATCTAGAAACAGACCAAAATCAGACAGAAATGGAGCCTCGGATTTCATCCGTAGGCTTGAAACCTTGTTTTGTTCTTAGAAATGCAATGGGTTGTACCCTTCCTCGCCAATCCCAGTCTGGTAAATGTTGCAGAGTTGATGGTGTAGAATGGTTATTGGATTTGCCAGAATGAATTTTTAATGCTGAAGAAGTATAGCAGATGGGTTCTCATTGTGTTTAAGTATTTAAAGATCATTTTTAATAAAATTGTCTTATCTGTAGGTTGTACTAGCATGTATTTCAGTTCCCACCCACTACCCCCATTTTTTTTTTTTTTTGACTATTTCAGTTTCCATTTGGATCACTGTGGGGCATTGCCATGGTTTCTACAAAAAACCAGCTTTAAAGGAAGAACTTTCATGACCCATGCTACAAAAGCAATTTATAGATGGCTGCTTTCAGATTATGTCAAAGTCAGGTAAGCTAATCTTTTTAAAGTGTAAGAAAAAAATGACCCTAAAATAATATGAATTTGGACTTTAACTTTGGATTACGTGAGTATTTTCAAGCCCTACCCTGTTTTAAAAATAAATCTGAAAAACGGTTGAATGAGATGATCTGCCTTATTATTTTATTTAGCAATATCTCTGCAGATGATATGCTATACACAGAGACCGACCTGGAAGAAAGCATGGAGAAAATTGAAACAATAAACTTTCATGAAGTAAAAGAGGTGGCTGGCATCAAATTCTGGTGTTACCATGCTGGACATGTTCTGGGAGCAGCCATGTTTATGATTGAAATAGCCGGAGTGAAGGTATTTCCCTTGAACAGACATGTCAAGCTTGCGACGTCACATGACATCGCGCAACGTATCGGGACGGTTTTGCCATTGCCGGCAATGGGGTGGGTGCGGTTTCCAGATGATGCGTCCGGCCCACAGGCCGGCAGTTTGACACCCCTGCCCTAGAACATGGAGAAATCTCTGGACCTCTGCTTCTTTTAGTTTGCCATTTCAGAGGAACTACCTTTGGCAGGGGTGGTAATCTCAACCATCTTTCTCTTAACGCCAGCAGTTTGGAAGATGAAAGGCCCACGATACAAGCTGTCCCCTTTAGCAGTGAAAGGAAAGAAATCTAAACAATACCAGAACACTGTGCTTGAAATTATATCTTGCTATGCCAAATTGGTCCTTTGTCAAGCATTTACTGTTGATTCACAATACACGTAATCCGTAGTGTTAACAGTACACTTTTGGAGATACTACAGTAATAAACCAAAAGACATGGATCAGACAGTTGATCTTTTTGTTATTTAATCTTATAATTACCATGTCATTTTACTTTTTTTTTTAAAGCTTTTATACACAGGTGACTTCTCAAGACAAGAAGACAGGCATTTGATGGCAGCCGAGATTCCCAATATTAAGCCTGATATTCTTATCATTGTAAGTTTCTTCGTTTAATATATCCTGGTATGCACATCTATTCATTTAGATGTACACATACTTCTTGTTTTTCTGGATAATTCCTCTGCCATACTGTGGGGTGGACAGCCTCGGTCTTGTGCTCCCTCTTCAGTGACTTGTGTCTGTCTTTTTAGTTAGCTAAAGATGAAGTCACTTTCAGACACTGGGACTTAGCTATCCCTTGTTTATGATTGATCATTTAAAGGAGCAATTTGCTCTGAAGGCAATCCATTGTCCGCTTGGACTGTAAAGCAATTTGTCAATGGCTAACACTTGCGTACGTCAGTTTTATTTTATCATGATCAACCTGGTTAGAGATTTTTTGCACAATGAACTCATAAAAATTGAAGATAGTTATGTGTGTATTTGGTGTTGTAATTGTGCAACTGTTTATCTAGGAATCAACATATGGTACCCATATCCATGAGAAACGGGAGGAGCGAGAGGCTCGATTCTGTAACACTGTACATGATATTGTAAACAGAGGAGGAAGAGGCCTCATTCCTGTGTTTGCTTTGGGAAGAGCTCAAGAATTGCTTTTGATTCTGGGTATGCGTTTACTGAATACTTGCAACTTAACATATACAAATTGTCTTCTTAACATATCTGTATCTCTGGATGTAATAATAGAGAAAATTGGAATTCTTAACTCTTGAAGGGCAAATAGCCTTTTTTTTATATTAGGTGATTCTACATGGAGCTGCCTTTGAAGATCACCCAATTTGTGTATTAATACATATAACACTAATATTGAAGGAGCTATGTTGGTTGGCAGTACATTATGTTTCCAGTGTCGATTCAAGATGCTGATGATAACCTCCATTGTGGCAGTCACTATTTTAGAGACTGCCTACTCCAAATAGAAGCTGTCTACCCAAGGTATCTCTGGATAACGCTGGCTGAGAGTCCCTGCTTCTCAAGATTTGTGATAAGAGACTTAACAGGTGCTGCCTTCCTGTAGAACGTCTTTCTAGAAGACAATCCACAACCTTATTTTAAGAAGCTTTTAAAAACTTGCCTCCTCCAGGGTACATTTTGAAAAAACTCAGGCAAGAATGGAAGATGCACCTGAGCTTGGAATAAATCTGGCTATTTTGATGTTGAACTATAAAGCTTTATAGTTTTTATGGTTTTATGATGATTCATGCTGATGAATACAGACAATCCTCACTTGATGTCTGCCCTGTTTAGTGACCATTCAAATGTATGATGGGGACGCTGATAAAGGTACCTTTAACATTCGATCCTTGCACTTAAGATTATCGCAATAGGCTCTGGGTCATGCAACCATGATTCAGGGGCTTCCCAACCCGCAAGCATTTATAACTGTTGCAGCATCCCATAGTCACGGGATTGCCATTTGTGACCTTCACTGCTGGCTTCTGAAAAGCAGAGTCAATGGAGAAGCCAGTAGTAAAATGACAAATTGTGATTATGTGATGTCTCCTTTAACAACTGCATCACTTAGCAATGGACTTCTTAATCCCAACTGTGGATGTTAAGGACTGCTTGTACAGATACCAGGGACCTATGACCACAACTGGAATCGGAATCTTGGTCATTGAGCAAAGCAGTCATTAAGTGAGACACCTGCACGACCAGTCTGCTCAATGAGCATAATCCCAAGAAAGTAGGGAGTGGAGCTATGCTTTATAACAGCTGGGAGTGCTTTATAGAGACCATAAAGCCCTCTTTCTGATGCCATCATAACTTTGATCAGTTGTTAAATGACTGATAATAACTTAAGGATTGCCTGTCTTATTTAATAATTGGGGTAATTATAATGCTATGTATTAGATGTTATGGCTATAAGCTGCTTAGTATTAGGTGACTGGTGAGGAAATATTCAAAATAAAAGTCACCATTACAACGGTTTGGTAATACGACCCTTTTTAAAAGTAATTTGGCCACCCTAGGATTTGACACTTATACTACATTTCAGCAATATTTGTACCTGATAAAGCAACTGACTCCTTCTTTAGGTTTTTAGTTTTTAGTTTTAGTTGTAAAATTCTGTGACCTATGTATCTGCCCAGAAAATTAGATAAGAACTTTCTCTAAACATCTGCCTTTGCTGATAATTATGCTTTTACTGTTCTTTTTTGTTACGTTTTGAATTTAAAGAGCTTTGTTGTTCTGATAATTGAAATTTGATTTAAGATTGAAGTATACACCATTATATCCAATGGAATTACTTTGAATGAGATTGTGTGTATAGAAGTACACTCTCGGAATCCAGCTTGTGAGAGAATCCAGATTTTAGTACTTTTATTTCTTTTGCCTCACAGGATATTATATTTATTTGCCATTCACAAAATGGCAGATCTCCCTCTCCTACAGCTCAAAAAGAGATTCTATAAAATATTGCCATGGTAGAAAAAAAAATAAGTTAAATTACTGTTTGAAATTGTAGTCAGATTTGACTAAATGAAATTGATGGCCTTTTAAGAAAGTAAGCTTAGGGTCACAGTATAAGCTGTATACAAGTAGTCCTCAACTGACAACAGTCCGTTTAATGACTGTTCAAAGTTACAACGGGACTGAAAAAATGTGACTTAACGATCGTCTTTCACAGTTACGACCTTTCCAGCATCCCCATGGTCATGTGATCAAAATTCAGATTCTTAGCAACTGGTTCACACTTATGACCGTTGCTGTGGCCCAAGGTCATGTGATCCCTTTTGCGACCTTCTGACGTGCAAAGTCAGTGGGGAAGCCAGATTCACTTAGCAACCAGTTTACTAACTTATCAACTGGAGAGATTCCCTTAAGAACTCTGGCAAGAAAAATCGTAAAATAGGGCAGAGCTTACTTAACAAATGACTCGCTTAATAGCAGAAATTTTGGGCTCAACGTGGTCATACATTGTGGACTACTTGTAGTTTAAATGTTATATTGCGAAACGATACGGGTTTTGCAGGTATTTTTTCAGAACTCAGATATTTTACAATTTCTAATACTAACTTCATTTCCTATATATATATATCTCTATTTAGATGAATACTGGCAAAATCACCCTGAACTACATGAGATACCTATATACTATGCTTCTTCCCTGGCCAAGAAGTGCATGGCGGTGTATCAGACCTATGTCAATGCCATGAATGATAAAATCCGCAAGCAAATCAATATCAACAACCCATTTGTATTCAAGCATATTAGTAATCTGAAGGTTGGTGTGAATAAGTGTATTGCTATAGAACAGACATGTCAAACTTACGACGTCACGTGACGTCGCGCAACATATCGGAGCTTTTTCGCCATTGCCAGCAATGGGGTGGGCATGGTTTCCCAATGACGCATCCAGCCCACAGGCTGGCAGTTTGACACCCCTGCTATAGAACATGCAAATCAATTCTGAATAAATCTGGTTTATGGTTGGGCTTCATAATTGTCCTAATCTAGTTATTCATAAATATCTCAAGTGCACAGTTGCCTTCTCCCCTTCTTTGCTCCGGCATAATTTACATTTGGAGATCTTGAGCAATCAGAAAAACAGCTCATTCACTGTAACTAATATGTTTAGGTTATGAGAGAGTCCTTCTGATTGCCAAAAGTTTGGCTGCCATTTACTGAAGGCAGGATTAGAGTACCCTCTTGAGGTTACAGATATTATTATTATTATTATTATTATTATTATTATTATTATTATTATTCAGAGCTCTTCCTGTAATTCTTGTGATGTACTGCAGCAGTCCCCAACCTTTCCAGACCAGAGGCAGTGGCGGGAAGGGTGAGAGGGAACAGTATCTGCAAATGTAGCTGTGTGTGCGCCTGTGTTTGCCCACCGCTTGCGCAGTTTGGCTCCGGGCTGCAGACTAGAGGTTGGGGACCCCTAGTCTACCAGAAGCACCTACTCTTAGCTGTGAACATTTTAATGATAGGCATCTTTCTGGGACTCACGGCATGCAGACTCAGCCCAAATATATAGACCCCGCAGTCCTTATATAGAATCCGTTTCTTACAAATGAAAGTACAACACCAGACGCTTTCCTTCTTGCTTACCTAGAGCATGGATCATTTTGATGACATTGGCCCCAGTGTGGTAATGGCTTCCCCTGGTATGATGCAGAGTGGCTTATCCAGAGAATTATTCGAGAGCTGGTGCACTGACAAGAGAAATGGAGTCATCATAGCGGGTTATTGTGTGGAAGGAACACTTGCCAAGGTGAGATCTTGTCTCTGTACTATGCAGAAGACATTCGTGCTTGAGTACTCTATTGGTGCTTAAAGGACAACCCATGCTTAGTTTAATCAAATAAATTTGGTAGCATGGTAATGCACAATAAGCACACTATACTTATGTTGATATAGATACAACCTTATTTATGTATTTATTTCATATTAAATGTTCGTTCTTGCTTTACAATTTATGTAACAAATGGTAAAACTTAACTCTATTAGTAATTAGCTCAGGGTTGAACTGTGGGGTCCTTGCTGCTCTCTGAGCTTGGTTGTTTTCTTACAGATGTTTTATTACCAAACTAGGTGACATCATCAGTGCACTCAGAGAGCACCAAGGACCCAACAATTAGATATGATTAAGGGGTTTCCAGACATTAATTCCTTAATCTGTGAGAAAGCATATCTCTTAGGAGACTAGCCGTCTCAAGAATGATTAAATGATCTGCATAATCTCATATGCTTTCTAAAGAGGTATAAACAATACACACCAAAGCACTATTTGTAGCATCACACAGAAGATTTAGGAACTCATCCAAGAAAGATTAACTCACCTTTGTTGCCAATCAGTGGCCTAAGTCATTCCGTGGTGCACATTCCTGTGCATGTGCTAGTTAAATGAACATATATCAAGGCCCTTTGCCTTGGTCGGGTCTAGTAACTCACTGTAATTCGGCAAACAATTGTTTGGATCCTCTCCGGTTATTATAGTAAGTTCTTTGTATGTATTTCCATCACACCTGTGAATTTTGTAGTGAAAGGCAGAATCCTTGAGATGTTAAACTCGGTAACCTGACCAGCCTGGTGCCCACAATTGTTATGCTAGGTGTTTAAAACGCATGTTCAATTTGTTATATTTTTCTGTTGTAAATGAAATAATAAGCTATAGTTGGAAATTGTGTATTTTCTGCTGTTGCAGCATATCATGTCTGAGCCTGAAGAAATTACAACAATGTCAGGACAGAAGCTACCACTGAAGATGTCTGTGGATTACATTTCTTTCTCTGCTCACACAGATTATCAGCAAACCAGCGAGTTTATTCGGGCACTCAAGCCCCCCCACGTGGTTAGTCCCTAAATTCTTTTCAAGATAGAATAAATATTGATCAGCTTTCAACATAAGCTCAAGATATTTTATTAGCTCAATCTAATATTAACCTCCTTTCCTGTACTAATTTACCATCAGCCATATTTAATAGCATATCTATCATTCCTACTCAACTGTTTTGTCAAAAGTATTATTTTGAAACTGGCTCTTCAAGACATTTTATGATGCATATTGAGATAATACTTTGGAAACAAGTTCCAAGGAAGAAAAAAATGAGAACACATGAATGATACAAGAAAAAAACAGTATAATGAAGGATCAGAATGTTTTTAAAAATGAGGGTTCATGTCCCCAAAACATTGTGCATTTTAGCACTTGTCCACCACCACTTTCTTATAGCCTATTTCACTGTCTAAAAATGGAAGGACTTTGGGGACTGCTTTTCGGAAGAACAGAACTATTTGCACGTTACATTCTTATTTGGGGTTAGGGTGCTGAGAACAGAATGAGAAAGGTGGAAAAGAATAGTAACATTTGAGGACCAGGAAGATATAATTCAGTACAAGGAAAATGGTACATTAAGCTGTTAAAATCCTACTCTGCACCTAGTAGTACTGCTTTCTCTTCTCTTTCTTCCTCCTCTGAAGAATGACCTTAATTGTGCACGCTCGTATTTCACTAGCATGTTCTTAATGTACATTTGTCGCGCAGATATTGGTGCATGGTGAGCAGAATGAAATGGCCAGGCTGAAAGCTGCCTTAATACGTGAATATGAAGATAACGATGAAGTTCACATAGAGGTCCACAATCCTAGAAATACCGAAGCTGTGACTCTAAATTTCAGAGGAGAAAAACTTGCCAAGGTAAATTGCTAATCTTTTCTTTGCTCTATTAAAAGAATCTTTTCCTGGATCTTTGTTAAAGATCATTATTTTTCTTATTTAAAACATAAGTTAGCCTACTCTTGTTGGATGTAGGAATAACAAACTATATACAAACTACTGGCTTTTTCTCCTGAGGTAGAAACACAGACTGAATGGATGGAGAATGATAGTACTAAGATCCAGAGTGTTCAGAATGTTCGGTTGACTGTTACAGGGTGCAGTTGGTAGAAACTTTTTTTGTTGTTTGAAATTGACATCTACCAGCCAGACATCTATTTGGCCTGATAACACTGAAGGGGAGCAGTTTGAGATACACCAGCGGTTCTCAACCTGTGGGTCACGACCCCATTTGGGGTCGAACGACCATTTCACAGGGGTCGCCAAGCACCGCAGTCCGCCATTTTTGGTCGGCCATTTTTTTTCCTATCGCGATGCGGACCGTCGCGCTGTGCATGCGCAATGCACCCCGCCGTGCATGCGCGGTGCAGGCCCGCCATTTTTTGGGGGGGTCGGCCATTTTTTTGGGGTCGGCCATTTTTTTCCCTATCGCGATGCGGGCCCGCCATTTTTTTTTTTTTGCGCGCGATGCGGGCCGGGGTCGAGCCCCGGAAAAGGTTGAGAACCGCTGAGATACACTGTTTCTAAAACAGGGACAAATCTGTGATAAAAGTATAAAACTGGGAAGTATCATCTGGGATTCTTAGCAAAGCATCCATTTGTCAGTCAAAAAAATGGAAGAACTTAAAGCATGTTGTATACTTCATTAGTATCACTGTTACATATTTATTTATTTATTTATTTTTTAATTATTTTTTATTGGTTTTTTTATAATTTTAACAGAAAAAAGAAACTAGTCATATCAAATCATAATATAAAAGTAAACAATCATCCATACACAAAATATAAATACATTTCAATACATCCAATACTAATAACTCAACTGAGAATAATCATCCCAAACAATTAACATCACTGCTCGGCACCCCCACCACCACATCCCACCAACCCTATCCTTCCCCCTCCTTCACTCCTCCTTCCTTTTTCCCATCAGATGTGGAGCCCAGAGGACACCCGAGCAAGCCCTTAATACCAGTAACAGTAATTATTTATTCTTCCTCCAACCCCAATTGCAGTTGAGAAAACATCATGTATAAGATTATCAACCCTCCCTAACCCCCCCCCCCGACTTCCCAGAGTGAATACAGGGTACAACAAAAGAAAGCCCCACTACATCAAACAAAATAATTATATAATCTTAACAAGAATTTTAAACTATATAAAAAAAAAGAAAGAATAATAATAATTATATTCTTATTCAATTCAATTTACCATAATATATCTTAATATATATCTTCATTTAAACATCCTCTCCTAAACCTTACTTATAATATTTATCTTTAATTCAATCCATAATCTTAAATTAACCTGAATTCCTTTAAACAATCAACTCATCTTGTTAAGAATAATATTTATCATTTACATCTAAACCACCAATCTAAGTCAAATCTAATACATTTAATTTGTGATAATATATCTTAATATATCTTAATATATCATTTAAACAACCTATCTTACAACTTACTTATAATCTTAATCTTTAATTCCACTCATAATCTTAGATTAACTTTAATTCTCTCATTTAACTATAAATTTCATTTAATCAATCAAGTTCTGGGCTCTCCCACTTAACAAATAAACCTCCATAATAAAAACAAACTATTTGTACCATATCTAACTTACATTCCAATCTAATGTCAAACCTAGATCAACGAAACAAATACATTCTTCATCAATTTAATTTAATTACATCAACCATTAATCATCTTACTCATAATCTTAGCCCTTGATTCAATCCTTAAATTATCCATTCATTACTTCAAACGAATTCTAGGTTTTTTTTTTAACCAAATAAACCACCATACCAAGGCCACCCTTCCAAATAATAAGTCTCTCCTCTTTATTTCTTCAACCCCATAAATAAATTGCTTCTTAAGTTGAGTCTTCCTTTCTTGGATCAGATCCTGCTTTCCATAAACAAACTGTTCATCAAACAGAATCCTTTTCGCTTTATAGTCTAATTGCATCATAAAGTAAAACAATGTCCCCTTTTTATCAATTAAATCCTCTTCTTGCTGCCTGGCTGGGTAGAATTCCCTTTTTTGAAACAAAACCTCTCCATAGAAGAACTGTTCATCTAGCAAAATCCAATTATAATCTTTATTCTCGAAACTATCATCTTCTCCCTGTTGATCTTCTAATTTCTCTTGTGTTAAATCAGTTTCATTTGAAGAAAAGATTCCAGTTACCGTATTTTTCGCTCCATAGGGCGCAGTTTTTTCCCTCCCAAAGTAGGAGGAAAAATCAGCCGCGCCCTATGGAGCGAAGATGCAGGCGGGGGGGGAGACACTGGAGCAGAGGGGATGTGACGCAAGAAGGCATTCGGGAAGAAAGGCTTGTAGCCCAAAACAACCATGCCCGGGAGCTGAGCTGATTCTAAGCAGCCGGACTGAGGAAGCCGCGGGGGCGCCAGGCCAGGGAAGGAAGGCGAGCCAAGAAGAGCCAGCGAAGGCCCTGGGCTGCTACGGGGAAGGCACCGGGGTTGTGGAAGAACCGACGCGGCAGCGCTGGGCAGGCAAGCGAGGGTGACTTGCGGTGGGAGGGGGAAGCGAAAGTGCCTCGCGCCACAGGAGCGACAGCCTTGGAACCGGCCTCCGGGGAAACGGCGGCGAGGCAACTGGCCGCCGAGTTTGCAGGACAAAGAGCTGCCAAGAGTCTCCGAGGGCGGCTTGAGTCACGCGAAGGGCGGCGGGGCGCACCCTGTAAGAAAATACCAGACCTGGAGGGAAACAAACCGGGTTGCTGCTCTAGAAACCCCGACACCGATGCACGCACGGATACTCACAGTTCGTAGGAACTGTATCTCGTCTTCCCCTCCTTCGCCCCCTTCAGCCATGGCTCTGGAAGTGTGGGGGGGCGGGGGGGCGCTCTGCTCAGCCTCCGATCGCCTCTTCAGCGGCAGCTTGCAGACTCACCTCAGCTCCTTTTCCCGATTGGCATTAGCATAACCCCCTCAACCCCGCCCACACAAGAGGGGCGGCAGTGACAGCAGCAGCAGCAGCAGCAGCAATGCCCCTACCTACGGTAAGCGCTTTCTTCTTTGGTCGCGTCCAAAGGGCGGTTGGAGAGGATGATAGTCGGTGTGGAGCAGACTTGTCCTGTAAAAGACAGGGCTACTATAGGCTCCAGTCTGCGTGCGTGTTTGAGGCGCTTCGCTTGGATAGAAGCCACTGCCCCTTTCCTGGTCATTAGGTTTCATGGGATTTACTTCCTAGATTGCAATACTAGGTTTTTTGCAGCTTAGATTGCATTTAACTCAGCTGATAAAAGTTGAAGTCCACAAGTCTTAAAGTTGCCAAGGTTGAGAACCCCTGGGTTACACCCAGTTGGAATGAAGAAGCAAGCTCCAAGAACAAAAAAAGTTCCCTTCTTTTAAAGCAGAAATAAAGCAGTTTTTGATACATGTTCAGTGGAAAAACGTCAGCTAAAGCCCACATGCATCCTAAACAAATGCATGGTTCATTATAGTATTGTGGCTAATAATTTTTTTATGTCTGATGTGGTTGAGGAAATTGATTAGCAACATAAATTTTGGGCTCAATTGTTGTCAAAAGTTGAGGACTACCTGTATGTCTCTTAGCCCACTTTTTGGCTCAAAATATTTTTTTCCCTATTTTCCTCCTCTAAAATTAGGTGCGCCTTATCAGCAGGTGCGCCCTATTGAGCGCGAAATACGGTAATTGATCTGATTCTTCTCCATGTTCAGATTGTGAAGTAAATTGTTCAACAGTCAATTGTGAATCAACTTCATTTGGAAAAAAGAATTTAGCTAATTTAGTTGCTAGTTCTTCAATATCTATAAAAGCCTTGACTTCCGGTGGCTCCGCCGGCGCCGCTTGGGTCTCCTCGGTGAGACTCCGTCATCTGGAACTGTAAAGCCGCGAAAAACAACGTTCATCAGCTGTTTTCTCGCGGTGAAAAATCCCCTCTCCGGGCAAAGGAGAGGTGAAGAGCATCGGGAGCAAGGTTGAGCCTTCTTAAATCCCTGGAAAATAAGTTTTCAGGGATTAAGAGTGAGCTCCCTATAGCTCCGGAGGACGCTCCTATCCAGAGACGCTTCTGTCTTCGGGCAGAGAAAGACGCCGCGACCACTTCTGCTTTTTTAAAATTCAACACTGGAGAGACTGTTAGCAGGCTGAATGAATACAGGAGCTTTAAATGGACTGCAAGTATTTTTATTGTTTCTTTTTAGTTATACATTTCTAACTTCTACAATCAACATGATGTTTCAAAATGGCGTTTAGCTTTCACTGTTTTTACTGGAAAGTGAAAGTGGATTTGTTACTTTTTACTCTCTTCCTGTTTTTTTAAGCGCAGCCAGAGAGACGGCTGTGATTACTTGATTTTAAAATGGAGGGGAATTTACAGCCAAATGCTAAACCTATGCTGGATTCTACTGATGAATTTTATGAGAAATGGTTTGATACAATGAGGATTTTTAAGCAAGAGTTTAAAGAAATGAAAGCTATATTGACTGTTACATATTTAAACGATGTTAAAGTCATTCTACACATTTACCTACAGATGTTTATTGATGAGCTTAATAGGGAAACACGCAGGTAAAACGCTATCTTCAATTGTTTAAATTAGAGGTTATGTACTTGATTCACCTTTCTGTAATCTCTCCTAATAGCCACCATTTTGTACTTTTTCTTAGGTAATGGGTTCTCTAGCTGATAAGAAACCAGAACAGGGACAGCGAGTTTCAGGAATACTAGTTAAAAGAAACTTTAACTATCATATTCTTTCTCCTTGTGATCTGTCCAGTAAGTAAAGATTATTTATTATTATTTATTTATTAATTTGACTTCTATGCCGCCCTATTCCGGAGAACTCAGGGCGGCTCACAACATAATAGAAATCAACAGTTAAAAATACATATATATAAAAACCCCTAATTTAAAAGAAAACCAATCATTCAACATACACACAGACATACACTGGCTAGGGGCAAGATGTTAACTGCCCCAAGCCTGCCGGCAGAGGTGTGTTTTAAGTAATTTATGAAAGGTGGAAAGGGTGGGGGCGACACGGATCTCTGGGGGAAGTTGGTTCCAGAGGGCCGGGGCCGCAACAGAGAAGGCTCTTCCCCTAGGCCCCGCCAAGCGACACTGTCTGGCTGACGGGACCTGGAGAAGGCCGACTCTGTGGGCCCTAACCGGCCGCTGGGATTCATGGGGCAGCAGACGGTCCCGTAAGTAACCTGGTCCGATGCCATGTAGGGCTTTATAGGTCATAACCAACACTTTGAATTGGGTTCGGAGACCAATAGGCAGCCAATGCAGCTCGCGGAGTGATGCCGAAATGTGGGCATTTCTGGGCAAGCCCAACACTGCTCGCGCGGCTGCATTCTGCATTACCTGAAGTCTCTGAATGTTTTTCAAAGGTAGCCCCATGTAGAGAGCATTGCAGTAGTTGAGCCTCGAGGTGATAAGGGCATGAGTGACTGTGAGAAGAGACTCCCAGTCCAAATAGGGCCGCAACTGGTGCACCAGGCGAACCTGGGCAAATTATCCTCCTCCCCCCCCCCATATCAATACTTCATATATTTTTAATAAGCCAAATGTGTGTTCCTTATTCTAAATTCCTATTCCTCAGTTTGGACTGTGACTATTCAGTGATGACAGCGATTTCATATTTATAAATTAAAAACTATACTGTTTATAGATTTATCTATTTATGCAATAAATAATTGCAGTTTATAGAACTAGGCTATTAGTTTTAAAAGAAGAAAAATTCCAAACTAAAATATTTTACAATACTCTGAAATCAGTTAAGAGTAAAAGAGTTCTGTGAAATGAAAGTCCAAAAATTACACCCGTGCAAAGCCTTGAAGAAGGGATGCTTCACTTCAGTAAAGGTGTGCCCTTCAAGACCGCTCTGCAAATTGCTACCTGAAACCCACCTGAGCTCTGCTATATCTATGTTTTCTTTTTCTTTTTTTTATATAAATATTTTATTGGGTTTTATAAGGATAGGGAAGGGATGGGATCAGTAGGGGTATAGGAAAGGGTAAACGTAAGGGGATTGGGGATGGGTACAGTGATAGGGTTACCCCCAGCAAAAAATCCACGCTTAACAAGCAAGTTACCGTCTGGGTACCAAAATCAAATAAACATCACTTATATAATACTAAACAATTATAATAAACTGAGTTAACAATAATAAGAATAAAAGATAGTAAATAAATATTATTCATCTTACTAAATAACCATAATTAATAAAATATTTAGTTATAATCACTAATGCTTAAAATCACATTCATCCAAATTAATTTCAAAATCTTTTCTCATTCTATTGTATTGCTAGCCATTGATAAAAAAATTTTCCCATGTTTTAAAATAGATAAAGAGTCTTCTTTTTATCTATGTTTTCTTAAAGCTGCTGCTTTGTAGTGATATGATGGACCCTCTGAAATGAAATAGATCTGGAAAGGAGATAGTAACATTCATATCACGGTCTTAGATCAGTTGAAGAATAATGTAGACCCCAGGCTGTGGCCGGTATTAATATTGTCTTTTTTTCTTTTAAAATTGTTCAAGATTACACAGATCTTGCCATGAGCACTGTGACACAGACACAAGCTATTCCATACACAGGCACATTCAGTCTTCTTCATTACCATCTGCAAAAATTAACAGGTATGTAGGTGAAATAATTCAGACTTACTTTTTCCTCTGATTCTCTTCTGGTTGCTAACATTTTAGTTTGGTATTAAAATTTGAATGAATAAATGTAATGGGAGATGAATGATTAATATTCTGTAGGATAACAGGTCAGAGCAAAATCCAAGTAGGCATCCAAGCAGACTTGCAACTAGTCATTTTAAGGACCGTTCAAAATTACGATGGCCTTGGAAAGGGTGCTTTGCATTTCTAGCTGTTGTAAATGGTCCTTTCCCCCTCCAGCCACATAATCCCAATGCGGGGCTTGGGCAGCCTGTTCGCATTTATGCCCGGTTGCCAAGCCCCCCCTGAACATGTGATTGCCATTTGCAATCTTCTCTTTGACGTCCCCAGAAAGTTAGTAGGGAAGTTGGTAGGAAAGGTTGTAAGCTACTGCTGCCAGTCAAGAAGACTCCCTCTCATCTCTGGGGGCTGTCAGAAAGAGCTGCCTTCCAAGGGGGAATCCCACAGAAATGAGATTCCTCTCTGCCCCTGAGCTGAGATGTCTGCCCCCCCCCCGAGGATTTCCCCTTCCTTCTGTCCACTGGGAGGAAATCCTTCATTAGGCTACAGGAATACAGTTAAATTCCTTTAGGGTTTTAGCTCCATTCCTACAGCCCAATGAAGGATTTCCCCCCACTGGACAGATTTCCTCTGGAACTTCCCCTTCATCCACTGAAGATTTTAGTTCTGTTCCTGTAGCCCAGCAAAGGAGTTGCCCCCAGTGGACTCTCCCAGGTCTTCTTTCTTCTTCCCTGGGACTCCTTCCCTGGGATTTGTCTGCTTAATCGCCTGGGAGATCACTTAACAATCACAACCTGGAGTGATGAGATTGCAGTCATTGAGCGAAGTAGTCATGCAGGCTTCTTGCTCAATGGCCATTAACAACCCTTTTGCTCAACGGCCAAGATTCCTGTGCCAGTTTTGGTTGTAAGTTGAGGACTACCGATAAGCTGCTTTTCCACAAGCATTTTCCACAAGATTCTCAGACACTGGGGTGCTTCAGAAGCTCATTCGAGATTTGTTAATCAGGAAGGGGGTGCAAGAGATTGAAAGAGCTGTATGCCCAATGGTCCTACTCTCCAGAGCAGACCTGGAACATCTTATTTACCTTGGAATTGATTCCGCAGTGTGTCACGGTATTCTCTGCCATATATTTGTGATTCCAAAGCCACTGCAGCAAGGATGGTTTTGCAAACTTGATGATTCCATCAATTTTGACTATTTGGATCGACTTTAAAAAGATTAAGAAGCTAGAGCGTGACATTAAAACGATTTATAATTTGTCCTTGGATATATCCGATTGACACATTCACTATGTACACATCTGCTAAACTAGAACACAGTTTTCCCGATTTGAGTTTAGTATCTAGCTAAAATCCAAGTATTATGTTTTGCACACTAGCATTGCAACTTAACATGTACCAAGCCTAACAGCATTTATTCAGTAAACTATGGTTAAGCAGCCAGGACTTCATGAAACTGGTCATTATTTGCCCATGCTGGATTGCTCCCAGGAATGTTGGATGTGGACAATAGAAGGAAACAGGAGCCAGCAGTCCAAACATCTATTGAATAATTTAGTGGAAAGTGTGTTTGCCATGTGTATATGTATATATCAGGGGTAGGCAACCTAATGCTGGCTCAGGAATTCTGGGAGTTGAAGTCCACGAGTCATAAAAGAGCCAAGGTTGCCTACCCCTGATATATATGTTTCTTGACAAACCATATTGTAATTTTGCTATTCTTATATTTTTTTCAAGGGGACATAAAAGAAATAGAAGTCCAGGATAAGCCAGCCTTGAAAGTTTTTAAAAACATTACTGTGGTCCAAGAACCAGGCATGGTGGTGCTTGAGGTAAGGAAAATTTGGCGGTTTTCTTACAGTATCTTGCAAGTTGCTTTGACAGAGAATTAAACAATCTTATCAATATATAAAGTAGAATGGCAGTGATTTTGATTATCTGGCTCTTCCTTTTCTGGTCATCAGTCATTTTGTGATACTTGTAGTTTATAAAGCAGTAAATCAAAACAGACCAGTGCCAGTATGTTATTAGCACAGAATTTGCAAAATGAATCTGGTGCAGTTCAGCTAATCTTACACTCTATGACTTTAACTTCCCATTTCATTCCTAGTTTTGTTCTGGCTATGCTCAGCTGCAGGCAGACTTACTATTTTTTTCAGTTGCCATCTTTTAAAAACAAACCCCATAAACAAATTACAATACTTTTTTTCATATACAATGCAAGATACACAATTAATGAATACTGGAACTAGTTAACTGGAGCAACAATGACAGTCCATCTTGCTAATTAAATAATCGATATCATTAAATATTAATAATCAATGTTTTGTTTTGTTTTTTTAAATTTTATTGGTTTTATAATTATAAACAAAGAATCAAATCAAATCAACTCAACTTAATACAATCTTTTTCAACTTTCTCCCACTCAAAACAAAACATACATTCTTTTAAAAACTTACATAGGATACTTAAAATAACTATGGGTGGTGCTCGGCAGCACCCCCTCCACTACATCCCCCTCTTCCTTCCTATCTCCTACTTCCCTCCCCCTCCCCTCTCTCCCTCCCTCACTCTCCACCCTCCTCTCCTACAACCTTCCTACTTCCCTCCAATCCTTCACTCCTCACTCTCCACCCCCTCCAGATGTGGTCCAGAGGTACTGCCCAAGCAACCCCTCTTATATCAATAAATATGTCATTCTTATATATTGCAAGTATTACAGTTGAGTACATTATTACACACACACACCCCGGCCCAATCAATGTTTTAATGTTGTAATAATTTAATTGTTAAAATAACCCCAATGGACAAACCTTCCTTGTTTTTCCGAAGGCCAGAAGATGGAGCTGTCTGGTTTGGTTCAAACAATCTTTTGTTTACTTTTTTTTTCCCCAGTGGGTAGCAAATCCTGCCAATGATATGTATGCAGATACCGTGACAACAGTGATTCTAGAAATTCAATCAAATCCCAAGGTTCACAAAGGTATTCACTTTTTTAATTTGATTGAGAGGTATAGACAAAAATGTATGCGTTGTTCCGAAAGGATGCAAGGCAATTTTGTAATCTAAAAGGCAGTGCTTCTGTTATTCCAATAACCTGGTCTACTATGCTCAATTTAAAATTAATGTAATTGAGACTAAAGTAGATTATTCCCCACATCAATAAGGAAATGGTGTTAACTTATTTCAATATTAGTTGACCTGCTTACCTCAGCTGCAATTAATTTTATTTAGGAATAAATCTCTTTAATACAGGTAAAAGTTTCCTTCATGTTAAAAGTCCGTTCCCAGTTGCTTCTTTCATATGTCCGTGTAATTTTCTTGGCAGCAGTTATGAAAGTACTTTTCTTCTCAGATTTTATGGAGTTTTTTTGCCTCCCCCTCTAGTCTACATTCCTGATTCTTTGCAAGTCTCTCGTTCAACAAACTAAATAGACTGTTGATTTGGCAGACTTTGGATTTAATAGACAAAATCTTCTGGGTCCAAATTTCAGGCAGTAATGGACTGCTCTTCAAGGTTTTATTCCACAAAATCCAGTATCTGATGGATGCGTCTAGACAATGTTTGCTTCTGAAAATATTACCCCTATTATCAATAAAATTTGTTTGGTTGTTTACAAGTATGTTTTGGGGTTCAAAAAACTCTGATTCGGTCTTTAACTGGCACTTGGATTTAAAAATCATCTCTTCCTCCTTACTAGTCAATTAAATCAAGGGTTCATTGTATCTCTACAGCTTATCGTTTATGAGAAATCATTATGCTTGTCTATAACTGAAAATCTAATTTTTTCCAGAGTTATCTGATTCAAGCACAATTTAACTTACCAAATTTTATAAGGGAAGTCATTCCTACTTCAAGGAATTTGGGTGTGTATGCCCACATCTTTCTTTTTCTTATGTGAAAGACAACTGTGCACAACTTTCAGGAGTTTGGATGGAAGTTATTCTGGCTATCTTTGGACACAAACCACTGCACTTGGGGACAAGGCATAATTAGTAATTAAATTACAATACTCTCAATGTATGTTTTTCAGCAATGATGTGTAAAATTCCCAAAAAAGAAGAAATAGAAGATTATCACAAAAAAATGGAAATTATGCTTCAGTAAGTTATGATTATGCACCTAAGTAAGGATTATAGACTGCGCTCCTTGATTTACAGTAATACCCAGAATTATCCTCAATAAATGTTCTATTGAACTGAATGGATTTTCTTTTAAAGAACAATTTACAAGACTAGAGTGTTAGTTTCCTTAAATAGCTCTATTCTAAATGTAAAACAGCAGCCAGCGAATGTATATATTTCTAACATTTAGCCTTTTGTTTGTAGGGACATATTTGGAGAAGACTGTGTAAGTACAAAGAAGGATAATGTACTCAGCATTACTGTGGATGGAAAAACAGCAAATCTTTCATTGGATACACGGGTAAATACAGCTAAATAATTTAATTAGAGCATTTCAATATTTAGTAGTCATTTTAGAGAGTTAGAACTTGCTCAAAATTACTAAGATATCAAGTACAATAGTAGAAAATATTGTAAATTGTAAAAGTGTCAACTAATCTCCACTTAAAGCTTTAGGAAACACCAATAACTTTTAAAAAAAAAACCCTAAAAGGACAAAAATAGGGAAAGTTTAACAGGATGAATGATATTTATTAACTAAGATTTACTTTTATGATTATTGTTATTAGTGATTATAACTGTTTAGTATTATATTAATTACTGTCATTTAATATTTGTACCCGGACGATAGTCTGCTTGCTAAAACGTTGAATTTTTTGTTGGGGGTAACCCCACTATTGTACCTACCCCTACCCTTACCCCATCCCCCAACCCCATCCAATATCCATACCGACCTTATCCTTTCCCTACGCTTATAAAACTCAATAAAACATTTATAAAAAAAAATAGGGGAGAAATTGGTAAATTGAATACATTGAAGGTTTATAATAATTGATGCTTCACCACAAGCACTTGGGATGTGTTTCATTCTAATAGAAATGTTTTTGTTACTGAACATTACAGCATACTGACCATGCCAAAATATGAGTTCTTAAGAGCTGAAAGATATCAGTTATTCAGTTCAGCGTATGCAGTGTTATTCCATCTCATAAGCAACATTTTTGAGATAGCTTACAGTAAAGGACTCTGAAAGCATTGTAAGCATGTGGAGTATCTGCTTCCTGGGTTTTCACCGCTTGTCTGCCTACACCAGACAAGGTTTCTGCTGCCAAAAATTTATACATTTGCTAGGGAAAATAAAAAATATCCTCTAAACAAAAATATGACTTGTGACCAATGAATATGTTCCCAAGTGTATGTTTGCTTATGCTACCCTTGATAGCACTGTCTTAAATTCTTTATTTGCCTTAATATTCTAAACCACTCTACCCCTTCTAGTTCATGGGCACTTTTTATTTTTTCCAGAATGATGTGTTGGCAAACTAAATATCTGCAGCTCTCAAAAAAGTCATACGCCCATGTTGAGAACACTCAAATTTCCCTCCTCAACGTGTAGTTTCTCTTTCTAGATTACATCTTTTGTGCAGCCACTTATCGTAAAGAATATTTTTCCCAATGCAAGCGATCAGGGAATGCATCCTGGGCTGCCATGGTGCCAGTGGGCCCTGCATTCCCAAGCAGTTATAGGCCTGCGGTACTAATCAGGCCTGTGGAATTTACATATGAAGGTCACTTAAGCTTGCTTCTGTTGTGTTCTCTTTTAGACTGTTGATCATGAACCAGGATGTGAGGATGATGATGAAACTCTTCGGGAAATGGTCGAGCTGGCTGCACAGCGACTTTATGATGCTATCACTCCTATACAATAAACTAATAAATTTTGTATATATTAGAGCCTTCAGGATCTTCTAATGAGTTTACACTTTTTAAAAAATGTTCTTCGTTAAAATAATTTTGCCCCCAGATGGGTAGACCAAAATAACTGCTGTTTGTGTTGACAATTAAAAAATATATTGTAGAAAAAGCTCATTTCTTCTGGTTCATTGGCTGAAATGGGCTATAAATGTCTAAAATACCTAAACACAGATTTTTAAAGTGTCTTTTTTTAAAATGTTTCAGTGTATTTTTGTTATTAGATTCATGTTACCAGAAGAATCAGAATGTTTTGAACTCATCATCTTAACCTGACCTTGCATATACTAGAATCCACAGAAGTTGCAGTACAGATAGATAGTTCAGGACTTACAAGTGGCTGTTTAATGACTGTTTGTAGTCACAACAGCCCCATTTTGAAATGCTGAAGCTCCAAGTCTTTCAGAACGTTGGCTTCAGTAGCATTTTCCTCTCTCGGGGAGAAAACACTAACAAACACCATTGTTATCAAGATAGTTTGGAAGGGCCTTTCTCCAAATCGCATGCTTTTGAGAAGGAGCTTCCTGAACTGTTATGGAATTGGGCCTGTGTACAGGTAGTCCTTGACTTACAAAAGTTCATGTAGTGACCGTTTGACGTTACAGCAGCACTGAAAAAAGTGACTTGTGACAATTTTTCCCACGACCATTGCAGCAGCACCCTCAAAATTCAGATGCTTGGCAACTGGTTCATATTTATGACGGCTGCAGTTTCCTGTGGTAAGAAAGGTCGTAAAAATGGGGCAAAATTCACTTAACTGTCTCACTTAGCTACTGACATTTTGGGCTCAATTGTGGTCGTAAGTCAAGGACTACCTGTACAGGATGGTGACTCAAAGGAAAATGGACCAGATTGTGGAGCAGAGAGAGTGTTTATATGCCAGTGGGCCTAGCTGGCCGATGCATCCACTCATTTTTTGTGTGCTGGTGGGCCTCCCCGTGTCTCCCCCATCCTGAGGCACTCACATAGAATCATTTAATGACTGCAGGGGGGGAGCTTGGATCCCCCTGCCCTAGAGATGCCTGTGCCAGGCCTCTAAATGCCCCTTGATCATGTCTCCTCCGGTGGAAAGAAGCTTCATGGTAAACTCTTTCTTTTGAAATTAAATTGCTACATTGCATCAGGTCTGAACTTTCTACTTCAAATGATTCCAGTTTCTAATGAGAGTGAGGTATTAAAACAGCTGGCACAGGCAAGCAATAAATTACATATAATGTAATAAAAGGCCAAAACTTAACATTCAAGGACTTCAAAAGAACAATGTGGTTAAGTGGCGCCAGATTTCAAATTGTACTGCTACTAAGTAATTTATTGAATATTTGAGACAAATATTGTATAGCAGTGGTGGCAAACCTATGGCACGGGTGCCAGAGGTGGCACTCAAGAGCCCTCTCTGTGGGTACATGCGCCGTCACCCCAGTTCTAGGCCTTCAGCTGGGTTTTATAAAACCTTTTTGGTTTAGGCCTCCGCCGCCATGTGCAAAAAAAAAGGTTCAATCAGTCAATTTAAATTTCTTGCGGGGGAAAAAAAGATCTTGCAAAGTTGGATTTGATTGATTGAACTTTTTAGTCCCACCCAGTCTGCCATTACCACCGTAGCCATGCCCAGCCAATGGGCCACGCCCAGCCAATGGGCCACACACACCCGGCACTCGAGGATGCATAAGTGGGTTTTGGGTTGCAGTTTGGGCACTCAGTCTCTAAAAGGTTCGCCATCACTGTTGTATAGGAAAAGTGTAAGTCCAGACTCTTCTCCCCTCTACCCCCGATTCATTATTGAATGCCTATTTTTACAGGAGGAAGAAGACACTTCTCAGTTGAGACAACTTGTTCAGATTGCAAAATATTATTAACAGCAAAGCTCTGGGTCTCTACAATGCTTTTCTAGATTTAATTGGTTTCAGTATTTTCCAATGAAAAATACTGCAATGAGAGAATTATGGAAACAAGGGAAAAGAGACTCTTGGCTGAATTTGAAAATGTCATAATATTGAACATTTGTTGGACACAATTCCTAATTTAGTAGTGAAATGTGATTGAGAGTATGAATTAAATCAATGTGAAAAAATTATAGAGGTGGAACAATGAGAACTTCAATGGAGAAATGTTAAATTTACTTCAAATATAGTTAGAGTTGGTACCAAGTGTTTTATCTTTGATCAGAACTTCAATCTTGATTACTAAAATGAGTAATTCATTTTCCATGAAATGCTGGAAATATAATGAAGAGATTACATCACTTAATTTGTATGTGGTGACAAGGGTTGTAAGGTTCATAAAATACTTCATCATAGAATGGAACAAATTTTGAAAGTAATTTTATTTCATTGTAATGTATTTTTTATTAAACTTAACTAAATCATCCATTAAAATTCACTAAATCATACATTAAACTTCACTAAACCATACATTATACTTCACTAAACCATACATTAAACTTCATTAAACCATACACTGGTATCTGAGCCCTGCTCCCCAAGAAAAGAGTTTCTAAAATAGCATCGCCCTTCTGAACCTCAGATGTTGTGTGAATAATATTGGCAAGAAGCAAGGGGCCCCTTGGTGTTCTCTGACCTTGGTTGCTTTCTTACCAAAATAGGTAACATTATCAGTGCTAGTCACAAGTAAGGGCCCTCCACAGGACCCATCGTACAGATAGTCCTCAACTTGGGCCCAAATTTTTGTTACCTAAGTGAGACAGTTTTAAGTGAGCCTTGCCCCATTCTACTACCTTTCTTGCCACAGTTGTTAAGTGAATCCGCTGCAGATGTTAAGTTAGTAACATGGTTGTTAATTGAATCTGGCTTCCCCACTGACTTTGCTTGTCAAGCCACAAAAGGTCAACACATAACCCCAGAATGCTGCAACTGTCATAAATATCAGTCAGTTGCCAAGTGTCTGAATTCTGATCATGGGGATGCTGCAACAGTCATAAGTGTGAAAAGGGGTCACAAATCACCTTTTTCAGTGCTGTTGTAACTTCACTCGCTAAGGAACTGTGGTAAGTCAAGGACTACCTGTACTGATTTTCTTCTGCAAGTTCTTCTCCTCCCTCAACAGAGGGGGAAGAATAAGACAACTATCTTGAGTCTACAACCAGCCCTTTCAGCAGTTCCAAGAAGAATTGCATCCTGATTCAAGGGACCCTGAGGGCACAGATATTCCCTCAAGTGGCCTCAACAGCTCTCATAGAGAATGTTAACAGCCAATGACTCCAAAGAAATACAATCCTTCCATCCCATCACCCACCATCCTGTCAGAAACTAGTTTTCCATTCCCACCATCCAGTCTCAACTGTCAGTATTTACCCTTCCATCCCCCCACTTGTTGTTGTTGTTAGTTGCGAAGTCGTGTCTGATCCATCGTGACCCCATGGACAACGTTCCTCCAGGCCTTCCTGCCCTCTACCATCTTCTGGAATCCATTTAAGCTTACGCCTACTGCCTCAGTGACTCCATCCAGCAACCTCATTCTCTGTCGTCCCCTTCTTCTATTGCCCTCAATCTTTCCCAGGATTAGGCCCTTCTCCAGTGATTCCTTCCTTCTCATTAGGTGGCCAAAGTACTTGAGTTTCAACTTCAGGATCTGGCCTTCTAAAAAGCAGTGAGGGTTGATCTCCTCTAGGACTGACTGGTTTGATCGCCTTGCAGCCCAGGGGACTCGCAGGAGTCTTCTCCACCACCATAGTTCAAAGGCCTCAATTCTTTTGGTCCAACTTTCACAGCCATACATTGCAACTGGGAAAACCATGGCCTTAACTATACGTACTTTTGTTGGCGGGTGATGTCTCTGCTTTTTAGTATGCTGTCTAGATTTGCCATAGCTTTCCTCCCCAGGAGTAAGCGTCTTTTAATTTCTTGGCTGCAGTCCCCATCTGCGGTGACCTTGGAACCCAGGAAGATAAAAATATGTCACTACCTCCATTTCTTCCCCATCTATTTGCCAGGAATTGAGAGGGCCCCACTATCCAGTCTCAACTGTCAGTACCTGTCCTTCCACCATCACCACCTCATCACAACTGATTAAACTTCTTGGATGAGAAGCGAAACATTTTCCTCTTCTTCCTCAAGGAAAAACAGTCAAGTTGCCTTTTGAAGAAAAAATTACCTTTGAGACAACTATGACCTGGATGATTGAGAAAATCCAGACATTTAGCCATACACTTTGTGATAAACGCCCTTCGAATGGTGCGGGTATGTGTGTGTGTGTGTGGTATGAACAGATTTCCAGGAAACTTGCAGACTAGAGGAAGCATTTGTGCTTCAATTTGAAATGCAGACAACACAGACTCAATCCCATCAGCCTGCATCCGTGTTCAACAGTGAAAGGATAAAGGACAGAAAACCTACAGAAAGCACAGCTCCAACTTCTCAATGAAAGAATAAGACATTAACTTTACAATTGAGGTTTTGAAAGAGAGTGGAACACAAACTTCAAGAACTGAAATCACTTCTTCCAACAGAAATATTGGCGGAGGTCACAGAAAATTTATGAAGAAGGCACAACTAGCACAACATAACAAGGACAAAAAAAGACAGAAAGGCAAATGTTCTACCCTACAGTTTAGACAAGAAAAAGCACACAAAACAGAAGAATCAATCCAGATGAGAGAGGACAGTGACAAGTCTCAGAGAACTGACTGATGGGTGAGAAATCTATCTGACAGAGAGCTTACTCAAACAGAAAAGAATGTTTTATCCAAGGGACTAAATTTTACAGTAACATTAGAACAGCTACCAAATGTACATCTCTTCATGGTCCCAGAGTCAGTTATCAGGAATAATAAAGTGACAGAACCAGAGACAGAACAATTAAGGATGAAGGTATCTGCGACGCTCGCCAATGCCAAAACATCCCCCTCCAACCTCACAATTCAAGAAAGGAAAGCCGTGGCATCCCTAGCAAGAGATGGCAGCTGATAAAGGAAGATAAAGGAAGATACATGGTTATCCTGAACACAAATGACTACAATGCCAAGATGGACCTTTTTCTGAAGGACACTGCTACCTATGAGACTTTGAAGAGAGATCCTACCAGCAATTAGAAGAAAAAGGTCATCAATTTTCTGCAACAATTACTGAAAGACAGTGCCATTTTACCCTAGGGAAGAGGCTCCATGCATAATCCCCAAAATCCATAAGGTAGGAACTCCACTCAGATCAATTGTCAGCAGCAGCAACTCTGTCACCTACAACATTGTGAAATATTTAACTACCTTATTAGCATTTCTGGTTGGCAACACCACCCATCACCTCAACAATTCACAGGACTTTGTCAGCAAGGTTTGGAAACTAAAATTGGATCTGTATGAAACTATGGTTTCTTATGATGTGACTTCACTCTTCATCTGCATTCCAACCACTGAACCTGTCATGGTAGTGAAGAAACATCTGCTACAAGACAGCACATCCCCCCACCCACCATCTTGTCAGAACCTATCCTTCCATCCCCCACATCACAACTGATGAAGCTTCTTGGATGAGAAACAAAATGTTTTCTTCTTCCTCCTCAAGGAAAACCAGTCCGGTTGCCTTTTGGAAAAGCACCTGGATGACTGAGAATCTCCACAGACCTTCTGCCCCTGGCCTGTACACTCTGAAGAAATACAAAATGTGCACAGGCAGCCCAGTTTTCAACAGAGGGGCCATGAGAAGTTTGGCCTTGCAGTCATTCTAAGTACTCTCCCAATCCCAATATTCATTGTTTATGAATATCTACACTGCTGCTGAAAGTTACATTAGAAACATGCTTGAGCAGAAAGGACAGTAATAATAAAGGAGAAAATTTGTAGCTCAGGGCTGAAACAAGGGGTCCTTGGTGCTCTCTGAGCTTGGTTGCTGTCTTGCAGACATTTCATTGCCCAAACTAGGTAACATCCTCAGTGTTAGTAAGGAGTGGGGTTTGTTCTCAATTTATATTCTAGTAGCTTGCCCTGTCAGTGTTGGAGGGAGTGGTCTTAGAGGATCTTTGGTTGGGCTGTTTACTATGAGCTTGTTTGGCAGTTCCTTGGTTGAAGTATTGTTTACTTCTTGATTGTTGGTCTGAAGTTAATCTTAGTGTTAATCTATGCTCATCTGAGTTTTGATTGCTGTGTGGGGAAGGTGTTTGGGTCTTTTTGTTCCTTTTTTGACTTGTTGAATGTCTCTTTTGCACAGTATGTAGATGTTGTTTATGTGTCTATTCAGTGCTTTTTTTGTTAAAAAAAAAGGTGCTGGAACTCACACACATCATACAACCCGCCTTGCCTACCCTACAAGGTTCCATCCCAAAAAGGTGCTGGAACTCCGTTCTGGGCATTCTATGACAAAAAAAGCCCTGTGTCTATTGATGGCCAATTTGTCAGAGTGCAGGGTGCAGCCTGCTTGTAATGTTTTTGGACTTGGCTTGGTCTAAGATGATCAATAGCATAGATCAGTGGTAGCGAACCTATGGCACGTGTGCCAGAGGTGGCACTCGGAGCCCTCTCTGTGGGCACACATGCCGTTGCCCCAGACTTGCCTCCCCCACGACCCCCTCACTAGCAGTGCCTCTGGAGGAGAGTCGCCCCCGAGTGTGACCCACACGGAGCAGCGCAGCCAAAGACATGGCAGCCAGGCAGCGTGGACAAGACTCTGTCCTCATGCCCCATTGTGCACAGTTGATGCTGCGGGGCGCAGGCAGAGGGCATGGCTGCCATGGCGCTGTTGGACTGCCATGGTGATCTATGGCAGGCCCTGGAGGCAGTGAGTGACCCTGCAGACAGGCAGGGTGTTGGGCGGACTGGGGACTGAGCAGGGGCGGGGTGGGGCCAGTTTTTGGGCACTCGGTCTCTAAAAGGTTTGCCATCACTGACATGGATGCAAAAAGGCAATCTCTTTTCTGCCCAATAAGCTTATGCAACACATGTCAATGGTTGACCAATGTCTTCTTTCATATTTATTTTGAAAAGAAAAAGAAAAAGGCATTTCTGGGAAATTACACATTGAAAAGATAGACAAATTTATTAAAAGATGGATGTTTACATATATAATTATGGGATGTTCTTGACTCTTCTGCATCCCTGGTATAGAATTCTGCAGAAAACACCATGAAAAATTCAGAGAAAATTTTTTTTCTTCATTTTTTTTCAATGGCCTCCAAGTATGATAATTTCACTTTTTGTGGCATCTCATCTTTGACTGTGTTAGATTTGGTTAAACATTTTTCAATAGGTATATCTGGGAACTCCTAGGAATAAACTTAGAATTTGTTCAAAACTCATCTTCTCGCTCTGTCGCATTTTGATGATGATTTTGCTATAGAAGCGAAAATGCAGATATATATTTATGTATGTCACATTAAGAAAAAATGGCGTTTTATTTAACATTGCATTTACCTATAATCTTACAACTGCTTATTTTGCAATGCAAAACATTATAGTATCAACTAATACTAAAGAACTGGATTTGTGTAAGAACTATTTCTGATGTATTCAAAGAAAGTCATCAATTGAAACATGGTCTATTTCTCTCCCACAAACGGAAGGACAAATCTTACCATCATCATCGTCACCCGGTTTTCTTTTTTTGTTGATGTGTATGGAGTCCAACTTGGAACACATCTCTTTGATGTTTTTGTACACAGCCTTTTGCAGTTCTTTCTGCTTTTGGCTCTCCTTTGCTACTTCCTGTAAAAAGAAATGAATGAAGCACCATCAAAATTTAACTTTTAATACATTATATAATTTTGCTTACTGGAGCTGTTCTAATTTCTTACTATCATGCAAGATACTTTTCCAGCCAGCTGTTTCTCATCTGGAATGTCTTCTCCAACTTGGGCAGGCCCTGGAGAAAAACCCCAAAATAACTAGTGCTTGTAAAGCTAAACTTAAGAAGAAATAAATCATTTTCATTTTTAAAATGAAAATAATTAAAACGTTAAGTTAAAATTATACTCACTTCCTTGACTTTGAAGGAGTTTCTCCTTCAACTACTTGTTTTGGTTCGCAAGGCTGGCGACTTCGCTTGCTAAGAATTTGTTTTCCTCCTCCAGCTAAGATGAAGAAATTACAAGAAGCATTTATCAGTCATAGAATACAAATAAGCAGACAAAAAGAGAAGTTTTAAACAAGATTGTAAGGGAAATGAATTACTTGCATCTCTTATCGTGGCATTTCTATCAGCCATCTTTTCCTGAAGTTTTTCTCTTATTTCCTTCAGCTGCTCTTCATCGGTATTTTTAGGGAAAAGCACTTGTGCTATTACACAATATTCATAAAAGATATTACATACGAAGCCACCAATGACAGCAATTTAAGACTGGTCATAACAAATGGCACAGTCCATTTAAAATACGCTGGGGTGTGTTATTAGTGCAGGAAAACAGATCTTTTTGCATCTGTTTCCCATTAACTTAAAGGGAGTTCAGAGCCTTTCCCAAAGACAGTTGTTCTGAAGGAAGGGGTTATTTCCTCTGTGGTGCAGAGGAAGGATTGCCCTCCTATCCCCACATCTGCTACAGGTGCCCACACAAACAGTATGGGTGGTTCCTCATCTTTGTCTCTTGGATCTTGCTTGTATTTCTGGAGACAGAACTGCCAAAAGAAGACATTTTGAACACTGAGGGCAAACCAAGTGGAGGAAGATAATTTAGTTATCCTAGTTTTCAAAGTAATGTACATACTGTATGTTTTCTCAAGCCAAAATGTTGATATTTGTAGTTGGGAGAAAGTATGGTGAATTTTAGATTTTTAGCAACAATCCTTAAGGAGGCTGCTTACAAATGAAGCTGCTGAGAGTAATTATTTTGCTCTATTTGTAAAAATCTGTCAGGAATAAAAATTTAGTCCTCTAGCTCGAAAAAGATTTTTAAAAGCAATATTAATCTTGCATGTAATCCTTCTAAGAAACTATTTTATCTCAAAACTGGGATCTAAAAACAAATAAAAGATAATATAGATAATATGAATGTAAGAATAACAGATCTGGTGAAACAAAGTCAGAATACAACACGAAATATTACAGAAGTGAAGACTCAGATGGGAGAACATGATAAGGTGTTAAAAAGTCAGACAACTATGATGCATCAGGTGAAAAAGGATTTGATTGAGATATGTGATCGTCAACGCTGATCAAATTTATGTATACGTGGATATCTGGAGAAAAGAGAAGAAAATGAAGCAAAATTGATTCAAGCAGTACTGGATGGGGCTACCTTGATCCTCCCAGATGTCCCCTTTACAAGATATGATATTGATGCAATACATAGAGTTGGCCAAAAAGGTTGGGAAGAAAATTGCCAAGAGATATTGTGGTGTGACTCTGGTCATACGTAAGAAAAGAGCAATTGATGTGCAAATTGCGAAACACGTCATCTATAATGTTTGGGGGGCATTAGATACAAGTTTTTCCAGATTTATGCAATGAGACTTTACAATGGAGGAGAGAGATGCATCAAGTTTGTCAAATATTGAAGAAAAATAACATTAACTACAGCTGGGGATATCCAGGATTTTTTTTAGATTTTCTTACGGTGGAAGATTTTACCGAGTTGAAACAAAAGAGGAGGCGATGGAGAAATTAAGGGAGCACAGAATCATTGATAAAGAAGATCTACAGGAGAAAGAGAAGCTAGATGAAGCAACAGGAGTTACAAGTTCATTGTAGAGATAGTATATAAGTATTTGCAGGGCTTTTTTTGTCATAGAACACCCAGAACGGGGTTCCGGCACCTTTTTTGGATGGAACCTTGTAGGATAGGCAAGGCAGATTGTATGACATGGGTGAGTTCCGGCACCTTTTTTTTTTTAACAAAAAGAGCACTGAGTATTTATAATGTTATATGTTTGCGTGTAGAAATTAAGGTAAAGATGGTCAAGGGAGGTGGAATGGGTGACCAAAGTCCGTGCAGGGATGGCTCCTCTTTTCCCCTCCCCAGAGGCCTGAAGCAGCGGAGAGGAGGAAGATCTCCTGAAGAAGGGAAGGGAGACAATATATATGTATATGGATGGGTAAGAGGTTAGTTATGTTTTGGGACAATATGCTTACTTTGCAGTTTTAGTTTTGTAAGATTTATGTTAGAGCACATATGGAGACCAAAGGGAATATGTAATATAAGGAATACATGGGGAAATCGTTGAAGGTAACTACATGGAATGTACATGGCTTGGGGGGGGGGAATATAAACAAGCAAGAATTGAAAAATCAATTAACGAAGAGAAAATAGATATTGTATTTTTACAAGAAACACATCAAAAGAAAGAAGGGGTGAATGAACTTAAGTTATATTGGGCTGATGTATATGAAAAGGCATTTGGTACATCAAAAGCAAGAGAGGTAGCAATCATGGTAGCTAAAAGATGTGAATTTAAAATAAAAGTCATAAAAAAGGATGATATGGGAAGATTTCTTATAATTGAAGGCTTGATTTATGGACAAGAGGTCACTTTAGCAAATTTGTATGCACCTAATACAAATCAAAGAGAGTTTTATAATAGGGTATATAAAGAAATAGAAGAAATAAAAAAGGTTATATGATAATGGCAGGTGATTATAATATGGCTATGGATACAGGAATTGATAAATCTAATCCATCAAAAGGGGAAATAAAGTATAATAATACAGATTTAAGAAAATGTATTAATAGAAATAGATTAAAAGATGTTTGGAGAGAATTACATGGCAATCAAAAGAGTTATACATATTTTTCTAGTAGACATAAAAATTTTACAAGAATAGATTATATATTTGTAACATCGGAAATATTATCTAAAATAATGAAAGCAGAAATAAAAATAATTAAAATATCAGATCATGCAATGGTAATTATGGAAATGGAAATAGATTTTGATTATAAACAGACAAGTAGATGGAGAATGGATTCGAGGATTTTTAAAAATAGATTTTAGAGAAAATGGAAAGAGGAAAAAAGACATATGGACTATAAATGAAAAAGAAGGTAGTAATATAGGTGTAATATGGGATGAAATGAAAGCAGTGGTAAGAGGTTTAGGGATAAAATATTCTTACAATATAAAAAGCAAAAAGAAACATATAAAAAGTTGGAGGAGGAAATTAAAGAACTAGAGAGTAAATATATAGAAAGTAGAGAGAATAGGATTATGTTAGAATTATCAGCTAAAAGAAAAGAGTTGCAAAATACTGAGTTAGAACAGGTTCAAAGAAATCTAATTTATTTAAATAAAGAATTTTATGAAAATAGTAATAAAAATTCTAGAATGTTGGCTAGAGCCACACAAGTTAAAAAGGCAAAAAGCCTGATTGGAGTAATAAAGAACGATAAGGGGAAAAGATGTAACACAATGAGCGAAAAATTGTTGATATTTCAGAAGTTTTTTGAAAAGTTATATAAGGGAAAGAAAATAAATGTGAATGAAAGTCAGGCATATATAGAAAAGAACTTAAACTGTAAAATTCGAGAATATGATAAAGAAATAATGGAATCACAAATAGAAGAGGAGGAGATACTGGAAGTTATTAATAAATTGAAAATAGGTAAAGCACCAGGGTCAGATGGAATAGGTGCAGAATATTATAAAAATTTTAAAGGATTATTGGTGACAAAGATGAGGTTAATGTTTAATAAAATAATGAAAGAGGAAATTATTCCAAGTTCCTGGAAGCAATTTCTGATAGTATTGATAGTGAAACCTAATAAAGATCTTACAAACCCAGGATCACATAGACCAGTGGTTCTCAACCTTTCTAATGCTGTGACCCCTTAATACAGTTCCTCATGTTGTGGTGACCCCCAACCATAAAATTATTTTCGTTGCTACTTCATAACTGTAATTTTGCTACTGTTTTGAATCGTAATGTAAATATCTGATATGCAGGGTGCATTTTCATTGTTACAAATTGAACATAATTAAAGCATAGTGATTAATTACAAAAACAATATAGCAATGCTCACTGGAGAAGCTTACTCTTCCTTGCTCAAAAATGTTGGGAGGGAGGGAAGGAAGGAAGGAAGGAAGATTGAAGGGGAAAGGAAGGAGATGGAGAAGGAAGGAGATTGAAGGGGAAAGGAAGGAAGGAGAAAGAGATTAAAGGGGAAGGGATGGAGATGGAAGGAAGGAAGGAAGATTGAAGGGGAAAGGAAGGAGATGAAGGAGATTGAAGGAGGAAGGAAGGAAGGAAGGAAGGAAGGAAGGAAGGAAGGAAGGAAGGAAGGAGAGGGAGATTGAAGGTGAAGGGATGGAGTTGGAGATGGAAGGAAGGAAGGAGAGATTGAAGGGGAACGGATGGAGATGGATGGAAGGAAGGAAGATTGAAGAAGAAAGGAAGGAGATGGAAGGAAGGAAATTGAAGGAGGAAAGAAGGAAGGAAGGAAGGAAGGAAGGAAGGAAGGAAGGAAGGAAGGAAGGAAGGAAGGAAGATTGAAGGGGAAAGGAAGGAGATGGAGAAGGAAGGAGATTGAAGGGGGAAGGAAGGAAGGAAGGAAGGAAGGAAGGAAGGAAGGAAGGAAGGAAGGAAGGAAGGAAGGAAGGATGGAGAGGGAGATTGAAGGTGAAGGGATGGAGATGGAGATGGAAGGAAGGAAGGAAGATTGAAGGGGAAAGGAAGGAGATGGAGAAGGAAGGAGATTGAAGGGAGAAGGAAGGAAGGAGAGAAAGATTGAAGGGGAAGGGATGGAGATGGAGATGGAAGGAAGAAAGAAAGAAAGAAAGGAAAGAGAGATTGAAGGGAAAGGGAAGGAGATGGAAGGAAGGAAGGAAGGAAGGGAGGGAGGGAGGAAGGAAGGAAGGAAGGAAGGAAGGAAGGAAGGAAGGAAGGAAGGAAGGAAGGAAGGAAGGAAGGAGGAGGAAGGGAGGATTGATTTTTGGAGAGTCATGTTTTCCCAAATGGTGATGAACTGCAACTCCCAGCATTCCCACTCTTCCACAGTGCTTTTTAGAGCTGCTGGGGATAGTAGTCTGGAGCCCCCCATCCTCATCATGGCACCTCTTGCCCTCTCCCAGCCACCCCCCGGGACCTGCTCGCCCCTCCAACCTCCTGAGTGCCATTGCAACGGCGGGATCGTGGGAGCCCCTTTCCACGCTGCGCAGCCCTTCACCGCCAAAGCCTTTCCTGATTCATCAGACGTGAGAGGGGCGCAGCCGGAGCGCCAGCTCCTGCTCAGAAGGTGCCGCTTGTCCCCTCCCGGCCCATCCGGCTGGCCTCTGACGCACATGCGGGCATCGCCCTCTTCCCTGGTGCCTGGCCGCTTCCGAGGCCTGGAGCCCGACAAGCCAGGAAGGAGCTGCTCCTGCCCATCAGCCCCAGAGCCGCACCAGGCGCCAGAGGGCCAAGGCGGCCTCCGACGGTGAGGGAGGTAGGCCAGGCAGTGCGGGGGGAAGCTCCGGCGTGGCGTGGAGGCAGTGGCCCAGACCTGGCTCGGCTCGGACAGGCCGCCCATGCAGCTGAGTCGGCCCAGGGTGGCATCGGGAGCATGTTTTAAGCCCCTGGGCTTGCCATGAGCTGGGAGACGGGGAGAATGCAGCCAGCAGCTGGCCGACGTCCGCTTGGCCCCCAGGAGCACAGCCTGACTCCTGACAGTCAGCTGGGAGTTGGGTCGGAGTCCGGACATCGGTGGGGAACCGGCGGGGCTGCTACACACCGCCTGGCTCCCGACAGCCAGCTGAGAGTCAGCCCCACATGCACCAGCTGCCTTCCCAGCGCCCACCACTGCCCTGCTAGCCTTACCTTTGCCACCGCCCATTTGGGGCGGTGGCAGACAGGCCCAGGTGCTCCTGGGGGGCCATGGCAAGCAGCAGCGACGATGCAGGGCGACCACCAGCTGGGCCAGCAGCTGGCCCAGCCCAAGGGAGGTAAGCCACCCACCAGGCCCCACGCATGCCAGCTACCCTCCCAGGGCCCTCCACTGCCCCGCTAGCCTTACCTTGGCCACCGCCCATTCGGGGCGGCGGCAGGCAGGCCCAGGCACTCCTGGGCAGTCATGGCAAGCAGCAGCGACGTTGCAGGCCGACCACCGGGAGGTAAGCCACCCGCCGGGCCCCACGCGCGCCAGCTACCCTCCTAGCGCCCTCTGCTGCCCCGCTAGCCTTACCTTGGCCACCGCCCGTTCAGCCCTCTTTTACTTACATTTAGTAGTTGCTCAGCAGGGAGGGGTGGAAACTTCCAGACAGCTTGCCTTCACTGCAGACAACTTGCAGCAATGTTTGGCGACTGGGACTTTTGGCAGGCTCAGCAGGGCAGAGACAGCCTGAACAATTCCTATTGGCTTATGAAAGCCAATAGAATTAGACTCTATTCAAGAGAGTCTATTCTATGGGCTTTCAAAAGTCAATAGAATAAAAGGGAGTAGCACAGCTAAGGAAAAGGGAAAAAATGGCGGACTACATTGTTTGGCGACCCCCGTGAAATGGTCGTTCGACCCCAAAAGGGGTCGCGACCCACAGGTTGAGAACCGCTGCTGTAGACTAAGTCAAAACTGGAGGACACTCCCTGAAGGAGGCGTGGCTAAAGTTCTGACTTAGTCATTTCTGAGCAGGAAGGCTATAATTACCCAGCGGTGGATTCTACAGGCATCATGCTGGAGAATAACTTTTCAGCAAAAATTAGCAGGTAGAATATTAGCAAAAAGTTTAATTACATTTGTCTTTGCAACAATTCAACCCAGCACATCAAGAAAAACCATCTACGCTCTATTTGTAATGGCATAAGAGAGGGCATTCTGTCTAAAATCTCCTATTTCATGGCTGAATGTTACAGCCTAATTTGAATGTGAAAATTTCAAAACAATTCATGGAAAAATTCAAACAAAAAAAATAATTCCCCAAAAATATTGACCATATTCAGAATGAAACAAAAACATGTCAAATCACTTACTTCATCTCTGCTACAATCTGTGCTTGGGAATCCTCACGATCTTGATTGCGATAGAGTCACCTATTTGCATTTGACCCCGAGCTACTGTAAAAGAATAACCATTGTGTTGCAAAATTGATTTGACTTTTACTACCAAATGTTGTATGATAACTTTTCTATGGAAAAAAAAACATGTAATGTCTTAAAAACTGTATCATTTACCTTGTTGCCGCAATCATTTGCCTCCTTCTATTTGCTTCTTGAAGAGGCTGAAAATTGTTAAACAAATATTTTAGAAGGAGGTAGTCATCAATTGAAACATGTGTATTTCTCTCCCAGAAGCAGAAGGACAAAACTCAACCGACAATCTTCTCTCTGAGTAGGGTATGGACAGCAGCTGGGAGCAGATGGCATCGATTGCCCGGTCCCGAGCTCTCGTGAGGTCTCTTCTCCTCTCCCTCTCTCTTGAGACCTCCTGTTAAAAGAAATTGAGCAAGTACAATTAGTACATTATAAAATCTGGATTACAGAGGTTGTTCTAATTTCTTACTATCATGTAAGATACTTACAACGGTGAGTCGGCTGATTGCCTTCTGCTCCTTTTACCAATTTCTTTAGTATTGCAACCTGAAACTCCTTTCTGTCAGCCTCTCCTGGCAAAAAAAAGGAACAAAAAATTAGAACTCGTACAGCCAAGATAAATAAATCGCTTTTGTTTTTAAAATGAAAACAATTAAAATGTTAAGTTAAAATAATACTCACTTTCTGGATCGAGATTTATTAAGTGCTTCAGTTCCTCATTCTGCTTCAAAAGCTGGGCCAGTTCGCTGGCTAAGCGCTCGTTCTCCTCTTCCAACTAAGACGCAGAAATTAAAGGAAGCATGCATCAGTCATCGCATATAGATACGCAGACAAAAAGAGGGGGCTTAAATCAGGATTGTAAGGGAAATGAATGACTCACAGTTCTTATGGTGGCATCTTTTTCTGCCAGCTCCTTCTCCTGTGAGGATTTCACCTCTTCTATCTGCTTCTGTTCTGTATTTTTATGGAAAAACACTTGTGTTGTTAAACAATATTCCCAAAAGACATTACGTATTAACCCACCAACAACACTAACATTTAAGGCTGGTCATTAAATAGGAAGGGTCAGGTGTGGTGCAGAGGGAGGGTTGCCTCTGTATCCCCACTCCTGCCACAAATCAGACTAATAGTATAGGAGCTAAAACTGAATTTGCTTAGGATTTTAATTATTTCTTTGTTCATTTACAGGCATGTCTCTATTGAAGTCAGTGTGAGAGAAAAATAGCTTATTTCCACAGGCGACACAATTTGGCGGATCGAACCCATTTTTTAAAGTATATTGTTTCTAACTCTCTAAACAATGGATTTTAAAAAAGTATTTCAAGACATAATCCTGGAATTTGTTTTCAATTTGCAATGCTGCATCAGATAAACATGGTGGGGCCCACATATCAAGGGATCAATGTCCTGGGATTAGGTTTTCCAAGAAGCTGATCATCCTTGCTTATTTGCTTTGCCATCTTTCCACAAGTCAAACTGACTAAAAATCAACCTGACTCCTCGTTTATGTTGAACAAAATGTTTCAAGCATTGTCTCATAACCTTTCTTTTCTTACAAAAAATTATTTCATAATTAAAGCCCAATTTAGTGTCACTAGCTCAGTGTTTCTCAAATGTGGCCACCTGGAGATGTGCAGACTTCCACGGCCAGAATTCATGCTGGTGAGAGAATTCTGGGAATTAAAACCCACGCATCTTCAAGTGGTCAAAGTTGAAAAACACTGCCCTAGTTAGTTTAGACGGGGGGGGAGGTGCGGGAGAGAGTGAGACCCCTTAGTGACTACATGCACGCTTTCATTAATTTTTGTGGCAGCACATATCAATGCTTGGCCAATGTCGTGCTTCAGATTTTTTTTCTTTTTTGAAAAAAATAGAGAAGAAAAAATGAATTTATGGGAAATTATACTTCCAAGGCTTTTTCTTCAGATGGCCTTTTGCTATTGGAGTCAAAGAAAGTCAACTCAGTCTGGAAAGAAGGGATCTTAGACTCAGAAGGCTAACTGGGATTTTTTTTTAAATACACATATGGTAGAACTTCCCACTTACAGAAAAAAGATTAACAGGAACAAAATTTCCGTTGGATCCCATATGCTAATCTTATTTCAAGAGTTGGAGCGATTCAAATCAGCTAGCTCATCCTCATGCCCCTCTAACCACAGCATGAAGACCCTCACTAACCATTGTTAAGTAACAACCCTCATGGCATCCCCTGAATTTCACCTCTAGCCACCTGCAGGGACAGCTAAAGCTGCCCTTTAGTTGCTCTGCAGTTAAAGTGATGTTTTAATGGCCCTCTTCTTCCAATATAAACCTGGCTGTACAAACAACTGTCAGTGCTGATGACAACATGGTCAGAAGCTAGGATCTTCCCATCTCTAGTTTAGTGTAGGGTGACTCTGGGCCTTGTGACTACTAGTTGTATGGATTTTAGGCAGCTGTTTGTAAATTGTCAAGAATTGCTATACAGCATTAACCTTGTGAACTCTCAAGCTTCCTCCTTTCGTTATATATTCAAGATGGACAGTATTTAATATTTATTTGTTATATATATGTAGGGGTGTGGGTCTATACATACATTGTATATAATATGTTTAGGTGTGTGTCATGTATGTGTGTGTGTCATGTATGTGTTTCACTTTGAGAGCGGGCAACTAAATTTCATTTTTCGATGTGTGCTATTGTGCCCACAATAAAAAAATGACAAAAGGTTATCTTATAATTCATTGCAGACATCCATATCTGACCGATAACAATAACAATAACTTTATTGTCACTTTGAATGTACACCAATTGGCATACATCAAAATGACATTTCATTGCATACAGCTTTCAAAGGGCCACCACCTCCAATATACACTTCCTTGTTCATGGCCAGCTCAAGTTTCAGAACGTCCATTTTAGTCTCTAGGGAGCAAATGATGGCAAACAGGACAGATGGAAATGGAGTTTCATGCAGATTAGCCCTAAAATTAGCTTGTATTCCTGCACCACAATCTTGCCTCCTTTCCTTTTTCTGATCCTGTCTCTTCCACCTTTTCCTTAAAGGGGCCTCGCTTTTCACCCTTGGAGCACACTGCCGCTGCCTCCAACTCCTCCCAAAAGCGGCCCGCATCGCGCATGTGCGGCGCGACGGCCCGCATCGCAAAGGGGAAAAAATGGCGGACCCCAAAAAAATGGCCGACCCCCCCAAAAATGGGGGGCCCGTATCGCGCATGCGCGGCGCCCCGCATCGCAAAGGGGAAAAAAATGGCGGACCAAAAAAAATGGCCGACCCCCCCCAAAAATTGCGGATTGCGGTGTTTGGCGACCCTTGTGAAATGGTCGTTCGACCCCAAATGGGGTCGCGACCCACAGGTTGAGAACCGCTGACATAGACTAATATCCCTTATTAATCAGGATGCTAGGATTTTTACAGCAATATTGACAAATAGATTGAATACATTTAGAGAGAATTATATTAAAAATGACAGTGTGGATTTATAAGAGGCCGACAAATGTCAGATGTAGTAAGAAGGGTATTAAATATAGGTTATTACATAAAGAATCAAAAATTAAAGGCTGGTTTATTAGCATTAGATGTATTTAAGGCCTTTGATTGTGTGGAATGGCCTACCTTGAAGATATAGAAGTTAGGCTTTGGAAAAAAATTTAGAAAGGAAAACTATACTCAGAGAATAAGGCGAGAATAGTTATAAATGATGGTGTTACAGAGACAATAACCTTAAGCCAGGGAACGAGACAGGGTTGCCCCTTATCTCCAGTTCTATTTGCATTATTGATGGAGGTTTTGGCAAATGCAATCAGGAAAGATTCATTGATTGAAGGAATTGGTGTATATAAGAAAACTAAAATAAGTTTATTTGCAGATGATACATTACTAACATTTCAAAATCCCATAGCTACTATAGAGAGGGTATATTCACATTTGAATGAATTTGGGAAATATAGTGGATTGCAAATAAACTGGGAAAATCAGAAATGATGTTATATAACCATAGTAAAGAAGAAATGGATGTATTGAAAGAAAAATATAAATTAAAAATAGTAGATAGTATCAAATATTTAGGTATTGACATGCCAAAAAATATTCAAGACTTAAAGAAGATAAATTATCAAAAGTTAAAGAAAGATATAAAAGATAAAATGGATAAATATGGAAAAGTAAAATTATCATGGTTCGGAAGAATTGCAACAATAAAAATGAAAGTTTTACCAAAAATTATTTTTTTGTTTTGGATGATCCCAATTAAGTTTTCGGATCAAGAATTAAAGGAAATACAGAGATTGCTGGAGGTGTACTGTAATGGAGGTAAGAGAGAAAGAATAAGTAAAGCATAATGGTACGAACCATTAAAAAAGGGTGGGCTGGGTCTTCCAAATGTTAGAAATTATTGGGTAGCTAATCAATTAAGGGTGGTCCCAGATATTAGAGCAGTAAATATTTATTATGGAGCAATATAGAGTTGAAGGAATTAAGGGGTTCCTTAAGGCGATCCTATAGAAACATATTGGTTTAAAAATGATATTTAAAAGTGTTAAGAGAATTCAAAATCCCTTTTTTAAAAATGTGATAGAATTATGGAATAAATGGAGATATCGGTTAATGCCAGGAATTTCTCCTTTAACACTGGTGGTAAAATGGAGAAATTCCCTAAAACTGAATTGAAAGAATGGATTAGTAAATTAAAAAAAAATCAGATATATAAATGGGAAGACTGGAAGAACAAGATAAAGAATATAATACAATTAAAGAAAGTTTTATCAGATACTAAATTAAATTGGTTGAATTTAATACAATTAGAGAAATGGATAAATATGGAAGAAAAATTTGAGGTGAAAAATAGAAAGTTAACAAAATTTGAAATGATTATAAAAGAAAGTGAGAAAATGAAGAATATATAAGTAAAGGAAGAATTGGGAAAATATACAGAATATTAACTGAACTAGAAGATCAGGCAAAAGGTTTAAAATCAACCTGGGAAACAGATTTAGAGAAATAAACAATAAAGATTGGAAAAATATTTGGAACAGAAGAGTATATAAGAATATGTCAGTTAGAGTTAAGGAAAATGGATCTAAAGTGATATGGAGGTGGTACCTAATACCACGTAAATTAAATCAAATAGATGTTAAATATACAAATATTTGCTGGAGGTGTGAGAAAGTGATTGGAACATATAAACATATGTGGTGGTATTGTGATAGCGCACAAAAGATATGGGACATGGTGTTTAGGGAAATTAGAGAACTTTTGAAGGTAAATTTAGATATGTCATCGAGGATTGCATTACTATTACTGGTAGTAAAACAGGTTATAAATGAAGCAAAAAAGGAATTGATTGTAAATTTGATAATGGCAGCTAGATTAGTGATGGTTAAATATTGGAGACGGAATTGGGTTATTCAAATAAACGAGTGGTGTAATGAAATATGGAATATGGCAATAAATGATAAATTAATAACAGAAATTAAATTTTAAAAAGGGATGATTAAAGTAAATAATTATAATGAAATATGGGATGATTTTATAAAAACAGTCTTGGTAGAAGGCAAAGAGAATAAACCTGCTCAAGAATATATGCTGTTTTGGAGGGGATAAAGGCACAATTGAAATATATTGTATATTGTTAGTTATTACGTGAGAAGAAATATAGGTAATAAAAATGGTCTCCAGAGGGGTGGGTGCACTGTAGTATTTGTATTTTTATACTGTTTTTTATTTAGACTTATATGTATTATGTTTGTATTATTTGTATTTGAATAAAATTAAAATTAAAAAAACTGAGATCTGGAAGGAACTATATTAAATTTGATTTGAATTCTTAATACATATAAATTTCTGGAAATATTGCTGCTTGGAAATAATCAGAGTTTTCTTTGTGCAGAGGGGATTGTTTCTTTTTGTGCACAAACAATGATGCAAACAAATGGGTTGTTGTTTGTCATGGGAGCAGATATATGGTGGAGGGGGCAGCATCCCCTCCACCATATTGTCTCCACCTGTCACAGCCAAAAACAGTAAGAAGAGGGGGCTCTCTCCCCTGCCCCACTACTTTGGGCTATCCACCTGGTAAATTGAAAATGGGATCAAGGACACGCTGAACCTTCTCCAATGCTATAAAGGGACATGGGATAGTGAAGTGACAATGTTCATTAACTGTTATCTGCTGGGTGCTTCATCCCTATGGTCCTTAACCATGACTAATGGCCAGTGCAGTTTAGCGTTATCATGAGAATAGAACATGCCCTATTTACTTGTTTACTTATCATATTTAGGAAGTGCCTATCTCCCTCTCAGAGGGGCTATAGGAGTTGTACAAATGAAACATTAAAAACATAAGCACCATAGATAACATTTGAAAGAGGCAAGCAATGTTAAAAATTAATTAGGAAGAGGGATTTGAGGGCTCTAACCAGCCCCACAAATGTGTGCTTTTCTGTGCACCCCAAGCAAGGCCACAGAGCCATGTTTCCTAGCCTTTCTGGAAGGCTGTCCTGTGAATGTGTTTTAACTGAAGATATTAACACAATTCACCAAGAAAGGGCCTGAAAGACGTGCAAATATTTTTAAAATACTCAGGTTCAAAAATTATTCTAAAAATTATTCTAAAACAATTTTTGCTTGTTCCTACAGTAGATTCTTTTGATTCTTTATTTCAATATTATTATTTATGCCATGTTACCTGTCAGGTTACCTCTTTAATCCTAAATCCTAGAGTCACGCATGCAAGTTGACAAATAAATAAAACAGAGGATCTCTTACCTCAAAGAGGGCATTCCCAGCATAGTATAGGAATGTATCCATGATTAATTCAATGTCCTAAACTAAACTAATCCTAACTAAACTAAACAAATATATTAAATATAATAAAGAAACAAATAAATAGTATATATAAATCAAACTAAACTAAGTAAACAAGTGTGATATTTAATAAGATAAATTAACAAATAAGCAAAGAGAGAAATATTGTAAACTAAACCTAAGCTATATAAATGCTGTTAAATAAAAACAAAACCAAATCTAGGTTACCAGTCCTAAATGAGTAAGGAGCAACGCACACAGAGAGAAAAAACTCTGAGTGAAGAGCTTTCATTCAGCCCATCAAAAAGAGATCTCTGGAGAAATAGGCACAATTTATACTGAAAAAGTGATGCAGAGATGAGTGAGCAGAATTGGAGAGTTTTCTATGCTTGGCAGAGTAAATTACAGTATGACTCTTGCTCCACCATATTGTACTTGCCCATTTCTCTGGAAAGAACTTCAAGATGGCCACTGATCTATATTTGATGGGTCGCACAACATGTGCCTTCTCAGTTCTGGCGCCCTTCCTACAGATGTTCTTCCCAAAATTAAGTATTTATCTTTCCATCCCCCGCACCATCCAGTCTCAACTGTCAGTATTTACCCATCCATCCCCCCCACCATCCAGTCTCAACTGTCAGTATTTACCCTTCCATCCCCCCCCACCATCCAGTCTCAACTGTCAGTGTTTCCCTTCCATCCCCCCACCATCCAGACTCAACTGTCAGTATTTACCCTTCCATCCCCCCCACCATCCAGTCTCACCTGTCAGTGTTTCCCTTCCATCCCCCCCACCCAGTCTCAACTGTCAGTGTTTCCCTTCCATCCCCCCCACCACCCAGTCTCAACTGTCAGTGTTTCCCTTCCATCCCCCCCACCACCCAGTCTCAACTGTCAGTATTTACCCTTCCATCCCCCCCACCATCCAGACTCAACTGTCAGTATTTACCCTTCCATCCCCCCCACCATCCAGTCTCACCTGTCAGTGTTTCCCTTCCATCCCCCCCACCCAGTCTCAACTGTCAGTGTTTCCCTTCCATCCCCCCCACCACCCAGTCTCAACTGTCAGTGTTTCCCTTCCATCCCCCCCACCACCCAGTCTCAACTGTCAGTATTTACCCTTCCATCCCCCCCACCATCCAGACTCAACTGTCAGTATTTACCCTTCCATCCCCCCCACCATCCAGTCTCAACTGTCAGTATTTACCCTTCCATCCCCCCACCATCCAGTCTCAACTGTCAGTGTTTCCCTTCCATCCCCCCCACCATCCAGTCTCAACTGTCAGTGTTTCCCTTCCATCCCCCCCCACCATCCAGTCTCAACTGTCAGTGTTCCCCTTCCATCCCCCCCACCATCCAGTCTCAACTGTCAGTGTTTCCCTTCCATCCCCCCCCACCATCCAGTCTCAACTGTCAGTGTTCCCCTTCCATCCCCCCCACCATCCAGTCTCAACTGTCAGTGTTTCCCTTCCATCCCCCCACCATCCAGTCTCAACTGTCAGTGTTTCCCTTCTATCCCCCCCACCATCCAGTCTCAACTGTCAGTGTTTCCCTTCCATCCCCCCACCATCCAGTCTCAACTGTCAGTGTTTCCCTTCTATCCCCCCCACCATCCAGTCTCAACTGTCAGAGTTCCCCTTCCATCCCCCCCACCATCCAGTCTCAACTGTCAGTATTTACCCTTCCATCCCCCCACCATTCAGTCTCAACTTTTAATGCATTACATCAACTTGCTTACTGAGGCTACCCTAATTTTGTACTATCGTGTAAGATACTTACAATTTTCAGTTTATCAATCTCTCTGTTGAATCTCTGGATTTCGTCTTTTAGTTTCTACATTCCTCATGGCCTGCTGATGTTTTCTTTTGTTGTGCCATCACTGCCAGCTCCTTGTTCATTTGCAGGCTGGGAGAAGGGAGTGTAAGAGAAGAATAAGTGGATATAAAGGTGTGCTGCTGATGTTACCTAGTTGGGTAATGAAATGTCTGCAAGACTCAGAGCACCAAGGACCCCACAGTGTAATTTCTCTATCTGTTTAAAATTGAATATATTTCCTTGACCCCTCCCTTATATATAATATGGCTGTGATTAACAGTAGTTGCTTTCTCATCATCTACAATCATAGGGCTGGAAGGGACCTTGGAGGACAACACCTGAGAACAAACAAACAAACTGGAAAAGGTGAATTTTCTAAGTACATCGTAGTGGGCTGGCTACGCAGGCAAGCTGGGGGAGCAGGGTGGACAGTGACCGGGGGGGGGGGCGGAGGAAGGAACAGCCTGACACCTCCAGCTGGTCGCTGAATTGGTTACTTACGGTGGTCTACTAACAGAGTATATATATGGCAATATAATCAGCAATTCAGTGCATATTAGAAAGATAAAAAAGCAAACAATCTGATTTTTAATTTTTCTACTTTTATTGATAAGAATGAACAAAGAATTTTGAGAGTGACTATAAGTATTATCTCAGTTCCCACAACTCCATGTGACTGGAGTTAGTGATAGGCCTAGAAGAGCTTTGATATGAAATCAAATATACTTGTTTTTCTTTAATTATTAGTGTATGCAAACTCACACACTTAAAGTATGTTTTTGTTATTCTGCTGCTCTTAAAGAACTATAATTATTCTTCTCTAGCACCAGCCATGGCTAAAAGGTGTTGTACACTTCAAGTTATTTTCACACAAATAGCAACCAATTCAAATTAGGGTTTCATATGAAGTTGGTCACCAAAGAAAAGACTTGTAAGAAACCAGAAGCCAGAACCAAACCAAGCAACTATCCTCATTAAACCAATCTTAGAAAGTTCTTACAGGCCAACATGAATGCTTTATTTGCTTCTCATTAATTTGATTGAGCTTATTTGTGCAAGCTTAAAATTGGAGAAAGATGATTTCCCTAGAGTTGGCATACTTTTACTCTCCAGACACTGAGGAAAGTGGGATTGCAAAACATGCTCTCTATACCATATACAGATAGCCAATCAATGGGTTGGGTCGGGAGTATCTCACAAGATCCCTTGTCCTCACCCACACCCCTCCCATGGCCACTGTTATTCCTGCCCTGTTCCAACTTCTTGATCAATCTTTTATTAGAGGGAAGCTGTGATTTTTCTTCCTCCTCCTCTCACCTTATCTGTCCATTCTTTCTTCCCCATCTTCCCTCTGTTGCGTCTTAGTTTTATATCTATGATCTTCAACTGAGCTATTATTATTTCTCCTTCCCCACTGCTGACTTTTCTAACCCCACCTGTTTTTCTCCTCTATTTTCCCAGTAATTCTTGGGGAAGACCAATTCTATAACTTTCCCTGCTTCTATTGACTCTTTCTGTTTCTCTTTGATTTCTGTTAAAGTGTTTTCCAATGTTGCTTTCCCAGACTAGTCATGGGACCTTTGTATTGACTACTACCTTCTGATACAAATTCAAACAAATGGCAAATTATAATCATATGAAAGTTGGCAAAAATACATATTTGGTTCTTATTTCTTAGTAGTCTTAGGGGAGAGGAGTAGACATTGAGTCATGGTAGAGGAAGCGCTAACATGTTCAAAATGACTTTCTATTAAGACACATGTCTTTCATTTGCTCAAAGCTTCAATAAATACAAAAGTTATTTGGCCTGCTCACACCTACCCTTTGGAGTCTAGAGTTCAGCAGGCCATGTCATTCTGGTGTAACTTGCCGGCCAGCAGACGTTATACAATCCAGAGGTAAGGTTACCCAGCTTAGCTATTTCAGACTCTCTTTAAATATATAAATTATTCTATCTCTTTGCCTGTGTAAAAAGTGCTATGTTTCCATTTCTGGCAAAAAAATCTTGCACACAGAGAGGGCCCTGACTATGACCTTCAGGCCTTCACCTGGGAGCCTAAAAGACAACTTTACTTTCATTGACTGAAATGCCAAAATTGTTTGTTGTTTGGATCCTGGATGATACTCACGTTCAGCTTAACACAATGGTCTTTCAGATTTCCCAGCTGAAAATAAGATATCTATATCTATCTGTCTGTCTGTGTCTGTCTGTCTGCCTGCCTGCCTGCCTGCCTATCTGTCTGTCTGTAACTATTATTTTATCTACCCCATTGATCAAATGAATTCTTCCCCCTCCACACTTCTGTACATCACCTAAATCTGCTGCAAAGGAGTGGTAGAGGTGTGTGTGATGGAGGGAGAGGTTTGAATTGCAATACTCTTTGATGGTTGGTGTATTGATGGGGGCAATGGAGAGTCCTGGTATATGAATGGGATTTCTTGTAACTTTACAGCTTTAATAGCAATCATATTCTTCTTTTCACCTTCAGCCCAATATCCTGCGCTGGTGTTATATTAAAAGGGATTGCCACTGTATTTACAAATCTATATTTTCCCAGAAGAAGAGAAAATATTGTTTTGGTGACACAGAGAACACACTGCAGTTATCAACGTAACTGAAATGTGGGACTGAGGCAAGCAGTATTTTTTGTTGTTGTTACAAATGTTAAATATAAGAGAATCACTGCTGTTCTTGTTGCACTATTTTCTTTTTCAAAGACAGCATAAATCTATGCATTTTTCAAAGACAGCATAAATCTATGCATTCCACATAAACATGCACTAAGACTTGCCTACAATGTTGCATGACAGAAGTCTCTCCTATTAATTAGGATGAAAAATGAATACTCAATGAACAAATCTTGTTTTGATTAGTAAAATGGATTAAGGAAAGGTTAAGGCGATTGTGCAAGAATGGTAGTGAGTAGTTTTGCTTTAAAATTGGAATCTTATACATAAGGCAGATATGTCAAACTCAAGGCCCGCAGGCCAGATCCAGCCCACGATGGGTCAAGATCCTGCCCACAGGGCCACCACTGAGATGGCGAGGGACCGGCCGGATGCGTCATGGCGAAACCGCACCCACCCCATTGCCGGCGATGGCAAAAAAGTTGTGATATGTCGCGATACGTCACATAACCAGTTTGCTCAAAGTGCACCAAGCTCAGATGGAGAATAGAAGAAATAACATCCTCTAACAGTGATTTGGAAGGTAAGCAAAGTGAAGCGAGTCAAATGCTGGAGGGAGGCCAGATACAATAAAACATGGGAAAATTTTTAACAATGGTTAACAAAATGAGATAATGAAATTGAAATTTATTAAGATGACTGATTTTTTTCTTTTGACTAATTGATATGCTTGATAATTTTTGTTATTCTTATTGACTACAGTTACTGATTATTATATTAGCCCTGTTGAAAACTTGTATCCGGATGATAGTTTGCTTGCTAAAGCGTGAAATGTTTTGGGGAGTAACCCCATTGTTGTACTTATCCCCACCCCAACTTTTCCTTGAACCCTACCCTGAATCCCACTTCCTATGTTGATCCTCCCTTCCCCTCTACCTCTATTTAAAAAAAATAACGTCTTTTATCAGTCTCTCAAAACATTTCATAATGATGGATGTAAGTGCAAGTGGACAATAATCATTGACACCCATAATTGTAGACTTTTTTGGCACTGGAAAAATAATGGCTGTCTTAAAACACAATGGGACCTCTGCCTGCTGCAATGAAAGATTGAAAATATCTGTAAGAACACAAGCCACCTCATGTGCACATTTAAAATTGTAGATTTAAAAATGCAGATATTTAAAGGAAAATATCACTGAAGTAGAAATGTGATGGGAAGAGCTCATGTTTCAAAAAATTCAAAAGGTGTAGAAAGGGTTTTTAAAGTAGTCATGCTGCTATAGTATGCAACCCTTTAGTGTTGCAAAAGGATTCTTAAACAACCTCCAGCCTTAGCATTGCAAGATACTGAAAGCAGAAATGGGACCAAAGAACAGCAGGGAAAAATCAAGAAAAAAAAATAGAAGTTAAGAAGTAGTTCAGAGTTTGTTTGTTTTTTTGTTTGAGATCACTCAAAGTCACCAGGATAAGCAAAACTATATTGATCCATGATCTAAAAATGCAATTCAGAAAGGCATGAATCAAAAACCATTCCTAGTATACAAAACATTACAATTCACATTTCAGTCCCCCTCTCTTCCCATTTCTATATAACCATTGGCAAGCCATTGAAATCAAAAATAAGGGTTGGACAAGGCACAATTTACTGTTTGGCTGTCAGGTGTATTTTCTATGTTCAAGGGAAAATTATACCAACTACAATTTCTTCCTGTTATTGCAGCTTTCAGATGGAAAACTCAGAAGAGATGATGAAGCATTTGCTCACTTGTGTTGGTATGAAGAAAAAGATATGTCTCAAGCAGGCAGACAAAAAAACCCAGACTGATAGGAAGAAAGGTTAATTGGTTTATTCTTTGATGCTTGATTGTCAAATAACAGCAATTAAAAATAGAGGTTAAGAGGAGGATAAGTCCTGGCACAAAGAATTACCCCCACTGTCTTTGGTATTTTTGGAATCCACCTTCAACATTTTAGCCCTGTTTATTATTTTGAACAAAGCTAAGTAAACATGATCAAAAGAAAAATGCATAACATGTGTTGGATTGTTTCCTAAGCATAGTTCTAATGATAGAATCAGTGAAATTCTATTCTTCTAAAAGTTATGTTTACACTACAGAGCTAACCAAGTGATGCTTACACTGTTAAAATATTGTTACTTTAATTATTGTTTCAAGTTTTTTCTCCCTGGCTTGGGGAGAAAAATCTGAATTTACTGAATTTACTAAAAAAGAAACTAAACTAAATTTTCATCCGTCACTGTCACTGACATCTGCATGAAATTTTGATGCAGAGGTGGTAAAATGGAAGATATCATCTTACCATTCGCTTTATTGGATTGTCTGAGACCATAACCACCACAGAAAATAAACTCCAAGATAAGTCTTTTCCCTTTGAACTAAAGCTAAAAACATACATTTTGAAGAAAAATTAGAAGTCATTTTTCAGCAATAAAATATGGTCACACAGAGGTTTATTGCCTTAAAAATGCCTGAAAAAAATGGTGGGCAATTAGGTTTTTTTAAAAACAGAGATCTATATATACAGAAAAAATTATTGCTTTTAGCTGAGAAAACTGATTAAGTTCTCCAAGATCTTCTCTTTTAATAGCTTACATTTTTAAGGAAAGTTGTCAATTGTTCGGAGGACTGGGGAGAAGGGGAGAATTCTTCTATGAATATTGTTTTTGACAGGATTTCGGCCTTGAAAGTTGATAACAATTATCTATGGAAGTGAACTTTCAAAGAACACTAATTGCTTTGTTATTTTCAAAACTAATCCTGACCCTGACCTCCTTCACTTTTTTTCCCAGGCATTTATAAGAAGGCATTTATCCATATAAAAATGTGAATCATGCTACCTGTCAACTGTTATGTGAGAAATGAAGATGATGGTGGCTTTCCCAGAAGGACAGAAAAACTCCAACCAGCCCACCGCATTAGCTTGGTGTTGCAAAAGGGTAAAGAAAATGTATGGTGTCAACAAGCTTCCTATAACTCCACACTGGACACTATTTTCAATCTGTCCCTTTTGGAGAGCAAACAGAAGTTGCACTGATGCAAAGAGGATCATAGGAATAAGCTGTCAGTTAAGGAATTCATCATAGAGCTGCTCATTGGGTCTACTATACGAATGTATGTGTATATATGTATGTCTGCTACAGCAGGCATCCCCAACAGACTGCTACTAGTCCATGGCCTTTTAGGAACAGGGCTGCACAGTTGGAGGTGAATGGACAGTGAGTGAGCTAACTGAAACCATCCCCTTTCCCTGGTCCATGGAAAATTTGTCCTTCCATGAAACTGGTCTCTGGTGTCCAAAAAGTTGGGGACTGCTATGCTACAGAACGAAAATAGTTAAATTATTTCTAATTTTTAGAATACAGGTGGAGATCACACTACTGAAACATTAGAATATAAACTACTCTCCTTGTCTAGAGAAAAGTGGCAGGAGAAGAAAAGCCCCACGTGATTGTTTCCTTGATTTTCTATGTGAAAAGAGGAGTGTTCTTTTGTGAAATGCATTCTACTAAGCTACAATACTACCCTCCAGCTTATGGAAATAGGACTTTTGAATATTGTAGTCATTTTGGAAAATAATTCCTGATAAATTACTTCCACCTATACTAATGTTTTGTAGATGGAGATACTCAATATGGATGGTTAAATCATTATATTTCCCTATTATTTGGAAATGTTTGTAGAATGATCAATTCTGACTACACAGATGCAAATGTGTGATGGAATGTAGTAAGGAGGTGGCTCCCCATGTGGGAGGGGATGCATACTAGAGAATAAGAGGCAATTCAGCCCAGATATCATGTGTAAGAGAAAGAGGGTGAAGCCAGTCTCTCCTTAACAGTTCACAGAGAATAATTGTAGTTGCAGGTAGTGTAGAGTGCTCAGTCTGGCAAGATTCTGTCTATAGGTGTGAAAGAATAAACAACTCAGCTTGGAAACATCACCATTGGCCTTCATGGTTTGGGGTCTGACAAATGAGGGCTATAAGGAAGCAAAAAGATACATACAAATTTAACTTTTTTCTTCCATCTAATGATCATCTGTTGTTTTGCAACCCAGATTTAGTCATCCTAGTTTTTAGGTATACTTCCAAACTGTAAAGATTTATAAAAATCCTTCTCTTTGTAAACAAGTATTATTTGGTTTCTATCTTCCTTCTGATATTCAACTTGCCAGTATTCCTCTTCACATAGAGTGATAATATGTGTGATTATATAGATCTAATTCCTAGGATAACAGGAGCTTTCTCCTTCCTTCCTTCCTTCCTTCCTTCCTTCCTTCCTTCCTTCCTTCCTTCCTTCCTTCCTTCCTTCCTTCCGTCCGTCCTTCCTTCCTTCCTTCCTTCCTTCTTTCCTTGCCTTCATCTATTGACATAGGGACTTTAGATGTGAATGTTTCAAAAGAAAAGCTTACAATATAAAAAAATCCATTAAAATATATATGATGCAAAAAAGGATCAGCAATTGAGAATTTAAAAAAAAACCCACAGCATCAAACCATCTGGATTTCACTACCTTCCTGATCCTTATACCAGGGCCAACAGATCTTCAGCACATTGCAAATGGCCAGCAAAGTTAAGGCTCATTTGGTCTCAGGTGTTCCAGAGGCCAATATGTAAATCTTCTGATGACATAAACTTGCCTGGGGTTTTGGAAGCAAATTTATCTTGGTCTTCGTTTTAAAACAGAAGACCAACATACAAATATCAGTAGAGAAAGGTGTAACACCATATGATCTTTGCTGATACTGTTTTCTTTATTTATTACATAGATTCACTGAAATTAAAGGAAGACAAAACTTCCTGTACAATTGGAATTATCTGAATTTCAGTTAACCTATTTGTGCCTCTTCCATTTTTGACTTTAAAAGTTGGTTATTTGGTTCATGGCACAATCAGATGCTCCAGGTGTTTTGAATTGCACCGATGTGTCTATTACTAATGATACTTTTTCTGCTTTCTTTTCAGCATCATTCTAGCCACTGCCCATCCACTGCAGGATAAAGGCCTTTTCCACATGTTTCCAACCTGAGTTTTCTTTTGCCAGTTGGGCCCACAATACTTGCTGATGTCATCGCTCCATCTTGTTTTAGGTCTCCTTTGTGGACGCTTTTTATCAAGTGGGGTCCATTCTATGACTGCCTTAGTCCAGCTGCCATCAGTTCTTCTTCCTGCATCACCAGCCCATTTCCATTTCATTTTTTTTACTTTCTTGATGATATCATATACTTTAGTTTGTTCTCCATGTGCAGGTCTTTTTATCTTGTCTTATGGTGCCCAACAAGTATCTTTCCCTGGCTCTTTGTGCCATTCGTAGCTTTTGTATCAATTGTGAGGTTATTGTCCATGTTTTGCTGGCATATGCTAGAACAGGTAGCACACACAGGCATAGAGGAAGGTTGTTTTTGAAAATTACACAACTTGTCAAATGCCTGCCAATCACATTTAACATGGCATTCAATTTCCTTTATTGTATCACCTTTCATTGAGAGCCATTGGCCAAGGTCTGTATAGTGGACTACTACATCTAGTTCTTCTCCCGATATAATTTGTTTTCTTTCTTTGGGGAATTTATTAAATGTGAGGTGGCTCTTTTTCAGGTTTATTTTTAAGCCAAATGGTTCCCCTCCTTTCTGCAGGTCTTGTATGTGTCTTTGTAACTCTTCTGGGTCTTGTGAGAAGAGAACAGTGTCATCTGCAAATCTTAAGTGATTTAAGTAGTCGCCGTTGATTTTTATGCCATCTTTTCCCAGTCTAGTTTGTGAAATGCTTCTTCAAAGCTGGCTGAGAAAAGGATAAGTGATATTATGTCACCTTGGTGTACACCTCGTTGTCTGTTGATTTCCACTTTAAGATCAATAAGGTAAATTGTCACCATTGCTTTTTTCATCTTTTGATCGTATAAGTTTATATAAGCAGTGTATAGACCAGTGGTGGTGAACCTATGGCACAAGTGCCAGAGGTGGCACCCAGAGCCCTCTGTGGGCACGCGCGCTGTCGCCCCAGTCCTAGGCCTTCAGCTGGGTTTTATAAAACTTTTTTGCTTTAGGCCTCCGCTGCCGTGTGCAAAAAAAAAAAAAGCTTCAGTCAATTTCAACTTCTCGTGGGAAAAAAAAAAGGTCTTGCAAAGTTGGAATTGATTGATTGAGCTTTTTAATCCCACCCAATCTGCCATTACCACCATGGGCCATACCCAACCAATGGGCCACACCCACCCAGCACTCGACGATGCATACATGGGTTTTGGGTTGCAGTTTGGGCACTCAGTCTCTAAAAGGTTCACCATCACTAGTATAGACTTTGGTTGAGCAATGCATTAATTATTGCTTGCTGGAATACTGAGTCAAATGCTTTTCATAGTCAAGCCGTGCACACAGGCATGATGTACTCATTGTGCCTTTCAATGATTTACTGAAGAATCTGGATGTGATCCATTGTGCTGTAACCATGTCTGAACCCTGCCTGCTTCTTTGGCTGTGGATCACTTAATGTTCTTGATATTCTTTCTGCTATCATCTCAGTGAAAACCTTGTAGATGACTGAAAGAAGGCTTATTGGGTGATAGTTCTTTACATCACCTCCTTTCTTGTGCATTCAGCATTTTTTCATGCATTGGGCATTTTTCTTCTCTGAGGCATCTCAAATATATCTTGTATAACCTGTGACCACCCGCTTTCAGCATTTCTCCGTAACATAGTCATTTCCTGAAGCTTCGCATTTTTTATTGATTTTTTAAGGGGTTTGAGACTTCCTCTACTAGGATTCCTCTTTGGTGAGTGTTATAACTTTGAGTGATCATGATCTTTATATAGCTCTGAACAGAATTTTCCAATTATTTCTAATATTTTCTATCTTGTTCTACACACAGAACCATTTTCATGTTTTAATGCAAAAATCTTCTTTCTTGTATTTATAAGCTTGCGTTTTGTTTTATTAATCCCTTTTCCTCAACTGCTTTTTTCAAAAGCTTCATGTTAAACTGATGTGTTTCTTCTTGGATACGGTTTTTAATGGTCTTGCAAAGTTCCATGTACTCCACTTTATCAGTGAAACTTCCAGTATCCTTCATTGTCCATCGTTTTTTCATTACAACAAAAGTTTCATTAGATATTTTTGATTGTACAAAAAGTTTTTCCGCCGGTGCTATAGATATAGCAAATTCAAGGACATTTTTGACTGTTTGTTCATTTTGATCCGTAATGTTTATCTCTTCCAGGTCTTGCAACAGAGTGAAGCAGTTTGATAAGTTAATCTCAAAATCACTGATCTTCTCTTAATAGCTGATCACTCTTTATTTTCATTTTTCCTGACATCTTTATCATTTTCATATACTCTTTTCAGCAGTCTGGGTTCATTTCAGTTCATACCATCCTATAGTCACTTCCAATGTTAAAGCAATTGATGACAGTACAATTGCAAAATATGGTTTTATCACTTGACATGATGTAGTCAATTTCGCTTTGTCTATGGACTCTTCCACGTAGATTTTCTGCTAGCCTTTTTCTTGTAAAATGAGTTCATGATACAAAGTCCCTGTCCTTCAGCAAAATCTGTCCCTAAAGGACAGGAAAACATCTGCTTTCTTTTCCCACAGTCATTCAACTTCTATTGGCAAGGTCTTTGTGTTTTGTGATTTTTCACCCTTTCTTCCAATTCTGCCTTTCTATGCGTTTGCTCTCATGGCTTAGTCTTATCAGCTTTCTCTCTTTCTTCCACTTTCCTGCTCTCAGCCATTGCTCCATCTTGTTACAATCTGCTTTGCCTGCTTTTTAAAAATATAATGGCCATGTAATACTGTGTCTTTCCACATCTCTTTTCTGTACTTCATTTGGTATTTCTTGTAGGCCAATTTATTCTCTCTAGTATTCAGTAAGTCTTCCTGGTGGTTCCAGCTTCAGTCTATTTTTTTCACTACCCTTCAGATATTCTTCCAATGCTCTTTTTTTCCTTCTTCAGTCTCCTGAGCTACTTGCAACATTCTATACCCACCCATTTTTCTTGGTAAATAGAGTCTGTCAACACTGCTGTGTGGATGAAAGGCACGATTAATTTTTCGTTATTTTTCTGCTCTTCTGATCCGGGACTTTTAGTTCTGCTTGAGCGCAGTCCATCGTTCCAGCTTTGTATCCAATGACTGGAATTGCCCAGGCACCGATTGCCTTGATGGTGTCTTCTCCACTGAGTTTGGACATTGTCTTTCTTTGGATTAGCCCATATCTGCATCCAGAACTGCACTGTGTCTTCCTTGCCAAGTGTCGATTGATTTGATGCAGTCTCTCAATTGATGGATTGTTTCTGATTGGATTGAAATTTGAGATTCTGTCTGTAGTGTGGAATTTGAACCTTATGTCTGCTGATCTTCTGGGCTATAGCTGCTTTATTTGCTGCTTTATGATTTCCAATGCTTCCTTAATCTTCCTTGTTTCTAGGTGATATTTCTTGATCCAGTATTATTTGGCAAAGAATAGGGTCCCGCTTTCCAAATATAATAATTTAATAGTTGTGCTGGCTTCTTCTACTGCCAAGTCCCCCTAGTTTGCCTTTCAATTTGAGTTATATCTGGCAAGGCTGCTAGGCCTGTTGCTCAGCCAGCAGCCGTGAGTCCTATAGTGCATTTTCCACGAAAACCTAGCACAGTTGCTGTAACCTGGGCAATGACCAAGCAGGTGTGCATTTCTATTAATTATGTCTCACTGTATTAACTTGACTGGCAAGGCCATTAGCCAAAGCATGTTTGGGGTGTTCCCCCTGGGCGTTCTTGAGGTTTTCTTTTCTTTCTTTCTTTCTTTCTTTCTTTCTTTCTTTCTTTCTTTCTTTCTTTCTTTCTTTCTTTCTTTCTTTCTTTCTTTCTTTTTCTCTCTCTCTCTTTTCTTTTTTTTCTTTCTTTCCTTTCTTTTTTTAAAAAATGTATTATTTTTCTATTATTACATTTGATTAGTACTTAATAAGCATCATATTATCTGGGTTAATTTGTTTGCTTAATAATACAAGTTACATTCTTAGTCTCTACCCCTTTTTTCCAACCATTGATAAAATAAATTCCATGTTTGAAATTATTCTGTATCTTCTTTCTCTTTGATCCTCAATGTAAGTCTGTCCGTTTCAGCACAGTCCAATATCTTCTTGATTATCTCTTCGTCTAGTAGTGGCTCTTCATTCTTCCAGTGTTCAGCAAATACAATCCTCGCTGCTGTTAGTACATGCAATGTAAAATATACACTTTGCTTATCAATTTTTTTTGTTATTATACCTAGTAAGAAAAGTTCAGGTTTCAAATCTACATGTTTTCCTAACATCTTTTCTAACTAAATGTTTATTTTTTTCTTTCTTTCTTTCTTTCTTTCTTTCTTTCTTTCTTTCTTTCTTTCTTTCTTTCTTTCTTTCTTTTTTTTTTGCTTTAACACAGGTCCACCACAAATGATAATATGGGCCTGATTTTTGGTTAGATTCAACATTCACTAGACATATTTTTAAACACTTTTGCTAATCTAGCAGGTGGTAAGTACCATCTATAAAACTTCTTATAAAAGTTTTCTTTATAAGAGGCTGCCATTGTCAATTTATAATTTCTTTCCCAAATATTTGCCATTTCTCTAATTCTATATTATATCCAAAGTTTTTTGCCCATTGTATCATTGTATCTTTCACTTGTTCATCCTCCATTTTCAAATTTAATAGAAAGTTATATAGTTTCTTAATCAGTTTTTCATCAGAGGTTAACAATATCTGATCAAACATTGTCTGTTCTTTATAAAAGCCATATATTTTCACATCTTTATCATAAATTTGGCCACTGTGATAGTTCAATACCCTGATCTAAAAGCTTGTTTAGATGTTAGTTTCCCTTCGGTATCCAAAATATCCTTATATGTCAATTTTTTTCCATATTACACCAAGTTCAGGTGAACAAATGCTTCCATGGTTGAAAGCCATCCTGGGATTTTCAAGTAGATTTTAGCTTTTATTTTTTCCCCACACAGAAAGTAGTGAATTTCTTACGTAGTGTTTTGAAAGTATGTATGAGTTTTATTCTTCTCATGCCATAGAAATGTATGCCATCCCAGTTGCAGATCATGTCTTTCTAGAGATAACAGTCTTTTATGTCTGAGAATTATACATTCTTTTAGCCAAGTTAAGATACATGCTTGATAGTATAATACACAGTCTACTAATCCAACTCCTCCATTATCTTTGGATTCTTGTAACATTTTCAGTTTAATTTTGCCTTTGTCTCCTTGCCAAATAAATTTCGAAATCAATGCATTCAAGTCATCAAAAAATTCTTCTCTATTTTTATAGGTACTGTTTGGAACAAGAAAAGAAGTTTTGGTAATATATTCATTTTCACGGTAGCTATTCTTCCTAACATTAAAAGTTGTAAGTTTTTCCATTTCTTCAGATCTAATGTTAATTGGTTAAATAATTTTATGTAGTTATCTTCTTTTATCATTGCACACCTTGCTGTTGAGATTTTCTTTCTTAACATCCCAGATGTTGAGGCAGAAGCTTGTAGGGCACGACCATCCTGTGTGACATTCAAATTTCTGGAAGCATTCTCCTGACTTTGACCCTCAGACAAGAATTTCTTCAGGAGTGTATTTGGTGGTTAAGGAGAATTTTCATAATACAGGTAGTTATCACGTTACAACTTCAGTTGGGACCAAATTGGGACCAATTGCCATTGTCTTTGTTAAGGGAAGAGGTGTAAAAAGTGATGTATGTCATTTGACTGCATCTCTGAGCCACAGCTGGTCCTGGTTGTTCCTGGTTGGGTTAAGAAGGGAGAAGAGGGAGTCCCAAAAAGAGGTACAGGTGTCTTTGAATTCACTGAAACAGATTAAAAACAAGTAGGTTAAAATGGAAGTCATGTTAGTACAATCCTGTATTTGAAGATTGTATTTGAAGAAAAACCAGATCTTATTTTGAAACACAGATAGAATTTCAATAAAAAAATAACACATTAAATTACACACCAAACAAAATTTTTGTCTAATCCAAACTAGCCAGTTGAAAGAGACAATAATTTACTTGATGAATAAATTCTCAGCAAAAATTAGCAGGTAGAATATTAACAATTTTTAAAATTACATTTGCCTTTGAAACAATTAAGCCCAGCACATCAAGAAAAACCGTCTAAGCTCTATTTGTAATGGCATAAGAGAGGGCATTTTGTCTAAAATCTCCTATTTCATGGCTGAATGTTGTAGCCTAATTTGAATGTGAAAATTTCAGAAAAATTCATGGAAAAATTCAAACAAATTTTTTTTTGCATGACTCCTACCATAGTTCCCCGGAAATATTGACCATATTCAGAATGAAACAAAAACATTTCAAATCACTTACTGCATCTCTACTACAGTCTGTGGTTGGGAATCCTCATGTTCTTGAGTGCGATAGAGTCACCTGTTTTCATTTGACCCCGAGCTACTGTAAAAGAATAACCATTGTGTTGCAAAATTGATTTGATTTTTACTACCAAATGTTGTATGATAACTTTTCTATGGGGAAAAAAACATGTAATGTCTTAAAAACTGTATCATTTACCTTCTTGCCGCAATCATCCATCTCCTTCTATTTGCTTCTTGAAGAGGCTGAAAATTGTTAAACAAATATTTTAGAATCGGGTAGAAAGTCATCAATTGAAACATATGTATTTCTCTCCTGGAAGCAGAAGGACAAAACTCACCGACAATCTTCTCTCCGAGTAAAGTATAGACAGCAGCTGGGAGCAGATGGCATCGATTGCCCGGTCCCGAGCTCTCATGAGGTCTCTTCTCCTATCCCTCTCTCTTGAGACCTCCAGTTAAAAGAAATTGAGCAAATACAATTAATACATTATAAAATCTGGCTTACAGAGGTTGTTCTAATTTCTTACTATCATGTAAGATACTTACAGCGGTGAGTCGGCTGATTGCCTTCTGCTCCTTTTCCAATTTCTTCTTCAGTATTGCAACCAGCAACTCCTTTCTGTCAGCCTCTCCTGGCAAAAAAAGGAAAAAAAATTAAAACTCGTACAGCCAAGATGAATAGATTGTTTTTGTTTTTCAAATGAAAACAATTAAAATGTTAAGTTAAAATAATACTCACTTTCTGGATTGAGATTTATTAAGTGCTTCAGTTCCTCATTCTGCTTCAGAAGCTGGGCCAGAATATTTATTATTTATTTATTTATTTTATTAAATTTCTATACCGCCCCTCTCCCGAAGGACTCGGGGCGGTGTACAGCCTAAAATTTAAAAAACATAAATATACAAAATTTAAAATAATTAAAAATAAATTAAATCATTTGGCCAAAATCCTAAAACCCAAAACATACAAAATTTAAAAAATACTCAGTCCCCTTAAAACATTTTGACCCTATTGGAACCGAAGCTTCTATGCCAGGCCGGCCTGTCGGAAAAGGAATGTTTTTAGTTCCCGACGGAAGGTGCGTAAATCTGTTATTATACGGAGTTCGGGGGGGAGCTCGTTCCATAACGTGGGAGCTCAGCACAGCAACTAAGTTCGCAGCATATTGTCAACAATAACATCAGTGGGACTGCTTGATTTTGGTTTGGTTTTTTACTTCCTAGTAGTCATCTCCCATAATTCTCTGGTTTCCAGAGTACAAGGTATCGGTCTGCTTCTCCTCAACTTTGAGGATGCAAAGAAGGCAGAGAAGTCGGTCACATCAAGTTGCAAGTGTGCATGTGTAAAATTTCCCAGGCGTAACAAATATAAGCCTCAGGCACCTGCTAGCCATCGTAATCACTGGTAAGAGGTGCATGTCCATCGAGGGAGACGCTGCTGGCATTCCTGGGCTCTCAACTTCATCCCACGTTTCCGCCATGTTTTACCAGGAGCCTCAGTGATTTACCTATCCTTCTCCTACACTCGGTGGTGGCTGGTGCTGCCTCCTGGTACCGGCAGTCTTTGGGAGGGATGGGGGCTTTCAGCATGTGTGGAAAAGTGGGACCATGGCAGATATGGAATTAGGCACTTCGAAATATGATGCCATTGTGATCGTGGGCCTTGGGTGACGCTGCAGAAACAGCCGCTTATCTTTCTCTGTGGTGCAAATTGCCCTCCTGCGATGCACCTTGGGAAGAGCACAAGCATTTCGTATAACAGGGCTGGTATCTTGGCAAGCGAAACTACTACTCTGCAATAGCATTGTGATCTCCTGGCTACTGTAACAATGCCATATGATAACAACAACAAAAAAACTAAACCTTTATGAGGGGATAGCCTGCTGCACGTCCTTGTGATTAGCTACAATACCTGGGACATACTTCCTTCGCCCCACCAGCTGGACACTTCCCTGGCAGCCATGTTATCCTAAGCTCCTGTGTTTTGCTCTTGTGTATTGTGTTGGTCAGCAGCTGCCATTTTTTATTATCTTATGCATATAAATCTTGTGGTGGGATAATGATGGCCCGTTAGACCAATGAACCTGCATCAACCAATGTTTTATCACCTGCTCCAGAAGTTCAACCCGTACTTTTCCCTGGGGCCACCTTTTTAATTTCTCCCCAGGCTGGATGAAGCATGCTCCTATTGGTGTTTCTGATAAAGACTTATCTTTATGAGCATTTTGTAACTTGGTTTAAAAATAAATTATTCAGAATAAAATTTGGGTTAAGATTGTGTAATATATTTCTTGCGTTTTTAAAATTATTTTTGTAACTGTTTTTAATATCTCTTGTTGCATGGGCTAATTTTTAAGTTTTACTCGTATGCTATTAATACTTTGCAAGAGTGAATCCAGCAATTGTGATTTATTTAACAGATTGCAGTAAAATGTGAACCGCATTGGGTGCCAGTTTGTTTTCCAGTCCAATTCAATGTGTTGGTTATCACCTTTAAAATCCTTCATGGCACGGGATCAGTTTACATAAGGAAGTGCCTTGTCCCAGCCCGTTAGGCGGAAAGGGTATGTTACAGACGCTGTCAGTTAAAGAATTTCTCCTGGTGGGATCTAAGAAGAGACATTCTCTGCCATTGCCCGCCAGACCCTGGATCATCTTGCCTCCAGAGGTGAGGTTGGCCCCCACTCTCCTGGCCTTTCAAAGAACATGAAGACCTGGCTCTGATAATTCATGTGGGGATCAAAGAGCAGTGTGCCACTTTGGGAGGACCTGGTGTGAGCCTGAGAGAAAATCCCTCCTCCTCATTCAGTTTTCATTCTGTTTCAATTTTTATCTTGGTCCTTTCTCAAAAAAGATGGAAATGGTACTCATTGCAGTGTATTTTTGGCTGACCCTGAAATGCCTGAGATAGCTTCTTTGTTGGGTCTTCTGGCATTAACGTTGTTCCTCATAAGAGAAAATACTTAACACAGTTAAGGTCAGGCATTCCCAATGACACAAAAGTGAAGAATAAATGAACATATTAGCTGTATCCCTCTTAAATTAGATCCTGGGAGGGAGGGAGAGAATTTAAATAACTCAGGGTTAAATTAGATTTTATAAAGGTGGTGGTGGTTTGTCTTCTTATGTAAGGTCCATGAGTCTATAGTATGTGCTATAAATCATTTAATGCCTGTAAGTGCCCTCCTTTGCAGGGCATTGAATAAAAATGAATTCAGCATTAGGTTACCTTTCCTGCTCTTTCAAAGATAGCTGTTTGAATATATTTCTTCATTTAATATATTTTATTTTAAAATGTATTTTACTTCATGATCAATAATGGAGATGAAATGTTTTGTACAAGAAAACAAATGCAGAAAATAAGTCTATAAAAACTATATTCTGCCTTAGGTTGACATTCATTATAATACAGGTAGTCCTCCATTTATGACTGTAACCGATTCCAGAGTTGCAGCGTTATGCCATTTGTTAAGCGGGTCACGTGCCCCTTCCCGATTTTACCAATGTGCAATATTAAAAGCAAAGCAAAAATGGCTGCAATTTCCATCAGTTGTCAGAGCGGGAACATCCATTGTTACAGCGTTGACATCTACTGGAGCTTACTATAAACTGGAGCAGGCATTTATTTACGCTTTTCATGCAAGGTTTTGTTAAAAAAAGGAATCCAGTCACATTCAAAATCAACGCATTCTGCAATAGATCCACTTGGGTTTACTGGAATTGCTTTCAGGCACGCTTTGCAAGCAGCACTCCTGAGGTTCTGAATACAATCACTAGTTTTCCCTAAGATTAAAACTCTCCTTGCAGATGCTCTTGCACCCAAAGCCGGTCAGAAATTTAAAAAGACTCCTGGTGTTTGAATCAAGGTATCACCAAGCGCTCAGTCCCAGACTCAGCAGTCAAATATGGTCAGGCACAGATCATAGTTCAGATCACCCCACATGTCATGATACAGCAGGTGCACCATTAGGGGTTGAAACAGTATTGTTTGCAAAACATGCATTTCTTAAAATATTCTGTGGTACAACTTGCAGAGGCAACCCTTTCCACTGATTCATTGTTCTCACTATCAGAAAATTTCTCCATAATTCTAGCTTAGATCCCTCCTTGATGATTTTCTGCTGGTTACTTCTTGTCCCGTTCCCAGATGCTTTGGAGAATAGTCAGCCCCTTTTTCTCTATGGCAGCCCCTCAAATATTGGCAGACAGCTATCATGACACTCCTCATCCTTTTCTTGGTTAGGCTAGGTGTGTCTGGCTAGGTGTGTTCCTTTAATTGATCGCCGTAAGACTTAGCCTCCAGATCCCTAATCATCTTTTACTTCATGATCAATGGATGGATGCACATCTGGGCAGGTGGAAGCTATCGACTTGGCTGGCAAGGCCGTTGGCCAAAGCACGCTTGATGTCTTTCCCCTGGGCGCTCTTGAGTTTTTCTTTCTTAACATCCCAGGTACTCAGGGCAGAAACTTGCAGGGCACGATCATCCTGCATGACATTCAAATTTCTGGAAGCATTTTCCTGACTTTGACCCCCAGACAAGAAGGGGATGCCAAAAGCAATTTCTTCAGGAGCGTATTTGGTGGTGAAGGAGAATTTTCATAATACAGACAGTCATCATATTACGACTTCAGTTGGGACCCAATTGGGACCAATTGCCATTGTCTTTGTTAAGGGAAGAGGTGTAAAAAGTGATGTATGTCACTTGACTGCATCTCTGAGCCACAGCTGGTCCTGGTTGTTCCTGATTGGGTTAAGAAAGGAGAAGAGGGAGTCCCAAAAAGTGATACAGGGGTCTTTGAATTCACTGAAACTGATTAAAAACAAGTAGGTTAGAATGGAAATCATGTTGGTACAATCCTGTATTTGAAGATTGTATTTAAAGAAAAACCAGATCTTATTTTGAAACACAGATAAGAATTTCAATAAAAAATAACTAACACATTAAATTACACACCAAACAGCATTTTGTTCTAATCCAAACTAGCCAGTTGAAAGAGACAATAATTTAATAATTTGCTGAATAACTTTTCAGCAAAAATTAGCAGGTAGAATATTAGCAAAAATTTTAATTACATTTGTCTTTGCAACAATTCAACCAGCACATCAAGAAAAACCATCTACGCTCTATTTGTAATGGCCTAAGAGAGGGCATTCTGTCTAAAATATCCTACTTCATGGCTGAATGTTATAGCCTAATTTGAATGTGAAAATTTCAAAACAATTCATGGAAAAATTCAAACAAAAAAAATAATTCCCCGAAAATATTGACCATATTCAGAATGAAACAAAAACATGTCAAATCACTTACTTCATCTCTGCTGCAATCTGTGCTTGGGAATCTTCATGATCTTGATTGCGATAGGGTCACCTATTTGCATTTGACCCTGAGCTACTGTAAAAGAATAACCATCGTGTTGCAAAATTGATTTGATTTTTACTACCAAATGTTGTATGATAACTTTTCTATGGGGAAAAAAACATGTAATGTCTTAAAACCTGTATCATTTACCTTCTTGCTGCAATCATTTGCCTCCTTCTATTTGCTTCTTGAAGAGGCTGAAAATTGTTAAACAAATATTTTAGAAGGAGTTAGTCATCAATTGAAACATGTGTATTTCTCTCCCAGAAGCAGAAGGACAAAACTCACCGACAATCTTCTCTCTGAGTAGGGTATGGACAGCAGCTGGGAGCAGATGGCATCGATTGCCCGGTCCCGAGCTCTCATGAGGTCTCTTCTCCTCTCCCTCTCTCTTGAGACCTCCTGTTAAAAGAAATTGAGCAAGTACAATTAGTTATACATTATAAATGTATTATAAATACATTTATACAGTTATACATTTATACATTATAAAATCTGGCTTACAGAGGTTGTTCTAATTTCTTACTGTGATGTAAGATACTTACAGCGGTGAGTCGGCTGATTGCCTTCTGCTCCTTTTCCAATTTTTTCTTTAGTATTGCAACCTGCAACTGCTTTCTGTCAGCCTCTCCTGGCAAAAGAAGGAACAAAAAAATTAGAATTCGTACAGCCAAGATGAATAAATTGCTTTTGTTTTTAAAATGAAAACAATTAAAATGTTAAGTTAAAATAATACTCACTTTCTGGATCCAGATTTATTAAGTGCTTCAGTTCCTCATTCTGTTTCAGAAGCTGGGCCAGTTCGCTGGCTAAGCGCTCGTTCTCCTCTTCCAACTAAGATGCAGAAATTAAAGGAAGCATGCATCAGTCATCGCATATAGATACGCAGACAAAAAGAGGGGGCTTAAATCAGGATTGTAAGGGAAATGAATGACTTACGGCTCTGATGGTGGCATCTTTTTCTGCCAGCTCCTTCTCCTGTGAGGATGTCACCTCTTCTATCTGCTTCTGTTCTGTATTTTTATGGAAAAACACTTTTGTTGTTAAACAACATTCCCAAAAGACATTACATATTAACAAACAAATAAGACTGAAATTTAAGACTGGTCATTAAATAGGAAGGGTCAGGTGTGGTGCAGAGGGAGGGTTGCCTCTGTATCCCCACTCCTGCCACAGGTTCCACACAAACAAAAGAGTTGGTTACTCACTTTGTTCTCTTTGGTGGTCTCTGTATTTCTGCAGACAGACCTGCCGAAAGAAGACATTTTGAACAGCTCAGGACAAACCAACTGGAGGAGGCAAATTTACTAAGTATTATAAATCATAGTGTGGATACAATCACAGTAGCACATACTGTATCAATGCTTGGCCAATGTCGTGCTTCAGATTTTTTCTTTTTTGAAAAAAATAGAGAAGAAAAAATGAATTTATGGGAAATTATACTTCCAAGGCTTTTTCTTCAGATGGTCTTTTGCTATTGGAGTCAAAGAAAGTCAACTCAGTCTGGAAAGAAGGGATCTTAGACTCAGAAGGCCAACTGGGTTTTTTTTTTTTTAAAAAATACACATATGGTAGAACTTCCCCCTTATGAAAAAAGATTAACAGGAACAAAAGTTCCATTGGCTCCCGTATGCTAATTTTATTTAGAGAGTTGGAGTGAATCAAATCAGCTAGTTTATCCTCATGCACCTCTAACCATAGCATGAAGACCCTCACTAACCATTGTTAAGTAACAACCCTCATGGCATCACCTGAATTTCACCTCTAGCCAGTTGCAGGGACAGCTAAAGCTGCCCTTTAGTTGCTCTGCAGTTAAAGCGATGTTTCAATGGCCCTCTTCTTCCAATATAAACCTGGCTGTACAAACAATTGTCAGTGCTGATGACAACATGGTCAGAAGCTAGGATCTTCCCATCTCTAGTTTAGTGTAGGGTGACTCTGGGCCTCGCGACTACTAGTTTTACGGATTTTAGGCAGCTGTTTGTAAATTGTCAAGAGGTGCTATGGAGTCATCAATATGAAAATGCTATTAAATCTGTCAGCCTGTGCCAGCTTCTCTCCATCTTTCCTCCAACACAGTTCTGGGCTGACTATCAGAGAAGACATTGCTACATGTACTGTTCAGGTTCCACTGTTGTGTATGGTGAGGGAGCGGTCAGTGATATAAGCAAGTGGGTTGATTGTCATGGGAACAGGTATTTGGGGATGGGGACCACATCCATGCATTGCAGCAGTTGTCTCCATCTGTCACAGCCAAACGCAGTAGGAAGGGGTGGGGGGTTCTCTCCCCTCCCTCGTTACACCTGGTGAATTGAAATAGGGATCAATGTCACTCTGAACCTTTCCCAGTGCTAAAAAGGGACAAGGGACAGGGTTAGGGTTAACCAGGACTAATGGCCAATGCAGTTTAGCATGCAGGAGACTAGAACACACATTATTTATTTGTTTATTTATCATATTTAAGAACTGCCCATCTCCCTCAGTCTAGGTCAGGGATTCTCAACCTTGGCAACTTTAAGACTTGTGGACTTCAACTCCCAGAATTCCTCAGCCAGCTTTGCTGGCTGAGGAACTCTGGGAATTGAAGTCCAAAAGTCTTAAAGTTACCAAGGTTGAGAACCCCTGGTCTAGGTACTATACAAATGCAATATTAAAAACACGAGCATCGTATATAAAATTTAAAAGAGGCAAGCGATGTAAACAATTAATTAGAAGGAGGGATTTTATTATGATGATGATTATTTTTGCTACGTGTCATACTACCACTTTGAATCTTGAACTCCTCCTAGAGTTACGCAGTTGATAAGTAAATAAATAAATAAACAAAAAAGAGGACCTTACCTCAAACAGGAGTTTCCCTGCATAGTATAAGAATGTCTCCATCCTTAATGCCCTAAACTAAACTAATCCTAAACTAAATAAACATATTAAATATAATAAATAGATAAATAAATAAATAGATAGATAAATAAACAAATGGATAAATAAATAGGTAAATAAATAAATTGATAAATAGATAAATAGATAAATAAACGGATAAATAAATATAAATAAACAAATGTGATATTAAATAAAATAATGCCTTAATGCCCTAAACTGAACTAATCCTAAACTAAGTAAATAAATATATTAAATATAATAAATAGATAAAAAATAGATAAATAGATATATAAATAGGTAAATAAATAAATGGATATAGATAAATAAATAGATAAATATGCAAATAGATAAATAAATAGATAAATAAATAAATAGATAAATAGGTAAATAAATAGATAAATAGATAAATGAATAGATAAATATGCAAATAGATAAATAAATAGATAAATAGGTAAATAATAAATAAATAGATAAATAAATAAATATAAATAAACAAATGTGATAAATAAACAAAGATAAATAAGCAAGAAAATAAATAAGGAAAAAGAAACAAAAGCTGAGCTATTAAAACGCTGTGAAATGAAAGCAAAACCTGACTAAGACACCACTACTCAAAACCCACAAGAGCTTTCATTCAGCCCAACAGAAGTTTTATTTTCTTCTCCTTTGTGAGCTCATCTACCTGTCAGCACCATTATGAAGCATGACCTCACAAAGGAAAAACAAAGCAAAGCGATGGGCTGTTTGGATGCTACTCAGAGATTTATTCTTTTTTGCAATATTTCAGTATTTTTCAATATTGGGAAAAATGTAATTACAAAATCCCGTTGATGCGTTTGGTGGAATCAGAAGCTGAAGTAAGAAGACCTTAGAAAAATTAGTGCCACTGAAGAAAGCAGGGAGATTCTTGGAGAAATATGCACAATTTAAACTGAAAAAGTGGTGCAGAGGTGAGAGAGCAGAATTGGAGATATTTTTGCTCTTGCAAGAAGCAACTTTCCCTTTCTCCAACCCCCCTTTTCTCTAGCTATTGTTACTTTTGTATTTTAATCCTATTTTGGACATTATTAACTCATATCTCGTTGGATCATATTAATTGTTATTATTACTAGTAAAACAAGTTCCCCCGTACACTTTTCCATTCATACAGAGTCAATAATTGTAATCTGAGAATAAAGAATATTTTCCCCAAACTTCTGCCATTACAGCTTGACACAGCAGCAGCTTTCCTCTCTCTCACTCACTTCCAGACCAATTCAGGGCTACAAAAAATAATATGAAAATGTTGAATATAACACAGCAATTAAATTCGCAACATATTGTCAATAATAACATCAGTGGGGCTTCTTGATTTTGGTTTGGTTTTTTACTTCCTAATAGTCATCTCCCATAATTCTCTGGTTTCCAGAGTACAAGGTATCGGTCTGCTTCTCCTCAACTTTGAGGATGCAAAGAAGTCAGAGAAGTCGGTCACATCAAGTTGCAAGTGTGCATGTGTAAAATTTCCCAGGTGTAACAAATATAAGCCTCAGGCACCTGCTAGCCATCGTAATCACTGGTAAGAGATGGGAATGTCCACCGAGGGAGACGCTGCTGGCATTCCTGGGCTCTCAACTTCACCCCACGTTTCTGCCATGTTTTACCAGGAGCCTCAGTGATTTACCTATCCTTCTCCTACACTCGGATGTGGCGCTTCGGTCATGGCTGGTGCTGCCTCGTGGTACCGGCAGTCTTCGGGAGGGATGGCGGTTTTCAGCATGTGTGGAAAAGTGGGACCGTGGCAGATATGGAATTTGGCACTTCGAAATAGGATGTCATTGTGATCGTGGGCCTTGGGTGATGCTGCAGAAAGAGCCACTCATCTTTCTCTGTGGTGCAAAGCCAACTTGCCCTCCTGCGATACACCTTGGGAAGCGAACAAGCATTTCGTATAACAGGGCTGGTATCTTGGCAAGCGAACCTAGGCAAGAATTCTTCCTTAAAGAACATTTTGTTCAGGAAACAAAGTATTGGCACTACATAGTTGAACCCAGAACTAGATTCCCTTCCCCCAGATACAACATAACAAATTGCAATTCCCACCCCCATGTAGCAATCATTAATCACATTCTCTAATTAGCCTGAAGCGTGGGCTCTTTCCCCAACTCCTCAGCCCGCCAAAACGTTATCAGTTCGTGTCCTTGAGTTCCCACGGAGCTGCATTATTATTATTATGGTAGCTGAGTTCAAGCATTCATCCCATCTAATTTCTAAACAGAAGAAAAAGCATATTAAAAGAAAAGCAAAAATGGCTGCAATTTCCATCAATATAGAGCAGGAACATCCATTGTTACAGCGTTGACATCTACTGTAGCTGACGTATAAACTGGAGCAGGCATTTATTTACGCTTTTCATGCAAGGTTTTGTTTAAAAAGGAATCCAGTCACCTTCAAGATCAACGCAGTCTGCAATAGATCCCCTTGGGTTTATTGGAATTTCTTTCAGGCACGCATTGCACGCAGGACTCCTGAGGTTCTGAATACAATCACTAATTTTCCCTAAGATTTGCAGCTGCTCTTACACCCAAAGCCTGTCAGAGATTTAAAAAGACTCCCGGTGTTTGGATCAAGGTATCACCAAGCGCTCAGTCCCAGACTCATCAGTCAAATATGGTCAGGCACAGATCATAGTTCAGATCACCCCACAAGTAACATGTCATGATACAGTATGTGCACCCTTAGGGATTGAAACAGTATAGTTTGCAAAGCATGCATTTCTTAAAATATTCGGTGGTACACTCACTGTTCAGAAGAAGCAAACCAAACATGAAAGTAAAGTTTCATGCTGTGACATGAAACTAAAAATTAACCAAAACAAAAGTATATTTAAATATTTAAGCTATGAAATACACTTTTAGATCCATTTATAGGTGTATGACGCTCCCACTCATTACCTTCTTTTGTCAAAGTTGCTGGTGGCGTTTCTCTGCAAAAGCTGAACAAGGACAGATTCTTCATGAATCCCCATCACTTTGATCCTTTTTGAGTCTTTGTGGAAAGACTTTGAGGGTAGTCCTTTTTTCTCCCAATGTTTAAAAGGGGTTTTATTTCAAGAAGTCTGTGAGTCAGACACCCCTGCAAATGTTGAGGTTTGGGCCGTAGAGCAAGAGTGTTGTTCACCACAAGAAGTTAGATTTCACATACTGCCCAAAGATGGGCATGGGGTGTGTTAGAAAAAGGAACAAGCCAGGACGATTACGTTTTTCATGGCAACACAAAGATGTACATCTTTCTCTTACAAGAGAAGACAGCAGAAGAGAAAGGGGAGAAAAAGACAGCAGACATCACATTAGCTCCGGCTCAATATAGCAACAAGAGAGAGCAGACAATGTAATCAAACCCATGGTGTTTAATAAGTAGTTGGACATAACAAGAGACTTAGAGAACACAGAATAACAGAGTTGGAAGAGACCGTGGAGATCTTCCAGTCGGACCTACTTGTTGAGCAGAAGACCCTATAACAAATGGCTGTCCAATCTCTTGTTAAAAACCTCCAGGGATGGAGCCCCACAATTTCCAGAGGCAAGCCTTTCCACTGATTCATTGTTCTCACTATCAGGAAATTTCTCCATAATTCTAGCTTGGATCCCTCCTTGATGATTTTCTGTTGGTTACTACTTCTTGTACTGTTCCCAGATGCTTTGGAGAATAGGTCAGCCCCCTTTTTTCTCTGGCAGCCCCTCAAATATTGGCAGACAGCTCTCATGACACTCCTAATCCTTTTCTTGGTTAGGCTAGACACACCTAGTTCGATCGTCGTAAGACTTAGCCTCCAGATCCCTAATCATCTTTTACTTCATGATCAATGGATGGATGGACATTTGGACAGATGGAAGGTATCAACTTGGCTGGCAAGGCCATTGGCCAAAGAACGCTTGTTGTCTTTCCCCTGGGCGCTCTTGAGATTTTCTTTCTTAACATCCCAAGTACTCGGGGCAGAAACTTGCAGGGCACGATCATCCTGCGTGACATTCAAATTTCTGGAAGCATTTTCCTGACTTTGACCCCCAGACAAGAAGGGGACGTCAAAAGCAATTTCTTCAGGACTGTATTTGGTGGTGAAGGAGAATTTTCATAATACAGATAGTCATCATATTACGACTTCAGTTGGGACCCAATTGGGACCCATTGCCATTGTCTTCGTTAAGGGAAGAGTTGTAAAAAGTGATGTATGTCACTTGACTGCATCTCTGAGCCACAGCTGGTCCTGGTTGTACCTGGTTGGGTTAAGACGGGAGAAGAGGGAGTCCCAAAAAGAGGTACAGGTGTCTTTGAATTCACTGAAACAGATTAAAAACAAGTAGGTTAGAATGGAAATCATGTTAGTGCAATCCTGTATTTGAAGATTGTATTTGAAGAAAAACCAGATCTTATTTTGAAACACAGATAAGAATTTCAATAAAAAAATAACTAACACATTAAATTACACATCAAACAGCATTTTTGTCTAATCCAAACTAGCCAGTTGAAATAGACAATCATTTATCTGATGAATAACTTCTCAGCAAAAATTAGCAGGTAGAATATCAGCAAATTTTTAAATTACATTTGCCTTTGGAACAATGCAATCCACCACGTCAAGAAAAACCATCTAAGCTCTATTTCTAATGGCATAAGAAAGGGCATTCTGTCTAAAATCTCCTATTTCATGGCTGAATGTTATAGCCTAATTTGAATGTGAAAATTTCAGAACAATTCATGGAAAAATTCAAACAAAAAAATTCTTTTTTTTGCATGACTCCTACCGTATTTCCCCAAAAATATTGACCCTATTCAGAATGAAATAGAAACATATCAAATCACTTACTTCATCTCTACTACAATCTGTGGTTGGGAACCCTCATGTTCTTGACTACGATAGAGTCACCTGTTTTCATTTGAGCTACTGTAAAAGAATAAAAATTGTGTTGCAAAATTGATTTGATTTTTACTACCAAATTTTGTATGATAACTTTTCTATGGAAAAAAATATGTAATGTCTTAAAAACTGTATCATTTACCTTCTTGCCGCAATCATCCATCTCCTTCGATTTGCTTCTTGCAGAGGCTGAAAATTGTTAAACAAATATTTTAGAAGGAGGGAGTCATCAACTGAAACATGTCTATTTCTCTCCCAGAATCAGAAGGACAAAACTCACCGACAATCTTCTCTCCGAGTAAGGTATAGAAAGCAGCTGGGAGCAGATGGCATCGATTGCCCGGTCCCGAGCTCTCATGAGGTCTCTTGTCCTCTCCCTCTCTCTTGAGACCTCCTGTTAAAAGAAATTGAGCAAGTACAATTAATACATTATAAAATCTGGCTTACAGAGGTTGTTCTAATTTCTTACTGTGATGTAAGATACTTACAGCGGTGAGTCGGCTGATTGCCTTCTGCTCCTTTTCCAATTTCTTCTTCAGTATTGCAACCTGCAACTGCTTTCTGTCAGCCTCTCCTGGCAAAAGAAGGAACAAAAAAATTAGAACTCGTACAGCCAAGATGAATAAATTGCTTTTGTTTTTAAAATGAAAACAATTAAAATGTTAAGTTAAAATAATACTCACTTTCTGGATCCAGATTTATTAAGTGCTTCAGTTCCTCATTCTGCTTCAGAAGCTGGGCCAGTTCGCTGGCTAAGCGCTCGTTCTCCTCTTCCAACTAAGATGCAGAAATTAAAGGAAGCATGCATCAGTCATCGCATATAGATACGCAGACAAAAAGAGGGGGCTTAAATCAGGATTGTAAGGGAAATGAATGACTCACAGCTCTTATGGCGGCATCTTTTTCTGCCAGCTCCTTCTCCTGTGAGGATTTCACCTCTTCTATCTGCTTCTGTTCTGTATTTTTATGGAAAAACACTTGTGTTGTTAAACAATATTCCCAAAAGACATTACGTATTAACCCACCAACAACACTAACATTTAAGGCTGGTCATTAAATAGGAAGGGTCAGGTGTGGTGCAGAGGGAGGGTTGCCTCTGTATCCCCACTCCTGCCACAGGTTCTCACACAAACAAAAGAGTTGGTTACTCACTTTGTTCTCTTTGGTGGTCTCTGTATTTCTGCAGACAGACCTGCCGAAAGAAGACATTTTGAACAGCTCAGGACAAACCAACTGGAGGAGGAGAATTTACTAAGTATTATAAATCATAGTGTGGATACAATCATAGTAGCTGCAGTCATATTCAGTTACAATGCGCGTTGGCTGCATGCTAACTGTTTGTTCTAAAGCACTTTGCAGTAGTTCTGGCAAAAATGTTTTGACCCAAAAGCCACATTTTGAAAAGCAAGGTAACTAAATCAATCTATTATTAGTCTTACATTGTAGTATCGTTTACTAGTTTTCAATGGAATTTATATATGCCTCCTCTAAGCAAAATGTTAATACTTGTAGTTGAGACAAAATTTAGATCTTTAAAAATAATATCAATGTTGCATATAATCCATAGAATTCTTCTATGATAACTCAAAACTGAGATCTGGAAGGCATTATATTAAAATTTATATTTGTATTCTAAATATATATACATTTTTGGAAATGAAAGAGGCAAGCAATGTTAAAAATTAATTAGAAAGAGAATTATTATTATAATTATTTATGTTATGCTACATGTCATTCTACCTCTTTGAATCTTGAACTCATCCTAGAGTTACGCAGTTGATAAGTAAATAAATAAATAAATAAAAAAGAGGACTTTACCTCAAACAGGAGTTTCCCTGCATAGTATAAGAATGTCTCCATCCTTAATGCCCTAAACTAAACTAATCCTAACCTAAATAAATATATTAAATATAATAAATAGATAAATAAATAAATTGATAAATAAATAGGTAAATAAATAGGTAAATAGATAAATAAATGGATAAATAAATAGATAAATAAACAGATAAATAAATATAAATAAACAAATGGGATATTAAATAAGATAAATAATGCCTTACTGCCCTAAACTAAACTAATCCTAAACTAAGTAAATAAATATATTAAATATAATAAATAGATAAATAAATAGATAAATATATAAATAGGTAAATAAATAAATAGATATAAATAAATAGATAAATAAATAGGTAAATAGATATATAGATAAATATGCAAATAGATAAATAAATAGATAAATAGGTATATAATAAATAAATAGATAAATGAATAGATAAATATGCAAATAGATAAATAGGTAAATAATAAATAAATAGATAAATAAATAGATAAATATGCAAATAGATAAATAGATAAATATGCAAATAGATAAATAAATAGATAAATAGGTAAATAATAAATAAATAGATAAATGAATAAATATGCAAATAGATAAATAGGTAAATAATAAATAAATAGATAAATGAATAGATAAATAGATAAATATGCAAATAGATAAATAAATAGATAAATAGGTAAATAATAAATAAATAGATAAATAAATATAAATAAACAAATGTGATAAATAAACAAAGATAAATAAGCAAGAAAATAAATAAGGGGAAAAAAACAAAAGCTGAGCTATTAAAACGCTGTGAAATGAAAGCAAAACCTGACTAAGACACCACTACTCAAAACCCACAAGAGCTTTCATTCAGCCCAACAGAAGTTTTATTTTCTTCTCCTTTGTGAGCTCATCTACCTGTCAGCACCATTATGAAGCATGACCTCACAAAGGAAAAGCAAAGCAAAGCGATGGGCTATTTGGATGCTACTCAGAGATTTATTCCTTTTTGCAATATTTCAGTATTTTTCAATATTGGGAAAAATGTAATTACAAAATCCCGTTGATGCGTTTGGTGGAATCAGAGGCTGAAGTAAGAAGAAAAAGACCTTAGAAAAATTAGTGCCACTGAAGAAAGCAGGGAGATTGTTGGAGAAATATGCACAATTTAAACTGAAAAAGTGGTGCAGAGGTGAGAGAGCAGAATTGGAGATATTCTTGCTCTTACAAGAAGCAACTTTCCCTTTCTCCAACCCCCCTTTTTTTTCTAGCTATTAATTGTTACTTTTGTATTTTAATCCTACTTTGGACATTATTAACTCATATCTCTTTGGATCATATTAATTGTTATTATTACTAGTAAAACAAGTTCCCCCGTACACTTTTCCATTCATACAGAGTCAATAATTGTAATCTGAGAATAAAGAATATTTTCCCCAAACTTCTGCCATTACAGCTTGACACAGCAGCAGCTTTCCTCTCTCTCACCCACTTCCAGACCAATTCAGGGCTACAAAAAATAATATGAAAATGTTGAATATAACACAGCAATTAAATTCGCAACATATTGTCAATAATAACATCAGTGGGGCTTCTTGATTTTGGTTTGGTTTTTTACTTCCTAATAGTCATCTCCCATAATTCTCTGGTTTCCAGAGTACAAGGTATCGGTCTGCTTCTCCTCAACTTTGAGGATGCAAAGAAGTCAGAGAAATCGGTCACATCAAGTTGCAAGTCTGCATGTGTAAAATTTCCCAGGCGTAACAAATATAAGCCTCAGGCACCTGCTAGCCATCGTAATCACTGGTAAGAGATGGGAATGTCCACCGAGGGAGACGCTGCTGGCATTCCTGGGCTCTCAACTTCACCCCACGTTTCTGCCATGTTTTACCAGGAGCCTCAGTGATTTACCTATCCTTCTCCTACACTCGGATGTGGCGCTTCGGTCATGGCTGGTGCTGCCTCGTGGCACCGGCAGTCTTCGGGAGGGATGGGGGTTTTCAGCATGTGTGAAAAAGTGGGACCGTGGCAGATATGGAATTTGGCACTTCGAAATATGATGTCATTGTGATCGTGGGCCTTGGGTGATGCTGCAGAAAGAGCCGCTCATCTTTCTCTGTGGTGCAAAGCCAACTTGCCCTCCTGCGATGCACCTTGGGAAGCGCACAAGCATTTCGTATAACAGGGCTGGTATCTTGGCAAGCGAAACTACTGCTCTGAAACAGCATTGTGGTCTCCTGGCTACTGTAACAATGCCATATGATAACAACAACAACAACAACAACAACAACTAACCTTTCTGAGGGGATAGCCTGTTGCATGTCCTTCTGATTAGCTACAGTGCCTGGGATATACCTCCTTCCCCCCACCAGTTGGACACTTCTCTGGCAGCCATGTTATCCTAGGCTCTTGTGTTTTGTGTTGGTCAGCAGCTGCCATTTTTTATTATCTTATGCATATAAATCTTGTGGTGGATAATGATGGCCCATTAGACCAATGAACCTGCATCAATCAATGTTTTATCACCTGCTCAAGAAGTTCAACCCGGACTTTTCCCTGGGGCCACCTAGATAATTTCTCCCCAGGCTGGATGAAACATGCTCCTATTGGTGTTTCTGATAAAGAATTATCTTTATGAGCATTTTGTAACTTGGTTTAAAAATAAATTATTCAGAATAATATTTGGGTTAAGATTGAGTAATATATTTCTCATTTTTTAAAAATTATTTTTGTAACTGTTTTTAATATCTCTTGTTGCATTGGGTGCCAGTTTGTTTTCTGGTCCAATTCAATGTGTTGGTTATCACCTTTAAAATCCTTCATGGCACGGGATCAGTTTACTTAAGTAAGCGCCTTGTCCCAGGCCGTCCAATCCAGTTAGGCAGAAAGGGTATGTTACAGACCCTGTCAGTTAAAGAATGTCTGCTGGTGGGATCTAAGAAGAGAGCATTCTCTGCCATTGCCCCCCTCCTTCTGGATCATCTTGCCTCCAGAGGTGAGGTTGGCCCCCACTCTCCCGCCTTTCCAAAGAGCATGACGACCTGGCTCTGCCAATTCATGTGGGGACCAAAGAGTAGTGTGCCATTTTGGGAGGGCCTGGTGTGAGCCTGAGAGAAAGTCCCTCCTCCTCATTCAGTTTTCATTCTGTTTCAATTCTTATCTTTTATTGCATGGAAAGGTCCTTTCTCAAAAAATATGGAAATCGTCCTTATTGCAGTGTATTTTTGGCTGACCCTGAAATGCCTGAGATAGCTTCTTTGTTGGGTCTTCTGGCATTAACGTTGTTCCTCATAAGAGAAAATACTTAACACAGTTAAGGTCAGGCATTCCCAATGACACAAAAGTGAAAAATAAATGAACATATTAGCCGTATCCCTCTTAAATTAGATCCTGGTAGAGGATCTATATTTTTATGGAAAAACACTTGTGTTGTTAAACAATATTCCCAAAAGACATTACATATTAACCCACAAATAAGACTGAAATTTAAGACTGGTCATTAAATAGGAAGGGTCAGGTGTGGTGCAGAGGGAGGGTTGCTTTTGTATCCCCACTCCTGCCACAAATCAGACTAATAGTATAGGAGCTAAAACTGAATTTGCTTAGGATTTTAATTATTTCTTTGTTCATTTACAGGCATGTCTCTATTGAAGTCAGTGTGAGAGAAAAATAGCTTATTTCCACAGGCGACACAATTTGGCAGATCGAACCCATTTTTTAAAGTATATTGTTTCTAACTCTCTAAACAATGGATTTTAAAAAAGTATTTCAAGACATAATCCTGGAATTTGTTTTCAATTTGCAATGCTGCATCAGATAAACATGGTGGGGCCCACATATCAAGGGATCAATGTCCTGGGATTAGGTTTTCCAAGAAGCTGATCATCCTTGCTTACTTGCTTTGCCATCTTTCCACAAGTCAAACTGACTAAAAATCAACCTGACTCCTCGTTTATGTTGAACAAAATGTTTCAAGCATTGTCTCATAACCTTTCTTTTCTTACAAAAAATTATTTCATAATTAAAGCCCAATTTAGTGTCACTAGCTCAGTGTTTCTCAAATGTGGCCACCTGGAGATGTGCAGACTTCCACGGCCAGAATTCATGCTGGTGAGAGAATTCTGGGAATTAAAACCCACGCATCTTCAAGTGGTCAAAGTTGAAAAACACTGCCCTAGTTAGTTTAGACGGGGGGGGGGAGGTGCGGGAGAGAGTGAGACCCCTTAGTGACTACATGCACGCTTTCATTAATTTTTGTGGCAGCACATATCAATGCTTGGCCAATGTCGTGCTTCAGATTTTTTTTCTTTTTTGAAAAAAATAGAGAAGAAAAAATGAATTTATGGGAAATTATACTTCCAAGGCTTTTTCTTCAGATGGCCTTTTGCTATTGGAGTCAAAGAAAGTCAACTCAGTCTGGAAAGAAGGGATCTTAGACTCAGAAGGCTAACTGGGATTTTTTTTTTAAATACACATATGGTAGAACTTCCCACTTATGGAAAAAAGATTAACAGGAACAAAATTTCCGTTGGATCCCATATGCTAATCTTATTTCAAGAGTTGGAGCGATTCAAATCAGCTAGCTCATCCTCATGCCCCTCTAACCACAGCATGAAGATCTTCACTAACCATTGTTAAGTAACAACCCTCATGGCATCCCCTGAATTTCACCTCTAGCCAGCTGCAGGGACAGCTAAAGCTGCCCTTTAGTTGCTCTGCAGTTAAAGTGATGTTTTAATGGCCCTCTTCTTCCAATATAAACCTGGCTGTACAAACAACTGTCAGTGTTGATGACAACATGGTCAGAAGCTAGGATCTTCCCATCTCTAGTTTAGTGTAGGGTGACTCTGGGCCTCGTGACTACTAGTTGTATGGATTTTAGGCAGCTGTAAATTGTCAAGAATTGCTATACAGCATTAACCTTGTGAACTCTCAAGCTTCCTCCTTTCGTTATATATTCAAGATGGACAGTATTTAATATTTATTTGTTATATATATGTAGGGGTGTGGGTCTATACATACGTTGTATATAGTATGTTTAGGTGTGTGTCATGTATGTGTTTCACTTTGAGAGAGGGCAACTAAACTAAATGTCCGGAGACTGCAAGTAGTCCAGAATGCGGCCGCGCGAGCTGTCTTGGGTCTCCCAAGACATGCTCATATCACTCCAGCTCTCCGTGAGCTGCACTGGTACCAATTGGTCTCCGAACACAATTCAAAGTGTTGGTTATGACCTATAAAGCCCTTTATGGCAATGGGCCAGGATACTTGCAGGACCGTCTTCTGCCTCATGAATCCCAGCGACCGGTTAGGGCATATAGGGTTGGCCTCCTACGGGTCCCGTCTGTTAGGCAATGTCATCTGGCGGGGCCTAGGGCTAGGGCCTTCTCTGTTGCTGCCCCAGCCTTCTGGAACCAGCTTCCCTCAGAGGTTCGTACTGCTTCCTCCCTCCTAGCTTTCCGGAAATTGTTAAAGACCCATTTATGCCGACAGGCTTGGGGTGTATGAGCTGTGCTCTGCCCGGGGCCTAGGAATGTCCCTCCATCAGCAAATGTGAGTTGAATGTGCTTGTATGTTGTATGAATGGGATAAATTTTATTGTTATAATTTTATTGCATTGTTTGTAAGCCGCCCTGGGTCTTAGGAGAAGGGCGGCATATAAGTTAGATAAATAAATAAAATAAAATAAATAAATTTCATTTTTCGATGTGTGCTATTGTGCCCACAATAAAAAAATGACAAAAGGTTATCTTATAATTCATTGCAGACATCCATATCTGACCGATAACAATAACAATAACTTTATTGTCACTTTGAATGTACACCAATCGGCATACATCAAAATGGCATTTCATTGCATACAGCTTTCAAAGGGTCACCACCTCCAATATACACTTCCTTGTTCATGGCCAGCTCAAGTTTCAGAACGTCCATTTTAGTCTCTAGGGAGCAAACGATGGCAAACAGGACAGATGGAAATGGAGTTCCATGCAGATTAGCCCTAAAATTAGCTTGTATTCCTGCACCACAATCTTGCCTCCTTTCCTTTTTCTGATCCTGTCTCTTCCACCTTTTCCTTAAAGGGGCCTCGCTTTTCACCCTTGGAGCACACTGCCGCTGCCTCCAACTCCTCCAAAAGCATCTCTCTCTCTTCCTCTGGGCCTGCCCAACAGCCTCATCCAGTTCCTTCCCTCCATAAGCCCCGTGACCTCTCCTCCTCTGCCTCCTTTGGAAACAGCCCTGGTTTGCAATGGAATCCGCTGTGCCAGCAGTCAGATCTTGCTGCCGGAAGAACAATTTCAAACAGCACAAATGACTTTTAACGGTCTCACCAACAGTTCCAAAACAGCTAAAATCTCACCATACCAGCAAAGATTGTTGATCATATGTTCCCTTAATCTCATCATGTGGCTCAAGCACATTAAAACCTTCCTGATCATGTCGCCTATATCCCTTATATCCTTCCAAAAACTTTTCATCTTCGAGAGCCAATGCAGCCGCAGCCGATCCAGGCGCCGCCATCTTAGAACAGTAATCAACGTTTTGGAATCATATCTGTGTCTTTGTGGTGCTGAATCGTCTTTTGATTCCTTTTTGTCCAAAAGTAAAAAATAAAGCATTAATTTCACTGTATCTCCAATGACAAATGATATTAAGATCATTTTAAAACATCATTTGTCTAACTGTCTAAAAAAATTAAAAAGCAAAAGGGAATTTTAAAATGAATAAAAAGAGCATTCTAGAAGCATCTTTCCCTTTCTCCAGCCCCTCCTCCTTTCCCCAGCTATTGTTACTTGCATATTTTAACCCTACTTTGGACATTATTAACTCTTATCTGTTTGGATCATATTGTTATTATAACTGGTGAAACAAATTCCCTTGTACGCTTTCCCATTCATAATCAGTAACTGAAATCTGAGAATAAACAACATTTTCCCCAATCTTCTGCTGTTAGAGCTTCACTTTTTTGCATTACTCATTCACACGCCCGTTGCAGTGTGCCCATGGTCGTGTGATCAAAATTCAGACACTTGGGAACTGACTCACACTTATGACCGTTGTGTCCCAGTGTCATGGGATCACCTTTTGTATCCTTCTGACAAGCACAGTCAATGTGGAAGCCCGATTCACATTAACAGCCATGCTATTCACTAAACAACTGCAGTAATTCACTTAACAGCTGTGGCAAGGAAAGTCATAAAATTGAGCAAAACTCACTTAACAACTGCCCTGCTTAGCAGTGAAAATTTAGGGCTCACTTATGGTCATAAGTAGAGGACTACTGTATTGGAAGGAAACTGGTACACGCAGAATGAGGACAGAGGGGGTACCACCTGGTGGCTGAAACTGATCAGCTTAAAAGATGGAATTCTGAAGATGAGGACAATGGCTGTGTCAAAATATTAAAAACATAAAAAAACATATATAAAACATAAGAGGCAAGTGATATTAAAAAATAACTAAAGGTTGGGGAAGGGAGTTCAGGTTGCTAACCAGACGCACGATTGCTTGCTTCTCTGTGCGCTCTGTCATGCCTCCATCGGAGCCTGAATCTGCTGAGGAAAATGAGCTGGAATGGTACCCTATGGTGACGTTGCGAGTTTGACACTCCTAGTCTAGCCTCTTCTTAAAAACCTCCAGTGATGGAGCACCCACAATTTCTGAAGGCAGGCTGTTCCACTGGTTAATTTCCTCACTGTTAGGAACTTTCTCCTTAATTCCAGGCTGCTTCTCTCTGATCAGTTTCCAACCATTGTTTCTTGTCCTGCCCTTTGGTGCTTTGGAGAATAATTTGACCCCCTCTGCCTTGTGGCAGCCTCTCAAATACTGGAATACTGCTATCATGTCACCCCTATTTCTGCAGCCCTTCTTCATATGTTTTAGTCTCCTGCAGCCGTTCTTCATATGTTTTAGTCTCCAGGCCTTGGATCAGACATGTCAAACACAAGGCTCGTGGCCAGATCTGGCCTCCCATGTAGTTGTCTGTACCAGGGACCTGCTCTGGAAACAGTGAAGGACTGGCCCGCGGCACCTTGGTCCAGCCCAGGCTGACAGAGCACTGATCTACAACCTGGTGCCAGCTATCAATGCCAGAACGTGCTCAGCCTTAGATCCACAGGGCAGCCCTGGAACCAGTGACAGGTGCCACTACCCAGGCCCCCTGGGCATGCGCACAAGAGGTAGCGAGCAGGTGGAGTCTGGCGTCCCTGCCGGCTGTCTTGTCCCGCAGGCTGACTTCACTCAGGACGCTGGCGCTGGTTGTATCCTGTGCGCACACCCAGGGGGTGGGACAGAGGAGGTGGGCAGTTCCTCACTAATTCCAGGGCTGCCCCGTGGATCTAAGGCTGAATGTGTTCTGGCTTTGATAGACGCAACCAGGTTGTAGATCAGTGCCACCCCCCCTCACACCAGCACTTCCATGGCCCACTTGATGACCTAGCCTCGCAGCCACAAAGTTTCCCTTTCACCAGGATTGGCTCTGCCCACGTGGGATAGTGAACGGCCGGCGGCAGCATGGACACTGGCAGCGCTGGCAATCTCTCCCCTTCCTGAGCACGGAAGAAGGAAAGAGATGAGAATGAGGAAGGGAGAGAGGGAGGAACAGAGGAAAGGAGGGAGGGTGGGAGGGAGGAAGGGAAAAAAGGGAGGAAGGAACAGAGGGAGAAAAGAAGGGAGGGTGGGAGGGAGGGAGGAAAAAAGGGAGGAAGGAAGGAATAGAGGGAGGGAGGCAAATTAGTTGGAGATGTCCCAGTTCACACAGTTCTGCTTCAATCCTGGGTCCATTGAAACTTGGGCTCAAAGGAGAAACCAATTTTGTGTTCCCTTTCGCCACAAACAGGACTTTATTGGGAATCCAAGTTAACATTGGTATTCTTGAATTGTGAACTCTTAGGAAAGTATCCCCTCCTTGTGTGTTGCAAATAGCCATTTCCAGTGGGGAAAACAGGACAAAGCAGAGTGGGGGGAAAATATTTTCCTTTGCTTCCCTGCAGGAGAGCTCCTTTAAGGATTATGTATTAATAGAAAAGCAACTAACTTACTTCTGTTCCTAAATGCTAAAGTTGTTGGACATAAAAAACAGAGGAGCTATGATCAACTATCACAGATACTATTTTGACAGTTTTGCTGTACTGTTGTCTGTGGATGCCCCCACTAAATGCAAGCATGGGATAAACTGAGCCTGGTTTGTGCTCAGTCTTTTAAGTGGCGACAGACTACTAACAATTGGCTAAAATATCGGCATATTTGAAGGATCACTCAAATGAACAATATATGATAGACTGGAAACAATGGATAGACTACATACAAGAGAAACACCAATCAAAGAAAATGTATCTGGCTTATAGTTAGATCTTGACATACGGAGTGAAGAATGTTTACAAATTTAAATCGACTGTATTAAGTTGGATAGCAGTTAACTTGAATCTTCCCCTGGTTTACATGTACAAATATATATCTATTGATTAATGGAAGATATATATTAAATAGACTAAGAATGTACTTGTTGAAGGGATGGGTGTATCGACATGAAAATTATTAATTTTAATAAGATGACTTGTTTGTTTGATGTCCAATGGATTGATCTGAAAAGAAGTGAAATTTAAAAAATTTTAAAATGTAGTTGGCTTATAGTTAAACTTGGATATACGGAGTGAAGAAGGTCTACAAATTTGAAATGATTGTATTAAGTTGAATGGCTTTAACTTGAATTTTTTCTTTGTTTACATGTACAAACGGATATCTAATAATAAATTTTTTTTAAAAAAGTGGCATTTGATCACAAAGCAAAGAGGCATCGAGAAATGTTTCCCCTTTTGCATTTGAGCATCCAAGAAGGGACAGGAAAGGAGAAAGGGAAAGAGGAAAGACAAATAAAAAGAAGGGAAGAGGGAAGGGAAGAAGAAGGAAAGGAGAATGAAGAGGGAAGGAAAAAGAAGAAAAAGGGGGGGGGAAGGAAGATTATAATGAGGAAAGAAGGATCTGGCAGAAGTCCTGCCTTAGCACTTGGCCATGAGCAGCCCTGCTGCCCTTTCACTATCCCCTTGTCCCCTCCTCCTGACCTCTCCTGGTGGTCTCCCATCCTATTGCTGAGGATGCTTTGGTTACAAAGCCAGGTCTCCTCACAGGGAGAGGGAGTGGGCCTCCCTTTAACCCATACATTTTGCCCTCCCGCACACACCATGAGCAACTTGGCCAAGGAGGGTGAACCAATCAGCAGCAGCCTTGAGGAGGAGGTAAACGCAGCCAGGCGCCCCCTACTGACCACAGAAGCCCTTATAACAGTGATGGCGAACCTTTTAGAGACCGAGTGTCCAAACTGCAACCTAAAACCCACTTATTTATCGCCGGGTGCCAGGTGGATATGGCAGATTGGATGGGTGTGGCCAGCTTGATGTTGCTCGTGGGGAGGGACGCCTGTGGGGACCGGGCAGGGTTGGGGGAGATCCAGAGGGGTCTCTGGCAGGTGGGGTAGTAGCCAGGTGGCTCACGAGGCAAGGGGAGCCAGGGTGGGGGTGCCATTGTCACAGGGAAAGGCGAGTCAGGGGCCGGGCGGTTGCTGCCTGACACCATCAGCCCCTGCACACAGAGGCCAGCGAGTGCATGGGTGCTAGGATGCATCCAGCCATGTGGGACCTTGGCGAGTTAGTGGGCGCCTCGTTGAAGAGGGACAGTTGCCATCTCCGGAGCATGGCCTGCATGCCCACAGAGAGGGCACTGAGTGCTGCCTCTGGCACGTGTGTCATAGGTTCACCACAACTACCTTACAAGCAGAACATCAGCTCTGACATTGCCTAAATTCCCCTGAAGATATTACCTAGCCTGGTAATGAAACGTCCGGAAATCAACCCACAAGCTTGGAGAACGAACCTCCACCCTCATCCTACACTCAAGGTACAGATATTTGCCACTATTTGCAAAGGCAATCCTTCCATTCCCCCCCCCATCACAATTGATAAAGGTTCTTGGATGAAAAACAAAACGTTTTCTTCTTCTTCAAGGAAAAACAGTCCAGTTACCTTTTGAAGAAAAAAAAAGCACCTTGGAGACAACTATGACCCGGATGACTTGAGAATCCCCACAGACATTCTTCCACGTAAACTTGAGTGTTACGTTAAATGTTTCCCATTGGGCTGCTTCTGTCCCTTTCGATGCCTCATGCTCTTCTAGTCTAGTCGTTGGCAAAAATAAAGTTTGTGATTTTCCACCGGCCTCTTGTCTCCTTGCAGAAGGAGCTTTACTTGTCTGAATCAGGCAGTTTGGGGACGCCGGGCGAAAGGGCTCCCGTTTTGTCTCGATCTGTCCCAACTCTGCAAAGGGCAAGGCTTGCCCGCCCCAAAGAAGGGAAAAGTTCTGGCTACTGTGCAAAACAGATCCCGGTCCTCTGCGATCGGTCTTTGAAGATCGAGTCTGGTTTTGATTTCTTTTATCCCTTTCCGCCTCTGTCGTCGGAGACGCAACAAATGAGCCGGAGGAGCACCCGAAAGACCCTCCACTTCGGCGTCCCCGAAGCGCTTCCCCGCTGCACGATCCCTGGGTCTGTTTTAGAAAAAGAGCGCGCATGCCTCAACCACCGGCACAGCTGCCCCGCCCCCTTGCACACACACACACACACACACACACACAAACCAAACACACAAACGCCCGGTGGAGGCGATCGGCCTGCAGCCGCCTCTGCAAAACTGAAAGCATGGCTTTGTCGGAAGCGGCGGCTGCCCGGGGGCTCTTTCTGCTGCCCCGGATCGTGCTTTTTGGAGACTCCATTACTGAGGTATCGCGGGGCGGTGGTGGGGGGGGGAGGGAAGGGGATGAGTGGGACATGGCCCCAAAAACAGACGCAGAGGCCCTGTGCCCCTTTTCCTCTCCCCCGCCCCGCCTCCGATTAATTTTCACACTTATTCTCCTTTTTCTTCTTATTTCTGTGCGATTTTCTGCCCCTCCCTCCACGCCTCCCAATCTCCTGCAGCCTCGACCTCTTCGGCGGTATTTAAGTCAGAATAGAGCTGGAAGGCACCCTGGAGGTCTTCTAGTCCGACCCCCACCCCACCCCACCCGCCGCTCAAGCAGGGGACTCTAGTCTAGTGTATACCGTTTCAGACGAGTGGCTGTCCAGTCTCTTCTGAAGTAGAAATTCTTAGGTAGAAATTTTTTTCTATCTAAGAATTTTTCTCTTAGAAAAAAGAAATTCTACCTAAGATTTGTTTGTTTGTTTTCCTCTCCTTATTCAGTGTTTCTCAACCTTGACCATTTTAAGGCATGTGGACTTCAACTCCCAGAATTCCACAGCCAGCAATGCTGGCTGTGGAATTCTGGGAGTTGAAGTCCACATGCCTTAAAATGGTCAAGGTTGAGAAACACTGCCTTAGGTAGAAATTCATCAGGCGAAGTTTTCTTTTGCGCTGCCCAAAGAGGCTCGGAGGATTGCTTAATGTGGATTGGATTTTCTATTTCGCAGCTTTTTAAGGAGCAGCATTTGAGCTGCGAAGGGAGCAGGGCTGCCAGTTGCAACTGCTGGTCTAACGCGAATCACAGCTGGTTGCCAGGCTTGGAGCCAAGTTAAAACTACCTGGGAAAGAGGAGATGATGTTTTTCAGCTGGCTTAAAATTTAAGGAGGTTGGAAATGGGCCTCCCCTCTCTACCTTAACTGTAATTGAAAATACAGTCAGGAGTGTCGGGAATTTTGCTGAAATAGCTGAGAACCGCTGTCCTAGATTGTGGATTGGGAACCCTGGCAGTGCATTATGGCTGGTAGATGGCGGTTTTTCAGTTTTATTTCAAAGTTTATCAGTGAATGCTCTATTCCGCTTTGCAGGTATTTGTCACTCTTTAAAGTAAATAATCCATAAAGTTGTCTGATGTACATTGGCTTTTACTAACAGAAATTACTCAGGGCTACCAGGTATGGGCTGTCAAATGCTGGAACAATCCCTTTGTGGCATTTTCCTGTGCCTCTTTACTGCCATCTACTGTAGAGATTGGGACTTTGCAACTCAGAACTGGTAGCCCTAAATTTGGTACTGTATTTCAGAGGTCCCCAACCTGTGACTGTGAGGGGATTATAATTAGGCTGCGAAAATAACCGGCAAGTGCATGCGCACTTGCGCAAGCAGTGGGCGAGCGTGTGTGTGTGCTCCATTTGCGTGAGCAGCAGGTAGGCATGTGCACCGCTCGCGCAAATGGAGCTGCGTGCATGCCATTGCTGGCCACTCGCATGGAATCATCCCCTCTCCTCCCTCCGCTGGTCTGCGAAGCCGGAACTGTGCTGCACTTGATTGCAGTGGGTCACTGTGTATGAGGCTTAAAATACACAATAATGTTGGAGACACTGTGCTGAACTGTAAGGATTAGTACATTGATTGGGATCTCTGCATTTATATAAATTGTTCATTGTCTTTCTTCTAGTTTTCCTTCCAAGATAAGGGATGGGGCGCATCACTTGCTAATAGATTAGCTAGGTAAGAAATGCTAGCGTTTTATTTCCTAATTTTACCTCCCATGTTGTCAGTTTTTTTGTCACATTGAGAGGAAACACACCGCCAGAATATTAAAATGATATTTCTCTCTCTGCATTCTTGATGGTGCACTCTTGATGGTGTTCTCATCTGACACATAGGAAATCGTAAGAGATCATCAAGGAACCAGTGAAATTAATATTTCTGTGACTGTAAATGGTAGACTCCTTGCTTTTTTCTGATGTTGTAGTAATAATAATAATAAAGTTGGAAGGGACCTTGGAGGTCATCTGGTCCAACCCCTTGCTCAGGCAGGAAACCCTATACCATTTCAGACAAATGGCCGTCAAGTCTCTTCTTAAAAACTTCCAGTGTTGGAGCATTCACCACTTCTGGAGGCAGGTTGTTCCACTGGTTAATTGTTCTGTCAGGAGGTTTCTCCTTAATTCTAGGTTGCTTCTCTCCTTGATTAGTTTCCACCCATTGCTTCTTGTCCTGCCTTCAGGCACTTTGGAGAATAGCTTTGTGGCAGCCCCTGAGATATTGGAACACTGCTATCATGTCCCCCCTCGTCCTTCTCTTCATTAAATTAGACATACCCAATTCCAGCAGCCGTTCCTTATGGCATCCCACTTTGTTGTTGATGAGTTGCCAGCCCCACCAGGTAGATCAGACCAGGAAATCAGCTGCATGGCAATGCAAAATCAACTTTTAACGATATTGCTAGAATAACAGAATTGTGCAGATGTGGTTGTGCTATACCTTCTCTAACTTCTTAGTTCAATGAATTAGGGAAGGGTCTGCCTAAGCCACTTCTGAATGGGATCTCATTCCTCTGAGCTTAAACAGTGTTCCTTCCCCTTTTGCTTAGGCAACAGTTTGTGCCCATCTCCTCAAGATCATCTTCCCTGTAGTCTACAATTGTGTTCTCCCACCAATTTTTAAACAATTTCTAAAAGTTCTACTTGACCTCTATAGTAATTCAGGCTCTTTTGAATATGTAATGATGCGTAATCCCAGGAAATTGATTGAAAACATGAATGTCATGATTGTTCTGTATTGTAAATAAGGTTTGACAAATAAAGTGTGTATGAATTATGGATAGAGAGATACAAAATGCTTCTTTTCAACATGGAATATAGTGCGTGATGGAGAGGAGAGGAAGAGAAGGTCAGATTCACGCTAAGGGCTGAACCAATTTGACTGGTCGTATGAATCAGTGAATTCTTTGGGACTAAAATTTTGAATAACCTACATGGAATACACTACTTAATAATTCCCTGCCCAACCTTTATGATTTCAAGATGTAGATTTACTACATAATGAGACCCACACAGAGACACTCATTTTATGTATACGCTTATTTTAGAAAATGCGATGTTTTTAATCGTGGACTCTCTGGCTACAACACCAGGTGGGCTAAAATTGTTCTTCCAAGATTAATCAACAAAGACCATAATGCTGGAAACACCCTGGCAGTAACTATCTTCTTTGGAGCAAATGACAGCGCTTTAAAGGGTATGTTATATTTTGGATTCTAGTTCCTACTCTTCTAATGTGATGTTTTGTAGGCTAGAGTTGAAAAGCGTGTTGCTTCAAATATTTTAAAGCCTTCACCCATTGTTGCAGATATGTTTAATCTGCACAGCCAACCACTTGTTGGTTTATGGCAGAATGCATGTTAGTGCATGAGAATGTTGAGGCAATGGGGAAAGACAATGGCTTGCTTGAATTTCAGCAAAGGCTCTTAGAATGTGTATTACTGAGGTAACGTTTCATTGTTTCCCAGGCTGCTGAATCAGCATTCTTGGTGTCCAAGGCTGTCTGGCTGAGCCAGCAGTTGACTATATTTTCCTTCAAAAAGTCCATGCTGGGAGGGGTGAGCGTCTTTCAAGGAAAGAGGAACAACTGGGTGCCTTTTTTTAAAAAGAGTGTTCCTTGTGTCTAATTGATTTATAGCCGAATTACCTCTTTGTTTGCTTAGTGAAAACATGTTTAGATTGGGGCTTTTGGGTTGCTCACCAACACCCACTAGTTTTACTTAAACTCCTCTGTCCTACCTTTTCCCAGCTTGAGAAAAAGAAGCACAACATGGGCAGAGCACACAGCTGTTGTACCCAGAAAATTAATTTCTGTGTCTCCTTAAACAGAGGAGAACCCCAGACAGCATGTTCCACTGGAGGAGTACGCTGACAATTTGAAAAGTATGATATGCTACCTCAACTCTGTGGACATTTCCAAACAGGACATTATATTAGTGACTCCACCACCCCTTCACGAAGCTAGTTGGGAAAGAGAGTGTGTTGCTAAAGGTGAGGCATTCTCTTATTCCTATTTATTTTATTTTATTATTTTATTTGTTAAATTTCTATACCGCCCCTCTCTCGTAGGACTCGGGGTGGTTTACAGCCCAATTAAAACAGATAATAATAATAAATATTTAAAAATAAATTAAATTAATACATGGCTGTTACTAAAACCTGTTAAAATCCCAATTCTAAAACCCGAACAACCTTGTTTAAAAATTTTACATAGAGATTTACATAAAACCCGAGGAGGTCTAGGCCAGGCCGGCTTGATTGAAGAGATGAGTCTTCAATTCTCTTCTGAAGGTGCGGAGATCATGACACGTCCGGAGTTCTGGGGGGAGCTCGTTCCACATCGTCGGTGCCCCCACAGAAAAGGCTCTCCCCCTGGGCGCCACCCACCGATACTGCTTAGCCGATGGCACCCTGAGGAGGCCCTCTCTGTGGGAGCGAACTTGAATAGTATTGAATAGTATTGGCAAATTTCCCTGCACAATTTATTCCATGTTCTACAGAGTTAAGTTATACCAGGAATAGAATGTTTGGCCTAGCCTTTTTCCATCAGCTCTGCCAAATTTGTCCTATTAGCCTCTTTTTTTGCAAAATAAAATGATGGTATGTTTTATTTATTCCCATCTTAAAATTAGAATCAAAGCATACAACTGTATGGAAATAGGTCTTTTTTTTTTTTTAAGAAAACGCAGTAGCTCAAAATCGTCTGCAGTAAAGTTATAAGGGCAGAATTAGCTTCTAAACTTTACTGCGTGTGATATTATGGTCAGCAGAAGGATTCTCTGTATCCAATAGTGGTTCTGCACTATACATATGCTTACACTCAGTCTTGTCTGTTCTGATTGCTCTTGCAAGGAAAAAGAAAAATGGGTACCAGATCTAATTTGGTTAGCAAACTGTTTTCAGTTGTGACAATGATGAAAAAAAATAATTTTATGACCAATCCTCACATTTATGACCTTCACAAATCTAGAAAGCAAGGGAATGCTGAAGCAACTTCGTAGTCCCACTTAGCAACCGCTTAGCTTGACAACCAAGTTGCCCATTCCAATTGCAGTTTTTAAACGAGGACTACCTGTATAGTGTTAAAAGCAGTGGTTCTCAACCTGTGGGTCGCGACCCCTTTGGGGGGGGTCGAACGACCCTTTCACAGGGGTCGCCTAAGACCATCGGAAAACACATATTTTTAGGAACCACCGCTCCGCACGGCTTCGAGCTGGGGGCCGTTGCATCGCCGGATTTGTTTCCATCGAGCATCTCCTAAGGAAGACTGCGCTGCTTTGTGGCCCTTTCCGTGGAGGAGGCTGAACTAAGCTCTGCCGGCGCTGTCGCCCTCTTGGCATTCTCTCTCTCTCTCTCTCTCTCTGTCTCTCTCCCCCTCTCCCTCTCCCAGACAGAGCTGGCGGAGCGGCCTTCCTGCCCCCCCTCCCCAGCCAACTGGAGCTGGCCAGGCCGGCGACCTTCGGAAGTGAGGGGAGGACAGGTGAGGCGCGCTGAGCCCTGGCCATGGTGAGTGAGTGGGTGGCATCGGTGCACGCTTGGAGAGCCCTTAGGGTTGGGGGTCACCACAACATAAGGAACTGTATTAAAGGGTCGCGGCATTAGGAAGGTTGAGAACCACTGTGTTAAAGCCTATAAGGCAGTGAGTTGCATCATCTGGATCCATTTGTGATTCATGTTCGTTACTCAAAAAGCAAAACCTGAACTAAGCTTTTATGTTTGATGTATTTTTTTCCCCCTTAATTCTCAACAGGTGACAAATTAAATCGTCTAAATTCTGTCACTGGGAGATACGCAAAGGTTTGTGTTAAAGTAGCTGAAGAATGTGGCACTGATGTCATTGACCTGTGGACACTTATGCAAAAAGGAGATCCGGTATGATTTCTGAGATTGTCATTGCGGAGTGTGTGCAGCAAAGTGAAGCTAATTTCCTTACTGGGTGCAAAGTCTCTCTTAGAAGCTCATCCTGTTCTATTTTGCAGACTCGCAGTTTAGTTGAACAAGGATTAATTCAGGTAGTTCTCGGCTTACAAAAGTTCATTGAGTGACTGTTCAAAGTTACAACTGCATGAAAAGAATGACTTATGGCCGTTTTTCACACTCACGACCAGGGGTAGTCAACCTTGGCTCTTTTATGACTCGTGGACTTTAATTCCCAGAATTAATTAATTCTGGGAGTTGAAGTCCACGAGTCATAAAAGGGCCAAGGTTGACTACCCCTGGTCATGACCATTGTAGTATCCCCCTGGCTACGTGATCAAAATTCAGATGCTTGGCAACTGTCATAAATATATCATATTTATGACAGTTGCAGAGTCCCGGGGTCACGTGATCGCCTTTTGCAACCTGACAAGCAAAGTCAATAGAGAAAACAGGATTCACTTAATTGTGTTGAACAACTGCAGTGATTTATTTAAAAACTGTGGCAAGAAAAGGTTGTAAAATGGGGCAAAACTCATTTAACAAATGTCTTAGGAACAGAAACTTTGGGTTCAGTTGTGATCATAGGTTGAAGACTGCCTATATTTTCTGGCTTAAGTTTTCTTTCTGTAAAGTCATCTGAACAATTTACAACATTTTATATTTTATGAAATCTCTGGTTTTAGGACTTCTCCTGTTACCTGGCAGATGGAATCCATTTATCAGAAAAAGGAAATACTTTTCTAGCAAACCAGCTTTGGACACTCCTAGAAAAGAAATTGTCAACCCTTCCTCAGTTGCTTCCCTGCTGGCGTGATGTAGATCTTCTCTACCCTGAAGCTAGTCTCCTGGACATCCCCACTGCTAGGAAGTAATAAAAAGAATAACATCCATAAGTTTTGTAGATACAAAATAAAATTTCCTTTTTTTCCACAATCAGTGATATCAATTCTTAAAGAGTATTCTGATATGAACTTGCATTCCCAATTATTAAGCCTCTATAAATATTCATGCATAATTGTTGAGTTTTCTAATTATGCAGCTAGTTACTGGCATAGGTAGGGCAATTACCTGTTAAAAATTGTATGCAGAAGAACATTGTCAACACAAGCAAGAAACAGAAAACAAGCCTTGATGGATCAAACAGTCCCACATTGCTACATAACTTCATACTTCAGGGCTGGGTGTCTAACTTGGGGTGGTTGGAAGGATCATCAATTTTTCGATAGCATGTTGAACATAAGAACATAAGAGCCATGCTGAATCAGGCCAAAGCCCATCGAGTCCAGCATTCTGTGTCACACAGTGGCCCACCAAATGTACATGGGGATCTTGAGCAGAAAGAGAAGGCAAAACCCTCCCTTTCCCTTGACCCCCAACAAATGGTACTCAAGGGAATCCTGCCTGCCTCAACCAACATAGAGGCGGCACATGGACATCCGTTTTAATAACCACCGATACACTTGGCATCCATGAATCTATCTAGCCCTGCCTTGAAGCTGTCAAGGCTGACAGCTGTCACGACCCCTTCTGGAAGTGAATTCCATAAATTTGGGGGCTGCACTCCAAAGACTGTTGGCTTAAGGCAGGGGTCCCCAACCCCCAGTCAGTGGATCAGTTCCGGGCCACAGCATGCCAGCGACTGGTCCACACAAAAAAGCAAAGCTCCATCCATGGGATGCAGGCAGCACACAAAATCACACACCCTCCGGTCCATGGAAAAACCATGTCAATGCTGCTATAACATTGGATGTTCTTGCTTTGACTACAGATGGAGATGCAGCTTTTTTTCTGTCTTATACTGTACTCTTAGATGATACTGGGGTAGGGAGAGGAATGTGATGGGAGTTAGTTAGACATACAATATTGTAACCAGCTGGTAAAGCATCCAGCATTTCAAACTAATTGGAGAATGTGATTTATGACTGTTAGTTGTAGGAGGGAATTGTGCTTTGATTTATGTGCTGAAGGGAGGGGAAGTCAGATTGTGGCTTCAACTATGTGCCTGCCGAACCTATGCTGCTCGATTAAAGATTCTTTAAGGTAAACAATGCCTCAAAGTTCTTAACAGTGTTTCATCTTTCGGAACCATGACACCTCTCTCCACGGAACCGGTCCCTAGTGCCCAAAAGGTTGGGGACCTCTGGCTTAAGGGTTAAGACTATTTCAGGAGGGGTCTTAAAGTGGGAATGCTGGCCATACCCTCTGGATTTTCCAAAATGCAAAAGGGGGGGGGAAAAGGCTACATTTGATATCCTTAACTCTAGAATTGACATTCAAGGATTGACGTTCACTTTTCGATGACTTCACTCTTGCCCTAAGAAATCTTTCTCCTCTGGCAATAGAAAATTGGTTCAATTACCCACGATCATGCATACAGTCAGCGATCAAGTAGTTTATTTAGACAGGTTGGCAAATGTTAATGATTTCTGTAATGGACGTTAGCAGTCAGGATTCTGTATTGGAGATAATTGAGTCATGTGGCACAGGGATTAAAATACAGGTTAAAAGAATGAGGGGCAATAGTTAATGCAAACAATATAGATAATAATCGTAATTCAAGACTGTATAATTCTGAATCAAGCTTGACCAGATCTTGAGAATGTGGGTGGTGATACATGCTTCTGACTGAGACAATTAACAATTTGAATGAGATAATAGTAAAGATTGTCTTCAGGCACTTTAGAGAAAATAATGAAGAAGTCCTGCTAAGAGAAGTCTTTGGGGGGGGGGTAATCAAACGTTTTAGAGATGCAATATTCTGATTGCAGAGGGAAGCAGGGACACAATAGAGGGCAAGAGCTGTTCAGATAGTGATAAAAACACTGAGCCAAAATGTCTAGAGAGCCAAAAACAGTGTTTTTGGAAAAAGCTAAGATATTTACATGTAAGCAACCTAAGCTGATATTATATAGTGTTGATTTTGGAAAACAAGAATCACATTTATAATGATACAAGCAATTAGTGCAAAATGCAGCTGCGCGAGCAGTTGTAGGCCTTCCTCGTTGTGCCCACATTTCATCAACTCTCCGCATGCTGCATTGGTTGCCTATTGGTCTCCGAGCCCAATTCAAGGTGTTGGTTATTACCTATAAAGCCCTTCATGGCATGGGACCAGGATACTTATGGGACCGTCTTCTGCCATATACTTCCCTTCGACCGGTGAGAGTGCACAGGGTGGGCCTCCTCCGGGTCCCGTCAGCGAAACAATGTCGCCTGGCGGGCCCTAGGGGGAGGGCCTTCTCTGTTGTGGCGCCCACCCTCTGGAACCAACTACCTCCTGAAGTCCGCTTTTCTCCGACTCTCTCGGCCTTCCGAAAGAATTTAAAAACCTACCTCTGCCGGCAGGCCTGGGGATGATTGCTGATTGTGGTGTGACTGAGGAATATGTGTGGGGTTTATTTTTAATGTTTTTTTCGGATTTGTATTGAATTGTTTATTTGTATGTTGTGAGCCGCTCCGAGTCTGCGGAGAGGAGCGGCATACAAATCCGAAAAATAAATAAATAAATAAGTCTTTTGGCTGTTAAGTCTTTGCTGATATGGGTGCTTAGTCAAAAAAAATTGCAATTTCAATCAGCAGCTAGCATTTGCTAGTTGGAACTGAGCAGGCAGCTCTTTGGAAATGCATCAGAGCTGCCAAAAGAAGGCAGTCTAAATGCAAGGGCCCAAACCAGAGTGCAGCAAAATGTGCTTTCTGCAATTTCCTATTATCAACTTCTGCTTCAAGTGTGACATGGCTGTTTCAAGCTTCCTCCTTAGATATTCTACAGGGCAATAATTACCTTACTGATGACTTCCATTGTCTGATTTCTATGGTACTTACCTTGTTAAAATAATCTGATTCCTTTTTATTCAATGTTCAGCAGTTGACAATACCATACCAAGATGAGCTGAACCGTTTAAGAACAAGCATTCATGTTCTACTTTGATTGCTGCCATTGTGCCAATTATCAGTTACAGCCATGTCTTCCATTTACAATTGAAAATATAAGGGCAAAACAAATATTTTAGACTACCCATCAGTCTACAAGCATCCCGCAAAGCTGCTTCCAGAATGCAAGATGATAGAATAGACAACTGCAGCATTTAATTGCCTTGGTTATTATGACACACATCGAAGTACAATGTTTAACAGATGACTGAAGCTTTTAAATTATCACAGAAAAAGGTGGACTTTCGTATTCACAATGAATGCCAAGATGCGTCTCATGAGAAACGTTTATAAATCACCCTTGATACAAGCTTCATTTGTGACCCCATGGATACAAGCATGCAAGTAGCTTTGCAATGATACGAAAAATTATTTCTTCCTGCTAGTATGTTTTTGGAATGTCTAATCTAGCCCACAGTTTAGGGTTTCTTGCTAAATCTGCCATCCAGGTACTAACCAGGCCTGATCTTAGCTTTAGGAGCCCAGCCAGGATTGACTATTATAATATATTATTATTATTGTTGTTGTTGTTGTTGTTGTTACTACTACTAATACTACTAATAATAATAGAGTTGGAAGGGACTTTGGAAGTCTTCTACTCCAACCCCCTGCTCAGGCAGGAAACCCTATACCATTTCAGACAAATGGCTGTCCAGTCTCTTCTTTAAAACTTCCAGTGTTGGAGCATTCACCGCTTCTGGAGGCAGGTTGTTCCACTGGTTAATTGTTCTAAGTGTCAGGAAATTTCTCCTTACTTCTAGGTTGCTTCTCTCCTTGATTAGTTTCCATCCATTGCTTCTTGTCCTGTCTTCAGGTGCTTTGGAGAATAGCTTGATTCCCTCTTCTTTGGGGCAACCCCTGAGATATTGGAACACTGCTATCATGTCACCCCTCGTCCTTCTCTTCGTTAAACTCCGGGACCTGAAAAATCTGAAGCTTCAATTAACACCAACTAGTTTTAATATTTCAATATATTTTAGAAAATCATTTTATTACATGGCAATGGGAACTCTTACTCTTCACAGAAAGGTTACAGCTGGGTGTGAAATCTAAAAATTAACAGAGTATCGGTAAAAATACCTTAGAGACACAAATTCAAGTAGTGCAACAGATATCCATGAAAAATGTACAGGTGTATTAGTCCCCTTTAGATGCTACAGAATACAAATTTTTCATCATTTTTTTCTGACATTTGGACCAGCTCCCAAGCTGCTGTATTTTATATAAAGCATAACTTAGGACATGATTAGATGAGCAATCAGAAATAATGCTACCCTTTTAATTGTGACCCAACTGCTTCTATAGGCACTGCCTCCACTCCTGAGACCAGATCCCTAAAAGTAGAGAGCTGTGCTGTTTCTGCTTTTGCTCTCAGGAAAAGGCATGGAGAAAGCCACAAAGGCAGCAATTGGCACTTGACAGAGATCAGGACTGAGATAAGCCAAAATGCTCTTTTTTTTCTTCATTGCATCCACATTTGTTGTTTCCTCACAGAAGCAGATCAGCCATAAAAATGCAACATGAAATACGCTACAGCAGATGCCCTGGATACCGTACACTGACATGGTTTGAAATACAGTTTTATGAAGTCTCCTTTCTAGACTTATATTCCTTCCTCGCAAAGTGAAAGAAGTGAAATGATAATTACACATTTAAGCTATTCGTTTTGGATCAGAAATTAACATTCAGCACTCTATGTGCATATAAATCTGAAAAATCAATGAAAACATTGCTTCTATCTCAACTGGATTTTGCTTATCTTCCTGTTGGGTTCTGATCGGAACTGCCTAATTAAAGCCACACTATTATTTTATTTTGAAAACATTCTCGGATTCCCAGATTTGCATTGAAGTAATTAGCTGCTATGATATTCCCTTCATATTTAGCTGAAATCTGTGCCTTTCCTAAATATCAATTAAATTGAAATGTTCCTTTCATCTTTCATTTTAAAAAATACTGTTCAGTGGCATTCCTGACTTCTCTAGTAAAAGAAGACTTCATTTATTTGGAAGAATTGTATTCTGGAGGGAAAAAAGAAATCTCTTTTAATAGTGCTTGTTTAATACCAAGAAGGCACATTATAAAAATACTAAGATACACAAATCCTGGGTCAGAGAGATTATGGCTTGATTCTATCAACTGAAGGGTATGTTCAATTTGAGAATATAGAAAAGAGTCAGCAAGACTCAATATATCTGACCTCACTTTTTATGCTTTTAAGTAATACTCATTCATACTGACATCAGGAAGATCATACATATGGCCAGCATCTGCAGTTGGTCACTTCCTTGCTTTTTTTCTCAGTATACATACCTATGCATATGCATGTACAAATGCATACACACAGACACACACAGACACACGGAGGCAGAGAATATAATGAAATGGCTTTAGATCAACTAGCTGAACCTGAGGTTGTGCAGAAGAGTCAGCAGCTGAGAAGGCAGAGACTAGCACTCGGTTTCCTTGCTGTCCACTCTGTGTTGGCGTTGCAGTTTAAAAGAGGAGCTTTTTTCACTCCTGGTGACCGGATGATCTGTGAGGTCTTCGAATGATTTGGCAGCTGTACTGCTGTTTGGAAAAGGGTCCTTCTCAAAGCAATCCTCCTCCATATGAGAGTCTGTGCTTGGATCCTCTTGGATAGTGTCCATTCTTTGGTGATCCAGTTTTGGGGGGCCCACTGCCACAGACACGGGTACGATGGACTGCAAAGGCTGGTGCCGACTTGCCGGTGGCACAACAGGGAAAGGCTTGATGATTCTGATGGAGGCTGAATCCATGCTGCTCAACATCTCAGCGTTCTGCAAGAGACAAGCGGGACGTACATTAATGGGAGGAGGAAGAGGAGGAGGAGGATGGTAAACATCTTCCTCAGCAGCTTGCTTTACACAGCATCTTGAGCAAAGTGTTCACAGAAGGCCTGCCTCTAAGGGCCACTAACACGTATTCTGTACATATGGTAAGAGGGCAAGTCCTGTGAACCAGTACAGATAAGAGACTGTTGGGAGAATTCTGGTCCGTACAAACCTCCGCACCGATAATGAAAGATTGACCATTTAAAAGCATTGCTACAATGGGCTGTCGGGAAGTGGTGTACAGTGTGAAACTACTTAATTTCTACAAGATTATTTTTAAACAGGGAGCTATGACAAATTACAACTACGATAAATTGAAACTATCTTAAACTAAAATATGGTTGAATGAAATTAAGAAAGGACATCTGTAGACATCTGCAAGGTATGTATTAATCCTAAGTAACTCAGAAACTGAACCCAGTAGAGAATTCTGAAGTTGTTCTATATTGAGAATTTGATTGTTTGGCATGAACAAGTTTTTCCTGGAAATAACAACTTTTGGAACTGGATTGGGTTCTTGTAACCCAACCTTACACAATTCAAAAACATGATATTATACTTATATGAATTGTTTAAATTTTTGTTTTCTTATCCAATATATGCTGGCTTTTTTGTTCAGCTGAATATACATTTTATAGGTAGTCCTTGAATTGGGACCACAACTGAATCTGGAATTTTGCTTGTATCTCATTGCAGCCGTTGAGTTGAGTTACCATATAACCGGACTCAATTTCACGATTGTTCTTATTAAATGAATCACCTCAGTCATTAAGCAAATCACATGGTCATAAATTTGAATCCAGCTTATTCAGTGGATATTTTTCGATGTAAAGTAGCAAAAAAGTCACAGATACGTGACTGCTGGCTGCTGCAGCTGGTGGTAAATGCATGGCAGTTGCCAAGTGCCCAAAATGTGATTAAAGGACTGCAGAGGTGGTATGACAGTTGTAATTCAAAGTTGGGTCATAAGTAACTTTGAATCTGTTGTAACTCTGAATGGTTGTTAAATGACTAGTTGTAAGTTGAGGACTACCTGATGAAAACTTTATCCAGCAGAGGCTTGTTGTCAACAAAAGCTATTAAAAGTATTCTGCCTCATGAATCCCAGCAACCGGTTAGGGCGCATAGGGTTGGCCTCCTACGGGTCCCGTCTGTTAGACAGTGTTGTCTGGCGGGGCCTAGGGTAAGGGCCTTCTCCGTTGCTGCCCCAGCCCTCTGGAACCAGCTTCCCTCAGAGGTTCGTACTGCTCCCTCCCTCCTAGCTTTCCGGAAACTGCTGAAGACACATCTATGCTGACAGGCTTGGGGCATATGAGCTATGCTCTGCCCCTCGGCCCTAAGAGTGTCCCGTCATCAACGGCTGTGAGTTGAATGTGTTTGTATGTTGTGTGAATGATATTAATTTTTAAATTAATTGTGTTTTTTAATTGTGTTGTTGTTGTGAGCCACCCCGAGTCTTGTGAGAGGGGCGGCATATAAATTAAATAAATAAATAAATAAATAAATAAATAAATAAATAAATAAGTACTAAAAGTATTAATTCAAGCAAACTTACACTTGGACCAAACAGAGATTTGGTGTTTTCTTCATATTGCCTGTCCAATTTCTTGTCCTGTTAAAAGGGGGGAAATCACACCTTTATTTCTATAAACAAATCATTATTTTACAAATAATCAGAACTCAGGAATAGTTATGTCAATCACTAAGCAAGTTAGTGTAACTTTGGAAACAGTTTCAAATTACCTAGCCAATATACTTCTTCCTCCTGCTTTAAAAAACAATAAAGGTGTTTGTAATTAATGTCTTTAAAAAAAAACACCTCAAAGCTCTGAAAAGGAAGCAAATTTTGAGCAATCAAAACATTCCCAAATTACTGGAGATGGGGTAGGAAGGAGTAGAATGAATAAACAGGGAATACTCTTACTGTGAAAAGATCTAAGTATCAAATGCGTAAATACTCAGCATGGATTTTTATAATTATGGACTCAATGCCTTTTACTATAAATTTACACTTGAATTTAAGGCATTTGTTTAAATTAAAACTTACCACACAGTGTACTAGAATACTGAGAGGAATCCAAAACAGCAAGGAGAATACAAGTACAGATCCTACTATGTTGTCTGCTAAAAATTTCCCTGTTTAAAAGAGAAAACCGATTCTAGCAATCTTAGAAGTAAAAAATATGCAAAAATAAAAAGAGGTAAATTTTACACGTCCCTTTTCCCCAACTGATTAGTGCATATGACAAAATGAAATAACTGAAATAGCTTAAATATCAAGATATAAATTATCAATTTTAAAGAGATTTTACTATCAGCAGAGAATGAAAAGGAATGGAAGCTAGACATTTATCCAGGGTATGTATTTTATACTGTTTTCTTATATATCTATCTAATAAACTAAGAAGGATCATCAACTAGCAAATTAAATACAGGTCATCTTTACCTTTGCTTGGTAAATAATTATACAAATTATAAGCCTCGTTTTTATTTTTGCATAACATTTAACAAGTTGTACCATTCACCTTGGAAATACACACAAACCAGTTCCTTCAGTTTGCGTAGCCCTGTATAGCAATAGGATTGGTGCTAATTATGACTCTGTTATCATAGCCAGCATTTCCATAACTGGATTATAAATCCAGAATTATTCCCAACTGGATGGAGGAGAGACACTGTTTTATTAAAACTTTAGGTGCACTAGTTAACACAAATATTTAAATAAGGTGTGTCCAAATCATGGCTCATGGACCACATGCAGCCCTGGACAGCTAATAGCACAGCCCCACAAGATTTTAAACTTTTAACATTATGTGATTTTTTAAAAAAAGTTATTTATATACATTAATTATATTATATACTTTATATGCAGCCCAAGACAATTCCTCTTCACTCAATGTGGCCCAGGAAAGCCATAAGTTTGGACACCTATGATTTAAATAATTGCAAATATGCAATTTATATCAAAACCTTCCTGATCATTATCTGGTCAATATTAGATATATTCATGCTACCAAATTTATTGACAAATCTGCTTTTTAACTATCACATTTCAAAAAGCAAACAGAATACTACATGAAGTAGAAAAGGTGGGCTGAAAGTAAGATTTCAAGCAGTGGAAGATGCATATCTTACCAAATGTATTGATGCTAAGCTGATCAATGAAAACCCAAAGTCGTTCAATCACATCCTGCACACGCTTATCACATTTGCCCTGTAAGAAACAATGCTGGCTTAGTAAACCAAGTTTCCATCATAATGACAGAACAACCTATCTAAAGAATAATGAGACACAGAAAAAGCAGGTTAAGTGCAACAAAACTTGGTAATGAGTTAATTTCCTATAAAACCGCACCATCAATCAATTTGAAATAAGAAAACTACGAACTATTGGTAGATTTGCAATTTCATTACAAAATAAGCTTTGTTGCTGGGTTTTCTTTCCCCTAATAACACCACAAAATATGACAGAATACAAGAGATGAAAGGATGTTGGGGAAGGGGAGCTGATATTGTCTTGATCAGTTACCTGGACATTTTTATGCACAATGGATTATTTAGTTGGGAGACTTAGCTGCCAATGCAAAGAACTGCTTGATCTGGCCAAATTTAATTATCCTTTGGATAGCAACACCCTGTACCAGATTCATTTTCTTTCTTTTTCTTTCTATCTTTCTTTCTTTCTTTCTTTCTCTCTTTCTTTCTTTCTCTTTCTTTCTCTCTCTTTCTTTCTTTCTTCTTTCTTTCTCCTTCCTTCCTTCCTTTTTCAAACACACATTTCCACGTAACATGCAAAATAGGTATGTGTTGTGTGTGTGGATGTGTAACATGGAAAATACCTTAATTTCGGGGACTTCCAGTTTTGCGTCACAGCAAGACGGACGCAGGATGGCAGAGCTCTGCCCTCTGCGCCCAATTTCGCCTTGCTGAGGGCCCTAAAAAGGCCTAAAGTTGCCCCAAAGAAGTGATGAAGAAGGAGGGGTGTCTCGTAATCACAGAGAGATGGCAGTCTTTCTGTTCGATCAGAGAAAAACCCTCCAAACCGGCAGGGGAAAGACTGGCTGCTGACAACCAAAGAAGAAAAGCACGAATTAACATATTGTAAATAGCATGTTTGGAACTGGGTGAGAATATCAATCATTTTACTATTTTACATCTGAATTTCCTGGGAAAGGCTCCCAAGAAACTAAAAACCTCCAAATGTGAACAGAAGCTGTGTTTTAATTTCTATGGGGACAGAAATATACAATATTGAAGTGGAAGTAACATAAAGCTACAGATTTGAAATTTGAGAACTGAGATAATAAAAAAAACCATTGAGGTGAAACATAAGAAATCAATCCTTTGTTTTAAGAGTGGAAAATAGATTTTGAATGACATCTAGTGGTGGATCTGAGTACAGCACTATAACTAGCTTCCTGCCTGCTTGGTGATTCCTAGCCTATGGGAGAACAGCTGGCAATAAAGGGAAATATTTTGGCATACTTATCACCCTGACCTTGTTGGACTATAAATACCCACTAAGCTTGGACTTTTAATTTCAAGAGCTAATGGAAGAGAAAGAAAAACTTGACCTTTGATTACGTTTGGCTGGGAGAGACTGTTGAGCTGTTTTCAGGGAGGTTGAACACTTTGAACATTGTGGATTATAACCTTGCCTGACTGACAATTTTTGGATGCCTGAGACAAAGGATCACTATAAAATATTGCTTTTGGGACTGGACCTGTATTCTAAAATCTATTGGATTATAAAGACTGCATATAAAGACCAAAAAACAAGAGGAAACTTTGTTTTACTGAGACTGGTGATATTAGAGGATCTCCTGGAATGATGCCTCAAGAAAAAACAAACACCTTTCAGAAGGAAATATACTCTATGCTACAACTAATTCAGCAAACAATTGTTGCATACAAAGAGTACATAAAAAGAAACCACAATGAGACTAAAAATAATTTAGATAATATAAATAGCAAATCTACAAATTAAATCTACAACCAGAAAGTTCCCAGACAATGACTACAAAGTATGAACAAATAAGAGGAAATGGACTAGAGACGGAAGAGATGAAAGAAGGAAAATATAAACTACAATACACAAATAAAATACTGCAATGTCCATAACAATGAAATTGCAAAAGACTCTTTACCCTTAAGCTCGCAAGATGCACCTGATGCACAAGGAAGATTTGGGGGAATGGAAATGTTAGGAGAACTGTTACAATTTGGGAATCAAAAGATGAGGGGAGAAACTGAGGAAGAAGGAAGGTGGAATTGCTTAAGGAACATAATTAGGCGGAATTCCCCTCAAAAATATCCTACATAAATTGTCTTCCTCCTGCCAAGCAACTTTCATAAAAATAGAAAGAAAATTTCTGGATGATTTAATTGCCTTCGCTTGGAAAGCTACTTTCCAAGAAAGAAAGCGAGAGTTAGATTTAAAAAAACAGAAGATTTGACCTAGTAGAGGAGGCATCATATGTTTAAGTACTTGTTTGAATATGGTTAAAAGAACACATGACCCTTAGATATATTTAGACTTTTATAATGAAAGATATGATTTAGAATTAAAATAGCATTTTTTCTCTTCTTGTGATATGGGAAATATGAAAATAAGAGGATTGGTATGAATAATTTTTTTAGCTATATAAATGTAATTAACATTGAGAAAAATCATACCTGACAAAGACACTTTAAACATTGATGGGAAATTAAATCTTAACAAGAGCACGAAAAACAGGATATTGATTAATGAATTTACATTATTTCTATAATATTAATAAAATGTGATGAAGATATTTATATCTAACTCTGCATACATCAATAATATCAAGAATTTTACGAGGACTGCTTCTTAATATGATCTTATGTTTAATGTCGATTGTTTTAATAAAAAAATTTACATTAAAAAAAAAGAATTGTAATTGTGTAATGAAGGGGGAAATGGAAAAAATATGGGGAAGAAAAGAGGATCAGGGGAAAAATACTGGATTGTGCAGTATTGAATAGACTTATATTGAAGAATTTAATGTCAAACATGTGAACCCAGACAACATGTTGTTTACTAAGCTCTAAAGATTGTAATTCTTAAAAATTAACAAAACTTTTAAAAAACAGGAAAAAAAAGAAAATGCCTTAATTTCACTATAGATCAAATTAATTGGATGGTTGTTTGGATCTCAACACTCAGCCCTTACATAGGATATGTAGGTAGAGGTAGAGAAGAAATTATTTGCTCCTAAGGCTAAACATAGGTAGACCAAAAAAAGGAGCATTAATGAACAAATGAAACCGATAAAAAGAAAATACAATGGGCTGCAAAAACATAACAAAAGCTGCACAACAGGTGGTCCAAGAATAAAACTAATAGAGGCATCCTCAGTTAACAATGGTAATTGGAACCACAAATCCATCATTAAGTGGAAATGGTCATAAAGCCCAGTGTCACATGATTGCACCGGTTACCAGCAGAAGTTCCACTTGTGGTTGTTCAGTAAATCCCATGAGGTTGTTAGGTGTGACAACACATGATTACCATTTACAACCTCCTGCTGGGTTCTCCACTGGCTTTGCACGTTGGAAGCTGGCAATGAAGGTTGCAAATGGTGAACATATAACCATGGGATGCTGCAACCATCTTAACTGTGAGTCAGTTGCCAAGCACCCAAGTTATGTTCACATGACACTGGGCTTGCCAGCTGGAAAGCTGACAGCCTATTTAGGTTCAAGACCCAAATGCCAAGTGAGCTCCCATTCTTGCCCTAGCTTCTGCCAACCTAGCAATTTGAAAGCATACAAATGCAAGTAGGTAAACAGGTACCACTTCGGTGGGGAAGGTCACTGCATTCAATGCTTTCTGCTGGCCACCTGATGAGAGAAGCATCTTTCAGACAACGCAGGCTCTCTAGTCAAAGAATCAGAGATGGGCACTGCCGTCTTGAGTCGGTTATGACTAGCGAGGGAAAATCTTTAAAGCTTTGTTTCAATTATCAAAAAAAGGGAATAAAGCAATTTCCAGGCTGTGGGACCAACATCCAGGGATAGATAAAAAGAGAACACATCCTGATCATGTATGCATACTCACATTCATGTCACAGAATCCCACAGTGCAGGGCTTTCCCTTCCTCAAATATAAGAAATTCTGGCTGGCATCACGATAAGGACTGCATCTCCCAGATTTATCTCGACAGCAGATTTTGCAGGAGTTATCTGTTTCTGAATTTTTTTTTAAAAAAAAGGTAAGGAAAGTTATTTTGGCTCTTAACCCTCTTGTTTCATACTGGAAACCATTTTCCTTTGTTAATTATATGTCTTTATGATCCCCAGATCATAAAAATGAAATATTTAATGTGATGTAAACACCGAGTACGTTCAGCACAGTAAGAAAAACTATGGAATTTCATTAAATCCTAGGGCAAAATGAAGCACAAAGTTTCCTTTCTTAATTAAACCCAACAAAAACAGTGTTACATTTCACTGGATCTAAAAACTAGTGCCCACTGCAAACCAATTTTGTCACATACAACAGGATACAAAAGTAAGCACTTAACGAAATGTTTGTTAACAACAGAAAACAGATCATTCTTCAAAAGATTTCACAAGTCTTCCAATCATTCCCACACATTGCTGATTACTGACTTTTTGTGAATTCCCTAGTTAACATGCATGGCTAGGGATAGATTAACTTCTGCATTTGCTGTCATATATCATGAGACGGTCGTAAGTCAAGGCAGTCACAGGACTGATCTGATTTTACATCTTTTCTAATGGTCCTTAAACAAATGCAATGATCGTAAAGTGAACACAGCTGTCATAAAGTGAATGCCGCAATCATTAAATGAACCCATTGCCCACAATGGATGTTTTTTTTTTAACCAGAAGCCAGAAGTAAACATCAGTTTCTGGCAAAAAAAAAAAAAAAATCATAAATTACAATCAGATGACTGCTGGATACTTCAAATGACTGTAAAAACACGTGGTTGCCAAGTACCCAAGATTTGATCACGTGACTGGGGATGCAGCCAACAGAACTTTGAATCCAGATTGTAAGTACCTTTTGGGGCAGGGGAGGGGGGCTTCTGTTGCAACTTCAAATGTCACTAAACGAGCAGTCATAAATTGAGGACTACCTGTATTAAAAATGAAGAGCTATTTGAAGGTGTGTGTGTGATTCTTCCACATAGGGGGAGAGATTCTTGGCAGAAAAGAGTCCCAAAGAGAGCAGGGCATTATTAAAAATGACAAGGTTCTCCTCACATTCCCAAAGAATGGGGGTCCCTGTGCTAATCCTGCTTTTTTTTCATGGTTCCTTACATACGCAGCGGACAAGCGGGATGGGACTTCAGGAGAATGTGGAGCCATGATAAAGTGGGAAAGTAGAAAGCCTGAGAAAGAAACTCCACACAATTCTGCTTTGGAGTGATTAGAAATGAGCAGGAATAGAAAAGGCCACCGACAGGCTTTCAAGACTCCATTACAATCCGCTTGTCACCTTTTCAAGACCCTCAGCCACTCCTGTTCCCTGACCTAGCAGGACTGATCTCAAGGCCTGAAGAAAAGAGCTACTTTCCATGCCAGGGAGAACTTGGAAAATCTGGATCCACAATGGAAGAAAAGCCCCCCCCCCACTCCACATATAACATCCCTGAAAGGGATGTCAGGGTTGGGGGGGTAGCTAGTGCATTCAATCCCTTCTCTTTAAATGCCAGGGTAAACGTACTAGTTTTCTGAGCATCCAAAGGAGGCTACAGAGTACTTAAGAGATTTCATTATTTTTGGAAGGATAAGGACAAGGAAGAGAGCCAAATCTATAAAGAGGTCTATAAGTAACTCCCAAAAGAAATTTAGGAGAAAAGGAAGAGAAAATAAATGCCTCTGAATGAAAAAAAAAATGCTCTAGGTCTAGGAGAGCCCACCCCAAAAAAATCAAACTAATTTTATTCCAATCCAGGTCAATGAAAGTTATTCTAAAAAAAAGCAGGCAATATCTGCCTTTGGTCCTCAATTCTGGATAAGATGCTTCTTGAGAAGAGGATCAAGCAAACCTTTAAGATCAGAGGACAGGGAGGCTGTCAGCCCACTGAGACACACTCTCCCTTAACTGATACACCCATATTTATGCCCAATAATCCTCGGTAAACTCTCTTTTGCCCCGTAGCTCCAGGAGTCCATCTTCAATGGTCAGGGTCCTGACTGAGGAGAAAAACCCTGAAGGAAGAGCTCTCACTCAGAGACCGAAGGCGGCATTGGCCCGAGGGAAGCAGACAAATAGGCTGAACTCACCATTGCAAGCACACGAACGGAGGCTCTTCTCCCACTCACAGAAAGGGACGCATTCGCCATCTTTGCATTTGCCCAAATCCACGCAGACGGTGTCATCCAAGGCATTCCAAGGGGGAGGACAATCACTACTATTCCCTGTAAGTGGATTTAACATCGTGGTCTGTTTAGTAATTTTATGCTGTTGCCTCCCATCCCCACTCCCCCCGTCACTTCTGCTGAGGTACATCTTGGTTCATGTTTATCCTACCTTTATAAATAACTCCAGCCAAATACTCTTCCCTTGACCTATTTTCCCCACAGCAACAACAACCCTGTGAGATGAGTTCGTTGTGAGGGAGTGACTGGCCTAAAGTCGCTCAGAGTGACTGACCTAAAGTTCATGCCTAAAGCGGGACTAGAACTCGCAATCTCCCTGTTTCTAGCCTTGTGCTTAACCAACAACCCCAATTGTCTTTCATGTTGTCATCTTGTGGCTCCCTTGTTGAAAGACGAGCAATGGAAATGCTTTTTTTTTAATTATTCCTCTGAACAGATCAGCTTAAGAGAAGAACTCTTGATTGTGAGACCATTTTAATCTTTCCATTTAGGATTATTGTAATTTGTGTGAGTTGGAAGTACTGTAGCACTTACCCTCTTCCATCCTTAGCAACACTGAAATGGCTTTTTGCTTGGAGAGCTAGTCGCTACTGGTCATCTCAGCCCCCTTTGGCCCGTGGGTGGAGCGCATTCTCCTCGCACACCTCAGTACCTACCATGGCCGCCAGCCACTTGCGCAGGTCCACTAGGCCACCGCCCAGAGCTACAGGCCCGCCCAGCACAAAGGAGGTGAAGTGGTCAGCTAGGAAGCTCCTCATAGAGATGGTAGAGCACACCCAGGGCCAGCAGGCAAAAAGCCAACCCAAACGGGGAAAGCCGGATCCCCATCGGCGTCGTGGCCACCCAGGCCCAGCAGAGATGGGGGGAGGCACGCAAGCCTAGCTGGGACTGGGGGGCCATGGCACCGATGGAGATCTGGCTTACCCCACTTGGGGTGGCCTTTGGCTTGCTGGGCATGGGCGTGCTCTACCACCTCTACTCAAGCTTGCTAGCTGGCCATTTCACCTCCTTTGTGCTGGGCGGGCAAGATGCTCCAGGCAGCGGTGGTAGCCTAATGGACCTGGGCAAGCTGCTGGTGGCAGCGGCCCGAGGCAGCGCTAAGGGGCATCGTGTGTGCAAGAGGAACAGGCTCCACATGTGGGCCAAGGGCAAAATATGCAAAGGGGGTCAAGGAGATGACCAGCAGCAACCTGCTCTCCATCCGCAAGCAAAAACAGATGGGATGGAGTAGGCGCGTCCGGTGGTCTGCATCACGCACTTTCCTCCTCCGCCTATTGCTGGAGGGCTAGCCCGGTATTCACAGCGGGCTACAGAGCCCCAGAGTGCACCAGTCAATGGGCCGGCAGGCTGTGGCTGCTGACGGACACTGTTGGTCCCCATGCGCTCACTGTGTGCAGGGGCCGATGGTGTCAGGCAGCAGCCGCCCCGGCTCCTGCCTCGCCTTGCCTTGCCCTGCGGCAATGACATCCCTGCCCTGCCTCCTGCCTTGCCTTACCCCGCAGGACGAACCTCCTGCCCATTGTCCCACCCACCAGAGACCCCCTAAATCTCCCCTAACCCTGCCCGGCCCCCACAGGCATCCCTCCCCATGAGCAACATCCAGGTGACCACGCCCACGCCCACCCCAGCCATGCCCACTCAGTATGCCATGACCACTGCAGCCACACCCACCTAGTGGTCACGCTCACCCAGGAGAACCACTGGAACACTTTCTCTCCCATTCACTCATGTGTTGGTTACCTTATGGCTACAGCAGTGCACACTACACTTCCCTGAAAGCCACTTGGAAGTTGCAGCTGGTCTAGAATGTACCAGCATAGGCAGCTGTGGGCATGCCCTTGCCTGCCTGCACGACATTTTTGCTCCATGAGCTGCAATGGTTGCCAGTAGATTTCCAGCTTCAAAGTTCTGGTAATTACCTATAAAAGCCCTTCATGGTATGAAGCCTGATTATCTGTATCCAAACCCTTATAACTGATATCTATCCCACACTGTCTGACAAAGTTGGCATGCTCCCAGTCCCATTAATTGCACAATGTCACCTGGTAAGAGCCAGGAAATGAGTATTCTCTATCATGGCACCTGCCCTCTGAAACAGCCATTTCCTGAGATCTATACAGCCCTCACCATGGCCTTATTTAAACTAGCCCTTGAAAATGGGCGCTATCCCCAGGCCTTGGTTACAAGAAGTGATAGCCCTCTTGGTAATGTTCTAGTTTTACTAAATGATGGTTTGTTTTTTCTAGACTTTAGATTTTCTGTTTGTGTGTGTTTTATTACATTTTTACTGAGTATTCTAATTGGGACAACCTATACATTTTACAGATAAGAAAATTAGCCTGAAAATATACTTTAATTTTTTGTGTGCATCTTGGGTTTTTTTTGAGAGTTAGGATTATGAGGGTTAAGATACAGATAATCAGGCTTCACACCATGAAGCTCTTTGTAGGTAATTAATTACCAGAACCTTGAATTACAGCTTATCTCAGTTTTTTTGGGGAGTGAAAGATTATAAGCTCAAATTTAGCATCTGGTAGGATGCTCAGTTCAAAAGCCTGGCCAGGAGAAAGGAGTAGCACATAAGCATATTTATTTATTTTATTATTTATCTATTTATAAAATTTATTGGCTGCCCACCTTACCATCAAGGTAACTCTGACAGTATCTTTTTCAGTCAATTTCTGTTTTGGAAGCACATTTGTCTTGGAATGAACATTCATAATTTATTAATAAAACTATATAACTGTCTTTCCAGAACTAAAACATACAGGATGTACTACTGAAAAATTGAAATTAAAAACAAAAATAGTTTAGGACAAAAGACAGAAAAACAAAGGACTCACCTGTGCAGTAGGATTCCCCTTTACAAGTTGCATTGATAGCTTCCTGGCACTTCTTATCTGCACTTTCAAATTGGCATCTTTTACAGCAGGGGCTGTTTCGGTCACTAAGCAGATTGGCAGAAATAATAAAATATCTAAATTGATAAACTCCAAGAAATAGCAATGAAAAAAATGTCATGAAGGTTGTATACTTAAAAAAAAATCTGTATTTTTTTTTTTTACAGAAACTGTGTTAGATAATTTTCATCCTGTCTCCAACCTTTCCCATGGGTTAAAATGTTAAAGAGTTCTGTTCATCCCCTTTTCCTACTTACCATTTTTATATGAAGCCAATGGGCAACATTATTGACTGGCATGATGTTAGGTGGCCTAACTACGTTGCTGACACTCAGCTATAGATGTCTATCCTAGGGCCAATAAGTGGCGCTGTTGAGGTCCCTGGAGGCTATCTATGGGAGTCTGGATGGGGAAGAACGGGCTTCAACTCACCCCACATTTTAAGCTCCCTCCCACGAGATCCTGATTTTCTCAATGGGGTTCTACTGCCACACAAAGAATTGGTGCACATAATAGGGGAGTTTTTTTCTGGAATCACAACTCCTGTTTGAAGAACTGGAAGCCACGGCCAGGAGACCGTCTGCAGATTGGCCTTGTGTGCCAATTGTACTCTTTCCTAGGTTGGGAAGTATTATTTACAATGACTCATGCCTTGATTACTTGAATGAATAACGGCAATGCGCTCTATGCGGGGTTACCCTTAAAGAGTACTGTTGCTGGTCCACAATGCAGTTATACAAATGTATCGCGGTATGCCTATATTACACCACTGTGAGCTGGTGGAATTCAAGGTGCTGATTATCACTTAGAATGCCCTTCAAACACGGGACCTTTCTCCAATGGTTCCTGCCAGGTCCAGTAGTTTATTTATTATTTAATTAATTAATTAATTAATTAATTAAATTTGTATGCCGCCCCTCTCCCAAGACTCGGGGCGGCTCACAACAAGAATATGAACATAGATAAAAAACAATAATAATTACATCCAATTAAAAAAATCATCACACATACAACAAGCAAACACAATCAAGTAAACACTCAACAATGGAAGGAGATTCCTCGGCCCGGGGGCAGAACAAGGTTCATACCCCCCAAGCCTGTCGGCATAAATAGGCCTTTAAAAGTTTACGGAAAGCTAGGAGAGAGGAGGCAGTACGTACCTCCGAAGGAAGCTGGTTCCAGAGGGCTGGGGCAGCAACGGAGAAGGCCCTTGTCCTAGGGCCCGTCAGATAACATTGTTTGATGGACGGAACCCGTAGGAGGCCAGCCCTATGCGCCCTAACCGGTCGCTGGGATTCATGAGGCTGAAGACGGTCCCGCAAATAACCTGGTCCATTGCCATAAAGGGCTTTATAGGTCATAACCAACACTTTGAATTGTGTTCGGAGACCAATAGGTAGCCAGTGCAGCTCGCGGAGAGCTGGGGTAATATGAGCATGTCTTGGGAGACCCAAGACAGCTCGCGCGGCTGCATTCTGGACTACCTGCAGTCTCCGGACATTCTTCAAAGGCTGCCCCATGTAGAGGGCATTACAGTAGTCGAATCTCGAGGTGTCAAGGGCATGGGTGACTGTGAGGAGTGACTCCCGGTCCAAATAGGGCCGCAACTGTTTCCAGCAGGATGGCCGTGCTCCGGTCGCCCTTTATTAGCCAGGGCCATTTGTCAGAGCCCAGAAGCAAGTCTTCTGGGTTACAGTGCTGGCCCTCTGGATCCTCCTCCTCCCCAAGATCACCCTGACCCTGCTGGTGTTTCATTAGTCCCTGAAGCCGGGAACCTCCTTTGTATGTGAAGCCTGGAGGCAGAGTGGGCTTGTCAATGACGCTTTTTTTTTTATGTGATTGCGGTTGTGTGGATTGTGTCAGATTGTCCTTGCATGCTATATCCTGTATTGTGATAATGATGGAGATTTGTTTTTGTTGGTTGTTGATTTTTATCTTATGTTCATCATCCAGAGTCGGAACAGAAATGGGTATAATCATTAGTATAATAAAGTTTGTAACATTCTACATCCTGTGTTCTAGTGTTAAAATTGTTTCAGAAGATGTCTATCTATTGCTGTGCTACCCATTGTACCTTATGTCGCAATGGTGACATAAGCCACATGAAGTACATACTTAGGTAGTCTTATTTGAATTACAAAGTTATACACATTAGATATTATTACCAAAACATCGATCATTAATTAAAAAATCCTTATTGGATACATACCACCGTTTCATTTGTTTACTTTAATATAGGAAAACAAAGACTCAAGTGACACACACACACCCACACCCTTCATTTTTGTTCCTTCTGTAGCCATTTTTTTTTTAAATTTTAAATTCACTACTGCCTCACCTGCATTTTGCGTTTGGCTTTAGCTTGCAGTCAGAGGTGCAGCAAAGATCGTTCTGAAGATTCAAGAGGCCAGGGTCACACTCCTCCCCTTCATCCACTCTGGAATTGCCACATACTTTGTTGGTCCGTTCTTTGAAGCATTCTGGGGCCTTGGCCTGTATGGTCTGAAGAATGGATGCTTTACTGCAGTTTGAAAACATCTAAAAAGATTATAGGAGAGTGGGGAAAATAATAGCTGTAAAATGCTGTTATTTGCAAATGTGGTCAGTCGCAAACTTTGGTATAGAATTCACCCACCCGAGGCCCCTGTCAGCCCCCCCATTACGCAATCAATGAAATCCATTAACTCAGGATCTCTTGCCACAGTTCAGAACACAGAGTGGGTATTTTTAGCATCCATCTTGATTTCTAATGCTTTATTCCTGATTTTAACATTTTCTCTTCTTTTCTTTCTTTTCTTACCTTTTCTCAAACCAGTCGGTATTTTTTAAAAAGTGCAATGAAACACTGTAATATTTGCAAAGGTAAATTAAACTGAAATATAAAAATTAAAAGATCATCCCAACATAAAGGAACGCTATTTATACATGGAACAACATGGAGATTTTTTTAAAAAATACCTTGTTGTTTTCATGGTCCCCGCTCACAGCAATAGGGTACATAACGTATTTTCCGCCTTGATCTTCAGTGGGAGCACATTCCAGCATGCTATCAGGATCGTGCTCTGCCCCAAAATTATGTCCCAACTCATGAGTAGTAACTAAGTCAGCTTCCTGTTAAATGAAAACAAAATGATGTTATCTAGTTGGGTAATGAAATGTCTGCAAGCAAAACCAAGCTCAGAGAGCGCCAAGGTCTCCACAAACCAAACTGTTGCAGCTAAACCCCAGAAGCAAAGAGATATCTGAATATGTCCAGCTGCCCACTGTATACTGCAGTATACACAACATCTTCCAGAAAAGTGTCAACTATAACAGGGACAATGCTAATCAGTTAGAATTCTCTGAAGCAGCATACAAAATACAGAACTTGCCACATAGATCCGGGAAAAAAAACCTTAAGTCAAACAATTATACCACAGACTAGTACAACAAAAAGCAGAACCAACTCAAGCAGATGACATAAAAACCTTAAAAACCTAAAGAAGGACTAAACCAGTACCATCTTCTCAGCAGACAATGTACCCAACATGGTTATGTCTGTCCATTATGATTACAATGGACAGAAGATTATCCATACAAAATGCCAAAAAATTACTTGAGGCCAAAAATTCTACATTCCAGTAAACATCAACCTAATAACATAAACTGGACAACCTGATTAAGAGAACCCTCAATGACCTAACCAATAAAGGTCAAATCATTAAAAAAAAACCAGTGGCAGATGAAAAACTGTGTACCTTTGTCTGCCATGCTTCTGTAGACCCCTCAAAATACACAAGCCCAGCCTACCTCTTCATCCAACTGTATCATTAATAAAGAGGCCAACATACAGCATAGCCAAAAAAAAAACCCTACAAAATCTTGTACATCTTACAGAGGGTAACAAATAATCTATCAACTCCTCATTACAGGGCCTCCAGAGAGCTAAAGACAGAAAAATAGAAGATGCAGTTATGGAAATATCCAGAATAAGCCTCATTACCTATTTTCCGTGTGATGGAAAAAAAATCAGAGGAACACCCGTGGGATCACTACTATGAGGACTCATAGCACAAATCACAATGCAAGGTCTAGAAACTACAGCACTCCCACATGTATTTCTCATAATAAAATTGTACTAGAGAAGATACATGGAACAATGAACGGCATCTTCAAATGAGTACAATTCACAAGGGAAATAAAGAACACCCTAGACTTCCTGGATATCCTCATCAGCAAAGGAAATGGCAGCAAATAAATGCAAGTCTAAACAACCCACACTAACCAAGTACTCCATTTGTGAAGTAACAATCCAATCTCCCACAAGAGGAGCTGTGTGAGAACATTATTCAGAAAAGTACAAAAGTACATTGCAGCAATCCTAAACACCAGAAAAAAGAAACAGACCACCTATACAAAATCTTCCAATAAAATGGATATCTATGCAACTTTATCAAAAGGTGCCTGACCCACTCAACTCATTGCAGCACAACCAACACAAGCTATGAAAAGAACATAGCAACATCTCATAAACAACCAGCAGATTATTATAACCATCTGGCATCTCTGTAGGACACAAGTCAATAAAGTCCTCCATAATAGCCATTATGCAGGACAAATAGGCAGAAGACTAACAGAATACATCCATGAAAACCAGCTATCAGCCAGAAGACATCCCTTCATCTCACAAGACGTGGAGAGATTCAAACAAAGTTTTGAATGGGAAACTGCAGGCATCCTAGATCAAAAGGTAAATTTAACTGAGTCCCTGTGGACTTTATTCAGCTAACGGGCAGTGCTCATCTCTGTTTCAAGGCCATTGAGATGGTGCTGTCTGAAAATATTTCTGCAGTCATGTGGCCAGCATGACATCACATGGCTGTTACCTTTCCACCGAAGCGGTACCTATTTATCTATCTGAATTTGCATGCTTTTGAACTACAAAGTTGACATGAGTTGGGGTGAGGAATGGGAGGCTCACTCCATTGGAGCTTGGGTTGCAAACTTGGGCTGCTAGCTTTCCAGCCGACAAGCACAGTGTCTTAACCACTGAGCACCAGGGCCGCCCCATCCTAAATCCAAAAATGCTAGGGAATTCTTGGAAACTTGGCATTCAGACAAATCAGCCATCAATAATTATTTTCTCTATCACACAATACCAGGACAAGGGGGCACTCCCTAAAGCTCATAGCTAAGAAAGTGAGGACAAATAAAGGGAAATATTTCTTCACCCAGAGAGTCGTTGATTTATGGAATTCACTTCCTGAAGGGGTCGTGACAGCTGTCAGCCTTGACAGCTTCAAGGCAGGGCTAGATAGATTCATGGATGCAAAGTGTATCGGTGGTTATTAAAACGGATGTCCATGTGCCGCCTCTATGTTGGTTGAGGCAGGCAGGATTCCCTTGAGTACCATTTGTTTGGGGGTCAAGGGAAAGGGAGGGTTTTGCCTTCTCTTTCTGCTCAAGATCCCCATGTACATTTGGTGGGCCACTGTGTGACACAGAATGCTGGACTCGATGGGCTTTGGCCTGATTCAGCATGGCTCTTCTTATGTTCTTATGTTTAATAAACACAAAAAATAAGCCATATTTATACATCGTTCAAAAACATACTTTTCAGCAGCCAACTCCCAGATAGATAAGAATTAACATCAGTCAAACAGAAAACAATAATCTAATCAAGGAACTACTAAGGAGAAAACCACACTCCACCAAAACGGCAGGCCAAGCTACTATATAGAAATAGGAAGCAAACCCCACACTCACTCACACTGATGATGGTACTTATTTGGGTAATGAAACATCTGCAAGCAAACAACCAAGCTCAGAGAGGACCAAGAACACCAAAGTGCAATCCTGAACTATAACATATATTATCTTGTGTTAGAAGACAAGACTTCATTATAATTCTGTTCAGTTAGCTGACTTCGACTTCTGACAGTAGGACCAACAATGCTCCAAAGATTTCTGTTACTATATAGCTGGTTGCAAAATTTTAGGCACACGTAGTTGTTCGATTCAATAAATGCCTAAGTGAACAGAAGCTGACACAACTTCTACACGCTATAAAGCTAAACATAACACCTTCTGCAGATTGGTGGCTGCCAGCAGTTCGGCAGTTCGAGTCTCACCGGCTCAAGGTTGACACAGTCTTCCATCTTTCTGAGGTTGGTAAAATGAGGACCCAGATTGTTGGGGGGGGGGGAAATATGCTGACTTTGTAAACTGCTTAGAGAGGGCTGTAAAGCACTGCGAAGTGCAAAATGCAGCTGCGCGAGCAAGTTGTGGGCCTTCCGCGTTGTGCCCACATTTCACCAACTCTCCGCATGCTGCATTGGTTGCCTATTGGTCTCCGAGCCCAATTCAAGGTGTTGGTTATTACCTATAAAGCCCTTCATGGCATTGCACCAGGATACTTACGGGACCGCCATCACATACTTCTCTACGACCGGTGAGAGCGCACAGGGTTGGCTCCTCCGGGTCCCGTCAGCGAAACAATGTCGTCTGGCGGGCCCTAGGGGGAGGGCTTTCTCTGTTGTGGCGCCCGCCCTCTGGAACCAACTGCCTCCTGAAGTCCACGTTTCTCCGACTCTCCTGGCCTTCCGGAAAAATCTAAAAACTCATCTTTGCCGGCAGGCCTGGGGATGATTGTGGTTGATTGTTGAATTGAATGTGTGTTTTTATTGATTTTTTAGATATCTTTGTTTGGGTTTTTTTTATTGTAATTCATTGTTATATATATGTTGTTAGCCGCTCCGAGTCCCCGTAGAGGAGCAGCATATAAACACAAATAAATAAATAAATAAATAAATAAATAAATAAATAAATAAATAAATAAATGTTATGTCTGGCCCTTCTCAGCTTAGTAAAATCCACAGTAGTATGTCTTTAAGAGTTTTATTTAACACATTTCAAGAGATTCATTGCAAAGCAAGCTGCTGGCATTTTGTTGGCCGGAACGGCCAATTCTGATTTATTTACATTCCGCTTAAACATGCTCTCCCTCCCTTCCAATTAACTCACTCTTTATCTGTAAAGTTGTCCAAGAGCTCATTAATCTTCCGTAGAGTCCAAAAACACCAGAAAACTAAGTTCAAACGAACTGGGCAAGGCATCAAGCTACTCCTTGATAGTAACGTTGCTCGTGACAAAGAATTAGTCCCTCCTTTATCTTCTAATATAGTTTCCGATACGTCACTTCCCCCATTACTTCCTTTTTCCACGTAACTGACACCTCCGCCTATCAAACCTTCGAAATCTCGGATCAAGCCATCTCTCTTCCTGTTCCAAATCTGACTCATCATTTTGAGAGTCTGAGTCAGACTGCATACAAATCTCCTCATTATCTAGCTCGGCTGCCGGGAGGGGAAAATACCCAGAGGGGCCTGGTTGTTCTCCATCATCATCTGACATTTCCCCAGCTGGTCTAGAGACACTCACAACACTAACTAACTAACTAACTAACTAACTAACTAACTAACTAACTAACTAACTAACTAACTAACTAACTAACTAACTAAATAAATAAATAAATAAATAAATAAATAAATATAAGTCTAAGTGCTATTACTAAGTGGTATCTTTCTGCAAATCTGAATGCATACTATTTACATAAAATTCTTTACAAGTTGAAAGTAATAAAACAGCTTTGCTGGCTGAGGAATTCTGGGAGTTGAAGTCCACAAGTCTTGAAATTGCCAAGGTTGAGAACCACTGCATTAGACAATTAGCCCCCAAAAGCAACATTACTGATTTCCTTAAAATGGTATCCATAATTTATTTGCAATACCTTTGTAAGGATTGTTTTGCCATAGTTCTTTGTGCTGGTTAAGCCACTGTTAAGATAGACAGCTTTTCCTGGTATCGAATTAGAATAAGCTAGGAAAAAGAAGATAAAAATATCAAGTTAAGTCTCATTCAATACTGCTGGACCATTGTGGGATACGTGCAGGATTCACAATCTTAGGAACATATTTTGACAATTCTCTTTGACTGATGCTTCTCTCAATTGTGCTATCTCGCTAGGGAAGGGAAACAAAGAGTACAAACGTGCCACTCTTTGTTGGCTGTGTTTTAGGAGTTAATGCTTGATGCCAATTTAAATCTAAAGAAACTAGATTTTCTGGAAAGTTCAAGTCTCTTTTCAGCTTTGAGACTTTTACAGAAAGTCTTCGACACTTACCATGTTTCTGTCCTGCCTGAACTTGCATTAAGTTATTTCTACAAAATAAATTACTAGCTTTTTCAATAATGCCTATTGGCCCATAAGCCTGAAAAATGAAAATGATGGGAAAATGTAATCTACTGCATGTTTGGACACGTACACATCTTCCCGGAAAAAATTAAGCAGGGACAATAAGTAATGGAGGTAGCAGGTACCATTCTAATAAAGCAATAATGCAGGATAAGTTTATGTTCCCCATGACAGTCACTCTGTAAACAAGAAAGCCCACCTCCAAGCAGGCCTTTTGTGCAAATGCCAGAACATAGCCTCAACATTTCAAATCTTCCTCCTGGTCGAAAAGGATTGCTGTAAGTCACCGGCTCATCTTAACTGCCTACAGTAGATACATACTTTTTTTTTCTTCTGACATTTAAATTCATTTCCCAGAAGAAAAACCAAATTCAAAGTAAAAAGTGATTTACCTTTTGGGCAGATGCCACCATGGCTGTTTGGTTTTTGAGATGCCACATAAGCTAGTCCGAGAGTACCCATATCAAAATCTTGGTATGTAAACAGATGAGCAAGGCACACCGTAGCTGCTTTTTCAGCTATGTCATAACTGAATTGCTTTGGGGGACAAATAAAGCAAACGCTTTTTAGTTTAGAGATGCTTAGTCAATAAATTAGGAAAGAAGATCAATAAATAAGAGATTCCACTTCTGGCATCACCAAATAACGCTTCTCTGTTCCATATTTTTTTTAATTTTAAATTTTTATTGAGTAAACATTTAAAAACAGGTTGAACACAGTGTGGCTTTTCTGGCTGTTATTTTGTCATACATACTATACCATATATCTCCCTATTCATTGTTCTTTTATACCATTTACATATTGCATTTTATACTATTTACATATTTATATATTTACATACATATTTATGTCTATTTACAACATAACTTCCATTTCCATTCTTATTTCATATTCTTTCTGATCTCTATCTTACGCTCACTTGGAGGTTAAAAATCTACACTTTCTCTCTTCTAGATGAGCTTTCTTTGTTCTGACTTTTTCTCCTCGAGTCTAACCAATAGTACCTCTTATCCCAAACTTTGTAATACTCTTTTTCATCCTTGTCTTTAATTTCTAATGTTAGTCTTTTTTAATTAGTTCACTCTCCACCAAGGAATTTCCGTTTTTCCAGTTCTGGGCATAGACCAACCTTGCTGCTGTTATAATATGAAACACTAGATATGTCTCTCCTTTGTTAAACTTCCCATCTATCATTCTCAGTAAAAACAGTTCTGGTCTGGGATCTATCTTCAGTCCCAACATTTCCTCCAACCAAGTCTTTATTAGCCGCCAAAATTATTTGGCGTTGGAACAAGTCCACCACATATGATAACAAGTCCCTAACACTTTCTTGCACTTCCAACACTGTGGTGACATATCTTTTCTCATCTTTGCCAGTCTTGTTGTGGAGAAGTGCCACCTGTAAAACATTTTGTACAAATTCTCTTCTGTCATAAATTACTCAGGACCACCTAGTGAAGCATTCCAGAAAGTAAGTTAACACCCTATAATAGCATTTCTGCATGATTGAAAAATAGTTAAGATATACTTGATAAAGCATGCTGCATCAACATGCTGTGATTGGTGCGACGAGCCACACGGCCTCCTGCCGTGGGCAGCAGCACTGGCGCGATGCACCTCGTGGCGTGCGGCCACCAGCAGCCGCAGAATTCAGGCAACAGTGGAACAGGTGTTAGGGCGAGGGAAGACTGACTGCAGTGGTCCTAAGGTAAGCAGGTACAGAGCGTGTGGGACAGCTGCACCTCCCCACACTCCAGCTTGATTTTTACGCGTGCACCTCACCCCAAAACTAGGGCACATTTTGGGGATGGGGTTTATATTAGGTGTATGCGTAAAAAATCAAGCTAGGGATTATTTTCAGGATAGGTCTTTTTGGGGAAACATGGTATGTTATAATGTGGAGATCATCTGAAACTTAAGTGAGTCAAGAAAAAAATTATTTATACTTAATTTTATCATTTAAAATGCATGCACACCCACATACACAAAACCTACCTCTAGCAGCTGCTTGACTTCCCAGGCATCCTTCTCTTCATCAGGCTGACTTTTTGCCATATTATAGTGTTTTTGTTTAAAAGGTACATTTTCTGGCTCACTATGAACAATAATCTTTATTAAACAGAAAGAAAATATTTAGAAATTTTGTAAAACCAGAAAAAGGGTTCAAAATAATGCTTCAGTTTTTTAGTGAAGAGAAAATAACATTACTCATTAGCAAAGGCTCATAGCAATTCATATACTTAGAATTGCTACACAATTTTCACCCCCCCCCCCAGCAAACTATCACTCAAACAGAAAGTTTCTAAAGTGATTTATCTGGTGAAAGAAAACATATTTCTGTTTCTTGAGTGAAATAATCAGATCCAAACAAATCTTTCAGCACAGCAAGCGCATATCAAGCTTTTAGATTTCAGTAGCTTAACCTAAATCTCTAGAATTTGGTAAATAAATACTTTTTGAATAAAAGTTGCAGCTATATATCCAATAAGACTGATTTTAAGGAGAAAACATTATTGGACCAACAGTGGTAAGAAAATAATCAGAACATTACCAGGCATAGGCTACTTTTATTGTATTATATGGGAAACAATTGTTTTTACATATCAACATCTGGTCAGGACTTCTCTTGGCAATGAAAAAAATGGATCAGTGACACAGCTGTTTGCTCTTTACTATCTTTACTAACAAAAAATAAATATATTTAATGCAGAAGTTTAGTATGAAACAGCATGATTCACTGAGACATATACATTCATTACTTCAAACAAAGATAATCAGTGCTATCAACAAAAAGATAGTTCCAAAATTAAAACTCTTAACCAAATTAGAACAGTATACCATATAAAAAGGAGAGCCTGAAGGACACTTTTCCTTTTAGAGTTTCTTAATTTAAGCAAGATTTGCTGCTGGGAGAGGGATGGAAATGTTAGCATGGAAGACAACTGCAGTGCGTTTTCCCTTCGTGACTGTAGTCAATTTTTTTTCTGACTGAAATACTCACAGCTCACCAGATCTGTTGTAATATCCTCTCATGTGGCTTTGTCTCTACTAAATATGAAGATTTGGAAAAATATGATAGAACAAAAATTGGAGAATTTGGGGGAGATATTACAGCAGAGGTGGAATGCCCTCTTCACAGGAGGAGCTCTAATTTTATTTTTTTCTAATTTATTGTAGAATAGTAAGTGATGCTGCAATGGGACTTATATAAATTCGTTTAATCATAGTCTCTTATTGCTTATGCTGTATTTTTTAATAACCAATGCTTTTCTTTAATAATTTAACATGTAAATTTCAAGTTAAGGGAAGTTTTCTGAAAATGTTTTTAAAGTAAGTAGAAGCACCAACGGTTTTTAACAAGTATAAACCAAGAAAGATTTTTCTCACTAATAATGCCTCTCTTGCTGCCTCTCTTCTTCTTGAGTTATGTTACTACCTGGCTACTTCCTCTATCTGCATTTCTATTAGAAAGAAAAAGGGGAAGGAGAACAAAAAAGAACTATAACCTTCACGATCAGCATAATTCATCACATGTTTTGCACGTATCACAATTTGCAATTAAATTATCCAATAAAATATTGAATTGAATACACTCTGGTATACAGCAAAAGTATTCACATTCCTTCTGGGAGGTATTTAATACCTGCTCTATCTGTATGCCATATCCTTTGAAGTGGGCGTTGTCCCACGAGGTATTGCGATAGATATCATCCACTCTGTCTATTAATTCAATCTGAATGCAGAAAGCAAAACAAGGGATTCCAGTCAACCCATGTCATTAGAACCAGCATTGTGGGCTATTTATAAATGCATGCATGTTCTGTGCATGGGAAAGGAAATAATAGCCTTCTACTTATTTAAGTCATTGTATTTGTTACATTTGTGTTACACTAATCAAGCAGGAGTTCAAGGCACCATGCTTATATGTAAAAGCCCAGTTTGGTGTGACGGTGAAGGTGCTGGCCCAAAACCAAGAGACTATGAATCCTAAGCCTCCCTCATGCATAAGAATTGCTGGGTGACTATGGGACAAATTGCTGTTGTGGGGAAAAAAGGAGGCAGGAGTATTAATTAGTATGTTTGCTGCTTTGAGTCGTATACAAAAACTGTGAAATAAAATAATAATACTGTTTCTTTCTCATCGTTTTTCTCCATAAAAAATGGAGGTAAGTTGGACTAAATTGGCACAAACTCACAAACAGGTGAGTTTATGCCATTTACAAGAAACATACAGGCAGCCATCGGCTTACGACCACAATTGAGCCCAAAATTTATGTTGCTAAGTGAGGCGGCTTTTTTTTTTTTGGCCCCATTTTACGATCTGCCGGGCCACAATTGTTAAGCGAATCAATGTACTTGTTAAGTTAGTAACACGGTTGTTAAGTGAATCTGGCTTCTCCCACACACTTTGCTTGTCGGAAGGTCACAAAAAAGGGATCACATGGCCCCGGGATACTGAAACCATCATAAATATGAGTCAGTTGCCAAGTATCTAAATTGTTGTCATGTGACCATGGGGGGGGGATGCTGCAATGGCTGTGTGAAAAATGATCATAAGTCACTTTTTTTGGTGCCATTGTAACTTCAAACGGTCACTAACCAAACTGTTGTAATTCGAGGATTACCTGTATGTTAATATTGTCTATTCCAAGCATTTTTCATATGTATATCCTTAATCATATCTGCTGAATACTACTTAAATATTTAGTTATACCCTCTCATTCAAATCTGCCAGACCTTAAATGTAGCAAAATAATTGGGCATACTTTATCAGCCAAATGACAGCAGGTAATTACACTTACTAAGTAGTTAATGGTGGTGCTTTCTTCCCCACGGCCCATATTCTTAAAGAAACGATGATCTGCCACCACTAACATCTTGCAGGTATTTTTCATGGGGTCTGGAATAGCTCTTCTTCTCCGAGGAATATTTTCTATCATGATAATTGGAACATTACCAGGTAGCTTATTTATAGCTATTATATCAAGAATTTCTGTAACGTATGAATATGTTCATCATAAAATTATAGGTTCAGTGCAAGTGCTATGGATATAACAGAAAACCTTGGGGAGTTCCAGAAATTGCTTATGGGTATTTATTCATTTATTAACCACCCATTCATCCCACATTTTAAAGGTCAAGAAAACCTTTCTCAATTTTATCTCCACAATCATAACCATGTGACAGATGCAGAGACAGTGAAAGGGCGAAAAGAGCAACTATTTTTAAAGTGCTTTTTTTTCTCTCCCCACCCCCATACAATAAAAAAGCAGAAGCAGAATGCTCATTTACAGAATTCTTTTGCTTAAATCTTTCTTACATCATTTATTTATGCCAGGAGGATTGCATTAGGAAAAAATGCTAAGCCAATTTTAAAAATAATGGATTGTTACCAATGGTATGCGGAAGCCAGGCTAGAATGTGCCTTCTTCTAATAAAGTGAGAACAAGACACGCATTCAAGGCAGATAGTGTACTATGCATGAGTTGCTGTGTGCTAATATCCTGATCTTTATAGTAAAGTAAATTTCCTATAGGCTTCCGATGTGAAGGAGACAACTTTCTGTTGCATAAACGTCACAATGTTAAACAGAAAGTACAGGTAATTCTCAACTTACTACCCCAATTGAGAACAGAATTTCTGTCATAAGTTGAAGTGGTTGTAAAGAGAGATGTCATGTAACCACACCAATGATGGCTATTCCAGCATTCCTTGTTGCAGTAGATAACCAAGAATCGCAAGTCATTATCCAAGTATCTACACAAAACAAAGCCATCCCAGACTTGGTCCCTCCAGCTCTGATTCCCCCCCCCCTCCAGTAAGATAACCGACTGCCTCCAACTCACTCCCCCCACCTACTTTTTGGGATGGCAAGCAGCCTCTGAACCATGAAGCTTACTCAGCTGCCTTCTCTCCAGTTCCCCGCACTAGCCTTTCACCTTCTGTGCCCAGCCACTGTGGCTGAAGCAGAAGCTCCTCACTGCCTTTGCTGTCTCCTTTTTGGATCCAGCTTCTCCAGTGATCATTTTCTACACACACTAAAGCTGCACTATCTTCATAAATCTCTTCGGCACAACTTTAGCCTTGGATTAGAAAAAAATGGCCCCTGAGGTTGTAAGGACAAGGAGGTTGCCAAGTGCCCAAATGATGATCGAGATGCTGCAATAGCCATCATTTGGGCATGGATTGTAAGTCCATTTTTTTTAAGCACCATTGTAATTTTGAATTGTCACTGAACAAATGGTTGTAAGTTGAGGATTATGTAGTACCTTATGCTGTTACAAAAGAATCTTATACAATTCTATGAAAATATTGCAAATAGTTAGACACTTACCTTTATTTACGTGATTATCCTTGAGCCCTCTTCCCCAAAGCTCTTCTTCTTCTGGTTTGACGTAACCACATACTTTTGGGGATTCTAATCGTGAGATATCCTTGATATCTTCAGATCTATATACCAAAAGCCTTCTATCTTCTGTGTTGTTGAGAAACCTCCATAAGGGCTAGAGTAGAAAAAACAGTATCACAGGTGTGATTTTGTTTTCATGTCTGTTCAAAAATAAGCCACCCTAGGTTCAACAGAATGTCTTTTAAGTAAATGCAGCTTAAGTGGAGTAAATTATCAAAAGCTGTCACTTCAGAAGCCTGAAGAACTAAATATGCTAAAGCCTAGTATTCTTTAAAATAATTATTTATGTTTGTGAATATATCTCTGTGGTGGCGAACCTATGGCACATGTGCCACAGGTGGCACGCAGAGCCCTCTCTGTGGGCACACGCGCCGTTGCCCCAGTCCTAGGCCTTCAATTGGGTTTTATAAAACCTTTTCGCTTTAGGCCTCCACCACCCTGTGCAAAAAAAAAAAAAAAAGGTTCAATCAATCAATCAATTTCAACTTCTCATGGGAAAAAAAAGATCTCGCAAAGTTGGGAGTGATTGAACTTTTTAGTCCCACCCAGTCTACCGTTATCACCGCAGCCACGCCTACCCAATGGGCCACGCCCACCTAATTGGCCACACCCGCCCAATGGGCCATGCCCACCCCGGCACCCGACGATACATAAGTGGGTTTTGGGTTGCAGTTTGGGCACTCGGTCTCTAAAAGGTTCGCCATCACTGATATATCTAATTCTGTCCTAAACTACCTTACAGGGCTTTGTAAGTATACAACAGATTTGTTTTATTTTTTTACATTAGGTAAAATTATCTTCATTTCTAGTCAATATAGCTAAACAGCTCTCCTATCCATTCTCTTTAAAATAGCTTGCCAAAATCATGAATTTGAATAATAATGCTACATTTTAAAATAAATGGCTTCATTCAGGTCTGAACTTTGGTTAATTTCAAAATAATGTCATTACATTTATCAGACTCATTATTGATACTGAGCTGGGATTTAGGCTCATATATTATTCCCACTCATTCCAATATCCACTGCAGTATAATGAGACATTCATAAGTTATCACTTGTTTTAGACTAACTACAATTTTATGCTCTATTCAAATGATAATCTAGACAACTATAATTTGCTTTTGTGAGCAGTAGTTCACGAAGAAAAAAAAATGACAAGAAGTGCAATTGTAAAATAAAAGAACCCTAATGGCTCATTTTGCTCCTTACTGTTTTGTGAAATATATAAAAAACACTGACCATTACAATGAGAGAAAGAAAGTTATTTCATGGAACTAGACATTAAAAAAATGACTGGATCTTAAATATAGAAGATGCCCAAAAGGTTGATAATTGGAAAATAGGTTAGAATGCAAAATATCGCAGGCCAACTCTGCCCACAGCCAGGAGTTCGATCCTGACTAGCTCGATTGACTCAGCCTTCCATCCTTCTAGTGTCAGTAAAATGAGGACCCAGATTGTTGGGAGCAATATGCTGAGTTTTTTAAACTGCTCAGAGAATGCTGTAAAGCACTATGGAGTGGTATATAAGTCTAAGGACTATTCCTATTGTTATTTTACAGTTTATGCACTGGTCACTAAGCCGAACTCAGCAGTCATTAAATGAAGTATCTGCTGGTTTTTAGCAAAGCTGGCTTAAAATGTAGTCACATGACCACAAGCTACTGCAAACAATTATAAATGCAATCATGTTGCAAATAACCTGAAGTTTGGTCATGTGACCACAGGCAACAGGGAGATATCTGATAGTCAGAACTTTGGATTTGGATTGTAAGTTGCCTTTTTCAGGTAGTTTTTAGGCTAAAACAAATTTATGGCAATTTTTAAAGAAACATTTTCTAAGCAGATGATTAGTTACAGCAAGGGAGAAAACTAATATGATTTTCTTAGATTTTGCATAAGCATCATATTCCAGAAGTCAGGGAGAATTTTACCTATATGGATAATCTTCCATTCAGGCTCCTTCTTGATATGATTATTTATATCACATTTTAAGTATGTTAAACTATTCTTTTTCTTTTTACGACCCTGTAATCCCTTGCTTCGGGATGGAGTCGGGGTGATTGAATGGAGCTGAGCCTTTGCTAGCCAGATGCCCTTCCTGATGCCTATGTGGAGTTTGTAGCAAACATTTTCTCTTTGCACCCTGACAGAGAAACCTCTCAACCTTCTGAGTAGGAGTCAAGTGTCTTCGTCTCTAGGCCGCCACGCCACTCAAAGTATGTTAAAAGAATGTTAAAATATTACAATCTATTAAAAAAAAAATAAGCAATCATTTGGCTACATGTAGATTTATATAATATGATATACCTCAACATTATATTCTTCTGCATCTGTATTGATCCTCACTGTGAAGTCACCTTCCCCTATGTGAGCTATAACTTTGGAATTACTGTGACCTGGATATGGGGGGGAGGAACAAATAAAATGGATCTATTAATAGCAGCAAATAGTATAACTTCCTTTAGTCAGCAGCTACTTTATACTGAAACATACACAACAGGTCCTACTATGAGTTATTTAAAGCCAAACATGCTAGATTGTAATATGTCAGTTCCCATTTGCAAAGAAATTACATATTATGAATTTGAGGTTATGTCATGAGATTCAAGGAAAATCTTTGGGTATATTCACTGACTATATCAAAAGACATGCTTCAGGGCCTGCAGCTTGGGAAGCAAAATGAACCACTGAGAGGTCTTTTGTCAATTTTTTGGGGCTTGAGTTTATCCCTGGTGACCGTTTTATTATTTTTTGCTAATATTAATTTTTAGCATTTGTTAACTGGGGAATGACATTTGTGAGATGGGAAGCCATCTGAATCAATATAATAACAATATTACTTATTTCCAATGATTTTATTATTGTAAACAATATGAATAACTTCTTTAAAATTTATACTACCTTCCAACATTTTTTAATCACTTTGCTTTAGTATTTTGCACTATGGGTCCATTAATGCTCTTGCTGTCATATAGGTAGTCCTTGGGTTACAATGGCAATTGGGACTGGGAGTTCTGTTGCTAAGTGACAAGGTTCTTAAGTGTAACATCATGTGACTGCATCATTTAACAATGGCATTTCCGCAGTCTCAGTTGCCATTGTTAAAGGAGGATTTCACCTCATCACAACTTCTGATTTCCTGAGAGCTTCTCCAATTGACTTTGCTTCTGGGAAGGTAGCTGGGAATATTGGAAGCTGTGATCACCTGATCATGGCTTGCTGCAATGTCATAATTGTCACAATCTGGCTGGCACTCTGAGGACCCATCGTTAAGTCCCCATTGTATAGCGCCACTGTCATAACCCAAGGACTACCTGTATCACAGCAAGAGTGCTAACTGGACCCAAAGATTATAACCATTCTGTCTCATTTTTATATGATCTTCATGGTCTCCCAGTTCATTTGTGGACCAAAAGCAAGCTTTATCAGTCTAAATTAGCCTATAAAACTCGCCATGGCTGGGGATTATACTATCCATACCACCTACCCATTTGTTCCTATCTGTTGGCGGAGCTTCTGCTCCATATTACTTTCCCAAATTCAGATGCTGCAAGTGGCAATGCAATAAGGCACACTTATAATTTTGCCTTAGAGGCACCAGTCAGACATATTCATTCTCTCCAGTCCTTTCAATACTTTAATGTTTAAAAGGTAAATGCTGAAATCAAAAGTTGTAAAGAGCTTGCTTAGGTTTCTACTGTTTATGAACTGTAGTCTTAATCATTTTAGCTTCTAAGAATTATGTCAGGATTCTAATGTGTTGTAAGTTATCTAGTGAAAACATTTTTGAATATAATTAATAAATATTAGCACTCAGAATGCCAATGGACTCTAGTAACAGATCTATTATGCATCCCATTTACACAAATACCTAGTAGCTGTCTGTAAAATCTGTAGTGTGGTTTGGCTATTCCAATAGCCGTTCTTTGTCTTCTCAGATTAATTTTTCCAGAACAGAAAGTTGTTTATGGTATTCCAGATCACGGCAGTTTATACATTTTTTAATCCAATTTGATTTTCCGTATGTTAGTAATCCTAAAGGAAATCAACCCTGACTGTTTCTTTGGAAGGATAGATACTGAAGCTGAAGCTCAAATACTTTGGTCACCTAATGAGAAAAGAGGACTCATTGGAAAAGACCCTGATGCTGGGAAAGATTGAAGGTTGAAGGCAAAGAGAGAAGGAGATGGCAAAAGATGAGATGGTTAGATAGTGTCATCGACAACAAACATGAATTTGGGCAAACTCTGGGAGGCAGGAGAGGACAGGAGAGCCTGGAGTGTTATGGTCCATGGGGGGTCATGAAGAGTTGGACGTGATTTAGCAACTGAACAACAATGCTAGCAAGGAACACTTACTTGTATACACTTACCAACAATATGACCTGTGAAAAATTCTTGCCATTGTACATGATACTGTCTTTCATTGCCTTGGCCATCAAGAATAAGTGCTTGAAAGTTTTTTGAAAAATGGTCTGCTGTTGATGTTAAATATAATTGAAAATGCCTGTAAAAAAATAATTTCAGATGTATCTAAAATACTTGATATAGTAGGAATTGTTGCATATGGTTCTCTGTGGAATTGATGACAAATAGCATCAAGGATGTTTTCTAATGGCTTTAGCACAGATTATTTTTTAATTTTCAAACCTGAGATAAATGTTTAAGAAAATACATCAATACATTATTAAAAGAGATTCAAAGGCTCTGCATACATTTGAGCTTTAGATACTGAACTACCATGCTTGCCAATACATTTGCCTGTGAGTGAAAGCCAGTGATATATTTATTATCTTACATTATAAAGGCTCTAAAATAATTTCCTTTTCATTCCTAATAGACCTACTACTCAGATAATACGTGATTGCAGCGATACATAAACAAGACTGATTCTGCATTTAACTAGAAAAAAAATCATACCTATGCAATGCTGAAAAACTAATAAGCTTCTCTATATGGGATTCAGGTTGGAGATCTCTTCGTCTTACTGAATGTTGTTGGATGTTGGAGACAGAAAGAATATCATAGTCTGAAAGAACAGACTCCAATCTCTCTGCGGAATAAAGAAAGTGAAGGCTTAAACAGAACAAATATAAAGTGAAGTATTGGTCTATAACTAAATGGAACAAGATGCAATGTTAAAAAGGAGCATCTAAGCATATATTTCACTGAAGCTGCACTATATAAGACATATGACTCAGTCCCACTAATTTGGACATTTGTGATTTAGTAAACTGTGTTGTGTTTGCCACTCATGCCCCTGAAAATATTAAGTTTTTGTTATGTGGAATATTGTTCCCTTTTAATGTCTCATTTCATTTACAAGAAAGTGCCAAAATGAAATATATATACCAGTAATTATATCCTTTCAAGAACTCTATGGAAATGACATGAAGCATGAATAAATGGCTATACTAGAAAACTGTAACAGAATCAGGAACTGAAACTCAAAACTCCACACCCCATTCCAGAGATATGTCTTAACAATTACAATTACTTGTTTCCTGCACCAGAAAAAAATAGTACACATTTAAGATCTTTAAAAATATCTTTTATGAGCATCTGCAGCTATTTTATGCCTATCCATACAGTACAGTACAGTTCAATAATACAACCTCAGCTGAAAATTTTTCTTAATTTATATGTGTGATTCTTATACTGTAAAGGGAGGCCTAAGCTCCCTATAATAAAGATGTATCTCACCTGCCGTAAGGATAATTTTAACATCATGTCAATGTTTAACTGTGCATGAAATCACCTATGGCTGTGTTTACAGTCCTGATCTCAGTATTGGAACAGTATAGATCAGTGGTGGCGAACCTATGGCACGTGTGCCAGAGGCGGCACTCAGAGCCCTCTCTGTGGGCACATGTGCCATGCCCTGGAGATGGCAACCGTCCCTTTTTAACCAGCCCCCCGCTAACTCGCCGAGGTCCCATGTGGCCGGATGCATCCGTCCTGGCCTCGCATGCTCTCCTTTTCCCACTGCATTGTCGCCACAGCTGTCGGCTGGCTGTCCAGCTCAGAGGCAGCTTCTCTGAACTGCTGATGGCGGGCTGTGGAACCCCAGAGTGTGCCAGTCGAGGGGCTGGCAGGTTGTGGCTGCTGATGGACACTGTCGGCCCTATGCGCTCACTGGCCTGTGTGTGTGTGGGCCGATGGTGTCAGGCAGCAGCCGTCCTGGCCCCTGCCTTGCGACAATGGCATCCCCACCCTGCCTCACCTCATCCCACAGGCGTCCCTCCCCACGAGCAACATCAAGGTGACCACGCCTACCTTGGCCACACCCATCCAGTCTGCCATGACCACCACAGCCACGCCCACCCAGTGGGCCATGCCCACCTGGCACCCAGCAATACATAAGTGGGTTTTGGGTTGCAGTTTGGGCACTCGGTCTCTAAAAGGTTCGCCACCACTGGTATAGTCCTCGACTTACAACATTTGTTTAAATTTACAACAGCACTGAAAAAAGTGACTTATGACCATTTTTCAGACTTATGACTGTTAGAGCATCTCCATGATCATGCGATCAAAATTGAGACATTTGGTAACTGATATGTATTTACGACAGTTGCTGTGTCCTAGGGTCACGTGATTACCTTTTGCAACCTTCTGACAAGCAAAGTCAACAGGAAGCCAGATTCACTTAACAACTGGGTTATTAACTTAACCACAATGATTCACTTAACTGTGGCAAGAAAGGTCATAAAATGGGCAAAATTCACAACTGTCTCGCTTAGCAACAAATTTTGGGCTCAATTGTGGTCGTAAATCGAGGACTATCTGTGCAAAAAATACAAATGACCATCCCAGCTCTAAAAGCAATCAGAATTTTTTGGTAGGTTGCTCCTGCTTTTGACACTGTTGCCTAGAAAACCTCATTGCCTCCATGAAACCACCAAAAGATGGGCTTGACTCAAAGGTAACTATTGCACTATTTTTTTTAATCCTCAATCAAGTGATTGCCTCCCACCCTCATGAATTTTTTAAACAATTGACATTCTATTATTTTATAACATTTAATGATAGTGGAACCTAAGATGGTAATGCCCATCTTCACTTCCCCAAGCGCTTTGTAAAGACCTCCCTCCTTTCTCCAGACCATTTGCTTCCTACCTGCACAGGGGTATGAACGTCTCTACAGGTAGTCTTCAACTTACAACAGTTCACTTAGTGGCCGTTCAAAGTTACAATGGCACTGAATAAATTTGCATGACCATTTTTCATCCTTACAACCTTTCCAGCATCCCCATGATCAAGTGATCAAAATTCAGATGCTTGTTAACTGGTTCATATTTAGGAACCGGTTACAGTGTCCCAGGGTCATGTGATCATCTTTTGCGACTTTCTGACAAGCACAGTCAATGGGGAAGCCAGATTCAGTTAACCACATTACTATCAACTGCAGCTGATTCACTTAACTGTGGCAAGAAAAGTCACAAAATGGGGCAACTACTCACTTAATAAACGTCTCACTTAACATCATCAATTGTGGTTGTAAATCGAGGACTACCTGTATTAGTGTATTTTGTAGGCAGAGCTCTTCAAGCACTCAAAATCCTCCCCAAAGGAGAAGAGGACTTCTTTCTTTTTTTCTTGCACACCCTGTTCAATCGGTTTACAACTATGAGCAGCCCCCTCCCTGGGCAACGAGTTCCCTCCCCCCTCAAAAGTTCCCAAAGAAGCGTTTCTTCCCAGGCAACCTCCGGCAAATCCCACAAGTGGCGCAAAGCGTTTGCACTGCAGGCGTTGCCCGGCCTTTCCCGGATGGAGAAACAGTTCAGCTCCTCAACAGGCTCCTTTCCGGAAACTCTCCGCGACGGCTAACGCTTTGCCCCCACCGCCACCCATTACTCGGCACCCTGCATGGGGGCTTCAAGCGGGGAGGAAGCCTCCTGGAGAGCCCGCTCGGCTCCAGCCAGGGATCCGTCCCGGTTTCCGCCAGCCCGACGGGAGGAAACAGCCCACCAGTTGGCCAAGCGGGAGGAGGACCGCTCGGCTTCTCGGGTTTCTGTCGGGCGGGGGGAGGGCTGCGAGGCAAGCTCTCCCGCGCCCCCGCCTTTTTTTTCCAAAGCACTCACCGAGTCGCGACTCCCGATGCCCGCCCCGGAGTCGCAGGGCGGAAACCCCGAGCGCTAGTAGCAGCAGCAGCAGCAGCAGCAGCGAGAACCAAGCGGGAAGCAGCCGCCGACCGAAGCGACGGGACTGAGGCTGCATGGTCCCCGGGCGGCGGCAGAACTCCTACTCCTTCCTTCCTTCCTTCGCGCTCACATCAGCCGACGTCCGCCTTCCTCCTCCGGCCCCAGGGAGGCTCTCGCCCTCTTCCCCACATAGACACACACACGGAAGATGAGCCGGCCTCCCGCAGAGCATGACGGGCCGGCAGAGCGGCCGCCATCTTGTTCCGCTCGGGAAGGGGAGGAGCGTTTCCCAGTGACGTTGGGGGGGGGGAAAAGCGGCGGCGTTTTGATTTCGCTCTTGCTTGTCTGGGCCGCCTCTCGAAGTAGAAGAGGGGCAGCTGTGGCGAGAGTTAGCGCTGGTATCCGGGGAATGAAGAATAAATGCATTTTTGTTTTAATTTTTCGGCTGGGGCTGCTGTGCCGCTTACTCAGCGCTTGGCAGGTGGAGGTTTCCTTGGTCTTCAGTAAGACACTGCCCCAAAGAAGAGGGAGTCAAGCTATTCTCCAAAGCGCCTGAAGGCAGGACAAGAAGCAACGGATGGAAACTAAGCAAGGAGAGAAGCAACCTAGAACTAAGGAGAAACTTCCTGACAGTTAGAACAATTAACCAATGGAACAACCTGCCTCCAGAAGTGGTGAATGCTCCAACACTGGAAGTTTTTAAGAAAAAAGTGGACAGCCATTTGTCCGAAATGGTGTAGGGTTTCCTGCCTGAGTAGGGGGTTGGACTCGATGACCTCCAAGGTCCCTTCCAACTTTATTATTATTATTATTATTATTATTATTATTATTATTATTGTGAGCTCGGTGGCAGCAGCCGGCCCAGCTTGACTGAGGTGGGCAGTTACATCGGCCATCACGGAGTAGTACAGGTACTCCTCGAATTATGGCCACAATTCAGCCCAAAATTAAGTGAGACGTTTGTTAAGTGAGTTTGTCGCCATTTTACGACCTTTTTGCCATAATTGTCAAGTGAATCGTTGCAGTTGATAAGTTAGCAATCCGGTTGTTAAGTGAATCTGGCTTTCCCCGTTGACTTTGCTTGTCGCAAAAGGGGATCACATAACCCTGGGTCACAGCAACAGTCATAAATACGAACCAGTTGCCAAGCATCTGAATTTTGATCACATGATCATGGGGATGCTGCCTTGATTGTAACTCTGAAAAACAGCAATAAGTCACGTTTTCCAGTGCCACTGTAACTTTGGTCACTAAATGAATTGTTGGGAGTCAAGGACTACCTGTATACAAGGACTATCTGGAGAGGTAAGAGTTGCAGACTAGATTGGAAGGGCGACAACCCTGAAGAACACCAAAAAAGAAAGTTTGATGGAAGTATCTCTAGTGAAGTTAAACATAATCAAGCTCATTTGGAAGGAGACTTTGCTTTCCATTTGGGGCTACTGAACAAAAAAAAAGACTCCACTAGAGAGCTGTCTCTTGGCTTGTCCCCTAACTGTAAAAGATAAAGGTCTCCTTGGTCAGTGTTGAAACTGTCAGGAGTATCCTTATCTGAGATCTGGATGGCAGCCCTGACCCTCTAAAACCTTTCCTCAGAAATTGAAGCCTCTGCATCCAGTGGCACTGTGTGTTATTCAGAATCCTAAAATTGTGTTTTTATTCTGCCCTCTATTGCTATATAATGGCTTTATTGGAGGAGAAAAGTTTTGAAATCCTATAAGGGTTCGCTTTCCCATCAGTTGTAATTTTGTTTGACTTTAGGATTAATATTAACAGATTTTTTTTCTCAAGTTCTGGAGTAAGATTCAGCAGTGAAGGAAAGGAACTTGACTAAAAGTGACTATCATTAATTTATGCAGAAAAAGCAGGCCTAAAGGTTCAAGCCATTATCAGTATTGTAACCTAGGAAACAGGTTTGAGTACTGTACAGTCCCTATCCTGTACAAGAATATTAAACTATCAGCATACAGGAACTGGCAATCATGAAGCAGACATGAAACCTGTAAGCTGGGCTACCATTTTGCAAAATACATCTGTCGTACTAGGAATTTTTGGTGTAAATCGAGACCAGAGGTTAGAAGAAAATCATCTGACTTCAAAACTCACTTAAACAAATTTCTCACTTAGCAACATAAATTTTGGGGTCAATTGTGGTCGTAGGTTGAGGACTACCTGTATTTCTACCCAATTCTCTACCCAACTTCTTCTATTTGTAAAGGTAACTATGCAAATAAATCTATTTCTAATCTGTATCATGAATCTAACCTTAAATCTATTTCACTGCCAATAATGTTTGCCCCTTAAATATGACCCATCATTTTGCTACACCTAATGTTCAACGATATGCTCTCCAGAGTGAAAGTAGCATTTTTAATTTGGAGAAAAAGGGAGATACGAGGACTCAATTTTAAAGAAATAGAAAAATCTTATGACAGGCTACATATAGTGATAGTAGGATTCTTAAACATACTTTTTGCTAACACCTACAACTGTAATCTCATAATTGAAGTCCTTTGGGGTTACCTAAATAAGGGAATCATTCTGATTTATCTCCCACCCACCCCCAACCAACCAAATGATGCTGTGGTAGTGCTGACAGAATGCCTGAAGGCTGTAAGAGTCTGGATGAGGAAGTACCAGCTTCTATTCATCCATGGCAAGGTGGAGTGGCTACGGGATTTGTGGTCCAGATCCAGGTGGTATTTCGTTCTTTAACTCTGAATGGAATGGTGTTTCCCCAGTCTAAGCTGGTGTGCAGTGTGCAATTTAGGAGTCCACCTGGACTCATAGCTCCTGCTCAAGCAGGTGGCAGCCATGGCTTGGGGAGGGGGGGACCTTTCGCAGATTTGTCTATTGTGCCAATTGCACCTTTCCCTGGAAGCCTTGCTCATGGTTACTCAGTTTGGATTACTGCAATGCACTTCTACTGGACCAGGGGTAGGCAACCCAAAACACTCAAAGAGCCACTTGGACCCATTTCCCACCGAAAACAAAACACTGGGAGCTGCAAAACCCTTGTTATCTAAAATGAAGGTAACACTGCATATATCTTTTTTTACCTTTATTATAGGTATGCGTGTATTAAAGGTAAAAGAGGATATATGCAGTGTTATCTTCATTTTAGATGTCAAAAGGCTGTCTCTCTCTGCTCTCCCTCTCTCCGATCTTCTGCTCACCTGGCAAGCTGGCTTCAAGCTGTTCTCCAACAAGCTCAGAGGTAGGCAACCTCGGCTTTTATGACTCATGGACTTCAACTCCCAGAATTCCTGAGTCAGCATAGCTGGACTAGCTAGCTCTCTCCTGCCCTTCCTGCTACCTGCAGAGACGCAGCAAAGGGAAGAACCCTGCCTAAAAAGCTTTTCAGCTCTCTTTTACACACACAGAGAGAGAGAGAGAGGGGCAAAGTGCCTCTCTCTGTCTTGTCTGCAAATGGCAGAGGAGGCTGGGAGCCACAGGGGAAAGGCTCAAAGAGCCACATGCGGCTCCGGAGCCACAGGTTGCTGACCTGTGTACTGGACTGTCCAGAAAATGAACTGGTCCAGAATGCAGCAATGCACAAGTAATGGGAATCCCTAGATTTGCCCATGTAAGACTTCTGTTGTGTGAGCTGTGTGGACTTTGTTTTTTTTCTGGGTGCAATTCAAGGTGGTCTTCCCCTTTAAAGCCCTATATGTCACAGGGCCAGGTTATATGGAGGCATCTACAGGACATCAGCCTGTCCTACCTGGTCAGATAGGGTGGGTATGCTTTCGTTTCCTTCCCCTAAATATTGTCATCTGGTGGGAGCTAGCAAGCATGCCTTTTCTGGGACAGCCAACTGCCCTATGGAATACTGCACCATAGAAGTTAGGCAACCCTCTACCCTCCAGACCTTGCGTAAAGTTTTTTTCTTCCCCCAAGTGCTAGGGTATTATTAGGTGACTGCACATCATGAGCTTCACTTGATGCCAGGTTTTTGTTGGTTTTTAATGTCTTGGTTTTATAGTTTTAATGTGGTTTTGCATATTCTTTCTACTTTTGATTGGAAGCCATTCAGAACGGGTTACAAGATGAACAGCTATAAAAATGTTTTAAATAAATAAAAGGAAAATGGATACAATGAAAATGGATCCTAAGAACATTCTCAAAATATTAAGATTAACAAAGATTGAGATCATTAAATCTACGGCTGTTGAATTATTTTCTCCCCAGACTTTTTGAAAAGGATTCAATATAGGTAATTTGTCTTTACTTTCAATTCAGCAGTCCAGCTTGTTAAGCAAATAATTGTATTTTTAGAAAAGCTGCATGTAAATGTTACAAAGCAACATTTTATGGTTTATAAAATGTAATTTTATTTAATGTTATTTTGTTACATAGGGCATTAACATTTTCACAAGGCTTTTTTGGGACTACAATCAATGATTAGCAACACACAATAGTGGTCCATCTACCTACAGAACAAATCACTGGACGAACTTGACACCTTCATACATGTGCACAAATCTGCATGGAAAAGTTTTATACTTGGACATGTGACCACTTTCCCCATTCCAGTGTTAAGAAATGACATGCAATTTAGTCTGCCAAAAAGGCACTCCCTGTTTTCTGGCAGTAACATGCTGCTTCTAAGACATAATCAAGTGAATACCAGAACTACAAAGGCAGGAGTGTGATATTTTATTGGGAGGGGATAGCAATTGGACAGCAGCAACTGAAGAGTAAGAAGAGTCCCTGTATTTAAACACTCAATAGCTCCTGCTGTACACATATGTAGGAAGCCACACTACTATGCTTTCTATGTAGCCCAATACTCCCATATCCTACAGAAAGGAATTAACAATAGCATGTAAAAATCAAACCAAGTAACCCCTGAATAAAAAGGGAATGTGAAGAATTGTACTGCATAAAACTTTTAAGTTGCGTTACTCAAATATTTGTTTTTTCTGTAATACCAAAACAATTGCTTGAAGGACCTGGTTCAGATTTATTTAAAAAAAAATACCAAATAACTTTAGTCTGCTACTTAAGTGTTTGGAAATTATTTATGTTTATATGAAATTTAAGCCAGTATTAATACTTTTCTACAGCAGTAACCGCACACCAGGAAGGCCAAGACAAACACAAATCAAGGAATGGATTTTTCCCAAAGCTGCAGTGTGAAAAGACTATAAATTGATTTCCATACATATGGATGGGTTCTCTTTGCTATAGGAAATCCAAGTGGAGCTATAAGGAATGAGACGTGTAAAAAGATTTCTTGAGAAGAATGACACTCCAGATTCAACTTAATTTTCTGCACCTTCCGCAGCATCACATTCTTCTCCTGCGCTGTCTGATGTCCATAACTAGAAAGAAAAACAACCAGACTGAAGTACAGCACATTCAGTTTAAATATATACTCATTCTGCCTTTCAGCCCCCGAATAACTGTTCAAACAACCTGACACACACCCCCACACACACATATTGAAATCTTCTAAATGGCAGAGTAAATAAGCAATGGCAAAGATAACTGGCTTTTTAAATGATGAGTTCATACTCCTTTAAATAGCTTTATCTACATCATGTGAAACTGTTAATATTACTTGGATAATAAGTCATATATGCATTTCTATTTAAGTTTAGCCAAGGGAAATAGTCTTAGAAAGACAATATCAAGAATGTATGTCTATTATTCCTATATCAAACAGCCTTGGCTTGCAACTATTATTCCTAAAGTTATTTTCCAAAGAATCACAATTAAGAGTTGCAAACTCAGATTTTAAACACAGTTATTCTAAGAAAATTAAAAGGTGTATCTTACTGTGAGGTTGTCTCTAAGCAACTGCATGATGAGTGTGCTATCTTTGTATGAGTCTTCATTCAGTGTATCAAGTTCAGCAATGGCTTCATCAAAAGCCTGTAAAAGAAACAAAAACCAGTCTTATTCATTTCAGGAAAAAGACTTCCCCAAAGTAAACATTTGTATAGAAAGCTAAATCAGCTTTCTTCATAGGTGTATCTTATTTCTTTAATGAAAACTGCTCTGAATTATATATTATATATAATTATATATTATACAATAATAATTATTAATACAAAACCTGTTTGATGAAGCTTTCAAGCAAAAAAAGGAAGGGGGATGCTTAGCCACAATGTTTTCATCTGGTGAACAAGATTTATACATACTTTAGACAACAGGAGAAAAGAGAGCAATCAATCCTAAGTACTGTTCCCTCAAATTAAGTTTCACTGTGATCAATGAAGGCAAAGATGCAACTTTATACAGTGGCAGTTGCATCTTGAAATCACTACGTGAAAATCTGTGAAGAACAATTAAGTGCCCTTTAGTACACTTCACTGTTAATGAGTCAAGTTTCATCATGTAACAGCAAACCATGGGAAAAGATACATCACTCTAGACTATTTTACAAGAACTCTATGTTCTCTACATACAATTCTCATTTAAGAAAATAAGCAGTTGAGACTACAAAGTCCTCTTCCTTTACGTGCATGCATAGACATACAAAAAAACTTACTGTCTTGGCCAATGTGCAGGCCAATTCTGGATTGTTGAGGATCTCATAATAAAACACCGAAAAGTTAAGCGCTAGACCCAAACGAATTGGATGTGTAGGTTGCATCTCTTTCTTGCTGATGTCAAATGCTTCTTGATAAGCTGCCTGTGAATTTTCTATTGTTTCTGTGAAGAAAAAGGAAAAATAAGTGAAAGCAACCTAAAAAATTAGGACTATTATCCACACAAGCAGCACATAATACATAATGCTCCTGCCTTTTATAATGGCTTCATACACATGTTCTAAATGAAAACTATAGGCTTTAAATGAACACAGAACTCACGTTTCCTGTCATCTCCACTTGCAACTTCTGCAAGATAACGGAAATAGTCTCCTTTCATCTTCAAATAAAAGACCTTGCTCTCTGGATTAGTTGCGTTAGCTATTAAGTACTTGTCCAGCAGTTCCTATCACAATAAAAATGAAGACAAAAGCGGGCATTTGGTCATCTATCACCTTGCTTGGATTCAGGTAAAATTTCACCACCATAAAAGGACAGCACATTCAATTACATGAAAACATTTAAACTACTGTACTATGTTGTAACTGGGTACAATTGCACTTTAGGTAAGAAAATGCCTTAAATAAAAGGAATATTCACTTCTAGGATTATCTTGCTAGTTATGCAATACATAATATCTAGGCCAGCGTTCCCCAATCTTTCCGTGTTGGCAGCCTGGCGCAGGGGAGAGTGGGAAGAGGGGATAGGTTTGTGTGAGAGGCAGGCACGCACACATGGACAGCTTCATTTGTGTGGGCAGTGGGCACATGGGGACCCCTGATCTAGGCAATACTTATACAAATTACTAACAAGAAATTAAGGACACATACCCATTAACTTTTATTATATCTGGGGGGAAAGCACATAAATATAAAATAAACACATAAAATAAATGCACTATTAATTATATAGCTGCCCATTTTACATCAAATTCTGGGCAGGTTCCAATCAATAAAAAACAGAATACTTATACCTATTAAAACCATAAACATTAAAAACCTGTCACCAAAGCTAGGCTTCCAACATTTCATTAAATCCTCTCATCCACCTCATCAGATTCCAGTGCCTGGAGGAAAAGCCAAGTCTTTTTAAGTATTTTTCAAAAGGAGGGTATTTAACTGGTCATATATTTAATTAAAAATTCATCCCACATTTCATTCAGTGTTTCAAGGCAACCTGCACAGCTCTCCCTGCTATGTTCCCTTGCAACACTTTGAGACAAGAACCTAGATTTTCCAATTCCTAATCAAATGCCTTAATTACTATACCATTTAGAGCTCTAGAAATATTTGCTATAAATATTAATACAACTGTTCTGAAACATTCATGGGCCAAGAATTCTATTCACCTGCTCACCTAGCATGATTTTTTTTAAAAGGCTATCAAAGCAGAGAATCAGTACCTTTGATTCAGTTGAGATGTTGGCCCTTCTCCTGTTTTCCTTCCTCTGACCTGTTCTTCATTCAAGTCTCTTTTTCTGTCTTATTCTTTCAGCACTATGTAATATATACATTACTTTGCTCTCTAATTTAACTAATAAGTAGGTCCCCTGTGTTCACAATGTAGAAATACGAGTTTCTGAAGAATATTGCTAGACTGATGATTCTAAAGGTGGGTGGAACAAAGTTATTTTTCTGGAATTTCTTCCAGCATTGTTTTCTCTCTCTCTCTCTCCCTCCCTAAATGGTCAGAGAAGATAGATCAGCCCGAAGCATCTAATTCTGGGTAGGATGAGAGCAAGCAGAACATAGCTGACTTAATTTGCAAGGGGATGTACAGACAGAAGACACTAATGGTAGTAACAGGTGAATCTAAGTGCCAGGGATTTGAACATGAAAACTAATATAAGGTAGGCTTCCTTAAAATCAGTACAAGGTATAAATAAACTAAAAATGAAATCCTGAAATAAAATAAGTAGGTACAGATAGTCCTTAACTTACAACAGTTCATTTAGTGACCATTCAAAGTTACAATGGCATTGAAAAATGTGACTTATAACCGTCTTTCATAGTTATGACCTTTCCAGCATCCCCATGATCAAGTGACCAAAATTCAGATGCTTGGCAATTTGGTTCATATTTATGATCATTGTTGTGTCCCAGGGTCACGTGATCACCTTTTGCAACTTTCTGACAAGCACAGTCAATGGGGAAAGCCAGATTCACTTAACAACCATATTATTAACTTATCAACTGCAGTGATTCACTTAACAACTGTGACAAGAAAAGTCATAAAATGGGGCAAAACTCATTTAACAAATGTCACACTTAACAACAGAAATGTTGGGCTCAATTGTGGTCATAAGTCAAGGACTACGTGCAATGGTGACATGACTTATATTCTTAGCCAATCTATCCTGAAAACTCACCTTCAAGCTTACAAAGGAGTCATCACAAAACTAATAAATCATTTTAAAAAGCATTGTATTTTGATAATTAGCCTTTATGTATTTATGTTTATGGTTTGATGTTAAAATCTGAAGTATCTTAAATGAAAATTTTGTGGCAACTGAAGCAGATTGCCCAATAAAAAAACTATTTTGCAACAGTGATTCTTAAAACAGCAATAGGTAGTTCTTTGTGATGGTTTGGACATTATATTAATATCATTCCATACATGTTTATATGCTATTCTAAACTGTCAGACTATCTCCAAGCCTGAAAAACAATAGACTGGGTGTGATGATTTATATTTTTGTAGTGTGGCAAACTGCAGAATCCCTTTCCAACTGAATATGCAAAAGGAATAAAAGAGACATCATGCCTAAAGTTTTTTTTCCGTTGATAAAATGAAACTTCTATCAGAATTTCTATCTTCACTTTTCTAATTTTGACTTATTCTCTTAATAGTGCAGAAGCACCATGCTGTTCAATGCCAAAGCTGTGTGTAGATTTTTGCAGACAAAAAAAAATGTAGATTAGCCCGTTTATTTTGCAATGTTGTTTCAGAAGAGCTTTTAACTTTCTTTCCATTGTATGTAATGATTTCTCTCAATATTCAGTGATTACTTTGAGCATTTCTATAGTTTCATACCTTTGGTTTAAATGTCTTAAATTTAGCTATCTGGGAAGCCTTATTATACTGATTTTTTATTGAATTCTTTTTGAACTGAAAATTCATATAAATCTGATTTACAATGAAGCATTTCTGCCAACAGTGTGCACCATCTCCCATTTTCCTTTTAGTATCTCTATAACAGTAATTCATACAGCTGTAGCAACAACCTATTCCCAATAACCTGATATGTGAAACACTAGCTCTCTTGTAATCTAGCTACATGCTCCATTTTTTTTTAAAGAAAAAGAAAGAATAACCAGTTACAGAACTGGAGATATCTTAATCTTTACTTATTTACAATGTAAAGTCTGAAAAAAATGATAAATTCTCTTGTCTTATTTCAGTAACATTGCCACCATTAGGAATTAAATAACTTGGACTATAACTTGTCATCAAGTCTTTTAGATAAGTAAAATACTTACATTGAAGAAAAAAATATGAAACCTATTATTCCTCTCAAGTCATGCTTAGGAGCTAGAGATATAATCTATAAGCATCAACTTTCATTATGAAATATGGGAAATCGTAGCCTTTCTATAAATTCATAAACAGTTTCAATGCTATTTAATTTTCTGTATGTACACTTACTATGCCACATATTCTATATACCTACTATAAACCAGATTATTAGCATCATTCCTTCTTAATTGCTTAAAAATATACCCCAAGATTTTAATCATCTCCATTAGAAAACTCAAAAGAAAGATGAATCAAATTAAACAAATAATTACTCTAACAATTCAATTGTGCAGTTTGTTTTCAAATTTACTCCTTTGAAATAAAGAATATTGCAGCAAGACTTCCTTCCATGTAAACAGGTTCAAGGACACATTGCTACAGTATTTGGATTGCTCTGTATCCTCATCCAGAACAAAATACTATTCTGAATTCAAATACTAACCAATACTGCTTCATGAACCATTTACACCATTTAATATTTTATTTTACTAATCAAGGGAGAACAAGGAACCTTAAAATGCTTGTTTAGCCCTTTCTAGCTTCAGAGCTACATAAATGAACGCTAATCTTCAAAGGGCACAGGTCACACATTGTCATTTTTTCTCCGTAACCTTAACAAATAAAATGTATTTGTAAGGCCAGGTTTCCCTGTAAGAAAGTCTCACTGATACATTCCAAGAAAGCAAGAAATGGAGAGTCACTTCATTCATACTGCTATCTTGCAGAATCTTTAATGCACACTAATTTATTTCAACTTGAAGCCTGACATATTTATTGTTGCTAAGACAAATCACTCATCGCCTTAGAGCTAATGTCACTATTTTAAATGTCAAAATGTCCATTCGCAACATTCTACATTACTTTCAACTTTATGTATACATTTAAGTAATGTAAGCTTAAGGACAGATAATGCAAAGAGGAAACATACAGATTAATTAAAATCATGAAACAACCAAATTAGTCCAATTATAAAAATTCATAAGAAAGCACAGTAGTGGGGGAAAATCGTACCGTATACATAAAATTCTGATACTGATAATACTTTTGGGGATCTAACCATTTTAACACTGTGTTTCTGAATCTGAAAAGAAAGTTTGATACTTTTAGGAAAAAAAAAGTTCCTATAATCTAATTTTTCACAATTAGGTTCACATGGGAAAAACATCACTGGATAATCAAAGTTTTTACTATTGGAGAGGGAAAATACTTTATACAAATGTTAATAAAGAACCCCTCCACTCAAGGGATTAAGTACTCAATGATTCAGCAATAATAACAGCAATCTTTTTATGATATTTGTTTTGTCTATTCTTATTGTTTTAAATTTGTTTGAGGGTAATAGGTACATTGGCTACTTAGAATTCATAATAAAATGTAGACACATGTAATTCTATGAAATGGAAATAATTTCAAAAATGCTTAGTAAGAAAAAAAACTCATTGGCCTCCATGGCTCAAACCTTATAGAACAGAGACAGGTGATTTAGTGTTTCCAGATGCTTTGAACCTCAACTCCCATGAGACCCTGTTAGCTTATTCAAAACAGAGAAAATTTGAGATAAAAGTATATTTATTACAGCAAAATGTCTTGCTGCCATAGTTCAGTTTAAGTCTTTAGAGATCTCTCTCCAAGGTTATATATCATTTACATACACAAAAAGTAGGAGACAATCTAAACATGCTACGGTAGTCAGGAAAGGGAACATTCTGTTTTTCGCCCAGAATGTTCCATGTATTCCACAGAATACACCACTCTGAGCAACAGATTAGTTCATGCAATTCTGAAGTACATTACCCAGAATAGGGGAAAAATGAATAGTGTTCTAGATGAATACAAGGGTGAGATAAATATAACTCACCAGGACATAATATACTACAGAAACTTAGTTTCTATCTGCTTTTATTTATTATGCCTTGTCTGTTACATGTATCCTATTCAAATCTGACATACAGCCCCAGAGTGCCTCCAAATATTAGCCTATGAATTGTAAATTTGAATATACAGATAAAAGAATAAAATACATAGGAAATAATAGTCTATAGTCAACTTAATTTCAATTAAATTGAATTGAATTTTTTACCTAGCCTCGCCAACTCTTGAATTTCAGTGCCTTGGACATTATACAAAGGCCAAAGTAAGTTTCAGTTTATAAAATACATGGTACTGTATTTCATAATTTTATAGTTCCAGGATTTTGTGAAGTTAAATTTAAAAAAATAGTGAATTACCAGGCTGGGACAAACTAGAAATATGTTTATCACTCTGCAAGCACCAGAAATAAAAACTATCCCTCAGATGAAGATCAAAATCACATTTATTTGAAACAATGCTGGACGAAGACATTATGTGATCTAGTCTTTAACTGCCAAAAATCATCACTGAAAGCTCAGAATACAAAAAATAATATGAAAGACTGTGGGGAAGGAAGATAAGCAAATATTGTCTTGCAAGCCTACCTCCTAAAAAAGCTTCAAAAGATTTGATTGTTCTGTAAATCATCTGCAAACCATGCTATAAAAACATTCTTTCTGGTTAGTCTGGATCTTACCAAATGTTTAAAAGCCAAATATCTATGTTTTGGCATTCTTTTGTAAAATATAATTTGAGCAAATGTCTAGCAATACTGTAGTACTAACACAGGGAATCTATGCTTCTAAAGTCCAATTCATATCTCCTACTACTGTATTCTACATTAAATAACCAACCTGTTTCAACTGAAATTCATTATGATATCAAAGAATCATATGTGTACTATATCACAAAACTAAACATTTATTGGAACTGAGCACGATAAGCAAAGTATCTATCCATAATGGTTTATAAGCTATAGTCTCTTTCTTGGAATGGTTTTATAACATAAATTTCTTGTGTGTCCAATCCACTTGGCCAATAAAGAATTCTGTTCTGTTCTTATAAGATTCATTAATTTTGTTTAAATACACGAGCATTTAAAACAGATCATACTGAACTGAATTATATTATTTGATGTGTTCTACAAACCTGAACAATCCTATATGACTTGTACAAAATGTATTGCTAACTAGAATTGTAATCTGTCATTAGGCAAAGATAGACTAAGTATATTAGTGTGAATGACTTCTTTTCTAAGGCTTAGATTTCCTGAGCAGTTTATAGAAATCCAAGCTAAGTAGTACTTAGCTGATCCTAGCTGATTTAACAAAGTAAGTAGAATCAACTGGGTAATATTTGAATGGAAGATCACCAGGAAATTTCAGGATTGTAGAATATATACTGGGAATTTAAAAAATAAAATAAAATAGAAGAAAACATTGGCAAAACATGAGTCAGACTTACCGGTATATTCCTAAAAAAATGATCTAATGATTAAAAATGTGAGATAACTACCTCTTAAGCTAGATATTTCAAGCTGGAAAAAAAAATAGAGAAACTTGCTTGTATTAGAGGAGATGATGGCACATAATAGAGATGACTAAGGATTGACCAAGATTCAGAAAGCTACAAGAGACACACCCAAGGGCATGAATTTTTCCTGTGAATTTTTCATTTTCTTTCTAAAGTAGATTAAATACCATAATCAAACTATTTTTTAAAATAAACTTATTTCTGAAATGTTCTCCTAAATCAGGGGTTCTCAACCTTGGCAACTTTAAGACTGGTGGACTTCAACTCCCAGAATTCCTCAGCCAGCAAAGGAGTTGAAGTCCACCAGTCCTACCGGTAAATGGTGTGAAATGCTGTTTTGGAGAAAGAAGTCATTTGGGGCAAGTGCCAACAGCATGCATTTTTGATGCTAACACAAAATTAAATGTGCATTACAAACAATATATGCTTAATAGGATCACAGAAATATTTTTGAACATTTAAGGAGAAAAGCATTTGTGTTGACTGATTGCATTCCATCAATCTTATCACCAAGTTAGAAATCAGATACTTTAATGGAATATACATTTCAACAAAACAAAAGTGTACAGAAATTATCTTAATTGTAGATATATTCAACTGGAAATTTCAACAAACATAACGTGCAAGGTATTTTCCCTCTGAAGCACCCTTTAAAATATAGGTTAGCCCCATATTTTTCGACAAATAAAAACAACTCCCAAGAACCCTTTGATAGTATCATTAAAAACTACTGGTACTTTTTTATCATATTGAGGTAGGAACACAATTTAAAAATAGCACAAACACAATAGATTTAATAGAATTTCAAGAACAAAACACACCCAAATTATGGGAAGTTTAGGTAAAGCTGTTCAGCTCTCAAAAATATTCAGATTGCCCATTACTTGGCTCAACCAAAGCACTTACTACTTTATGTGTGTGTGTGCTTCCAAGTCAGTCTCTGCTCCCATTAACTGTCCTGATAGGTCCATGTAATCTTCTTGGCAATATTTTTGGAAGTGGTTTGCCATTACCTCTTTCCTAGGGCTGAGAAAGTGACTAGCCCAAAGTCATCCAGGTGGCTTCCATGCCTAAGACTAGACTACAACACAGTATTCTGGTTTTTAACCTGGTGCTTTAATCCACTACACCAAATTGACTCTAGTTAATTGCCATACAAGCAGGTTAAAACCTATACACTATTTAAATATTTTAAAGTGATTTACCTGATTTACCTATTACAATTTATCAAACAATGCTTACTTAGTTAATCACAAATACAGTAACTACAGATCATCAACAGTTACTTTGGCCAGCTTGCGAAAGTGTACATCTTTTATCACTTCTCGCTACTACTATGCTTAGCATATTCACTTAATTCAGAATGCAAGAAATGTTAACTGCAAGAATAAAACAGCTGTTTCATTTTCAAATTTGTCAAAATAAAACAATTTCTTTATTCTGCTACATGTTAGCAAGATCTTAATTGTGAATAGGATTACTTAAGTATAATTCAATCAATGTTTTTCCTATAACATTAGTAACTTTTCAGAATCTAAAGACTCCTCAGTGAAAACCTAGTTTTGTATTCAACAGTACTTTGGTCATCAAATTATTAGATTTATGCTACAATTTTTATTAGTATCTCAGAGAAATGCAATTTATTCTTCCACTAGACATCAGCCTCTAATCTAATTAAAAATTTATCACATAAAATTTTGAAACCAAAATGACCATAGACAACTCACCAAAACAGTAGTACAGATGGACTTAAGCTCAGATTCTACTTTCTCTCGATAATCCTTGACAAGTTGCATTTTTTTATCGTTGCCATCAGTTTTCTGTTCAATGCTGGAGATCACCCGCCAAGCAGAGCGCCGCCCCCCAACAACATTCTTATAGGCTACAGAGAGAAGGTTGCGTTCCTCATTGGATAATTCAGCACCTTGCTCTGTCACTGCCTTCATGCAGGTTGCCATATCATCATAGCGCTCTGCCTGCTCAGCCAGCTTGGCTTTCTGGATCATCTCGGTCTTTTCCATGTTAGACTGCAGTGGTCTGAGCAGTAAGGCAACTGATTTGGTAGGAAAGATGAACTGTATCAAAGTAGTTGCTCAAAACCTGCAACAACAAAGAAACACTCTTAAGTATGTGTTTTTTTCTAAGACAAAGAGCTAATGTAAGTACAATATTCAATATGGATTTAGGAAGTTAAAAGTACCGTATGTGTTTTTTCTAAGACAAAGAGCTAATGTAAGTACAATATTCAATATGGATTTAGGAAGTTAGACCAATAGGAAAGGCAATGGGTTTAATGAGAATAAGTAAGAAATAAACCACTTTAAGTTTCCAACTTGCAAACCGTCCCATCTTGCATTTTGTCAACAAGAAAATAACACCTTCAGACAAAAGCAAAAAAATGCTGGTTGCCAAAACCGGTTGTTCGCTCCTCCTCTTCCGAAGATGATGAGGGCCCATGTGAATGAGACACCAGAAATGGTGGTCAGAAATAAAAGGCTCCTTAGTAGTTGAACACGAAGTGACAAATCAAACTACCTGGCCCATTCTTTTCCACAAGGTCTTCCCACCCACCCACCCTCCCTCCCTCCCTCCGAAAGAAGGCCTTTGAAGGATATTTTATAGGAAAGGGTACAGAGGGAAAGACATGAATAAGCGCGATTAAGAATCTGTCACAACAGAACCTGCCAGAGAGAGAAGAGCGGTCGCGGGACGAGGATCCAAGAGAGAATGAACGCCGAAAGCGGCCGGAGGAATGTGGCGGTTCGTGGCTCTAGAGCCAAGGAGAGATTACGGAACCGTTCACGGACTGGCACCCTTTCAGACTACAATACTCATCGCCCCCGCCACCCAGCGGTAGGTGCTGCCCGCGAGGTGAAGCAGCCTATAAAACCCAAGAGCCCTGGAGGGCGCCAGCTTGGCGAAGGCCGGGCCGCGGAATGCCTGGAGGCGAACCTCCCGGGGTGGGTGGGGGGGAGAGAGAGAGGCGAAGGGCACAAAAGGTCCCTGCCTGGCCCCAGAAGCTCCGCAGGGTAGCCCAGTGAAGGCGAATAGGCCCGTAGAAAGCCTTGGATGGAAACCGTAGGACCGTGAGCCAGGCAGGCAAAAACGTGGTGGGAAGGAAGGAGGGGAAGAAAAGGAATCCGCATCGGAACGTCCTTTTCCCCGGCTCCTCCCTCGGAGCCCCAGGGAGGCAGCAGCGGAGATGCCTTTGTCCCCGGAGAAGGGACCCAGCCCGAGACGGCGAGGCAAAGGGGCACCGTCTACTCACTTCCCATCCCCCCCCCTGCCCTGCCCTCTCTCCCGCCGTCCCACGGAAAATGCCGTGGCGGCTGCAGGCCGGTACGAAATGGCGGCGTCTCTCTCTCTCTCTCTCCAGCGCCTGGCTGCCTCGCCTCCTCTCCCCGGCAGGGGACTCCCAGTCCCGCGCCGCCCCCACAAAATGGACGACGCGGCACAGATTCGCGAAGCAGGAAGGACGCCCGAGGCGAGGACGTCCCCGCTCCTTCCCGGGCCGAGGCCCCCTCGCTCTCACCAGTCTCCGCTGAGGCGCTAGGCCGGCCGGCTGGCGCCTGCTGGGTCAGCTGCGCTCGCTACGCTCCGGGACTGCGCTCGCGAGGCGGGGAGGAGGAAGAGAGGGAGAAGAACAGAAAAAGCTGCTCCGCTTTCAGCGAAAGAAGCAGCGTTGCTAAAGGGCGTTGGCACAAAGCGAGCCTCCTCACTGCTAGGCCCGCGCTCGTGCGGCTGGACCTATCCAGAAGCACTCTCGGGGCTCCGACTCCGCCTCCCACGTTCACACGGCCAATCCAGCCGCTGGGCGCCGCCGCGAAGGTGGACAGAATCAAGGCACAAGTTCGGTTGGCCTGTGAGCCGCCGCAGCTAAAGCACGGGGTTTCCTCCAATTAGATCCAGGGTGAGGTGACGTCATCGTCGCCATGGAAATGCTGCTACAGCCCCCACCTTTTTTTACCCCGCCCATCTCTTTTCTCTCACACGTTCGCTTTTCCAGCCCTGGAAGGGGACGGGGCGGAAGCGAGGCGAGCGGAGTCGGTCTCGTGCTGCTGCGGTGTCTTGCAAGGCGCGACCCGACCGCTCGGTGTTTCTATAGAGCGGACGCAGAGAGAGACCGGTTGGGGGCTTTGGGGTTGATCTGCTCCTCCCAAGCGAGCCAAGAGCAAGGAATTCGAGTTGCAGGCTTATAGAGCGCTGCCGGGAAAAGTGGCTAGAGCGGATTGATGACTGACGCAGGAAAGTTAACTCACTTTCATGCTTTGTACAGCAACTTTTTCTGATGGCTGGATTCTGGTCTATTGTTGTGCGATCCGGGATGGATTCGATTTAAATCACGATTCAGGAAAAGTCGGTTGCATTGTTTAAAGAGTTATTTATTCACTAGTCAGAAACAATTTTTTAACCATTTTTAGTAAAAGTGCACTGGGATTGTTTGATACATCCTACTGGGTGGGCATCTTCAGCCCTCAGAAAGCTGTAGAATTTCACTTTTACAGATAGTATATAAAATCATTTAGTCAGATTTTTTTTTCAGATTAATTTTCATTTAGATTGAAATGATTGGTGTCAATTAGACTGTTCCTTATAAAGTCATTCACAATGGAACCAGCTGCACTTCACTTTTAGTGGCTATTTGAAGAATATCTTTGCTAAAATGTTCTAAAAGAACAATCATTAGATTATACATTTCCTGTAATTGGGCAATAAACGGTAAAAATAAAGCATTTTAACAAAAAGCATGTCCTTTTATTTAGCCTTTCATTTGTTTATATATTTAAAACAAGTCAGCTGAGAAAACCTAAAATACAAGGAGCTGGGGAAATCAATTTATATGTGTTCAACTTCTTTAGGGAATCTTCAAAGGAAGGTAAGTTTTCCTGCTTTCCCCGTTTCTAAAGTTCTCAATTTTGAAGGAACTTTTCTACTGTGGTGAAAGTAGATCCTGTACCACTTATAAAAGTTGGGAGTATTGTTAAAGAGATTTCTGAATCCAAATGCTTAATAGCGTTCCCCAATTCACAGTGTGACTTTTCTTAAAATACTGTACCTACAAGAACTTCTTCAATGGATCACCCTTCGCCCAAAATACGTTATAAATGGTATTATGGAGGGGGGATTCTTGGATGTTCCTGTCACAGCTGGCTTCTTTTCAGCTAGAGCTGGTGTAGGCAACCTTGGCTCTTATGACTCGTGGACTTCAACTCCCAGAATTCCTGAGCCAGCTCAGGAATTCTGGGAGTTGAAGTCCACAAGTTATAAAAGAGCCAAGGTTGCCTACCCCTGATAGAGGTTCTAAAGATTAATCCTGATACTAAGTATTATAAATATCAGCAACTAATCAAGCTGGAGACGGTGCTTGTCCTTTCACATATATATTTTTACTTTTGTCACTGCCTATCATTTGGATTATACTCAATTCTTTCCAAATTTCCACAGATTCAGACATCAAACAATTACTTTTCTACACTTTTGGATACAAAATAGGCTTTAAAATAGTTATCAATGTTTCATATTTCTCTGTTAACTTTATATTTTAAAAAATTGGCTCTGATAGATTTAGCTTCCTTCATTAATCAGCAATGTAATTCTGGTAAATTTATTTGATTGCACTTACTTTCTTCCAAGCATCTGTTCCAGTCTTGATTGTGCAGATTTTGCAATATTTCTTACAATAGTCTGCCTTTCTGGAGCACTAAATGTTTTACCAAAAGATGCACTAAAGAAGTAAGAAAAATTATGCTGAGGTATTTGGAGACTTGTTTCCTGTTGTTTTTTTTATCCTGAGAAAAACTGCATAGAGTAGTACGCATTTCTTACAATTTTTATTGCTGCTTTTTATAAATATTTATCAATGGGGACATTTCTTAAGCTCTTTTTTTCTGTTAAGCATGTACAGTAGTATAGTGCCTCTCATTTGGTTGCACACTTCTCCTTAAACACTTCCTAACCACTTCCCTTCTGTTAAGTTCCCCTTTTTACAGATCTACCCCATCACTACCGGTATAATTCATAACTTTTTTCTTTGCACTTTGACAGGGATATGATTTACTATGTCAGATGAGTTACTTCTCATGTTCATATTGACAAGTTGAAATAGTGTTAAATTCATGATTACAGGTAGTCCTCGACTTACAACAGTTCATTTAGTGCAGGGGTTCTCAACCTTGGCAACTTTAAGACTTGTGGACTTCAATTCCCAGAATTCCTCAGCCAGCTTTGCTGGCTGAGGAATTCTGGGAGTTGAAGTCCACAAGTCTTAAAGTTGCCAAGGTTGAGAACCCCTGATTTAGTGACTGTTCGAAGTTACAACAGCACTGAAAAAAGTGACTTACGACCATTTTTCACACTTAGCAGCTGTTTCAGCAACCCCGTGGTCATGTGATCAAAATTCAGATGCTTGGCAACTAACTCATATTTATGATGGTTGCAATGTCCCAGGGTCATGTGATCACCTTTTGCAACCTTCTGACAAGCAAAGTCAACTGGGAAGTCAGATTCACTTAACCGTGTTACTAGCTTAACAACTGCAGTGATTTACCGGTACTTAACAGAAATTTTGGGTTCAACTATGGTTGTAAGTCGAGTATTAGCTATTCTCATTTTCACTGACATTTTAAGAAAATGATTTGAATTTGAAAGCATTTTTAAATTTTGATTTTAAAATAATTTTTAATCTTACTTGATACACACTTATTAACTGTGATTAGCTTACGGTTTAGTGTGTTGTGTAAACTGAAAAGTTGGCATAATTCAATAAAACATGGGTTAGCGTGTTGTGCAAACATAACTGATGATGTTGCAGATGAATGTTTCCCAATAATCATCATAAATGCAGAATTCTGTTGGAGGGTGACAATAGAGTTATTTGTGCAAAAAAGAGGTTGCTACCTACTACAGTCTTTAGCTCCACCAAAACATTGTGTTTCTGTTACTAATTGAAGGGAGTTAAAAGAAATATTTCACATATTTGATACTTTAGTAGTTTTGCTAGCATTAAACTTTATTCTTTATAATTTGTATTAATAGTGTTTGTTTGCATTGCTTGGAATATTTACCCTAGCAAAAATATACTTTAAATATTATGGAAGTGATATGGTGAAACCCCAGTTTACTGGACGATGATGTAACAGGTTTTATATGCAGCAGACTAAATTTTACATGAACGAGAGTTATTACACAAATGACACGATATATGTCATTATGCATCAATTTATTTCTTTTGGGCAATGTCATACAAGTGAAGCAATAGGTTTCATTTCTATAATGTATCACAGAAATGATGTAAATCGCTCCAATCGTATGCTGTCCACTAGATTAATCCATTCCCCAATTAATCCATTAAAATTAAGTTTAGGTCTGTTATTCCATATACATAGTGCTTTTTTTGTAAAAAAAAAAAAAAAGGTGCCGGAACTCACACACGTCATACAACCCGCCTTGCCTACCCTACAAGGTTCCATCCAAAAAAGGTGCCAGAACTCCATTCTGGGCGTTGTATGAGAAAAAAGGCCCTGTATATACACCAAAACCTGCTATGCTGCCTCATCATGGTAAGGAGGCTGTTTTTTAGAAGGATGTGTGAGGACCGCCATGACGGTACTTGGGGTATATATACTCCCAGCAGGGTTTTCTGATACATGAAAATCTCCTTCCTGCACAGTTAAAGCAAACCAGCACCTACTTGGAGTTATAGTAATGTAAGAAGTTGATGGAGGGACCGTATCATACTATGAAGAAGGCATGGTAACCCTCTCATGTATTTACCAAGAAAATCCAAATGGATAATAAAGATAAAACGATTGAGAATATAATGCCAGATGATTGATCCTTCAGGCCAGATGTCATTCAACATGGTACTGAGGACTAGCTGAGGATCGTTCAGAGTACTAATAGTATTTTTCATGTGGCTGTATTAAAGCCTTTAGGACATCCAGTTGCTGATGTTGCCATACAGAAATAGAATACAGAAATTTTGCAGAGGCAGAATTGCAATGAGCATCCAGAACATAAGAAGCATGAACATGTCTAGTTCCAGACACCACGTTTAAAGAAAAAAAAAATCTCTGAAACTAGAATGCAGAGAAGAACAGTATGAATGATCACAGGACTAGAAACTAAGTTTACCCAGTATATATAGCCTTGGGGAAAAAATGATAAAGGCAGACATATGCTTGCATTTTTCAAGTACCTGAAGAGAGGTCATGCACAGCTGCAAGAATAATATTTGCCCAATTTTGGAAAAATGAAAATTTACCATCTGACCAGATTATAATAACAAAAATGTGCAGAAATGGATAGATTGACTTTAGAAATGAAAGAGAAAGAAGACACAATTTATTTTAAAACATGGGGAAATTTTTATTATTGGTTAGAAACATGATAGAATGAGAAAAAGTTATGAAATTTAAAGAGATAATTGATAATTTGTATTTATATTTATATTCCATGATTATTTGTATGAACTTGTTCTTATTTCTTCTTCCTCTTTGTATATTTGTGATCTTAAACAATATGGTAAACTATAATTAATATGTAATATATTATTATTTTAAAGTGATTATAATTAATACTAAGCATTGTTAAGTAGTGAAATGAATGAGATTTATTGACTAATTTGTTATTTACATGATTTTATGGAAAGTTGTTTAATAATAGAGTAATTATTAAGATTTAATATGTCAACCCGGACTGGTAGACTTGCCGAAGCAATGTTATTTTGTGGGACTAATCCCACTTTTGTGTTACCCCTTTCCCCTGGTCTAACCTTTTTGTATGTTTCCCTTTGTCTTATCCTTTTTGACCCTATCCCTTTATTACCTTTATAAACTCAATAAAAATATTTATAAAAAAAGAGAGAGAGGTCATGCAAAAAACCCAATCCTTACTCTCTGTTATCCCAGGGTGCAGGATGTAGAATTATAGATCAATTACTGGAGGACAGAGTCTGTAATCAGAACTCTTGTGGAAGGAAGATCAAAGGCAGGAGAGAAGACCAGCCCTAGTGTACTCATAAATGAATGCCAAAGTACCTATCCACTTCCTCTAATTCTGAAGCCTAACCCTCATTTCAATAAGATGGCAACTCTGAATCCATGAGAACCCTACTTCTCTTGATTCTAAACTGACAGAATATAAAGGGGCTTGACTGAATATAAAGTTACCAAAGAAGATCAGGAGCTGTCCACTGGATATTTTGAATGAAGATGAAGAAATTGTCATGTGTGCCAGACTGGGTTGGATTTTTCCAATCTAAATAGCATATTCTATGAGCCTGGGCATTTTTGTCTAGATCAGCGGTTCTCAACCTTTTTCAGGCCGCGACCCCGACCCGCACCACGCATGCGCATGCGCAACGGCCCACATCGTGCATGCGTGGCACGACGCCCGCATCGCGCATGCACGGTGCTACCCCGCGCATGCGCGGTGCTGCCCCCTGCGCCAGCCGAGGAAGAGGGGAAAAATGGCGGACTGCGTTGTTTGGCGACCCCCGTGAAATGGTCGTTCGACCCCAAATGGGGTCGTGACCCACAGGTTGAGAACCGCTGGTCTAGATGCATTTTCAAAAAATGAAATGGTAATCACTTACTTCCTGTTGCGGCATGTTTGATAAATAGGAGACCATCAAGCTCCTATGGCCATTTTCCAGGCTGATTTGGGCCTGGAAAAAAAGAAATCCTTTTTTTTTTAAAAAAAAAAAAAAAGCAAGGGGAAATAACTTCTGTAACTCTGCCAAGGAAAGGGAAGGATACAATCACAGAAATTGAGCCTGACTTGGCTTACTTTTTAAGAGGCCCCTGCCTATTAAAAATGTATTCAGAAGGTCCTTTAGCCCATTAATAGTTATCGCTGTTTTATTGCTTTGTTTTTTTTTGTTTTTTTTGTTTTTTTACCATTCTAATCAAGATTTTTTTATTTTTGATAATATTTGGAGAAAAGCCAGTTCTTCAGCAGTCCTTTGTCTTATGAGATGGCTGTTCCGAAATAAATTCTTTTATCTGAAGTCTGCAGAAGCACTTGTGTGTGTGTGAAAGGCTTGCACACCCATAGCTGCAATATCACTATACAAGTAGAACTGCATTAATGCATCCATCATTTTCTGGATTATTGGTTACTTGTGCATATTTTCCCCAGATAACTTTGCCTCCTTGGGTGACGAGACCAAGCTCACTCACGTTCACCTCGATTACTGTACCTCTTGTGATTACTCCCAAAGAAGTATAGAGAGGAGAAGAAGGATTCTTTTTTACACCAAGAATAGGTAGGCAAAACGTGGCTTTAAGTTCTGTTTTATTGCTTTGTGTTGAACACGCCTGAGAGATTACTCGACATAGCTGGCAGATTACTGGTGAACTGCCAATTAATTGGCTCTTGAATATAGTCCATAGGAAGCGTATTAGTTATTCTTTATTTTATACAGTACAGCAATATTTAGCATCCCAACAACAAATCAAAGTATAATGCTATCGAAGGCAGATACTTTTCAGGCACCCTAGTTCACTAAGTTTTCCTCCTGTAATGAACTTTGCAATATTGAGTATGAACTTCCCTTTACTCATCGGCCAATCTATGGCTACTTTCAGATGCTCTTTAAAGTGATTGTTGTCACAGCTGAACCAGATTCAGCATTATTTTTTAGTATTGGATCCTCCCATGCTATGTAGCATATTGGTGTAGGACAGGGGTAGGCAACCTTGGCTCTTTTATGATTGTGGACTTCAACTCCCAGAATGGCTGGCTCAGGAATTCTGGGAGTTGAAGTCCATGAGTCATAAAAGAGCCAAGGTTGCCTATCCCTGGTGTAGGAGATGACCAGGCTGCACTGAGATCATTTTCAATTCAATCGTTGAATTGCCATTAAAAGTATTCTATTTATTTATTTATTTATTTTACTTATATGCTGCCCTTCTCCCAAGACTCAGGGCGGCTTATAGCAGAAATACAAGTACAAAAATGTATAAATCATTTAAAATAGTAATACAGTATAAAACTATAAACTATACCCACTCATATAACATACAATCCCAATCAAAGGCCCAGGGGCAGAGCGCCGCTCACACGCCCCAAGCCTGTCTGCATAGATGTGTTTTTAAGAGTTTTCAGAAAGCTACCGGTAGGAGGGAGGGAGCAGTATGAACCTCTGAGGGAAGTTGGTTCCAGAGGGCTGGGGCAGCAACAGAGAAGGCCCTAACCCTAGGTCCCGCCAAACGGCACTGTCTAACAGACGGGACCCATAGGAGGCCAACCCTATGTGCCCTAACCGGTCGCTGGGATTCATGGGGCAGAAGACGGTCCCGCAAGTATCCTGGCCCATTGCCATATAGGGCTTTATAGGTCATAACCAACACTTTGAATTGTGTTCGGAGACCAAGTGAAGCTCACGGAGGGTTGGAGTGATATGAGCATGTCTTGGGAGACCCAAGACGGCTCGCGCGGCCACATTCTGAACCACTTGCAGTCTCCGGACATTCTTCAAAGGTTGCCCTATGTAGAGAGCATTACAGTAGTCGAATCTCGAGGTGACAAGGGCATGGGTGACTGTGAGGAGTGACTCCCGGTCGAAATAGGGCTGCAACTGGCGCACCAGGCGAACCTGGGCGAATGCCCCCCTCGCCACAGCCGAAAGATGGTATTCTAAACTTAGCTGTGGATCGAGGACACCCAAGTGTCTAGATAGCAGTATGAAGATGGGGCTTGCCGAGAAAGACAACTTGACAAAGATGAAGGAAGATGAAGATTTAGTCGTCTTGTTCTGCTGATTATATTATATACCAGTGATCTCTGATCTTTCCAGCTTGGTGGGGTGGGGGGAGGGGGATAGTTCCATGCAAGCCGTGGGTGAGCACTTGAGTGTGCGCAGCTCCATTTGTGCAAGTGGCGGGCACACCCACCGTCACAGAAATTGAGCTGCATGTGTGCACACTCGCTGGCACGCTGCATGCATAAATGAATCTACCGCTTCCATGGCCTAGTTCTGAATGGGCCATGGCCCAGTAGTGTGCTGCAGCCTGGGGGTGGGGACTTCTACTATATAGCAATAGCACTTAGATTTATATACCGCTTTACAGCCCTCTCTAAGCAGTTTACAGAGTCAGCATATTGCCTCCAACAATCTGGGTTCTCATTTTACCGACCTCGGAAGGATGGAAGGCTGAGTCAACCTTGAGCCGGTGAGAATCGAACTGCCAGATTACAGGTAGCCGGCAGTCAGCAGAAGTAACCTGCAGTACTGCATTCTAACCACTGTGCCACCAGGACTCTTACTGTATGAAACCTCCATTAAAATCAATATTAAATACACAACAATGCTGTTAAAAGGTGAGTTTGAAGACCATTTTTAAAGCTAACAAAGGCACCAGTTCATATTTATATTTGAGGACCGTATGTCCAAGACTGAGAAGACTCAGCCCTGAATTGCCCTGAGCCAATCTTGAACCATCTCAGATGATTTCAACGTATAGTGAAATCACATAAAGGAAGCACATTCTGAAATAACTTGGACTCTAGCTATGTAAAAGGGCTGTACAGCACTTCAGAGAAAGAGAGCAATGTGCCGGAACATTGCATGGGCATGCATGTAACACCTGCCAGTATTTTCTTAAACTCAGTGTGTCACTTCTCAGAATCATATAAGGTGGCCAAGTGTAACCACGTGATTCTAGGGAAAGACACAGCAGCTTTTACAGGTTCAAAACATGCAGTCCCCGAATCCCCCTTATATGTCAAAACACAGCCTAATGCAGAAGACCTTAAAAATAATAACACTTTATATTTGACCTGGAAACAAACAGACAATTTAAACTTTCAACTTCTGTGTAAAGCGATCTCCTTGGGATATTAATCTTTAGTGCTGACTTTGATAAAAAAAAAAGTTCTGTAAACTGGAATGTGCCTGGTGGTGCTTTTTATTGTGCATGTCCATTTTGGCATTGGCTTAATTTTCTGGTAGAAAAATGTGATACTGCACTTGCTACTGGCAAATATTGATCTGTGTTGTTATTGTGGATGAACTATGCATTGATGAATTGGGAAACTCAAGCACAAGATCGTATTATGATCCTAAGAGTTAACTTTCTCTCCTCCCCCCCCCAATTATTATTTTTACAATTCTTCAGGAACTGCACTAAACTTTCCGCAGCAAGCACAAATGTTTTGAGTTACAAGCATATTGTCCATATTATTCTTTGGGAATCGTATTTAGGAAATCATTTTTAATTTAGTATTAAACACATCTAGAATTGAAAAGAAAACCAAGCATGTCATTGTCTAAAACTGTGAAGGGGGAAGAGAAATACTAAAATGCTAATAAATATTGATTTCTGTGGTAATACTTTGATTTCTCTCTGAAGTATTTCAGTGATACTAGTTTTTTTGCTGCTTTGCTATTTACTGTTGTTGCTTTTATTTTGTTATTGCAGGGTAGTCCTCAACTTAACAACAGTTCATTTAGTGACCGTTTGGAGTTACAACGGCACTGAAAAAAGTGACTTATGATGGTTTTAAACATTTATGGCTGTTGCAGTGTCCCCATGGTTACGTGATCAAAATTCAGAGGCTTGACAACTGGCTCATGTTTATGACCCTTGCAGTGTCCCAGGGTCACGTGATCATCTCTTACGACCTTCTGACAAGCAAAGTCAAAGGGGAAACCAGATTCACTTAATAACATGTTACTAATTTAACAATTTGCAGTGATTCACTTAACAAACGTAGCAAGAAAAGTCGTAAAATGGGGCAAAACGTGACACATTTCTCACTTAGCAACATAAATTCTGGATTCAGTGGTGGCCGTAAGTTGAGGATTACTTGTAATTATAATAGGATGACCTCAGCTCTTCTAATACATGCGTTAAGCAAGCAGAATGATTGACCTTAATATTTTACTTTTATACTTCTATCCGGAAGCAAATTTCTATACATATCTAGTGGAATACATACTGTAGGATATTTTGCAGTTAATATTCTCATTAACAAACTCTTCCATTACTGCAAATTCCCATGCATTTGCTTCTAATTACCACTCAACTGTTCAGAGGGATGATTGTAATATTCAACACTATCATCTTAATGACTGCAAATGGTTGAACGTGTGTCCAATAAAGAAATTATGAAATGGAAATTGCTTTCCCAAACATCTTTTCAGATGTATTCTGTTTCTCATCACATTAGTTGGAGACTACGTGACAAAGTTCAACTTATTTGGAGGAACCCAAATTGGAAAAAGCTGTATCAAATATAAAGAATGACTTAGATGTAATGTCATACCCTTTCGATAACATTGTAACAAACTGGCATTAAATTAACAACAGTGCTAACTGCACATAAAACTTGCACGGGATATTCACTTGGATGTTATGCCAGAAATGCTGCACGCATGCACAACTTTCAGCAGTAGAACAAGATGAGTAGAGGGCACCTCATTTTCTCAAGGGCTAAGTGGGGTAGTTCTTCACCACTGCCCAAATTAAAATACTCAGGGTAATTTTTATCTTGAAAAGCTAAACAGGGTTAGGGCTGGTTAGTATTTGAATGGGATCAGGAAACACCAGGACTGTAGGTTGGACTAGAAAGTCATCATTTCATAAAACGACAGTGGCAAAGACAGTTTTATCGTTACCACAAAAACTATATGGCTGTGTTGATGTAGATACCATCAGTCAAATTCTACTTGAAAAGATTAATCTTTACCACACTTTAGATGGTGGAAGGATAAGCACAATAACTGCATGCAAGGTAAACAGTCTTGTCTGAAACAGAATTTTTTATCACCAGGATTTTTATATCTGGGAGTTCGTGTTCTCTGGGTAATGTGTGTGGTGTGTATCCATCTGTGTGTGTGTGTACACATATGAACATACTGTTTTGTCATCTCTAACAGCTTTTATGCTGTTTCCTGATCAAGTAATCACCTGGACTGGAAGGAATTAATACTAATTAATATGACAAAAACCAATCAAAAAATGTTCCTGCATGGACATTGCTTTTTAAAATGTGTTTGCTGGCTTTCATTCACAATCAGCAAATATCCCTAGGAGTTAGTGCGGTATATATAGACTGCTTAAAATAGAAAATATTGGGCATCTTGCCACATTTTAAAAAAGAAAGTCTGAGCTGCTTCGATGTTAACAGTTAAACTTTGACAGAAAGGAAACCCTTTGTGTTGAGAAGATTGAATTATGTAGCCCTATGAAATCCTCAGCTAATATTGTAATATTCAGCCTTGTTTTCCCTATTTTGCAAAATATGTATTTAAAGCAACAGAAGCTGAGAAAATTTTATATACCTACAGTCAGTGCTTTTTTTGTTAAAAAAAAAAAAAAAAAAGTGCCGGAACTCACACACGTCATACAACCCGCCTTGCCTACCCTACAAGGGTCCATCCCCAAAAGGTGCCAGAACTCCGTCCTGGGCATTCTATGAGAAAAAAAAGCCCTGCCTACAGTAGTGGAAGCAGTTGGGGACTAGAGACAGCTTCTTCAGCAGTTCCCAAGAAGGTTCCAAACCCATTTGCACCATTCAGATGACCCTGAGGGCACAGATAAACCTCCAAATGACCTCAACAACTCTCAGAAAGAGGCTAACAATCAGATAACTGCAAGAAATATAAATCCATTCTCCACCATTCAGTCAGAACTGAAGAAGCTTCTTGGATGAGGATCGAAACATCTTCAAGGAATCCAGTTGCCTTTTGAAAAAGCACCTTTGCGACGAGCATGACCTGGATGACTGAGAATCTTGTAGACATTGTAAGTCAAAATTCTCCAGAGTTTACTGTATCCAAAATGAGCAATTGTCATTCCCATTTGGCTCATTCTGCCTGCCAAACTCAAAATAAGGTTCTTTTTCTAACAAGCTGGAGTAAAAGCTATGAAAAAGCCTTAGCTTATTTGCTAGGCACCCAACAAGCCAGGATATTTGAACAAAGCCTTCATTTAGTTGCTTCCGCTAATAGGATATTGGCTTATTTCTTTAATTCATAGATGGGTAACAATCTTGTGGCTATGTACTACATTTTTAATTTATTTTTCCTCCTATGGTTGTGTGCTCTCTAGCCAGTAATCTTATGATTTCAGAGGATAGCTCAACTTCTCCAGATCCCTATTCTAGGATAAATGGAGAAATACATGCTTTGTATTTGTGTCCCAGAAAAACAACCCAACTACGGTACATAAACCAGTAAAAAACCTTCAACTCTCAGCTACTCCCCTAACATCTCATGAGGATGCTGGGGCCCCTAATAATAAAACAAGGTGGATCATAATTTTTCCTTTTTTATTTATTTTCTATTTATTATTCTTTAGCTTCAAAGATAAAATGCAAAGCAAAGAAAAAGAAAACTAACAAGCATCTGACACAACAACAAAAGAAACTGTGTGTACAAACAAACACCCCCCCCCAGATATCAAGTACATTATTAACAACTAACATTAAATATATATATATATATAAAGTATATATAAAAATCCAGCTTGATTGAATGTTGACAAATATATCAGAAATCTAATGTGTTCTCTTCCCCTTACATAACAGGTCTACACATAATTATACACTTTCCCATCTATATTTAACAACGAAAATATTACATAAAAAGATATCTCTGCTATGGAAATCTGTCTGTTAATCATCTGTTATTGTATTTAATATGCAGAAAGTCCACAAACAGCTTCCAGTCTCTTATAAATTTGTCTCTAATCAATGCAGTTATTTTTTCCATCTCTTGTCAATTCAGTCAATTTTAAAATCCACTCTTCCAACAGTCAGTGTGCTATTTGCCTTCCAATGTTTATTTAGCGTAAACAATCCTCGCAGCGGTCACCATGTCAAGAAATAACTTCCCAAACTGTTTTTCATTTGTTTTGTTCATAATACCTAGAAGAAAGGCTTCAGGTTTCATTAATATTTGTATTTTATTCTTTTCAAACAAACTTCATGATAAAAGGAGCCATATGAGAGAAGAAAGAAGAGGCTGTGGTTTCCTCCCACCATATGCGCTAGAATAGCATCCCCCAACCTTTTAGGCACCAGGGACTGATTCCATGGAGAAAGGTTTTTCCGTGGACTGGAGGGGGCGTGGTTTCGTGTACGGCCTGCATCCGATGGGTGGAGTTTCACTTGTTTGCATGGCCAGATTCTGGCATGCTGCGGCCTGGTGAAGGTCCACGGACCGGGGATTGGGGACCCCTGCACTAGAAAAGCATGAATGGCCAATGGCCAAGGTGTCCTGAACCTTCCAATGAAATAAAATGATGGCTGCTGAAAGGAATATAGTAGGCTGGACTCCTAGGAAGGAGGGAGCGCATTACAGAGAAGTAAGAGGCAACTCAGTCTATTTTGTGTGTGAGAAAGAGGTGAGAGAGACAGTCCCTCTCTAATAGTTCACAGAGTAAATGGTAGATGCAGACACTAGAGCACTCAGTCTGGCTACATTCTCTCTATTGGGAGAGAACCAGCTTGGGAGAACCACCACATGGCAATCTTGGTTTGGGGCCTGCCAGGCAGCCTCTAAAACTCAGTTCTGCTACCTTCAATTATGCCCTTTCCCAAAAGGTTGAAAGATTATGAAGTGGAAAACAAAAGTGAATATTGTAATGAAAAATAAATGTTCTAAAATTATGGGATGGTTAGAAATGGGACCGTAAATGAATTTTTGAAATGAATAGAATGGCAAAAAAGTATAATGGGCATGTTTTCTTTGCAAAATGTACAAGAAATATATGATACTTTTTATTTGTAGCGCAGAATTGTATAACCCTTTGGAAAGACTTTATCTCCTGTTGTCCACACAGGGTTGATTATTCAGCACTTGCTGTAATCTACATTGTTGCCAGCAGCCTAGGTGCTCTTCTCTTACTAGTCAGAGTGGCAGCTCTCACTACAGGAAAAGACAAGGCTAGTCTCTAGCAAAAGAAAAACAAGGAGGCTGGGTGTGCAAAAATAGCACTCAGCAGACTTCCGGATTTGTTGACCCAAAAGTAAATATAATTTGAACAGCACGCTAAGAAACAGGAAATGTATCTGCCAAGAAACTAAAACAGGACAAACTGACAGAAAATGAGTCTTCCAGCTAATTGTTGACAGAAAACAAGACTATCGACGAAAGAAAGACATTAGGATCTTCCAATAGAATAGCTTAAGAGTATTTGATTTTTTTATTTTTTCATTATTTAATAAAAAATAATACAAAAGTGAAGCGCATGCACCAAAAGTATACTTATACAATACTACTGGTTCAGACTACACCCTGAGCTACGTATTCAGTTATTTTTGCCTGGGGTGCAAATAGTTCATGGTTTGGTGTGATGTACAAGCTCCATAGACTGAACTAATTGAGTGAACCATTTAACAGCGGATAAGGATGTAGTGTGAACACAGCCTTTGGATCTAGTTCTTTCCATATCCGAATTCTAAGGAAGATTCCAAAGGTTCCATTTCGTTTTAAGGAGAACATGCAGGTCACTTTTGAAGTTAGTGAGTAGAATGATAGAACTTGCTAAATCAAAACCATATAAGTCTTAGGACTTGTCAACCCAGTCACTGATAAATCTGTTTAACAATCTGAGCATAAAGGTATTCTGCCAACAAATGCAATGTGTGAATGCCAGTGTTTCTTTGAAAAAGACATCTAATGAACTTTTAGTTCTGATGTCTTTTTTGCTTGCCAAGAAGACGTTTATTCATTTCTTCCCTGGAAGAGCTTTATTAAAAAAAAATCCAGTTATAGTTCAGATCATTTGTTTATAAAAAGCATTCATCCTCACACACAGATGACTGTTATCTATTTTGTAAGCTCTCTACTGGAAATGTTCCTGGATTTAAAAAAATTTTTTCAGGAAATACCTGTTTGATCACACTGGAGCATCCTGAGTTTGGATAAGTTCTGTAGAGGGATGATTGGCTAAGTCAAACAAAGCTGAATTAATCTTAAAGGATGCAAAATGATTATTTTGAACATGATGGCCAGAAATGGGGTTGCCACTTTCTATCTTGTATGAATCTGAAAATGGCAATTCTAAACTCACCAATTAAAAAACCTAGGTGGACAGGATGAAGCAACAGTAAAACATCCGCTAAATTAAAAGAGGCTTATTTCTGGGTAGGTTTGGGTTATGTTGCAGTCATTAGCTGCCAATTTGCTCTTTGTGATTGGTGAAGAGACAGGAGAAGAGAGGTTTGTATTAAATCTTATCATTCTTGTCAATAGAGATTTTATAGTCATATAGCCAAACTATGGAAATAAGAACAGCTTTCAGCCTTGTGTACAAATCTATCAAATTCTGTATCGGTAAAAAGTTAAACTTCAGTCCATATGAGGTTGAGCAGGATTGGACAGTGCAGGGAATGAAGGAGATCCATGTTGCGTTTCAAAAGTAAACATTGAATCTCCTTCCATGACCCCATTATTCAGTCCTACTTCAGCTCCAATGGACTGAAGTCTCTCCCTGACTCTCTCCTTTCTCCCTACACCATTTGATTAAACAATTACCTCTCTCATAATTTCAGCCTGATATCACCAGAGGTGCTGACTGCCGTAGATAGAGATGCTGAATAAAAAGGATGAAGTTGTAGTTCAAAACAGAGTTGGGGAAGGTTGCAGATGAAACAGTGCTTACATTGTAAGTAAGGTTCTTTTGATTCTTTTTTTTTCTAAATTCACAAAATACAAGATTTTTAGCTGGATGATATCTTTGAAAAATGACCTATGAAGCGTTCGCTTTTTGAAAGCCACTAATATATATCTCCAACAGGAAATGTCAAGTTTACTTTCACCTTAGGTAGATCATCCATTTCTTTAAGAAACACATTCTGTCATTACTGTTTACTTGGAAGTACGTTTTTATTAAACACATGCTTTGCCTCTGTGGGTTAACTTGAACACACTAAACTCTGGATTTTAAGGCAAAATGGGGAAGATAGAAAGAAATGCAAACTTATGCAAACAGGTGGAATCTTGTAAAATGGATGGTGAGCAGGATGCTCTTATGACTCCTGTGAACAATGATCCATTTATCAGTTTACTTAGTGGCAAATTTCTACCTTCTCTATAGCAGCTCAGACTTTTTAGTCCATCTGCTCGATATAAGGTTTGTAGATAAATGCACTCTTTGTGGTATTCCCTATTTCTTTGCAGTCCCACCTCTATAATCCTTTTACATTGTTTTCTGGGGAAAAGTGGGAGAATAGCCACCTGCCCCCCCCCCAAGAACTGTACAGGTAGTCCTCAACTTACAACAGTTCATTTAATGACTATTCAAAGTTACAACGGCACTGGAAAAAGTGATTTGTGACCATTTTTCACACTTACAGCATCCCTATGGTCACATGATCAAAATTCAGATGTTTGGCAACTGACCATATTTATGACGGTTGTAGTGCCTTGGGGTCATGTGATCCACTTCTGCGGCCTTCTGACAAGCAAAATCAATGGGGAAACCAGATTCACTAAACAACCGTGTTACTAACTCGAGAACTGCAGTGATTCACTTAACAACGGTGGCAAGAAAGGTCGTAAAATGGGGCAAAATTCACTTAACAAATGTTTCACTTAGCAACAGAAATTTTGGGCTCAATTGTGGTAGTAAGTCAAGGACTACCTTGTACTGGTTCCTGACTTGCTGGGTATTATTGTGTACCATCTGTGATGATCTCCAGACCTGTAGACTTTTTTTTTTAATTATTAGTTTTTTATTTCATACATTCAGTAATAATTTTTCAACCAATGTGCTGTCTGAGTTTACATTCACTAATACATATTTAATTCCTAATCCTTTATTCTTTCCTCTAGCCATCGATAAAATAAGTCCCAAGTTTGATAACATTCCATTTCTTCTTTTTCTTTCAGTCCCATAGTCGAGGGCTTTTCATCCTTTTCACCCATTGTACCACTTTTAGGATATGGCAATATCCGAGTACCACCAGCCACCTAGCAAGGTGTCAAAAACTTGATGACCAAAAAAAAAAAAAAAAGGAAAAAAGTGATAAAGTACAGGTAGTCCTCGACTTACAACAGTTTGCTTAGTGACTGTTTGAAGTTACAATGGCACTAAAAAAAGTGCCCCCCAAGCCACAGCCAAGCAAGACACCTGCCGGGCCGCCCGGCGGCGCTCTTCCTCCTGTCTGAGGTTTTCATTGTTGTGAGCATTTCTGTTGAGGATTGGCAGCATGGGTGGGGTGGGGGGTGTTTGGTTTTTATTCCCCCCCCATCTGCTGGGTGGTTGCAGCAGGTTTTGGTCACTTCACATGACCCTGGGACACTGTGACCGTCATAAATATGAATCAGTTGCCAAGCATCTGAATGTAAATCACAAGACCCTGGAGATGCTGCAACATTCCAGCTGATCGGCGCTTCTTCTGGCTCAGCAGAAGCGCCAGGATCAGCACCAAGCTCCAGCTGGAGCCTGGCTCTGATCCTGGCACTTCCACTGAGCCCCGACAGCCCTGCAGCTCCAGCCATCTCTCACTCAGGCTTGTGCGGTGCTGCCACCAGTTCAACTCATTCCCCTCCCCCACTACCACTTTTCTAAAGTGCTCACGTACCACCTGCCAGGTGCCAATGTACCACAGGTGGTACCTGTACCACTGGTTGAAAAGCCCTGTCATAGTCAGTCTGTCCATCTCTGTGCATTCTAGTATTTTTTTGATTATTTCTTCATCTGATGGTATTCCTTCATTTTTCCAGTATTGCACAAATATAATTCTTGCCCCTGTTGTAACATGCAAAATCAAATATAAGCTTTGTTTGTTAGTCTTTTCTGGCATTATACCTGATAAAAAAAGTTCAGGTTTAAATTCTACCTGTTCTCCCAACATCTTTTCTAGCCAGGTATGGATCTTTTTCCAATAACTCTTTACTTCGTCACATGTCCACCAAACATGATAATACATGCCTGACTTATGTTTACATTTCCAACATCAATCTGACATGTTTTTAAACATTTTTGCTAATCTTGCCAGTGGCAAGTGCCATCTATAAGACATTTTATATAAGTTTTCTTTGTAGGAAGTTGACATTGTCAGTTTGTAATTTCTTTCCCATAGATTTTGCCATTTTTCTAATTCTATATTATATCCCAGTGATGGCGAACCTTTTAGAGAACGAGTGCCCAAACTGCAACCCAAATCCCACTTATGTATCGCCGGGTGCCAGGTGGGCGTTGTTCTGCCAAGTGGGCGTGGCCTGCTGGGTGTGACTATGGTGGTCATGGCAGATGGGTGGGCGTGGCCAGGGTGGGTGTGGCCAGCTCAAGGTTGCTCCTGGGGAGGGACGCCTGTGGGGGCTGGGCAGGGTTGGGGGAGATCCAGGGGGTCTCTGGATGGTGGGGCAGTGGGCAGGAGGCTTGTCCTGCGGGGTGAGGCAAGTAAGGCAAGGCAGGTGGGGGTGCCATTGTCACAGGGCAAGGCGAGACAGGGGCCGGGGCGGCTGCTGCCTGACACCATCAACCCCTGCACACAGAGGCCAGCGAGCGCATGGATGCTGGGATGCATCCAGCCACGTGGGACCTCAGTGAGTTAGCAGGCAGCTGGTTGAAGAGGATGGTTGCCATCTCCGGGGCATGGCATGCGTGCCCACAGAGAGGGCTCTGAGTGCTGCCTCTGGTACGCGTGCCATAGGTTCGCCACCACTGTTATATCCAAAATTTTCCACCCATCTTATCATTGTTTCTTTAACTTGTTTGCTTTCCATTTTCAAAGTTAATAGAAAATTATACATTTTTCTTAATTAGTTTCTCATCAGAAGTTAACAATGTCTTATCAAACACACTTTGTTCCTTGTAAAATCCATACAGTTTAACATCTTTATTATACCTAGCTTGCATTTGTAAATGTGCCCACCATGATAGATTGATACCCTGATTTTCCATTTCTTTAGATTTCTTGTTTAAATTCCCTTCAGAGTTTAAAATATCTCTATATGTCCAGATTTTTTCAAAGTTCACTAAATTTGGGTGTCAAATGCTTCCATTGTTGACAACCACCCTGGAATTTTCAAATATATTTTAGATTTTATTTTTTCCCATGTTGTTAATAATGCATTTCTTATATAATGATTTTGAAAATATTTATGAACTTTATTTTTCCCATAACATAAAAAAGCATGCCACCCCAATTGTAAATCATGCCCCTCCAGATATAACAGCCTTTTATTTCTAAGAGTTATCCATTCTTTTACCCATGTTAATGCAGATGCTTGATAATATAAAACCCACTCCGGTAGACCAAGTCCTCCATTTTCCTTGGCATCCTGTAACATTTCATCTTAATTCTCGTTTCCTTTCCTTGCCGAATAAATTTCAAAATTAGTGAATTTAAGTCTTCAAAAAGAAAATTCTCAAGTTTTATAGGTATTGTTTGAAATAAGAATAAAAGTTTTGATAGTATGTTCATTTTCACTGTAGCAATTCTTCCTAGTATTGACAATTGCAAGTTTTTCCATTTTTCCAGATCCAATTTTATTTGATTCAATAGTTTTGTGTAATTATCTTCTTTTACCGTTGAATATCTTGCTGTTAAATGTATTCCCAGATATTTGACCTTTTTAATTATCTGCAGTGCTGTTTTTTCCGACATTTGGGTTTTTTTATTTGTAAGGTTTTTAACTGTTACTTTGATTTTTCTCTGTTTATTTTCAGTCCTGCCATTTCTCCATATTGTTCTATGGTTCTTCAAAGGTTCTTCAAAAAAAAAAAAACTAAATCATCAGCAAATGCTTGTAGTTTATATGTTTTGCCTTTTATTTCTAGCCCTTTAATTTCTATATCCTGTCTAATATTTCTATTTAAAACTTCCAGAGTAAAAATAAATAACAATGGAGATAATGGGCATCCTTGCCTTGCACCTTTTCTTACCTCAAAGTTCTCAGTATAGTCTCCATTCACAATCACTTTCACTGTTTGTTTATTGTATATTGTTTTTATCATGTTTGTAAAATTCTATCCAAAGCCCATTATTTCTAATTGCTGAATCATAAATTTCCAGGAAACATTATCAAATGCCTTTTGGGCATCTAGAAATATTAATGGCAGACCTGTAGACTTTTGTTATCCAATTACAGCCACAATGTACATCACACAAAAAAATCTCTGCACCGTTCTCTCCCTAAAACTTTTACAAAGAGTGGGAAAATACGTAAAAGGGGAAATTTAACCCTGTTGAGCCACAGAAGTCATTAAATATCTGAAAAGTCTCTGAGAAGAAGAAGCAATTACTTTTGTTGCGCAACATTTGAACCTCCGAGGGATGGATTAGTGGAAGCCAGGAATCATATTTCTGTGATAAAATAGGTTGATTTAAAGCAATAGCAGAAATCCCCAGATATTCTCTTGGAAAATCTTACTTTCCGGATGGGCACAAGTATGATAGTACTAAAAAGGAAATAGTATTAACATATGGGGGACAATATCACGGAACTGAGGCCAGCTGTGCAGCTGAACCTGTTTGTTGAATTAACAAAAGCACTCCTCTGAACTATGATTATGGCAGATCATGGGTATGTAGCAAATACCAATGTAAAAGAGCTTTCCCCATGCAAATCATAAACACTGCCTTTACATAGGATCACTGAAGATACAAAGGCAAACAGTTCAACTTCCAGGAATCATGCCTCCTAAAAAAAAGATTTGAATGATAAAAATCTACCTTTTTTTAATTATAAAAGCTGGCGGGGTGGGAGGAGACTCTCTCAGATATCTATTTATGGATAGTGTAATTGCAGATGTGCTGCCTGTTTTTATACGGCTTCCTTTTATTCCTGAGGCCATAGAAACTAAAACAAGCACAGACATATCCCTCATATAATTCCCAAGGCACCACTCCCTGATGTCCATGATGGTATCTCCACAGAGGAGTTCACACCCTATTTAGAAGTCTCTGCCTTTGATGAAACAACCCTTTTCTTTCTGTTCTGAAAGGCTACATTGAGGTTGCACAGCCTCAATCCTAACAGAAGGTGGGCCCAATTCTTTGGAGGATGCTATTTGTGCAGAAACCTATGTATATTCAGATCTATTTTTGACATAGACTCTAAACACAATGTTGTTATTTTATACATGAGCTATTTACATGGCAAGGAACCACAGGAATCATTAGAATTAGCTAGACTGCAATAGCACACTGACAACTTTCAGCTATAAAGATGCTAACCTACCTTCCTACCTTGGCGTTAGCTTCAGATTTGTCGATTTGTGTGTGTCTTTGTATGCAGCAAATACTCAAAAGTTGCTTATTGTTACTTGAAACCCAAAAGCCTTGACAAATCACTGCTTTGTTGTGAAGAAAATCCTATTCATGGCACAAAATCTATCATTTTTCCCCACTGGGAAAATAGTCAGTTGACAGTATTTTTGAAGTGAATTGTGAAGGCCACGAGGTTTGTAATGGGACTGTATCTAGGACAATCCTGTAATAGGCTAACAACTTACCTCTCCCCATCCTTTAAACAAAAAGGCATATAATTATTTTTAATACAGTTGTTTATGCTAAAATAGCATTCAAGCCAAATACAGCCTCTGGGGATTCCTTGATTAGCTCAGTTCCCATTACCCAGGCCCCAGTCTTTTAAGAACAGCCGATTGTAGATTGTAGCACAGTTACCATCTTCTGGTTTAATAAGATAGTTAACATTTTTCTATCAGATCCAATGGATCATTTTTAAAATTACACTGCAGGCTGGAAATTGATTTCTTCCTGGGCAAAGAGGAATAAGCTCTCTTCAGGAAATGCTGGGCCTCCTCTTTGTAATCTCCCTCTCTAGTAAGATTTCAGAAATAAGTCGGTTAGGTATTTCTTTTTTTCTTTTTTTAAATAAAAATTCTTTTATTAAAACAATCAGCATTGGACATAAAAACCTATTATGCAGCAATCATCATGACACCTGGTATACAATACTAAGTATTAGTCTTTGAAAACGTCTGAATTAGTAGGCCTTTCCCCCCCCCTCCTCGCGTCTAGCCTCAACTATACTCCTGTTACATTTTATTTGATTGGTGTTTCTCCTATCTGTTTCAATATTAATGTGATCAACATTAAACATAAGATCTTATTGCTAAGCAATCCTCCTAGAACATAGCATACAACATTAGGTATTAATCTTTGTAAACATCTGTTTTAGTAAACGTTCTTCCCTCCTCCCTTCCCTCTTCAAGTATACTCCGAATACATTTTGTTTGATTGGTGTTTCTCTTATATATGGTCTATCTACTGTTTCTAGTCTATCGCATATTGTGCGTTTGCGCTTCTGAATTGACTTCATCCCATTACTAGTGCAATCTTTTATAGTCCCTAACCAGAGATCCTGAGGTGAAAGTTTCATATCCTGAGGTAGAGATTCAGTCTACTTTAACAATATTAAAGCAAACATCATTAGTCATAGGGTTATGTTAAGAGGCATTAGTTATAGAACATATACATTCAACATTGGGTGTTAGTTTTTGTAAACCTTTGATTTGTTAACCCTTCTTCCCTCCTCCCATCGAGCCCTAGCTAAACGCCAGCTGCATGGCTGCCTGCCTTAACATTTGCGGCAAAAATATAGAGAGAGTTGTGGCACCTTAAAATTAACAGGACTATAAGCTGTGCGTCACATGAAGTAGACTATGGCCCTAAATGATGAATGTGACTATTTTCACAGTACTATTGACCTGTAGTTGGTGGCAACAGCTAGTGGACCCAAAGCTAAACAAGGTTGGCTTGGTTACTACTTGGATGGGGAACACCAGGGAATCTTAGGGTTGCAGATGAAGCTACGGTAGGAAGATAAGAAAATATGAAAGAGGGCAATAGCAAATCAGTTCTATAACTGTTTCCAGTTATCCAAAATGGAGCTTGACTCAAGACAGAGGACTTTTTTCAGATGTTGCTGCTTTAGTCTCTTTTCCATTGTCAGTATGTGTGAATGTAGGGAAAGGGGCAAAGGGAAAGCGAACATGTTACTGGCATTTATTTCTTTCTCAGAGACTTGTCCCCACATTAGTATGTCCACTAATTCAAAAGAGGTCCTTGTTGCCATTTAGCTGTGATAATTTATCCATTTGGGATAATGATTACGGACTGATAGTGGAGAAGGCATCTAAGTCGTATGGCCAGCAGTAGTGTCCTTCACATCTCTTGCTGCACAATGGAAAAGACCAAAAAAAGACACAATGTAAAGTGCCTGGCAATTGCTTTAAATGCTAATGGAAGATGCATGCAGGGGGTCTTCTATGAAATATATAAAACCACAGTTATTTCAGAACATTTGCTTCAGTTCTGCTTCATCAGGAGCTCCAACAGCTAATCTGTAGCTTCTGATATTGATCTCCCATTGATTCAATACCCCTAGCACTAATCTCAGTCTTTAAGGAATATCATTATTTTGTACAGATCTGCAGAGGCACCACCTGTTCCCTTGATATTCAGGACTTTTCAGGCTCTTACATAGGCAGTATGTAGAGAGGGGGTAATTTATGCAAACTCATTTTAATATAGCAGTGTATATAGCTAATCCTCTTTACACTGTTGCACAATTGTCTGTTGCTGTTTCCCACAGAAGCAGCAATTCACAGATATTATAGCAGATTGGGCAGGGTGTTTGGTGCGCTTTTGTTCTACATCAGGGATCTCAACCTTGGCAACTTTAAGACTTGTGGACTTCAACTCCCAGAATTCCTCAGCCAGCTTTGCTGGCTGAGGAATTCTGGGAGTTGAAGTCCACAAGTCTTAAAGTTGCCAAGGTTGAGAACCCCTGTTCTACATTTTATGGAATAATACAGGTAGTCCTTGATTTACAACAGTTCATTCAGTGACCGTTCAAAGTTACAGGGGCACTGAAAAAAAGGGACTTATGACTATTTTTCACACTTAACAACCGTTGCAGCATCCCCATGGTCATGGGACCAACATCTGGATGCTTGGCAACTGCTTTATAGTCATGATGACTGCAGTGTCCCGGGGTCAGGTGAACACCTTCTGACAAACAAAGTCAATGGGGAAGGCAGCTTCAACAACCATATTACCAACTTAACAAATGCAATGATTTACTTAATAGCTGTGGCAAAAAAAGTCATAAAATGGGGCAAAACTCACTTAACAAATGTTCCACTTGGCAACTTAAATGTTGGGCTCCATTGGGGTCGTAATTCAAGGACTACCTGTGGATTTCTGGGAAGGTTAGATTGTGAAAAATCTGCTCAGTGGCCAAGTGGCATGAAAGAGACGAAAACCTCTCCACTATTTTGGTTATCTGGATTTTTGCTGCCCAAATCTGAAAGCCTTGAAAGAAGGCTCTCTTTCATTTTCTTTCTGATCCCAAAGTTTGGTGTATTCCAAAAAGGGGAAATTGTTTACAGTGCAGTAGAGCTCTTCGGCCAGCATCATGCAGAATCATTCAATTTTTATAAATCTATTCTATTCTATTCTATTTATTGGATTTCTATGCCACCCTATTCCAGGAACTCAGGGCGGCTCATAGCATAAATAGAAATCTAACATTAAAAATACATATATAAAAAGAACCCCTGAGTTAAAAAACCAATCATCCAACAAACATGCACACAAACATACACTGGCTAGGAGCAAGATGTTAACTGCCCCAGACCTGTCGGCAAAGATGTGTTTTGAGCAGTTTACGAAAGGCGGAGAGGGTGGGGGCAATACGGATCTCCGGGGGGAGTTGATTCCAGAGGGCCGGGGCCGCAACAGAGAAGGCTCTTCCCCTAGGCCCTGCCATGCAACACTGTCTGGCTGACGGGACCTGGAGAAGGCCGACTCTGTGGGCCCTAACCGGTCGCTGGGTTTCATGGGGCAGCAGACGGTCCCGTAAGTAATCAAGGTTGTTGTTGCAACAACGGTGAACGGGGGGGGGGTAAATTCTTTTTTTTTCTGATGTTTGTTAATCAACAGGAAGAGGAAGAAGTAATGGAAAAACAAAGGGTTTGATTCTAAAGGGAGACAGGAGTAAATAACAGGCATTTGGTTAGTCAGAGGATTCCAGTATAGAGGAAGGAAGTTATCAGAGGAGATCGGGTGGCGAGTTAGCAGCTGCAAATATATGGACTTATAAACAACAGTAATGGTCTGGCACATTATTTCCTGCTGTAAATTCTAATTAGGAACAAATAAAATAATGAAAACTGCACACACATTCACACGCCCATGAGGGTTCTTTGCTCTCCAAGGACTGGACAGTGTAGCAGATCTGTGCACAATACTTTATTGCAGCATACACCTTCTGCAAAAACAAGCTACTGCTCTGGGTCAACTTCAGCCTTCTAGGACTTTGCAAAGTGATGTTGCTTTGCAAATATGTCTTTAGCACTCTCTCCTTTAATACATAGTCTTTTAATGCTCAGTTCAGACCAAAGTCTCAAAGACTTTAAAGCAGGGGTCTTCAAACTTGGCCCTTTTATGACTTGTGGACTTCAACTCCCAGAATTCCTCAGCCAGCATGCCTGGCTGAGGAATTCTGGGAGTTGAAGTCCACAAGTCATAAAAGGGCGAAGTTTGAAGACCCCTGCTTTAAAGTAACACGCAACCTTTGCCTTTTCTCAAATGTTCTTACACTAGTTGGGACAAGTTGCTGTTTCTTTACGGTTGCTCCTTTTCTAATTTTTGCAGAGCTCCAGGCAACTCCCACCAACTGCTTGTGGTCCTCGCAGTTTAATGAAGGTCCTCTTGCCTGATTGTAGGAGCTGCCGATCACAAGATGTGACTTCCTCGATAAGCCTTGTTTTCACTTTTCCTGCTCCACACCCCCTCCTCTCCTCCCACTTGGTCTTGGCATTTGCTTTTGTAAACTCAAAGGACTGAGTGGGATGAGGCTGCCTCTGGATGGGTCAGCATGTCCTTGAAAACACCAGGTTTGGCTTAATTAGCCAGGCAGCTGGGACAGTGCCTTGGATGCCTTTGAGTGCAGTTCTTGGGGAATGGAGAATGCCTCTCTCTCTCTCTCTCTCTCTCTCTGTGTGTGTGTGTGTGTGTGTGTGTGTGTGTGTGTGTGTGTGTGACTTGTCTGCCTGATTGCAGCCACTTTTGAAAAGAGCTCAACTTTGCTCTCTCACGCCACCCAATCTCAAACAGAAACCCAGAAGCATGAGATATCACAATGTCTTGTGTAAAATGCATAATGGCATGCCACAATATGGGTCATCCATTTTACTGTCCATATTAGGTTGTACTTGCAAGATTGTCAAGATATTTAAATTGATGCCCAGGCCTTTTGCTAACAGTCTCCTTCTAAAGTGGCTGGGAGAAAAGGCGCCTGGGATTTTGACATTTAAATTTCATGGAAGACATATGGAGATGAAGACTGACTTCTTCAAATGTATGGCTATTTAATTATTTTGAAATAAAAAGTCCCCAGCAGTCTGATGATAAACACATTTATTAAGGCAAAGACACCTCAGTAGATAGGATTTCAGGCACCTTGAAAGTCTTTGTTGCTGCAACACCCCCAGTTGGCTCTCTGACTTTGTTTCACCTGCTATAAAGAGGGAGTAGACAGAAAAGACCTTTTGGGGGAAAACAAATTTGACCTGTTCATTGGGAAAGATTGAAGGCAAACGAGGTCCAGGCAAAAGAAGAACGTCATGGCTTCAAAATCTAAGGGACTGGTTTGGACAAAACTCAGCAGCACTTTTTCGTGTGACTGTTGATAAAAACAGGATTGCCAACATGGTCGCCCCAACGTCCGATAACGAATATAGCACAAGAAGAAATTGGAACTGAGTTGATGATGGGGGAGGATATGTAGAGGATGGGGTTTTGCTGTTTGTTTTCTTTATTTACTTGCAACCATATGTACTGTTACCAAAAAGAACAGAATTGCTGATATTTACCCAATATATTTCCTTTCAACTAAATTGGTCCAGCTGTCTTGGATTATAATCAAGGAGGATCCTTGCAATCAATCATCATTGCATTTTTAGTTCAACAATATCGGTATGGCACAAATTGGGAATGAATGGGATAGGAGAATTTAAAGTACAGGTTTGGAAGTTGTATAAAGAAAAGTGTCTTGGGAGATTTGAGAGAAAGAAGTAACTGCCACTTCGTCCCATTTCCATTGTTTGCTTGTTTGACTGATTATGTGCCATGGAGTTGTTGCTGACTCTTAGCTACCATATAGATGGATTTTCACACACTATGATGTGTCCCTAACTTAGCCCTTCCAATTCTCCAACATTGTACCAATTGTCACTATAACTGAGTCCATCCACCTTGCTGCTACCGGTAGTTGCCTTCTTCTATTCCTTCCGCCTTTCCCAGCATTACAGCCTTGTCCAAAGAAATTTCTTGCATAATGAGTATGAACATTTTTGCCTCAAATGAGATCTCTGGGTTGATCAGTAATCCATTGGTTTCTTTTCTTATTCATGGTATTCTCAGGAGTATTCCCCAATATCAAATTGCAAATTGTTTCTATCCTGCTTCGTCAAAGTCCAAGTTTTGCTTCCATAGGGTATCACATGGAATATTGTTGCTTCCACTATTCTGATCTTTGAAGGTATGGACACATTGGGAAAGAGGAGTAGAAGCTGCCTAAGCAATAATCAGACAACACAGGCAGGAGCTTCCAGTGGCTTAATATTCAAGAGAAGTAAACCTAAGAAGGACCCACCCTAATGGATTAATCCAAGGGTCTTCAAACCTGGCCCTTTTATGGCTTGTGGACTTCAACTCCCAGAATTCCTCAGACAGTGTGCCTGGCTGAGGAATTCTGGGAGTTGAAGTCTACAAGCCATAAAAGGGCCATGTTTGAAGACCCCTGGATTAAGCAGTTAAATGAGGCAATGGGAAGTTTGTGCCTTCAGATTTACAAAATGTAGCCTTACAATAAAGTAAAATTAGTTCATCTAATCCAGGGGTGTCAAACTGCTGTCCCGCAGGCCGGCTACGTCATGGCGAAACCGTGCCTGCTCCATTGCCAGCAATGGAAAAAAAGTTATGTCGCGACACGTCATGTGACGTTGCGAGTTTGACACCCCTGATCTAGTCTTATTTCCTGTCTGGTTTCCCCGGAAGTCTAACAATATATCACAATATCTAAACATCTTTTGCTAGGCCTTCATGGCTGGGGCTTTTAATATCTTCATTCCATTCATAATTCACATCTCATATTCAAATGCACAGATCATTTCTATAATACATAGCTATTGCTAAGATAATAACTCAGACCATCTCTGTGGACAGGCCAGGACACCCTTGATAGACATTCTGCATTCTACAGCAGGAAAAAAAATTAGCAAGAGAAATAATTACTCAGTGAAAAAAGGTAGCTTTTAGAGTTCCCTTAAAAGTTAGGCACAACGTAATGCATCAGTAGATTCAGCAAAATGTGGCTGCCTAGTAGATATTAAGCAAAGGCTGAATTAAGCCAAGTTGGAAGAGTAGGCTGGGATGCTATCATCAGAGTACGATGTGGAGAATGATCGTGTTATCATTTCTCACAGGAGGTAAAACAATCAAAGTTTGCTCTTTAGTAAAGAGCACAAATCTATAGTACAGTGCTATTTCTGCATTTTATTAGGCAATGTTGTGTTTTTCTTGAGATACCCTGACTAAATTTGAACACTGCCAGTATTACAAAATGATATTTCACATAGACTATGCTCTATAATTGGTACCAATAAAACCTTTCAGTTGTATTCAGATCTATTCATACTTTTTCGGATGCAAAAAAAGAAACAGGATTGTATGTATGGTGCCTGAAAATAACAAGAGATATGATTTGACTTAAAGCTGTTATCTCACCTTTCACTCCTGTAAAAAATACTTTCTAGGACCCAAAGGTTTATGAAAGCTAATTGCTATAAGGTTTACCTTTTCGAAGGTAAATCTCAGTTCAAATTCCTTCAGAGATGATGTTTGATGACTGACATTCCAGCCTAGCTCTTGTGGTGATAAAATGGGGCAAGTCATTTACACCAAACCTTGTACTTCAAAGGA